>BSQW01000011.1:17492656-18886979 GCA_030161315.1 Eutrema japonicum
GGGTAGATTCTCTCAAGGATTGCTCTCGATTCCGCGATCCTGTCCTTTCTGTAGAGCCACCGTGGAGACTCCGGCAGCGACAGCATCAGCACAAACTGAACTATCGCCGGAACTCCCGCGATTCCCAACATCCATCTCCATGTGCCCGGAGTCTGTTCATTTACATTTTTCAAAATTAGGGTTTTACTTTTGCCCAAAGTTTGAAGCTTTATTTGTCATCACTTACATTAACGAAGGCGAGATTGATGAGGTAGGAGAAGAATTGTCCTCCGGTGATGAGAAGGCCGTTGGTGCTAACAAGTGCGCCTCTAATTCTGGCCGGAGATGCTTCCGAGATGTACAGCGGCGACGTCATCGAAGCCATACCAACGCCGAATCCGACGAAGATTCTTCCGATGATGATGACCCAAGGAGCCGGAGCAAAAGCCATCACGATGGCGCCGATGAGGAAAAGCACGTCGGCGATTAGAATCGACATCCTCCTTCCGAACCTATCGTTGATCCAACCTCCGACGGCTGCTCCGACGATGGCTCCGGCGACGGCCATGCTGACGATAGTGGACTGAAGCCATGTTTTCTTATCGACCTCGTCGAAATCCTCTCTAATGAAGAGGAGAGCGCCGGAGATGACACCGGTGTCGTAACCGAAGAGAAGACCTCCGATTCCGGCGGAGAGAGCGAGACGCATGATGTAAGGCGTCTTCCATGTCGTCCTCCAACACTCTGTAAACTCTGTTTTGTCTGCTTTGGCTATTCCTCCTTCCACCATCTCCTCCGAATGAGATTCTTCTTAATTTCTCTCTCAGTAGTGTAAACAAAAGAAAGAGAGATTCTCACAATCTTCACTCGATGCCCTGCGATTGCCATTAACAAACCCAGAAATGTTATTTTATATACAAGAGATATACACGAATATCGAATCCTCCATCATTAAAGCTTTTGAGATTTTCGTTTGTTCATTTCCATTCAAATATTACGGTGTCGAGTGGGATAGAAGAAGATGAGATGAATGTTTGAATAAGTGGGACCCACTTAAGCCTAATCCTATCTCCACCACGGTAAGATCCGATTATCACGAGGTTCTCGGTTCTCGGTTCTCGGTTCTCGGTTCAAAAGGAAAACTAAAACGTGGATTATCTTCTTCTATTTTTGAGTTAAAAAAAATGCTTAGATGTTAATTACTGTATTAATAGGGTGCAAATCCAAAGCGTCTAAAACATGATCCCATTTAAATCCTAAGACCTATTAGAAAATGAATGAAAGTGAACTGAGTTTAAAATTACATCAGCAAGATTTAAGAAAGCCGGAAAAATTTTACCTGGGATACACTCTGCATTTGATCTCCCAAAATCTCTACCGATTTTTTAAAATGAACAACAGTCTCCAGAAAGATGTTTAGGGTTTCAGCTAACAATTAGAAACAAAACAATCATGTTAAGTCTTAATGTATCCGCCAAATTGTATTTAACTCAGATTGACATGCTAAATTTAGAAAAATAGTGACAACTTGATGGTAAAACAAGTGGTTTAATATCCAGTAAATAAGGATTGACTTTAGGTTAATATTTGGGATAAGAACGGTTCACTGGAAAAATGTTAATGTGTTTTAGTGGTTGTGTTTTCTTCTCAATCCCATAGTTGAGTAACTGTATCTGTTTCTCCTAAAGTTGTGTTAGTCAAAAACTGTAACAGTTGGACATGGCTATTATTGGTATATTTATGAATAATATAAGTAATTCAAAAGGGTGAATTGAGTATATATGGACAGTTGACCAAAAAATTAGGAAAATGGAAAATGTTAATTTGAAAATGGTAAATTAGTTGTCTCTGCTTATCACGAGATTTCTAACCCGTTTTGCCTCTATTTTGGTTGACGTCAGCGAAGTTATATTTATCAAGAAGCATTAAATGCTCTGACACATACAAGAAAGAGAAGAGCAAGTTGAGTTGAGGGCATTAAGTGCTCTGTCGCGACATTAAATGCACTGATGTTACAGCATATCTTTCGCCGCTAAACGAGTTAGCACAATTATCGGCGATACCATTCTTTAATCCGGCTATCGTGTTAACCCAGTTATCATATCGCGTTAAGTTTATGTTTATCGTGTTAACCTAGTTATCAAATCATACAAAATATATAAATTTAAATTTAAATCGTGAATTAACGTTTTTTCTTTATTTATATATAAGTTCAATAAAAAAATTTGTATATTTCTAACGTAAATAACATGATAACAATTATAACAACATATTATATATAATATTAACGTGCTAACAATAATATCCGAATAGTTATAATGTGCTAACATTAATATTTGATACGTGGTTAACATGCTAACTAATATGAGTTAACGTATAACACTATTAACAAGTCAAGTAAGCAATTCGAATTAACGTATAGCATCGTTACCAAATAAAGTTAACATATAGACATCGTTAACAAGTCAAGTTAACGTATAATATGGTTAACATATAATGAATTGTATTGTGAAGTTGCAATGGGGTTTGTCAAGAGAACAAGTCATTTGCCATGTTAATAGGATCTTGAGACATGAAAGGTCTGTATACTAACTGTTAACAAAGTTAACATCGTCGCTGAACCACCAAAAGAAAGAGATTATGATAGCTCAAGGAAGAACCACGACGTCGCCTTTTAACCTTCAATAAATCACGACCATCGACACAGATAACTATCTTAACGACCACGGCGAGTATCTGAATCTAAAATCACAAGGGTTTTGGGTAATGATATCGCGAAAGAGTGATATAAAATCAGATCTAAACTCCATCATAATGATATCGCAAAACCCACAAGGAAGGTCAGATCTAAAATCCATCATCATCAATCTTTAAAAATGGATGATGATGAACACTCGATGGGTTTTGGGTAATGAGAAATGGATGTGAAAGATTGAATCTTTGTGGGTTTCGTGGGTTTTCAACTATAAACATCGTTAACAAGTCAAACTAACAATTTAATTTAACATATAACATCGTTAACAAGTGAAGTTAACATGTTCACATCGTTTCACAAAAGTTAACAATTCAATTTAACATATAGCAACGTTAACAAGTAAAGTTAACATGTTGAAATCGTTAACAATAGTACAAAAAATGTTTTTTATAAAAAAATAAAGCAATTATTATACATACACCAGAAAAACACAAAACAAATTAGTAAAGTTTTTATGGTTGCGCCTGGCTCCGTCGCCTTAGCTTTCGGTGCCGGTTTCACATCATTCGACGGCATAACCGCCGTTCCGGTGAGCTTTAACGGCAAATCAGCAATACGATAAATCCTGCTTCCAAGACGAACCACAAGTAAGGTTTAATAAATTAGTGTGAAATCTAGTTCTGGAGAAGCAAATTCAAGTCAAAGCGAGAGAGAATTCGGAAAATCTAGGGTTTGCTCAGACGGAGATAAAAAGAAAATTGAAAAGAACTATGAACAGAAACACGAACCTTCCATTACAGAAAATGAAAATCCCAATCTTCTGCTTCTTTTTCTTCTTCTTCTTGGGTTTTTGTTTTTTGAGCTTAAGAGTTGGTTTTTTATACGAAATTTTGATCTTGATTTTATACAAATTTATGATTTTCTTTACGGGATGCATAGAGAAGATGAGGATGAACAGAGAGAAGATGAAGGCGAAGAGAGAGAAGATGAGAATGAAGAAAAAAAACCTATAGAGGATTACCTCTGCACATGGTTTCCACCAAGAGCCCACCACTTCTACGTAATCAATCTAGCCACCATCTACTATCTTTCACACAAATATAGGACCAATATGAAGAAAAGAATTGGGTCGGTTCCTAGAATACAAGTATACGACATATTCTACTTTTGGGGCGAGATGTGTCCAGTTGGGCTTCACACGTAGATGGTCGCCGGCATCGACTAACTGACGGTTAAAGACGGCACAACAGAAGGCCCTTAAGCTACGAGTGTAGTAACATCAGGACACTACAGTGATGAAACAGAGGATCTTGAAATTTTGATATATACTAGACATGGTGGAACGAATAAGTATGGGCAAGCTTCTGTCAGAAACTTGAAAGAGGGAATCTTGCGTTGGAAGCAAGTAAAAAGAAAGGGAATGAGGTTATAGTGATCAGCGGCGAAGAAGATCCCAACGACAAGAAGAAGAAGATTTATATATACGACGGGCTTTACTTGGTGTCTGATTACTGGAAGGCGACAGGGAAATCCGGTTTTGAAGAGTACAAATTCAGATTGGTGAGGAAACCAGGTCAACCTTCTGGCTATGCAAATTGGAAGTCAGCCGAAAGATGGAGGAAGTGTGGTTCGGATAATTCAAGAAAGGGTTTTATACTTCAAGATCTTTCTTCTGGATTCGAGGGCTCATATCCGGTTCCGTTCGTGAATGAAATCGACAAAAATGACAAGAAGAACAGACCTGAAGATTTCAGATACAGCACCACTCCGACTAGTACAAATATGACGCTTTTTCTGGGTCATAAATCTATCGGATGCAGCAATTGCCCTGGCCGGTTATGCTCTACTCATGCAGATCCCATGTGCATTTGCGTTCTGAAAAACGGCGGCGAGTTACCGTACTATGACCGCATTTTAGACCATCTCCAACCATTAGAACCCCTAATGGGGTTGTAAGAATATTTATATTAATAAATTTGATAATCTATGTTTTAAAGAACTCTATGATTTTGTGCTTCTCCAATGGTAGAACCCCAATTGGAGTTCTAAAAAAAAAAAATAATTGAGAAGTTAAGTGGAAGCCATGTATACAAGTGAGTCTCACATAGTTTTTCCCACGATACAATACTATGGTGTTGTGAGGTTTGACATCAATCACAATGCCCTTGCTCAGCCGAGCAAGCTCTTCTGCATACTCATGAATCTGCCCAGGTTTGTTGCAGGGCTTGCAAATAACTCATAGGCACACTTTTGTTTTCAGGGACATTGTTGAAAGAAAACCTCACCACATTATCATCTGTTCGATAGAAACTGATTCATATGGAACTTCTACAAAAAGTCTCTGCTTTGCATCAACGGAGTAATTAGGTAACTGAAGGTGAAGCAGAAAGAGTCTAGAGGTCCTGCAAAAACCCGAGAAGGCGAGAACACGTCTATAAGAACACAGAGAAGAAAAAGCAAAAAACTTTCCACTTTCTACAGTGAAGAAGCCACATAGAAGCAGCAAAGTTGCAGACAAATTATGTGTGTTCTTATAAGAACATAAAGAAGGAAAGCAAAACACTTTCCACTTTCGACACTGAAGAAACCACATAAAAACCACAAAATTGCAGACAAACTGATGTGTGTTCTTATAAGAAAACATATAAGGAAAGCAAAACACTTTCCACTTTATACACTGAAGAAACCACATAGACAAATTGATTTGTGTTCTTATAAGAACACACAGAAGGAAAGGAAAACAATTTCAATTTACACAACAAACAGTAGATTGAAGAACAACATAGAAGCCACAACATTGCACACAGATTGATGTGTGTTCTTAAAACATGACCTATAAGAAGACACAGCAGAAAAGCAAAAACACGTTCAAGTTTCTACAACAAAAAAAATACAAAAATTGCAGACAAAATGATGATGAGAAGTTAATCAATAACCTGATTTAAACAGAAACAAGACTCTGTAAATCATTTGAAACAACAAAAAAGGGGGAAAACGTGAATACCATCTGGGATTTCTGAGAAATCGATTAGCGATTCCTTTGGCATAACCTAAACCTTCTCTCTCGCCTTTCCTCTCAAATCTTGATCTCTCCTCCTTCCTCTCTCAATTTGCTGAAACCTCTCTGATCTACCGATTCCCACATGCAAAGCTCCCAAATCGCTTTGATTTGGCCTTCGGCGAAACAAACAAGAAGCAGAGAGGAAGTCTGAGGAGAGAGAAAAAAAAGTTTTTGACCAAAACCAATACCACAATGGCACGTGGCTTTTAGAACCCGACTCTAAAAGTTCTTCCCACAGAACCGGTTCTAAGCTTTTATTTCATTTATGATTTATTTTTATTCCTAAAAATCCCTAAGAACTCTTCCTAAACCCCTTGTTGGAGATGCTCTTAGTATGTCAAAATAGTAAAAGTATTTTTCCACTACACTGAACTTCTTTTATAAAAAACACATTTTATATAATATTTTTTTAATTCTATATATAATAGCGGAGTTGTCTTTCCATCTAGGATGTCCACATCAACAAAACCATAAATTTTAATATTAAAACATATTTAAAATATTCATTTAATACATGTCTACATATATTTATCATTACTTTTATTTAATACAAATTACAAAATAGTTTAAATAAATAGAAAAACTTGATAATTCGATATTAAGAATTAAATAAAATTCTAATATTAATTGGATAAAAAATAATGACATATTTTTATTAAAAATGATATATTGTTAGAAATTAAATAAAATTCTAATATTAAAAATAAAAAATAATGATATATTTCAACCAATAATTTGAATTAGAGATTTATCCTATTTAAAATTATAAAATGTGTTTATGAAATTAAGAATGTAGACATCCTAGATGGAGAGAGAACTCTGATATTATGTATAGGATTTACATGCATTGATCAACTAAAAAAATAAATTATAACTTCAATTTTGTGAACGACATCAATTTATTTATTAGAGCTTAATAAAACATATTGCTAATTTTTTTATATTTTTCTTATGTTTTGCTTTTATATTGCTTTTGTTTCGATTAATTTCGCTAATTTTGTTTTGTTATAATTCAAAACTTTTAATAGTTATAACATATTAATAAAATAAAAAATAAATTATAGGTAAACTCATTATAGAACTTAATTTGATGTTCGCAAAAAATAGTTAATATAATTATCTTCAATTTATAGAGTTATATCATTGTAATATTGTATTGAAAAATGAAAAATACCACAAATTCTAGTTTAAATAAATGCCACATTTTCTAATATCGCATTAAGCCCCCATAAATCTAGGCACGGCACTGTATATATGTATATATATATATATATTAAAGAAGTAAACAAAAAACAAATCAACACATACCTTTGGAAGAACGAGAAATGAGAACTAAATAAAAAAGAAACATGAACCAAAATCGATGAAAATTATGAATGGAAAGCGATTTGAAGTAAGCAATAGATAATGATCTTTCAATATTTGTTAGCGAGGAGGAAAGAAAAGGGAGGAGCGGTATTTAAAATTGCATTGCAGCCATGTGTTGTTGTTGACATAACAAATACGGGCCGTTAGATCAATATTCATTCATCTTCACTGTCCATATTTTAATTATAAAAAAACCCTAAATTTTTAAATACTAATGTTCATTGTATCTTAGCTAATACTATATCCCCTTAATGTTTTCGTTTTCTTATGATTCTTAATTTTATTAAATAATTTTCTCACTCATTTGATATTATATATTCTTTATTATTATATAAAATTCTAACTTTACAATTACAGTTAATGTATTTTAGTTAAGATAAATGATGAATATGTGTAAAATATTTTAATACATAGAATATTATTATTTAATTTTTGATCTAATAAATTGTCTTGTCTCCACATCCAAATCATATATATTACATAAAAATAGTAAAAGTATTTTTCCACTATACTGAATTGCTTTTATAAAAAACACATTTTATATAATATTTTTATAATCCTATATATAATAGTAGTGTTTTCTTTCCATTTAGGACGTCCACATCAACAAAACCATAAATTTTAATATTAAAATATATTTAAAATATTCATTTAATACATGTCTACCTATATTTATCATTACTTTTATTTAATACAAATTACAAAATAGTGTAAATAAATAGAAAAAACTTGAGAATTCGATATTAAGAATTAAAAAAAATTCTAATACTAATTGGATAAAAAATAATGACATATTTTATTAAAAATTATATATTGTTAAATTTTCAACCAAACATTTGAATTAGAGATTTATCCTATTTAAAATATTAAAATGTGTTTATGAAATTAAGAATATAGACATCCTAGATGGAGAGAGAACTCTGATATTATGTATAGGATTTACAGGCATTGATCAACTAAAAAATTTAATTATAACTTCAATTTTATGAACGACATCAACTCATTTATTAGAGCTTAATAAAACATATTGCTAAATTTTTTATATTTTTCTTATATTTTGTTTATATTTTGCTTATATTTTGCTTTTGTTTCCATTAATTTCGCTAATTTGTTTTTGTTGTAATTCAAAATTTTCAATAGTTATAACATATTAATAAAATAAAAAATGAATTATAGGTAAACTCATTATAGAACTTAATTTGATGTTCGCAACAAATAGTTAATATCATTATCTTCAATTTATAGAGTTATATCATTGTAATATTGTATTGAAAATAAGAAATACCAAAAATTCTAGTTTAAGTAAATGCCACATTTTCTAATATCGCTTTAAGCCCCCATAAATCTAGGCACGTCACTGTATATATATATATATATATTTTTTTTTAAGAAGTAAAAAAAACAAATCAACACATACCTTTGGAAGAACGAGAAATGAGAACTAAATAAAAAAGAAACAGGAACCAAAATCGATGAAAATTATGAATGGAAAGCGATTTGAAGTAAACAAAAGATAATGATCTTTCAATATTTGTTAGCGAGGAGGAAAGTAAAGGGAGGAGCGGTATTTAAAATTATATTGCAGCCATGTGTTGTTGTTGACATAACAAATACGGGCCGTTAGATCAATATTCATTCATCTTCACTGTCCATATTTTAATTATAAAAAACACTAAATTTTTAAATACTAATGTTCATTGTATCTTAGCTAATACTATATTCCCTTAATGTTTTCGTTTTCTTATGATTCTTAATTTTATTAAATAATTTTCTCACTCATTTGATATTATATATTCTTTATTATTATATAAAATTCTAACTTTAAAATTACAGTTAATGTATTTTAGTTAACATAAATGATGAATATGTGTAAAATATTTTAATACATAGAATATTATTATTTAATTTTTGATCTAATAAATTGTTTTGTCTCTACATCCAAATCATATATATTACATAAAAATAGTAAAAGTATTTTTCCACTATACTGAATTGCTTTTATAAAAAACACATTTTATATAATATTTTTTTAATCTTATATATAATAGCAGTGTTTTCTTTCCGTTTAGGATGTCCACATCAACAAAACCATAAATTTAAATATTAAAACATATTTAAAATATTTATTTAATACATATCTACCCATATTTATTATTACTTTTATTTAATAAAAATTACAAAATAGTGTAAATAAATATAAATACTTGAGAATTCAATATTAAGAATTAAAAAAAATTATAATACTAATTGGATAAAGAATAATGACATATTTTATTAAAAATGTTATATTGTTAAATTTTCATCCAAAATTTTGAATTAGAGATTTATCCTATTTAAAATGTTAAAATGTGTTTATGAAATTAAGATTGTGGACATCCTAGATGGAGAGAGAATTCTGATATTATCTATAGGATTTACACGCATTGATCAACTAAAAAAGTAAATTATAACTTCAATTTTTTGAACGATATCAACTCATTTATTAGAGCTTAATAAAACATATTGCTAATTTTGTGTATATTTTTCTTATTTTTTGCTTTTATTTTGCTTTTGTTTTGATTAATTTCGCTAATTTTTTTTGTTGTAATTTAAAATTTTCAATAGTTATAACATATTAATAAAATAAAAAATGAATTATAGGTAAACTAATTATAAAACTTAATTTGATGTTCGCAAAAAATAGTTAATAAATTTTCTTCAATTTATATAGTTATATCATTATAATATTTGTATTGAAAATTGAGAAATACCACAAATTCTAGTTTAAATAAATGCCACATTTTCTTATATCGCTTTAACCCCCATAAATCTAGGCATGGCACTGTATATATGTATATATATATATATATATATATATATATTTTAAAGAAGCAAAAAAAAAAAATCAACACATACCTTTGGAAGAACGAGAAATGAGAACTAAATAAAAAAAAACAGGAACCAAAATCGATGAAAACAATGAATGGAAAGTGATTTGAAATAAACAAAAGATAGTGATCTTTCAATATTTGTTAGTGAGGAGGAAAGTAAAGGGAGGAGCGGTATTTAAAATTGCATTACAGCCATGTGTTGTTGTTGACATAACAAATACGAGCCGTTAGATCAATATTCATTCATTTTCATTGTCCATATTTTTAATTATTAAAAAACCCTAAATTTTTAAATACTAATGTTCATTGTATCTTAGCTAATACTATATCCCATTAATGTTTTCGATTTCTTATGATTCTTAATTTTATTAAATAATTTTCTCACTCATTTGATATTATATATTCTTTATTATTATATAAAATTCTAACTTTACAATTACAGTTAATGTATTTTAGTTCACATAAATGTTGAATATGTGTAAAATATTTTAATACATAGAATATTATTATTTAATTTTTGATCTAATAAATTGTTTTGTCTCCATATCCAAATCATATATATTACATAAAAATAGTAAAAGTATTTTTTCACTATACTAAATTGCTTTTATAAGAAAACACATTTTATATAATATTTTTTTAATCCTATATATAATAGCAGAGTTTTCTTTCCATCTAGGATGTCCACATAAATAAAACCATAAATTTAAATATTAAAACATATTTAAAATATTCATTTAATACATCTGTACCTATATTTATCATTGCTTTTATTTAATACAAATTACAAAATAGTGTAAATAAATAGAAAAACTTGAGAATTCGATATTAAGAATTAAAGAAAATTCTAATACTAATTGGATAAAAAATAATGACATATTTTATTAAAAATTATATATTGTTAAATTTTCAACCAAACATTTGAATTAGAGATTTATCCTATTTAAAATATTAAAATGTGTTTATGAAATTAAGAATGTAGACATCCTAGATGGAGAGAGAACTCTGATATTATGTATAGGATTTACATGCATTGATCAACTAAAAAATTAAATTATAACTTCAATTTTTTGAACGATATTAACTTATTTATTAGAGCTTAATAAAACATATTGCTAATTTTGTTTACATTTTTCTTATGTTTTGCTTTTAGTTTGCTTTTGTTTTGATTAATTTCGCTATATTTTTTTGTTGTAATTTAAAATTTTCAATAGTTATAACATATTAATAAAATAAAAATGAATTATAGGTAAACTCATTATAGAACTTAATTTGATGTTCGCAAAAAATAGTTAATAAATTTACTTCAATTTATAGTGTTATATCATTGTAATATTTGTATTGAAAAATGAGAAATACCACAAATTCTAGTTTAAATAAATGCCACATTTTCTAATATCGCTTTAAGCCCCCATAAATCTAGGCATTGCACTATATATATATATATATATATATATATATATTTGAAAGAAGCAAAAAAAAAAAAAAAAATCAACACAAACCTTTAGAAGAACGAGAAATGAGAACTAAATAAAAATGAAACAGGAACGAAAATCGATGAAAATTATTAATGGAAAGTGATTTGAAATAAACAATAGATAATGATCTTTCAATATTTGTTAGCGAGGAGGAAAGAAAAGGGAGGAACGGTATTTAAAAATGCATTGCAGCCATGTGTTTTTGTTGACATAACAAATACAGGCTGTTAGATCAATATTCATTCATCTTTACTGTCCATATTTTTAATTATTAAAAATCCTAAATTTTTAAATACTAATGTTCATTGTATCTTAGCTAATACTATATCCCCTTAATGTTTTCGTTTTCTTGTGATTCTTAATTTTATTAAATAATTTTCTCACTCAATTGATATTATATAAATTTCTAACTTTACAATTACTGTTATTGTATTTTAGTTAACATAAATGATGAATATGTGTAAAATATTTTAATACATAGAATATTATTATTTAATTTTTGATCTAATAAATTGTTTTGTCTCCACATCCAAATCATATATATTACATAAAAATAGTAAAAGTATTTTTCCACTATACTGAATTGCTTTTATAAAAAAACACATTTTATATAATATGTTTTTAATCCTATATATAATAGCAGAGTTTTCTTTCCGTTTAGGATGTCCACATCAACAAACCCATAAATTTTAATATTAAAATATATTTAAAATATTCATTTAATACATGTCTACCTATATTTATCATTACTTTTATTTAATACAAATTACAAAATAGTGTAAATAAATAGAAAAACTTGAAAATTCGATTTAAGAATTAAAAAAAAATTCTAATACTAATTGGATAAAAAATAATGACATATTTTATTAAAAATTATATATTGTTAAATTTTCAACCAAACATTTGAATTAGAGATTTATCATATTTAAAATATTAAAATGTGTTTATGAAATTAAGAATGTAGACATCTTAGATGGAGAGAGAACTCTGATATTATGTATAGGATTTACAGGCATTGATCAACTAAAAAAATAAATTATAACTTCAATTTTGTGTACGACATCAACTCATTTATTAGAGCTTAATAAAACATATTGCTACTTGTTTTTATATTTTTCTTATGTTTTGCTTTTATTTTGTTTTTGTTTTGATTAATTTTGCTAATTATTTTTGTTGTAATTCAAAATTTTCAATAGTTATAACATATTAATAAAATAAAAAATGAATTATAGGTAAACTCATTATAGAACTTAATTTGATGTTCGCAAAAAAATAGTTAATAAATTTTCTTCAATTTATAGAGTTATATCATTGTAATATTGTATTGAAAAATGAGAAATACCATAAATTCTAGTTTAAATAAATGCCACATTTTGTAATATCGCTATAAGCCACCATAAATCTAGGCACGACACTGTATATATATATATATATATATATATATATATATATATATATATTCTAAAGAGTCAAAAAAAACAAATCAACACATACTTTTGGAAGAACGAGAAATGAGAACTAAATAAAAAAGAAACAGGAACCAAAATCGATGAAAATTATGAATGGAAAGTGATTTGAAGTAAACAAAAGATAATGATCTTTCAATATTTGTTAGCGAGGAGGAAAGTAAAGGGAGGAGCGGTATTTTAAATTACATTGCAGCCATGTGTTGTTGTTGACATAACAAATACGGGCCGTTAGATCAATATTCATTTATCTTCACCCTCCATATTTTTAATTATAAAAAACCCTAAATTTTTAAATACTAATGTTCATTGTATCTTAACTAATACTATATCCCCGTAATGTTTTCGTTTTCTTATGATTCTTAATTTTATTAAATAATTTTCTCACTCATTTGATATTATATATTCTTTATTATTATATAAAATTCTAACTTTACAATTACAGTTAATGTATTTTAGTTAACATAAATGTTGAATATGTGTAAAATATTTTAATACATAGAATATTATTATTTAATTTTTGATCTAATAAATTGTTTTGTCTCCACATCCAAATCATATATATTACATAAAAATAGTAAAAGTATTTTTCCACTATACTGAATTGCTTTTATAAAAAAACACATTTTATATAATATTTTTTTAGTTCTATATATAATAGCAGAGTTATATTTCCATCTAGGATGTCCACATCAACAAACCCATAAATTTTAATATTAAAACATATTTAAAATATTCATTTAATACATGTCTATCTATATTTATCATTACTTTTATTTAATACAAATTACAAAAATACAAAACACATTAGTGTAAATAAATAGAAAAAGTGAGAATTCGATATTAAGAATTAAAAAAAATATTAATACTAATTGGATAAAAAAAATAATGAAATATTTTATTAAAAATGATATATTGTTAGATTTTCAACCAAAAATTTGAATTAGAGATTTATCATATTTAAAATGTTAAAATGTGTTTATGAAATTAAGAATGTAGACATCATAGATGGAGAGAACTCTAATATGATGTATATGATTTACATGCATTGAAATCTGAGATTGAGATTCATATTTAGTCTCCAATTAAGTGAATGTAATGTGATTGTTGTTGAAATTGTCGTTGTTTAAGCTTGAATGCAATGCAAAGAATAACAAAAAAAAATCTGGTGAAGAAGAAGACAAATCGGGTTGGATCAGGTCGTTTACGGGTCGGTTTTTTAAAGAAAAAGAAAAAGGGAAAATTCGGGTCTGGTTTTAGTCGGGTATGGGTCATTAAACGGGTCTACATCGTGGTTTAATAATCTAATCGGGTTGTAATCGGGTCTAAATTGGTTAAGAGTCAAATTTTAGATCGTTAACAACGATTACAAAACAGTAAACTATCTTAAACCGAGTTATATGGGGATTTTAGTTTTGAACTTTTTTTCTGTTGGGATTTAAGCTTCGAACTTTGTTTTCGGGGGATTTACGTTTTTAACTTTAATTTCGTGGGGAGATATACAGAGGGTATAGTTCGGTGGGGATCTGGAGGGATATGACAATAGTTTGTGGGGAAATAGATTGTCTTCCCAAATTATATTAAGAAGGAGCAAGTGGGGCAGTGGTTGCCACACCTCTACTATCATTTTATCGGTGTCGAGTTCGACCCCACCTGCTTTCCATATAGGGTATTTGGCTATTGGGCTGGCCTGTTATGGTCCAAATGATGACAAAAAAAAAATCAAAATTATTAAATTGTTCGATTGGTGTAGGAAAAGTGTTATTTTGATATCTTTTTATATATTGTTTTTTTTGGGTTAAAAGATCTTCATATTGAAATATCTAGGGGTTTTTTTCTTACAATAACTGCAATTGAAAACATAAAAATTAAAACTAAAAAGAAATACAAACCGAACCGAAATCCCAAAAAGACCCAATTTGATGAAATAACCAAAACCAACAATGCTACAAAAACCAAACTGAACAGGGGACATGAAAACCTTAGATCGGCAGAAACCCAGAAACTACCGCCACAAAACGGGAGCATGAACCATCTAAAACTTTGTCGTCGGGAAAGCTCGCCAGAAAGGAGACAAAAAAAAAACAAGGATACAGCGCCAAGGGTTGGGCAAATTATTCGTTAGATTCGGTTCGATGCGGTATTTATCTCGATTCGATCCGAAAAATACGAATATCCGTAAAGATTCGAACCAAAACAAATACTAAAATATAGTATCCATCTAAAACAAAGCAAATCACAAATACTAATTTTAAGAAGGTCGGATATCCGCTCCGATCCGTAGATCATATATATATACATAATATATTATAAATTTATAATATTTATTTACATTTTATGTATCTTTTTAATAACTAAAAAATGTCAAAAGAAAATATGCATGATAAAAATATATAAACTCTATACTAATTAATAAAATATTAATAAAAATGTTTATATTGGATTTTAAGTGAATATATTAATTTTATGTATGTTTATTTTGTCCATCATTCTTTATATACGAAAAAAAATTAGATGATTTCACTTTTTTATTTTTGTTAGTTCATATTAAATAAAAATGCACTCAAAACTTTTTTTTGTTTTTATTTGTATTGAATGGAGCGTAATAGATATCCGCGGATATCCGTAAGTTTTTCGGATATTCGTATTTTTCCGGAGCAAAGCAAATCACAAAATTAGATATTCGGTAAAAACGGAACAAATCACAAATAGTAAAAGTTTTCGACATATCCGTTCCGTGTCCACCCCTACCAACCACAATACTGTTTGTTTGAAACCCACAACGACAAGTTCGAGATTGGCAAAAAAAACTAAAAAGATTTTGTCAAGAGTGGGATTTGAACCCACGCCCTTTCGGACCCGCACCTGAAGCGGGCGCCTTAGACCAACTCGGCCATCTTGACTTTTGTTAATAGATTTCACAAACAATTAACTATATTTAAAATTAAGTTAAACCCTTTCTCTTGCGCTTGAACCCTAAAATTGAGAAATTTAATTGCAAGGCACAATTTCTCCCGGTGACGATCGGTTTCATCTCCTCTAGTTATAGGAGGGAATGTTCGTTTTCTGTATGAAAACGTTTATCTCGTCTTCGCTTTCCCACAAATCCCAGTCTTCGGCTAACTGCTTCTCTTCCAACTCGATCTCCCTGAACAGGATTGCGATGGTGGCATCTCAGTCGCTGTCCTCTTCGGCTTCCGGTGAGATACACGTTTTAGCTGGTCGTATGTTTTCCGGCAAAGCGACAACGATCCTACGGTGGATGCTGGCGGAGAGGAGAACTGGCAGGTTTTTCATCTCAAATTCCATCCTCGATTTTGGTTTTTCGTTGATGATTTTGGTCTCGCGAGCGGGAAATGTTTTTAAATTGAAATCCATATCTTATTTTATAATTCTGCTTGAAATTGACTGAAGAAAAAACCGTATTTATGGGTCCGTTCTCGCTATGATGTTCTCTTATGAGTTATGAGGTCGCAAAGTCTGAAACTTGCATTGAGAGGCCAAAGTTTGGTTCACCTGTAACATGTTCTAGCTTTCAGGTGGAGCATCAGAGAAAGAAAGAGCAGTTGGAGAAGACATTAAAGGGCCTGTGTGTTACCGGGAGATTGAAAGAAGCTGTTGGGATATTATGGCGTAGCGGGTTACAAGTCGAGCCTGATACTTATGCTATGCTGTTGCAGGAATGCAAACAAAGGAAAGAATATACAAAAGGGAAACGGATACATGCTCAAATGGTTGTTGTAGGATTTGCTCCGGATGAGTATTTGAAAGTCAAGCTGTTGATACTGTACGCCTTATCAGGGGATCTTCAGACAGCTTGGATTCTCTTTCGTAGTTTGCGGTTGAGGGATTTGATCCCGTGGAACGCAATGATATCAGGGCATGTGCAAAAGGGTCTTGAACAAGAAGGGCTTTATATGTATTACGATATGAGACACCGCAGAATAGTTCCGGATCAGTATACCTTTGCTTCAGTGTTTAGAGCGTGTTCTGCGTTAGCATCGCTAGAACACGGGATGAGAGCCCACGCTGTCATGATAAAGAGCCGTATTAAGTCCAACAATATAGTCAATAGTGCCCTTGTTGATATGTACTTCAAATGCAGCAGTGTCTCTGATGGGCACAAAGTATTTGATCAGTTCTCCAGCAGAAACGTGATTTCGTGGACCTCATTGATGTCTGGATATGGGTATCATGGACAAGTTTCAGAGGTGTTAAAATGCTTTGATAAGATGAAGGAAGAAGGTTGTAGACCAAATTCTGTTACATTTTTGGTGGTTCTCACTGCGTGTAGCCATGGTGGTTTAGTTGATGAAGGTCAGGAGCATTTTGATTCTATGAAGAGAGATTACGGGATTGAGCCTAAGGGACAGCACTATGCAGCTATGGTTGATATCTTAGGGCGTGCTGGTAGGCTACAAGAAGCGTACGAGTTTGTAATGAAGTCACCGTGCAAGAAGCATGCTCCGGTATGGGGTTCTTTACTTGGGGCATGCAGGAATCATGGGAATGTGAAACTGCTAGAACTCGCAGCTACAAAATACTTCGAATTGGATCCAACGAACGGGGGGAATTACGTGGTGTTTGCCAATGGATACGCGAGTTGTGGATTTTTGGATGCTGCCTCAAAAGTTAGGAGGATGATGGAGAATGCGGGAGTTAAAAAAGATCCCGGGTATAGCCAGATCGAATTACAAGGGGAAGTTCATAGATTCATGAAGGATGATAAGTCTCACAGACTCTCTGGAAAGATATACAAGAAGGTCCAAGAGATGACTTCAGTATACATGGATGTTGACTGCTATCCAGATGACTTAGACGCTAGCTGTCCTATTTGATAGATTGGTTTGTCATCTTGTCTTTTGATTGATTGTGTGACCAAAACAACTTGCAGTTAGCTGACAGAAATCTGTCTCCAACGGATGCTGTAGCAGTCTCTCTCTGGAAAATCTGTCTTGATTCAGACACAAGTTTTGGTTTTGGATGACTTACAAACTAATTGGTTGGGAGCATTAAGTTTATGGGTTTAGCTGGAGAATGTGAATGGTAGATATTAGATAAGTAAGAATTGTGGTCTGAGTTTGGATTCAATAGGAGCACATGCTGATAATGAGTGTGATTGGTATTGAATGGAAAACTCAAATCTTAGGCGAATGTAAATAGGCTCCGGTTCTCATTTCAAAGGCGACGGGACGGCACATAAGAATAGTGATAGGATGGGGTCAATTGCCTCGATTATTTTTATGTCTCAAATCTTCATGTCTTATTGACTCGATTATTTTTCAAAATATGTAATTTGCTATTTTTGAAAACCTAAACATACAAAAATAAATTTAGAATAACAAAATTGAAGACCTGTTTAAATTCCGCTTACTACTACATCATATTCTAGAATACAATGCGATTGTATTATTGCAATATATGAAATAAAACGAGATTGCGTTATATACAATTGTGTTCTATATAGAACTTCCATTCCTATTTTAGCATTACATATGAATTGGTAAACTATATCTATTTGCTTAAAAATAATGGTGATTCTATTTAACATAGCAATATATAGAATAGAAGGAGATTGTGTTCAATATGATTGTGTTCTATATATAACTTTCATTCTTATTTTAGCTTTACATAAGAATTGGTAAACTATATCTACTTTTATATAGTACTACTACATCAATATGTAGAACACAATGCGATTGTATTATATATATAGAACATCATTTTCTGGTTTAACCATCGTATAAAACACTAGTTCTTTATAAGTAAGGGTGATATTATTTAACATAGCAATGTATGGAATAAAACGAGATTGATTGTGTGTTCTATATAGAATTTTTATTCTTATTTTAACATTACATATTCATTTTCATAGAAATATATGTTCGTTTCAAAAATTTAAAACATGTTGTTTTATTATAATAAAACTCTGAATTTGAAAGACTTTTGTAGAAGTTTGTAAATAATTAAAATAGAAGGGGGAAAACATATTTTTAAAAAAGGGCCGTGAGAAAAGGAGGGGAAAATGGCTTTTTTTTTTTTTGTTATTGGGTATAATTTCCCAACTTATTTTATCCCTCCTATACCTTTCTTTGTAACCAAATAATTTTTCTCTTGTGGTTCCCGCATGTTAGAAACCCATTTTGAAATCATAGCGTCCTCTTAATTTGTTAAACAAAGAATAACTTAGATGTATAGATATCCTAAAAATATGATGCACTTTCCTTCTTTTTCGAAAAGAAGCATCATAAGTTACAAGAATTTATTCGTTGAGTTATCATCATCAATATTAAAACAAGCATAAATATTTGAGTATTCTTCTCATGTAAACAAAGAATAACTTAACATAGTGATTATATCGTATTCTTTATTAATATATATATATATATATATATATATATATAGGAAAGCTCTCATCATTACATGAAAACAAAACATAAGAGAATTTTTAAAAGTACTAAAGTAAAAGCATATATTTATTTCATCTATGGACGTACTCGAAGAAGTTTATGTATTATACCAAACACGCGGGCTAAAATGTGCCGGTTGTAATCTTGGTGAAAACTACTATGGTGATGGTTGGCGTTGCCTTCGTTCTGGATTCTTCTTTCACGAGGAATGCACTGTCTCTAGTCTAAAGATTTTCAACCACTATCATCCACAACATTCTTTGGAAATCAAGGTAGCTGCAGAAAATGAGGATGTCCATGGAGAATGCAAAATTTGTAGAGGTAACTTGCCAAAAATGTATTATTATTGTTCCATATGTGATTTTGCCATTGATTTGATATGCGCAAAAAAAGATGTTGTGATAAAGATTGAAGGTCCAAAGATCCACGAGCATCAATTATCTCTTGTTCCTGAGATGATAAGGTTTACTTGTCATTTATGTGAACGACTTGATGACCGGTTCCCTTATGCATGTAGCTTATGTGATTTGAGTTTTCACAAAGATTGTGGCGAATCCACACCAGAGATCAACTACTCTTCTCATCCTAAACACCATCTTAAGTGTCTCACGCGCATTCCAAGTTACACCGACGGAAAATGTTGTTTGTGTGGAAACAAGCTTCATAACGTGTTTTATCATTGTTCTATTTGCAACTTCAGCGTGGATGTCAATTGTGCAAAGAGTCCACCTCCTTTCACTCTTGTCCACCCTAAGGCTCATGAGCATCTACTCATTCTTATGCCGCAACGAAGTTTTATTTGTAATGCTTGTGGTATGGATGACGACCCAAATCCTTATGTATGTCCTCAATGCAATTTCATGATCCACAAAAATTGTATAGACATACCGCGCATCATCAAAATAAATCGTCATGTTCACCGTATCCAATACAATCATTGTCTTGCTGTCGGAGATTGGAAATGTGGAGTGTGTCAGAAAGAGATAAACTGGACATGCGGGGCTTATTCTTGTTCCAAATGTCCTGATTTTGCAATTCATTTGAGGTGTGCCACAAAGTTTTGGATTTGGGATGGGATTGAACTTGAAAGCGTATCAGAAGATACTCTAGAGGTTAAATCATACGAGGTGATCGAAGAAGGAGTAATAAAGCATTTCAGTCACGAGGAGCATACTTTAAAGCTTAAAGAAGAGAGTGATGCTAATGATGAATGCATGTGGTGTAAAGCATGCTCCTATCCCATATTTTCTAGCCTATTCTACCGTTGCATGAAATGCGATGATTTCATTCTTCATCAGAAATGCGCTGATCTCCCAAAAAAGAAAATAGATTCCTTCTACAAGACGCTGATGACTCTACATCTTCAATCAGGATTTAACCTATGTGATGCTTGTCAAAACTTTTCCGAGGGTTTTCTGTACAAAAGTGGTAATGACAAAATCTGGTTGGATGTGCGGTGTGGTTCTATTTCTGAGCCTTTTGTCCATGAAAGTCATCCTCTACATCTGTTATACATCAACTACTCAACGAGAGACAGTTTTTGTAGTGCTTGTGGAGATAAGGCAACTATGGTTCTGAGTTGTGACGAGTGTGGATTTGTTTTAGACATTAAATGTTCTACTTTGCCAAAGATGGTTAAACACAAAAATGATAAAGATCATTTTCTGTTTCTATGTTATGGAGAACAAACGAGTGAGCAGTACTGGTGCGAGATATGCGAGGAAGTACTGGATCCAGAGCAATGGTTTTATTCATGTATACATTGTGGCATCACTTTTCATGTCAAATGCACGCTCGGAGACTTCATATGGGTTAAACCGAAAGGTGGGGATGTTGTTGGCGATGACATGCATAATTATTTTTATTCTAATAATCGTATGAATCGACCAGTTTGTAAAGGGTGTGATTCTCGTTGTCAATTCCCAAACATCCTGAAGTATCTTGGAGATACATTCTGTTCTCAACAATGTTATATAAAAGCAAGGGCAATAGAATGATACCTATCAAGGAAACGAGTAGAGAAAAGAATCAATGGTGATCACATAGGGAGATAAACTAGGGATTTAATAATTGAGTGATTGTTGGAATTTTCTCTTTTTCTTAAATAAGTCTTTCGTGAGAGGCATTAAGTTTGCTTAGTTTCATTGTTTTCGGTTGTAACCCAGAGGCAAGAAATTATCTCCTGTGGAAAGTTATGTTCTTGAAATTTCTTAATAAAGTTATGTTCTTATTTGTAAAAATAAAATTTCTTATTTGTAAAAATCATATATTTATAAATGTTATTTTTCATATGATTCAACTTAAATTTTTTTATATATCCTGAATTTGTATCTCTTCTTTTGTTAAAGTCTATAGTGCTTTCTCTGTTATCAAATAATAATTAAGTCTCATATGGATCTAGAATATAGGAAACCTCATCTCTCCATATATTATTGAGTATATCTAGTTTATCAATATATATTAGAAAATTTGATCACATAAATTTTCTGATATCATTTCTTTTGAAAGGATCAGTCGGTTACTACCCTATAACATTAAAAATCACTCGGTTAAAACTCTGTTTTATTACTATCCCAAAGTTTCAGAATTTTTCCTTTTGCCTGGTCTAATGTACCTTTGGACTGTTATTGTTGTCTATTTGAAATAGAAAGAATAAGGGATCTACCAAATGTCCTTTCTTAAATTTTAATAAATAATCATACTCTTATGCTTTTGGTTTTTGTTTGCCGAAGAATTGCAAGAAAAAAAAAACAGAAAACTTACAGGGGAAACCACTTCGTTTGTGAGCATTGAACTAACACTCAGTACATAAATTATACACCAGGATGAGATGTTTGGATTATGTAACAGAGAGTATAAGAAAAAGAATACTATTTTGTTAGCTAAATTATTCGTTTGGATCATACAAATATGAGGGATCACGACCCTCAAGTTCACAAGACAGAAGAGAATGAAGGAATTTAGACAAGCCAAACTGGATTTGAAAATCAAACTACATTTAGGACTTGGAATGGGAAATGATAGGAAAATTTGAATCAAAAATTTCTGCAGTTGAAGAAGCTCATAATCGTATATTTTCTATACATAAATTTTAAAACATAAATTTTCTATACATAAATTTTAAACCAAATTGAACCGATAAACCAATGTATTTATTATAATATTTAATTAATTATATTAACTATTATTAAATATTAACTAATATTCAAATGTGTAATTCTAAATCTCTCATTTTATTTTTTTCCTTTTTCTATATCTCACGTTTGATTGTAGTATTAGCTTCTTTTTCATGGTTTTTAGGTGTTTGTTTGAATTATTAAATTTACATTTTCATAAGTGATTTGTTTTTAAACCGAACTAAAACCAAACCAACCTAAAACCGAACCGAATATAAACCATTCAATTGAATTCAATTAGATTTTTATTAAACCCAAATTAACCGAACCGAACCCAAACCAAAACCGAAATGCCCAAAACAAAAGAAAAAGTTGTTTACAGCATTGGGAATTCTCTATCTACTGTCCGTAAATTATTGTGAAACAACTTCGAATTTCTTTACTAATAAATGGTCAGCATGGTTCATTTTAATCAATAAAAATTGGTTATTCAAAATTTAGGCTATGCAACATCTGTTTCGTATTAGGATTTTTAATGAACACCTCAATCACATTTGTTCTCTGCTTCAGCCTCTCCTTCTTCTTACTCGGAGAACAAGCCAAAGTTCCTGTCGACGACCAATTCCAAGCGGTGAACCAAGGAGGCTACACCAGTACCGATAACAATCCTATCGAATACTTTGCCGACGTACGTGGCTTCGTCCCCTACAGCGACAACTTACGTCTCTGTTTCTACAATACAACCCCAAACGCATACACTCTTGCTCTCAGAATCGTAAAAAGATCCCAAGAATCTACTCTCTGATGGGCCTGGGAAGCTAATTGAGGCCTCCCGGTCAAAGAAAACGCAACGTTGACTTTCGGTGAAGACAGAAATCTCGTACTCGCCGGCCGAAACCGATGGTCGTGTGGTCTGGCAAACGAAAACGGCTAACAAAAAAAGGTGCGGGATCAAAATTTTGGAGAATGGCAACATGGTAATATACGATTCCAATGGTATATTCGTATGGCAAAGCTTCGATACTCCGACCGACACGCTTCTCGTCAGACTGTCTTTGAAACTCAATGATCGGAACGAGCTCGTAAGCAGACGGTCTCCATCGGTCAACACAAACGGATCGTACAGTCTCGTGATGGAAGCCAAGGAACTTGTTTTGTACTACACGATAAACAAAACGCCGAAACCAATTGCTTACTACGAATTCCCATTCTACAGCAAGCTAACTCAGTTTCTAACGCCCCGACCGCCTCTATATGTGTTGGATCAATTTTTTAATAAAGCCAATGGGCTTATTAAAATTGAATGAATGTGAATGAAAAATGAGCATAAGCTTTGGGGAATTAGACCTCCTTTCTCTGACTATATATTCGTGCCTCTAGTCTCATTCATATCACACCAAAAAAACACACTTTCACAAGCTTTTCTAAAAGCAAAGAAAGAAGAAAGTTTCCAGCAATCTCTCGCTTCTTTTCAAGTAAGTGTCTCGAGAGTATATCGTAGTATTTAGTTCGATAGATCCGTTATCGAGTGTTCGCGATAACGGAATCAATGGTTGTATCATGGGACTCATGAATCGAATATTATACCATCGCACTACAGGAGATTCTTTGAGTTAAGGAAAGAGAGTTCTCTCGCCTCCATTGTTTCGTTTTAATTTCGTCGTTTTTATATCGTTTTTAAACTCGTCTTTCATTAACGTTTATTTATATATTCGTGATTAAATCGCTATCATGTTATTGTGCGAATTTATGGTCCTACAATCTTAACTCAAAGAAATCCGTTTTCTGTTTTATAAACATCAAACGGATTTTAATCACGAGTAAATAAACGTTTTCAAAAGATTTTTAAAACGATTCTTCTACTGCTTATGATACTCAAACGTTATCAAACGCTAATCTAGCGACTCTCAAACGTGTAGTAGAAGCAATTTTATTTTTACGATTTTATAAAAAAGATATTCTACCGCTTGTGATACTAAAACGTTATCAAACGCTAATATAGCGACTCTCAAACGTGTAGTAGAAGATGTATTACTTTAACGTTTTTTATAAACGTTATTAATTGCGATTAATAAACGGTCATTGGGTTTACGAACGCTGTAAAACGCTTCGACAATCGCCAATTGTTTAACGTCTGCGAACAGTTTAAACAGCGAACGCACTTTGTGGTTCGAATTTGGATCGATTGCGATCGATACCGCTTGTTGTTTGCGAATGTCTAAGAAACGAACTCTCTTTTGAGGTTCAAAATTTTAAGGTGCATCGGTTGATTTTTTAAAGTGCATCAATCGATTTTGTGGAACGGATCCTTAAAATCTGCATGTATCGATCGACACCTGGTGTGCATCGAACGATTTGAGAATCTCTAAAAACCTGCATCGATCGACACATGGTGTGCATCGATCGATTTGAGAATCTCTGAAAAGGTGCATCGATCGACACTTACTATAGCATCGATCGATTATGTGCAAAATTCACTTGCATCGATCGACACCGCGTGTGCATCGATCAATTTCAGATTCATTGGAATTGTGCATCGATCGAGTCTATAGTTCAGCATCGATCGATTATGTGAAAATTTTGGTTTACATCGATCGACACCTTGTGTGCATCGATCGATTTCAGATTTTCTGAAATTTCGCATTGACCGATTTTGGTCTGCATCGATCGATTGTTTGGTTTTATTTTCTGAAATTGGTTCGATATTAGTGTTAGAATTGCGATTCTTAACTATATATCGTTATCTACTGCTTTCGTCTATAAATCGAAACTGCAAGGCAGATGGTGTTCAGTGTGAGCACACTGCTAATGTTGTTGTTCACAAGGACAATGTGAGAAGGAAAAATTCCCTAAAAGCCTCTATTAGCTTTATGAAGCGAAAGGGTGCAATGAAGTTCTTGAGAAAGTGTCACATGCGTGAAAAAGGTTAGTCATAGAGCTAGCGCAAGTCGTAGCAAGATTAATTGACAACCGCAAAGACAAAGGGAAGGCTCTGGCCAACCTGACTCAAGATGACATGTGTGATATGGTCACAGAGTCCAACACGGTTGAGGACAACCCGAAAGATTGGTGGTACGACACATGTATCACCACTCACATATGCATTGATAGAGGCATGTTTAGCACTTATCAAAAATGCAAGAGTGAGGAGCGGTTGTTAATGGGTAACACCGGCTCGTCCAAGATTGAAGGACATGAGATAACTCTATAAATATGTCAAACATGTGCCAGACATGCGGAAGAATATGAATTATGGGACGCTTATTAGCACCGCCAGGTTTGCTATTACTTTCGAGTCAGACAAACTTGTGCTCAAGAAACATGAGGTGTACTTGGGCAAAGGATATGTTACGGGAGGACTGGTCAGATGAATGTAATGACAATCATACCCAAAAATGTTGTAACAGATGTTTCAATCAATAAGAATGATCCAGTTGCTTATTTGGTTGAGTCTTTCAATATTTTGCATGAACAATTAGGTCATGTGAATTATAAATCTGTACAAAGATTGATTAATTTGAACCTAATTCCGAAATGCAAATCAGGTAAAGACAAATGTGAAGTATGCGTACATGCTAAACTCACAAAAAAATACATCCCCTCGTGTAGAAAGAACAACCGAACCTCTCGGTTTAACCCACACAGATTTGTGTGATTTAAAATTTGTTCAAACTCGAGGCGGTAAAAATTTTTTTGTGACTTTCATAGATAATAGTACAAAAATATTGGTATGTCTGTTTGCTAAGAAGCAAAGATGAAGCCTTGGAAAAATTCAAGGAGTATAAAATCGAGGTTGAAAACCAACTCGATTGAACTATAAAGATAGTTCGAAGTGATAGAGGAGGCGAATATGATGGATCATTCGATGCGTTCTGTAAAGAACATGGCATTATCCATCAAACGACCGCTCCTTATTCACTTGAATCTAAGAGTTGCGGAAGAAAAATTATGAACTCTTAGTGAGATGATGAATACAAAGATGCATGATTCTTAGTTATCTCAAGAAATGTGGGGGGGAAGCGTTGCTTACCACATAAAGTTATTGGCAATACACCATATGAACTTTGGAAAGGTATTGTACCTTCGTACAAATACCTGAAAGTGTAGGGGTGCCTGGCAAAAGTCGCAGTGCCACCTTTTAAAAAAGGTCATAATTGGACTTAAGACGGTGAATTGTATTTTCATCGGATATGCACACAATAGTAGTGCAAATCGGTTTCTGGTTCATAAATCAGAGGTACCAGATATCCATGTTAATACAACCATGGAATCAAAAAATGCTTCTTTCTTTGAGCACGTGTTTTCGTGTAAAGATAAAAATCTGAAACGAACTCGTGAAGAAAGAGATGCAATTACCTCTGTAAATGAGACGAGCACTTCTGGCACATTTTTAGATGATGCAGAAAAGGTTGAAGATGAACCTAAACGTAGCAAAAGATCTCGTAAGGAAAAATCTTATGGTGAAGATTTCTTAATGTTCTTCCTTTTAGAGAATGTATCGAGAAATTTCACTGAAGCCATGTCTACACCTCTTTTTTGGAAGAAAGCCGTTAATAGTGAGATCGAATCCATTATGCAAAATAATACATATGAGATAACTGATCTACCACAATGGTTCAAAGCCCTAGAGTGTAAATGGATTTTCAAAACAAAGTTGAAAACTGGTGACTCAATCGATAAGTACAAGGCTAGGCTTGTGGTGCAAGAATTCCGGCAAAAAGAAGGCATGAATTTCTTTGACACATATTCTCCGGTAACGAGAATAACTTCAATTTGAATGTTGATTGGAATTACAACATTAAGAGACCTAGAAATCCATGAAATGGATGTGAAAACTGCCTTTCTAAATGGTGATTTAGAAGAGGAGATTTATATGAAACAACCCGAAGGGTTTGTTATCTCAGGACAAGAACACAAAGTCTGTCGACTTGTGAAGTCATTGTATGGACCTAAACAAGATTTAAAACAATGGCATGAAAAATTTGACAACATAATGATGTCAAATGGTTTCAGCATTAATGAATGTGATAAATGCATATACATCAAAAGTACTCCGCACGGATACGTTTTGCTCTGTTTGTACGTTGATGACATGATTATTATTGATAGCAATATGAAAGACATGTGATTAGCGGATGTCATTATATGGATTAAGATCACTAGAACTTCCGAAAGAATAATCTTGTCTCAAGCTCATTATGTTGAAAAGATACATGATAGATTCAAAATATACTCAAGTGGGATTGCAAAAACTCCCGTAGACCCTAGTCTTCACCTGACAAAACATTCGGGTGAAGCAGTGTCACAAGTGGAGTATGCACGTGTAATCGGAAGTCTGATACACTTAACAAATTGTACTAGACCTGATTTAGCACACACAGTTAATATACTGAGTCGCTACACTAGTAATCCAGGACATAAACACTGGAAAGCCATAACAAGAGTATTGGACTATGTACGTCATACTAAAAGTTATGGGTTGCACTATGGTAAAGAACCAGCAGTTTTGGAAGGATGCAGTGACGCCAACTGGATTTCTTACTCCAAAAACTCAAAATCCACGAGTGTATATGTCTTTACGCTTGGTGGTGCAACAGTGTCTTGAAAATCTTCCAAACAAACTTTGTTGGCCAGATCGACCATGAAATATGAGTTCATAGCTTTTGATAAAGCTGCAGAGGAAGCAGAATGGCTTTGAATTGTTTTGGAAGATATTCCAATGTGGGAGAAACCAGTGCCAGCATTACGTGTACACTGCGATAGTCAATCGGCTATAGCTCGAGCACTGAGTAATCTTTATAATGGTAAATCTCGTCATATAAGAAGATGACATAAGACCATTAGACAATTGATCTCAAATGGTGTACTTACGATAGATTACATCAAGTCGGCTGATAACTTAGCGGATCCGTTCACCAAAAGTTTGCCGCGAGATCAAATTCTAAAATCATCAAAAGGAATGGGTCTAAAGCCTATAGACAAAGATGATGTTTGACGGACACCCCACCTATGTAACTGGAGATCCCAAGATCTAGGTTCAAAGGGAAAACGAAGTTGAGCTGATTCAAAATTGAGCACTGTGAGACTATGTCTCTGCCCAGTTCCTAAGATGATAAAACAGTGCTACCTGTGAATATTGAGGATAAGCGTTGGCTTTTAATGATTCCATAGCTTTACACTAGTGGAGTATGACAGGATACTTCTTAAAGAAAGCTGATGGCAGATCACCTAGTGAGTGTGAAATGAGGGACGTTTCTAGGAGAATGAAAGAGAGGCTATATTCTCTAAGTTCACTCACGAAAAACCAGGCATGTTCAAGGCCAAAATGAACACAATAGAGAACTAAGTTCTACGAGAAATGAAGCTGGGTTATAGCTGTTGTCTCGGTTTACATCAAAATCCGGGTGGTTCAAGACATCATGTTCACCTCCTGGCCAAGTAAACCCGACAGATATTAACAATGAGTGGTTCAAAGCTAAAAAATGCTACCTTCTCAGACATAGTGAATTTTTGTTTATACTCTCGAAAAGTATGTATGTCTAGTCGGTCTAGTGAGTCTAGTCAGTAGAGTCATCGTATGTTTAGAATCATTTCTATTCATGTGGGGGATTGTTGGATCAATTTTTAATAAAGCCAATGGGCTTATTAAAATTGAATGAATGTGATTGAGAAATGGGCATAAGCTTATTTGCTTAGTGGTTAAAGAGTAAAGTGTTTTATCCCACATCGGAAACTTTGGGGAATTAGACCTCCTTTCTCTGACTATATATTCATACCTCTAGTCTCATTCATATCACACCAAAAAAACACACCTTCACAAGCTTTTTAAAAGAAAAGAAAGAAGAAAGTTTCCAGCAATCTCTCGCTTCTTTTCAATTAAGTGTCTCGAGAGTATATCGTAGTATTTAGTTCGATAGATCTGTTATCGAGTGTTCGCGATAACGGAATCAATGGTTGTATCCTGGGACTCATGAATCGAATATTATACTGTCGCACTACGGGAGATTCTTTGAGTTAAGGAAAGAGAGTTCTCTCGCCTCCATTGTTTCGTTTTAATTTCGTCATTTTTATATCGTTTTTAAACTCGTTTTTCCTTAACGTTTATTTATATATTCGTGATTAAATTGATATCCTGTTATTGTGCGAATTTTTGGTCATATAACATGTGGGCCCCACGCCCTCTCTCGGCCCGTGGGCTCCACCCTCGTCTGACGGCCGGTACGCTAGTCCGGGAGACTCGTAAGACTTGTTTACTGACCCTGCAATCACCACAAGATATTTCCCCGTATTTTGTCCTCACTCGCACAATACCGCGAATCACTTCCCGATAGGTCACCCATCCTTAAATTTCTCCAGCTCAAACACGCTTAACTCTGGAGTTCTCTATGGACAAGAGACCGAAAAGATAAGTGCACTTTGGTGACATAGGTAGCCAAATCAATTTTTATAAGCCTCTCCGCATATACAAGAAATCGAGATGTTACAATCACCCTCACTCACAGAGCGCAACGTCCTCGTTGCGCACCAGGACCGTTACCCTTGACGGTGTGAGTCCACATGACTCCACACACGTTTTTGGGTTCGGCTCTGATACCACTTATAACGTCCCGACCGCCCCTACATGTGGGCCCCACGCTCTCTCTCGGCCCGTGGGCCCCACCCTCGTCCGACGGCCGGTGCGCTAGTCCGGGAGGCTCGTAAGACTTGTTTACTAACTCTGCAATCACCACATGATCTTTCTCTGTGTTTTGTCCTCACTCGCACAATACCGCGAATCACTTCCCGGTAGGTCACTCATCCTTAAATTTTTCCAGCTCAAGCATGCTTAACTCTGGAGTTCTCTATGGACAAGTGACCGAAAAGATAAGTGCACTTTAGTGATATAGGTAGCCAAATCAATTTTTATAAGCCTCTCTGCATATAGTAGAAATCGGGAAGTCACACAGTTACTGTTGATCTCAGAGAATTCTCAATACTTAGACAGAAATGTGAAAATACTTCGATGATTTATTGATACGACTTGCAAGGTTTTAAATAGCCAAAGACATAAAGACTAAGTCTTCTTCAACCAGACTAAGAGAAACTTAGAGCATCATTATTGGGGGCTCTTAAGGGGGTTCTTAACCCAAAAAATAAATAAATAAATAAATAAAATTATGAACAGTGTAAGAACCGGTTCTTAAATAAGAGTTTTAAGAACCGGTTCTTCTTACACTATTCTTAGCCACGTGTCAACTCCTAATTCGCCGATTTTTTTTTTTTGCCAAATTTTTTTTTAACTTTTTCTTAACTTTAACTTAAAAAAAAATTCTTACCTTTTTTTAAAAAAATTTTCTTAACTTCAACTTTAAAATTCTAAACTTTTTTTTACATATTAATAAATTAGAATCTTTACATAATGAATTTGAATATTTACATATTAAACTTTTTTTTTACATATTAATGAATTGGAATCATTCGGTGGGTGAACATGAAGCGATTCATAGACAAGATCAGAAAAAAACCAAATTAAGCGTTCTTTTGCATTTTTTTTTCAAAATCTATGTTTAAAATGTTATGTTTTTATGTCAATTATGTTTAATTAAAAAATAAACTCTATTTAAAATAAAACAAGATTATTAATTTTTTTTAAGAACCCCTAATAGGGTTCTACCAATAAAACAGCAAAAACAGAAGTTTCTTAACGGAGTTTCTTAACTTCAAATTTATAATTAAATATTAGTTAATGGGTTTCTCCCAATAATGATGCTCGGAAGTAAACTAAAGATCACTACTATTTGACTCCTACAAACCAGGAGCTTATTAAGACTTGAAAACAACTTACGACTTATTCAAAACCAACAATGCCTCTCCTAAACTGAAAGCAGTAGCATTCAATTTATTCTCTCACAAACTCCGAGCTTCTCTCTCAGCTTGACAAAGACATTTAACCTCAATGGTTTAGTCAAAATGTCTGCTACCTGATCATTTGTTCCGCAATGCACCAACTGAACAACTCCCTCTTTTGCAAGATCCCTCAAAAAGTGAAGCCTGACATCAATGTGTTTACTTCGCCCATGAAGCACCAGATTTTTAGACAACTTGATAATTGAACTGTTATCACACAATATCGTAGTGCTCCTTGCTTGTTCAAACCAAACTCCTCTAGAATTCTTCTCATCCAAATACATTAACAGGCACAAAATGCTACAACCACGAACTTTGCTTCAGTTGTTGATAATGTCAATACCGGTTGCTTTTTGGACGCCCAAGCTACCGCTCCTCCACTCAAGATAAATGCATACTCACTTGTACTTCTCATATCATATGTATCTCCACCATAGTCAATATGTGTATAGACAGTCAACTCTTCACCACCTCCTCTCGTATAGAACAAACCGAAAGACAGAGTACCTTTTACGTACAGAAGCACTCATTTTGCAGCATGGAAGTGTAGTTCCGTGGGGGCAGCCATGTATCTACTTAACAAGCATACCACAAACATGAGATTTGGTTTGGTAGAAGTGGTATGCATTAAGTTCCCGACAGTTGCTTATAAAGACTTGCATCCACCTTGCTTCCTTCTCCTTCCTTTGAAAGCTTTGAACCTGGAACAATTGGATTCTTGACTGCATTTCCACACTACATGTTGAATCTCTCCAAAATCTCTCTCGCATACTTTCTTTGATGAATAAAAATTCCTTCTTCATCTTGTACAACTTCAACACCAAGAAAGTACTACATTCTTCCTAAATCGGTCATGTCAAATTTCTGCTTCATAGATGACTTGAACTTCACCAGTATAGTATGAGTAAAGATCAAGTCATCTACATAAAGACTAACGATGAGGATATTGTTACCTTCTTCCATCTTTATGAACAAAGTGTGCTCATATTCACACCTTTGGAATCCCTCTTTGTTGAAATAAGGTGCTTGCTTAAGGCCATACAACGCCTTTCTAAGCTTGTATACCTTATGTTCCTCACCCCCTTTGATGTAGCCTTGTGGTTGTTCAACGTAGACATCCTCAGAAAGCTCCCCATCTAAAAAAGCGGATTTGACATCCAATTGGAATACACACCACTTATTCTGAGCCTTGGCGCCAAAGCTAGTATCATGCATATAGTATCCCATCGTTCCACCGGAGCAAAGACTTCATTGTAATCCACACCTTGTTGACGTGCATACCCCTTTGCCACAAGTATTGCTTTGTGTTTGTCTACTTCTCCTTTCTCATTGAGTTTCGTCTTGTATACCCATTTTACACCAATTTTCTTTACTCCATTAGATAGTTCTGTAAGTTGTCATGTCTTATTTCTTTCTATCGATTCCAATTCAGACTCCATCGCCTTCAGCCACTTATCATCTCCCTTTGCTTCTTCGAATGTGGTTGGATCGTCAAAAGAAACAAACATGACCATATTGGTGTTTTCTTCTTCTTCGTCTTCTAATAGTTCTTCCCATAGTCTCATAAATATGAAGGTGGCTTACGTGCTCTAGGTATTTCTCCTGGTGTTGCATCTCTAGCTTGTGGTACCTCTTGTATTGGATTTTGATCTTGTGGTGACTGCGGTGGCTCTGCTTCTCCTTTCCTCTTCATCCGACTCACATTCTTCCCATATCAAGGACTCATCATTTGTTTCTCCACCGATTTTCTTCCAGCTTCAGCCCTTCTCCACTTCAAACACAACATAACGGCTTGTCACAACTTTCTTGGTGACTGGATTTTAAAGTCGATATCCCTTTGATTCATTCCTCACTCTGATTAACACACATGTAATGCTCTTGTCACTAGCTTCACGGAGTGACAAAAATCTTCATCGAGTGTGGAGAACCATGTTTTATTTTCACACATATGATTGCTACAACCTGAATCCAGGAACCAGGCTTCTTTCTTATGATCATTTTCTGTAAACGCCATGAGCAGCATGTCCTCTTCTTCGCCATCTACTTCAGCATAATTGGCTTTTCCATCCCAATTTACACATTCGTATTGAAAATGCCCAAGTCTATGACATTTAAAACACTCAATTATGGCTTTATTGAAATACCTTCCTCCTCGGCCTCTTCCTTGGCCCATTCTTCCTCTACCTCTTCCTCCTATGTCATCATATGTGACCTTCAGCACTTGATCTTCTCCACCATTGCTAATGAACTCTGCAACGCATCTACTGAGAGACTATCAATGTCTTTCGATTCCTCAATCGAACAAACAATGTAATTGAAGTTCTCAGTTAATGTACGCATAATCTTCTCCACGATCTTGACATCTTGCATGTCATCTCCACAGTTTCTCATATCATTGGCCACCACCATCACTCTTGCAAAGTAATTTGTCTCGTGTTTTCACTCACCCGCTCACTTGTGTTTCTCTCACTCTCGATTTAAAGCTATGATACCAAATTGTTGATCTCATAGAATTCTCAATACTTAGACATATACTTTGTTGATTTATTGATACGACTTGCAAGGCTTTAAATAGCCAAAGACATGAAGACTAAGTCTTCTACAACCACACTAAGAGACATTTAAGGAAGTAAACTAAAGACTACGATCACTACTATTTGACTCCTACAAACCAGGATCTTATTCAGACTTGAAAATAACTTACGACTTATTCAAAACAAACAGCTACAGTCTTTGACGTTTCGAGCCAATCATGGTGGCGACATTGTGTGGGGTTTATGATATGCGTCTCGTTTATGGTTATGCCGTATGTCTCCTTTGTGGTTAATACGGTTCTTATATATAAGTGCAGTTATATAAGTTATAGATATGTATGATCTAAGTGTGTATGTGTGATTATGTTTTTGTATTGGTTGTGATGTTTGGGTACGGGTAACGAACATAGTCATATATAAGTATATATATACATATAATATGAGAAGTGAAAATTCGTGGTATCGATCAGTGTTATGTTAATAGCTCGGGATTTGTTATATTATGGTGTTCTTTTATGATCGGCTACCTCTAAATGAACATAAATGATAACAAGGAATTATTACGGAATTTGGTTGCGTGTTGTTTGTTAAAAAGGGACTTGTGTGATGAAAGACACCTAGATGAATGAATGGTTAAATTGAATAGGGTTTAATAATCGGCATTGCGTGATTATTTGAGAATAAAAAGGAAAATATTAAAGTAAAGAAAAGTGTTCGGTTTAGAAGTACTGGGGTGGTGTAGTAAGGTGGGGAGTCCCCTTATTGTACGGTTGTGTGTTTGGTCTAGGAGTGCTGGAGGCATCAAGACCATGACGGGCTGACGAGCCAATGGGGCGGCCATTAGAACCGTGGGATGTAGCGTTTGTCAGCGCGTAAATCATCTGAGATGGGGCGGCCATTTGAACCGTGATATGGGCCGGCCATTTGAACTGTGTGTGTGTGATGCACAAGTTGGCGTGTTTAAGGCACCATGGAGTTTAGAACTCTCTCATATATATGGTATGTGCTAGTCGTGTATCTAGGTTGTTTGCGGGTCGTGTTAGACATGGATTGGGCGTGTGTCATAGGTATAAGCGTGATCGGTAATTTGTGGGCTCCTAGGATCCATTATCACTGGATAATCTAAATTACTCATCCCATCCCAATTTCCTTATGTTTTGCAGGTAGTGAGATAGAAGCTGGATTTAATTTGTATTGGTGACGGTTTTAGGCGTCATGGGATCCTACTAAGGGAGAAGACATGATCTTAAGTGGTTGAAGACGCATGTCCAGACCCGCTGCGGTTCCCAGCGTTGATGGAGGCGGGTGTCTCATACACGACGTTTACTACCGACGACTATTACGGTAACGACGAGTGTAGGATCCTGGAGTATTGTTTGGAGTTTGGTTTGTGTAAGAAAGGTCAATGTAACGCTTGTCCTAGCGACAAAGGGCTTCTTGGTTGGGACGAGACTTGCAAGACTCCGAGTCTGAATGGTTGTGATCCCAAGAAATATCAATATTTGAAGATCGAAGTAGCTGATAGTTTTATGACCAAGTACAACGGAGGCTCGTCAACGACGACGGAGAGTGCGTGTGGGGAAAAGTGTACCTGAGACTATAAGGGTTTAAGGTTTTTCTACCGGGAATTCTTCGCTCGTTGCTTATGTCAAAGCTCCTAATGGCAATAACGAGCTATTCATTTGAAGGTGTCTAGTCATATGAAGTTATTGTGGTGTGTGTAATAAGGTCAAAATTTATTTTGTCTACATTTTAAGAAAATTTACTGATTGTCAAGCAATATCGTACTAAAAAATATTTTGGGCTCTAAAACAAAAAAAAATTGGGCCCTTAAACAAAAAAATCTTCTTTTTTTTTTTTTTTTGGGTCACACTGTAATTTGTTGTACCCTCTACATGAATTACATAGTAGCAACAATTTATTTTAGTAAGAGTATAAGTTTATAACTCTGTATGACTTTGTCCAACTACATAAAGTTTAGAAATCTTATTTGCTGATTAATTATATCTTCACTTCAATATTTTCAACATTCTAGTTATACAATGAACTATAGCATTGTACATAATTGTCGTGATTGACAGTTGTTTCCGTCATTGCCATTCTTTGTCTTCTTTAAGTAAACCTCGAGCAACACATGATTCCAAAAAACGTCTTGAGTTTCTTGTCATAAAGAGTTAAGATATACTCATAAATAAGTCTTGGTCATTAGAAGTCTAAGATAATATAATTCACCACAAGATAAACATGAAATATGAATGTATTCCCACTTGTATTTGAAAATAAAAATGGTGAGTTTCCAAAGATTCGTCTCCAAAAAATAATGGGTTCTTTTACAAACACTAATTGATGAGGCTCTCGTTCAAGTTGTGAACTCTAATGAAGTTGGAGTCCTGTTAATGACACTAGAAAAAAAAAGTAGTCAGAAAATTATTTGAATAGAGATTTGTAGAGAGAGCTAAATAATACTTGAGAGACAAAACGTGATATTATTTACAATCCAATCCAAATATCAACATTTTAAGATACTTTGCAAGTACCTTGGGTTTGGGAATGTTGTGACAGCAACCCTCCTGCTGGCCCTTTGATCTCACCAGTCGCTTCACACGACTCAGACGTAGCCCACTTGACATCGCATCTGTCCATTTCCAAACTCACACATCTTAGCCTTAATAAAGATACATCTCTGTCTGAATATATATAATATGATAGCTAGCTAAGTTAATTACGTCTTGTCTTTGCGTATGTTGCTTCACTGTTGCTTGCTTCTGCACCAGTAGAACTGGACTTTCTCAATGTCCTCGCCAGATGTTTCAAACGGCTCAGCCGTATTGTCCCCATCAGTTTAGCCAGATCCTCCACTTGTATTCCCACACCTACATGTCCCCAAAACATATATATATATATATAAATGATACACTTTCACAACTATATCTTTTGTAATTCCATTCTACTCACTCTGATCAGACTCAACCAATGGGACAGTACTGCTGTCTCCGGAATCAGAGGATGAGGTCATTGCTGATTGGTTGCCTCCTCCGGTGATTGCTTGGATCTGAGAGTCGATACGGCTTATCTCAGCTCTCTGCCTTCGTAGCTGGTAGTTTTTGCGGCGCCGAGCCAAATGCCTTTCCCTCTCATCTTGGCTCATAGATTGTCTCCTTTCTCTGTCTCTTAGACGCCGCCTTTCCCTTTCCTGCTCCTTCCTACTTCTCCTCGATTCCAGTCCCTCTTCCTCCTCCATATATACTATTACTCGCTATTATAATGGAGAAACTGTGGCCATATTTATTGTGATTTAGCAACGGTTTTTATACAAATGACAAATTTACAGAAGATATGAAATGCATGGTGCGGTTGCATTTCATATACCACCAACACTGATGCGAAACTTATCACTTACTTCTGCAAAGGAATGTGTTCAAAAGTTCCTTTTCTGTTGGGATTGTTCCACACAAATCATTGCCTTAGACATCACTGCCAAAAGAATGATCCACAAGAAAGCATATTTAAACAGTCAATATATATCAATTGAACGAAAAGGCTTGAGAGGCAGAGAACATGAAGCTATACAGTGCTGGAATGGCTTGACTTGCACAACTTTGAGGCTTGAGATAGCCGTGAGTTCTATGGAATTTGATCAGTGAATATCCGTTTTCGTTAAGCCGCCTGTCATGTCAAACAATTACTTAGAAAATCATAGCGTAAAGAGAGAGAGCAAAAGAAGATTATATAATTAATCGCAAAAAGTTAAGCATGTAACACCTGCTCACTATTATATGTGTGTTAACAAAACTGCATATGTGTGTTAGTTAAACAAAACTTAGAGAAAGACGAGTGATTTCAATACAAATGACAATTCCAGATTCCATCACACAAGGAGAGAGAGGGAGAATAAAAGGATCCACGTTACATTTGCGTGTGGATCGATCTATCGAACGAATAAACCCTAGGCTCAGACTACTTGACAAACACGTTTAAGAACCGACGAGCCCTAATTTTCGCAAAAATCACAGGAGAGAACAAATCGTATAAGGCCGAACAAAAACAACGAAACCATGCATACGGCACTCGCAAACCCCGTGACGAGAGTGGATCAGAACTACAAAGCCATTATTCAGAAAATTGACAAGGAATTACGAAAAACGATCGATGCGACAAAGATTCAACAACTGACCTGAATATACGACGGCGATAAAGGATGAGGATTCGACGAACGTTTTCTCCCAACAAATTATTAATTTTTTTATTCGATTCAACTTAATTCTAATCAACCGCTATCATATAACTTTGATTTATGACCTTTCCATATCTTACATCTTATATTTGCTAATATAGCTAGGTGCATTCCATTTAATTATTATTGTTTCTCGATTTTCATAACTTAAAAATAATTCGTTTTTCATATGATACAAAATTTTGATCAGTGCCATGCACCGGATGAGAATTAACTTTTTATGTTGGTGTTGGTATTTTTTCAAATGAAATGTATAATTAGATACAAAAAACTATTGATATAAACATTGAAAATATGTAATAAAATAATTTTTTTAATATGATAGTATTTTAATTATATTTTACTGTGCACGGGATTTATTGTAACTCTTAAATTAGTTTATTAAGTTTTTTCATTAGATGTATATATGTCGAAAGATTGTTGATGGCTTGTGGCTCATTTTTCGCTATTTTTTACTTTTTCTGTCTCTGACTTTGAAGTATTATATTATTTTAAATGCGAGACTTTATAAATTTTTACTTTATTTTAAAATCTCTAAAATTTTAATTTATCCAATCAAAATTTAACATCTCAAAAATGTAAAGTTCTACTAAAAATTCACACAGTTTAACTTTGTCTTTTTGTTCCTACAATGTTTATTTTTAAAAAGCCAACAAAATAAAACTTTATTTTTTTTCTTTTAAATCGCTACCTTTTAAATAGTCAAATTATCTACAACATTTTTTTAAGTACATTAATAACCTAAAATTAAAGTCTATACTAATCACATCTTGATGTAAAATTCAAGGGAGATAGTCGACCTTGTCACAAACTCTTCGGATATAGATTTTTAGGCAGTTGAATGGATGGTGTTGGTGGATCGAAGAACGCCACTCAAGGGTGTGAAAGCCCTTGTGATGAATTCACAAACCTAGTCTCAAAGAATCCACACATGAGTAGATCCAAAAATAATCATGAACACATCTTCAATAAACGAAGAAAACTCTTCTCTTAATTTTTATTAATTTCAAAACTTTTCTACAAAGTAAATACAAATAGAGCTTTTATAAGCTCATACAAGATCTTTACAATAAATTACAATAAAAAAATTATTTACATTTAAAATAAAGGAGGAAAATTTGCTAAATCAAATAATAATCTTATTGCCACCAATTTAACATTTGGCTTTGAATATGACTCTTTTGATTTTTTTTCTTGAAGTTATAAGGTTGAGATTCTCATAATAAACCCATATTGAAGACCTTGATTAACTCTTTTTGATATTGCATCACCTCTCTATCAGATCGAGGAAATTCAACTGAGAATAATTGTTGGTATGACACATCAGCAAAACATTTTTAAGTCAATCTCAAACTAATAGCTTAAACTTTTATCCGTATTGTGATTATACATTCAAACCGTTCAAAATCTCAACTCAACTTTTGTTATCCCTCTCCCTCTTATACTCGGGTTTAAACTCAATCTTATTGGGTTTTTCATTTGTAATTTCATATCTAAATCGTTCATTTATAATTTCAATTCAACTATCGTCATCCGTCTCCTTCTTATACTCGAGTTTAAATTCAAACTCAATCTTATCGATTTTGTTATTTATAATTTCATATCTAACTCGCTCCGTTCTCGCTATCTTTAATTATAGTTTTTCCGTGTGAGACTTTGAATTTAAATTCCAACTCAATCTTATCGATTTTTTTTTTGTAATTTCATATCTAACTCGCTCTTTTCTCGCTATATTTACTGTTAACATGTGATACTTTGAAGAATTTTATTTTCTTTGAAAATCTTTCAAGTTTTAGTTAATCCAACTAAAGTTTAACACTATTAAAGCTCTTAAAATTCTAGTAAAAATTCACACAGTCTAACTTCGTCTTTATGATCTTGCGGAGGTTTATTTATTAAATTGCTACCCATTATTTTAAAATCATATTCTTTACAACATTTTTTTTTGAAATACTTTAACAACCTTAGGTTAACGTCTCTACTATTGACATCTCTATCAGATCCTGGAACTTACAGCTTAAAGTAATTGTAACAGTGACACATCAACAAAAGTTTTTAAATCAAACTCAAACTAATCGTTTAGACTTTTACCTGTATGATGAATATACATTAGAACCATTCAAAATCTTAACTATTGTCATTTGTCTCTTGCATATACTCGGTTTTCTACTTAAACTCCATATTATTAGTTTTTTATTTGTAATCTCATATCTAAATCGTTCTTTTCTAGCCATATTTACTATTTTTCTGTGTGACACTTTGAAGACTTTTACTTTATTTTAAATTCTATAAAGTTCTAATTTATCTATTCAAAGTTCAACACTTTTAAATTTTTTAAAATTCTACTAAAATTTCACACAGCCTAACTTCGTCTTTATGTTCTTACAATGATTTATTTTTTAAAAGCCAACAAAATAAGCTATACTTTTTTTTAAAAATCACTACCCATTATTTTAAAGTCAATTTTTCTTCAACATTTTTGTTGAAATACCTTAGCAACCGAAAGTTAAACTCCCTACTAATCACCTTTTTATCCGATCGAAGAACTTCCAGTTGAAAATAATTGTAGCAGTGCACATCAGAAAACATTTTTAAAGCAAGTTCAAACTAATCGCTTAGATTTTTACCCGAATGAGAATATACATTAGAACCATTCAAAATCTCAACACAACTATCAGCATTCTCTTGCTAATAATCGAGTTTATATCCAAACTCAATCTTATCGGTTTTCCGTTTGTAATCTCATTTCTAAATCGTTCTTTTGTGGCTATCTTTACTGTCTTTATGTGTGAGACTTTGAAGACTTTTATTTTATTTTAACTGTGAGACTTGACTTTATTTTAAAAAATTTAAAGTTCTAATTTATCCAATCAAAGTTTAACACTTTTTAAACCCTTAAAATTCTACTAACACATTTTAATACCGTTTTTTTTTCTTGCAATGGTTTATTTTTTAAAAGCCAACAAAATCAAACTTTACGTTTTTTAAATCGCTACCTATAATTTTAAAGTCAAATTCTCTACAACATTTTTTCGAAGTACATTAACAACCTAAAATTAAATTTCCTACCAATCACCTCTCTATTAGATCGAGGAACTTTCGGCTGAGAATAATTGTGGAAATGACGCATTAGCTATGTGCCCGCGAGCATAATAACATCTTTAATAATACGTACGTGTAATTTATAATAAACAGTATATTACTTTCTTATCAGTTATGGATGATTATGTTATCCATGTGAATCTTGTATGGTATCTATATATATAAAGTAAACTTTTCTCTCTTCTCATGCTGCCACATCAGCATCCTAAAAATTTAATACACATACTAAATACATATATTAATTATAAATTTGGTTCTAACATTATGAAAAGAAATTGAAAAGGCATTTTTCATATTCTAAATTAAACCAGAAAATAATAAACTTATATGAATATAGTTCTTTGAAATAATAACAGGTTTAATAAATTTGGTTATCATAATATATTTCAACTTTTATAAATATTTAATTAGGTTAAGTTGTATCGCAAATATTATTAAAAAAAACTAAAATATCAAACAAGTCGTAACAATTAAACAAATAAGTTAAATATGTAACTAAATTCATAAAGCAAAATATAAGTTGGCAAGTTTTACATCTAATAAAGAGACAAATAAATAAAATTAAGGTATACTTAACATAATAATTGCAATTACACATAACTATGAAAAAGAGAATAAGAGCCAAAAAAATTAAGAAACATATTAAGAGTATTTACACGAAAATATAAATAAAGTTTGAAAATTTAAGATCGTTTTGTTTTGTGATATTATTTTTAACAAAAAAAAATAAAAATAAATGTAACTACAACAGTAGAAGAAAATAAAAGATTTGTATATGCAAAATATATATCATGTGATGTAAATATATTTCAATTCTCATAATAATTACCATCCATTAATACAATAGTGTTCCCTAGAATTTGAAAAGACATTTACTTAATAGAAGATAGATTATATTGAATTAATCTAAAGAAATTTTAATTTAATAATTTACTTTTATCAGTTTATTTATATAGTTTAGAAAAACTATAGAATTTAGTGTTTATAAATTATGGATTAAATTTATTCTAAATAAAATCAAACAAATGTTGTGACTTCAAACAATCAGTTATATATGGAAATCTTTTTCAACAAAAATAAAAGAAAAATATATTTAGGAATCATAAACATATTGCACACATAAATAGGGTTAAAATCATACATAAAACACTCCAAAAATAATAACTTCACATGAAACAAAATTAAAAAAATTATTATGCAACTTTAAAATGTAAATATCTTCCCTTTAAAATGTAAATATCTTCCTTTTAAAAAACTCAACTAATTGCATAAAATTGATCACCAAAAAAAAAAGAGGTAAAAATGTGTACCATCCAATAAATAAACACATAGATGATCATAAATTGAAAAAAAAACAAAAACAAATACACATATTTTAAGCTGATAGAGATAATTAAATTAACTACGAGGCCAAGTAAAATAAAATACCAATAGATTAAAAAAATTGTTTACTACGTCCGCGCGGATCACACCCTTTGTGATTGAAATTGAAAGTGAAATCTCACCGGCGATGGGGGAAGATATCGGAGAAGACGAGGGTTTTAAAAGAGTGGGTAATGTATTTTTACAGGATAATCCTATTCACCAGAACTCTCTCTCTCTCTCTCTCTCTCTCTAAATGTTTGAATCGACGCTCGACCCCATATTTCTTATATTTTTCCAAATCAGTTTATATTATCTCAAATGTTCCCATTAACCTATACATCTACGATGATTTTGATAGTAAATTACTGATAGAAATTAAATTGTTTTTCAAATAAAATTAAATTTATTTTGTAGTCACCAACACTGAATCATCGAATATGAATAATAGTAAATTATGAACATTTTATTAGTATTCGGTTTTAGGTAAAAATAGATAAAAATACAGTGACTTATTTCGAAGTATTTTTTTTTTAAGTTCGGAGAATTCTAAATTCACAAAACTAACTTTCCTTTTATTAGTATTCGAAATAATTTTCGGACTATACAAAACTAACCCTATTTCGAAGTATTTATTTTATTAGTATTCAGTTGGGTTAAAAAAATATACAATTCCCTAAACTTTAAAATGACAAAAACTTAACTTTTAAAAACCAACTAATTGAATAAATAGTCAACAACAAAAAAAATTCAAATTGTGGATCACTCACTAAATAAATACATAAATAAACATAAAATTAAGAAAGGAAAAAAAAACTTAAGAATAAAAAATCCACATTTCTTAAGCTAATAGAGACAAATCCATTAAAAATCATACTAATAAAACTAAAATAATATTATACCATATTTTTTTTAAACAAAATTGTGTTCACGTCCGCGCGCGGATCACACACTAGTATTACTATAAAAATAAGATGTTCAGAAACAGCGTTTGTTCGACTGAAAAAGAGGAAGAAGGGAGTGAGAAGGCAAATTAGATGGCAGGTGAATTGTGTGAAGATGGTCACGGGTTTGATTCGTGTTGGAAATGGCTGCTTTTAAATTACATGGTATGGGGGCTATGGGCCTTGCCTCGGGATGACTTACCTTGAATCTTGGGACCCTTGAATTTTCTAGTCATCAAAAAAAAAATTTATTATAATGTAATGTAACACATAATAACACATTTGATGTTGAAGATCTTACAGTTGGATCTAATTCGTCCTCGGATACCAGTTCAAAGTTGGACATCAAACATTTGGTTTACAGCAACGCAAGCTTTCACAATGTGGATTACTTACCTTGATTGTTTCCCAACAAGATCCCGGTTCGCAAAATGGGGATTAAACACCCCTAATTCTTGTTGTCTATGTAAAAACTACGAGGAAACAAAAGACCATCTCTTTTTAAGATGTGAAATTAGTGGTTGCGTTTGAGACCTAGTTCTCCAATGGCTCAGGAACCATCCTCAACTCACGGATCACGTCCTCTCATTCTTAGGAGGCTCAAGCGGTGATCTATACCATTTGTAGGAAAGAAACTAAAGGTTACATTGTATAGTATCTCATCTATTCCAGAGGCGATATTCAGAATCATTGACCGGGCTATTCGAGATTCCATCATATCTAAAGAGAGAGGAAAGCTTTCAACGACTTATTGCAACTTTGGCTCGCTAACTCATAGTCACAAGTATCTTTCTCCTGGTTTGTAACTTTAGGTTCTCCTTATTTTTTATCTTCTTTTTTTTACAAAGAAAGCCTCTATATAGCTGATTAAGCAATCGTTTGTATATTATTATACAAAACCTCTCATTATCTAATGACATTAACAGTAATATTCAAAACAAAAAAAAACAATAATAAATTCAACAAACCTAGAAAAATAATCTGCGCTGTAAGTAATTAACTCTAACGGTAAAAACGATGGTGAGGATGACCCCTCAAATGATGACCACATCTGTTTGCTTGTACCAATCGCCTCAAGGACTCTTATTACTACGAATACAATTCCAAATCCTAAAGGTAACTAACTATTTGTATCACAAACCACAAGTACCCCTAATACAGCCTTGACTGGCAGGTGAATGTCATACAGAAATGCCGAAGCTAGCTAACCGGCCAAACCCAAAGGCAAATCAAGGCAGAGATTGGAAAAAATCGGATTAACTTCCTAGGCAAAGCTAGATAGATAGTAAGCACCAATACCTTTTCTCCAGGATAGGAATTGAGGCAGAGTCTGTCGAGAGACTCAAATGCAGCTGCTCCTTGTTCATCTACTGATACATCCCTCTGCAATACTTACACAAACTACACTACAAAGAACATACCAACAGGATTCCTATCAAGAGTAATCTAATTGCAGCAGTAAAGAACCCTTATTTGAAACATCACAAGCACAGGAATTTATCAGCAGAATTCACTTTTCTCAAACAGTTTACATATTTTCGAGCAAGCTCAAATCTTTTTATTGATCATAAGTCATAACAAACAAACAGAGGCAAAGAGTAGCAGAGGAAACCAATCCAATTACAGGAAAAGACGAAGGTATCGAATTCTAGAAGCAGCAAAAGGATGAAGCCAGATCCATGAGAGAACCCTAGAGTCATCATTTGGAGAAACCACCACGCTTCTGGTAACTAGCGACCTCACCGTCGTTGGGGAAAAAACCCATGAGTCGACCCGCCGAGTTCTGGTATGCATACATGAAACCCCCCATGAGTCCGATCAGTCCTCCCGTTACCATTGACGGTCCCTTGATCCCAGGCTTAATCCCTACAGATCGCCGAATCCATAACACCGATCAGCACATTCTCACGCACTACAACAAACTGACTAACCCACAAAATCAAAATTTTAAAAGATAGAGAGGTGGACCAGATAGATAGCCAACGGTGACTGAGACTCCGGTGATAGTTGAGAAACGGAGGTAATCGAGGATGCTGAAGTTTCCGACGACCTTAGTAAATGGAGGATTCCGATCAACGACTGGGTATTGGGGCTTCTCCAAGGCAGTGATGTCAGTGTTCATCTTCGATAATCTACGAATCTCCGCTCTGAATCTTTCTTCTTCTTCTTCTTCCTATCGATCTCTACCTCTTTTAGGTTATTTCAATTTCCAACAAAATCAGGAAGACCCTCCACTTCGTCTAGAGGCTCTCTCGAACCCGTAAACTTCTTTGTTGGGCTCTTGGACTCTTTCTCAGAAGAGACCCGAATGGGCCCATTTTAAGAACATAATTTTATTTATTTCGCAACTATAGTCTATAATGGTATAAGCCCATTTCAGTTCTTTTTTTTTTCCAATCTAAATTTCCTATCGAAATCACGGTCATTGTTTACAATAATGTTGAGAAAATCAGACTTACATGGTACAAACACTATTGATTGTTATAAACAATAGCTTTTTTGGCTAAAATATCGGCGCAATTATTTGCTTCTCTATGTCGAAAGGTAAAAAATATTTCTTCAAACCTATTACACCATTTTTAGATTTCTTGAATAAAGTGATAGAGCCGTAAATTATACCTATATACCTTAAAAAATGATAGAACTAAATCATTCTAATCGTTTCAGTTCATTCTAATCGTTTGGATCTTAACCATCACTAGCAAAACGATCGATCGGCGTTAAAAATAATTCGTCCGTATAATACATTTTGTGGGATTTTCTAACCAAAAACGTAAAAGAAACAAACAATCGTTTTTACTATTCGATCAATGATTTAATTCTTTTTTGTTTTTCAATAATTTAAAGTTCATTCCTCATGTTTTATAATATTCAAGATCAAACCAGTCGAAGGCCTTCTTTTTTACTTAGGTTTGACCAAACCATATATAACAGTTTACACTTCTGTTAATTGCTCATTTAGAACCAGCAATATGTAACACCTAACCTTTTTTGTTGAGAAAGAAATATGAAAAAAATAATATAACACCTAACTTTAAAATTTCTGAAACATGATTTACAAATATAAGATCCAATTAATCACACCAAATTTAATTGTGTAACTTATAATCAACTATTAAATAACAATGGACTATATGTTCGAATTTATATTCTATTAAAAATCAATGATTGAATGGCACTATAGTTTCTATCTCTCTCTCTCTCGTTGCTGACTCAAACACATGCAAATAAGATTTGATTGTGATTGACCATTTTTATCATGAATTGTATGAGAAATTATTTCTTACTAAAATATATATATATATATCGTCAAAAGCAAAAGCAAGCTTGAAACATGCGCAAGCGGAGCCCAAAATAAATCAAATTTCAAGTATGTCCTTTACGAAGTTTTTTTTTATTTTTTTTTTGTAAAAACAAAAGTTTACTTCCATTAAATTGAAAACATTACAGCGTTACGGCAGCTATTACAGAGATTCATACAGAGGAATATATATCCGACAAACAGATCATGAGGAATCAACATGAAACCGAAGATAAAGAGCCATGAAAGCTAATGGGTCACGTACTGATGGCTGAAGTTAAGTTATAACTTAATTATGAGTATATATAAAGTAGAAAGACGGAACATTTACATGGATACGTATAAGTAGATCGACTTGTGGGTGGGCAATGGAATGATGGTAACCATCCAAAAACAAGAACCATCAATGAGTAGATCGTTATTAATTATCCTAATATAAAATATATCAAAATCAATAACTTCGAAATAATTAATATTATATATGATCGCATTTGAACCATACATATATATCACCACCACCTACAAGACTCCTTAAAAGAACATACCGACCCAAAAAAAAGAAGGTTATACATACATATTTATAAGTTCAAAACAAAAAGATGGAGGGGCAATTTTATGAGTTCAGAGACGCAGAGACGTATCAACGTCGTCGTATCGATCAAACCCACCCATCTTCTTGTCGTCTTTATTTGGCCAGTGATGACAAAAGCTTGGCTTTTCAATGGAATCAGAGGCTGAGTGCGCGGATAAGGAGAGGGAGAGGAGCTGCTGTGACGAGGATGTTTGAGAGTTTAGAGGTAGAAACTGGAAGAAACCGAAACTCGTGGGTTCGCTGTAATGTTGTAAGATGTTGTTGTCTTGGTGGTTAGGTTTAGGGTTTAGGAGCTCTCGCTCAGCTCTTAACTCTCGTGCTCTCTGAAGTTGTCTAAATCTTTCTTGAAGCAAGACGATTGAAGATTGGATTACCATTTGTTCTTTTCGGTCTCTTGCAATTGATGAACTCATGACGTACAAAGTATAATACTAATGGTAATGATGATATGAGTCGTGGAGAGTGTGTTGCTATAGGGTTTGGGGCCATGTTACGTGTGTTGTGTCTATTTATATACTGAGGAAATAGGTCGATATTTCTTATTATTTAATCTGCATGAGAATATTATAAAACTATTAAAAAAATGTATAGGATTGTTGAGTAGTTCGATGAAATTCCGAAAGGAAGAGAATCAGGAGTAAAGTGGGAAGAGAACAAGAGGAAGAAGGCAAAAGGGACAATCTAAGGATTGTAAAAAGAGAATGTATAATGTGTGAGTGGAGATTTGCATATTTAAATTTTCTTTTTTAAAAGTAACAAAAAACAAAAAAAAAGTTGGCCAAAGTAGAAGATGGTTGGGAGGAAAATGACAAGAAGAATGTTTGAAGGGAAGCACATGGATTGGTTTGTTTGGATGGATTATTGAGTTATATAAACCCCTTTTTCATGCTTCCCACTAATTACCTCCCCCTAATGGCTCTTTTATTTCTAATGGAAACTTTATTTTTCCCACGAATCTAGATTATATTTAAGTCTTATTACTGCCTGAATTGAATCAAGATTACTAATGCTTGAAATGATCGTATAGATAACAAATTTTTCAATCGTGGATTATCAAGGTTAAATACAAGAATTAAACTTGCATAACCAAAAGACTAATTAATTAAAAGCTTATATGTATATGTTCATATCTTCTCTATGTTCAAGAAACTCAAATGAGATTTTACTATTCCTGGGAAACAAAGTGAATGAGAAAAGGGAGTGACAAAAGGGTTTAGGAGAGATTTTGGTGGCTTGGGAGATGGTGAAATGGAGCCACTTCTTTGTCTCCACATCAAATCTTCTCGGTGGAATTTAAAGTTATATTATTGGCATAAATTTTTTAAAATGAAACACACTTTAAAGAAGAGTGTCAAAAGTTGTTAATGGTTTCTATAAATTAGTTGATCCACTTTTTATGTTTTAACTTGTAATGATTTGGCAAGGAGGAAAAAGTATATAAGAAGTGGGCCTATCGACTGATAAAAAGACAAAAGGAGTTCAAGGGTAAGGAGAATAATGATATCAGCAATATAATAAGATATGTGCTTTGATTGATAAATAATTGTGAAAAATACCACTCGTTTATACTCAAAGACATTCTCTCTCGATCTCCTCGTTTTCTCTTGATCGAAATGCTAATCTAAGCTCCTTTCCCATGATGAAAAACATCCATGCATGTACATTATATATTTAATTAGGGTAAGGATTACTATATTTTCTCATGTCACAAAATAAAATGTAAATGAATAGAGCCGAGGTAGGCTTATATATATACTATCCATCACCTCATAATGTATCTCAGATCTTGACTTTGATTAATTAGATTAAATTTGGAAAAATTGATTGTAACAATCTCTAACAAAAGAAGTGAGACAGAATAGCTAGAAAATGGAGCGGGGGTTGAAAAGAGAGAAGTGGACATGGGGATGTAAAGTATGAAAGGCACGTCAAAAGTGGTGGGAGCAAAAAGTTTGTCGGGAAGTAAATGGAATGTAATGGCATGCATACACCAAAGCTGAAGATGCTACGACGTTTAGGATTTGGATTTACATTGTTTCTCTCTTTTTTATGTTTCTGCTTCGGTATCTGCGAACTTATCGATAATGCTCTGATTAAATGATAAACCCAATTAGATAGATGATAATTAACATAATTATAATTAAGTGGGGATCGGATGAGACAAAACATAAAATGTCTATAGATTAGTTGATAGAGATTAGAGACAACGCGTGCCTATTTCTTCTACTCCCATTACAACCACTCCACGTAAAAAGTAATACTATGTCACAATTAAATTTTTAACATTTCTTTTATTTTACCCTCCATGTTGTACTTTTAAGCTCTCTTTTACCCTAGACGATTTTCTAACGTTGGATACCAACCTTTTGTTTTTTGTCCTTACGATCAAGGCCAACATTTTCTCTACTTGTATGATTGGTTTCATACAATGTGCCTACGTCCACAAAACATATACTAATAACTAGTGATGTTAATAAGAGCTTCAAGCCCGCGGGCCTAAACGGGTCTGTTATAAATTTTTTCCATTATCCATTTATTAATATGTATACAATGTCCGTTTAGGTCTGTTTACGATCAAGGCCAACATTTTTTTTTAAACATTTTGTATTATATATTTTAGTTATTGTAATAATATGTATATTTTCAACAATCCCACAAATTAAAAAGAAAATATCATAAGTTATGATTCATAACTATCAGAATTAAAAATGTAACATGTAATTTAATTTATAACATACATATCATTACAATAAATAATATATAATATAAAATGTTTAAAAAAAAAATCTATACGGGCCTAAACGGATACCCGTTTATATCGCAAACTTGAAGTTAAACGGATATATATATATATATAAACAGGTTTAAACGTACATAGTTTAAACGGGCAGAACCTAAACGGGCATGACCTAAACGGGCCCGTGCTGCCCGTATTAACATAATTACTAGTAACCAATAAGACTCACGTCTATAGCTCAGATCCAAAGAACAAAAAACTTAGGTATATCCTTTTAACTCAGTTATTGATCTATGGACAAAAAAATTCCTAATTACCTTAGGAGAAAGTTCATTCATAAACAACCAAATATTTCCATATTATCATATCTTCAGAGCCGTGTCTAGACATACAGAGCTCGTAAGCGGAGTTAAAAAATGCCCTCATCGTTCCAAATCCATATAAAATCAATCTAAATCATATAAAACAAAAAATGACCATCATCGTTTCAAATTCATATAAAACCAATAATAACAATCATCATCAATAAATAAATAAAAACTTCAACGATGAAAAAGGAGAGTTGAGGAGTTGAAGAGGTATCGTGTATTTGTTTAAGCGGTAACTTTACCCTAATTTTTTATTTGTTAAATTATTTTTAATTTAGTTTATATTTTTAATACTATCGAACTATTTTCGCTTAACATAAACTACTAAAACTAATGGCCCTTTCGATTTTTTTTTTTAAATGGGCCCTTCCGATTTAAAAAAAAAAAAAGGACCCATAGGCCAATATTTCTAAAAATTGGGCATAGCCACGGCCTGCATATCTTCCAAATATCTTTATGGCTCCTTTGAAAATATTTGACTAAATCACTTTGAGACGTGCATAACTTCTATGAAACTCAATCTTTAACACATGACCTTTAACTTATATTACAACACCTAAGTGACTTAGTTCAAACAGTTTTAACTTTGTTCCAGCAGCCTCTCTACTCTTATACATAAGATTAGGGTTTCTACAGATCCGGTCCATGGTATAAGCAACTTCAGTAGGATTGGTATTCTTGTACCATTTTAATTTGCTTTGATTGCGAATCTTTATTTACCATTAATGTAATTTGGAAGAAATTTGTAGCTTAGTTAAATATCACTGAGATTTGGCTCTCTTTCACTTGTGCAATCAGAATCACTCCATCAACAACTTCGATCTTTGTCGATGTGTCCCAACATTGCTCTTATAAACAGACTAATGATGCAAGTCTCCTTATATTCTATCTAGCTAGAAGCAACGAAATAATAGACTGCACTCATTTAAATCAAGAAAATGGACTTGATTTGGACAACTGACCATGGATCATGGATGTGCCATTGGACTAAAGGCTCCGTCTAATCGCACTTAAACTTTCTTCTGTGTAAAGTTTTTAGTAAGTCAATATTAACCAAAAATCAAAGACAAACTTGTTGCCTAGTCACTACACTCACTTACATCTCTATAATATTATTTAAGAACATTTTTAAAAATGAACTTTATTTTGTAAGTTATTACATGAAATGTCATTACAAATAACAAAGAATAATTGAAATAAGAAATTATATAATACTCTTTTAAAATTATTGACTATAATATGGAAAATATATATTTTGCATTAAAGATGTTATTTATTATTTAATTTTTTTAATTATTGTTAATACTATATATTTTTAAATAATAATCAATTTATATATATTCAAAGAAAAAAAGATATTCAAAATCTTGTTATATTTTTCACTATAATTTATTATATTTTATTTGAATATATATCAAAATAAAAGTTAAAAAAATATTTTATTAATTTTATAAAAAAGTTAGACACAAGAAAACTATTTTTTTAAAAGAATTCGTAGACTAACCACAAAAACTAGAGTCATTTAACGGTGCATATTAGAGTTATGTTTGCAAAATTATAAGTTTTTACGGGTTAGTCCGAATAATATTTTAGTTCACTAGACAAATTATTACAAATTGACAGCTTTATATATAATTATTAGTTAGTTGTATTGTAAAATTCAGATAATTTTTTTTTAAAAAAAAATTTAAAATAATTAAAAAAAAAAAATTATTCCGCACTATAATTAACACGGCTTAAATCCTAGTAATGTTTATTTAAATATAGAAGAAAAAAATCCAACCAGCGGTTGGGTTTAATATATGGGCCGATTCTCTCCTCATTATCTTGGGCTCAGATAAAGCCTGTTGAGTTATCGTTTTTGCTCTTTAAGGGCTTGAATTTTGTTTATGGAAACGAAAAGAGTATATACTTTTTATTTGTAAACATATAAACCATCCTCTTTTCAGTTTCAATCCTCCAATTTGAGACATATATGTCTGAGCTCCTGCGCTCGAAGGCTTGAAATTCTGGGTATCTACGACGAAAAGTGTAAGTTCCGATCTAATCGCAGAATTCATTCACGAGGGTCTCTCGTTCTATCTTCACTCGAATCTCTTCTTCCTCGTCGTGCAATCTATAATAGACGAGATGAATTGTTTGTCCAGAATATGACGGATCCAATTAGGGTGTGTACGATATTGAGTTTGTATTGTTTCAATTTTGGGTATAGCGGATTGCTATATTAACATCATCAGAATCAGTAGAAGGGTTAATGGAAGGAGAGAATCTGATAGAAGTCTCTCTGGTCGCTCCTCTGACCTTCTTCCTCGTCGTCGTCTTCCAGTTGCTATCCAAATGGCTTGACCAATTGAAGAAGGTAATACAAAAAACAAACCTTTTGGCGTTTTCACATCCACCTGAGTAATCAATCCCCTTCCTTCTGAAATTTCTCCAGAAAGGGTCGAAGAATACGAAGGAAGCAGAGCTGCGATCCGAAATTAAGCAGCTTTTGAAAGAGGCCAGCGCATTGTCTCAGTAAGCAGTTTCAGTGATTGAAGAATCTATGTGAGTTTTGTTAATCAAATATTGATCTATGTGATGACTCACGCAGGCCAGCCACATTTGCGCAAGCGGCAAAACTTAGGAGGTCGGCAGCTACTAAAGAGAAAGAGCTTGTACAATGTGAGTATGCATACATGTTAGCTTGACATTGATTTGATTGCTTAGTGATGATAGATTTTATAATATGATGCAATATTCTGTTAGCTTTAGAAATGAATACAATCTGGTGGCAGATATACCTACCTACCAGAGCATTGCATCATCATGGTCTTGTATAGGTGTGTTATCTGTTAATACTCTTTGTGAAATACAGATTTGGAGCAGCATAACAAAGAGATTAACCTGTCGTACGATCTGTATGGAAAGGTTTTGCTTGCTTCAAAGGTAACTTCAGTGGTGTGTTCAAGCTTCTTCTTTTTTTCTTTCTAAAACTCTTTAATTGAGATGTCCTAAGAACTTTGTCTCTAGGTTGTGGTATACCTAATCTTAGTATTTTGGTTCTGGAGGACTCCAATTGCCATTATTGCTAAGCAACTTGTTCAACCGTTTGGTGAGTAGTTAGATTTACCGGTTAAAGATGTCTTTGGGCTTATCATACAATTGGTGCAACATAGGTTAAAAAAAAAACTGAATTTTCTCAGGGAATTTGTTATCTTGGGGAACAGGAGGTCGCTTGACAGGCCATGTGATGGTAGGCTCCTTCGTAACCCATTTATTTGGTCTGTGATAGTGAGAGTTTTGGTTTGGTGAAAATGCAGGTTGGGATCATACCGTGGCTCATACTCTCAACCAGAGTGAGCAAATATGTGAGTAGGTTCGTGGAGTTCTAAATCAAAGTCCTGGAGATTAATGGTTGGATTTTAAAGTTGTAGTCTTTTAGGAGACACTTGTGGTGTTCTTTTTCCTCATCTACCTTAACATTTTTTGTTTTGTACATTATATAAAAATCTTATTCTCCGGTTTGTGTTGGATTCTTACCAAATACTAACACTTAACAAGTGGTTCGGTTTTCATAGTTGTGCATTGGTCGAGTGTGAGAGCTATTATACATTACAGTTTACAGCACATCGCCTCCACTCCTCTACGTGTTGTCAATTTTTATCTTTAAACAACGACTTAACGGATAATCAAAAGACGCGTGGTACCATTTTTAGCACGTTGCAATGCATGTGGTTCATTAAGATGTTTATGATAAGTTTGAGGGCATTGTAACCTCCACTTCCACCAAACTCATTAGCGGGTTAGTGGAAAATTTTAGCAATCAATTTGTGTCATATACCATTTCATCATTCACACTTTTCTCTTTTAAATCATCATCATATCGAAGAAGTTGATTGGATTTGGGCTAAGTATTTACTTATTTAGAGTTAATGAGACGAAACCAAAAGATGGGTTTGGTTAGAGGCTAATTGGGAGATGGGAAGAGCAATAAATAAGAAGAAGAGACAATGGTGTTCATTTAATAGTGTGTATGTGTATGTGTGTGTGGCCATCCAAAGTCACATCTTAATAACTCAAAAAATTTCCTCGGGATATTAATCTTCTTCTCTACATCTCTTCTTTATTTTCATTTTCCACTTTCCTAGAACATTAAAAGACAAACATGGAGCATCGTAATTCAATTAATCCTAAGGGTGATTGTGATATTTCACTTGCGTCTTAACATAACAGAGGAGAAGAACATCTCCAATGGTTTTTTAAATATTTTTCTTCAAAAAATAAAGTTTCTTCAAAATAAAATTTCTTCAAAATAAAGAAAAAAATAAATAAAGAGTTTCTCCAACAATTTGCTTCATTTTTGTCTTCAATGGAACTAGGTGTGTAGCCCGCGCCTTGCGCGGGCAGCGAGCTCCATCCATAAATCTTAATTATGCCATTCAGAGTTTTATGGATGCTGAATCCAAACGCTTTTTGTTTTTTTGTTTTTATCTCAATTCAGTATGATTAAAACAGACTTATCGAACCAATTTAAAGCAATCTAAAGTAGACGAACAGAAGAAAAAAACATAGATCGAGAGAAAACACTGAGAATATGCTAATTAGAATGGAGTTTGGAGATATAAACAAAGAAAGGAGGACTCTTAAAGAATATCGAAAGATATCAAAATAAAACAAAGGTATTAAAACTAAATTTGTACCCATTTACGAAGAACTCAAAAAAAGAAAAAAGAAAAACACACAACTACGTATATAAAATCCATTAAAAGTATAATCTAAGCCAAACGTAAGGACGTGAAAATGCTTTGAAAAACATATTTGTAAACAACGTTCATTGTCTTTCGTTGTGGCTTCTCCTTTTGATCGGTTATCAAAATCCATAATCCTTTTCTCAATAACCAAATTCATAATGTTTCCTCGTCTCACATTCTAATTACAGTTGATTCTCTCTCTCCCATTTTTTCCATTTATTTCTCTCTCTCCCTCGCCGAAACTCTGCATGTCTCACCAAAAGTATATATCCCTCTCGCATATTCTTCTAATTCTTCTTCTATTTGGAAATTATCCCTCATTTCCGTCTGTCTCCCTCCCACTCTCGCGAGAACTCTCTCTCTTCATAAAATTTTCCGACGAAGGGGAGAAACAATTTAAAAAGAGAATCTAGAGTCTCCAAAGGAAAGTAGGAGACCTTAGATTTGTATGGATACAAATCTGAAACATTATCTAAAGTAGCCATAAAATAAAAGAAAGGAAAAGTAAACATTATATGTTTTTTTCTTTTTCTTCTTCATCGTCTTTTTAAACTACTTCTTCAACTTTTTCTTCTTCTTCCGAGTTTTCTTCGTCTTCTTCTTCTTTTTATGTTTTTCTTATTTCCTCTTTTTTTCCTTCGTACTCGCTCTCGTCTTCTTATCATTCTTCACATTCATCTTCACCATCATATCACTTTCGTACAACTCTTCTTCTTCATCGGTCTTTATACTTCACATTTTCTTCGATGTACATCAGTGTCTTCTTGGATCTCTTCCTTGTTTTCTTCTCCGATTTGTGAGAAAATTCTGTTTTTCTTCGACATAATCTTCCTTGATATCCTCTGCTTCTTCGTTACTACCTACTCCGCCTCCATGCTTTCGTCATCGTTGTCGCTTTTCGATACATCTTCAACATCACAATTATCATCACCTTCATCATAGTAATCATTACTATCACCACAAACATCAGCTATAGCTTTTAACGAACCTTTTTTACATTAATAAAAACAAACCAAGCACAAAACACTTATTAATATAATTTAAATTAAAAAACAAAACCGATCAATGTACAATATGTCGTCCTTAACGGACATCCATAAACCAAAATCTAAACCCTAAATTAGAAATAGAAACCCAAATGAATCAATGTACAGTATGTCATTCTTAACGAACATTCATAAGGGGGAATCTAAACCCTAAATTCGAAAAGAGAACCCAAAATAATCAATGTACAGTATGCCAAGTCTATCATATGTCATGTTTTACATTGTCAATGTCATTAATAAGACTCTAGAATGTTTCATGTTCACAAAGATCTACAAAGTATACCCGCCCATTTAAAACCTTTTTTTAACGTACACCCACTCCTTATCCTCCTCTCCACATATCCCTGCAATGTTTCTCACATGTGGTCTTAAAATCAAAGACCAGAACATCATAAAGCTCAATAACCAAATTCATAATGTTTCCTCGACTCACATTCTAAATACAGACGATTCTCTTTCTCCCATTTTTGCCATTTATTTATTTCTCTCCCTCGCTGAAACTCTCTCCATGTCTCACCAAAAGTGTATATCCCTCTCGCATATTCTTTTAATTCTTCCTCTATTTGGAAATTATCCCTCATTTTTGTCTCTCTCCCTCCTAATCTTGCGAGAACTCTCTCTCTTCATAAAGTTTTCTGACAAATGGGAGAAGCAGCTCAAAAAGAGAATCTAGAGACTCCAAAGGAAAGTATGAGACCCTAGATTTGTATGGATACAAATCTGAAACATTATCTAAGGTAGCCATAAAATAAAAATAAAATAAAAGTAAACATTATCTGGTTTTTTCTTCTTCTTCTTCATCGTCTTTTTAAACTACTTCTTCAACTTTTTCTTCTTCTTCCGAGTTTTCTTCGTCTTCGTCTTCTTTTTATGTTTTTCTTTTTTCCTCTTCTTTTCTTTCATATCGCTCTCGTCTTCTTATCATTCTTCACATTCATCTTCACCATCTTATCACTTTCGTACGACTCTTCTTCTTCATCGGTCTTTATACTTCACATTTTCTTCGATGTACATCAGTGTCTTATTGGATCTCTTCCTTGTTTTCTTCTCCGATTTGTGAGAAAATTCTGTTTTTCTTCGACATTATCTTCTTTGATATCCTCTGCTTCGTTAGTACCTACTCCGCCTCCATGTTTTCGTCATCGTTGTCGCTTTTCGATACATCTTCAACATCACAGTTATCATCACCTTCATCACAGTAATAATTACTATCACCACAAACATCAGCGATAGCTTTTAACGAACTTTGTTTACATTAATAAAAACAAACGAAGCACAAAACACTTATTAATATAATTTAAATTAAAAAAATAAAATCGATCAATGTACAATATTTTGTCCTTAACGGACATCTATAAGCCAAAATCTAAACCCTAAATTAGAAAGAGAAACCCAAACCTATCAATGTACAGTATGCCATCCTTAATAGACATTCATAAGGGGGAATCTAAACCCTAACTTCGAAAAGAGAACCCAAAATAATCAATGTACAGTATGCCAAATCTATCATATGTCATGTTTTACATTGTCAATGTCATTAATAAGACTCTAGAATGTTTCATGTTCACAAAGATCTACAAAGTATACCCGCCCATTTAAAACCTTTTTTAACGTACACCCACTCCTTATCCTCCTCTCCACATATCCCTGCAATGTTTCTTACATGTGGTCTTAACATCAAAGACCAGAAAATCATAAAGCTCGATAACCAAATTCTTAATGTTTCCTCGACTCACATTCTAAATACAGACGATTCTCTCTCTCCCATTTTTGCCATTTATTTATTTCTCTCCCCCGCCGAAACTCTCTCCATGTCTCACCAAAAGTGTATATCCCTCTTGCATATTCTTTTAATTCTTCCTCTATTTGGAAATTATCCCTCATTTTCGTCTCTCTCCCTCCTACTCTCGCGAGAACTCTCTCTCTTCATAAAGTTTTCTGACAAAGGGGATAAGCAATTCAAAAAGAGAATCTCGAGTCTCCAAAGGAAAGTATGAGACCCTAGATTTGTATGGATACAAATCCGAAACATTATCTAAGGTAGCCATAAAATAAAAATAAAAGAAAAGTAAACATTATCTGGTTTTTTCTTCTTCTTCATCGTCTTTTTAAACTACTTCTTCAATTTTTTCTTCTTCTTCCGAGTTTTCTTCGTCTTCATCTTTGTCTTCTTCTTCTTTTTATGTTTTTCTTTTTTTCTCTTCTTTTCCTTCGTACCGCTCTCATCTTCATATCATTCTTCACATTCATCTTCACCATCTTATCACTTTCGTACGACTCTTCTTCTTCATCGGTCTTTATACTTCTCATTTTCTTCGATGTACGTCAGTGTCTTCTTGGATCTTCTTCGTTACTACCTACTCCGCCTCCATGTTTTTGTCATCGTTGTCGCTTTTCGATACATCTACGACATCACAGTTAACATCACCTTCATCACAGTAATCATTACTATCACCACAAACATCAGATATAGCTTTTAACGAACCTTTTTTACATTAATAAAAACAAATGAAGCACAAAACACTTATTAATATAATATAAATTAAAAAATAAAACCGATCAATGTACAATATGTCGTCTTTAAGGGACATCCATAAGTCAAAATCTAAACCCTAAATTAGAAAGAGAAACCCAAACCTATCAATGTACAGTATGTCATCCTTAACGGACATTCATAAGGGGGAATCTAAACCCTAAATTCGAAAAGAGAACCCAAAATAATCAATGTACAGTATGCCAAGTCTATCATATGTCATGTTTTACATTGTCAATGTCATTAATAAGACTCTAGAATGTTTCATGTTCACAAAGATCTACAAAGTATACCCGCCCATTTAAAACCTTTTTTAACGTACACCCACTCCTTATCCTCCTCTCCACATATCCCTGCAATGTTTATTACATGTGGTCTTAACATCAAAGACCGGAAAATCATAAAGCTCGATAACCAAATTCATAATGTTTTCTCGACTCACATTCTAATTACAGACGATTCTCTCTCTCCCTTTTTTGCCATTTATTTCTTTCTCTCCCCCGCCGAAACTCTCTCCATGTCTCACCAAAAGTGTATATCCCTCTCGCATATTCCTTTAATTCTTCCTCTATTTGGAAATTATCCCTCATTTTCGTCTCTCTCCCTCCTACTCTCGCGAGAATTCTCTCTCTTCATAAAGTTTTCTGACAAAGGGGAGAAGCAGTTCAAAAAGAGAATCTAGAGTATTCAAAGGAAAGTATGAGACCCTAGATATGTATGGATACAAATCCGAAACATTATCTAAGGTAGCCATAAAATAAAAATAAAAGAAAAGTAAACATTATCTGGTTTTTTCTTCTTCTTCTTCATCGTCTTTTAAAACTACTTCTTCAACTTTTTCTTCTTATTCCGAGTTTTCTTCGTCTTCTTCTTCTTTTTATGTTTTTATTTTTTTCCTCTTCTTTTCTTTCGTACCGCTCTCGTCTTCTTATCATTCTTCACATTCATTTTCACCATATTATCACTTTCGTACGACTCTTCTTCTTCATCGGTCTTTATACTTCACATTTTCTTCGATGTACATCAGTGTCTTCTTGGATCTCTTCCTTTTTTTCTTCTCCGATTTGTGAGAAAATTCTGTTTTTCTTCGACATTATTTTCATTGATATCCTCTGCTTCTTCGTTACTACCTACTCCGCCTCCATGTTTTTGTCATCGTTGTCGCTTTTCGATACATCTTCAACATCACAGTTATCATCACCTTCATCACAGTAATCATTACTATCACCACAAACATCAGCTATAGCTTTTAACGAACCTTTTTTACATTAATAAAAACAAACGAAGCACAAAACACTTATTAATATAATTTAAATTAAAAAATAAAACCGATCAATGTACAATATGTCGTCCTTAACGGACATTCATAAGCTAAAATCTAAACCCTAAATTTGAAAGAGAAACCCAAACCGATCAATGTACACTATGTCATCCTTAACGGACATTCATAAGGGGGAATCTAAACCCTAAATTCAAAAAGAGAACCCAAAATAATCAATGTACAGTATGCCAAGTCTATTATATGTCATGTTTTACAATATCAATGTCATTAATAAGACTCTAGAATGTTTCATGTTCATCAAGATCTACAAAGTATACCCGCCCATTTAAAAAAAAAATTAATGTATACCCACTCCTTATCCTCCTCTCCACATATCCCTGCAATGTTTCTCACATGTGGTCTTAACATCAAAGACCAGAAAATCATAAAGCTCGATAACCAAATTCATAATGTTTCCTCGACTCACATTCTAATTACAGACGATTCTCTCTCTCCCATATTTGCCATTTATTTCTCTCTCTCCCTCACCGAAACTCTCTCCATGTCTCACCAAAAGTGTATATCCCTCTCGCATATTCTTTTATTTCTTCCTCTATTTGGAAATTATCCCTCATTTCCGTCTCTCTCCCTCCTACTCTCGCGAGAACTCTCTCTCTTCATAAAGTTTCCTGAAAAAGAGGAGAAGCAGTTCAAAAAGAGAATCTAGAGTCTCCAAAAGAAAGTAGGAGACCCTAGATTTGTATGGATACAAATCCGAAACATTATCTAAGGTAGCCATAAAATAAAAATAAAAGAAAAGTAAACATTATTTGGTTTTTTCTTCTTCTTCTTCATCGTCTTTTTAAACTACTTCTTCAACTTTTTCTTCTTCTTCCGAGTTTTCTTCGTCTTCATCTTTGTCTTCTTCTTCTTTTTATGTTTTTCTTTTTTCCTCTTCTTTTCCTTCGTACTCGCTCTCGTCTTCTTATCATTCTTCACATTCATCTTCACCATCATATCAATTTCGTACGACTCTTCTTCTTCTTCGGTCTTTATACTTCACATTTTCTTCGATGTACATCAGTGTCTTCTTGGATCTCTTCCTTGTTTTCTTCTCCGATTTGTGAGAAAATTATGTTTTTCTTCGACATTATCTTCCTTGATATCCTCTGCTTCTTCGTTACTACCTACTCCGCATCCATGTTTTCGTCATCGTTGTCGCTTTTCGATACATCTTTAACATCGCAGTTATCATCACCTTCATCACAGTAATCATTACTATCACCACAATTATCAGCTATAGCTTTTAACAAAATTTTTTTACATTAATAAAAACAAACCAAGCACAAAACACTTATTTATATAATTTAAATTTAAAATTGATGAGTACTTTTACGAACATAGTAAAAATGTACAATCGATCTGCTTCCTAATAATTTAACTGATACTTATAAGCGATGTAAGAAATTACCGTCTTGTTTGAGTGATTGTTTTCCGTGGTGACTTTCCTCTAGGTGATTTGTTATTATTTTCTGAAATGAGTAATACTTGTTTTTCTCGAATAACCATGGTGCGCAACACCAACGACACGGCCATTTTACAACATGATAATAAAAAAACAAAATACGATAAACAGAACGCGACATAATTATAAATTAAAAATTATTGTAAAAAAAGAGAGAGAAGAAGAAGAATACACCTTAATTATCACCACGAATATCATTGTTAACCCTTAACGAACATTCTTTGAGATTAAAAATAGAAACAATTAGACACAAATGGATGTTCAATATATAAAAAAAAAAATCAAGAGGGCCGGTAGACAAACCTGTGGAAAAAATCATTAAATAAAGCAAACCCTTAATACCGAATAGGTAAATGAGATTGCAGGCTGATGAACACTATATGAGAACTCAAATTTGATGTATAGACTAATCTATATAAAGTTTTGGGTGGTACATGAAATTGGCATAAGGCAATCCAACGATCAAATTATTGGAGAAGAATGTTCTCTCTCTTTCTGACATCTCTCACAGATTAGATACAAAATGCATGTTCAATATTAAAAAGTTTAAAATCAAGAGGATCTGTAGAAAGAAAAGTATGGAACAAATCATTAAAGAAGAAAAAAACCCTAATATCGAAGAGGTAGATGAGATTGCAGACCGATGAAAACTATATGAGAGCTCAATTTTTTTTTTTGTGTGATTAATATGGGGTAATCCGGGGTTTGTTACACACCTGACTAATCCCCATATGCCAGATGAAGTCATGTTAAATCCACTGTGAGAACTCATATTTTATGTATAGACACTAATCTATACGAAGATTTGGGTGCTACATGAAATTTGCATAAGGCAATCCAACGATCAAATTTTTAGAGAAGAATTAATCTTCTCTTTGTGATATTTCCCACATATTACATCTTATTTTTCTGTTTTTGATTTCCAACCATTATGCTTGTTTTTCAATTCAAATTCACTTTATACCTCCAAACTATCAAAGTCACGGTCAACCAAGACGAAAATTATGAATGATTTACAATTAACATTTCAAAAATCACCACGAAACTCACATTGATCTTCAAATACATTCTTAAACATACAAAATTTATATTTTTATCATTAAGGGTACCTTACTAATCAACCACCCCAATTTGCATTGTGGTTCAAGTTCACTCCTTATTTAATATATATGATATTTCCAATTTAAAAATGTTCTCTAAAATGATAAGACTACAACAATAAAATCGGAGAAAATATAGGAAAAAATCCCCAAACCAAAACATCGTTTTGTATATATATATTTGTATATATTTATGGTCAATCATATACCAAAAGTATCGTTTTTGTATTTTGAATTTTATACATATCTCCAGTATTCTGTATATAATCAATTCATGAAATTGACCAAGAAACATTGTTTCGTATAAAGACCACAACGATAGAATCGGAAAAATATTTTAAAAAATCCCCAAACCAAAACATTGTTTTGTATATATTCTTGGTCAATCATATACCGAAACTATCTTTTTGTATTTTGAATTTTATACATATCTCAAATATTATGTATATAATCAATTCATGAGAAATCTTCATAAAATGATAAGATCATGATAATATAATTGTTGATATAAACTACGGATTAAAAAATCAAACGGATAAGATCATATTTTTTTTCCATTTTACATTTATATACATATTTCCGGTTTGGGCAATTCATAATATTGTTCATATATTCCATAGTATATATATGGTCGTATTACCAATAGATTGGTCAGTAGCAATTATCATTAAGCATCGCTATATTTATAGATGTGAAGAAGGCAGTCTAGGATTCACTATATTTCCATTTTTTTTAATTCTAGATAATGATAATTTTCTATATTGTAACTTGTATCAATCAGGAAATTTGTGAAAAAAGCATTTTTTTTTTACATGTTTAAACCGGGGCAAGTCTAAAGACAATGACAGTTTTACATTTTTCTGATTCTGCCAATAAGAAAATATTATGAATAAATCAAAGGAAAAGATATGTATCCAAAGTGGATGCAATAACCAACGAATAACGATTTTTATTCTTTATTTGTTAATTCTAAAGAACCCAATTTACTATGATAATGGCACAAATGACACATATTACACATATGATTCTATGATTTTGAATTATTTACAAAACGTTCACGTCTCTATTTCTATGATATTATTTTTGTTATTCGTTACGGGGAGATTATAACGATTTTATGATTTTGTCTTTATTATGGTCGTTGAAATCACAAACGAATCACGATTTTACTTTTTTATTTGAGAATACCAAAAAAAATTCTTCACTTTGATTATAATCGCCTAACATACACAACCGATTCTCAAGTCAAATGTCAATTATATGATATTATCATAAAATAAATACGCATATCACAAAAATCAATTCAACAAAAGACCGTGCGTGGAATCCAACTTCTGGTTTTGAGGTCCCAGACAAACTTGGTGACACAATATTCAACCAAACACCATATTCACAATATACGCACTGAATCCGCCTAGTAGCTTGATCATCCCACAAACATTTATTACGTGTATCCGGCGGTGAGATCTGTTTGTTTTTATCAGCTCGCAAGTTTAATTCTGCTCAAACCTTAAATACACCTTTGTGAGAGGATGATACCTTTTCTTCACACATGGCAACACCTAAAACCCAAAAATAGTACGATGATTATGAACAAATAAACAAATCAAACTATTGACATGCATCAGAAGGCAAACCAATCGACGATTAGGTAAGAACAAAGAGGGTGATTACCAAACATGCATGAAACATACAACATCGCTACCCTAAGAACAAAAAAAAATATGTGTATTAAAAAAATATACAAAAAATCTAAACAGTAAAAAGAATTTGCACACGTAAAGATGACCACACACAAATCTAAAACTAACAGAATGGTTAAACTATATGAAGAAATAGACTTGACCAAGCCTTCTTATTTATAAGAGTATAATTAGGTTAATATTTTTTTTAAACAGCGGCGACCAATAATATGAACTTAGGTTTTTGAGAATGGACCCAAAAAAAAAAAAAAAAAAAAGCCCAAAAATCGATAATCGGTACGGTAAATTTCAAAATCTAAAAAAACTTAATTTGAACCGAAAAATGGTATTAACCGAGCTTTACGGTTTAGGATGAATGAGAGAGCTCTATTACTTCGCTTTTACTATATATGATATTCAATTTTATTATTAATTGTTAAAAAAACTTTTTACATTTTAATTTTACAAATTTTCACCTATTTATTTTATTTATAGCAATTGTTCAACACAATTACGATTTTATATAATTTAAACATTTATTATATAGATAAAATTACATTACATAATGTAATAAAAGAAAACAACACTAGAATTTTATGACGAAGAAATGAATAGTATTCATTCGAATATGAAAAAATACTATTCATTTTTTTATTTTGAAGCTGAAATTGAAACATCATTGAAGAATATTTCTTTATTTTTATCTTCAAAATAAAGAAAAATGTGAAATTTGAAAGATCAATTGGAGAGGTTCTTTATGCCCAAAAACATACATCTTAATTAGAAAGGGAAAATCTGTTTTGGGATTTTTGTGATTTGGTACCACATTTCAATTAAATGCTTCTCTAAATACGTTAACGCTTACAAGAGATTTTCTACCACTTGGCAGATTTTGGGACAATGTTTCTGTGTCTCAATCAATGTGATGATAAAAAAAGGTTTAAGACAAGAACTGTTAGAGCATGTCCAATGGTTAGGTTCTAAAAATGGGTATCTAAAATTTTTAGAACCTCACCTTTTAGAACCCCAACATTTTGTATGTTAATTTTTAGAATCTGTATCTAAAAGTTCTAACTTTAGAAACCTTCTCTCTTCTTTTTAGAACCTCTCCAATATTTATCAATTATATATCATTATAATTTTTTAAAACTTTTCTATTTAGAACCCCCATTGAACATGCTCTTAGCAAACACAAATAATAATTTGGTGATTTCAATCAAGGGAATAAGGACCCAAGAGATGTGAAGTTAAAGCATGAAGCTTTTTTTTTTTAATATAATAAAATAACGTGGGACATTGAACATCTCTATTTAAGGCCTTAACTCTTCAACCAAGTGGTCGCTTTTCTCTCTCTCTCGGTCTCACACTCTCTAGTCACTTCGGACTCTTTCTTGTCCAAAATGAGTTATTTGGGGGTCGGAATCAGTCCGGGAAATGTCGCCGTCTACCACGGAGGCAAGATGAAGCTGATTGATCGGAGACTGAGGCTAACGGAGCTGCTCTTGCGCTGCTCCGTCAGTGTCCTCGCTCTCCTCGCGCTTATTCTGGTTGTTACAGACACTCAAGTCAAGCAAATCTTCACAATTGAGAGGAGGGCCAAGTACACCGACATGAAGGCGCTTGTGTTAGTTCATGAACAAAAAAAAACCCCTTTTCAATTTTTAGTAATCCAACACCATTTCACTTTGAGAGAGAGATTGGTAAATTTCGCAACTTTTTTTTTGTTTCTTCTTGTGGGATGCAGATTCTTGGTGGTCGCCAATGGGATAGCTGCGGTTTATTCTTTGTTACATTCAGTTCGTTGCGTAGTGGGTTCGATGAAAGGAAGCGTTTTGTTCAGCAAGCCCCTTGCTTGGGCCATTTTCTCCGGCGATCAGGTTAGTGAGTCTAGAGTCTGTGTTTCTCCGTACATTATGTTTCCCAAATTAGTGAACTGGTTGTGAAATTTATGGGTCTGGCTTTGACGTTTTTGATCCCTAAATCTACATGGTCTGGCTTTTGTCAAATTAGGGAAAAAAAGTAGGGTTGCTATGTTGAAAAGTCTATGAGAATTTAATGGTTAGATATCAGATGGGTGAAGAATTGAATATTCGTAGGTAGGAATGTTGCTTGTTTGTTGTATTCAAAATTGATGAAACTAGGAGAACGAGGTCTAGTTGGCATTTTAAGAGTCTTATGGTGGTGAATGTGAGCAGGCGATGGCGTACATGAGTGTGGCTGCAATAGCAGCAGCAGCAGAGTCTGGTGAGATTGGAAGGGAAGGTGAGGAAAAGCTGCAATGGATGAAGTTGTGCAATATGTATGGCAAGTTCTGCGACCGAATGGGTGGAGGAGTCGCCATCGCCTTGCTTGCATCCATTGCTATGGTTTTCGTCTCGTGCATTTCCGCTTTTAGTCTCTTCCGCTTGTACGGTGCCACACACAGACCGCCAAGCCTCGCCGTGGTGAAGTGAAAACGCCGCCCCCTTTGTCTTTAGTAGTGTTGAAATGTTGTCATTAATAAACAAACAAAAAAAGTGAAAAAGTGTAGGCCTTTTGTTATTGTTTGGTAAATCTTCTTCTTCTTCTCCTTCCTTTGTTTAAGATGACGATGGTCTTTGTGACAAATTATATGTAGAACTGGACCTAGTGTTCTCTGTAACAATGTGCCTTTTGCTGTGATCAAAAACAAAACCGTGTGTTTTAGGAAAGAGCATATGATCCTATTCCTTTCCTTTTACACCGACCCATCTTGCAACCCCAATTATATTTCTTGTATATTGTTGCAAAATTAACCCAGGACCCAAGCTTTTATCAAGACGATACGACACAGATCGCTTCAAGAAGCTTATCTCTCTCTCTCTCAAACTCAAAGAAACCAGAAGAGAAAGAAAACATAAACAGAGAATAGGAACACACACAAGAATTTGTTCACCCTGGGTTCGCCTCCGATATGGATGACTACGTCCCAGGAGCTGAAATCGATCCAGCAATTTCACTATCAATGAAAACAGGATCAAGCTCTCACAACCAGAGAAACTCGACGAAGAAGACGACTTTTTCTTGTTACCGTTACAGTCAAACGTACCTAATCCCTTTATATCAAATACGGGATTAAACCGACTCTAACCAACCCAGCTAAACCATAAGATGTTCAACATAACCGGGTCCTTTTGTTTCTCAGGAGCTGAAGCATAATTATCAATCTCCACCTTGCTTTAGCTCTAAAACAACCATCTCTTCATATCCTTAACTTCATGATCTCCTGTGAAATTCTTCTGTGATCTACACCTCCAACAACAGAGCCTTAGGCTCTCCTTAATCTCTTGAGATTTTGAGTAAGTCCAATGCAGCATTAAACTTACTCACAGGCACAACTTTTGTTAATATGTCCGCGGGATTGCAACTCGTATGAATCTTCAATACTTCGACATCTCCTTCAGCTATAATGTCTCGGATGAAATTGTACTTCACAGCCATGTGCTTCGTGCGTTCATGATACACATTGTTTTTGGATAAGCATATCGCACTTTGTGAATCACACCAAATGCACACACCATCCTGAGTGAAACCAAAATCTTTCATCAACCCTTTCAACCAAATAGCTTCCTTGACTGCTTCTGAGAGCGCAATATACTCAGCTTCTGTCGTAGACAACGCCACCACAGGTTGCAGACTGGATTTCCAACTGACCACGTTTCCTGCAACTGTGAAAACATAACCTGATATTGACCTCCTTCTGTCTAAGTCTGCAGCATAATCAGAGTCGCAATACCCTTGTATCTTCATCTCTTTCTCTTTCGTATATGTCAGTTTGACATTTAGAGATCCTTTTATGTATCTCAGAAGCCACTTCACAGCTTCCCAATGTATCTGGCCTGGCCTGCTCATGAACCGGCTTACCAAACCAATACCGTATGCAATGTCAGGTCTTGTTCCCACCATTGCATACATAATACTCCTAACAGCAGATGAATACGGTGTTACCTCTGTATTCACTTCTTCTTCTACACCTCTTACTGCTGCTAACTTGAAATAAACCCCTATGGGAGTCTGAGACATCTTTGAACCTTCCATTCTGAAAGTCTTGATCACCTTCTTGAGGTATTCAGTCTGAGACAGACACAAAATCCCTTGAGACCTGTCTCTTTCGATGTTCATGCCTAATATTCTTCTTGCAGCACCTAAATCCTTCATTTCAAATGTAGAACTCAGCTCATCCTTAAGCTTCCTGATCACAGCCATATCCTTTGCAGCTAGTAGCATATCATCAACATATAACAACAAATACATGTACTCGTTTGATGAAACTTGCTTTGTATAGACGCATTGATCATGTTCACTTCTGTCGAACCCATTTGATACCATGAACTGGTCAAACCTCTTGTTCCATTGTCTCGGACTTTGCTTCAAGCCATATAAGGACTTCTTTAGCAAACAAACCTTCTTCTCAGGATCTCCAACTTCGAAACCCTCAGGTTGTGACATGTAGAGCTCTTCTTCCAAACTTCCATGAAGGAAAGCTGTTTTAACATCCATTTGTTCCAGCTCTAAATCCAAGTTTACCACAACAGATAGTAACATTCGTATTGAGACATGTTTCACTACTGGTGAGAAAACTTCCTGATAATCAATCCCTTCTCTTTGCGTGAAACCCCTAGCTACTAACCTGGCTTTATATCTGGGAGGCTCAGAATCAGACATGCCTGGTTTAAGCTTGAAAATCCACTTACAGCTTATGATTTTCCGATTCTCAGGCTTATCCACCACATCCCATGTATGATTCTTGGTTAAAGAGTTCATTTCTTCTCCCATACCACCATTCCATTTATCCCATTGCTTGCTCTTCCTAGCCTCTGCATAACTGTTGGGTTCATCAACACTGCTCAATAACTCTGATGCCGCCAAAGCAAATGCAAAAACATTTTCTTCATCATCATATCTTGCTGGTGGAGGAACATTCTGTCTCCTAACTCGATCTCTGGCCAATAGGTAATTTTCCAGACTTGCAGCATCAGAATGAACTTCTCCTTGTGCTTGAACCTCTTCTTCATGTTCTGCCTCTTCCACAAACTCTGGAGATACTCCACCTGGTTGTGAAATTTCTGATGAGGCTCCACCTTGAACAGAACTTTCCAGACTGAGAATTGGTTTTATTGTTGTTATCTCAGTGACAACCTTTCCAGCTCCTTTTACTTTTGAGCTCTTCCCCACTGTTAAACCAGAGTCTTCCTTAAGCAAATCTTTGTAGAGCTGATCTTCACAAAATTTCACATTTCTGCTTATGACCAACTTCTTTTCATCAAGCAACCAGATCTTGAAACCTTTAGCAGGATAACCTACAAACACACCTTTGAGAGCCCTTGGTTTCAGCTTCCCCTGATCCGTGTGTACGTACGCTATAGAGCCAAACCTCTTCAAATGTTTGTAACCAGGTTCTTTGTTTAACCAGACCTCCTCTGGAATTTTGTAACCAATAGCTGAAGATGGTGAACGATTAATGATATACACTGAAACAGATGCAGCTTCAGCCCAGAACTTCTCTTCTAGCCCTGACTCACTAAGAAGACATCTGACCTTTTCCATAATCGATATGTTCATCCTCTCTGCAACTCCGTTTTGTTGTGGAGTGTATGTGCATGTTCTGTGTCTAGCTATTCCATTTGACCTGCAAAACTCATCAAACATGTTATTACAAAATTCAAGACCATTATCGGTTCTGAGACACTTTACCTTCCTGTTTATCTGATTTTCAACCAAAATTTTCCATTCACAGAACTTGGCAAACGTTTCATCCTTGGTCTTCAGAAAATAGATCCATACTTTTCTTGTATGATCATCAATGATGGAAAGGAAGTACTGATTCTTTGACAGAGATGGTTGGACATTTGATGAGCCCCAAAGGTCAGCATGAACATAATCTAGAGGATGTTCTGTTTCATGCTTCCCAATACCAAAACTGACTCTTTTTTACTTTCCCAAAATGCAGTGTTCGCAGAATTCTCTTTTACCGATATCCTTCTTCAGGCAAGACAGTTCCCCCATCAAGTATGTACAGGCCATTCTTCAACTGTCCTCGCAGGGCCACCTTATTGTTCTTGTAGAATGTCAGCTTTCCCTGACCACCAGTATGAGTGTAGCCCAAAACATCCAAAGTTCCAGTAGAAATCAGATTTCTCCTCAGATTTGGAACATATCTGACATTGTGCATTATAGTCACAGAACCTCCATGAGTGTTAACTCTAATTGACCATGTCCCGAGAGTTTCTACAGTGTGATAATCCCCAAGCAGAATCTGACTAGACCCTTTCTCCTGAAAATCCACAAACCAGTCTCTCCTAGATGTCATATGATAAGTGCATCCCGAGTCAATTACCCAATTGTCACTTGAATCTTCACTTGAGATGTTTAAAGCATCAATCACTTTAAAATCTTCTATAAGCACAGCAACCTTTCCATCACTATCATTTTCCATTCTCTTTTTTCTTGAGTAACAGTCCTTCTTCATGTGACCTTCCTTCTTGCAGTACCAGCAAACCACCTTGCTCTTAGTTTTTGACTTGCTCATGTTCTTTCCCCGCGAATCATTATAGTTTCTTGTGACCTGTCTTCCGCGATCAGTTGTGTAAAGAGCTGTTGCAGCTTTCTCCATCCTGTTGCTCTCAGATAATTCTGTTTCCCTTGATCTTGCCGCAGAGAAAACTTCCTCTAGTGTAAGAGATTCTCTTCCATACTTTAGAGTATGTTTGAGCTGATCATAATTTGCCGGCAGGGAACTCAAGAAAACAATCGCTTGTATCTCATCTGAAACAGACACACTGAGACTGCTCATCTCAGCCACAATCTTGAGAAAGTCATCCACATTCACATCAACTGACTTAGACGCATCTGACTTGAAAACATAGAATTGCAATTGCACAAAGATACGATTTGGCAACGTCTTAGACATGTACAATCTCTCAAGAGTAGACCACATAGCAGCTGCAGTTTCACAGTGCTTTATTTTCCTAAGGACGTGATCTCCTATGTTCAATATTATCAGATTCTTGGCCTTTTCATCCTTTTATAACTTCGCAGGATCAGGAACAGACCTTGTTTGTTTTTCTTTCGATGAAACGTCGCCTTCGCTAGGCTCCTTGGTTTCATCTTTGGTTATCGGCACCTCCATCTCTAATTTCTCATCCGTCAAGATACTCTTGAGTCCATGAACGCCGAAGTGAGCCATCATACGGATCTTCCATAACGAGAAATCTCCGGTACCGTCGAATCGCTCCACCTCAGCTTTCGAGATCGCCATCGGAATCTAGAACCGAGGCTCTGATACCACTTGTTGCAAAATTAACCCAGGACCCAAGCTTTTATCAAGACGATACGACACAGATCGCTTCAAGAAGCTTATCTCTCTCTCTCTCTCAAACTCAAAGAAACCAGAAGAGAAAGAAAACAGAAACAGAGAATAGGAACACACACAAGAATTTGTTCACCCTGGGTTCGCCTCCGATATGGATGACTACGTCCCAGGAGCTGAAATCGATCCAGCAATTTCACTATCAATGAAAACAGGATCAAGCTCTCACAACCAGAGAAACTCGACGAAGAAGACGACTTTTTCTTGTTACCGTTACAGTCAAACATACCTAATCCCTTTATATCAAATACAGGATTAAACCGACTCTAACCAACCCAGCTAAACCATAAGATGTTCAACATAACCGGGTCCTTTTGTTTTTCAGGAGCTGAAGCATAATTAACATATATTTATATTTAGGCCCCTCTACAATATGATTATTATTAGGCCCGGTAATGTCATTTTTGTTTTTGACTATTTAAACCCTTTTAGGTTAAAAAGTCTTCTTTCTTACTTCGTCTCTTTCGTTGGTCGTATTGATCGAACCCAAGGTTGGAACTTGGAACCACAGGAGGAAGAAACACACCTTCGACGCGATTCTGATTTTCTGATACCCTCAGCTTCTCCGGCACCAATCCTTAATCGTTGCCCACTTTGTTTTGATTGTTCTGCTAGTTTCTCCGCCTCCAAAGTTTGGAATAGAAAGCGACTTAGGTATGTCGGAGAAGTTCTCACCGACCTTGAGGCTCGGAGATCTCAACGATTTCATTGCTCCGTCTCAAGCTTGTGTCATATCCCTCAAGGGTACCAAAAAAACCATCGACAAGAAGCCTGATCGACCCCAGGTCCGAAATTTCCAAGCTTTCTCAAGATTTCTTTCGATTTTTGGTTGAATTCAATTGCTTCTTAAAGTAGTCTCTTTCATTGCCAACCTAATAATGATATTACTGGCCGCTTTTGATATGGATCCTATATATATATATATATATCTTCACCAGCTTAAAGTGTCCTTTTTGTTTTTGAAGGTTGTGATTACCCCAAAACAGCAGATGGAACCGGTCAAAATTTCTCTCAAGGATTGCTTGGCTTGCAGGTCAGTTCTCTCTCTTACTGCTCTTGAGCAAGTCTAGACTTTTAATGTGTAATGGTGTTTCCATTTTCGATGTAGTGGATGCATCACATCGGCTGAGACAGTTATGCTTGAGAAGCAAAGCTTAGACGAGTTCCTCTCTGCCCTTAGCAAAAGCAAGGACGTCATCGTGTCTATTTCCCCACAGTCGAGAGCCTCGATTGCGGTTCACTATGATATCTCTCCTCTTCAGGTTTTCAAGAAGCTAACTACGTTTTTTAAGTCTCTGGGAGTTAAAGCTGTGTTTGATACTAGCTGCAGCAGAGACTTGGTACTTATTGAAGCTTGTAATGAGTTTGTGAGCCGTTACAAGTTTGAAGTCTCTCAGTCCCTTCTCCCTGTGCTTTCCTCCGCCTGTCCTGGTAAGCAACTTCACCTAGTTTTACTTGATCGAATGTGACTGCCATGTGAGAGTAATGTGCAAAGTTTTTCGTGAATCAAGGTTGGATATGTTATGCTGAAAAGCAGCTTGGCTCATTTGTTCTGCCGTATGTCTCCTCTGTTAAGAGTCCTCAGCAAGCTATTGGAGCTGCAATCAAACACCATCTGTGTCAAGCGTTGGGACTCAGGTACTCTTGAAACTTTGGTTATCATTTGGTTGTTTTCCTACATTTTTTGGATTCATCGGTGACCATTTCATGGAACTAGGCTGGAGGAGATTTACCATGTGACTGTGATGCCCTGTTACGATAAGAAGCTCGAGGCAGCGAGAGATGATTTTGTCTTTGAAGATAAGCTCACTGAGGTTGATTCCGTGCTGACAACTGGTGAAATTTTGGATTTAATAAAGGTGATAAAGATTAAACCCTGTTTTCATTGTACTTTTGCTTCCATCTTGCAGAAAATGTGAATCTTTTTCTGGATTATTATATGTTTCTTGCAGTTGAAAGGAGTCGACTTTAAAGATCTGGAGGAATCTCCACTCGACAGATTGTAAGAAGGATCATTATTTCCTCTTGGCTGCTTCAGGGTGATGGATTCATGTGAAGTAAACATTTTCCATTTTCCATGCAAAAAAACAGGCTGACGAATGTTAATGAGGAAGGACATCTTTATGGTGTATCTGGGAGTTCTGGTGGTTACGCAGAAACAGTATTCAGACATGCGGCAAAAGTACTATTTGGACAAACTATTGAAGGTCCTCTTGAGTTTAAAACTCTGAGAAACTCTGATTTCCGTGAATTAACTCTTCAAGTAAGTTCCTAGGCAGACCATAAACAGGTCTAAATTTTGATCTCATTAGTCCACCCCTGGTTTTGTCTCATGTTCTTCATCTTTTCTCTCGAAGCTGGAAGGTAAAACAGTGTTGAAATTCGCGCTCTGTTACGGTTTCCAGAACCTTCAGAATATTGTTCGGAGAGTGAAAACGCACAAATGCGATTATCAGTATGTGGAGATTATGGCGTGCCCTGCAGGTTCTTCGAAAACCCTAGTTGGAATTGCAACTTTTGTTTGTTGTGTTATTAACGATTCCCCAAAATGCTTGATCTGAAACAGGTTGCCTGAATGGTGGTGGGCAGATCAAGCCAAAGATAGGGCAGACTCAGAAAGAACTGATCCACTCACTTGAAGCTACTTATATGAATGATACTGTAAGTTGCCCTGCAGTCCTATTATTCTTTTTTTTTTTCTATCACTAAGCTACTAATAACCTAACTTTTGGATCCAGGCTTTGAGTACAGATCCATTCCAGAATCCAATAGCCAAGAGACTATACGATGAGTGGCTTGACGAGCCTGGTTCCAACAAGGCGAAGACGTACCTGCACACTCAGTACCATCCGGTCGTGAAAAGCGTTACGGCACAGCTCAACAATTGGTAGACAAACCGTAGGTGCTCGAAATTTTGAACGAGAAGGGAGCATAGATGGTCGGGTCGCTTTTCTAGTTTTGTGTATTTATTTATTTATATAGGAGATGAGTGAGAAGCTCCAAGTCTTATATAAAAACAAATCTCAACATGACATGAAAGTAAAATTACAGGCTCCTAGCCTCCTAAATAGTACATTGATACAACCCAACAACACTGTTACACTTTTACATAGCAATTACTACTGTGCGAGAGAGGCGAGGAGCTTGTCCTTCAACTGCTCAGCAGTGCAGCCACCCTGAGGTCGGAGAGTGAATGTGTGAACCACACCCTCCTCTGTGACGGCCACGTTAGAATCATGAGGCGTAACTTCATTCTCTCTCAATGTTTGCATCACCTTTGACACTGGATGTGTTTCCAGCGGACAGCTTAGCCTCACCACCGCATCATCGTGCCTCTGTTGATAATCAACCTCTGCTGGAGTTATCTGATTACTCCCCCTCCTCTTCATTATCTGCTTCTCTGTTTCGTATACCCTTATTTTCTTCTGCATATCCGTGATGTATGTGATTGCATCGGCTAGGAGCGAAGCCTTGTCCATCTTGGAGATGTTAGGCACCACCGCTCTCAACGCGTAGAATCTCTGGTTCAGCTTCTCCCTCCTCTGCCGTTCCGCTTCCACGTGATTTAGAGCCTCTTCTCTTCCGTTTGCTGGTTTTCTCCCTCTCTTCCTCGGCTTTTGCTCGTCAGTCAGATACACTGCCTCGTCTTTCCCTTGCTCATAACCGTACACTTGATTAGAACCTCCAATCGCTTGTACCTCATACGATTCCAAGGAGAAACCCGAGTCATCCTCCATCTTTGGGGAGAAATTTATACTCATAGACCGTGGTTTGGATCCGCCAAGGCTCAGCTGTCGACCAAAGATCTTGGGAGCTTCTTTAGCCTGAACAAAGTCGGATCCACCAAACACAGATTTCACCATCTCAATCACACTCTTATCTTCTGGAATCAGTTGCAAGGAACCGAGCTCCACAACTCCACAGTTCACTGGTACAGACAAGACCGTCTTGAACCCAGCAGATCTGGCCAAGAAGGACCTAACCCTGTAATAACTCAAGCAGCTAGGCAAATCTGCAGCCCAGAGCGGCTTCCCAGACACATAGGTCCCAGCAGGACCGTACTTATTGGAATCACACCTAAAGGAGAAGTACAAGGAAGCCAGATAAAACATGTCGAGATCAGTGAGAGCCCCTGATTTCACCAGACGATGATCCTCATCTGAACCGACAAAGGACAAGTGAAGGTTGCGAAGCACACGCCGCTTGCTCTCATCTTGCTGCGAGTAGTCCTCTCCTGGATTTCCCTTTTTGACACTGCAATGGCCGTCTCCCCAGACCAAGACACAACCATCGGAGCTATTAACGTTGGAAGCTAGCCAGAAAACGGCGTAATCCCAATCGGAACCTTCAACAACGTGACGTAACCCTTGTTGCAGATTGGGATCACTTGGCGGCGCGACTAGCTTGGTGAGAGCAGTGTTGGAAGAAGCCGATGAGATGAAAAAGTCGCAAGCTTCGGAACCTATTGTGGATTCGACCATCGCTCGATCTTCTTGATTCTCCCAAAACTTGAGACCCATTGATTCTCCTCCTAAAACATTCATTGAAAAAAAATTAGGTTTAACAAAAATTAAGGTATGGGTTGAAATCGCCGCGCTTAACAAGGAGATAGAAGATGAGCGTTTGTGAGGAAGAAGGAGTATCACGTGTTTCTTGTTGGGAGTCACCACCGATTTTAGAGTTTGTTGATGTAGAAGCAAAATAGCCCTTTTAAGCTCCTATCTCAAATTTCTGTTGCCCGACAAAGTAATGAAAAAAAAAAAAAAAAATCAGAACTTGATTTACTCTAGATCTGTTGTGACTTCTGAAATTGACGAAGAAAGAAGAAATGAGGAAGAGGAAGAGGAAGATGTGACTGTGAGAATGGGTTGAATCGTGTCTAAATAAAGCACTTCCCCTTTTTAACTGCAAACGTTTTTCTCATTTTTTTGTTTTGGGTATTAATTGGATGAAGATGAAATCAAACATGTGATTTGTGTTACTTCGATTATTATAAGCCATCTATACTATTAAAACATGTATTAATTAATATACATATTTCTTTTTCTGAATATGACCCAAGTTTATGCATTTCCTTTTTATTATCCTTTTTCTGAATATGAACTTAATGTTATAAAAAGAAATATAATTTATCATAAAGATAAATATTAATAAAGACATAAATATTATACCCAGTAGAAGATCGAGATACTGATAATATAAAGAAACGAGAGAAAGATATTTGATTTTATTGAAGTTGTGAAGTTATGTTTTTACAACGAACGAATGCGTTCGTATTTATAGAGAAAATTTAGAATTACTTATGCAGCATAGTGATGTGGGCTCCACAGAGTAAAACAATGTGTGCTTCTGGTTTTTGACTTTTATAACACTCCCCCTTGGGGTCCAGTGTCACTATTGTTTCTTGCGTTATGTCTTTGTTGCCTCGTTAAAAACCTTTCTAGAAAAATCTAGTGGGAAAAACCATAAAAAGGTAAAAAGAGTACAACCACGCAAGCTCCCCCTCGAACGACCAGTATGTCATCTTATAAATCTCTTTGATGACGCATTCTAATGTTATGGACATGTTTCCTGAACATAGTGGTGGGTAATGATTTCGTGAAGAGATCCGCTGCATTTTCACATGATTGGACATATCTCACTTCGATTTGTTTATTCTTCTCGAGCTCTTGAGTGTATGAGAAGAACTTCGGAGAGATATATTTGGTTCTATCACTCTTGATATATCCTTCCTTCGTCTGGGCAACACATGCAGCGTTGTCTTCATATAAGATAGTTGGCTCCGTATTTACGCGAATTCCACTGCTTGATTGGATGTGGTGACTTATTGATCTCAGCCACACACATTCTCTACTTGCTTCATGGAGTGCGATGATTTCAGCATGATTTGAAGAAATGGCCACAAGCGTTTGCTTTTGAGAACGCTAAGATATAGCGGTGCATCCGAACGTGAACACATACCCTGTTTGTGATCGGGCTTTATGTGGATCCGAAAAATATCCTGCATCTGCAAAACCAACCATTTTACTTTTTGAATTTTTAGGATAGAGTAAACCTAAATCAATAGTCCCTTGAAGATAACGAAAAATATGTTTAATTCCATTCCAATGTCTTCGTGTAGGGGACGAACTGAATCTTGCCAAAAGATTAACAGCAAATGATATGGCAGGTCGTGTGCAATTTGCAAGGTACATAAGGGCTCCAATTGCACTTAGATATGGTACTTCAGGACCAAGTATTTCTTCATTTTCCTCATGCGGTCGGAATGGGTAATTTTCAACCTTAAGTGTTCTAACGACCATAGGAGTGCTTAGAGGAGTTGCCTTATCCATGTTAAAGCGTTTTAACACTCTTTTGGTATATGTGGATTGATGCACAAATATACCCTTTTGAGAATGCTCAATTTGTAGACCAAGACAGTACTTTGTCTGTCCGAGATCTTTCATCTCAAATTCTCCTTTTAAATAATCAGATGCTTTCTGTATTTCCCCTTGAGTTCCGATAATGTTTAGATCATCAACATATACCGTGATAATTACAAATCTGGATGTTGTTTTCTTGATGAAAACACATGGGCATATAGGATTATTCACATATCCTTCTTTTGTTAAATGCTTACTGAGACGATTGTACCACATACGTCCAGATTGCTTTAGCCCATATAATGATATCTGCAACTTTATTGCACATAATTCTTTGGGTTTAGATTACAATGCTTATGGCATTTTAAACCCATCGGGAATTCTCATATAGATATCAGTATCTAATGATCCATATAGATATGCTGTAACGACATCCCTGAGACGCATCTCTAGATTCTCGTCAACCGCTAGACTCATTAAGAATCTAAACGTGATTGCATCCATAACGGGAGAATATGTTTCTTCATAATCAATCTCGGGCCTTTGAGAAAAACTTTGAGCCACAAGGCGAGCTTTGTATCTCATAATTTCATTTTTCTCATTTCGTTTTCGAACGAAAACCCATTTGTATCCAACCGGCTTCACATCTTTAGGTGTGAGCACAATGGGCCCGAATACATCTCGTTTATTAAGCGAATCAAATTCGACTTTTATAGCATCTTTCCATTTCAACCAGTCTTGCCTCTTTTGGCATTCATATACAGACCTTGGTTCTGGATCTTCGTTTTCATCGTCTATTTCTTTAGATACTAAGTATGAGAAAACGTCATCAACATCATCCATTTCATTTCGATTCCATATCTTTCCATTATGGATGTAGTTGATGGAAATTTTATGATTTCCTTCAGATTAATGATGCTCTATATTTTCATTAGTCCCATGATTTGCTTCTTCCAAAATGCTTTCTGCTATTTTGGGAATATCATGATTTTCAGCTTCCTTTCGTTTTCTAGGATTTTTATCCTTAGAACCAACATGTCTACCACGCTTTAAGCGTGTTCTTGACTCATGTGTATCATCAGCTCTTTCAATTTCTCGTGGTATTTCAATACGAGCAGGGGCATTTGCAGCTGGTATATGTGATTTAGTTACCGTTTTAGTATCTGCAAATGCATCAGGTAGCTGATTTGCTATACTCTGTAAATGCATGATTCGTCGAACTTCTAGTTCTGACTGTTTAGTAGGAGGATCAAGGTGAAACAAGGTTGGCACACTCCATTTGATATCCTTCTCTACTTGTTTATTTTCTCCCCTAGAACCGGGAATACTTTCTCATTAAAATGACAATCGGCAAAACGCGCCGTAAAGACGTCACCAGTCTGTGGTTCTAGGTATCGTATAATTGATGGAGAATCATAACCAACATATATTCCCAACCTTCTTTGTGGTCCCATCTTTGTACGTTGTGGTGGTGCTATAGGCACGTAAACCGCACAACAAAAAATTCTTAGATGAGAAATATTTGGTTCTCGACCAAATGCTAACTGTAGTGGGGAATACATATGGTACGCACTTGGTTTTATCCGAATGAGTGCTTCTGCATGCAAAATGGCATCTCCCCACACAGAGGTTGAAAGTTTTGATCTCATGATCAATGGTATTGCAATGAGTTGCAGACGTTTTATTAATGATTCAGCCAAACCATTTTGTGTGTGAACTTGTGCTACAAAATGTTCAACTTCAATCCCCGTTACCATACAATAATCATTGAATGCTTGGGATGTGAATTCACCAGCGTTGTCTAGTCTAACTCTTTTAATGGGATAATCAGAAAATTGTGCTCGCAGTTTGATTATCTGAGTTAGAAATCTCGCAAATGCAATATTTCGAGATGATAATAGACAAACATGTGACCATCTGCTGGATGCGTCAATTAACACCATAAAATAGTGGAATGGTCCACATGGTGGATGTATTGGTCCACAAATATCCCCTTGAATTCGTTCAAGGAATTTTGGTGATTCATTATTGATTTTGGTTGGCGATGGCCTTATGATCAATTTTCCTAGAGAACATGCATCACATGTCATTTTACTTCACTGATAAATCTCCTGGATTTTCATCGAATGACCATGTGAGCTCTCTACGATCTTTCGCATTATCGATGTGCCTGGGTGACCGAGGCGATCATGCCATAATATTAAATCATCTGGATTTCTTTTGATCACAAGATGTGATTCTATTGCATCTATATAAGTATGATGCAAACCAGAAGGGAGTTCTGGGAACTTTTCCAATATAACCCTTTTTCCCAATTTATCAGAAGTTATGTACATATACTTCTTTCCATCCTCAGTTGCAGACTGAGTTTCATATCCTTAAAGGTATATGTCTTTGAAACTCAACAAATTCCTTTTAGAATTTGGAGAATACAAGGCGTTATTTATGGAAAATTTTGTTCCATTAGGCAACATAAAGTTGGCTTTGCCTATTCCCTCAATCAAGTCTGTAGGACCCGATATTGTGTCAACAATCATTTTTGTTGCTTTTAACACAGAGAAAAATCTCTTGTGTCTCAGAATAGTGTGCATTGTTCCACTATCTGGTATACAAATTTCTCGAATATTTTCCTTGGATATTGTTCCATTCATATTGTGATCCATTTCTGTAATCAACATAAACATCAATAAAGAAAACGAGAAAAATCATTCATAGAGAAACACACAATAATTATTCATTAGATTGTTTTAAAGAAAACATTTATTTATTTTAAAAATGAAATGTAATAATTATACATGGGATTACTCGAGACTATTCAGTAATCTCACTACAAGCATTTCAGTTATCCGCAAGAGTGGTCTTGTCGAAATCATTTGCAAAGTCGGGGGATTCGAGGTACGATGTACCCTCAAAGTGTTCCGTGAGGTTCACCTCCTTCCCTTTTCCTTTAATGGACTCTTGATATAACTTACAAAGATGTGGAGGGGTTCGACATACATGGGCCCAATGCCCTTTTGACCCACATCTGTAACAGTTATTCTCACGCTTATTGGTGGAATTCTCTTGGGTTTCTTTCCCTTTATTAGTATATTCAGGTCGAACCCATTTGTACGATCCCCTCCCTTTTGGGTTGTAAGTTCTTCCACGTCCACGATTAAATCGACGACCACGACCCCGATAGGTTTGACTTTTTCTCTCGGGATTCCTCACATTTGTGACATTCGCTTCAGGGAGTGCTCTAGTTCCCGTAGGTCGAGAGTTATGGTTTTTTATGAGAAGTTCACAATTCTTTTCCGCTAATATGAGAGTCACAATTAGCTCAGAGAACCTTTTGTATCCGCGACTTCTATAAAGTTCTTGCAGGATACGGTGTTCTTTATGAAAAGTGAGGTAAGTCTTTTCAAGCATCTCTGCTTCGGAGACAGGCTTACCACAAAATTTCAATTGTGAGACTATTCTCAAAATAGCGGAATTATATTCATCCACTTTCTCAAAATCCTGAAATCTCAGGTTTTTCCACTCCTCTAAGGCATGAGGGAGAGTTATTTCCCTCTGGTTGTCAAACCTTTCCTTTAGATCTTGCCACAGCTCTGCTGGGTCTTTTATGCCCGCATAATCATGCGTCACATTCTCATCTAGATATTTTCTTAAGAAAATTATCGACTTTGCCTTATCTTCGGCAGGAGAGTTATTTCCTTCTTTTATTGTGTTGGATAATTTTTTCGACTCTAGATGGAGTTCCACATCGGTGGTCCATGCTATGTAGTTCGCTCCAGTAATTTTGAGAGCTGAGATCTTAAGATTTTCAACGCTTGCCATTTTTTTATTTCTAAATATAAAATCATAAAAATATTATTAGTAATTTTATTAGAAACCGTTTACATGAATAATTAAAACAATTACAAAAAAGAATAATGCATATAAAAATAGCATAACGGTTGGAGTAAACTCTTCGGGAGTAACTACTCTAAAGAAAATACCATAAATAGAAGCAAAAATTACAATTGAACTTAAAAGAAATAACAAGCTAATTATTTTTTGAAACATTTTTCTTACAAAAGAAATCTAAGAAAAATTCTTTGAGAGGAGATGAAATGTTTGAGTGAAGAAAAATGAGTGAAAGATAAGTATATTTATAGATTGAAAATACTGTTCATAGCGGTTGGAAAAAGTAAAAAAAAATTGAAATTTTTTCTTTGTGGCCGTTAGGATTAAAGAAAATCAATCTGGAAATTTAAATAATCAATCAGTTAAATTTACCAAATTTCAGATACAATATTTATATACAGGCGGCCGAGCCTCCTTATATAATAACCATAACAAACAAATAATTAAGGGCAAAATTGTGGTGACAGAATCATCCACATTTAAACAGTAAATAAATTTTGTGGCGTCTGAGACATCCACTATAATATTAACAATAAATAATTTAGGTGGCGTCTGAGACGTCCACTATGATATTAACAGTAAATAATAATGGTGGCGTCTGAGACGTCCACTATAATATTAACAGTAAATAATAATGGTGCATTTAGCAACCATGATATAATAATAATGAGGCGACAAACCGCTCTCTATAATATTTAGTAAATAGTGGTGCATTAAACAACCACTGTAAAATAATAAATTATTATAGAGGCGACATACCGCCTGCTATGGTAGGGCATATATTATGAATATATATTTAGCTATAATGAAGAGTGATCGTGCTGATAACGTGTTATAAAAAGAAATATAATTTATCATAAAGATAAATATTAATAAAGACATAAATATTATACCTGGTAGAAGATCAGGATACTGATAATATAAAGAAACGAGAGAGAGAGATTTGATTTTATTGAAGTTGTGAAGTTATGTTTTTACAACGAACGAATGCGTTCGTATTTATAGAGAAAATTTAGAATTACTATACAGCATAGTGACGTGGACTCCACCGAGTAAAACAATGTGTGCTTCTGGTTTTTGACTTTTATAACACCTAACAACTTCTTAAAGCTTAAGTTGGCAATTTCCTTTTACCCGAGACTTCATCATACATCTACATCGCCCATAGTAACCTTATGCACTCCACTTTGACGAGCGATCTTGGTTTGAAAATTTGGCTATTCCACGTTGCATAAAAGAACCATCTTTGTCTCTCAAAATCCATCTAGCTCTTTGTAAGATCCATAATTTGGATCTGGAACATGAAGGATATGTGCGATACACAAAAGGTCACGGGAAAAGATATAACAAAGTGACATGGCATGAACTGAGTGGAGAATAGAGTCTCGGAGTAATATACATGAGGAAGCTGGCGTGGCAGCTGCTGAGTGGAGTTGGGACGAAGCTTCCGTGTGTATCAGGGAGGATCTTCAGAATCGTATCAATAAAGATATAAAGATCTAAACTGCGGAAAGTGTATATACACTTGCTCGTGTTGGGATGTGGTATATATACGAGGAAGTCATACCATAATTAGATTAGCCGTCTTGAGAGAACGAGTCAAAAAACTAAGAGAAAGATTTAGAGTTCTTAGTGAATGAACAAAGAGTGTTACACAACTGTTATTGTGGTAAGCTTGGATAGATTAGGAATTGGTCAGTGTCGAGTTGCAGTGAGTAAGTGAGTAAGACTATGTACAATGGTTTCAACTATCAACACTCTCCACATCATCTTCTCTTTCTTCCACATCATTTTCTCTTTCTTCCACCTAATAATTCAACACACACTAATATTTTATACACTACAATGGTTTGTTTAATAAGATTCAACACCCTACCCTACCATATTTTATTTTCTTTTATGCTTTAGTTTTTCTGATTAGTTATTATTAGTAACAGATACCGTTTATAATTAAATTAGCGTAAATAAGACTTAAATAATTTTATATTTTTTATTGCTTTTTATATTCTTAATTAAAAAATGCAAGTAATAAAAACGAGAATAGTGAAAGTTATTATTAAAACAAAAAAAATTACGAAAAAAATAAAATGCAATACAATACAATAAGAAGCACACAATACAACCAATAAAACACACATAACTTAATTAGTACAATAGACTGAACTCACAAACTTGGAAATCTTTTTAATAACGAGACATTCCGAATCTTGCCCATATGTGTTTGACTAGATATGCTTGCAATTCGTGATGCACACTTGAATCACGCAACTCGGATCTAGCACGGACATGATTTGCAAATGCAGGTAGCACCTCGGTTGAGAATGGTTGCGGTGTACTAGACCCACTTGCCTCAGATTGATCATAATCGTTCCATCGTTGAGTATATGTATCACGTTCATCCTCAACAATCATATTATGCAATATGATACATGACCTCATAATGATAGCCAGATCGGCTATGTCCCACATGCGAGCTGGTTCACGAATGATTTTAAATCGAGCATGCAACACTTCAAATGCACGTTCGATGTCCTTCCGACATCCCTCCTAAACTTCTGCAAATAACTTGTCCGGCTCACTTTGAGGAAGCCTAATCGATTTGATGAAAGTAGAATAAGAAGGATAGATACCGTCAGCAAGATAGTACGCCATATTATACGGACGTTGGTTCACGAAGAAGTTCACTCTTGGATTATTTCTCCGTTCAACATCATCAAACACTGGTGAACGATCTAGAACGTTTATATCGTTCAATGTGCCTGGATATCCAAAAAAAGCATGTCAGATCCATAGATCATGGGATGCAACTGCTTCAAGAATAACAGTGGTGGTTCCCTTATCTCCCCTAGTAAATTGTCCTTCCCACGTTGTAGGACAATTTTTCCATTCCCAGTGCATGCAATCAATACTCCCAATCATCCCCGGGAACCCTCGCAGTTCACTAACATGAAAAATTCTCTGCAGGTCCTCTTGAGCTGGGGCTCTGAGATACTCTTGCTCGTACAATTGTATGATTCCCTTACAGAATCTACGCAAGCACTCCAAAGCTGTACTACCTCCAATTTTGATGTATTCATCCACCGCATCGGCCGCTACACCATAGGCTAGCATTCGCATGGTTGTGGTACATTTTGCTAATGGAGATATACCTTCTTTATTGGCTGCGTCAAATCTTTGGGTGAAGTAGTCGTCACTGCTTGATAGGTCCCCAACTATCCGGAGGAAAACATGTTTTCGCATCCCGAATTGCCGACGAAACATTGCATCGTCATATGTAGGATGATTGGCAAAGTAGTCGTCAATCAGTCTTTGATTTGCCACTGTATGATCTATGTTGAAGTGTCTTCTCTTCCTAAGAGTTGGATAGGCTTCCTCTATTTGCCTTCAGCGCTCGCTAAAATGGTTGAGGATATACCTATCTTCAATTTCATACTGCCTTTTGTAAGCTTCGATATCAAAAGGAAATTTTGATGGATCCATTGAGATTTTTTTAGTGAGATGAGATTTGTGGTATTGGTACATAAATGGAAGAATAAGTCCCCATTTATAAGAAAATGGAACCAAGGAATTGAGTGGTTGGAGGATAAGATTCTGCCATTAAAAGCCGAAATTCACGGATTACATTGACAAAAAAGTCACGGTCACTCGACAGCATTATTAAATCAAGTTGAGTGGTTGGAGGATAAGATTCTGCCATTAAAAGCCGAAATTCACGGATTACATTGACGAAAAATTCACGGGCACTCGGCAACATTATTAAATCAAGTTGAGTGGTTGGAGGATAAGATTCTTACATTGACGAAAAAGTCGCGGGCACTCGACAAACAAACATTATTAAAGTAGAAAGCGACAAACAAACATTATTAAAGGAGAAAGCGACAAACAAACATTATTAAAGGAGAAAGCGACAAACAAACATTATTAAAGCATGGAGTGACATGATACAAAGAAGCATGGAGTGACATGATACAGATAGCCACTTGTTACTACAATTATTTTCCAAATAATTTTAACTTCTGCAACAGCTCTCTCTCCTGGTCACTGAGACGGTTCTTTTCACTTAGCTTCATCCACATCTTCGTATTCTTAGCCCTAGTCTTTTCTTTCATCAATAGGTTTGCCTCATCTTGCCTTTGGGTTGCCTCAATTTGCCTTTGGTTTGCCACCTCTTGTTGTCGAATTGCCTCCTCTTGCAACATGGCTATTTTTTCCAAGCGTTCCAACTCTTGCGCCTTGAGTTTTTTGTATTCACTAAAATCTTCGTTGACCACTTCCAAGACTGCGCCCTTACCTTTATTTTTAGCTTTCTTAGCTGCATCCCTCCCCATTGGACGAGCACTGGATCCTACAGAGTTGGCAGAGTTGGAGTCACTAGCATCACTGTCGTGGGCTCTCTTAGATCCATTGCTTCCAGAGCCAGTATTTCCTCCTACCTGACTACAATAACGTGGTTGATCACGCAAAGCGGTCCATTCTTTCATTAAATTGAAATTACCATTACCACCATCTGTATATATTTCATGCGCTTTCGCCAACACATCCTGCTCCGACCACCCGCTTCGTTGCATACGCTGAGCGTTATCGTAAGCGCCAATCCATTTTCCCAATTTTTGGTTCACGTAGTTGAAATGATTTCTGCACGAAACTCCACCACGCGGAGGATCAAATGAGCAATGCTCATTACAATACTCAACAATGTTTCCCCAAAATGCTTCGCTCTTTTGGTTTCTGCCAACAACGCTGTCTATTCCATATTTGATCCACCCACTCAGTAGCACCAAATTTTGCTCGGTGGTCCATTTGGGGTTTTTCCGGGGAGCAGAGGTTGAATGGTCTGCACTTGGAGTGGCTTCATTAAAACCACTTATACCACCAAGAGCCATTTGGGTAGAAAATCCGGGAAATTCAATTGCTCCAGAGTCCGGAAAAAAATTATTACCCGCCGGAGCAGAAAAATAAGGGGGTGGTTGAGATGAATATGACATCGTCGAACCGTAGTATGGATGATAGTTTGGAACAGCTGACGGCATGAAAAAACTTGGTGAAAAACCATAATTTGGCATATTTCAGGGTTGGTTGGAAGATTGATTTTGAAATGGATAATTGTTGGGATTTGGGTAGTTAAAAGGGTAATTAGAAGAATTTTGGGTGTTAGAAGGATTATTGTTTGGATCCATTTTCTCAGAGAAGACTGAAAAAGATAAAAACGAGAGTTTATGAGAGGTAAATAGAAAATTATTGTTAAGAAGATGGTTTTTTTTTTGGTATCCAAATCTAATGAAAGAAATCTCTATTTATAGAGTATGAAAAATGGTGAATTTTGATATAAAAACATAAAAATAAAATATTATTTAATATACTATAATTGATCTGAAATAGTGTAGGTGGAAAAAAAATCACAAATCTCTCCAACCATTTAGATGACAACATGTGGCTTATCTTTATTTTCTTATCAACGAAATTAATTACAGCCAATAATAATGCACCATGTGTCAATCCAAATGCAATTTTAACGGATTGAATTTTTTCAACACACGTAGATATTAAGCAGTTGAATATTTTTCCATTGTATCTAGTCTAAGTGATTTCTAATAAGTGCAAAGTGAAATTTGCAAACCCATTGTTCATTACATATAAGTTTCTATGTTACATGTTTTTCACTCCTGAGTTGACAATAATATGAATCTCATGAATGTTGTGGAGAATTTTTTCTATAGGTACAAGTTTCAACTATTGGAAGGCATTTTTTTTTTCCAGATAAGAAACAACGAGGAAGTAAAAAAAAAACATTCATATAGTATTTCTTAAGAAAACTTTGATGATCAAGTTATTAAAAAGATCATGGAACTTGATCGGAAGCCATACAAAATCATAGCACTTGAAGAATGATGGATTCTCACGACTACCGGTCTAAAGGAAAAGTTTCGCAGTCTACTCTCTCTCTTTCGTGAAAGATGAGAAAGGTATGTTCTTTTCAAAGAAAATAGAGAGAAAGTCGAGTCGAGGTCAAAGAAGAGATTTGAATTAAAAAGGAAAATACAATTTTTCAGAATGAAATCATCTCTCTTTCTCAATGAGAGAAGGGTTGCTTTTATAGGAAATACTTTCCCCAACCTAGTATACCAAATATAGTGGAGGATTCGTCCACCTTCTTCCTTTTGTCGTTTGTGACAGCTAGTCAACGATACGAATCTCCAAACATGCATGGTGAAGACAATTATTTGCGGAATCTATAGTTGCTACTTTATGGTTTTGATCTTTCCAATGGCTGCAAATTGGCTAGCTCGTTCTTATATTTTTTTTGTCACGTGTGAGAAAGATAAGATCATTTTGAACTGTGAAGAGTTTATATGTGAAGGAGCCTGAATACTTTAAACAGTGAGATTCATGTTCTTTTAGGAGTATTTTGAATTTATAAGAGTGCATGACTAATCTGATATAGATTGTGATCAGGACCGAGCTACTTGTTATAGAGATCCCACTGACCCTTGCCATCATCGGTCAGCTATGAATGCTTTTTTCTACCGAAAAGTAAGGCAATATAAGTAAATCTCAAATAACGGGAAGGATCGATATAGTTTGATGAAACATGTAAATAAGAGTTGATTTGATGGACAATATTTTTTGACGTTATAAGTGACCCGTTTTGTTGATGAAAGTAGCACTAGCTCAGTGTAATGCTCGGTTTGTTTTTGCTGATGATTTTCTTTGATCCCCTTCTTTGTTTGCTTAGAATAAATCATGTTTAATAATCGTTTTTGTAGTAGTGGTGTGTCTCTTAAATCTAATTTTTGGTGATTATCAGGAAATAAGTTTATTTGCTCAATTTGTAGCTATGGATGTTTTCTTGGATCTGTGCTTGTAACTTCATATTCCGTTTTGGTATATATAAACTTTTAGATGAAAAAGAAAAAAAAAGAGTGACCCGTTTTGTAGTAATCTCGCCGTCGTCTGAATAGTTTCATGTTAGAATATTGAGATATTTTACATTGGAAGTGGAAATTAGTCTGGAGTCAACATAAGTTACATTGGAAGTGGAAATTAGTCTGGAGTCAACATAAGTTACATGAGTCTACAATTTGGTTTTGAGTCTTATAGTCCTCACATAAAACTATTTTGTTTGTTGTAAATACCACTTGGGAATTAGCATAAAGTTTAGGAATAGTGGATTAATAAGTATAAATACAGTAATTTTAGAGGCAATTAAATTAATCATATGTTATTAAGTATCACTGTGTAATCCGAAAAATCTAAAGAGTCTATATGAATGAATAATCAAATAATTAATTATATAATAATAGATAATTAAAATTAGTTTTATAGAAAAAAAAAAAAAAATTAAGACCAAAATAACTTTTTCTTTTTTCTTTATTACTTTTAATGTCATTATCATGTAAATTATCACCGGCGATACTGTTTATCAACCGTCTGCCGACATTGTTCATTCAAAGTCGCCGACACTATTTACCATCGAAAAACATAAATTTATATTTGTTAGCGTATTAACAATAATATATGATACTTGTTTAACATGCTAACAAAAGTATCAGATATTAATATTAACATCTTTATAATATTATTTAAGAAGACGTTTTTAAAAATGAACTTTATTTTGTAAGTTATTACATAAAATGTCATTACAAATAACAAAGAATAATTGAAATAGAAAAGGATATAATAGTTTTTTAAAATTATTGATTAGAATATGGAAAATATATATTTTACATTAAAGAGGTTATTTATTATTTAATTTCTTAATTATTTTAATAATATATATTTTAAAATAATAATCAATTCATATATATTCAAAATCTTGCTGTATTTTTATTATAATTTATTATATTTTATTTGAATATATATCAAAACAAAAGTTGAAAAATATTTTACTAATTTTATAAAAAACACGAAAACTATTTTAAAAGTTCGTAGACTAACCACAAAAACTAGAGTCATTTAACGGTGTATATTAGAGTTATGTTTTCAAGATTATAAGTTTTTACGGGTTAGCCCGAATAATATTTTAATTCACTGCAAAACGTGTTAAATAGACAAATTATTACAAATTGACAGCTTTATTTATAATCATTAGTTAGCTATATTATAAAATTTAGATAAAACCAATTTTCTTAAATTTAAAAACAATTTCTTTTAAAAAAATTACTCCGCGCTATAATTAGCGCGGGTTAAATCCTAGTGTTAACAATAATATATGATACTTGTTAATGTCCCATCTGATACTTGTTAGCATGTTAACAATAATATCTAATATTGTACTGTGTTAACATAGTATGTTAGCATGATAACAATAATATGTGATACTTGTTAATGTGTTAAAAAAATATATGATATTTATTAACGTCTTAACAATAATATATGGTACTTGTTAACGTGTTATCCGATACTTGTTTAGCGTGCTAACAATAATAACAAATATCAAATATTATTATTAGCACGTTACAAGTATCATATATTATTGTTAATACGTTAACATACTCTTTTAACACGTTACAAGTATTATATATTATTGTTATCACGTTAACAAATATTGGATATTTTTGTTAGCGTGTTAACAAAACAAGTATCGAATATTACGTTCTCCGATAATGGATAGTGTCATTGACTTAAGATAAACAGTGTCAGCGGCAGTTGATGAACAATATCGTTAATGATAAACAATATCGTTAATGATACGTATAGTTTTTAAATTAATGTCATATATGTAATTATTTGAAATTAAAAAAAATATAATGGATTTTTTTTTCTCTTTCCTATTTATTTAATTTTGAACTATCCTTACTTAATTTTTGTATTATAAATTGTTAGATAATACTCAAATCTAAAAGCACAGTGGCTTAGAAAAATAGAAATTCCTTTTCCTCAATTTTTCTCAGGCCACCGTCGATAATTATTACAAGATCCGACCTGACAGTTTTCGACCGCGTGTTGTTGAATTCCGATTAGATCTTTCTTCTAGCGAAACCCTAAGTACTCTTCGTTCTTTTCTACTTGGACATTGTTGGATTTTGAATCCGATTTTCTGATTCGGCATCAATGGGTCGCTCTCGTGGGAACTTCCACAATTTCGAAGACCCTACGCAGAGGTATGCTCCTATTTACTACTCAATTCCCGATATGGGTTTTCTGGAAATTCTCTTTTGTTACTCCCAATTTCTCGAAATTGATTGAATTTGCAACCTTCTTCGAGATCAATAATCGTTGATTTCCAGTTGAGACAATGAGCATCGCCTCAAAATTGGGGCTTTAGGAAACTTTCAGTAGCTATAGTCTTCCCTATCTTCATCTGTGTAATTGTGCCTTTCACTGTTGTGTTTGTTCGTTGTTGCAGAACGAGGAAAAAGAAAAATGCGGCTAATGTGGAGAACTTTGAGTCTGCATCTATGGGTAAAAAGACTCTCATCAGGCCCTTTTTTTTTTGGTTCTCTTGTCAAGATTCTTCTTTTACTCAGCATTTGTTCTTGTGGAGTCAGTTACAGGTACCGAGGGAGGAGGGAAATACAATTGCGATTATTGCCAGAAAGACATTACTGGCAAAATTAGGATCAAATGTGCTGTCTGTCCCGATTTCGATCTCTGTGTAGAATGTATGTCTGTTGGAGCAGAGATCACTCCTCACAAATGTGATCACGCATACAGAGTTATGGTTAGTTTGCATTTGCTTTTTCCAAGCTCGATTCTTTCTTGGTGAATCAGACTTAGTGAACTTTTGGTTTGCCTTGTCAGGGAAATCTAACTTTCCCGCTTATTTGTCCGGACTGGAGTGCGGATGATGAAATGCTTCTCCTGGAGGTACTACTCCTTCTTTTAAGATCTTCTTACTGATATGGGGCCTATAATTTCTGTTTCTTTCAGAAAACTGTAATTTTTTCTCTCTCTCTTTATCCAGGGACTTGAAATTTATGGCTTGGGAAACTGGGCAGAGGTTGCGGAGCATGTGGGAACGAAGAGTAAAGAACAGTGTCTCGAGCACTACAGAAATATCTATTTGAACTCGCCATTTTTCCCACTTCCAGTATGCTATATCCATCTGATAACATATATCTGCCACAGTACTAGTGCTAGTCTTTTGTAATGTATTAATCTAAGGGGAAACTTTTTATTTCCCAGGATATGTCGCATGTAGCAGGGAAGAATAAAAAAGAACTTCAAGCCATGGCAAAAGGACGCGTCGAAGATAAGAAAGGTCCGCACTACTTTGATTGATGGTTGTGTGATTCTTCGCCGTACGTGTTGCTATCTTAATTCTGAATTTAGTGTGGCTTCTTCTTTGGCAGCAGAGCAGAACATGAAAGAAGAGTACCCGTTTTCTCCTCCAAAAGTCAAGTATGTCTCTCGTTCTTCACAGATATTGTACAGTGATACCCTATATATTTCTCATTTCTTGTCCAATTTTCTTGCAGAGTTGAAGAAACACAAAAAGGTGAGTCCTTTGCTTGGTATGTATGTTATATCTGGTTCGAATATATGTGTGCTTCTCGTTGTGTTATTTACTTGCTCTAGCTTAAACCAGTAGCTATATCTAGATCACCATCCCGAAAATGGAATCATCTCCGTCTTGTAAGTAAGAAGCTAATTTGATCGACCATATTTTTAAAACCCAACAAAAAGGCCCATTATTTGTCATTGTGTTTATACTGGTAGATGTTTTCTCTCTTTTTCTATGTTTTGATGTGCTTTGTGGTCAGAGTCTCATACAGACAGGAGTTTTGGAGGAAAGAAACCTGTTGCCCCAGGAAACAACTCTTTGGTTGAATTGAGTAATTACAACCACAAAAGACAAGAGTTCGACCCTGAATATGACAATGATGCTGAGCAGCTCTTGGCTGAGATGGAGTTCAAAGAGAACGATACTCCTGAAGAACATGAGCTGAAGCTGCGTGTGTTGCGTATCTATTCGAAAAGGTACAGGTTTTAAGATAACAAGGAGAAAAAGAAAAAAAAATCTCTTCTTTTTGCCGCCCATGCTAATGCAGGTGAGTCTGATATTTGCAGGCTTGATGAGAGGAAACGTAGAAAGGAATTCATACTAGAAAGAAACTTGTTGTACCCAAATCCCTTTGAGAAGGACCTGTCTCAGGAGGAGAAAGTGCAGTGTCGGCGTTTGGACGTTTTCATGCGTTTTCATTCAAAAGAAGAGCACGATGAGCTACTCCGTAGTGTTGTGAGCGAGTACCGCATGGTGAAACGGCTCAAAGATCTCAAGGTAAGGACTTTGCTTCTCTCAAACTGTGTGTTTGGTTGTTTGGATGTGGCTTACTGTGTTGGATTGGGCGGAGCAGGAAGCTCAAGTGGCAGGGTGTCGTTCGACGGCTGAAGCAGAGAGGTATCTGGGGAGGAAGAGGAAGAGAGAGAACGACGAAGGGATGAACAGAGGGAAAGAGAGCGGACAATTTGGTCAAATTGCAGGGGAAATGGGCTCTAGACCTCCTGTGCAAGCTTCTTCAAGCTATGTGAATGACTTGGACCTGATTGGATTCACAGAGTCGCAACTGCTGTCCGAATCCGTGAGTGTCGTGATATACTGAACGGCTGGAACAAGTTTGAGATGAGTTTTTGTAGTAACTGAAAAGAGGAGTTGTTTGGTTTTGCAGGAGAAGCGTCTGTGCAGCGAGGCCAAGTTGGTTCCACCGGTTTATCTACAGATGCAACAAGTGATGTCACATGAGATATTTAAAGGGAATGTGACGAAGAAGTCGGATGCATATAGCCTGTTCAAGATTGATCCGACCAAAGTGGACCGGGTTTATGATATGCTAGTGAAGAAGGGTATTGCTCAGCTTTAAGGTTCTTGCGTTGTATCATGTATGTATGTGTGATTTCTATTGAGTTATTTGTCGACAATCCCTTTGTTTATTACACACCTTGTCATAATTGTAGTTTATATAATAAAGAAAAACGTGATTCACTTATCCGCAAAAGGTTTCTTCCCTTTTTGAGAAAAGAGATAAGGTCCAATGACAGCCACACGATCCAAATGTCTGGATATAAGAAAGTATCAGACTCATACAAGGAAGAAGTGAGAGCGATGATGATGATGTCTCCCCCCAAAATGAAAATATCTAGTCTGCAACCTCAACTCCATTTGAGCAGTAGCAGATCATTAGCACCAGCAGCTCAGGCGTTTCCGAGCTCAAGCATAAGGAGCAGAACATCATGCCGCGTTCGGTGCGGATCAGCAAGGAGAAGATTGTCGGCGAAAAGTAGCCAAAGCTGGCTTGAAAAGGCACAACCTTTGGGTTTGGAGAAGAAGCAATGGAGATATGCTCTTGTGAGTGGTGTCTCGGTAGGGTTGATGATGGCTTTGGTATTGGGAATGGATGCAGAGAAGGCGATGGCTTTGGGTCCGGAAGGTCCTTTGATGGAAGAGTTTTGGGACAACGTGAGAAGGTACGGTCTTTACGCTCTCACTGTCAGCACCGGAGCTCTCTCCGCCGTCTTTGAGCCCATCTTCGAACTTCTCAAGAACCCAATCTCCGCCATTCTCATTCTGATCATCTTAGGTGGAAGCTTCTATGTTGTCTCACAAGTTGTCTCCGCCATGATTGGTGTCAACGAATTCGCTTATGATTACGGATATTGACCAACAACAAGCAAGTTTGTTCTCTTCATTAATACTCTGTTTTGGTCATCAACATTCTGCTTATGCAGTCTTTATATCTATTTAAATTTTGTTACACAATCAAGCAACGAGGCAGGGACATTTTATTTGACATAGATGCACCAAATCATTGTACAGTGTAAAGTACTTAAAGAATGTAGAATTTGGATACAATCTTTCAATCGTACTTGTGAGAATCCTCAGGTCGTCCGGCGACGTAATCCATGATTCCCTCGCCGGTACCTTCTTCTGAAAGTTGTTGAAAGCCACCGAAAGTGATTGCCATGGCCAAGAAGGCGGCCGTTGACGCAAACAGAGGCCAGAAATAAGCTAATATGTCGAGAATCCTTGGTGCTGCGTACACGAGAGACGACATAATCACGCTCACAGTGATTGCAGCCATGAGATGGAATTTGTATTCCATCAGCCTTGCTGGAATCTCCATTTCCTTTCGATCGAATTCAGGGAGAGAATGGGAGAGATGTTGAAGCCAAAACTCTGATGATTGCAATTTATGAGGAAGGAGATGGGTTTTAATGTCAAAGCAGGTACCTTTGGCTTTGTTGATCAACGCAAGTCCTTTTCTAGTGGCTGTGTGCTTTGGTGAAGATTCCATTGTTTACAATTAATTAACCCCATTTAATCAAGATTACTCTATGAGGAAAGACATATATACCCCCAATAGTTAAGAGATTGATGGATGAGACATTGGAGATGCCTTTGTCCGGGGAGTGGGTTTTGTCTCTTTTCTTCATCTTGATTACCAGACAAAGACTTTTGTTTAATTAAGAGAATAATGAGGGAATAGGGATCGAATCGCTTTGCAAGTTTCTTCCTTTTCCAATGGAAATGCATCCACTTTCTCCTTTCTTTACATTATAATTTTAAAAAATATTGAAGATTTCAAAATAAAAAAACTCTCAAGTTTTAATTAGGGCCGGGATTATTAACCGAACTAATCGAACCAAGCCAAAGTTTTGTAAATTTGGTTATTTTCGACAATATTTAAAATTAATTTTGGTTCTCGGTTCAGTTCGGCCGAACCAATCGGCTAACCGAAATTTGAAAAAAATAAAATTTAAATTTTTTTAAATTTTTTCGAAATTAACCGAAAATAATCGAAAAATTACCCAAAAAATTTGAAACTATCCGAATTAAACTGAATTTGCCAATATTTCAATTATTTTTTGTTATAAAAAAAAACCAAACTACCCGATAACCGAACCTAACCGATATTTTATTCGGTTATTTTCGGGAAGATTTTTAAAAACTGAACTGAATTCCCAGCCCTAGTCTCAACCATCACATAACTGTGGCATTCTCCATTAATAGGTTTCTAAAAACAAACCCATTAAAAAGAACACTTTACAGATCAGCAGTCACAAGATCTTCTTCTGAACACAAAATTTACAAAGGAGAATCCAATTATTAGACTGAGTTGTTATAAAACCCTTCTGCTACTCAGCTTTCAAGCCACTGCGAGATTCAAAAGTATACAGCAAAACGACTATCAAAAGTTTTCTACCTCTACTATTGTCTGCAAAGATGGCTTCCATTTCCGCTTGCAGCTCCCAAAAGTCTCTGGGAGCTGAAAGGAAATACCCTCTGCATTTTTCAGCAGCAGCAGCTCGAGCTGCTTCCTTGTCAGAGTAATCTTTATGCACCGCTTTCTCCCTGTTTTCTGCTCAGCTGCTGCCTCCTCCCGAGGTGGCTCCTTGGCCTTCTCAGTTGATGACTCATCCAACCAGACATCTCTAACTTTGTTTCCATGATTGCAGCGCAATGTGTGAATGCAGTTTCCCATGATGCGTAGTGATGCCTTGATTCCTACAGTTTTATATTCAGCTCTTGGACCAACGTGCATACCATCATATGCCCACTAACTCTCTCTTTATTACGGTCAGCTAATGTAGCAGCACTTGAAAAACATATCTTGTTTCACATGCAAAATGTCAAACGGGGTCTTCAATATTTTACTTGTAAAATGAAACGTAAATCAATAGAGCATGCTTGATGCTTCTGCAGGAGGCAAAGTCAAATCGCCACCGCCCCATCATTAAAGTCAATAGGAGGATATGAAGAGAAGACCATGAAAAAAGGAGAAGGAGACTATTCAGATCTCTAAATAATGTATATAAATTGAGTTTGCTAGCATTACAAAATCTTTCCTGATCCAGAGAACTCCAGTATGAGGAGAAAAAGCTAAACAGAGAATAAAGCTCAAAGCCACATAGACATATCAAAGCTACATACCAAAGACAAGTGCTACGCAGAAACTTCTGCAGATGAACGTCTAGACTCCAACCATGCCTTTGCCGCAACACTGGTGGTCAAAAACCAGCCAACCTTATCCGGGGCTTCATGGAAAGGAGCATTTAGCTCCTTTAAGTGAGACTCAAAAACAGCTGCCAAACCTTTGTCTGAGTATTTGTGTTTCCCATGCCCAGTGTTGATTCCAAGCAATGGAGGGAACTCTTCTCCGGATGTCAGAGCCACCTCTGATAAGTCGTTCATCCAAACATGAAGAGCGGTTAAGGCTGCCCCGAGAGAGAGACTTTTCAGATGTAAGGACCATTGGGTCGCAGATTTCGATTGGAGACCAGAATAAATGTCATACTCCAGCCCCAGTTGTAGGATCTCACAAGCTCTTTCCAACTTATTGAGATTGACACATAGATCAATCAGGCAGTTCAAATATGCTTTCTTTACATCAGAGCCGATGGAATCAATCAACTCAGATGCTTCCTTCTTGAACACCCCTTCCTCGAAGTCTTGCTCCTCGACCAACATCTTTACCACCTGACCAAGCTTTGGCTTAGCCTTCTCGACACAGCCAATGAGTTTACTGATCTCCTCCCTCGGTGTCTGGGTCATTACATTCAGAAGGCATCCACAGAATCTGTCGTCCGGAGTTATGCCCAGTTCCAACACTTGATCGAATGTCCTCACAACATCATCCACCTGCTTGGCTTTCCCATAACACTGGATAACTGACGTAAGAACAAAAAGAGTAGGCTCAAAACCAGCTTCTCTCATCTGAAGCAGAGCTGCCTCAGCCTCTGAAACCCTCCCACAGCAAGAGTACACAGTGATTAGCGAAGAGAAGGTCCAACTGTCAGGATCACAAGTCCCACAACTCTTCATATCCTGAAAAATCTCAAAAGCCTCATCCACATATCCGATATCAGCACACATGGACAAGAGAGTATTGTAAAGAATCACAGTTAATTCCAATCCTTTTTCCTTCATCTCTCGGTAGATAACAAGTGCATCGTCGCCATAACGAGCTCTACCATAGGCTCTAATAAGAGCAGCATAAGTACTCCAACTGGGTTCAAAGCCATTGGTAAGAAGATCTTTGTGGATTATCTTGGCCTGCCAAGGCCTCTTGGCTTTACCCATAGAATCTAACAGCCTATTGTAAATAATCAGATTTGGCTTCACCCCAAGGGACTTCATCTCTTCATAGATATTGAGACACCCATCATAGTTTCCAGAATAACCATATATCCTAATCAAAGTTGAAAAGGTCACAGGGTCAATGCGCCATTTCTCAGTCCTTGCACGGTCATACAAGCTCAAGGCCGTCTCAACGTTACCAGCACGCCCGTACGCGTCGATCATAGCTGCCAAGGTGACATTATCAGGCTCACAACCATAGAGAGGCATTTTCTCAAACCACTCAACAGCTCTCTTAGGTAAACCACACTGCCTAGCACAGCTGATTAGCGTTGTGAAGGTTGCATTGTCTGGCTTGACTCCTCTCTCGAGCATTTCGTCGAACAGCATCTCTGATTTCTCGAGATCTTTGGATTTCCTGAACACCTTCATGGTGACATTGTAGAGAATCACTTCCCTGCTCGGTTTCAGCGTCTCAAGGAGATTGTTCAACACAAGCGGCGCGGTTTCTGGGTTGGTCATGTTATTGAGGGTAACAACAGCATCTTGCTCAAACAGCTTAAAACCAAACCCAGTTATAACATCGCAAACATCAACCTCGTTTGCGCCACAAGCGTCCAGAGACTGGGCTAGTTTGACAAGAGAAGAATACCTCGAATCGTAAGACTTTCTACGGAGCTGAGACGCTCTGGGGCTCTTGGGATTCACCCAGACGTAGCTTTTGGAACCCACATCAGGTAAATTCGCATCAAGTGTGGGTTTTTCGCTATGGGTTTCGTGCGGAATAGCCTCCTGTACTGAAACATGGCTTACTTGGAGAAGGTTTCTGGGGTGGAAGGGAGAAGAAATGGGGTTGTAAGTGCAAAAGAAACTCCTTGGAGTGGATTTAGGATAAACGGAGAGAAGATTGCAGAGAGGAAGAGGGTCATGGAGAAGAGATGAAGGAGAGGAGCATAGATGAAATGACATTATTTTTTGTTTTTGTTACTTCTTCGCAGTTGCAGTTGTCGACCTTATCCAACAAGCGAGTCGGTGTAGAAGAAGACAAATGGGAAAGAAAGAAGATTGTGTTGTTTCAGTGTTCCTACAGGTAACTACGTGCTGTTTTTCTTTGGCTCAAACCCACCGCGTAGTGCAGCTACCTTGCCAGTAGAGAGATTGATCTTATGGACCCAAATAGATTTATGGCTAAGAGCCCATTATGGGAAATAATTCCTTAACAATATCAGACCCTTTTACTCCCACTTCATACCTTAGAAAATTCTGTGTATATAAACCGAAATCTTGTTTTTTGATGAAATTTTAATGTATTGATCAACAACAAATGGAAAATGGACTTTTAAACTAACACTTGAACTAAGGTAGTTTGTATATATTCGAAGAGATTAGATCTGTGATGGGTATAAAAAAGAAAGTCTTGGAAGGATTGCAACAGCGGTGGGAAAACCAATTGCTCTTGCACCTGAAACTGAGCGGAAAGAGACGTTTGAGGTTGCCAAGGTGTTGGTTAGAGTTGATTTGATGAAGCCTTTACCATCCAAGGTAATTTCAGGTTTTAGTAATGGTCGGGAATTGGAGATATCTATATCCTACCCCTGGCTTCCTCGGAAATGTGATGTGTGCAAGAAGTATGGTCATGATAAGCTCCAGTGCAACATCAGACCGGCTGCGACAATAACTCACTCGAGAACCACTGAGAGATCTCGTAGCCGAGCCTCGGGCAGCAGAAAATCTCGGTCTCGGCCATCTCGCTCGATAGTTCCGAAGAAGAAGAGTCGAGATATACCTGTATCGGAAGCTTCAGTTAGCGAAAAAATCTCTTTGGCGGTGACAAATCAGACCAGGGACAGTGGTGACGTTGTATCGGGGCAGAGCTCGGAGACAAGTGTTTCTCGCGAAAAGAATTTTGAAGGAGTAGAAGCAGTGCAAACAGTTGATGGTACACCCTCACCTTCAGGTGAAGCACAACAATTTGAAGAGACAGACGCTCCTTTCTTCTTGGTGTCTCGCCGGAAGAGTGGCCGCAAGGTCACAAAAACCCCCTAATCACCTTAATTATGTTTTTTGCGTGGAATATAAGAGGATTAAATAGTAGTAGAAGACAGACAATGACGAAGGAGTGGATTAATATTCACAGGCCTCTTTTTGGAGCGTTTATGGAAACGCATATACAACCTACAAATTCAAGGAGAATTTTGAGTGTTGTTCCTATTGGCTGGAAATTTTTTGGAAATTTTGACCATCATCATACAGCCAGAATCGTATTGGTGTGGGACCCAAGCATTTCGGTTATGGTGTATAAAGTATCTCATCAGTCTATCACTTGTGGAGTGTTTGTTCAGGCAGAAAATGTGAGTATGACTGTTACTTTTGTCTACGGTCATAACCTTGTCGAGGAAAGGCAGAGTTTATGGGAGGAGTTGGTCTCTTTGAAAGAAATTACACCTATAGCAAGGCATCCTTGGGCAATCGTTGGTGACTTTAATCAGATTATTCGATTCTCTCAGCATTCAAATCATCAAAGGGAGAACATTGATACTTCTGGGATTGATGATTTAAACTTGGCTCTACAAGAATCTGAGGTGTTTGAGGCTCAAGCTAAAGGTCTTCCTTATTCTTGGTGGAACAATCAGGATGACAATCCAATATCCAAGAAGATTGATCATGCTTTTATTAATCAGCATTGGGCGTCAAAGTTTCAGGATTCTTACGCTAACTTTCTGGAGCCGCAACAATCAGATCATTCCCCTTGTTTGATGCATGTTCCTGCTCTCCAACGGTTAGTCCGTAAAGCCTTTAAATTCTTCCATCATGTGATTGATCATCCACAGTATGCAGAGCTGCTGGTTTGATGCAACTTGGAATTATGACTCTATTCAAGGGACATGTCAGTTTAAGCTCATGAGATCAATGAAGCTTTTGAAACGGGTTCTCAGGGAAATGAATAAACGTCATTACAGTGGTATTTCTGAGAGAGTTAAAGCTCAGGCTGAGAAGATAGCTGAATTACAGAGGAGTTTGCTAACTGCCCCAAATGCAGAAATTGCTCGGGAAGAGCATCAAGCTAGAGCATAATGGTTGACCCTTATCTCAGCGGAGGAAAAATTCTACAGGCAGAAATCGAGAGTACAATGGATGCATTTGGGAGACAGGAATACACCATTATTTCACAAATCAGTGACCCAAAGAGCCTCGTGGAATCATATTCACTTCTTCCGAGATGATAATGGAAGGAAAATTGCTTCAAAGTCTGAGATCAAACAATATGTTGCTGATTATTTCCAGGGGGTGCTTGGAGGTATAAATCTAACTTCCTCTCCCTGCTCTATCTCTAAGTTGCAACAACTCTTGTCGTTTAGATGTTCTGAGGCGCAGATTGCAGCTTTGGAAAAAACAGTTTCAGAGGATGAAGTTAAAGCTACGGTTTTTGCGCTTCCATTAAACAAAAGTCCAGGGCCAGATGGGTACTCAGTTGAATTCTTCCGTGCTTCATGGAACATAGTGGGTGGGGATGTTGTATCTGCGGTGCAAGAGTTTTTCCGCAATGGCAGGTTATTAAAAGATCTCAACACCACAACAATTGTTCTTCTTCCAAAAACGGCTGAAGCTTGTAAATTGGGAGACTATAGACCAATCAGTTGCTGTAATTTGGTCTATAAGGTGGTTTCAAAGATTATTGCAAATCGTTTGAAGCCAGTGTTGCAAGAGTGTATTAGCCCGAGCCAAGCAGCCTTTTTGAAAGGGAGGAGCCTTGGTGAAAATGTCCTTGCCTCAGAGTTGATCCGAGACTATTCTAAGACATCTTGTCCGAAAAGTGCATTGCTAAAGGTTGACATAAGGAAAGCGTTTGACACGGTGTGTTGGGATTTTGTGTTGAAACTTCTTGAGGCTCAAAACTTCCCACCTATGTTTTGTATTTGGATTAAAGAGTGCATCACCTCGCCTCGATTCTCTGTAGCAATAAATGGTGAACCTGCTGGTTTCTTTGCAGGGAAAAAAGGTCTCCGACAGGGAGACTCAATTTCTCCTTATCTATTCATCATGGTAATGGAGGTTCTCACCAAATTGTTGGAGCAAGGGGCGGACAGTGGCCAATTCAGACTGCATCCGCGTTGTTTTAACCCTTGGCTTACTCACTTATTGTTTGCTGACGACGTGTTGGTTTTCTGCGATGGTTCCCGACACTCTCTCACTGGTATCTCTGAGGTCATGAGGATATTCAAGGAGATGTGTGGTCTTGACATGAATCCCGCAAAGTCGGAACTCTTCTTTGGCGGATACTTGGATATAGAATCTGCAGTATTGAGTAGTCTTGCAGGCATAAAAATTGGAGCATTTCCCACAAGATATCTCGGCTTACCTCTGAACCCGAGCAGAATTACATTTGCCATTCTGCAGCCATTCTTAGAGAAAGTCACCAGCAAGCTACATTCATGGACCGTGAAGCTCCTCTCTTTTGCTGGGAAAGTGAGGCTGATCTCAGCAGTGATCTATGGAATGGTTAATGTTTGGAGTGCTGTGTTTGTTCTGCCTAAGTGGTTTTATGCTAAAATTGATTCTCTTTGCTCAGCTTTTCTGTGGAAAAATAAAACCACATCTGCTTCGGAAGCAAGAGTTGCTTGGGAAGATGTTTGCAAACCTAAGGCCGAGGGAGGACTTGGGATAAGGCTGCTCGCAGAATTTGAGGTGGTCTTTCGTTTGAAACAGCTATGGAACTTCTTTGGTAATGCAGGTTCTTTGTGGGTGGCATGGTTGGAAGGAAATATATTCTATCGGAAAAGCTATTGGACAACAGATGACGCAAATCGCTACTCCAAAACTGTTAGGAGTATGCTGCAATTGAAACATGCTTTAGCTGAGTTTATCCGGTGCAATATTAGAAACGGGGAACGTGCTTCGTTTTGGTACGATTCCTGGACTGATCTGGGACCTCTAATCTCTTATCTTGGTACAGCAGGACCAAGGCAGATTCGAGCGGAGAGATGCGCGGGTTATTGAAGCAACCCGATATGGGCAGTGGAGAATGCCCGCAGCAAGATCTGAGGAAATTCAAAATTTTCTAATGACTCTAACGATCATTGCGCCTCCGGAGGTGTCTCGGGGACGTGATTTTTATCTATAGCGCACTGCGACAGGTACTTTCTCTCACTTGTTCTCTTCCAAAGCAACTTGGGAGCAGATTTGTGCTCATTCTCCGCAGGTTATCTGGCACAAAGTGGTCTGGTTCAAGGAACTGGTTTCAAGGTGTGCATTTGTAACATGGCTGGCAATGCAACAAAGACTACCAACAAAAGATCGGCTTAGAAGTTGGGGATTGACTGTTTCAGCGGCATGTGTTCTCTGTTCTAATGGAATTGAGAGCCATGATCATCTCTTCTTCGGATGCGAGTTCTCTTCGCAGATTTGGCATGATCTAGCTTCTAGGATATGGCAAAATCCTCCTCTAGATCTCTCGGCTGCAGCCTCGTGGATTCTCCAGCCGCGGCCACCTCCTCACTCCTCAGGTTCAGTCATCATCAAGCTCATCTTTCATTCCGCTATCTATTTGATTTGGAAGGAGCGCAACTCTCGGATCTTCACAACTGTCAGCTCTCCTTCAACCTCGGTTAAGGCGTGCGTCGACCGTATGATTCGCAACCGGCTTCTCTCTTACCCTCCGCCTGATTCAAGCTCTCCCTCTCTCCTTGAATTTTATTTCGGTTGTATTAATTTATATGGTTAGTATTCATTGTCTGTATCCTCTCCACTTGTTAGGCGATTAGTAATAAATTACTATGTAACATGTAAAACTCAGAAAATGGTATAAATCTTAATATTTACACCAACAAAAAAAAAAGGTATATAAACCGAGTGTTCTGTGTTGACTTTCAGTAAAACAACCAATTTTGTGTTGGATCAATTTTAATAAACCATTTAGACTGTATTCTTTTTGTAAGAAATTGAATGAGTGTAATTAAGAAATGGGTTTTTGGAATCATAAGCAAGTCATAAGGATATTGGCCGAATGGTTATGAATGAGAAATGGAGCATATTGGATTTGAATTTGAGTTTAAATGACTTTATGTCTTTTAACTTATTTTTAAACCAAAAATCATGTTGATCTTTAGTGTAAATTGAAACACAAGAAAGCAAGTCTATTTTGAAGTATATTGTTGTGTTTGAATTGGTCAGAAAAAAATATCTTCTCTATTTACTCCCATGATCAAATGAATGGAATTGATTCTGCATGGCATTTAATGAGGTGATGATACACACTACAAAAAAAATGTTTCACATCATTTATTTTACAGATTTACATTAGTTGTAAAAAAAATTTACATCACTTAAATAAGTGACTCTGAAAGTGGTGATGCAAATATTTACATCAGCTGTGAAAATATTTTACATCAGTTTAAGTAACTGATATAAATATTTGCATCAGTTTAAAAAATTGATATAAATATTTGCATCGATTATTTTAATCAATGTTAATTTGTGTCGGTTGCAAAAAAAGATGTTAAAAATTTGCATCAATTAATATAAATGATGGTAATATTACATTATAATTATCAACTTTAAAATATGTGTAATAATTTAATAATTTAAAATTAGTACTAACTTTTATAAATTATTTTAATATTATATTATAAATTATTTCACAAATAATTTATTTATTTTTATCTAGGATAACACGTCAATATTGGTTTTTAGAATCTGTAAATAAATTGTACGTATTTTTAAGAAACAAAACTTCTCACTTCCTTCCTTAGTTTTCTATGTGGGACAAACATCAAAGGTAATTAGCATCATTTTTATTGATGTAATATTTGTATCATTTGTTTAAATGATGTTAACAAAAAATTGTGCATTCATATTTTTGTATCACTTCTCATAAAGTGATCCAAAATAATAAATTTTTGTATCATTTAGGATTGAATCGATGTTAAATTAACTAATAGTAAAATCAGTTATCAACTGATGTTAAACTACATTTTTTTATATCAATTGCTAATAAATGATTCAAAAGTATATTATTTATTTTTGTGATACAATATAAATGATGTAATAAAGAGCTAATGGCTCTATTATGGTATATGTAATACATGCTTTTTTGTATTATAGTGATAATGGCTCCATTATGGTATGATTTTTGGTTTCGTTTTTGAGGGTATAAAAACTATGTCTTTGTCTTCTCATTCCACGAACGAAAACAGATTTAGATTATAAGATTTCAATTAATAAAAGGTTTAGTTTACCAAGAAAAATTTGAAGTTTAGATTCACAAAAAAACAAATAATATGAATATTCCTTTTATCTAATTCTCCCAAAAGAAATCTTTACTAACTGAGATTAAAAAAGTTAATCTGTAAAATGTTTCTTATGCATGCATGATCACAAACGTGTAACTTCCCAACAATATCTCACGATTCTCACCGACACTTCTTTTTGAAAACCAAAAGTGTTTGTTAAATCACACGCTGGCACGCACAACACATAAAGTAGTTACTGGATAAAGCGAAATGCTGTTATTGGTTATATATGTAAGAAAATGAAACAATTTTCTTTAATGTTTACAGTTACAGCTTCAAAATGGACAACCAAATGGAAATGGCTACCATTTTAATTACAAAACACAACGATCCTTCCTTCCTTATTTGTTCTCCTATTACAACATTACACGTAAACATCTCTATATATATATATATATATATTTTTTTTTTTTTGATTATTTGTATAAGAAAAAGATTGAAGAAAAATAAAGGATTTAAAAAGAGAGAAAGTGGGACGAGTCATCACATGATGGAGCAGCTCTGTGGGTTCTCTTCGCTGAAGTAATCGCATCTGGTGGGGTGGCATTGTCGGTAAATAGGTGGTGGGCCTCCTCCCCAGCCATCATAGACTGGTCGGCCGTAGCACTCGTACGGTTGCGGCGGCGGCATTCCGTATCCATTGAACGCTGGCCCACCTCCGAAACCGTCGTAGTATGGCCCACAACACATCGCTACAGGTTGACCCTGCGGCATCATCGGCACCATCTGTGGTGGCGGTCCCGGCTGCTTCGGGGCTTGAGCGGGTGCGGGTGCAGGTGCGGGTTTAGGTTTTTCCGGAGCATCTTTGGGCTTTTGATCAGGTTGGGGTTGTGGCTGAGGCGGCTTGGGTGGGATGATCTCGATGGTCTTGATAGAGCCGCCGCCTTTAGAACAGAGTTTATCCATAATCTTCTCAGGGCTGCAGCAAACCACCTTGATGATGACCATGTTGGACTTTTCATCGAACAATTGGTCTCTTATTTCTCTTGTTCCCAATCACAAAAGTTATCCCACTCAGTCCATTTCTTCACCAATCGAATCGAATCAATAATAATTCACCGAAAGAAACAAACAAAAAGAGAGAAGAAAACTCACGAGGGAATTTGCAAAGAACTTTCTTGACCTTCTTGTAACACTTGGAGCAATCAAGATCCACCTTCAACTTCATCATAGTTTCCTGTTTTTTTGATATTGACATCACTAAAATCCTCAGGTTCTGCCTTGATTAATTATGGTAAAGATCTAGTTACTGGGAAAGAAAAAAAAGGAAGAGACACAAGAACTGATTCGAGATCTGACACAAAAATAAAAAGAAAGAAAGAGAGATTCTTCTCATAACTTCCACAAAGTTTACCTTTTTTTTAATTCGATCTCGTTTTGTTTAATCCACACAAACTCCACAAGATAATAATATAAAAAGAAACAAGAAATGAGCAGAAAAGGAGTATCAAAAGCTCCAAGATGTATAATTCTAAAGACCCACATATAAAAACCACAACTTTCTCTGTCTACTGAGAGAAAAAAAAACAAAACAAGAAGACAAGAGAAGAGAAAACCTTTTCCTTGCCCTTCTCGGCCATTGCTAGGAACAGAGATCTGAGATCTGAGATCTGACGGTGGCTTAGAGTCTACTTCGAGAGAGAGAGAGAGAGAGACATTGGTGGTGGTGAGAAGTGTAGCATTTTATAACACAGAGTCAAGCCTGACTCAGCCAATGATGTGGTGACACGCGTACGCAGTTGGCATCCATTTTGATTAATCAAAAACTTGGTCATCTCTTTTTTTTGCTCTTTCTCTTTCTCTCACAATAATGAATCAGCGAAAAAAAGAAAACCCTTTTCACATCTCTAACTTTCATAGTTGCCATTAGTTGCACTGACCAACCTTTCTTTCTTATTTTCTATTCCCAATGATATTTACTGCTCATCTAAATTCGATGTTTCTTTTTTTTAGTTTTATTACATTAATTAATAACATGAAAAATAAAATAAAATAAAACTATTTAAGGAAGAAATGGGGCGTGAGTCGGCTATTTCAATCATTCTTCCTTCAACGTAACTCTTTGTCTCCTTCTCTTTTTAAAAAAATAATAATAATAAAGATTTGCTTTTTTTTTAACAAATGGTAGATAATCTTTGTAATTGTTTCCCCAGCTCTATTAATCAACCACTCCAATATCAATAGTACCACATCACATGCTTTCTAATCATCTGATATGAATAGGAAGAGAGAGAGACATCAATTTGTATGTCTAGCTTATAGTATATCACTAACAAACAAATTGAGCAATCATAATCATCATCAATTCTTCATTTCATACGTAAGAAGAGGATATAAAGAGAGGAAACAACCAAAAAAAAAAGAGCTGGAAGATTCGTCACATGCGGATTTAATTGGTAGAATAAAAAAGGCTAACAATATTACTTAAAATACAAAAAAAAATTGTACTCTTATTGGACTCTAATTCGGATCAGAAACGCCACATCTTCTTCACTTTCAAGTCCAATGGGCCGTTTCACACTCTTTTTTCAGACATAGTTTCTCTATATAAAAACTCATCTTATTGTTCAGTTTGTAGGACTTTGTTTCACCCAATCATTTATGAAAAACGATTTTGTTTCATGAAAAACGACACACTACTATCTGATTTTTTTGTTCATTATTAATTCCATAGTTTTCAAATTAAACGCACTTGTTTGCTTTTTATGTATAACAATTAACAATCATGTCAAGGGTTATTAGCTTTCATGTTCCCTTTAAATTTATTTAGATCTTTGAATATGAGATTCATAAGATGTCTAATCGGAATGACTATCTTTTTTTATTCTTTCATCTCAAAACGAATTCCACGTTAAAATTAGCAAATACATCTAACTCGGATCAATGTGCTTTGATAGTATGTTAAAAAAAAGCTCGTCAAGGTCTTATATGTATTTTCTTATATATAGTTTTCGATAGGGGTGTCAATTAGGGCCAAAGCCCGAGGGCCGGCCCGGCGTGGCCCTGAAAAACAGCGGGTTCGGACCTAGAAATAAAAGCCCCAGAAAAATCGGGCCTTTCGGGCTAGTGTGTTTTTCGGGCTTAGCCCGAAAAGCCCGGAACTATTTGATTACGTATGTCTTATTAAATTTGGGTTCGCTTATCATATGATTTCAAAACGTATGAAAAACATACCATTATAGAAGAAAGAAAGTCTAAATTGACTCTATACTTAGAAGACGATATGTTGGAACTGACTTTTTATGAAGACATAGATGTTTTATAATGGTGGAAGTGTCAGTCACAACATTATGGTGAGTTAGCTCGTATGGCATGTGATTTTCTAAGCACTCCGATAACTATAGTGGTATCACTGATGTTGGTGCGCATGTCTTGGATAAATATAGAAATCGTCTTTGACCAAGAAACGTTGAAGCATTGATTTGGGTTTACATTTCATGATCCAGGTACCATTATCATTCATCCATATATACTTCATATTTTTAAAATATTTATCTATAGACTTTCAATGATATTTCTATATTATTTATACCTCTAAAAGCTTAGTATTATTATTATTTTTTTATCTGTAACTCTTGATGGTGATAAGGATTTAGAAGACGATGAAGGAAATTCTAATCTGAATTTAACTACATAGATTTGAAGTGTTTTGATTTTATGTTTTATTTGGTAATATAATTTATTTGAATTTTATTTGTTTTTTGGTCAAACTTTTGGTTTTAAATTTAATTGGATTTGATATAATACATTTAAATTTAGATTTATTTTGATAAATATTTTGTTTTAATTATTTTTCATTTGAGGATTGTGAATTTTTGTGTTTGTAAAGAAAAGCCGGAAAAGCCCTAGAGCCCTGTCCGGGCCAAGCCGAGTTTTAGAATATAGGCCCGATTTTCGGGACCGGACCGGACTCAAATATATGCGGGCTTTACGAGTTTCGGGCCGGGCCAGCCCGATTGACATCCCTAGTTTTCGATTGATCAAAAAAAATGGATACAACGTTTATGAACCAAAAAGCCTTGCAAAACAAGAAACCATATGAACCTCATCAAATATATTTTGTGAGTAGTATGAGGAAACTTATTTGGAGATAAAGATTAGAGATTAGAAGAGGTTGTTTTGCAGCAATGCCAACTGAAATATTGGTCTTGGCTTCTATTTTGTTTTTTTTTCATTTTGTTGGCCCAAATGTTTTTTTTTTGGTCCCCAATTTTTTTTTAAATATTTTTTGGCTTCAAAAAAACAAAATCTTAAAATTGGTTTTGGGCCCCCAAAATTTCATGGCCGGCCCTGTTTGCACGCCTTGGGATTGCGGTTGTGTGACAATGAACAAGGTCAGAAGAAAGTCTGAAGCCAATGTTGGATTATTTTGCCTATAGGAGGAAGCTCTGTTTCGGATAGTAGAGGTGGGACATATTATCCGGGATCCGAGATTCGAAAAAATGGATATCCGGAGGGGCCGGATCAGGATCCTGATCCGGATATCCTGATTTTAAGGTCCGGATATCCTGATTTTAAGGTCCGGATATCCGGATATCCGGATCCGGTTCCTTTAAATATATTAAAATAATATTTTATTAATAAAATATTAAATATATTGAGATTTTATATATTAAAATTAATTTTTTTTTTAAATATCAAAATTTATTTATTTTCTTTAAAAAAATATTTTTTTTTAATTTATCTTTATTTTAATATTTTATTCTAATTTTTTTTTTTCGGATCCGGATCCGGATCCGGATATTCGACGGATATCTTAATTTCTGGGCGGATATCCAAAGTCCGGATATCCGGGAACAACGGATCCGGATCCGGATAGTTAAAACTCGGATCCGGATCCGGATATCTTGAAATTCCCGGATATCCGGATCCGGCCCACCCCTATCGGATAGTGCGGTCGATAGTATTGAAAATCTGCAACGGATACGTAGTTGATGATGTCTAGCCATTGGTGAGGTGCTTGAGAGATTGAAAGTCTTGGATATCTATCACATTTGAAGAATATATGAATTTTGAGTGTACACTATTGAGAACAATAAAGGTATTACATTATTATTATTTATTAAATTAGGTCTCGTGATACGAAGTTAAAAAATAAAATATTAATTAAGCCAATTATTTGCGGAAGAAAAATATCATATGCTTGAGGATTGTTTCCAACTTTCCAAAGGTCTTACATTATATTATACACGAACTATATCTAATACGGCAATACCTACCAAAATGTAATTATATCTTACGAAGCGATACTCACAAGAAGATTAGAAATAGAAAACAAGACATGTAACAAAATATTTGAAAAATCTCTTACCACATCGTATTGGTAACAATATATTTCACGGGAACATTCAACTTTTGGATAAACGTTTACGTAAGATTAAAACTTCGTTTTACCTAGTTTACATTCAACTTTTGGATAAACGTTTACGTAAGATTAAAACTCCGTTTAGATAACTAAGTTGTTGGTGGTCGGATGGTTCCCTTTCTGCGGTGAGTGTCAGTTCTGCTGGTTTAGGCCAGGGATCGATTCCCCGCGGGAACGGAATTACCAGGACAAGCACTTGACCAAATAGGACATTATAAGTGGGATGTGTCACTCCCACCCGGGAAATTAGTCTGGATCCATTTGGACTTGGGATTACTTCTAGGGTCGAAAAGCATTAAAAAAAAAAAAAACTCCGTTTAGATGATATAATCTCAAATGTGACGTGTTCTACTTTTTAAATCAGTAGAAAACTAATTTAAATAATTTGAGTTCACATTGTCACATGCATGGAGAGTAGGAATATCGTTATCGTTAGGGGTTTAAAGCCCACGGGCCTACCATGTAAAGCATATGACCATATCTAATAATAATCTATGAAATAAACGGGTCCAATATGGTCGATTCGTTTAGGTCTGCGGGTTTAGCAGGTTTAACCGTGGGTAAACACAGACCGGTCCGTTTATTTTGTGGTTTTTCAAAATGACATCGTTTTGGAAGTCTTGGACTAAGGTTTGTTTTTGCCAAAAATGATGTCGTGACACGTCTTGGGTTGTTCAAAAAAAGAAAGAAAGGATGTCGTCTTGGTAATATTCTTGATCAATGTTGGGAGAACATTTCGGCCTAAACGAAAGCGATTTAATACCGAACCAATCGGATTGAAGAAAACCTTAACCAAACGACTTGCACATAGACCCTGGTTTCATCTTATGTATGTGTTTGTAGGAGTTTGGTTCAGCTATGAATCTGGAATAAATATATCAGGAGTCGATATAGTTTCATGAAATTAAGATATATGTGGGTGTGGTGATGAGCACATCCCATTTTTTAGCCTATTTCAAAGCAAAATGCCCAACATCCCCTATGCAGATACGGTACTGTTCCCAACCTGATTGGCACTGTTCACGACCTGCCGGTTACTGTTCCCGACCTGCCGGTGCTGTTCACGATGTGACGGGTACTGTTCACGATCTGCTGGTTACTGTTCCCGATCTGCTCGGCACTGTTCACGACGTGCCGGGTACTGTTCACGACCTGCCGGTTACTGTTCCCGACCTGCCGGTTACTGTTCACGACCTGCTCGGTACTGTTCACGACGTGACGGACACTGTTCACGACGTGACGGACACTGTTCACGACGTGCCGGGTACTGTTCACGAACCATCACGTCGTCCCCAAAAACCGGAGAGCTGTCTGGCTGGGAGAGCTGCCGAGCTGGGAGAGCTTGGAGAGAGCTCCTTTTAGAGAGGGAAAGTTATTTAGAGAGAGAGAATGAGAGTTTTTTTTGTGTGTCATAATGAGCTGCGGTGCAAGGCATCTTCAGCCGCTCCGGGGGGTAGCCAACCGTCTAGCCTCAGCAACAAACTACGAATGGCTTGATCCCCAATCCGGGGTACGTAGGCAGCCCTCCGGGCACAGCTATAAATCACCTCTTCCTCCTCATTTGCCGACCGGAACGCAACCGGCTCTACCTTTACAGAAAATCCCCGAACCTCCCCGATACAAATTGATTTGTGGGAGACGTGCTCAAACCCGTTTCAACAATTGGCGCTAGAAGGAGGGGGGAGATTCTTCTATACGCAAGGAGCAGTTCAACCACCACCGCAACCGCAGCAAACGATGGCAATCCCGCCCCCAAGAGTGTTGTCAGACCAGGACACCCTGGCCCGAACAACGGCCCAGGCCCCGACAACGTCCCCGCCAACGACTCAAACGACGGCGACCATCCCGTCGTCAGCCCAAGCAGCTGCCAACCAGACGATTCCTCGAGAGCAGTTCTTCAGGGCCCCGCCCCCGGCTTCGGCACCTGCTCATCCCGACGGCTCCGCCGCCCACAACGCGCCCCGAGCATCGGAGGATCAGCCCACGCTGTCCGCCGTGATGCAGACCCTGCTCGCCAGGATAGATGAGCTGACGCGAGCCACCGACCAACGGTTCGCCACGCTAGGGGCCTCCCGTGACCGGTCGGACAATACCGGGTCCCCCGATGTCCATCTCAGAGAGCCGGCCTCTCCGGAAGAAACCCCCCGTATCCGGACAAGCCGACCTGGCGACTCACCGTCAGGGTCAGAAGGGCCGGGCGGACGTTTCGCCCCGGCCGTAGGCAGCCACCCAGGCGACGAAGCCCACCATCTCCGATCCAGCGCGGAGCGTCCCAGGGACGCCGAATTCGAGGCCATGAAGGAGACAATCCGCGCGATGTCCTACAAAATCCATCAGGCCACCAGCGCGGCCCCAGAAATCAATCGCGTCCTCAGAGAGACGCAAAACACGCCGTTCACCCGCCGGATCGCCTCCGTCCCGCTCCAGCACTTCAGGAAGCTCAAGCTCCAGCCCTACACGGGCACCACCGACCCGGCCCAGTATCTTACGGCGTTCACCATCGCCATGGGCCGCGCCCACTTCTCACCAGATGAGCGCGAAGCCGCCCACTGCCAACTCTTCGTAGAGAACCTCACCGGCCCGGCTCTCACGTGGTTCTCTCGGCTGAAGACGCACTCCATAGACAGCTTCAGAGACCTGTCGACCACCTTCCTCGAGCACTACTCCATCTACATCCGGCAGTCCGCATCCAGCGCGGACCTCTGGGCGATGAACCAAGGAGCAAAGGAGTCGCTCAGGTCCTTCATAGAGCGCTTCAAGGCCACGGCTTCCCAAAGCAACGTGACTGACGAGTCAGCGCTCCCCGCTCTAAGAAAGGGGCTGCGTGCCGATTCGGCCTTCAAGGACGATATGAAGCTCAACAGGCCGCGCTCGCTGGAAGATGCCTTGCACCGCGCTGGACTCTTCATCGAGCTCGAGGAGGAGAAGGCGGCTGAGTCGAGAAACAGCGCCTCTCACAAGGCCCCGGTCCCGAAGGAGCGGCCCCAGGAAAGGTATCAGAAGCCTCGTCAACACTACGATGATGAGTACCAGCGTAGCAAGGGAAAGCAGGCCGCTGCATTCCTTGTCAACGGACCGCCCTCCGGTCTCCGTCTGCACGATCCCGTACTTCCCCCCAGCCCCGCGCCAGGGTTTCCTTGGAACAAGTACGTACGGGATCCCCGCCAGCAGGATCGGCGTCCCGACGAGCCGAGCGATAGGGAATCCCGACCAGATGAGCCTTACGACAGGACGCCCTTCTGCGACTTCCACCGGCGAAAGGGGCACCCGACCTCGCACTGCCGCGCGCTTCAAGAGGTACTGCTGCACCAATTTCAACGGGGGGAAATCAGCGTGCCGGAGCGGCTGCGTCCGCACGCCCGGGACGGCGATCGAGTGCAGCCCGACGATAACCGAGGTCGCGAGGATAACCGGGCTAGGCCTTACAACCGCGCCCAAAACGACGACCGGCGGCGACGATCTCCCTCGCGAGACCGGGGTACGGGCAGATCGCCTCCCCCGGCCCGGACTCTGATAGGGATGATCATGGGAGGCCTCCTCTCGTGCAACGACTCGGTGCGGTCCATCAAGCGTCATGAGAGGAAGACCGACGCCTCCCTGAAGTGGCACTCCGGGCCGGAGATCGACGCTCAGGACACGAGCAAGAGGGGGATATGTTTCACCGAGGCCGACGCGGCCGGGGTCCACCAGCCCCACAACGACCCCCTCATCGTACAAGTCCGCGTAGCCGACTGCGACGTTAACCGAGTCCTCGTCGACACGGGCAGCTCGGTCGATCTCATTTTCAAGGATACCCTGGCCAGGATAAACCTAAACGGGGTCGAAATCAAGCCGCAATCCATCCCGCTAACCGGCTTCGCCGGGGACACCGTCAACGGAATCGGCACCATCGAATTGCCGGTCTACGTAGGTCGGGTGACGAAAATCGTCAAGTTCGTGGTCTTCGACACCACCCCGATCTACAATATCATCCTTGGAACCCCTTGGCTGCACTCGATGAAGTCAGTCACATCAACGTACCACCCATGCCTCAAGTTCCCCAACCAGGCCGGTACGTATACTCTTAGGAGTAACCAGAGGGTCTCTCGCGCCTGCTTCGCCATCGAGCATAAGCTGCGACGCGCCGCGCCGGCCTGCTTGGCCATCAACGCGCTTCAGCCCGGCGAGCCCGAGGCCTAGGACATCCCAGGGCGGGACCTTGTCGCCCAGGTCAACATCGATCCGCGCGACCCCGCCCGCTGCGTTGGCATCGGTACCGATCTCGACGAGGGCATCAAGCGAGAGCTGGTTGAGTTCCTAGGGCAGAACGTCTCCACCTTCGCCTGGTCAACCAGCGACATTCCCGGCATTGACCCGAACACGTGCAGCCACGAGCTCAACGTGGATCTGACCTGCAGACCGGTCAAGCAAAAACGGCGAAAGCTGGGTCCGGAGCGCGCCCAGGCAGTCAACGACGAGGTCGAAAGGCTCACCGCGGGCGGTTCGATCACCGAGGTCAAATACCCGGACTGGTTGGCCAACCTGGTGGTGGTCAAGAAGAAGAGCGGGAAATGGAGGGTCTGCGTAGATTTCACTGACCTCAATAAGGCGTGCCCAAAGGACAGCTTTCCCCTCCCTCGAATCGACCAAGTCGTCGAAGCCACCGCGGGGAACGAGCTACTCTCCTTCATGGATGCCTTCTCGGGGTATAACCAGATCCCCATGCACCCCGATGATCAGGAGAAAACCGCGTTCATTACGGACCGAGGCATTTACTGCTATAAGGTAATGCCATTCGGACTCAAGAACGCCGGGGCCACCTACCAGCGCCTCGTCAACCGGATGTTCGCCGACCAAATAGGCCGCACCATGGAAGTATACATAGATGACATGTTGGTGAAGTCTTTAGTGGCGGCCGACCACGTCACTCATCTCCGGTCCTGCTTCCGGACGTTGAACGAATACAACATGAAGCTGAACCCGGCCAAGTGTTCCTTCGGCGTCACGTCGGGCGAATTCCTCGGGTACATCATCACCCAGCGCGGGATCGAGGCCGACCCCAAGCAGATCCGGGCCATCATCGAGCTCAAATCCCCGGAGAGCACGCGTCAGGTACAACGACTCACCGGGAGAATCGCCGCACTGAACCGATTCATCTCCCGCTCTACAGACAAGTGCCTCCCGTTCTACCAGCTGCTCCGGGCTAACAAGCGGTTCGAATGGGACGACAAATGCGAGGATGCCCTCCTTCTAGCGCCAGGGGACTTTTGATTTCGGCCATTTTTGGACCTACGAAGTTACCCGATCTCTCTCTCTCTCTCTTTGTAACAAGGCAACGGTTTAGAACGCCGAACTGGACGTCCTTCGGAACCAGTTCGTAATTCTAAATTGTTCATTTCTCTCACTATCAATAAAAAGAAACACGGCCCCCGGCCTACTCATCTTTCTCCCGGCCTGCCTTAATAGTGGTTAAACTGCTCCAATTAACGAAAATCTCACTTCTCATCTCCTAATCACCCTGTAAACATACTTAGTGATCCCCGGGATCAACAATTGGCGCTAGAGGGAGGGGTTTTGAGGATTTTTCTACACGCAAAGAGTAGCTCGGCAAATGTCGGGAACATCGTCCTCATCTCCGAACAGCTCCATACAGATAAGTTCCAAGCTTATTTCATTTTTTACTCTTTTCTTTCTCCTCAAAAGCCGAGCTCTCGCCTCGCACCTCGGGTCAAACCCGAAAGCCGAGCTCCGGCTCGCAAAGGATAAGCCGAGCTCTCGCCTCGCACCTCGGGTTGAACCCAAAAGCCGAGCTCCGGCTCGCAAAGGTTTAGTCGAGCTCTCGCCTCGCACCTCGGGTTGAACCCAAAAGCCGAGCTCCGGCTCGCAAAGGATAAGCCGAGCTCTCGCCTCGCACCTCGGGTCAAACCCGAAAGCCGAGCTCCGGCTCGCAAAGGATAAGCCGAGCTCTCGCCTCGTACCTCGGATCGAACCTAAAAAGACGAGCTCATCTCGCAAACAACACGATCAACAAGTGCCGAGCCTAGTCTCGCACTTGCACATAAATTTTTAACTCTAATCAAGTTCACCCTTACTTGCAGGTTAACATATACCGAGCTGAGACTTGTTTCGTCCGCCGACTTCGACACTCGTTCGCCGAACTTAGGGGAGGGCTATTGTGGGTGTGGTGATGAGCACACCCCATTTTTTAGCCCATTCCAAAACAAAAGGCCCAACATCCACTATGCAGATACGGTACTGTTCCCGACCTGCTCGGCACTGTTCACGACCTGCCGGTTACTGTTCCCGACCTGCCGGTGCTGTTCACGACGTGACGGATACTGTTCATGACCTGCCGGTTACTGTTCCCGACCTGCTCGGCACTGTTCACGACGTGCCGGGTACTGTTCACGACCTGCTGGTTACTGTTCCCGATCTGCCGGTTACTGTTCACGACCTGCTCGGCACTGTTCACGACGTGACGGACACTGTTCACGACGTGCCGGGTACTGTTCACGAACCATCACGTCGTCCCCAAAAACCGGAGAGCTGTCTGCTCAACTCCCACTATAATTACCCCCTTTGGTATTCATTATGACACACAAAAAAAATTCTCATTCTCTCTCTCTAAATAACTTTCCCTCTCTAAAAGGAGATCTCTCCAAACTCTCCCAGCTCTCGGCAGCTTTCCCAGCTCTCGGCAGCTCTCCCAGCTCGGCAGCTCTCCCAGCTCGGCAGCTCTCCCAGCTCTCCGCAGCTCTCCCAGATCGGCAGCTCTCCCAGCCCGGCAGCTCTCCCAGCTCGGCAGCTCTCCCAGCTCGGCAGCTCTCCCAGCTCGGCAGCTTTCCCAGCTCGGCAGCTCTCCCAGCTCGGCAGCTCTCCCAGCTCTCGGCAGCTCTCCCAGCTCTCGGCAGCTCTCCCAGCTCGGCAGCTCTCCCAGCTCGGCATCTCTCCCAGCTCGGCAGCTCTCCCAGCTCGGCAACTCTCCCAGCTCGGCAGCTCTCCCAGCTCGGCAGCTCTCCCAGCTCGGCAGATCTCCCAGCTCTCTGCAGTTCTCCCAGCTCGGCAGCTCTCCCAGCTCGGTAGCTCTCCCAGCTCTCCCAGCTCGGCAGCTCTCCCAGCTCTCCGCAGCTCTCCCAACTCTCCCAGCTCTCCCAGCTCTCCCAGCTCTCCGCTCTCTGCAGCTTTCCGCAGCTCTCCGCAGTTCTCCGCTCTCCAGTTCTCTCCTACCCGCCTCAGCAACGAACTACGAATGGCTTGATCCCCAATCCGGGGTACGTAGGCAGCCCTCCGGGCACAGCTATAAATCACCTCTTCCTCCTCATTTGCCGACCGGAACGCAACCGGCTCTACCTTAACAGAAAATCCCCGAACCTCCCCGATACAAATTGATTTGTGGGAGTAGGGGTGGGCAAATGGTTATTCGGTTCGGTTCGGTTCGGTTATTTCGGTTTTCGGTTACGTTCGGTTATGTCTTTTACTATCCATTCGGTTAGTAACAGTTTTCGGTTCGGTTTCGGTTCGGTTACCATTCGGTTCGGTTCGGTATGGTTATCAAAATTAATAACCGTTTGGTAACCGAAATATTTCGGTTATTTTCGGTTAACCGAATGGTTTCGGTTATTTTCGGTTATTTTCGGTTATTTTTGGTTATTTTCGGTTATTTTCGGTTAAATTTCAAATATTTTCGGTTATTTTCGGTTAAATTTCAAAATATTTCGGTTATTTCGGTTAAATTTCGGAAATATTTCGGTTAGTTTCGGTTATTTCGGTTATTTCGGTTAGTTTCGGTTATTTCGGTTCGGTTATTTCGGTTATATTTCGGTTATTTTGGTTAATTAGGGGAAATAAACATAATTTTTTTTTTTTTGATATCCATGGATACCCATTGGTTATCGGTTAATAACCATTCGGTTATCATAACCAATGGATATCAAAAATAAAAACCATTCGGTTATTATGAAGTAACCATAACCTAACCAAACCATTAATTTCGGTTCGGTTCGGTTCGGTTTCATTCGGTTCGGTTATTATGCCCAGGCCTATGTGGGAGACGTGCTCAAACCCGTTTCAACAATATATTTTCTAACAATTTGCTTTTATTCAGTGACGATCATGCCTATTAAAAAGTGGCCATCTAAGTACCAAAACGGCTATGCTAGACTTATGACTTATGTGATGCACCTCATACGCAAACGCTTGGCTCTCTTATGTCAGCTTTGAAATTCCTATCTCTGTTTCTTCAATAGATGTTTTTTAGCTGTTTGGTTAGTAGACGTTTTCGACTGTAATGCCCTCTATAATATCAATTACTTGCTATATAGATCAAGGGAATGTTATGTGTGAAGTGCGATTTAGGTGAAATGGATTGACAAGAATATTTGATATTGAAAGAACCACACAGAAAGATACAAAACAAAAAGTGTAGTCTCCGCTGAAAATTCAACCCCAAGAGAAAATTAACAATGAGATTGGAAAGCTGGTGGGTCCCAATTGCAACTCAAAAAGTCAAAAAGACTTTGATAGGATTCTTCATTGTGAAGATATATCCTTCTACGATTCTACTTTGTGTGGCTCTGAAACATGTACCACCCTCTACCCTATCTCTGTCCATTCACACATGTCGGATTTGATTCGCAACGCTAAATCACATATTAATCATTCTGTGAGACTAGGCATGCGATTAATAACCGAACAAAATTTCCTGAACAGAAGTTTTGTTATTTCGGTTTTGGTTCTATTGTTAGGATTGAACCGATAAGCATAAGTTTAAAATGTCTTCGGTTTTTGATTTGGTTCAATTCGATACTTTCGAAACAATCATTTTTTTGTTCTTATAATTTTTATACTCAACATGAACCGACTTCTTTGAATTATACCGAAATTCTTCTAAAATCGATAACCGAACCAAACTAACCGATAATCGAACCAAACCAAATTTACCAAATTGAACTAATCAATTATCAAACCAAACTGAATTTTTGTTCGGTTTTAGTCGGCATCTTTTCTCCCAAACCGAACTACCTGAAAAACCGACAAACCGAACTAAATCGACGCAGACTAACCGAAGTCGCAAGCCTAAGTAAAACGGTAAAAAAACACACAGTAAAAATAGATAATACAGACTTGGCGGTGAACTGGATGTGTAAAGTTTTGTATATCGTCAATTTTATATTATCATAGTTTTATCGTTTTCTGTCAACAGTTGGACGCAACAACATTTAATCTTCAGCATAAAACTCAAGATCGTCTAAGCATCTAACTATATATATGAAGTTGGTCCGAGAACGACAAGCACTTGAGACAGTGAAATATGTGAATGGAATAGAAGGAATTCGTTTTGGTCGATGCAGAATCAAGCCAGGCCCGCATGATAATGTCTCGCTCGCTTCTTGCCTTTACGAATAAGGTATAAAAGGTCCAAATGAAATGATTGCTATAATTTTGTGGTGCATACTTAATTTACTCAACGATTTACGTTCGTGAAATGTATTTATAGTGTTGATTTTGTCATGTAATAATAAGGAAAAGGAAGAGAAAAGAGAAGAAATCTAGAAAGGGGCTTTATTAGGGTTTTAAGGGAATAAAAGGGAAAAATCTACAATAAGGAAGTGTCGTTTTCTGTGTGGAAGAAAAAGAAAGAATATAGTGTGGGGATTGTGTCATTCCCTCAAATCCAAATGCATTGCTTCAAAACTACTCAAGAATCTAATTTACCAAGTTGGTATGGTGGTCTCTACAACGTTCTCTCTTACCATCTCTTTTCCAATTTATATTCATCGAAACAGAAAGAACAATAATATTCCTTTAGCGACTAAAGAGCTTGACATTTTTTGGGAATCCGTTAGACTCTCAAGTCTCACCAATCAGCTAAAGAAGAAATTTTGATAATTGTTTTAATCCTCCTATTTAAACCATGAGAGGGATTCATGCATGCTATTTTTGATCATACAGGTTTTGAAATGTCATTGTTATTTTCAACTAATCTAAATTTTTGTTCTTTTTCTTACAATATTAAGGTGAAAAACTAAACAATGTTTTCTTAGACACAATATATTAGTTCTCATTTAAAAAAAAAAAAGTTTCAGTTTTGTATTCGTCTTTATTCCACGACAAAAAAAAGAAAGAAAGAGCAAACCCTTTATTTTACTTTTAATACAATAATATTATTTGCCGTCGTTTCTACAAATCACTGTTTCATTGACTCCTCGGTCGTCAAGGACAACCAATAGAAAGTGCTTAAAAAGGTCAAAAAACATATTCAAAGGGCCAAATCCACTCGCTCGTGTCCACCTGTCACTGCCACTGTGTCAAAACCACGTTGGCATGATGGGCACGTGGCTGAAGTTTTGTTCTGCGCGCACCACGAGCTTCATACGCCTACGAGGCGCGACTTCCGTCAGAATACTAACGGCTGTTTTCTTCTACACGCCTATCTCTGGTGCGTTAGCTCTCACGGCGTTGGGAAACGTGGAACTTATGGTCCCAGTCGAGTGTCAAAACGGGGCCCACACGTGGCAAGCTATATAACTAGACAGAGATATGAGTGTGTCCGACTTCTGACGGCACGTGCGTCTCACACGCGTTGAAAAAATATGGTAAGAAGCCAATTTTAACCTCCCAATGTGTCTAAACAAATTCACACTCCTTAATTTAGATTCCTTTTTTTTCTCCATTTTACTATGAGTGGGTATTTCGGTTTAATTTCGGGTTCGGTTCGGATTCGGTTCGGTTCAGTTAATTTGGGTTGAATAAAACTCTAGTCAAACTCAACCGAAATAAGTTTGGTTCGGTTTGTGTTCGGTTTGGGTTTAGTTTGGTTTGGTTTAGTTCGGTTCGATTGTACTTTGGTTTGGTTTTAGTTCGATTTTAAAAAAATCAACTTATAAAAACAAGAATCCTAACGAAACATAAACAAAACGAAGTCATAAAAAAAACCATTCCCTAAAATTTTAAAACCAAACTGAAAATATTCCACTTAATCAAAATTAAAAAAAAAATTAAAATTTTTTATGGTTTCATCTTTCCATACCACTAAAATGAATATACAACAAGTCAATAACTTAAATATAAGTTAATTATACAAATTAATATTTATTCATCTCTTATATGAGTCATTATAGGCTTATATCATTAATATAAAACTATCACCATATGTGATATTATTTTTAATATTATTAATTAACTAAAACCGAACCGAACCGTTCGGATTGAGAAAAACTTCAACCAAATGATTAGTTATTAACTATAGTTTGGTTTGAGTCGGTTTGAGTTCGGTTTGGTTTAGTTGATTCGGTTAAAATGCACACCCTTACTTTTTACCATCATAACTCCTAGCCATTTATTTATTTGAATTTGGCCAGACTAGTCAAAGATTTATCCAGCTATAGAAAAAAAACTGACAAAATATTTTTATTAAACTAACAAATTAAACGGAAATAGTCAGGTATTTAGACGTATTTTTAAATTTTAGCAAAAAATATCAACTTAAAATCTAAATAGATATTCTCCACTCAAATTATAATTTATTAACTGAAATTAATGTTAATTATTAATTGATTGACAAAGATTTCACATGTGCATGCGTGAAGCCAAAAGAGTGACACGTGGATAAACTAACGTATAAGAGGAAGGGGCAAAGATGTAATTTGGGAGAGCATTACTCATTTCCTCCTTTTTGCCAGTCGTTTCCTTGTCTCTCCTTTGGTTATATAAACAAGAGGGAGACAGACGCAACTTTGTCTGGTACCTCAGAGAGGAAGAAGAGAAATGGACTCCGAGAAGGCTAATAATGATAGCAATGGGCATTTCGAGCACGAGCGTTGTCCGGTGGAGGAAGTGGCTCTCGTGGTGCCTGAGACGGACGACCCAACTTTACCGGTGATGACATTCAGGGCTTGGTTCTTGGGTCTGGCCTCTTGCGTCCTCCTCATCTTTCTCAACACTTTCTTCACCTACCGCACGCAGCCACTCACTATCTCCGCCATCCTCATGCAAATCGCCGTCTTGCCCATCGGCAAGTTCATGGCTCGGACTCTTCCCACCACTTCCTACAACCTTATGGGATGGGAGTTTAGCCTCAATCCAGGCCCTTTCAATATCAAGGAGCACGTCATTATCACTATATTCGCCAATTGTGGCGTCTCTTACGGTGGTGGTGATGCTTACTCCATCGGAGCCATCACCGTCATGAAGGCTTACTATAAACAGAGCCTTACCTTCATCTGTGGTCTCTTTATCGTCTTGACCACTCAGGTACCTTTCTCTTTCTCTCTTTGAATCTCACAATTCGTTAAAAGTTTGATAGTTGACCAATGGGTTTTTGTAGATTTTGGGTTACGGCTGGGCTGGAATTCTGAGGAGGTACTTGGTTGATCCTGTCGACATGTGGTGGCCTTCAAATCTTGCTCAAGTTTCTCTCTTCAGGTTTTTAATCCGATCCCAACGCGAAAGCTGTTTCCTTTTGTTAAGAATCCTGAAGTTTGATTCTAGTATTTTCTCTATTTGTTCAGAGCGTTGCACGAGAAGGAACACAAGTCGAAAGGCTTGACGAGGATGCAGTTCTTTCTAGTGGCTCTTGGTGCTAGCTTTCTTTACTACGCACTTCCAGGCTATCTATTCCCAATCTTGACCTTCTTCTCATGGGTGTGTTGGGCTTGGCCTAAAAGCATCACGGCTCAGCAAGTTGGCTCAGGCTACCATGGCCTTGGGGTTGGAGCCTTCACTCTTGACTGGGCTGGCATCTCTGCTTACCATGGAAGTCCCTTGGTGGCTCCTTGGTCCTCTATCCTCAACGTTGGTGTCGGTTTCATCATGTTTATATACATCATAGTACCTGTTTGTTACTGGAAGTTCAACACTTTCGACGCCAGGAAGTTCCCAATTTTCTCCAATCAGCTATTCACTTCCAGTGGCCAGAAGTATGACACAACCAAGATCTTGACTCCGCGGTTTGATCTGGATATTAATGCCTATAACAATTACGGGAAGCTTTACCTCAGCCCTCTTTTCGCACTCTCCATCGGGTCTGGTTTTGCGAGATTCACTGCAACACTAACTCATGTGGCATTGTTCAATGGCAGGTTGGTTAGTTTGTCATTCAGTTTTGTTGAGTAGCTAGGACACTGTGCTAGGAGAATGAGAATTCACTTTGGTGTGTTTGCGCAGGGACATATGGAGGCAGACTTGGTCTGCAGTGAAGACCGTGAAGCTGGACATCCATGGGAGATTGATGCAAAGCTACAAACAAGTGCCTGAGTGGTGGTTTTATTTGTTGCTGGGAGGAAGTGTAGCCATGTCTCTCCTCATGTCTTTCGTGTGGAAGGAATCAGTGCAGCTTCCATGGTGGGGAATGCTCTTTGCTTTTGCAATGGCCTTTGTTGTCACTCTCCCTATCGGTGTCATTCAAGCAACTACAAATCAGGTTAATTACTAGTTCTGTATATATGCACCCATAAGATGAGGCCTCCAAATACACATGCTCATATCTTTGTGATTTTTTCTTAAAATGCAGCAACCGGGGTATGATATAATAGGGCAGTTCATTATCGGTTATATCCTCCCCGGAAAACCCATTGCAAACCTGATTTTCAAGATTTACGGGCGAATCAGCACAGTCCACGCTCTCTCATTCTTGGCAGACCTTAAGCTTGGCCATTACATGAAAATCCCACCGCGCTGCATGTACACGGCTCAGCTGGTGGGCACTGTGGTAGCTAGTGTGGTGAATCTGGGAGTGGCCTGGTGGATGCTGGAGAGCATTCAAGACATATGTGACATCGAAGGAGAGCACCCTAATAGCCCCTGGACATGCCCCAAGTACAGAGTGACGTTCGATGCTTCAGTTATCTGGGGGCTGATTGGACCAAGACGGCTGTTTGGACCAGGAGGCATGTACCGTAACCTTGTTTGGCTCTTCCTCATTGGAGCAGTCCTGCCTGTTCCTGTGTGGGCGATGAGCAAGATCTTTCCAAACAAGAAGTGGATCCCTCTCATCAACATTCCAGTTATCTCCTACGGCTTTGCAGGGATGCCTCCGGCGACCCCAACCAACATTGCCAGCTGGTTGGTTACAGGAACCATCTTCAACTACTTTGTGTTCAGGTACCACAAGAGATGGTGGCAGAAGTACAACTACGTACTCTCTGCAGCGCTTGATGCAGGGACCGCATTCATGGGGGTGCTCTTGTTCTTCGCCCTGCAGAATGCCGGACACGACCTCAAATGGTGGGGTACTGAAGTAGACCACTGCCCTCTTGCCTCCTGTCCCACGGCTCCTGGAATCAGAGCCAAAGGCTGTCCCGTTTTCTAAATTCAAGAACTTGATTATTAGATTCAAACATATAAACGACATGTTTTGCAGTTTCTATTATTGCTTCTTTCTGTACAGCCTTTTCCACTGCTTAGATAGTGGCCATCAGAATGCAATAAACTCTACTTTAGATTTGAAAATTGAGATAATGAAGTCCTAATTGGAGAAGGGCTTCGCGTTGATTAAGACATCTGTCATCTTTTGCTTTTCACCGATATATTCGTGATCTGCAGATGCTTTGTGACACAAGTAGCAGAAGCATATGATCATCTGTCAGTCACACATGACTTTGCTAGATTTGAAAAGCCAAACAATAATTTATGACTGGCGGGTGTGACAAGTGTTGTGAAAACTTGAAAGCCCCAAAACAAACCCAAAAAAGAAAGAAAGAAAGATTTGCCGGTTTTACAAGTGAAGTCGGTCCTGCATTCTTCTTTTCTAAATTATGCTAAGAAAAAAGAAAAAAGAAAAAAAAAACAGATGATGAAGTCTTCAAACCAAAAGATTACATTGACACTGACTGAATACTGCATCTTCATTCTGTTGGTAAACCTTATTGACAGCTTTAAAGACAACAAAATTCGCCGTATTGAGGGAATACTTTGCCTGAAATTACTCTTCTTCTCATGTCTCCTTCCTATAGCCTCACCCATTCTCCATGGATGGGTTAACTTTTAAACACCAAACTATATAGGAGCATGTCGAGTTTCCACATGCTACCCATTTGGAATTGGCATCATCTTCTCACCTCTGCAGGGACTTGTAGAGCACCACAGTTACATACTTTGCTAGAAAGCGGTGAGTGGAACCAAGCGCAACCACAGATGGACCACTTTTGCCCTTCTGCATGTAAAGATGATTGAGAATGACATGCTGAGGTCTCGGCAGCGGAGATGGAATGTCAGGGTTGGCTGCCGGCAAGTTCAGCAGTGTCATCTGTAGGTGCGGTGGAACCACAGGCGGTTCTTTCGAGTAGTCCTCAGCTCCCAGAAGCAAGTTGCTGTAACTAGCCTCTGGAGATTGCGGAGGCTCAAACCCAGATATGCTTTGAATGTCTTCAGGAACATAGTCCTGCATACACCAAAGCATCTCTGCTGTTCTCAGACACAAAACCGGAAAGGAATAACTATATAAATCAACATATTTCATTCCCTACAACCTTGGTTATGCAGTTTGAATAGTCTCTTTCTCATTAAACGTTCCATTTCTCCACCTAGTAACCGGTTTGAAAGCTGATTCTGGATATGAAATCCGGAAAGAGAATGGAGGTTACCTGGAGGTCCAAAATGTTGAAAGTGTTTCCAGCATCATCTCGAGCCAAGGGGAGCTCAGGGGCATGCCTCCACTGTCCATCCACAATGAACCTGTACTCATAGACTCCTGAAGGCAGCACTTTCATTATTGTGAAGTCTTTCCCAGATCTCTGCAGCCGACTTCTGATCGAAACGCCCAAAACAACAACAACAACAGTGAGAGATTTGATATGATAGAAGAAGCCATTGATTTTAACAAACATTCAGCTAAAAAAAACCTTGTCTTCCAATTATCCCATGATCCCTCCACAGCGATTTCCTTTCCCCCATGGCACCATGTGATCATCGTGGGGATTCCTTGCTCGTTGCAAGCCTCTTCGTACAGCGAGGAAGGCGATTGCATCCACGATGGGTTTGGGATGTGAATTTCATCCGGTCTTTGCAGTGGAAGCACCGGAACCTAAAAAGACACAAACTTTGGCTCTTGAGATCTTTTCATCACATCCTCCAATCTCCGAGATTTAGATGGCGAATCTGAAATTGAGAGAGAGAAAGGGAAAAAAAACCTGAGGAGCGAACATGAGAGGAGATTGGGTGGCTCGAGGGCTGTGAGGAGGGGATTGACCCATGAGCTCAGGTGGTGCGGTGTGGTTACCGTCGGAAGCAGCAGCCATGGCTTGTCGAGAGCAAATCTCAGCGTCGTCGTCTTCGACCGCAGATGCGTTGTTACTATTCGCTTCTTCTCTCGCGTTCACGTTACCCATATCACACACAAAAACAAAAAGGGTAAATCTAATCTTTGCCTTATTATAAAATTTTATAGCAAAACCAGATGGCCAACAACAATCTATTATTACACAACACACTGACAGTCCCGGTTTTAAAGATTCCTGCTTTTCGTATAAATTTATCAAAAGAGTAGGGACGGAGAAATTGAGGGTAAATTATATTAAAAAGCTTCCTCAGATCACAAAACTATAAAAATTAACAAAGAGAAAAAACGAAAAAGGCCCAATCTTCTTTTTTTTTCCTTCGTTTTGTTTGTTGTTTGTGTCATTCATCAATTGTTCAATACACTCTCTCCATCTTCCCCCCACTTAGGAGTGATTGGGTGATAGATTATTAAAGATTTCTAGAGTTTAAAATTTGATTGTTATTGATTTGTGAATTATCCCTCATATTTTTATTAAAATTTTGTGTTATTGGTATGATGATTTTGTAATTTTTGTGTTATTGGTATGTTAATTTTGTAATTCTATTAAAAATATTGTGTTATTCAAAAAGTTGAATATTTATTGATTTTTCAATTCTATCAAACTCTAGTGTTATTGGAACAATGATTCTTTATATTTTTAGTCATTAACAACACATTGTTTAAATTTTTTGAATCATGAGCTGAACCTTCCTATCCACTAAGAACATACATGAATTCTAGATCAAAGTTACGAGCAGCAAGGACATTTGTGATATATATCCTTTACGATTACGATAGCTAGAAACATCACATTTTGATATCATCGCAAAAATATGTGTGCTATCTCCCAAACATAAACATATATTTATTTTTGGTCAAAGAGGCATAAACATATACTTACCTTACAATTTTTTTTTAAAAAAGTAATTAAAAATCTACGACAATCCACAAAAATTATTATAAGAATCATTGAAATTTTGGATAAACAGATTTTTAAAATCCATTAAAATTTTAAAATCTCCCAAATTTTGAAATCCAAAAACTCTACACAAATCATCTTCCAAATAAACCCCCCTTACTTTCTTCTCTGTTGTATCGGTTATTGTCACCGAATAACTTTAATGGATATGAATAGAAGAGGGCTCAGAGAATTTCGATTAATGTAAAGTCTTTGATCGGTGAATAACAAAGACAAACGAGGTCGGTTATGAAGATAAGTAAGAACATGTCGGTTTAGATCGAGACTTTTAGAGAGGTGGCGACTTTAAGCGGATGATAGATCGGTTCTTTTCCTTTGTCGAATACAAGGTCGGTTTAAGTAGTTATCAGAGTTTTTGTTTCTGAAATCCGATATTGTTTACAATGAGGGTACATTCCTATTTATACTGAACTTAAGGCGGTGGTTTAGAGACATCAAAACCCTAAATGATACGGTCGGTCAAGACAGATCGATGGTGGGGCAGGACATATCGATGGTGGGGCAGGACATGTCGCTTGGTTGGGTAAAGTGTACTGACCGGTCTCGGTGGCATTCCACCTCATATTTTCCGCGGTTGTACGGCCGACCAGGGTGAGCCTTATTAGTTGGCGGGTCGACTACTTAATGGGCCGATTGCTCAGATGAGCCGATCTTGATTAAGGATGGGCCTTAAAAGGGGGTTGCAAAACCCACCTCCAACAATTGCCCCTCCTAGTCCGGCGAAGGAATGCAAAATCTTGAGTTCGGCGAGTTAGATGGTCGGCTCAGCTTGAATCTAGATCGGCGTTTCTGCGGAGAGTATACTCGGTGGGCTTTTAAATGGGCCTTTGTTGGCGAAAATTGAACGCATACATTGATGCGTGGAAATTGAAGAGTCATTTGGGCGTAATCATTATGCCTCCTCGGTAACTGCGCTCTCCTTCTATATAATCCTCATTTCTCGTTCTACTTCATTTCAATCTTCAACAAAAAAGGTATGGATCTCTTCTCTTTTCTCTCTCGGTCTTGTTTTTATTCCTCTCTCTTTTTTTACGTTTTTTGTCATATCGCCGCCGTGTCCTTGTCGAATTTGCGGCGTGATTTTACCGATCCGGCGAAGAAACTGAATTCTTTAGCGAGCTTCTTGACGATCTTAAGGTAGGCGTCCATTCATTCGTTTTTGGTTTCATAGTCGCCGCTGCACTGATTGGCTACGAGCTGGGAGTCGCAAAATGCTTCTATTCTTTTTATCTCGATCCCATTAGCTAGTTGCAGGCCGGCTATCAATGACTACTATGCGTCGTTGTTTGAGGTTTGGAAGACAAGATGGAAGGACTGTTTTAGGATTTCTTCCGTTGGGGATTCCAACCGTATTCCTACGCCCGACCCACGTAGCGACGATGAGACGTCGACGTATATGAGACATTTTTCCTCCTTTGGGAGATCGTTGCAGGTCAGCTCCGGGGGAAGCTCGACTATAAAGTTGGCCAATACTTGGGACTTAGCGCTTGTTCGGCTTCGATACTCTACGTCGTATTCGGTTAATTCGACGGCCAATTTCGCTAGTCGGCCGGATTGACTAGGGTTGTGGAGGATGGTCCAGAGTGGTTGATTGGTTGGGACGACGATGGAGTGGGATTGGAAGTAGGGTCGCAGCTTTCTCACCGAGATGATGACTGCTAATGCTAGTTTTTTCAGGGTCGGGTATCTTTTTTTCTGCATCGTCGAGGGTCTTGCTAACGTAGAATATCGACTTTTGTTCTCCCCGATCTTCCTTGACTAACACGCCACTAACGGACAAATTGGAGATAGAAATGTAGAGATACAAAGTTTCCCCGAGCTCTGGTTTGGCTAAGATCAGTGGCGTAGATAGGTAGTTTTTTAGCTGCTGAAAGGCCTCTTTGCAGTTATCGTCCCATTCAAATCGCTTATTTCCTCGTAACAGTTGGTAGAATGGTAGACATCGGTCGGTGGATTTGGATATAAACCAATTTAGAGCCGCGATCCGGCATGTTAGTCGTTGTACTTCTCGTGCGTTTCTTGGGGACGGTAGGTCGATTATCGCGGTTATCTGCTTGGGGTCGGCTTCGATTCCCCTCTGAGTGACGATGTATCCGAGGAACTCGTCCGAGGTTACGCCGAATGTGCATTTTATCGGATTCATCTTCATTTAGTACTGATTAAAGATTCTGAAGCAGGTTTGTAAGTGGCCGATGTGATCTCCGGCGGTGAGCGATTTTACGAGCATGTCGTCTATGTAAACCTCCATGGTATTTCCAAGTTGTTCGGCGAACATGTGGTTGACTAATCGCTGATAGGTCGCTCCTGCGTTGTTTAGACCAAAGGGCATGACCTTATAGTAGTAGGTATCGCGATCGGTTATGAACGATATTTTTTCTTGGTCATCTGGGTGCATCATTATTTTATTGTAACCGGAGAATGCATCCATGAAGGAGGGCAGTTCGTTCCTAGCCGTTGCTTCCACCAAGCGATCGATATGTGGTAAAGGGAAGTTGTCCTTTCAATAGACCTTGTTGAGGTCTGTAAAATCGATGCAGATTCTCCATTTACCACTCTTTTTTTTACGACCACATGATTGGCTAATCATTCGGGATATTTCACTTCGGTAATAAATCCATCTACCGATAGTCGTTCAACCTCCTCGTTGACGGCTTTGTCCTTCTTCGGGCCGAGCTTCCATCATTTTTGCTTGATCGGTTTGAACGTTGGGTTGGCATTTAGCTCGTCGTGAGCGATCTCAGGTTTTATTCCAACCATGTCACTTACCGACCATGCGAAAGTGGAAACATTCCGTCCAAGGATGCAGATTAATTCGAATTTGATTTCATCCTTGAGATCAGCCCCTATGCCGATACATCGCTCCGGTTGAGTCTCGTTTATGTTAACTTGGAGGGTGAGTTCGCGCCTTGGGTTTTTTTGAGGTGAGAGATCGGTATGGATTTTTAGCCCGATCATAAGGCACGTTTGGTGGTGCTGCGGGGCCAAATTTCTCAGCTTATGCTCGGCGATGAAGCATGTTCGGGACATTACTTGGTTCCCTCGAATCGCCTTGACTCCGTTCGGGGTGGGGAATTTGATGCATTGGTGATAGGTGGAGGGAACAGCCTTCATCGCACATATCCACGGTGTCCGAGTATTACATTGTAGATCGTCGGTTTGTCGACGACGAAAAACTTGACCAGTTTGGTTGTTCTTTCCGCGTAGACCGGCAGTCTGATCGTTCCGATCGTTATAGTGGTATCTCCTAGGCATGGGCATTCAGACATCCGAGCCCAAACCGATCGGATCTTTCAGATGTTCGGCTTTTCGGATTCATGAATTTAATATCCATTAGAATTTTTGTATTTTTTGAATCGGTTTGGTTTTCCTCGGATTCGGTTCGGTTTGGATATTAAAATCAAGATCCAAAATTAATACGAAAAAACTTCGGATTATTCGGATTTATTGTAACCGAATACAACAAAAAAACCGAAAAATATCCGAAAAAATAAAAAAACCCAAAAAAACCAAAATTGTTTTTCGGACTTATGAATTTTTTTTGATTTATGAAAACTTCGGATTTATAAAAAAATTAGGATTCTCATTATTCGGTTATATTGCAACCGAATACTACCAAAAAACCAAAAAAAAATATCCGAAAAAACCTGGAAAAAACCGAAATACCGAAATACCGAAATACCCAAAAAACTTATCCGAAGTATAACCGAAATCCGAAGTTACTCACACTAAAGATCCATTCGGTTATTTTTAAATATCCGAACCCGAACCTCCGATTTTTTTTGGTTTTCCGGGTATGAATTTTGGATCCGGATAATATGCCCATGCCTAGTGTCTTCGTTGAATCCTGTGAGTCGTTTGACGGATGGTTTGAGATGATGGTCGGTAAGTTCCATTTTGTCTAGGGTTTCTTTGAATATTAGGTCCACCGAACTACCGGTGTCTATTAATACTCGTGAGATTTCACAATCACATATCTTTAGTTCAATCACGCGAGGATCGTTATGTGGTTGGTCCACGCCGGCAGCATCGGCCTCGGTGAAGCTTATTGTTTCGCTGATGGGCTTATTGACAATCTGCTTTTGCCATTTTTGATGCCATACTTTTTGATGGACTGAATTGAATCATTGGATGTCATGAGGCCGCCCATGATCATGTTGACTCGTCTTCTGGCGGTCGGTGGCGTTCCTTGTTTATCATGGAAGTCGTGATCTCGCTTTGGCTGTTCATCATCCGTCCTTCGTATAGTTGGCGGAGGGGGAAGATTTTCGTTTTGATTGGGCCTGGGCCGGTCTTCATTGTTGTTAGGTCGGTGAGCTTCGTTCGGTTGTTTCTCATCGACCCGTACCGAGGAGTGATTCTGATCGCCGATCTCTCCTCTTCGGAATTTTTCAAGGAGGCACTCTTGCAGTTGGCGACATTGAGAGGTGGGATGCCTGTATCGTTTGTGGTAGTTGGTTTCCTTCGTTATGTACCCACTTGTTTGATTGTTGTTGGGATTGTGTCTCGCCGATATAGTTTACGTTTGTTCTTCTAGCTCTATCGTTGCCGTTATTGTTGGTGCGATAATTTTGATTGAGGTGTTGTCGCGGCTCGTAATATTACTCCTTGGGTTTATCCTTTATTGGCGGATCTGGATTAGAGGGGCATTTCCTGGCCATCGCTTCCTTCTCCTCCTCTTCCTCGATGTATATCACTGCTCGGTGTAATGCTTCCTCTAAGGTCGGTGGTTTATCGAACTTGAGCCTGTCTCAGAATTTCATATCGTGCCGGAGGGCCCCCATAGGGCCGGTATTTCCGCATTGTCGGGCACCGAGACTCGAGAGGCCACCGAGTTGAATCTGTTCCTGAAGGCTCGAAGGGATTCATTTTCTCCCTAAGTAATGGTATTGAGGTCGACGCACGATAACTTTTGAGGAAGGCGGTGCTCAGCGCTCAGTAGCTATCTATGTAATTCACATTGAGCTTGGAGATCCAGACCATGACGTCTCCAGCGAGAGTTGGCAAAAAGCAAGCGTTTCGCTCTTCCGCGGAGTATTTGTTTATTGCATTTATTACCTTATAGTTTGACTTGGTCACCAATTACCCCCACATTTGGTCTCAATCAAATCAGTGGCAAATATTAGATGTCTTCGATTCATTAACTCACTGATCCCTGTTTGTTGTCATGCTCTATGTTTCAAGGGATAAACAACATGTAAACATATGTAGCCGGCTAACAAAAAGGACTAATCTTTGAATAAAAGCTTATAGCTCAAATTTCTGTGTTTGGTTAATAAATGTTTTCCACCACTCAATTAGTCCTCACTCGCTCATAGGTGATGGAAATAAATGAAGCACCCTAGTCCCAAGGGTAGCACTTGTTCAATCAAGCCTGTCCAAACCAATATAACACAATCATAAAGTTGAATGGTATGGGCTATTTTTTGCTATAAGAGAAACTGGGCCTTTTATAGCAAAAACCTTTTGATTTGTTGACATTGATGGCCTTTGAGAAAACCTTTTGTTCAGTGTAGAAGGCGAACCATCGCAGGCCAAGTTCCGGAGCTTTGATGATCATGGAAAAATTGGATGAGAGCAGACAGTCTATCCTCAACAGTTGGCAAACTCTCTATCATCAGGAAATGGCGAATGATCTTCCTGGAGACGTAGACGAAGACTGTTTCATCTTTTCCACCCCTCTCTCCGCGCGCGGTTCCACCAAACACGACGCCATCTCCGTCGAGAATTACGACCGCGATCGTCGCCTCAGAACCCACTCTTTTCACACCAAAATCAAATCCGAAACCCCAATCTTCATAGATCTCGACCTATACAACATGGACGAAGACGACGACGACGACAATCTAAGAATACTCTATTTCCCTCCAATCCTAGAAAAGGGTCAGTCCTCAAAGGGTAAGCCCTTGCGACCTTCCACCTTCGACTGTGAGATTTGTGTTGAATCAAAACCTGTAATGGAATCTTTTCCAATCAATGGGTGCTCTCACTCATACTGTAACAATTGCGTCTCGAGATACATCGCTGCTAAACTACAAGACAACATACTTTCCATCGATTGCCCTGTCTCTGGTTGCTCGGGACGGCTCGAGCCTAATCAATGTCGTGTAATCCTGCCACCCGAGGTCTTCGATCGGTGGGGAGACGCTCTTTGCGAGGCGGTGGTGATGCGTTCAAAGAGATTCTACTGTCCATACAAAGATTGCTCTGCTCTGGTTTTCTTGGACGAGAGTGAAAATGAGAAGATGAAGGAATCGGAGTGCCCTCATTGCAATAGAATGGTATGTGTAGCGTGTGGGACTAAGTGGCATCCGGAGATAACCTGCGAGGAGTTTCAGAAGCTAGCGGAGAACGAGAGAGAAAGAGATGATATTTTGTTGAAGAAAATGGCAGAGAGTCACAAATGGAGAAGATGTCCTTCTTGCAAATTCTACATTGAAAAGTCTCAGGGTTGCTTATACATGAAGTGCAGGTAACTTCTTGTTCTTGTCTTTAATACAAAATTTTAAAAGAAGTTCTGATCTTTAACATTTTTGCAGGTGTGGGTTGGCTTTTTGCTACAATTGCGGAACTCCATCTAAGGACCATTCTCATTATTGTCACAATTGCAAACATTGATATTAGCTTTTATTTCATTATCATTTATGTCTTTAAAGTTATAAGCTTTATGGATTTGGATTTCTATTTGGTACAATTTAGCATTATAACCATCTTTGGATCCACATTTATATGGAATCATCTTTGGTACCCAGTAAAAAAGTGTTCACTTGGAGGTGAATAACAACAATTGGTACCCATTATACTAACTCTCTCTCTCTCTCTCTCTCTCTCTCTTTCGAAATGTCAACTTGTCAAAGTGGTCACCAACTAACTAAGAGACGACTAATTTACGCCAACGAACTTGTTGATCCCTTCTCAGGTCTCAGCAGCCAACAACAGCTTGAGATCGTGGTGAAAGTGAAAAACTTCTTGGGAACAAGTCGTAATGTGAAGCTTCTTTACACGCAAACGAGAGAAACCAAAAAAAAAAAAAAAAAGAGTAAATTTGTGTGTGTTCATCTTCTCATTTTCTCTCAAAAGTCAAAACTTAACTCCTCCCTCATCATTTCCCTCATCTTACCTGCGATATATTATCCGTTTGATGTCAGCTACTACTTGTGCGTCGGATCGTCATATTTGTGTTCGATTCTTGAATTTTTGTTCTCGATGGCACAAAACTTTTAGAGGGTTTCTGTTGACATTCAATGAATTAACCATCTTTTCCTGTGTTTGTGGTAGGCATGGAAATAGTGAGTTGGAGGAGAGATGATGATGCAGTGTTTAGATGGATTAAAGCACTTCTCCACAATTCTGCTGACTTGTTGCGATAGTGATCTCCCCGCACAGTCCAGGGGTCTTGAGAACCCTAAGGAAGTGGCCAGAGGCACTGTGTGTATGTCTACATTTCCTACACTTTTACTTTACTTCTTTTTGATTCTCACAACTCAAGTCAAATCATGTACTAATTGCAGTTACTGTGAATGAGATTGAAGCTCTTTACGAAATGTTCAGGAGCATCAGCAGCAGAGACGGGCTTATCGACAAGGTATGCCAGAATCCATCGTCACAAGTACCATCTCCGTGCTCTTTCGTCCTATACATTTAGTAGTCAAATTTTGCAGGAACAATTTCAAATGGTGTTATTCAAGACGAACAAAAAGAGAAGCCTTTTTGCTGATAGGGTAAAAGACTTGTGACGCCCCAATCTGGTTTTCCTTGTTGTGAACTCCATTCATATTCAAGCTTTGCAGGTGTTTGACTTGTTTGATACCAAGCGTACTGGGATTCTAGATTTTGAAGCCTTTGCCCGTGCTATTTCGGTTTTTCACCCCAAGGCTCAAATTGAGGATAAGATTGAGTGTAAGTGGTAGAGATTTGGTCTTTGTCTTATTTAATATCCAACCTTGTCACGTTCTTTGATATGATCTGTTTTGCCTCTGCAGTTTCTTTCAAGCTGTATGATCTGAAGCAGCAAGGGTATATAGAGAGAGACGAGGTATGTTCTTATATTATACATGTTGGCGTTATTCTTAGAGGTGTCTGTGTGTTTTTCGTTTCTCTGATCCTCTGTTGATGTGAAGTTGAAGGAAATGGTGGTGGCGACTCTAGCTGAATCTGGCATGAACCTTTCTGACGATGTGATAGAGAGCATCATAGACAAGGTGGGGATTTGATTGATTTCCATCAACATTGACTTATCTTTACTCTTTTGACAAAAAAAAAAACTGATTGGTGTAGACATTTGAAGAAGCTGATAGTAAACTGGACGGGAAGATTGATAAGGAAGAGTGGCAGAGTCTTGTGTTGCGTCATCCCTCTCTGTTACAGAACATGACCCTTCAACATCTCAAGTAAGCCATGTCTCTCGCTATCTACCTTCATCTCTTTGTTATCTTCGATTGGGCGGGGCTCACAAGTTTTTGTGTTTGTGCAGAGACATAACGAAGACGTTTACAAATTTTGTGTTTCACACTATAGTGTCAGACAACCCATCTGAATGATGAGGGATGTGATTTTGGATTTTGATTGGTGCAAGTTGATTCTTTTTTTCTTACTTGGCATAAGAGATTATACTTTGTATGTTTAAAATTGGTTCACTCCTATCTAATTGTATCTGAAAACTTGTCCGGTATGATTTACTTTTAAAGCAATTTGCAAAATAACAAACCTTTAAAAAAATTCACAAACAAATTCAAATTTAAATTTGAGCTTAACCGGTTATCTTTTTAGGCTTTGCCAAAAATTTCGAGATGTGAGTCTATGGTTCTTGGTTTGATCCGGTATTCACTTGGTTTAGCTGAATCTAGTGGAAGCACGTTGACTATTCTATCTATGAACACGTTTGTCTCAGAGAATGAAACATCAATCTTTAGGAATAATAAGTAAAAGTGTGACAAGTAAATACTTTTGCTGTATAACGATAAATTCCATTTACCAGTAGAATAGATACAAAGCATTTGTTCCTGTTTGTTGATCCGTAAATCACACAAAAAGGGGTAAAACAGTACTTTTAATCGGAATCTCGTTTATTGATCTAAGTCGGCGGTTACAACAGAGTTTAAGTAAGAAGGCAAAGACAAAAGACTTGAGATCGGAAATGAGCTCTCTTGTATTCTCTGTCTCTGCGGAAGTTGTGCCTGTCTTGATGAATGAACATTCTCCTCTATTTATATTGTCTTGAGGCGGCTCTAAATGTGAATATTCCCTTTTCTTTGCTCGATTAGGGAATGAAAATATTCCGGATTCCCCTCCGAGATAAGGATATATTCCTTATTCTTTGGCGGTCTATTCGCAAGGAATATTTTCATTTCCGAGATCGGCGGGAAAGAGGAAATATTCCGGTTTCATCTGTTGTAACGGACTGGGCTTGTGATGGGCCTAGATCGGTAGCCGAGGTGGGCTTTCAGCGAGATCCCGAGCTCGGCCCAATGTTTTCGGGCCGACTTATCCTCGATCCGAACCATCGTAAACCGGTCTTGATTGAACCGATCTCGGTTCGAACCGAGTTAAACCAGGGGGTGCTAATCCCCCCTCTAACAATTGGTCCCCCCCTCAGTTCGGCGAGGGAGTTTATGAGTTCGGTGAATTTTTGGGGAGTATTCTTTAGCTCGGTTAAAACTGAGATCGGTACGATCTGATCAGATTCTATTTCGAGTGCGGCGGATTTTTAGGTTCGGCGAATTTTGAGTCCGGCGAACTTCTTTCGAAAGTGAAGATCGGAATTCTCGCGGTTTGACTAGTCTATTGAATTTTGAATTCGGCTGATTTTTCTCGGGTTGTTGAGCTCTGATATATTTGAAGTCGTACATAATACGAACCTCTCGAATTTATCGTACACAGTGGTGCCGTAAACTGTACGGTCTTAGCCGGGTGAAGAGGATAAATTCGACTGAACCTGCTCGAGGTCGGCAATCCCTATCGTAGATCGGCTTACTGCTTTTGCGATTGTTGAGAAATCGGCTTACTCGTTTTTGCGACTGTTGAGAAATCGGCTTACTAGTTTTGCGACTGTTGAGAAGTCGGCTTAGATTTGCGAGGAAGGACGTTCGGCTTGACCCTAGAGTTTAGTTTAAGAGTACGTGAACAGCTCATCTTAATATGCTCTAGGTTTCTCACATTGAATCCGAGTGTGCGAGACGGGCTCGGCTTATTTGGCTCGGATAATCTGAGAAGTTGGTGCGAGACTGATCTCGGCTTTGAATGTGGAAAGTGTATTATCCATTGCACCATGAGGATGCGTGCGAGCTAAGCTCGGCTTTATCAGATCGTCTGGCCAGGACGTTGATGTGTAACCGTTGGTGGTTGAAAATGCGAACTGTTGAAGTTCGGCAAACGTAAAGTTTGACTTAGAGAATACGAACAGTTGGAGTTCGGCAAACGAAAAGTTTGACTTAGAAAACACGAACTGTTGGAGTTCGGCAAACTAAAAGTTTGGCTTAGAAGATACGAACTGTTGGAGTTCGGCAAACGAAAAAGTTTGACTTAGAAAATACGAACTGTTGGAGTTCGGCAAACTAAAAGTTTGACTTAGAAAATACGAACTGTTGGAGTTCGGCAAACTAAAAGTTTGACTTAGAGGATACGAACTGTTGGAGTTCGGCAAACTAAAAGTTTGACTTAGAAGATACGAACTGTTGGAGTTCGGCAAACTAAAAGTTTGACTTAGAGAATACGAACTGTTGGAGTTCGGCAAACTAAAAGTTTGACTTAGAGGATACGAACTGTTGGAGTTCGGCAAACTAAAAGTTTGACTTAGAGAATACGAACTGTTGGAGTTCGGCAAACTAAAAGTTTGACTTAGAGGATACGAACTGTTGGAGTTCGGCAAACTAAAAGTTTGACTTAGAAAATATGAACTGTTGGAGTTCGGCAAACTAAAAGTTTGACTTAGAAAATACGAACTGTTGGAGTTCGGCAAACTAAAAGTTTGACTTGGAAAATACGAACTGTTGGAGTTCGGCAAACGAAAAGTTTGACTTAGAAAATACGAACTGTTGGAGTTCGGCAAACTAAAAGTTTGGCTTAGAAGATACGAACTGTTGGAGTTCGGCAAACGAAAAAGTTTGACTTAGAAAATACGAACTGTTGGAGTTCGGCAAACTAAAAGTTTGACTTAGAAAATACGAACTGTTGGAGTTCGGCAAACTAAAAGTTTGACTTAGAGGATACGAACTGTTGGAGTTCGGCAAACTAAAAGTTTGACTTAGAAGATACGAACTGTTGGAGTTCGGCAAACTAAAAGTTTGACTTAGAAAATACGAACTGTTGGAGTTCGGCAAACTAAAAGTTTGACTTAGAGGATACGAACTGTTGGAGTTCGGCAAACTAAAAGTTTGACTTAGAAAATACGAACTGTTGGAGTTCGGCAAACTAAAAGTTTGACTTAGAGGATACGAACTGTTGGAGTTCGGCAAACGAAAAGTTTGACTTAGAAGATACGAACTGTTGGAGTTCGGCAAACTAAAAGTTTGACTTAGAAGATACGAACTGTTGGAGTTCGGCAAACTAAAAGTTTGACTTAGAAAATACGAACTGTTGGAGTTCGGCAAACTAAAAGTTTGACTTAGAAAATACGAACTGTTGGAGTTCGGCAAACTAAAAGTTTGACTTGGAAAATACGAACTGTTGGAGTTCGGCAAACATAAAGTTTGGCTTTGAAGGTTCGAACTATTGGAGTTCGGTAGAATGCCTTGGTAAAATTTTATTAATGTTATAGCTGCGCCTTGTGAGGGCTGCCTACGTACCTTCGAAAGAAGGATCAAGCCATTCGTAGTTCATCATAAGATGGCTTTGCGAGCTGTGGAAGCTTCATCTTACTTAGTCGTTTCTTGACTGTTAATTCCGAGGTCGTGTTACACATCCTCTCGAGTTCATTGTGCACACAATTGGTGCCGTACATAATACGGTCTTAGCCGGGGTGTAGAGAATGAACTCGATCTTACGACCTGCTTCTAGGTCGGCGATCGTCGATTGATCGGCTTAGTTCCCATATTGGATCTGAGTGTGCGAGACAGACTCGACTTATTTGGCTCAGACAATCTGGGAATTGCGTCATCCGGCTTATAATTTGCGAATGTTGAGAATTCGGCTTACTATTTTGCAAATCGAATCCGAGTGTGCGAGACGGACCCGACTTACTTGGCTCGGATGATTTGGGAGTCGTTTTAGACTGTAGTGCAGACTCTAGAGTACGGCTTCAATATGAGGTTGACGAGCTGAAATTCTGAATCTGATGAGCTTGAATTATGTACGAAAAACTCATCTGAACTGAAACTACTCTGAAATTCTGAAGTTCTGAATGAAGAACTGAAACTGTGAAGTTCTAAATCTGAAGAACTGAAGCTGTGAAGTTCTGAATCTGAAGAACTGAAGCAGTGAAGTTCTGAATCTGAAGAACTGAAGCTGTGAAAACCAATCTGAACCGAGACGAGTTGAAACTGATAAACCATTCTGAACTGAAACTGATAAACCGTTAATTGGACAAATCATGTCATAATGAGCGTGTTGTAGCTCGGTAGAAGATGTAGCTCTGTTGGAGAGTGTATTGTCACTTGATAGAGGAGAAAGCTTGATAGCGAGAGCGTAGCTAGGTAGAAGAGCGTCTCTTTTTTTTTTTTTTTTTTTTTTTTTTTGCGAACTGTGCGCGTTCGGCTTTTTGAGTTCGGCGAACTGCTGGAGTTCGACGAATTTTTAGAATTCGGCGAACTGCTGGGGCTCGGCTCATTTTTTGATTTCGGCGAGCTGCTGGAGTTCGGCGAATTTTTTGAGTTCGGCGAACTGCTGAAGTCCGTCTTTTCTTTTATCTGTTTTTTTTTTTTTTTTTTTTTTTGAAGATGCAAACTTTTTGAGTTCGGCGATCTTTCAAATTCGGTGAACTTTCGAGTTCGGCGAACTGTTGGAGTTCGGCTTTTGAGTTCGACGAACAAGGTCGGCGCGATGCCTGACTGCGAACAAGGTCGGCGCGATGCCTGACTGCGAGCAAGGTGGGCGCGATGCCTGACTGCGAGCAAGGTCGGCGCGATGCCTGACTGCGAGCGGGGTGGGCGCGATGCCTGACTGCGAGCAAGGTCGGCGCGATGCCTGACTGCGAGCAAAGTCGGCGCGATGCTTGACCGCGAGCAAGGTCGGCGCGATGCCTGACCGCGAGCAAAGTCGGCGCGATGCTTGACCGCGAGCAAGGTCGGCGCGATGCCTGACTGCGAACAAAGTCGGCGCGATGCCTGATTGCGAACAAGTTCGGCGCATTGCCTGACTGCGAGCAAGGTCGGCGTGATGTCTGACTGCGAACAAGTTCGGCGCATTGCCTGACTGCGAGCAAGGTCGGCGTGATGCCTGACTGCGAGCAAGGTCGGCGCGATGCCTGACTGCGAACAAGGTCGGCGCGATGCCTGACTGCGAACAAGTTCGGCGCATTGCCTGACTGCGAGCAAGGTCGGCGTGATGCCTGACTGCGAACAAGTTCGGCGCATGCCTGACTGCGAGCAAGTTCGGCGCGTTGCCTGACTGCGAGCAAGGTCGGCGTGATGTCTGACTGCCAGCAAGGTCGGCGCGATGCCTGACTGCGGACAAGGTCGGCGCGATGCCTGACTGCGAACAAGTTCGGCGCATTGCCTGACTGCGAGCAAGGTCGGCGTGATGCCTGACTGCGAACAAGTTCGGCGCATTGCCTGACTGCGAGCAAGGTCGGCGTGATGCCTGACTGCGAGCAAGGTCGGCGTGATGCCTGACTGCGAACAAGTTCGACGCATTGCCTGACTGCGAGCAAGGTCGGCGTGATGCCTGACTGCGAACAAGTTCGGCGCATTGCCTGACTGCGAGCAAGATCGGCGTGATTCCTGACTGCGAGCAAGGTCGGCGTGATGCCTGACTGCGAACAAGTTCGGCGCATTGCCTGACTGCGAGCAAGGTCGGCGTGATGCCTGACTGCGAGCAAGGTCGGCGCATTGCCTGACTGCGAGCAAGGTCGGCGTGATGCCTGACTACGAGCAAGGTCGGCGTGATGCCTGACTGCGAGCAAGGTGGGTGCGATGGCGCTAGAAGGAGGGGGTCCTCCTCCGGTTGTCGGTAACTCAATGTCGGTTGGATTGAGTTCGTCAGCCCGAGGGTTTTGATCATCGTTTTCTGTGCCGTTGACGTCGACTACGGAGGTGTTGGCTCGAAGGGTCATCACCGAACTCAATCGAACGATATCCGAAAGTACTGCTCTAATCTGTCCCCACAGTCGGCGCCAATTGTTGATCCGTAAATCACACAAAAAGGGGGTAAAACAGTACTTTTAATCGGAATCTCGTTTATTGATCTAAGTCGGCGGTTACAACAGAGTTTAAGTAAGAAGGCAAAGACAAAAGACTTGAGATCGGTAATGAGCTCTCTTGTATTCTCTGTCTCTGCGGAAGTTGTGCCTGTCTTGATGAATGAACCTTCTCCTCTATTTATATTGTCTTGAGGCGGCTCTAAATGTGAATATTCCCTTTTCCTTGCTCGATTAGGGAATGGAAATATTCCGGATTCCCCTCCGAGATAAGGATATATTCCTTATTCTTTGGCGGTCTATTCGCAAGGAATATTTCCATTTCCGAGATCGGCGGGAAAGAGGAAATATTCCGGTTTCATCTGTTGTAACGGACTGGGCTTGTGATGGGCCTAGATCGGTAGCCGAGGTGGGCTTTCAGCGAGATCCCGAGCTCGGCCCAATGTTTTCGGGCCGACTTATCCTCGATCCGAACCATCGTAAACCGGTCTTGATTGAACCGATCTCGGTTCGAACCGAGTTAAACCAGGGGTGCTAATCCCCCCTCTAACACTGTTGAACGTATATCATAACCTACTTAACACACATATGTTGCAAACTCATCAAACTCTGTTTTTTGTTTGTTTTAAGAAAGAAACTCCTTCTGTTTCACAAATAATATCATTTTGACACATTTCACATATTAAAAGTTATATATCTCTATAATATTATTTAAGAAGATATTTTAAAAAATGAACTTTGTTTTGTAAGTTATTATATGAAATGTCATTACAAATAACAAAAAAATAATTGAAATAGGAAATGATATAATAGTCTTTTAAAATTATTGATTAGAATATGAAAAGTATATATTTTGTATTAAAAATGTTATTTATTATTTAATTTCTTAATTATTTTTAATACTATATATTTTAAAATAATAATCAGTTCATTTATATTTAAAGAAAAAAATCTATTAAAAATCTTGCTATATTTTTCACTATAATTTATTATATTTTAGTTGAATATATATCAAAACAAAAGTTAAAAAAATATTTTACTAATTTTATAAAAAGTTAGACACAAATTTTTTTTTTTTTTAAAAGTTCGTATACTAACCACAAAAACCATAATCATTTAACGGTGCATATTAGAGTTATGTTTTCAAGATTATAAGTTTTTGTGGGTTAGCCCGAATAATATTTTAGTTCACTGTAAAACGGGTTAAATAGACAAATTATTACAATTTGACAGCTTTATCTATAATCATCAGTTAGTTATATTGTACAATTTAGATAAAATCAATTTTCTTAAATTTCAAAACAATTTCTTTAAAAAAAATTACTCCGCGCTATAATTAGCGCGTGTTAAATCCTAGTTACCCTTTATTAGAGAAAGAAAAATTGTTTAGTGTATTAATGATAATGAGCTGACAATAAAGTTAAAATTGGATTTTTATTCAAAATTATAAATTGAAAACATAAAATGACACTCTTTGTGAAACAAAAATAAAAATTTAAAACGATATTTTTTGTGAAACGGAGAGATTAGTTGTTTTGGTGGTGAGAATTGGAGTTACTTGATGCTGAAATTGGTTTTATTTACTCAGAATTCTGAAGTCTTGAATTACTTGCTGTTGAAATCGCATATAAACAATGTTTTGTTTTAAACAAATATTAAATTTTAGTATTTTGTTTGTTTGTTTTGTTTTGTATGTAAAGTTTCGGATTTTTGGGATCGAATGGAAACGGATGTAACAAATGTTTTGGCCAGTCCCTACCTATTTTATCATTGGACTTCAAAATACTTGAGGTCCTGATGAGGAAGTCTATACTGAAACCAAATGTTGTGGAATCGTAAGAATTTTAGAGTTGATTTTGGTTGGTTTGGTCTTGGTGGTGTTGGAATGATTGACTCTTTAGAATAAAAAAAACAACAAAAAGGGACTGTGGTTGGACTTGGGCTCTTTGGTAATGAATCTCTCAACTGCTTCCTCTCTCTCTCACGGACGGATCTCTTCACCTCTGCGTAAAGACAAAGATTCCTCCCACTAACCGTGAGATCTACAAAACAAATCCAAATGTGCTTTTCCGTTTTCTAGGTTTTCAGAGTCACACTTTTGCTTCTTAGCTCAGATGTTGTGTAGCTCAGACATTGTATAAATCTATCTTGTCTCCGATTTCGATACCAGGACAAATATGGAGAACCACCTTGGCCTTCGCTTTCGCAAGATTCCTCGCCAGCCTCTTGCTCTCCCTAAGCTCGATCCTTTGGTATGTCCCCTTTCTTTTGCTGTCACTCAGCTTAAAATACAGCAACTTTTGGCCTCATGTTGGTTTCTCCTTCCCGTCACAGCTTGATGAAAACCTGGAACAGTGGCCACATTTGAACCAATTGGTTCAATGCTACGGAACGGAATGGGTCAAGGATGTTAATAAATACGGACACTATGAAAACACTCGACCTGATTCTTTCCAGACTCAGATTTTTGAAGGACTTGACACAGACACTGAGACTGGTAGGGATGCATGTGTGTTTTTGATTCTTTTTTTTTGTCTGTGTGTGCTGAAAATCAACTCTCACTACTTGTGCTTTCTCCAGAAATCCGTCTTGCTAGTGCTAGGAGTGCAACATTGGAGGAGGATGTTGCCAGCATTTCCGGGAGGCCGTTTTCTGATTCTGGATCCCCCAAGGTTTCATTTTCTCTGCACAACTCTTCTATATTTCTCTCTTTTTTTTTGTTGTTCTCACTTTCAATGCCATGCGTTTTTCTGTTTGCAGCACTTTGGGCAACCACCCCTTCCTGCTTATGAACCAGCTTTTGACTGGGAAAATGAAAGATCTATGATATTTGGCCAGAGAACTCCAGAGTCTCCTGCAGCAAGCTATTCCAGGTTTTCGCATGTCACTTGTGCTTTACCTGTTCTCGTCTTATTTATCTTTATCTGATTTATTCTTCTGTTTCCTTCACAGTGGATTGAAGATCTCTGTCAGAGTTTTGTCTCTAGCTTTTCTGTCTGGCTTAGTTGGTGAGGACTCTGACTCACTGTTGGGGGAATACTGTCTATTTCCTGTAATTTTTCCTTCTTTTTTAACCTCTTTAAGTTCTTTTTTTCCGCCCTTCTCTTGCAGAACCATTTTTTGGCTCGATTTCTTTGTACAATCAAGAGAGGAAGGAGAAACTCTCTGAGGATTTTTATTTCCATATTTTGCCAACGGAAATGCAGGATGTAAGTCAATGAACTGAGTGAACTGTCCCCTTTTCGTCTTTTCCTTTCTGTAGTTATATAAAGTTGATTTTGAGTTTTTCCTCACTTTGCGAACTTGCTCCCTCTTGTACATTTTCTTGCAGGCTAAACTTTCATCTGAAAATCGTGGAGTATTTTATCTAGATGCCCCATCAGCATCAGTTTGCTTGCTGATTCAATTAGAAAAAACAGCAACAGAGGAGGGAGGCGTTACAACATCTGTCTATTCCCGTAAAGAACCTGTAATTGCCTTAGTACTAGAATTTCCCTTACTGTCTCTTGCTCATGTTCAATGCCTCGGTCTTAGAGATTTTGGCTCTCAAAATTTCTTTGGAGTGACTTATAGATAGTCCAGTGACTTACTAGTGTTTTGATTATATATTTTGGAGTAGTCATAGTGATAGCTGAATCTTTATATCACCATTAGTAAGTATCCTGTTTGTAGTAACTCAGTTCTTTGGCCATTTGCGAATCAGGTGCACTTAACTGAAAGGGAAAAGCAAAAGTTGCAGGTCTGGTCCCGTATTATGCCTTACCGAGAGTCTTTTGCCTGGGCAGTTGTTCCGCTTTTTGATAATAATATCACCACAAACAATGGTGAATCTGTTTCCCCTAGCAGTCCTCTGGCTCCCAGTATGACTGCTTCAAGTTCCCATGATGGTGTTTTTGAACCCATTGCAAAGATCACATCAGATGGAAAGCAAGGTTATTCAGGTGGAAGTTCTGTCGTCGTTGAAATATCTAATTTAAACAAGGTTAAGGAGAACTACTCTGAGGAGTCAATTCAGGTAGGATGTTTAATTTTCACAGCCAACACAGTTTTTAAGTCATAGTGTTATCATGTTCTTTATGATTGTATTTACATTGCTTTGAACTAGATACGGTGTAAAATAGTTTTCATATTAATTTCCTAGATTTCGTTCAATCTGATCATCCTAGTACGTCTGATATTTGCTAGGTACACTTTAGTTGGTCTTTCCTGAACTGGACATGTATGTACACAATTAGAGTTGTATACACAATTGATTGATTGCAGCCTTTTTTCTATTTCATATTGATCTTTTCTTTTTGTTTGCTATATGAATCAATTCTAGTAGCATTTGACAATCACGTCATGGTGCTTAATTTATGAGTTTTGAGGAAGTGAAGTCCCTCATTTCATTTCTTCTTTCTGAAGTGCAGTTAGTGACGATTATATTTACTAAATACATCATAAGAGAACAAGATTTCTCAGCTGTCTCTTGTTACACTCTCATAAAAAAGTTTTAGATCCGACTTGTGGATATAACTGGCATGCTTTTTATGGATATAAAATCCGACTGCATATCGCTGCTTTCATTTGGAGAAGAAACATATCTAAAATCCCTATAACCCGTCTTAAACATTTGGACATACGACATTACCTAATGTACTATTGTCTAATAATTTATTCTTTGGTTTTTACAGGACCCTAAACGGAAGGTTCATAAACCTGTTAAAGGGGTTCTAAGACTGGAAATTGAGAAACATCGGAATGGACATGGAGACTTTGAAGATCTATCTGAGAATGGAAGTATCTTGAATGACTCGCTTGATCCGACTGACCGCCTCAGTGACCTGACACTTATGAAGTGTCCCAGTTCTGGTTCTGGTGGACCCCGTAGTAGCGGTTCCAAGTGGAATACAGAGGACACAAGGGATGTCTCAAGAAACCTAACAAGCTCAAGTGGGAATCTTGACAATTGTCACTATGTAAGTGTATCAGCTTTATGATTCTTTCTACTGATTCCTTGATCTACTGCTTAAAGTGTTTCTTCTTCTTTAGCTTCCATCTCTTTTCATCAACCTGTTTTCTCCTCCTGATAGTCATCCTTGACCATCATTCAACTTTGGAGCTAGTTACATTCTGGTGGGGTTTCCTAATTACAACTGAACCCGGAAATTAGGGACTCTCTTCATATAAAATTTCGGTTTAAGGAGGATAAAAGTAAAACAGAGATCATTCTATTTTCTAACTCTAGTTATGAAGCTGGAAAACTATCTTTAGTTCTTGGTAAAATTTACCCGCAACTTGATCTGATTATCCATGTTCTGGTTTCAGGCTTTTGATTTCTGCTCTACGACAAGAAACGAGCCTTTTCTACATCTCTTCCATTGCCTTTATGTGTATCCAGTAGTTCTTACTTTGAGTCGGAAGAGGAATCCCTTTATCCGAGTAGAATTGAGAAAGGATGATGCAGATGTACGAAAACAACCACTCGAGGTAATTATTTTGATCATCACCAGTCCTGTAAATGAACAGGCCTTTTTTCTCGAGTCTTTCTTTGTTTCTTACTTTTGATTTGGCTAGGCAATTTATCCAAGAGAGCCTGGTGTGTCACTCCAGAAGTGGGCTCATACACAAGTTGCTGTTGGAGCTAGAGCTGCTAGTTACCATGATGAAATTAAGGTGTCTCTTCCTGCCACATGGACGCCATCACACCATCTGCTATTCACTTTTTTTCATGTTGATCTCCAGACAAAGCTTGAAGCTCCAAGACCAGTAAGATTTACATAGAGTTCTGTGCTTGTTTCTCTTTGATGAATCTGGTCTCTAGTTACTGATTACCTTTTATTTTTTCAGGTAGTTGTTGGATATGCATCACTTCCATTATCGACCTATATCCAGTATGTATATGATATTGTACTACCATATGGGCACTAGATTTGTTTTTTTTATGTACTGCTGGAAGAAGGCTTCTCTTTTAGATTTCCTTATCACTAGTTGTTAATGGACGTATTTTTCATCTGTATGCGCAAAAGTGCTAGTATACAAACCAAATTGGAATTGGAACATGAAGTATATCACTTATGTCAAAGTTATCTGAATAAGCAGATTAATTAGGAACATGAAGTATATCATTCTGGTTTAGTCAACTTTTTCTTGTTGACAACAATTTCATGATTATTAATGCAGCTCACGGTCTGATATTTCTCTACCAGTAATGAGAGAACTGGTTCCCCACTATCTTCAAGAAACCACCAAGGTATGCTGTCGATATATATATATATATATATATATATATATATTTTGCGTGCTTAGCTAGTTATTATGGGCCAAATCCACATGAATGTTTGAGAATCAAAAGTTGGGAAATGGACTTTATGAAAATTGTTCATATATTAAAGAAAGGTATAGAACAAAAAGCCCAGACTGTAGAAGGGTCTAGAGCTGATGACTGATTGAGGGCGTAGTCACCTTAAGCACAAACAAACCTTTAAGATTTCAACAAAGGTATACTCTGCCACCACATTGTCTGTAATTTGGTCGAGTCTAGTGATAGTGGTATGGTAGGTGAACCTGTTAATCAGTCCTAGTTCTCATCCTTGGTATGACTAGTGAGATAATTCTATTTTAGGTGTCCTTTTATTATTTTTAATCACACTAGGAATTGTGTAATATAATTCTTATATATTAATCAACACAACAGTATTTTGACCATATTGTCGACGATGATACTCTCTGACAATCACAGGAGAGGTTGGATTATTTGGAAGATGGCAAGAATATATTTAAGTTGCGACTGAGACTTTGTTCATCGCTTTATCCCACCAATGAACGTGTCAGGGATTTTTGTCTAGAGTATGATAGACATACCCTCCGAACAAGCCCTCCCTGGGGTTCAGAACTGTTGCAGGTAGTCACGTTAACTGTCTCATTTTTTATTTATTTATTTCACTGGTATTATAACATGCTCTTAATCTTTCTCTCAAGGCAATAAACAGTTTGAAGCACGTTGACTCCACTGCCCTGCTTCAGTTTCTTTACCCAATTCTTAACATGCTCCTTCATCTTATTGGCAATGGTGGAGAAACTCTTCAGGTTTGTCAACTGAAGTCTTCTGGTTCCTTTAGCATAAAATTATGATATAAGCATTGGTAGATCTTATTTCTGTCCACGTGATTTTTTTTATATCACTGACCACTAAAGTATTTGCCTTCCTGTACTTGCTTCAGGTCGCAGCATTCAGAGCCATGGTGGATATTTTAACTCGGTATGCAATTTCCCGTGTTTAGCTCAACTGGGTTCAATCTAGTTTAATACGGGTAAACTTGTAAAAGGACTTGTCTAGTTGGATCATATAATCTTTTCCCAATAAAAATTAAACCCGAAGGATAAGGGAAAATTAAGGGTTTAGGGTTTAGTAAATGACCAAAGAATGTTATATCACGATGTCATTGGTCTTGAACTTTGGATGGTCAACTGTCACTAGAGTTGCAAATAATCTGTATGACTAGACACATTAAATGTACAACAAGCATGCTTGATCCTTGTATTGTACCCTCATTGATTATTAAGTATTAAGTGACGTCCTTGTTCTGACTAGATCTTTCAATGTGGTTTTATAGGGTACAGCAGGTGTCGTTTGATGATGCTGACCGAAATCGTTTCCTGGTCACCTATGTTGATTATTCTTTTGATGATTTTGGAGGCAATCAACCACCAGTTTATCCTGGATTATCAACTGTGTGGGGAAGTTTAGCTAGAAGCAAGGTATTAAGTGCACACATCTCGTTGAAACTACAAGCTTATCTTTGTTCTAATGTGCTGTACATTTCCTTAGACTTATCACTCACCCCAAAGTTAATAGAGCATATCTCCATGTTACCTATTCGTGCAGCTATCTGCTGTGAATTATCTTATTTTATTTCTCTGTTGGTTGATGAACACTATGGCTGGTTGTACAGGCTAAAGGTTACCGGGTTGGACCTGTATATGATGATGTTTTATCAATGGCGTGGTTTTTCCTCGAGTTAATTGTTAAATCAATGGCATTGGAGCAGGCACGTCTTTTTGATCATAATCTACCTTCAGGTATTTTTGGGGTATCCAGTTTTCGTTTTTATAGAATTTCCCATGTTAAGGTGTCATGCAATGCTGTTTTAGGAATTAGCCTCTCCCACTAATAATGAAAGAATTGCATAACTGAATTCACAAAGAACCTGATGACCTGTAATTTGGTTGATTGTCTAGAACTCAAAAACCAAGGACTCAAGTAACTTATTTGCACTAAAATGACGCATATTTATGTCAACACAAAAGAAAAAACGTAAAAATTACCCTTGGTTACAGATTGTTTGCTTTCTAAACCTGAATGCCTCCTGAAGTGTCGCTATTCGTGTAGTGATCCTACAAGAACAAATTAGAAAAAATATATATTATGAGCAGCCGATACCTGCTTGAAGTAACTCGAAAACAAGTTCCAATAATGACCACTTATCATACTGCAACTCAGTACGCTTATTTAGTGGTTATTTTTACTAAATTACGTTGTGGCCTCGCAGCAATCAAAGGCTATCTCTTGCCCTCCCCTTGTGGCATTAACTAGTTTCAGTGTGATTCAGATATTTTAAGGTTTCAACACGCTCATTTTTTCTTCTCTCTATCATAGGCGAGGATGTTCCACCCATGCAGCTCAAAGAAAGTGTTTTTCGATGTATCATGCAATTGTTTGATTGTCTCTTAACTGAAGTACATGAACGTTGTAAAAAGGGTTTAAGCTTAGCGAAACGTCTGAACAGCAGTTTGGCCTTCTTCTGTTATGATCTCTTATATATCATTGAGCCCTGCCAGGTCTATGAACTGGTATGTTTTTGTTCAGACTATCATACATGGCAGCAACGGTTGCATTGGTCTAAGTTTCTCTGGAAGTCTCCTGCTGATTTTATTTTTGGTTGAGTTCAAGCATGAGCATGGTTTTATGCGTTGTTCTCTCATAAGAGGTTCTTTGTGATCTTATAAAAATGGTTTTTTACTGGTTATCGTTACTACCAGCGAATTAATCAATCATGTACATGTGTATGGTTTTCAGTTCTGGAAATTGTATGTTAAAATTGTTTATGAAAAAAATCTTCAATTTAAAAACGTTATGCAGCTTATCTTTCAACTGATTTCTTGGCCATATATTTGCTATCAGTTGTCAGTAGTTTAGGACATGGGAATAATCTAGTTTTCAGTTACTTTTGATAGTGATAAATTTTAAGTGTCCTTCTCGCACTCAACAGGTATCGTTGTACATGGACAAGTTTTCTGGTGTTTGTCAATCTGTCCTACACGAGTGCAAGCTCACGTTTTTGCAAATTATATCCGATCATGATCTTTTTGTTGAAATGCCTGGCAGAGACCCATCGGACAGGTACTCTCCCCTAGAAACTTCATTACATGTTTATTCAGTTTGGCATTGTCAAACATTTGCACTTTATTGCTTGAAATAATTTGAAGTATTAGCCCACTTGAGGACATAAAGTTACAGAAATCGAGTATAAAGAGGCCACTTCTGCAGTAAGCACAGGAACTCTTGAAATGATGCAATATAGAGAAGCCTAAACTGAACTTACAGACTTTCATCTTCTTTTATAAGTGTGCGCATCTTTACTTACTCTTGAGGGGACAAATTTTTTTTTCCTCAGCTAACTTTATTTGTATGTTCTAGGAACTATTTATCATCCATCTTAATACAGGAGCTATTTCTCTCCCTGGATCATGATGAGTTGCCTCTGCGGGCAAAGGTATTTTTGGTTCTACGTGTCTGTACGTATGAGGTACATATCATGTAAGAATTTTACATTGTAAATCGTATTCCTTTTTTGGTATCCTTGCAGGGTGCAAGAATTTTAGTGATCCTCTTATGCAAGCATGAATTTGATGCTCGGTACCAGAAAGCTGAAGATAAGCTGTATATTGCACAACTATATTTTCCTTTTGTCGGGCAGGTATGTCATGGTGGCTTGAAAAATAATCATGCATAAATTCTTTCATTTAGGTAGTCAACAAATGTTTCTTAAGTCCCCTTCTGCTTTGAAAAGTTTTGTGATCAATGGTTGTTTTCCATGGCTAAAAGGTAGCCCAGAAGTTTGTACTCAGTTGCAATCCCCCCTCAAAGTATCGTCTTAAGCACTTATGACCGGGAAATAAGAAATATGTTTTAAGGAATTAAATGGTGTGGCAATAACAACCTTATGATTGATTGCTATGTCAATTCTATCATAGCTAAGGTCAGCTGATGTATTCGCCTGACATTTTATGTTTTGTTTTCTTCCTTTTGCAGATTTTAGATGAAATGCCTGTTTTCTATAACCTAAATGCTACTGAAAAGCGTGAGGTTTTAATTGGTGTGTTGCAAATTGTTCGTAATCTGGATGACACATCACTTGTCAAGGCATGGCAGCAGAGCATTGCTCGTACAAGATTGTATTTCAAACTCATGGAAGAATGCCTCATACTATTTGAGGTTCCTTTCCACAACTATTTCTTAAAACTTGGGAAAAGGCACTACTCTTTTATTTAACTCACTGTTAAAGGAAGCCAAAGGAAATTGTTATCCATAGAAATGTGGATATTGATGGTATAGGGTGTCTAATAAAGTTATCTATCATGCTCTGCATTTTTGTCTTCGTTGGAGAAAATTTGATTTCATCTAGTTGTGCGGATGTGGTAGAATGATATGGGGGCTCCTTACAGTCTATTTGAACTTAGATTTGACTTTGTTACCCACAAGTATTTGTAGTTGTAATCCACACAATGTTTGACTCCTATGGCAGTTCGGTAATCTTGAATTAATAAAAATTTCAGCACAAGAAAGCTGCTGACAGCATCCTCGGGGGCAACAATTCTCGTGGTCCTGTTAGTGAAGGAGCTGGATCACCAAAGTACTCCGAGCGACTTTCTCCTGCTATCAACAATTATCTGTCAGAGGCTTCACGTCAAGAAGTCAGGGTGAGTTACTAAATTTATCTGTTCGTTCCTCTCTTCTATTTTATTGGTAAAAACGTACCAGTTCACCTAGAATTCCTTAAGTTAGAAAGTCCTTTGCTTTTTGCTAATTTTAAGTTAAGCATAGGGAAGGCTCTAAAGTCTTCTGACATTTTGCTGCAGCTGGAGGGAACACCTGATAATGGGTACCTGTGGCAGAGAGTTAATTCTCAGTTAGCCTCCCCTAGCCAACCTTATTCTCTAAGAGAAGCTTTAGCTCAGGCACAATCTTCGCGGATTGGAGCTTCAGCCCAGGCTCTAAGAGAATCGCTGCACCCTATTTTGAGGCAAAAACTGGTATAGATTTATGTTGTCTTCATGTCTTCTCCTTAATATTGCTCATCATTTTTGCTGGCATAGTCGTCAATGAGCTATTCTACTAATTGCTTGCACACTGACCAGGAACTTTGGGAAGAGAATGTAAGTGCCACTGTTAGCCTCCAGGTTTTGGAGATCACTGAAAAATTTTCATCAATGGCAGCCTCTCACAACATTGCTACGGACTATGGCAAATTGGACTGCATTACTACAATATTGACGAGTTTCTTCTCACGAAACCAGTCATTAGCCTTCTGGAAAGCCTTCTTTCCGATTTTTAACAGAATCTTTGATCTTCATGGGGCTACACTGATGGCCAGGGAAAATGATCGCTTCTTAAAACAGATAGCCTTCCATCTTCTCCGGCTTGCTGTTTACCGCAATGACAGTGTCAGGAAAAGGGCTGTTATTGGTCTTCAAATACTAGTCAAGGTGAGACATTTAGATTCATATAAAGACTTCTCTGGTTCTTGTTATCAGGCATGAGTTCAATTGCTTTGTTCTTGCAGAGCTCGCTATATTTTATGCAGACTGCTAGGCTAAGGGCTTTGCTGACCATTACGCTGTCAGAGCTCATGTCGGATGTCCAAGTGACTCATATGAAAACAGATAATACACTGGAAGAGAGTGGAGAGGCAAGGCGGCTTCAACAGTCATTAAGTGAAATGGCTGATGAAGCTAAGAGTGTCAATTTGTTGAGGGAGTGTGGTCTTCCTGATGATACTCTGCTGCTAGTTCCCGAGAAATTTACAGAAAACCGCTGGTCTTGGGCTGAAGTGAAACATCTTTCTGACAGCCTTGTTCTTGCTCTTGATGCGAGCCTCGGGCATGCCCTTTTGGTATGGTTTATAATCAACTTGGCATATTTTAAGATATCCTTTCTGGTGTCAGTGATGGAAGAAATGTCTTGTGCTCGTCTTGTCACCTGTATTAGAAGACTTGATTGCTAATCTGGTCCTTGCCTTGGTACATGGTGTCAGCGTCATGTCTTTTACACTCAAAATCCTCCCCATCGACAACCATTTTTAGTGTTTTTATCGTGTTCATGAAACTAGTAGGTATTTAAGAATTAAGATAACATAGGATTCATTTCCCTGTGTGGAAATAGGAGATTGACACTGTTGGAACTCATAGTGTGTCTGAGTATATCTGCATTTCTTTCCATGATTGTATGGTCTCATTCTTAATAGGAGTAGAAAAAAAGTATTAGATTCAACCAGCTTGTAAGTCATTCTGTACTTTTCCAACGTCAAAATTCTGTTATTACAGGGATCTGTGATGGCTATGGATCGATACGCTGCAGCAGAGAGCTTCTACAAACTTGGAATGGCATTTGCTCCTGTTCCAGATCTTCACATCATGTGGTTGCTGCATCTATGTGATGCCCACCAGGAAATGCAGTCCTGGGCTGAGGCTGCACAGTGTGCTGTGGCGGTTGCAGGTGTGATAATGCAGGTAATAATTTCTAAATCTGGTATGTGTATGTGATATTTTAGATGCGCTGTGGATCATCTCTGCAGTCTGATTGGCTTTTAAGCTGCAGTCTTCATGCAGGTAATAACTTATGTGAATGCTTTGGTTTTTGCCTTGTAGGCCTTGGTGGCTAGAAATGATGGTGTGTGGAGCAAGGATCATGTGTCTGCCTTGCGTAAAATTTGCCCCATGGTAAGTGGCGAGTTTACAACAGAGGCATCTGCAGCTGAAGTTGAGGGTTATGGTGCTTCAAAGCTAACAGTTGACTCTGCCGTCAAGTATCTACAGCTTGCCAATAAGCTTTTCTCTCAAGCTGAGCTCTACCATTTTTGTGCAAGCATTTTGGAACTTGTTATTCCAGTTTACAAGAGCAGGAAGGCTTATGGGCAGTTGGCTAAGTGTCACACGCTACTTACTAATATATACGAGTCCATTCTTGACCAAGAATCAAACTCGATCCCATTTATTGATGCTACGTATTACCGGGTCGGATTTTACGGGGAAAAGTTTGACAAGTTGGACAGGAAAGAATATGTATACCGTGAACCACGAGATGTGCGGCTAGGGGATATAATGGAAAAGCTGAGCCATATATACGAATCAAGGATGGACAGCAACCATATTTTGCACATTATTCCAGATTCAAGACAAGTGAAGGCAGACGAATTGCAGGCAGGAGCGTGCTACCTGCAAATTACGGCTGTTGATGCAGTCATGGAAGATGAGGATCTTGGGAGCAGAAGAGAGAGAATATTTTCTCTTTCCACTGGAAGTGTTCGAGCACGAGTCTTTGATCGGTTCTTGTTTGATACACCATTTACAAAAAACGGTAAGACACAAGGTGGATTAGAAGATCAATGGAAGAGACGAACAGTGCTGCAGACGGAGGGCTCATTCCCCGCACTTGTGAATAGGCTATTGGTTACCAAGTCTGAATCCCTTGAGTTCTCGCCAGTGGAGAATGCAATTGGAATGATTGAAACCCGAACAACCGCTCTGAGAAACGAGCTAGAGGAGACTCGTACCTCAGACGGAGATCACTTACCACGGCTTCAGAGTCTGCAGAGGATTCTTCAAGGAAGTGTTGCAGTGCAGGTGGGTAAATTCGTTATTTTTCTACCGAAATCTGTTATTGTGCTGAAATGTTCACATCCTTCCATGGAAACATGCAGGTTAACAGTGGGGTCTTGAGCGTGTGCACAGCTTTCTTATCAGGTGAGCCTGCAACGAGATTGCGTTCACAGGAACTGCAGCAACTTATCGCGGCACTTCTTGAATTCATGGCGGTTTGCAAGCGAGCCATAAGGGTCCACTTCAGATTAATCGGAGAAGAAGACCAGGAGTTTCATACTCAGCTCGTCAATGGATTTCAGTCTCTCACTGCAGAACTCTCCCATTACATTCCTGCTATCTTGTCCGAACTTTAGTAAATCCTTGTAATTTTGTCAGTTTTTTTCTTCCAGTTTGTGCCTTTACTTCCCCTATTTGGGGTCATGTAATGTTTGTCATTTTCTTTAATTCTTCATATGCTAGTAATCTACCTTGTCCGAACTTTATAGTAATCCTTGTAATTTTTGCTACGAGTTTGTGCTTTTACTTCCACTATTTGGTTTTGTTTAACTACTCTTTGTTCGTCTCTCTATAAAGAAAAAACTTAAATACGTTTCAGATTACATCCAAATCATACATTACCCTTAGTATATAACTTCTTTGATGTACATCACATATTTTTTGCTTTTTTGCTATACTCTAAATAAATTTCCGTTTTCATCACGAACTATTTAAAGTTTTATAAGCTTTTACCGCATGTTTGCGCTATTGCGGTGAAGCAAGGAGCGGTGGAAGCTAGAGAAGTTGTGTTGATCGATAATACCAGTAGTTTTTGAGAAGTGTAAAGTCACAATATTTATGTGTTGATCGATAATATACCGGTACATTATAAATTAAATTAATGTGACATTATTTGAATGTATAAATGTCTTTTAACGTGAAAAACCCTAACAAAGATTTTCTAATTTTGCATCTTATTTATTAAACCGTAAACTAACCTAATAATAAAAAAAACTAAACGACTCATTGTCTCCTCTCACGTCTTCTCTTGTCTTTCACGTAATCACCTATTTCTTCCACCAATCACAGATTCACCATGTCTGATCCGGGTAAAACACCTAATTCGGCTAGAGATGTTGATCCGGAGAGAAAATATGGAATACAACAAACTAACACCAACTATTGGAAGTGTATTTTCTGTTGTCAAGTGACTAAGGGAGGAATATCTCGTCTGAAACATCACTTGATTGGAGGTCATAAGGACGTAAAAGAATGTCCAACATGTCCACCACACATGCGCGATGAATTATCGGCTTACACAGCTAAAAAAGCGGAAGAAAAAGCGGCTCAAATGATGAATGCAATTCCTCAAAACATTGATGAATATGACGTTGATGAAGAGATGGAAGATGGACCAAGCAACAAAGTTCAGCTTAAAAAGCGAAAACACAAAGGTCCATTAGACAGGTATGTGACTTCCACTCCTCCAGATATAATGCAAGGAATAAAGGATATAAAAGGAGTTTTTGGTGCGTGTGATAAAGAATTAAGAGACAAGGTCTGTCTAGGCATTTCTAGGTGGTTTAATGATGTTGGTATTGCATTTAACGATGTCACTTACGAGAGTTTTGGAGAGATGATTGAGTTGATAGGGCAATATGGTCCAGGATTGAAGCCAACCAGTATGTATGAGTTAAGAGTTCCTCTTCTTAAGAAAGAAGTCGATAATACTCTTGCTCAAATAGACTTGCTCAAATAGAGGACAATAAGAAAGAGTGGGCGTCTAAAATGTGCTCACTTATGTCTGATGGATGGTGCGATTCGGTCGTATAAAAGGATATTATTAACTTCCTTGGGTTCCATTTTCATTAAATCAAAATACGTCTCTGAAGTCGTGAAAGGTGGAAATTTATTATTTAAGTTGCTTGATGATATGGTTGAGGAAATTTATTATCAAAGAGTTTCAATCTGAGAAAGGAGCAATACAAAAAAATCTTTGAGATCATTGACAAAAGATGGGACTGTCAGCTTCATCGACCTTTGCATGCAGCAGGTTCTTTTCTAAACCCCACAATCCAGTATGAACATCCTGATGATGTACATTGTGAGCAAGTTGAGAATGGTTTGTATCAATGCAATCAAAGGGTGGTTCCCGATTAGGACATTCAAGACAAAATAATGGATGAGTTGGATGCATTTAAAAATGTTAATGGTCTCTTCGGTATTAATATGGCAATCAAGCAAAGATCGAAAAAATCATCAGGTAACAAAATTTCAATATGATATGTTTTTTAATATAATAATATTAGATGGAAGCTAACAATGTTTTCATTGTAATAGCGAAGTGGTGGTCGTGTTATGGATCTTCAGCTCCGAACCTCAAGAACTTTGCCATAAAGGTTCTTAGTCTCACTTGTAGTGCTATTGGTTGTGAGAGAAATTGGGGTGTTTTTCAACTTGTAAGTAATCTGAATTCAAATATTTATATACTTTGAATTATATTTCACAAGATTATTTAGCTTATAATCTTTATTTCTAACAGCTTCATACGAAGAGAAGGAATCGATTGGCCTAAAATCGATTGAACGACATGGTTTTTGTGAATGGTTTTTGTGAAATATAATCGTGCTTTGCAACGTCGTTACAAGCGAAGTGATACCACTGATCCTATCATCTTGGATGAAATTGATGAAAGCAATGAGTGGCTACTTGGGATAATGGACGTAAACTCTTCTGATGAAGACAATGATGATTTTGTGTTTGAAGATGATGACTTGACATGGAGAGTGGTTAGCCAGGCCACAAGAGCGGAAGATCCTAGCTATCGTACTAGAGGTAAGGGTGTTGCTTCAAATTCAGCTACAATTCATAAAGGAAAGGATGTTGCTTCAAGTTCAGCTACAATTGACAGAAAAAAGGGTGTTATGTCGTTGGTTGATGATGATGAGATCGAAGAAGATTTAGGAACAAATGATTTGGGTTACCAAAATTCTTATTAACCTGGTAGTGATGATGATCTAGATCTTTAGTGTTTTACGCTTACTTAAAAACCTTACTTAAAAACCAAAATCGATAGTTTTATGCTATATTTGCAAAACATTGATAGGTTGAGGGTGTGCTTTTGCAATTTCCCCTAAGAATGAATTACAAGTAATCCCCCATGGCGACGTTTGTCTGATCTTCTTGTAGTCGAATCCCAAAAGAAAGATCAGATCATCTGTGCTTTGGATCTCCATGGAAACACCGTCGAGAGTGGAGTCTGTTGCCAAAGGCGGCTTACCGGAAGTCCCTTCCCAGTACATTCAGCCACCGGACGCTCGACCTAACCTCCACCACGGCGGCGATGCAGCTCTAATCCCAACCGTCGACCTCTCGAGCTCCGATTCGGCGAGGGAAGCCATCGGTGACGCTTGCCGCAACTGGGGAGCCTTCCACGTGGTCAACCATGGCGTTCCCGTCCATCTCCTGGATCGGATGAGAGCTTTAGGCCTCTCCTTCTTCCAGGACTGTCCTATGGAAGACAAGCTCCGCTACGCCTGCGACTCCAGCTCCGCCGCATCCGAGGGTTATGGAAGCCGCATGCTGCTCGGCGCACAGGACGACGTCGTTTTGGACTGGAGAGACTACTTTGATCACCACACATTCCCTCTCTCTCGCCGTAACCCTTCTCGTTGGCCGCTCCATCCTCCTGACTACAGGTTCCTGCTTTGATTTAAGACTTCTCTTGATTATCCCAAAATTCATCTCGTATGTTCTCATTGATTGGATTGGATTGGAAGACAAATAGTGGAAGAATATGGTGATGAGATGAAGAAACTGGCTCAGAACCTATTGGGGATGATCTCAGAGAGCCTGAGCCTTCCATGTTCATCCATAGAAGAAGCTGTTGGGGAAATCTTTCAGAACATCACTATGAGCTATTACCCTCCTTGCCCTCAGCCTGAGCTCACTCTTGGACTCCAGTCCCATTCAGACATGGGTGCCATTACTCTCTTGATTCAAGATGATGTTGGAGGCCTTCAGCTTTACAAGGATTCCCAATGGCTCACTGTTCCTCCTATCTCTCATGCCATTCTCGTTCTTATCGCCGATCAAACCGAGGTTTCTCTTTCAGAGGTCATAGACTAAGCAAAAGCTAGTAAGAGGCTCTGACATGCTCCCTTTCTCCTCCTTGTGCAGATCATAACCAATGGCATATACAAAAGTGCTCAACATAGAGCCGTAACTAATGCGAATCAGGCGCGGTTATCGGTTGCAACGTTTCATGATCCTTCCAAGACCGCAAGGATAGCCCCGGCTTCTCATCTCGTTAACCAACTCTCGAAACCGTGTTACAAGGAAGTTGTGTATGGGCAGTATGTTTCTGCCTGGTACTCCAAGGGTCCAGAGGGCAAACGAAACCTTGATGCTCTCCTCTGCTAATCTTTATATATATCTTCAAACTTTGTTCAGTGGCTATCTTTTTTTCTTTCTTCTCAACTTGCATTTACCCACAAGTTTATATGCGAATGAGTTGAAAAATTGATAAAATGACAACAAACACTTTGGACAACAAATAGTGTTGGTGTGTGATATGTGGGGGACCTCCATGCCAAGGAATTAGTGGCCATAAGGAATGTTGATTCTCCTTTGAACGATGAAAGGAATCACCAAATGATAGCATTTTCATGGACATAGTGGAATACGGGAAAACGGCCGATTCGTTTAGCCTATTTTTTTGTAAATCCAATTCAAAATTTCGTTGGCCTTTGAGGCCCAATTCGTTGAGCCCAATTTTTTGATAAATTTTTAAAAATAAAACGACGTCGTTTTATCTTCCCGTGACAACGAGGCAGCTTACATGGTAACCGTTAACGGTGTTACGGGATTGACTAACGGGAGACTTGGTCAATGTTTGTTTTGGCAAAAAAAAATATAATCCTGATATGAATATTCAATTTTTTAAGATTATGGGTATGAAATTAGACACTTGAATTTGTTAGGTATTAATCTGCACCATTCAGAATAGTTCGGGTACGAATTGACCGTTTCTCCAGTGGAATACCTTTTGGTATTTCATTTCAGAACCAACCTCCGGTTCCCGCCTCCATCACATGATGTTATTGTCAGATTATACGGGTATCCCCTTGAGTTCGAGGTAGTAAAATTGTAAATCGGTCATCACTTCATTCTCCTAACCTAACTCATCTTGGCTTTCATGTTTCAGTAACAAATCCAACACTTCATATTCGTGAATTGACCTTTATTTTTTTGTAACAACGAATTTAACTGAGAGAGAGAGAGATGTGTGATCGTGATCGCTCTGCTCTAGCCTCTAGCTCTGCCAACTCAATCAACTCTGTATTTCTACAATAGCGTAATAACAGATAATAAATATCGTAAAAGAAAATCGCCTACAGGTGAAATTTAGGCCAATAAACGGAATGAACAATGGCATATGCCTCTCTGATTCCAAAGCCTAAGATCAAACTCAGTAGCAGTCCCAGAACAGCCAGAACTGAATTGTTGATATGAAGCCATATCAAATATGATCCTGATCAAATGTAAATGCAATTGAAAATTTAGTAAAAAAAATGGTAAGCTTAAATGTACCTCCCACCAACAAGCAGAGTGATTCTTGAACCAAGGCATCTATCTAAAACAGCTTGAATTAAAACACCAACACTGGTCAAATTGAATTCAGCCAAGTCTACGTTTCCTAACCTGCAAAAGGCAGTATCAGACTTTCAGCCACATTGCTAACAAAGCTCTTAATAATGCAGAAAGCAAAGAACCTGCCTCGTTGCAGTGCCTCTTCCACAAGCTGCTTGCAAGTCTAAGACACCAGAAGAACATCACAATACTGAAATGCTTGGGAGCTGAACCAATCCAACTTTTTGACGATCCATCTTTACCTGCAAGAGTGAGAGTCATACACCTGCAATTGTGGTATCTCAGATTTTCCCTTCAAAAAGATAGGGAAAGAATTTACCAGAGGAAGCATGGCTGCTAGTATAGGCAAATCAAAACATAACATCGCAATGGTATCTTTGACACTATAAAGTGAAAAGCTTTTCTCTTGGGTTTCGGAAATGATATATTAATTTCAAGAAATGTGTTCAGATACCTGAAGGAAGAATTTTGACTAATGGGGGCTAACACTAAATCTTGAGCTCTATACAATACTAAAAACAATCAGCGTGAGTTGGAAACATGTATCATCTGAGAGCATAACTAATGAAAGACACATCCACTTGATGTAAAACCTTGATCAGAAAGTCCTCAGAACATTGCCCCCAGGTAGAGGAGAGAAGATGCTTCACTCATACCTTGCAATATAGCAAGACCAAATTCTTCATCATATCAGGTTAATGCCAAAAACTTGTCCCGGCTACGTCTTCTGGTATGAGAAAATATCATGGAAAAACTCTCTTCTACATCAGACCATCTGCTTCTTTGAGATAAGCTTCCTGATCAATGAGCAATGTGGTGTATGCGAAGGGGCTTTGCCATCCCAGCAGATACCAACTCAAGTATTGGCCATTACTATAGATCCCAGTGGCCATCAAGGTTTTGGAACTTGAGCTATCGCCATGTACTTGTCAACTTGTATGTCCACAAAGTCACGAATCTGCATAATTATTAATCAAATGCAGTGACAATCAATTAGAAACTTCTCTAAAGTAGATGCAACTATTTAGTGATATTTATTATGAGAGCCTGTGACCAAGATTATTCCTCACAAGGAAATTCGACATTTCCCCCTACACTAGAGAGAGTGATACTCAAACGGGAAACTTAAAGACAAGAATTTTGGCAAGAGATAACTCTGAAACTTTTGAAGCTTTTACAAACCTTGTTTTTCCGCTTTGAGTCGAGGAATTGTGGAACAGCCATGGCTTTCTCCACGTCTGTTGTCTGTTGCATTACCTGATAGAGCCCAAGAGTTTCAGCAGTCTTTTTCTAACTTCAGATAGAAATAAGAATCGCAATATACTAATTGAAGAATTTTGAAGAGTAGAAAACCACAAAGTCACAGACCTTTGTTGCTGTCTTCTTCATTATTGACTTGTATACATCTCTATCAATTTTCTTTGCTCTATACGGGGCCATAAGCAACGATGCAACAAAATCTACAATCCCCTGTTTCAAACGATCTGCACCCCGGATATGACTTTTATGATTTTTATGTGGCTCTTTATTCACTGTAACCTGTGACATAGAACATTCATTCGCTCGTTGGTCATGCTTCCAACTAGGAGGGCCTGTCGAACATGCAATCGAATCTTCTTCATCCTTAATATGCAAGGCACGATTGAAAAATTCAGGATCAGCAGCAGCAGCTTGAGATTGCCATCTATCTATAGCATTATAATCCTTGACACCATCGCTACTACCACCAGTATCAACCCATGCCCCGGTAAAAATACTGGTATCCGCAGCCCCACTTTCTCCAGAACATTCTCTGAACTTTGAATGAGATACAAGCTCATTCGAATGGCTACGCTGTGAGCAGTTATCAACTGGAATCCTTGAGCTGTCAAGGTCAAGACAGGAGGCAGGAAAATCATACCAGTCCCGAACTTTGCAGTTCCTAGAGTCAATCTCTGACATACAATCTTGTCTTCCTAAGACATTCCCAGGAAACTTTTTCCTGAAATCAGATTCGTCCATCTTTGCATACTGTTCTCGCCTGGCAAATTTATGAAACGAGGGAATCTTAGGAAGCTGCAATGAAGTACTATGATAGGCCTCAGAAAATGCCTGCAAGACACGAACATATAATTTATTTGTTAACAAACAAATAAAGAAGGAATTGATTTAGGAGGAAAAGTAAATTCCCGCCCTTCGAGAAAACAAACACATTCAGCAAGCATCCATCAATGCATTTCACTAATTCGAAGATAAGAAAAACTTGCCTTTGCAGCTGCTTCAGCTGCTGCACGAGCAGCCTCAGCTTCAGCAAACACAGCCTTTTCTTCCTCTGACATAGGTAGCTGGTTGTCCTCAAGCTCTCCATCTGTTTTCACATCGTTGCCATTACACAGCTTTCCCTTACTGTCTGTATCCTCACTATTCAGTTTTCTTCTTATTCTAGAGATATTTGTAATATTTGTTTGTCTCAATGATTTCCTTTCACTATTAGCTTTTTCTTTCCGGTATAGTTCCAGCCACACATTAACAAGCTGACTTGCAATGGCACGGATATCACGGCTCGTGTGTGCACAAACCTTTTCTTTCACAGTCTTCCCAATGCCTGCATCAGCAAGTGGAAAGTAAGCAACTTAGAGAAACTTAAAATTAATATCAGGGCGAAAATCACAAAACTGATTGCACGTGATATCGAAGCTTAAGACAGAACCAATTACATATGATATATGAGGTTTGGGACAGATAGTGCACTTGGAAAAAAATAACCAATACCTGAGAGCCTCACGGCAAAGAGATCACTCGTAACTCGAACAAGAATATGTACACAGTGACGTAAAAGCTGGGTTCCATTCTTCCCCATCGAATCCTAATAGAGAAATATAAAAAAGGCAGAATATGTAGAAAACCATTAGAAATTCATGGAGCAAGTATAAAAGCAAATGAAAGTTGTACTCTTTGCTTTGGTAAAGAAAGTAGCTCACTAAGCTTACCAGGATCCAAGAGTTCAGCATTGCAAGCCCTTCTTTTGTGCCTGCAAAGGATTTCAAGGTTTCACCAGGTAGGTTAAGCAACTCCTTGGCTAAATGCAAACGCCCAACAGTTGTTTTAGCAGAGAAGAACATGTTCCGAATCAATGATTGCCTGGCCAACACATTAGACAGCTCAACAACTTCAAGCCTCTTTATTAGGTCTCTGACTTCATCCCTTACAGATACAGATTTCCTCTGCGCCTTTTCTAGTGTTTCTATTTCGGCTGTGTAATCATTTCCACTTCTAAATATATCAATTATACGCACAGCTTCCCGGACTCCAGTCATCATTGCACCACCAACAGTGTCAGGATGCTCTTTGCATGTTGCCTCACCAGCAAAAAACAAACAATTCTGCACAGGCCTTCCCAGTACATCATAATCTTCACCAGAAGCACCAATAGCAACATATGAGTAGGCACCATAACTGTAAGGATCAGTGCCCCAGTCAGTAACTACAGAAGCAACAGGATCAGGCACCAGATCCCCACCAAAAAGCTTACGAAGAACCATCATTGCATGGTTCACATGCTCAGACTTACTCTTGTCTTTATAGTCAAAAGCAGCCTTCCCAACCACCAAAGCTATCAGAACAGGAGCACCAACAGTTTTTTTGACATTCCAGAACATAAAACACTCACCTCTTTGATCTGTTTCCTCAGCAGTTGCCCCAAAATAATCTAAGCTATCATCCCAAAATATCTTTGAGAACTCCAACAAAACTTTATTTAGAACTCCAAAACCAAGTTGTTTGATTGACGAATATTTCCAGTCGGGCAAGGGTGGTGAAAACTTAATGGTTTCTGCTTTCAAGCACCCAAGAGGAACAGTTACCAGAACAGCATCTCCAAGATACTCACAGCCATTTGATGTACTAACTCTGACTTTATGCTTGCTGCTATGCATTACAGATACTTCAGAGGCATAAGATACCTCAGAAACTACTTTGTTCAAGTGAATGTCAAGTCCCTCTGCAAGCGACTCAACAACTCTGCTATAACCACCCTTAATCATAGCATGTGGCCCTCCGAACCCGCCATAAAACTCATCTTGATTCCAGTTAGGAAGCGAAACTTCCTTGAGGACAGCAGCGCAACCATATTCTGTATGAGCAAAATGCCAATTCATAACTCTTCGCTCCAAAGGATTCAAAAAATCATTTTTCACGCTTCCATCATGCGTAGAGGTACCACTGATGCCTGCTTTTGAGAATGAAGCATCAATTGAATTGCCAAGCCCATTTCTTTCAAAGTTCACCTTATCATGTGGCATCCTCAGCCGCTGGAGGCCATATTCTAGACCATCCTCAAGCGACATTTTATTTGCTCTTTCCTTGCCTATTTCCTCAACAAGCAAATCCACATCATCAATCAGACTGTTGAACTCTGCTTGTAGAGCATCATCTAATTCTGGAGGAACCTTTTTTCCTGTTACAGTATCATAAAGAGGACAGAATCCATGCAACACACTCAACTCCAGACCTAATTGGTTACAGACCAATACCGAAGGATCTGGCATTCTTTCAGATGGCACATCAGCCTCAATGCCTGTAATTATGCTAGCCCCCAGATCCACAGGAACTGAAAGTGACGACCGGTCTGTAAATACACGACCACCTACTCTACTCCTTGCCTCAAGAACGGTGACAGAAAAACCTTGGCGTTGTAAATGACGTGCTGCTGTTAATCCAGCAGGACCGGCTCCAATAACTATTACTTTTTTCTCATCTTCAATTTCACATTGAACACAGTCCCTTCCTCTCGTATGATTACTATTTGCAGAGGAGAGTGTGCTAGACAAAGCAGGCTTCGGGACTGAAATTGTTTCAGGGTGATTTTCAACCTTAGGTGCAGTAGCATCCGCTGGTAACGCATTTATGCAGACAGAATGTTTGCAATCGTCAATAATGCTTGCTTCACATGTTTTGCTGGTGGATCCCAACATTGCTGAGGTCGCACATCCTACCAATTCCGATTCATCAATTTGGAGAGCACATTTCTTAGCCTCATTAGTGGATTCAACGGCTTTAACCTGACCAAGGATAAAAGCAACTCCGTCTTCAGAATCTGCAACAGAAGCCATAGAACTTTCTTCAAGCTTTTTCCCCTGGAACAGATCATCATCTTGATTAGTTGAAGATCCCCCCTTCCCCCTCACAGATGAAATCCCAGCATTTATATAACCCTGTAAACAAAAACATCATCACATGCGGACTATTAGAAACCCGCACTCATTCTCTTTTCAATAGTGCATACAAATAAAAAACTTTAAAAAATCAAGCACAGAGAATTAATAGGAAACAGGATAGAACACAAAAAATGCGACAGCACAGACTTACTCTCTCATCAAGAAATTTATAGACCTCTCTGATAAGGGAAGCTGAAGGCAATTCACTCTCAGAAAGGCCAATGGCAAAACCACACTCAGTGACAGGTAAGATTCGGCTGACATCTTTACTCCACAGACCTAAGATAGAATTCCTGTATTACAACATATATCAGCGATATTTACCAAAAAAAAGGGGTTAAGAAAGTCTTCAAGAGGACTAAATGAAACACAAAAACTAGAATAACAAAACTGTCCCAAGTAAAACTGTTGAAAATAAAATGACAAAAAAACAACTTGAAAATCCTTGAAGCAATACAGTACAGTAAGTATTCAAGGTTTCCAACCAATGAAGAAGGTCAAAATGGGATTGACGTCTTAAGGTACACACTTCTCATGTGATCTTAAGAAAATACATTCTATACAAGATAGGAACACCAGAACCACGTATGTGAATCCATAACAGCTATGGAAAAGGAAACTAACCTGCAGACTAGGTACTCCTGATGGCTACCTTTGCGCTTCAACACCTCTTTAAGTATAATCTTCTCAATTGGACTTACCGACTGGGCTTTAAGTCCAGCCGCCACCGCAGCTGCTCTGCCAAGTTCAGTTTCCTTGGAAATAAATGGAACGAAATCACACTTGTCACTTCCTTTAAAGGACTTGTCACTTTGACAATCCAGAAAGCCTTGCTCATTCTCCCAATTCATATCTCCTTCATACACCATGTTTCCAAGCTTACGCTTTCTAGCAATGCGCTCTGGACGTTGCAAGGTGGATGGCTTCCCAGAATTAGGTAATGAAATTGCATCACCTCGGAAAATTTCATCTTCACAGGGAGTTACTAAAACCGGGGAAGCTTCAGCAGTTCCATCTTTGCGAGTATTAACTTGGATACCACCTCCTTTAGAAGCATCATGGTGTGAAGAATACTTGCACTTCTGACAGATAGCAACCTGAGTATTAGACTCAAGGAAACGATCCTCGAAATCAACTTGGATGCCACAATCACACATAACTAATTTTTTCTCTCGGAAATAACCAGACTCTGATTCTGGCTCTCCCAAATGTATGTGCCGATCAGGAGAAATATCTGCAACTTCTTTTCTAGCAATAGTAGGATAAACTTCGCCATCGACATTTGGCAGTGGTCTCTTGGATTCATCATCTGGAAATTGACGAAAGACATCTGCTTCCTTCTCACTGGATACTGTCATGGGCATATCTACTTTTTCATGAAGAGGAGAGGCTGCCTCATCCTTACCATAAAACTTATGCAGGGGAGTTCCAGTTTCTGAAGCACACTTTTCAATAGAATTTGAAGCACCGTTTTCGGAGATGCAATCCACTCTTTTATTCTTCGTGCTGCAATCTAAGAGAGCCTTGTGAGTAAAACTTTCTAATGTTGGATTAACCATCTTCTTGACAGCCAATGTCTTTGAGCAAAACGATTCAGCCCCAACCTTGGTAGAATCTATCGTTGATCTTGTTTTTGATTTAATCTTGGTTTTATAGAAATATTCCAAGCACTTTTCGTTTACAGGACCATCCATGCCAAGCTCAGATGCATCGTCAACCATATCATGACCTTCCTCACCTAAGTTCAAATTAGAATTTGTTACAGTATCAATAGGAGGAACATCCTTGTGGTTCCTAGTCCTTGGGATCCCTGATCCAACATTTTTCTTGTGCCCCTTCAATCTCTTCCTAAAACTGGCTAAGGTATCATTCATATCTTCAGAATCCTGTTTCTTCTCCACAGCCTGTTTCTTCTGCCTCTGTTTACCAATACTTTCTGTCTCAACCTTATTCTTCTTGGCACTTTTATGCTTAATACCCTTTAAGAGGGATCTGATAGGTTCATCATCATCAGCATCATTGTCAAACTGAAAAATCTTAGATCCTCTCTTGGAACCACATTTCGTCCCCTTTCCATCCATATTAATCTTCTTATTCCTTAGACCCAATCTCAACTCCAATGTAATACTAACTAAAAGACTCGAAATTCGATCGCAGAATTAACAAAACTTTCGCCTAAACTGAAAAAACCAAACACGTATATCACTTCAAAAAAAACAGCCTCCAAATCGACCAAGAGAAAAGAAGTATACAAAGGAATGCGCCAGCTAACCGTAAGAAGACAGTGACGAGCAAGAAAACAATCCTTTGGTAAAAATCAACTCCGCTCTGATCAAGATGTGTCCTTGGTGGGGAGGTTCTGAGATATCGCCGTTTCAATTTTTCCACGGGATGTTACAACATCAAATTTTAGGGTTTTCTAGCAGAGTGAGCTCGAAACCTAAAACCAGAGTAAAACGGAAAACAAAAAAATGAGCAACGGCAGAGACGATTGGAGCAAAGCATATACATAATACAGAATCAAACGCCAGAAATCGTGGATTAAAAAGGGGAGCTCTGCCTGTGAAGAGCAAAACAAATTCCGGAGCGAAGCAGGTTCAAAACTGGATTTAGGGTTTACAAAACCCTCCCATTCGCTAGGAGATTGATAAATATGAATCGAAATTGAAATAGCAGCAGCAGTAGCGGAAGAGCCTTTACCTTCGTCTAGATCCCAGAAGCCACGCTTCAATGTTTCAAAACCCAAACGAACATGGTGAAAGCTAAATTAGGAAATCAAACGATTAAGAGAAAGAACTAGTATTGGGACGTACCAATCAGAACGCTTCAAACGAAGCGTTTTAATTGTATCGCGTCTGGGTGAGAAAACTTCATTATTCAACTAAAAAGGGAGGGGACCAAAAAAGGATTATTTATACATAATAGCCCTACACGTTCGGATATCCAATCGAGTTTGGGTTATTCGGATTTTTGGGTTTTTGGGTTTAGAATTCATTCGAATATTTTAAGATATCGATTCGGTTTCGGTTCGGTTCCATTCGGATTCGGTTTTGGGTACCCAAAAAATCATAAAAATAAAATGAAAATTTGTTAAATTTAAATAAATTTAGTAAAATTTAAAGAAAATTTGGTCAAATCTTAACAAATATAACTAAAAATTTTGTATATTTTGGGTATTTCAATCATTTTGATATAAAAATAATTCATATCTTCAAATTTATAATTGTAATTTTGGGTTATCAAGTCTAAATATAAATAATATTTTGGATATATAATTGTATTTCGGGTATCCATTCGATTTTCGGTTCGGGTTCGGTTTTGGTTATTCGGATATAGAAATCTAGAATCCATTCGGGTATTTTATCGGTTTCGGTTCAAGTTCAGTTCCTCTTTTTCGGTTCGGATTCGGTTTGGTTCTTCGAATTCGAGTATTTTGCCCAGAGCTAATACCTAAAAGCCTCTTTGCATAAGAAACTGACAAAGATTTGAGAGTATGAGATTGAGAAAATGACTTAATAAATCTTATCTTCCAACTCAAATAGACACTTGAGCGTCTTAAGATCCTCCAAATACACTAAACCGATGTCTCTAAGTGATCTCAATCGTATATTTCGTGATTTAGATTTATTTATTTTTCAACGGACGGACAACTCCAACGATTTCAAGAAGCATCAGCAGGATGACGACGATACCAAAAGTATTGCACGAATAGTTATTGATAATTCTAAATCGAAATGGAAAAAAAGTAATCAATTTAGAGTTTTAATTAATTATTGGATTACCATAATTAATAATTAGCTTATTATAATTTTTTTAATTAATTATTTGTTCTCGTTTCATGTTTCCTATGAACAATGTTGTAAATTTATATTTATATTCAATTGTCAATTTATATTTTCCAGATAAATTTTGTATATGTGTTGTTTTTATATTTTTTAAATAAATATATATACCTAATTGAATTCAGTCAAAGTCTAAACCAATACTAAGAAAAATAAAAACTAAACTTTTGTAGCTATAAAATCTTAAAATAATTGTAGTATACTACATTGTGAAGTTAAATGTTCTATATGATTATCATACTTTACGTTTTTTAAAAATTTTAATTCACTATTACCCATTTAGGATTTATATTTCTATATATGTTTTTATGGTTGTCATACTTTATATTTTTTAATTAGGTTTGGTATTACTCATTTAGGATGTACACCACCACTTTAGCTATACACCTTTAAGTGTGTATACCTTTAGTTGAACATATTCTCTGAATATCAGTATAGGTATTCAATAATTCTTTGGTGTACACCCTTAAAAGTGTTCATCTTTAAGTGTACACCTATATCAAACACATTAAAATACATTTAAGGGTGAACACATTCTCTGAATACCATAATAGGTATTCCATTATTCTTTGGTGTACACCCTTAATCTTTATGTGAACACCTTAAAGTCTGAATACTAGACTATATATCAGGTATTCAATTATTTTTTGGTGTACACATTTAAGGGTGAACACATTCTCTAAATATTAGATTAGGTATTCAATTATTCTTCCCTGTACACTTTTAATTTTTAGGTGAATACCTTAAAGTTTGTACACCTTCAAGTCTGAATAGTAGACTATTTATCATGTATTCAATTATTCTTTGATGTACACCTAAAGGTGTACACCTAATAAACATTGTATTCCTGATAAATGTACACCCAAAAAATGTACACATTTTCTAAATACCTGACTAGGTATTCAATTTTCCTCAAAATACCTGACTAGGTATTATCATATGTATATGTAGTATACATATATAGTGTACATAAATGTAGTATATGCATATGTAGTATACATACATAGTGTACATGAATGTAGTATACATGTATGTGGCATACTATTACATTCATGTATTTTAAAAATGTTTGTTTTCAAAAATTTAAATTTCAATATGTGCAGCAAAAAATCTATGTTTTTAAATATATATATCATTATATGATTCACTTTTTAAAATGAGATATATGAATCAAAGATTTGAGAAAGAAAAAAAAATTGAAAATGGAAGAAATAGAAAATAATTAAATTAAATATTTTAAATATATTCCTCTCAAACGATTTTCCTCCCCATTCTCTCTAAATTGTTTTTTGTCTAATATGGACCAAATGGGTATATGAAATTGTTACTATTCAATAACTACCAAACTCCCCAAAAACCAACAAAACACACTATTTTAGCAAATTAAAAAAAATTAAAACTACTATTTTTCCTAATATAACCTATTTATTAGAGTAGTCGACCTTTAATAGTGGCGTTTTTGTCAACCGAAAAGACAATAAATATGCAGACTACCTTAGGGGAAGAAAATAATCGTTAAACTAAAATGCAGAAAATGTTGCATTACAATGGTTAACTTAAATGAAAAATACAACATTAAAATTCAAGAAAACAGAATACAATAAGATGCCATAGAAAACCTGAGGACAAGAAAATCATCGTTAAATTTAAATGCATAAAATGTTAAATCACCATGGTTAAATAAAGATGCATAATACAACATTAAAATCCAAGAAAACAGAATACAACAAGATGCCAAAGAAAACCCGATGAGGAGATAACAATGGTTCATCAGTACAAAGAAAAGGAGACAAATTAATTTGGTAAAACAGAGAATAAACTTTCGAAATAATAAACAGCACCTACGGGCTTGGTAGGTTTGAAGAGTAAATCATAAGATTTGGCATGGAGATCATGTATCACCAGTGGTTGCACGTATCCATGACCATGAAGTAATAACTTATTATTCTCTAGAATTGCTATTGGTAAGAGTGAGCATTTCCCGAACAAAGAATAAGTTTTGGTGAGATCAAGCGAACACAATTTTTTCTATGTCTTGCTGCCGCCTGAAGAATCGAACGACCATATCACTTGGGTGGGCGTGGGCCAGTAATACAGGGATACGCACAAGCGGTGATCAAGGATGCACATGCTGGCGCCGTAAGGGTTACGTACATGGAGCTTTAGAAAGGGAGCTTTAATAAGGACTTGAAAAGTTTCGGTGTGAAGATCGAAAGAAAACCAAACCGGCTTGTACATGCCCCTTACGTTGTCTTTACCGAATCCAAGCTCAGGAGTTGGGAAGCTCAACATTTTTCTATTATACTTCTCGACGAGGAGTTGTTGATAGCTTGAAAGAGGAAAACTTCGATGAGATTTAGTGGCAGGATTCACCACGACATTGACACTTGGTTCGTAGAGTGTGTAGAAGCATACTAGACCGTCACAACTACCATGGCAAAAATCGTTGACCAAAGTAGGGAACCTGACCGTACAAACTATTGATGACCCAAACACAATTCTTCGATCATCAATGTCCAGATTATCATTACCATGATAACCAAATATTCCAGCATCTGTGTCCAAACCATCATCATCATCATCACTATCACCATAATCAATGAGGCACATGAAAAGGACATCTGGACCTCGTGATTGCCTACGACAGATAAATTGTCTTTCTTGGAAAGGTCGGAACTCGATTGTTGATATCCACTTCTTGGATACAGACTTAAATCTCAGCAGAGACTCCACCGGAAGTCTCTCGAGGATGAGCTCTACCAAATCGTGGGGTAACAAATCCACACTCGATGCATTGAATGATTTTTCTTTGTAGATTTTGATCACTTCGGTAATGACGATTTGGCTTATATGTTCGCTTAATTCTCCACTCCAAATTTTAGACAGCTTGTGCTGTGTATAGATTCGTAATTTTTGGTTCATAAAAAACGGATGGTTACTAAAGTACAGAGATCACGATTTTTGTAAGTGAAGATTGTTGTGCTTGCTAACGGATGAATCTCATGGGCGATGAAATTTCATTCTCTAGGTTTCATATACAGTGTCCCGGCAGATGACCACGCTAGGATGGAAGACTCGCAGAATCAGGCATGACATAAACATGATCGATGATTAGATTCGAGATGATTAATTGTTTTTGGTAAAAGAAACTTTTTAATTTTTCTTAGACCCACGCCTCTTCGTCTCGCTTTCTATTTTTCATGGCTTACATATTTCATTTCGTCTTCCGAATACGATTCCTAAGCACTCACTTAGTGGAATTAGATATAATTACATTTGTTGCTATCTCATATTTACCTCTGTCAGTGCTAAAAGAGAAGCGCATCGCCCAATCATGAATCTCCATGAAAGGAGCTTAAGTGTTCTGGAATGCCTCTATGTAGATGAGGTGATAATTGGTGCTCCATGGCAAGTGTCTAGATATACGGTGAGTTTCTCTGCACTTTGCTTAATAATATTACCCAAATGGCTGTCATGAATAGCTATTTTGACATGATTGAATTTTCCAGATCACAACATCTGACATTTCATTGGTGTTTCATGGGACAATAGCTGAGAGCGATGATTTTCATATGGTAAAACGAGATTCTGATATGCGTAAATGTATATGTATATTAAGGTAAAAAAAAGAAAACTGAATTTTCTCAGAATGTGGTTGATGATTTGACAGGGTGAAGATAATACGTATGTTTTACCTATTAGCATGGGCATATTCCAAATTCTAGAAAGCCCTCTTGATAATCAAACCATGAAGCTTATCAGGCAAGTTGCTTTTCTTGCTCATGAAGGAAGATAATCCGTATGATGAAGGAACGTGATGAAAACCAGACAAAGCTTATGCTTCTAAAGCTAACAGGTGAAGTGGGTTATTTAAAAATCTCTTTAATTTTTAGGCTGCCTCTTCCTCATCTTCGATAGAATATTCACATTGCCCGTCTCAATATTGTTGTCAAGTCTGTTTCGGTTAACTCGGACACAACCACCTCACATTCAGTTCATGTAGCTCTGGGCTGCAACAAAGATATAAATGTTTTGTTAATTCCGTAAGTAAGAGTATTTTCTAGACGCAGCTGTATGTAAACTTTTCTTTTGTAGAGAACAATCTCGATGATTTTTCACAATAGATGCACGTCCGGCTTTTTTTAAAATATATTTTCAACCTTAAATATAGTTGATTGCATAAAAACTCTTCAGGAAGGAGATGAACGCACTCAAGGAAGCAATTTTAGCCGAGAATGGGGTTGACGGTAATTGTGGAGTTGCTGAAATCAACTGGCCAGATTCCTCTGCCACTGAATCCGACCAGGAGCATGGGCCTGCTTATAGAGATTCATGCAGTTTTCTTGATACTTATTCTTTTTTTTTTTTGCTTAGATCTTCAAGTCTTGCAGTTCTGATTTATTTGAGAAGAAAGACAACTCAATTATGGACATGTTCTTTTGTTATCAATCTATGGAATATTGTTTTCAGAATTGAGTGCAAGTGTTGTTCATGTGGAGCAAGAACGCAGTCACCAAGTGAATGGGAACGACATACATGCTGCAGAGCCGAAAAGTGGAAGTACATGGTAAAAGTGAAACAGACAATGGGTACACCTGCACTCAATTTTCAATTAGCTTATACTATACTCTTATTAAGGTAGCCCTTAAATGAATTAGCTTTTAATTGCTCCAACTGAGTATTAGTTATTTTTGGAAAACTTTGTGTTTGAGATATTAGGCTAAAATATGATGTCATGATTTTGCGCTACTAACAAAATTTTGGAGTATATATATGAGCCAAATTCAATAAAAATGTACTCTAACCTTCTGAAAATAATCTACTATTGACAAGATAGAAAAGAGAATCAATTAAGGTTAAACGAGTTCTCAAAAACATTAATTAGACTTCAAATCGTGTATATACACATTTATGCATATCTCAAGATCGAGTTCTCTATTCACTCTAACAACGAACAGTTGAATAATAAGTTTAAAAAAGAAGAAGAACAATGAACGAATAAAAAAAGTCCACATCTGCAAAACAAATTAGAAATAAGCAAATGCAAAATATTAGTTAATGCATATAATATTTTTTTACTATTTCTCTCCCAACAATATAAGGAAAAAAATAAAAAGAATAAAATACAAAATATGTAATACATGTCAGTAATATTTTACGTTAAAACAACATTAAACACCCAAATACGTTCCTTTACAAATAAAAATATTAGCAATATGGTAACAACACAATTAAAAGAAAACCAATGTTATATACAAAAACTAATAACGAAAAAAGTCAAAACACACACATGTTAACACAATGCAACTATAAACATTAACCGATTTTGAAACTAAAAATCAAAATTTGATAAATAATTTTTTTTTCCAAAAAAATATCTGAAAACCAAATATCTAAAACACAAATGGCAAACAACCCCGCACGATGCGCGGAGATCAATCCCTAGTAGAAGAAAATGATGTGTATTTGTATTTTTATATTGTTTAGTGGTGTTTGCAATAAATAATTGATTACTTTATATACTTTGTTTTTATTTTTAGATAACTATTTAAAAATATCAAAATGGAAAAAAAACAACCCAAGAGATAGGTTCCTCCGCCAATTTTTTGTTCCAATCAAAAGTCGGTGAAACACAATGGGGACTTGTTAGAGAGATTCGTGATAAAGTCAGGGACGAAAAGATACCAAAGGCTTTTCGGAGATAAACAGAACCATGGACGAAAAGAAATCGCAGATGCAAGAGCCATGGGGATAATCAAGAGTCAAATCATTGGTGCAACATATAGCTGATGGCAGAGCCGGCTGGGAGATCCTTATGCTTGCTATTCAACCGTGCTGAGAATTTTTTGGTAACTATTATTTTACAAAACCAAAGCTTTCTTAATAATTATGCTTACATCAATTTGAAAGCTTTAGTTTTTGTAATATCAGGGTCAAATAGAAATCGAGACCACCCTTGTAAATAAGAGATCTGAGTAAAGCCACCTAGTTCATTAAAATCAAATGTTTTTGTTTTCTAATTCAAAAAAGCTTAAACGAATCCTATAAAAACTGTTTAAAAAACAAAGGTTCTTAGAATTAACATTCCCACTCGATTTACAAAAACTGTAAACCACAAATGACTATATGCTTTTCAGTAGACCACCAAAAATCACTCTGCATATACAACACACTTGATTTCATCATCCCTAACATGAATTGCAAATTTATTACATTATCATCGTTATTCCAAATCTTGATCTAGTTATTGGTTTATTTCAGAAAACAAAAAATAAGATGATGATGATTAACAACAAAGGGAAGAAAACCGATGAGGAAGAAAACAAATATGGATATGGAGTGGATAATATATGGGTTGCTTCTGGAATCAACCAATATTAAAATGGTTAGTGGATCCCTTCTCAAATTTATAAAATGCATTATGATATTGTTAGACAATTACATTATTTTAAAATAGGAAACATAAACCACACAGATGGTGAAGTCCAGATCTGGGCTAAAAATTCAACATAGAGTTTTCTCAGCCAAGAAAATGTCAAAAACATGAATTTTTAAATCCGATTTCTCAAACCGGGTGTTAGGATCCGCGCGTTTTTCTCCGGGTCTGAACATAAAAGAAAATAATAATAATATTTAAACCATTAGCCAATCAAATTAAAACGATCCTTATACCCGAGAGTTGTCAACATGGGTCAAAAAGGATCTGCGTCCTTTCACACGGATATCATCGAGAGGAATAAAACAAAATTGAAAAGGATATTCAACAGCCAATCAAATTATAACGTTAATACATGTGGCATTGACGTCATATTTGTGATTGGTTGAGAATCAACGGGGTTACTTAAGCGACTTCTCAATTAATAGTAAGATTTTGGGCTTTGTTTTTATCTGGGCTAAGCACCCATAAGCCTTTTCGTTTGTTATATTAAAAAAAATCCGACTGGATCTGACCAAGTAAAAAAATCCGACTGAATCTGCCCTACACAAAATATCTGGAACTAAAAAATCGAATCAGAACCAAATCAAATTAGGAAGTATCAAACCGAATCAAAACTGATAAAATATCCGAACGGATCCTAAACCCTTATATCCGAAGAATCGAAACCAAACCTGAACTGAGAACCAAATAGATATCTAAAATACGTGAAATCTATCATACTATTATTTGTGAAGTGATTCAGGATGTGGTTCAATGCTCATTTTTTGCTGTCGTTTTGATTAATGAAAATAACTTAATATGATTGGTCAGTTTTATCTAATTAATTTAGAGTTAAAAAAACGAATTAAACGATTAAAAGTCGAAAATATTACATAATTTGATTTGCTCTAATCCGAAACAGAAAATTTTCTCATCGCAAATAATTAAATCTTTGTTAATGAAAATATAATGTTGTATCTGTGTTTATCGGTTTATATAAAAAAAGAAAAAGCGTTTATATACGATTAAAAAGAGGAAATATGACATATTTGTTTCGTTGTAATCCGAAACGAAAGTTTTCCTCATCGCAAATAACTAAATCTTTGATTAATGGAAAGATAATGCCGTATATGTGTTTATCGGGTCATATAAAAAAAAAGAAAAACGCGTTTATAGTAATCAAAAATAAATATTCACTTATGGTGATAATTATCGTTCCCAAAAAAGGCATAAACGTCTAAACCCTAGATAGTTTTTTTTATAAGTACTTTGCATCTCTTTTCATAATCGTCACATTTTTTTTTTTTTGTTTTATGTTTTTGTGCTAGGGTTTAGTCGATTTTTCTTCTTCGAGAGTTTTATCCAGCATATTTTTTTATTTGCACGCTAATTTATCTATGTGTTCTTCCCAATACAATTTTACTCATCCATCGAAAGTAACTCTCATATTCGTTACCTCTTTTTTTTTTTCGTTTTTGTTCTTGAGTTTATCGATTTCTTTTCTTTACGTACTCTTTTTTAGGGTTTTGTGCAATTTTCAATATGTGGCTTTATTTGCACACTAATCTAAATGTGTGTGTTTTTTAGATATGGTACTTTGAATCCAACATGAGATCAGAAGAGTTGGCACGTAGCGGGAAAAGTGTTACCGGTTAGTTGAGTTTTCTCTGTTTGTAAGACCATCTCCAATGGTAAGAATCTTTTATGGGTTCTTACCAATTTTTTATTTATAATTTTTATTTAAGAATTCTACAACTTCATTAATTTGTTTTTTCTCCTCCAATGGTAAAAATTTTAATTAAGTTCTTAATAAAAAAAAATTATGAAAATTATTTTATTTTAAGAAGAATTTATTTTTTTGAATAAAACATAAAATATATTGCATTGAATGAAATTGGAAACGTACACGAAAAATTTGAAACAACTTCTTTAAAATTGAAGTTAAGAAGAAGTTATTTTTAAAAAAAGTTAAAAAAAATTTTAAGTTAAAGTTAAAAAAAGTAATAAAAAAAAATCCGGCGAATTATACATCGACCCACCTAATAACCAGCTCTTAAAGTTCTTATTTAAAAACCGGTTCTTAACGTTTCTATTTAATTTTAATTTTTTTGCATTAAGAACCCCACCTAAGAACCTCTATTGGAGATGCTCAATGTCTTTTTTTATTGTTTTGACATATTTAATCAGTTGGTCGAGTCTTCGTCCTACCCTAACTTCTAATTTTTGTTGTTATTTGTTTATTTTCTTTGAGTTTGATATGTTAGATTTTCTCTGTATGATTGTTTGATTTTTGCAGTAGTTTAACATCTAATTTTGCTCTTAAAGTTCTTATTTAAAAACCGTTTCTTAACGTTTCTATTTAATTTTAATTTTTTTGCATTAAGAACCCCATCTAAGAACCTCTATTGGAGATGCTCAATGTCTTTTTTTATTGTTTTGACATATTTAATCAGTTGGTCGAGTCTTCGTCCTACCCTAACTTCTAATTTTTGTTGTTATTTGTTTATTTTCTTTGAGTTTGATATGTTAGATTTTTCTATGTATGATTGTTTGATTTTTGCAGTAGTTTAACATCTAATTTTGTAATTGAGTATTTTTTCTAGGTTATGGAGAAGAATGTTTTGAAACAGAGGATTATAATTCCTAGACTCATGGAGTTCTGGTTTTATTTTCAGGGCAAATCCATTTAAAGAGCTCTCTTGGTATCACTTTTTTAAAAAATTAATTCTCAAAATTTTGTCATCTCTGTGCAGCGATTGACATTGAGATTCCTGATTCCCCATCTCTGTGTTCTCATGCACAGCTTTCTTCGTAATTAGACCTATAGTTTCTTATGCTGGACTCAAACTTCTATAATCTTTGTGTACATAGGTCGAGTGGCGTATCTAAGGCTCTAAAGGCTGAGAGATGTGGTTGTTACTCTCGCGGTGTTTCCACCATCGATGAGAGCTCCAAGCTTTGTACAAGTATCAGGGCAGTTTTGGTATCGTCTTCAACAAAGTATTATGATTTCACTGTGATTGGCAGTGGAGTGGCAGGTCTGCGTTATGCTTTAGAAGTTGCAAAGCAAGGTACTGTGGCAGTGATATTTTTGTAGAAGTTCAACGGTGTAGTCAAAGTTATGCTTTATTGCACAAATTTCCAGAGCCGCATTCATAAAGTTTTTGCTTCTAAAAATTTGGTCCTTTTTTACACCATCCGTCAACTAAAACCGAACTTTCTTTTCAATGTCTTCTTTGTTTTTACAAATTATGCCATAATCGTCATCTACATGATCATTGTTTTTCAAGTCATCAATCGTCTCTACTATTTCTGTCACAAATTCTTTTGGCTTTTCAGGAAACTTAGCATCATCGCCACATCGACTTGTATCAGATGGTTCCTTATTCAAATCAATCTTTCGTCGTTCATATGTAAATGTGACACACAAACGTATCGACGCATTCTTCCTTGCATACCCAACAAAGTTTTTCAATTGACGATCATTTGTGATAATAACTGGGGGAGATCCTAAGTTATCAATCAAATTGCTTGGTAGATAACTAAACTCGACATTCTGTTCGACTACTCCATAGTCCTCCATAACATCGTTTTTAACTCAACAAGAGTGGTACTTGATTCTAAAGTAAGTCATTTACCTCGTTTTTCTTCATCTACAATGAAAATCCACCCCTTATTGATATCAGATCTCCATAAACCAGGTATGCAGCATATTTGAAGAAGAACCGAAGCAAAAAGCATGTAGAAATCCAAAGTCACGTTTTGTGACGAAAAGAATTAAGATAACGTGAAAAAGTTAAAAACGTGAAAGAGAACGGGAAAAGGAAAAAAAAATTAAAAGATTTTCAGTTAATCCTAGATTTTCTCAGATTTTGTTAACTTACCACTAGAATATATACTCAACGTTCCATAGAATAAAGACAAAACAGCATAACGTATATTCTGCAAAAAGTAGAATGTAGAGAAAAATGTAGAATATGTATTCCAAAATCTGTAGAATGCAACACAAGTTGTAGAATATATATTCTATATGCCAAGTAGAATGCATAACCAGTGGTCGAATATTGATTCTACGTTTGGTAGATTATAGAAACAATACCAGAAAACAAATTCTATAAAATCGTAGAATTTGTATGATTTGTAGAATGTGTATTCTACAAATCGTAGATCTGGTGAAAAAAAATATTTTTAAAATCAGAATATTTCCTTAAACAATTATCAAATATATTTTTATTTTCTTTTTTGGAATTTTCAAATTTTCTAAATATTTTAAAATATTAATTTTATAATTTTTAACATGAATTAAAGGGTATTTAAGTCAAAAAGTGACAAAAGTTCACAAAGTCTTAAGGGGACAATAGTCTCCTAAATTGATTCTATATTTACAATTCTCCCTTTTATTAATTTAATATTATATTTTATTTGATAAATATGAGTTTTACACTCTAGTGTTTAGATCACTTTTATATTAGCAGTTAATACCACATAATCCGATATTTTCTCCATAGTTGAATCTCATGAGTATACATTTGATTTGCATAAAACAATGTGAATGAAAATTTTGGTATATTGGTGCATCATACCAACTTCTATCATTTTTTTGATATCATCGTCGATTCGTTCATTTTCGATAGCTTTAATATGTTGCAGGTTATTTTCATATTTTGGCGGTTTTTAATCTAAGTTTACTCATGCATCCAATAGCTTTCACATAATAAAATTGACATCTCAGCTTCCATATTTATTTACTATATATCTCAAAACTTGTTATCGAAAATTAAAGAATATATTCAACATAATTCCATATTACCATCTTTGTAATTCGTTTTCTAATTCGTTTCATCTTTTTATTCCTCATTGTTCATATTTCAAGACACCATCACGCCATGTTGATAGAGAGGGATTTCTTGTTTGCTTTCCTTATTGCTCCTTTTGGTCATATAACTTTGTTTTTGTCTCATGCTCAGGTCCGGCCCAACAAAAATAGTGGTCCGAGACAAGAAAAAAAAATGTGGCCCTTTGTAAAATGTATAAAATAAAAGTTTAAGGCATAATTCCAATTTAACTTGAAAATCATTGGAAAAAAATTAAATAAAATAACTTGATATAAAAAAGGATAAGTATAAAAAAAATTTGGTGGCCTTATAAAAAATGGAAACATCAATTTTGTGGCCCATAAAAAAACTAATAAAATGGGTGGTTGAGTGGTCCAAGGCCATGGCCTAACCTGCCTAGCCTCTGGGCCGGGCCTGCCCATGCCCTTACATGAGCAAACACTCTTCACCATAATGGATTCAAACGCTTTTGATCACCACAATGTTATTCCCACCCAAACCCCTGACAAAGTAATTTGTCTTTAGCCCGGCATTGAGTGCAAAACTGGTCGGATCACTTGACTCACCTCTCAGCTCAAGTTCTACTACAAACCCTCTTGTAATTGCTCTACCTTATTTTCTTCACCTACTCTCTTCTTTCCCTTGCCTCCAAATGGTTAAGGAAAGGAACCCATACCATTTCTAGACTCCTTAGTAGTGAAACCAAATCACTACCCATGAAGATATATATGTCATATTTACTTCAAATTAATTGAGAACATGTTAGTAAAATGAAGAAATAAGAAAATGGGTAAGGTGTTCATACCAATGAATAGGTCTTACATTTAACATGAAGTGGTAGATGAGACTGTGCTATGCCGAGATCAAAATTACACACATCTGACACTACACAAGGGAGCTTAATTAAAATGTAGAAAAGATTCTGAGAGTTTATATTAAGTCATTTACGCATAATCTATTTGTACAATTGAACGATGAGTACTTCATCTTCTTTTAAACATGTGTACTAGAATAATAACAAAAGTTCTGATATATGATAGAAGTACACTAAGATTCAAGGAGAATCCAAGTTGAATTGTATGAAAAATATACAAAAATTTAGTTGAGAGTTACAAAGAAACGAATAGAATCTAGTAGTACCTCTCAAGCCACAGAAAGCTTCTTAATGGAGACATCTCGATGAAACTTGAAGAAAAAGCTTTTTTATCCATAGTGATTCACAAGACTTACTTTTGCATCTTTCTTGGCTTCATTCTATCAATGTCCAAACAGTTATGGGGCTGGAGCTTCTCTCTGGGCCGAATCGATCCTTCTATGAAGCTTTGTTCAAAATTCGCCAGTTCCTGTTTGTAAGGCATATGAACAAAGCAAAGAGTGATTAATAGTGGAATTTCACAATCATATTCATAGAATCATCTCTATAATATTATTTAAAAAAACATTTTTATAAATGAATTTTGTTTTGTAAGTTATTACATGAAATGCCATTATAATTAACAAAGACTAATTAAAATAGGAAATGATATAATAGTCTTTTAAAATTATTGATTAGAATATGGAAATTATATATTTTGCATTAAAGAGATTATTTGTTTTTTAATTTTTTAATTGTTTTTAATACTATATATTTTAAAATAATAATCGATTCATATATATTCAAAAAAAAATATATATTCAAAATCTTGGTGTATTTTTCACTATAATTTATTATATTTTATTTGAATATATATCAAAACAAAAATTAAAAAATATTTTACTAATTTTATAAAAAGTTAGACACAAAAAACTTTTTTTGCAAAGAGTTCGTAGACTAATCACAAAAACTAAAGTCATTTAACGGTACATATTAGAGTTATGTTTTCAAAATTATAAGTTTTTGCGGGTTAGCCCGAATAATATTTTAGCTCACTACAAAACGGGTTAAATAGATAAATTATTATAAATTGACAGTTTTATCTATAATCATTAGTTAGTCATATTGTAAAATTCAGATAAAAACAATTTTAGAACAATTTTAGAACAATTTTTTTTTTTTTAAATTACTCCGTGCTATAATTAGCGCATGTTAAATCCTAGTCATATCAGAAAAAGTAAACCTTGTCTGAAAACAACATTATATGAAACTTGTATTAGTTACTAGATAAGTACCCGCATATATGCGGATTTGTAATTTAATATTTTATAACCCGTGAAAAAAATAAAAGACGATAAAATAGAAAACAAAATTAGATCACCCATGAAAATATCTTATACATAAATTTAGAAACAAAGTTTACGATAAAATAAATATATACATTGAAAGAAAAAATTTGTGAATAGATGCAGTAAATAGTTGTGGATACGATTATTGGACTTTTATTTCTTTTTGGTGTAATTGATATATTACCAGATTGTGGTTTATATAGAGGTGAGAAATTAAAATACTTTTTCTTTTATGATTAATTTTCTTAATCTAAATGGATAACTACGTAATATTTTTTCCTTACTATATTAATCTTGCCTTTCAGGATAAATTATAAATTAAAACTAATTTGATTAATATTTACTTTAATTCATTTGTTTTTTAAATTAAACTGAAACATGTCAAGATCTAAATTAACTGTGACAAATGTCATGATCTCGTGAGTGAGAATTATCTTACGTGTCACACTCACATTGAGAGATCCAACTTTATATAATACGATAGATATATTATTAACTTTACATTTTCGAATTATGAATGTGAAATTGAGAAGCTATCAATTTGGTTATCTAGAGGTGGGAAATGCTAATTCATTTTCTATTTAGGATTGTATTCAATTTTAAGTTTTTGGTTTTTTTAAGAATTACTAATTGTTCTTTCCTTTTTTAAAACTTAAGTTTTTTTATGATTGCAATCTATTGTTTAATTTCCTTATTCTAAACTGAAATATGTTGTTTAAATAAAATTTGGCTTTTATTTCTTTTTTTAGGATTGTTATCTATTGTTTAATTTATTTATTCTAATTTAAAATATGTTATTTTTTAACTTTGGCTTTTGGTCGTTGTTATATATTAATAATTTTCCCTTTTTAAGTTTTCTTTTGTTATAATGGAAATGATTATAAATTTTTAAGTTTGGTCGTATATTAATAATTTTTCTTTTAAGTTGAGAGTATATTTATAATTTTTATTTTTTAATTTTGGTCGTGGTTGTAAATTATAAAATTTACCTTTTAGAATTATGAATGTGAAATTGATAAGATATCAATTTGGTTATCTAGAGTCGAGGAATGAGATTTTTTTTTCTTTTTAGGATTGTGTTCCTTTTTAAGTGTGTGATTTTAATAAAAATTACTAATTGGTCTTTCCTTTTTTAAAAATTTAACTTTTTAGGATTGTAATCTATTGTTTAATATCCTAATTCTAAATTGAAATATGTTTTTTTTAATAAAATTTAGATTTTATTCCTTTTTTTTTTATGATTGTAATCTATTGTTTAATTTATTTATTTTAAACTAAAATATGGGTTTTTTTTAACTTTGACTTTTCTTTATAATTTTTGTTTTATTTTTCTTAATCTAAACATAACTACTTTTCCATTTACTTTTTAGTATTAGGAATCAATTTTAAATCGTATATTAATAATTTTTCTTTTAAGTTTAGAATATATTTATAATTTTCCTTTTTTAAGTTTGATCGTGGTTGTAAATTGTAAAGTTGTAGATTGTAAACTTTTAAGCTTCCTTTTGTCACTTTCTTTTATTATAAGTTTTCCTTGCTTATACTTATATATTTTTTTTTGTAAGATTGCCTTTTTACTTCACACTTTTTAATATTTACTTTAATTCATTTTTACTAAGATTGTTTTTTTTAGTTTAACTTTTTTAATATTTATTTTAATTTATTTTTACTTTTTTAATTAAATTGACAAATGTCAAAATTTAAATTAATAACCGTGATAAATATCACGATCTCATGAGTTATAATTTTACCTATGTGTCGCGCTCACGTTGAGAGATCCTGCTTTATATAATAAGATAGGAACCACTTGATAAGCATAAATATCATGACAAAAGCATCATAGTAAGTAGACGATTATCACAATGAGTATACGATTATCACAGTAAAAGAATAAAAAGGATCCATACAATTCTTGCAACAGCTATTTAGATATTTGGAAAGACTATCGTTACCGAAATGCCGTAAAAAATCATTGTAATAGAAACTATGATCATAACATTATCAGCCTTACAACGATTTTCCTGGGTTAGAAGTTTGAGTTTCCTTGATCATGTGTTAAGCTTGTGTAGAGATTCAGGATAAGAAAATCAATACAAGAAAACTTCATAAAATACAATCCAAGGATAATTCATTTCATAGTTGCCAAGGAAGCAACCTAGCTTGTCCAAAACATTTCTGATACAAATAAATGCCCTAAACCATCCAATGATAAAATCGATCAGTTTATACTTGAACGCGTCACTCCAATAAATTTCAATAAAATCCACCGCTCCAAATTTCTAATCCAGTTTATAATCATAATAACTTTCAAAGCATTAACGAAGCACAATCACAAGAGTATAGAAAATTCGGGCCGCTAAATTCAATCAAAATCGACCGGTCCAAATATTCAACCATAATACCACCGGTCAATACACTATTCATACCGCTTAAATCGAAAAGTACGTTTTGCTACTTCGTTAAAACATTATTGATCTCATCTTCTTCAATTCACATTCGTACATACAGAGATTCCAGTTTCTCTCGATTTGTTCGACTGGAATTGCAGTTGTATCTGAATTTCCCCAATTCATCAAGCTGGACAGGCACCGAGTGGATCGCCATGGGAGTGGCGTTTACGAGGACTCCTACCCAACTCATCCCAGAGGACCTTCTCGTCTCTCAGATTCACCCTCCATGACACGCTTTGACGAGGATGATGAAGCTTTTAGCCACCGTCGTCGTCGGGGAAACAGCCCTAGCATTTATCGAGTTGGAATTGAGGCCGTAGGAGCTGCTGGTCGACGCTGGGAAGGTGACAGCCCTACGGATCGTGATGTTTCCGGAGGTTTCCGGCCGATCAGCGGTCCTTCAGGTAGATTAGATTTTCACCCGATGGGTTTTGCCCTCGATGGAGGCGTTGGTGGATTTCGACCGATGGGTCCTGACGGAGCTGGCGGAGGCCGAGGAGGATTTCGGCCTAGCGGACTCGTGAAGTTTCCGCCATCGGAGAGTCCAGATGGAGGGGCAACGATGGGTAAACTAATGGAGTCTGATTACTCTGTAAGATTGACTCCACCGACGGTCCAGCAGCCTCTTTCGGGTCAGAAAAGAGGGCGTCCTCTCTCGGAGCATGGCAGCTTTACTGGAACTGGTAAGCTTCAATCGTAATGTAATGTATTCTAGTTGTTATGTAACTCGATTGTTGAAGGTGTTTCCATTTTTTACTTGTATGTGATAATCAGAGCTATTTCCAAACTTCATATGTAAGCATCCTTTACTGGGTAATCTGTTTTGCAGATGTTTCTGATCGTACTAGTATAGTCAAGCTTTTTGTTGGCTCCGTACCAAGGACAGCTATAGAAGAAGAAGTGAGTTAACCTGCAATTTTTTTCTAATTTGTTCTCTATATACGCTCATCGTTGAGACATTCTAGACCACGAATCTCGTAGAATCTTTTCATGCCTAGACCGTTCGCGTTGAGATCTTTACCTTTTCTAATTTCTATCTTTTGGTTTTTATATTCCAGGTCCGTCCCTTGTTCGAACAACATGGAAATGTACTTGAGGTTGCTTTGATCAAGGACAAGAGAACTGGACAGCAGCAAGGTATGTCGTGATTTATACTTTTTCAAATTTATACTTTTTCAAATTTCAGGTCTCCTGAAAAGGCTGATGGGAAGCAACCCTAGTCTCATCATTGGCCTCCATTTGTTTGCAACAATTTTCGGGCTTATTACTTGTGCTTGCGAGCGTCTTATCTGTGTTGGTTTGTCACAGAAGAAGGCTACCTGTGTAGCTGGCTAAGAAAGGGTGTATGTATAGACCTTGGGCAAATAGGTTATGCTACTTGTGTCTATTCTAGAACTTAAGATGTGTTTTAAAAGTGTAGCAGACTTTATTGAGGGTGTTTTAGAGTTGGAGTTAATGTACAAAAAATTGAACAGATGTTTTACTGTTGCCTTTATAGTGGGTATTAGTTTAAAGAACATCGCTACTTTCCTTTCCTATTGAATTCCATCTTTCTTTCCTCTTCCTTTCGATAAACTGAAAATGTTGTGTATGGTCTTGACAGGGTGAATGTATTTTTAGTTGGTAGTTTTACAAGGTTTAACAGATGGTTTGATTGATTTGCCACCTCTGCTGGTCAAGATTTGGCCGTTTCTTAGCAATTATATCATGGTGGATGTTTGGCATCTTTAATTTCTTTCATATCCACTTTTGGATGTTCTGTCTCTATTGGTTGATGATGGAATTCTTTTACCTTTTTGGATGCTTGATGCCAGAATGAATGCCTTTTTCCTCTTTTTTTTTTTTGTGAATGGCCGAAGAACTATGATGATTGTTTTTCTTTTCCCTCTCTTTGAATGGCCCAAGTTGTGGATTTGCTTTGTTCTTCTCTCTCTATTGCTTGGACGGCTTGTGATGTGATATACTATCTGTCGTCATTGATTAATGTATGTTTCGTGGAGTAGCTCTTATGTTTCTGTATGGTGACCCATTGCTGATCTCTATTTATGTGGAAGAGATGTCTGATAACATTTTTTTTGTAAGTTCCCTTTTCGCCAACCAGCCTTTGAGCTCGGTTCTGTTTTTTTAGTAGTCTAATCCTCGTTATTGAGATTCCTCTTGTAAAATTCCATAAACTTCTGTCTTTATTTTGTCAGTGTGAAGAATTACTAGATGATGAATGATGTGATTATATGTGTTGCATAGTTATTATTTATTAATTGTTGACTTTGCAAGAAGCTATTGTATGATTTGTATCTATAACTGCTACACCTTTTTGGGTGGCCTAAGAAGTGCATTAGATTGTGGTGACATCAAACTTTTACTCTTCTCGTTATCACGGTTTGAATGCAATAGATTACACAACTCTTTCTTCAGTCCTGTAAAATGTTTGGTGGTACTAACAGATGGAATAGTTTCTGGTGGTAAATACGTCTTGACTTTCACTCACTCTCCCTGCATCGATCAGCATCAAACATGAGCCTAATTATATATTAAATAAAGCAAGTGTAACTCTTTTCTAAATTGCAATTATTTCCAATTAAATACCATTGGATTATGGTTATCTTTCCCATAACTGTAGTTTATTTTTTGAAGTCTTCAAATGTGTGATGTATGGTGACGAAAATGTGATATATGGTGACAAAAATGTGATATATGGTTCTGGTTTTAAATATATTACCTGTTACTTAGCAATGATTGAGAATTCTTACATACTGAATCCTTTACTTGGTCCTGTAGTCATGTTTTATGTTGGTGCTAACTTGTACATTTTTCTAGAGTTTTTTTTCCAATGTATGGATCTTACTTGCACAAACTCAGCCAACCTTTGTCTAAAAGGCCCTCTTGTAGATATGTTATGTGAAAATACCGACTGTGTTCTTTTTAATTATTTTGTGGGCATATGCTCCATTTGAAGACATTAGTTTATTCTCTCCAACAACTTTACAACAATGATATAAGTGGAGGCTGTCAGGACATGTCTTATGATTTTGCTAATTAACTTATGTGCTTTGAATATTTATTTCTTCAAGATCGTGGTTGTGTGGCTTGTACATTTGTAATGCAACTATTTACTAGTACCTCTTGATGTTGATAGATGGAAAATTTTGAACCTTGAACAGACAGCTTAAGTATCAGTCTTTAATGCAGGCTGTTGTTTTGTAAAATATGCAACTTCTGAAGATGCAGATAGAGCCATTAGAGCATTGCACAATCAGATCACTCTTCCTGGGGTAATTACCACTAATGCTTTCTCTTATCAAGGACAGGGAAATATAGGTTGTTTCACCTATTATATTTTGGTGATTCCTAGGGAACTGGCCCTGTTCAAGTTCGTTATGCTGATGGCGAGAGAGAACGCATAGGTAATCAACTTCCATGTATATTATCTGAATGTGGCTTTCATTTTCTGGTGTACATAGGGATGACCATATGCTGTATAAATTCAACATTAGAAGAATTGAGATATTGTGGAAAATGATATGAGTTTTGAGGAAGTGGATCCTTTTTTTCTATTGTCTTTGCCTCACTCTCAAGTCTCAACTGATTTAATTCCAATCTTCTGAAGGTGCGCTAGAGTTTAAGCTTTTCGTTGGTTCACTAAACAAGCAAGCCACTGAAAAAGAAGTTGAGGAGGTATGTCTCATATCCTACCTGTTGATGAAAGTCGTTACATATGGTCGATTTACAGAACAGTGAAGAGTTCTGAATTTAGATATTACAGTGTCTCCTGTTGCCTCAGCTGAGTGATAATTTTTACTAGTCTTCCCAAAGGGCCAGTGGCTTGAAAAATTGTGTCAATTATGCAAGCGCGTACACATTTTACTAACTGAGTAATCTCTTTTTCCAAATGGATCTAACTCTTTGACTGTCAGGTTTCTTTTCTCTATAAATAAAATTGATAAAGATGTGAACGGCTACTTTCTGCATCAACTCATGTGTGTCAATTTTCCCAATTCTCTTTTGATGAACTGTTTGATTGTTATTGCTTTAACAGATCTTTTTGCAATTTGGCCGCGTGGAAGATGTCTATCTCATGCGTGATGAATATAGACAGAGTCGTGGTATGTCTTATTACTGCTACTAGTTTCTATAAATTGTTTGATGCGTGATGGTGTGATATGGTCAACCTGTGTTTTTCATTCATGTAGGATGTGGGTTTGTTAAATATTCAAGCAAAGAGAGTGCAATGGCAGCTATCGATGGTCTCAATGGAACTTATACCATGAGAGTAAGCTGTGAATCACATAAGTATCTCAGTTTCTCTCATTATCACCTCTGGACCTGTTTTGTTTACTGGCCTTAATCCATTCCCCAGGGTTGCAATCAGCCATTGATCGTTCGGTTTGCTGATCCAAAGAGGCCTAAACCTGGCGAGTCAAGGTATTGCCTCAGGAGACTACATTTTGATTCATTCTAATGCTCTTATCAGGAAAATGTGTATAACTTCATTCTCTGTTCTGTCTGAGTTACATTTGGGGAAGGGCCTGGGTGGAGAGTTTGGGATCTTGTTCCTTCTCCAGTTATTACTGAAATTCCAAGTATTGCTTTCTATATATCCATAACTAGTTTCCGTTTCCAGGGACGTGGCACCTCCTGTTGGACTTGGTTCAGGGCCTCGTTTTCAAGCTTCAGGACCAAGGTAACTGGGGTGAAAGAGATCGTGATTATGCTCATGTAATTATATATTTTGATTAAACCTGGTCTCCTCATCTCCATTTGTTAGGCCTACATCTGGCCTCGGTGACCTTAGTGGGGATGTAAGCCAAACAAATCCTTGGCATCCAAAGAATTCACCAAACATAGGCCCACCAAGTAGCACTGGGATCCGTGGTATCGGAAGTGACTTTTCTCCTAGACCAAGTCAAGCAACATTGCCTTCAAATCAGGTGAGAACAGCTTGATGATCATGTATATCATCGTAGATCTACACACCCATACAAGTAACCGCACATAAGGTTTGCATGTACTTTATCTACTGCATACATATGAGCTTATGGACTCATGGAAAGAAGCATGAAGTTCCGACCTTCCAGCTTTTCATATGATGCTACAAATATGATGTGTGTTGCAGTCAAACGATATGGCCTTGATTTGTAGTTTTTCAGTTTCTGAGGCGATTTTTTCTTCAATAATTTCTACTTCTGATGTGAGATTTTTTATATATGACATTATATAATGTTAGGGCGGTCCATTGGGTGGTTATGGTGTTCCTCCCCTTAATCCTCTTCCAGTTTATGGAGTTTCATCTTCTGCCACATCGCAACAGGTACTTTAGCTATAATTATCTAATCGAGGAAATGTGAAAACGTTGTGCTGATCAGTTTGGAGTTTCAACTTTTCTATTCCACAGCAAAACCGGGCAGCTGGCCAGCAAATATCACCATTACAAAAACCTCCACACCGTCCACAAGACATCCCCTTTCGGCCACAAACTAATTTCCCTGGGGTCCATGCATCCTTGCAGAATCCTTATGGTTATAGCAGCCAGCTGCCTACTTCTCATCTGCCGCCACAGCAAAACGTCCCTCCTGCAACAGCTCCTCAAACTCCATTGAACATCAATCTACGGCCAACACTTGTGTCTTCTGCAACTGATCAATTGCACCCTCGTGCTCAGCAGCCACCGCTACAAAAGATGCAACATCCTCCTTCTGAGCTAGCTCAGCTCTTGTCACAGCAAACTCAGACTCTACAAGCAACCTTCCAATCATCTCAGCAAGCATTTTCTCAGCTGCAGCAGCAGGTGCAGTCCATGCAGCAACCAAACCAAATTTTACCAGTCTCACAAAATGGCCAAGCTGGTAAACAGCAGGTATGAATATACTCTCTCGGTTACGTCTGTCCAGCCGGGTTGCTCAGCTGTTGTTGTGCTGTTTTCACTTCAGATTATGTTCCTGATAGACATCTCAGTTTTCATTTCTTCATGTGTTTTAGTATTCTCCCCTTCTTTTCTAATGTTCCTCCCGGCTGCTTCGTTATCAGTGGGCTGGATCTGCAATTCCAACAGTTGTTAGCACCACTTCTTCTACACCAGTTTGCTATGTGCAAACAGCTGCACCTGCAGTAAGTCAGAGCGTTGTTTCTGTCAAATGTAACTGGACCGAGCATACCTCGCCTGATGGATTTAAATATTATTACAATGGTCTAACGGGTGAAAGCAAGGTGAGAAACGTGATTCCTCTTTAATTATATTTCTTGTGAGTTTCAGGAGAGTTCCTTCTATTTGTTATCCTATTAAGTATATGTGGACATTTTTATATTTGAAGTTCTTTAATACGTGCCATAATATGTGTATAATTGACTTTTGCAGTGGGAAAAACCTGAGGAAATGGTAGTGTTCGAGCGACAGCAACAGCAACAGCATCAACAGCAGCCAACTATACCGCAGCCCCAGACCCAGTTACAGCAGGCTCTGCATTCCCAGCCGATGCAGCAACAACCACAACAGGGTCACCAGCAATATCAGAGCCAGCAATTTCAGCAGCCTTTTTATTCTTCACTGGTTGGTTTCGTTTTCATGCTGGTTACATCCAAATAGTTTTCTCACATGGTCTCTAACTTGGATATTTACTCTTTCCATTTGGAGTTGCAGTATCCAACTGTAGGGTCCAGCCATAATGCTCAGGTGTATATCTCTCTGATCTGTTTACTTATTATTCATTTCAAGATTTGATTCTGGTATAAGGAGATGGACCACCTTATGTAAAATTTAATAAGCCATGGTTTTGCCAGCGTTTTGAATACAGATAAAAAAACATATAACGCGAATGTCTGTTTTTCCTTTTTAAAATGCAGTATCCGTCATTGGCAGTCGGTCAAAATAGCCAGGTACATATCTAAATCTGAGGCATAGTTTCGGTGGCATTTTAGAAAGAAGAAAACGCTGTGCGTATATTCTCTATTTGAATATCTTCTTCTTTTTTTCCTAGAAAATGCAGTTTCCTATGTCAGGGACTGGTCAAAATACGCAGGTATATCTTATCATGTATAGACAAACTCTCATGTTTTCTGATTACCTGTGAATTTAATCAAAGAACATACATGAATACATGCATTTAATGACATTTTCAAAATAAACAAAATTGCTGACATTTTCTTGGTGGGAAATGGTAGAGGCAGAACTTATGTTCTAATCTGTTTGGATTGTCTAGGAATATGGTCGGACAAATATACCAGTGGGAGCCTCTTCAATGAATGATCTGTCCCGAACTCAACAGGTGGCTATGGTGTTTTTTTATTCAGTGATACAAAACTTCTCTGTTCATAATTCTTCCTTTGGTATTCAATTCTCTTACAATCATATCTCTGTTTCCAGAGCCGTGAATCTCCACAAGAACTCATGTGGAAGAATAAAGCTTCAGGTTCAGATCTTCCCTTTCTCTCCTCTGTCTCGTATTTTTTCCATACCGAAACACATTCAGCCTGTATGAGGCTACTTTAGTTTGAAGTTGCATCTATCTCTCTGTGTTGGTACTGTGCAGGTACATGAAACGAGGAGCTAAAATATTTCAGTAACTAGATAGAAACTTCCGAACTAATTATTAGTCAAGCAGAGGAAAGGCATCAATGGCAGTGTTCTTGGTCTCTGATTTTTAGTTAACCCCCTCAGGTATAACAGATAGGCGATTCGCCGACCATCTGAATATCCTTTCTCGAATCAATGATTTTCTTCTCTTTCATTTCTATAGTTACCAAACAAACAATTCGCCTGTTGTAACAGAGGTAGCGCAAGTCATGTCTCATGTTGTGTTAGTAGTAGTGTACTTAGCTGGTAAAACCAAACTTTGATCCAGATTTAGGAGTCATATATCATATATGACTTAATATATGTACTTAGTAGTGTACAAGTGTACATTCATATATTATCTCTTAACCAAACCCAGATCAATTTTTTATTTTATTTTCCAGAGTTCCATAAATTCTGAGTTTCCCGATCTAACTTAATTGTTCATCCATCTCTGTGTTCGTTTCTTCATAGAACTCGTAAACCCAAAGTTCTTTGTAGACTTGTTTAATTTTTATATAAAGATGTCAATAAGTCTCTGGTCTTGGATATAAATGGTTACATCCTTCTCTATTTTGTTTTAGTTAACCGTTCTACAATTCCTCCTAATCCCACCCTCACTACCACCAGTTATCCCTCCCATTTTAACCATAGCATTCTTAAAATCTTCGAAGAAAACCGACTGATCCGCTGCGTAGGTCTCAACAATCTCCCTCGTTCCTGGGTCCTGAACCGCCAAAGCTTGGTCCGATGGAAGCAATCCCTCACCCGAAAGGAGGTTAACATAGTACTGGTTGTCAAATGTTGACGGTGTCACCAAGTCAAGCTGAGTGATACCTACAGCAGGTTCCACGGTTGAGCACAGTTGCTGTAGCGACTCGAGGAACTCAAGGTTGTCCCCGTTGTTAGCCGGCTGTCCAGTTTGTAGTGGCAGCAACCGAGCTGTAAACGACGTGCACTTTGCCTTTCCCAATGTATGCCCACCTGGTTTACATTGGTTAAGTGTGATTATCCTCGGTTTCTGCCAAAACCGGTTGGTTTAGGTAAAGAGAAAAGAAGAGTAGTAGAGACAGTGTACCGGAAAGAGCGACCATGTCTGTTTGGGAAAGGCCGAGATTTTGAAAGATAGAGATGAGAGTTGGTACGGTCGAGTTTGGTGATGGTAAGCTATTTGTTGCTGCCTGTTTACTCGCGGTTCTACCGTCTTTTCTTCCCACTTCCACCTCCCATGTTGGTCCACCCGACTACAAATATCCGATTTAAAGTGTTCAGTCAAAACCGGTTAAAATGAATTCCATCCGGTTTATACATGAGTATAGGAACGCTAAAACTAGTTACCACAACGACTGAATCTCTAGCAGCCATGGCAAGAATATCTGCGCATGAGACAGTCTCTGGACATACAGATTCAAGATCAGACTTTATCGAATCGATAACCTCGAAACCTCGGAGAGAATTAAGATTGGGAGGCGCCGTTTTTTCACCAACCAATCCCTCTGTGTCATCCAACAACACCGAAGCATCACATCCCTGCAATGCAATGCAATGCAAGTCAAAAACATATCCCGGTTCATACACCTGCTCTACTTAACCGGCATGATTAATTGATTCATAATTTCCCCCAAAGCAATTAAAACGAAAAACAAGATGAGGGGACTTGCATTGACAAAACAGTCGTGGAAATGAAGACGGAGAAGAGAAGCCGCCATTCTTGGATCCTGTAAAACCGCAGTCTCGACCGACGAGTAGACGATAGACTCTGCTTCCGGGCAGCTATTCCGGTATAAACCGAAATCAAGAACCAAACCGAATCCTATACCGAAACCTGAACCGGTTTCCCCACTTCCGTCTTCACAAGTCTCGCTGAAGTTGGTTGGATTCTCAGAGAGCGAGAGAATTGGCATTGAAGCGAAAAGCATAACGAACAAGTTAAAGAACATCTTCATGGTTATATGATCTCTCTCCATTTTCTTCTCGAGTTTTAACATTCAATAGAGTTGGTACTGTTTTAGGAAGCTAGTGTAGTGTGTGTCCATATTTATAGAAACAATTAATTATATATAGACATACACGCATACATGATACATACACACGTATATATTTATATATGTATGTGTGAGCGCATGACTGCATGTGCATGTGCACTACACCAACCCAATTACGGATTATGTACTCGTAAATTTAATCATATGTATGTATGTTAATGCTGCGTGTGTATTAAATCCAATAAGGTAAAATTGTGATTTTGTCATCATACAATATTATATACAGTCATAAACCCAAGAAGGGATAAATTTGAAACCAAAATTGCAAAAGGTGGCTGGCTAATCTTTATTACTTATTAAAAATTTAAAAATTAAAAATGAACAAAAGAATTCTAACTTGAAAATGTAATAAATGAAAAGGAAATTGTCTTTTATTAATGAAATCCATAGATAAAAAAAAAAGGAAATCACAAATAAAACATGTTGCTTCTATAGACAACAGAGAGAGATGTGTCGGTGTACACTGTAGAGTCAGGAGTGGTTAAAAAGACAGACCAATTCAATACTTGGAATATGAAAGAAGTTAGTTTTCTTTTTTTGGTCACCAAATTATACTAGTTAGTTTTTGAACATTATGCTTATTTATTTCGTTTTTTTTTTTATCAAGTAGTAGTTCTTAAAATTTATCAATGTACAAATAAAATATAGAATGATATAAGATGCATGTGGTTGTTACTGTTGAAAAAGTACATTACTCTTCAATGAAGAAAGAGTCAAATTCATTTCGTGTGGTCCACTTGATTTTTCTCTAATTGATTACAAAATTTTATTATATAAAGTTGAATATTTCAAAATTAGATTTTCACATGGTCTTGATATGTGTTAAGTCAATCGATCAGATTTTGACATAAGTAAAAAGAACTTCCAATTAGATTTTGCCACATAATATTAATAATAAAAGGAAAATATAAATGTATTCCTAATTCTAAAATTTAAAGTTACTGGAAAAACAGAAAATATAAATTTATCTTAAAAGCCAAAGTTAATTAAAAATTCAAAAAAATAATAAACAATTTTTAATCCTAAAAGGTAAAGTTACAATAAAAAATAAAAATAAAAAATTATTCTAAAAGGCAAAGTGAATAAAAAAGGAAAAAAATAGAAATTCCTTATTTTTCATCTAGATTAAGGAAATTAAACAATGAATTGCTAATCCTAAAAGGAAAAAGTTATAATTTCTTATCTCTATATAAACAATTTGATAGTGTCTCAATTACACACCCAAAAAAATCAAAAGTCAAATAATCTTTTCCAAAACTATCTACTGTGGAAGCCCCTTAGTCCAGTGGTCGACTAAAGGTTAATTAATGTTTCTACACCAGGAAGTCTGGGTTTCAATTCTCAGAAGATACGATTTCTGTAGGTTATTAATGTAGACAAGTTTATAAGAAAATTTTCATCGTGGTGCAAGGAGAGCCGTTCAGTATAAAAAAGATTTTCAGACGTAAAAAAAAAAACTATTTACTACATATGTTCTAACAAATTTTTCCTTGAGGGTTATATATTTGCTGCATTGAAAAAACTATTTTACCATATATATTAGTAAGTCAATCAGATTTTGCGTTAAAACCTTATTTTTGGGGCAATTATATACTATTTTTACTTTTATCGTTTACAAGCTTTTTGCACGGATAATAAAATTTTAAATTATAAATTCGCGTAGATCTTATTATATAAAGCTGAATCTTTTAACGTGGGTGTGACACGCAGACAAAATTATAATTCACGAGATCGTGACATTTGTCACGGTTGTTAATTTAGAACTTGACATGTGTCAATTTAATTAAAAAAGTAAAAATAAATTAAAATAAATATTAAAAATGTTAAACTAAAAAAAGGAATTTTAGTAAAAAAGAATTAAAGTAAAAATTAAAATGTGTAAAGTAAAAAAACAATCTTACAAACAAAAAAAAGAATATATAAGTATAAGTAAGGAAAACTTATAATAAAGGAAACTGACAAAAGGAAACTTAAAAGTTTATAATCTACAACCACGATCAAAGTTAAAAAAAGAAAATTATAAATATAATCTAAACTTAAAAGATAAATTATTAATATACGATTTAAAATCGATTCATAATCCTAAAAAATAAATGGAAAAAGTATTTATGTTTAGATTAAGAAAAATTAAAAAAAATTATAAAGAAAAGTCAAAGTTAAAAAAAAAACCCATATTTTAGTTTAAAATAAATAAATTAAACAATAGATTACAATCATAAAAAGAAAAGGAATAAAATCAAAATTTTATTAAAAACACATATTTCAATTCAGAATTAGGAAATTAAACAATAGATTACAATCCTAAAAAGCTAAAGTTTTAAAAAAGGATAAAACAATTAGTAATTCTTAAAAAAACCACACACGTAAAAAGGAATACAATCCTAAAAAGAAAAAAAATTCTCATTCATCGACTCTAGATAACCAAAAGATAAATTTTATAATTTACAATCAGGACCAAAATTAAAAAATAAAAATTATAAATATACTCTAAACTTAAAAGAAAAATTATTAATATACGACCAAACTTAAAAATTTATAATCCTTTCCATTATGACAAAATGAAACTTAAAAAAGAAAAATTATTAATATACAACAACGACCAAACTCTATATAATAATCTACACATTTCTAAAGTTTTTAAAAAACAATAAAAGCCAAAAAAAAATATTAAAAAACATATTTCAGTTAAGAATTAGTAAAATTTTTATCTTATAAAACTAAATGTTTCAAAAATGTTAATTCACCTGATCGCGACATGTGTCAAGTCAAAGTTGGAAATATTTAAAATCGATTGATAAAAAACTTAAAAATTCTTATTCATTATCTTAAAAGAGAAAGTTCCTAAAAATAAAATTAAAAAGTTAACGAATTAAATTTATCTTAAATGGCAAAATTAATATAGAAAAGAAAAACCATTACTTAGTTTTTTCATTTAGATTAAAGAAATCTTATTATATAAAGCTGAATCCCTCGACGAGAGTGTGACACGTAAGATAATTTTCAATCACGAGATCGTGACATGTATTGTTGTTACTTAAGATCGCGACATGTGTCAAAGTAATATTCTGAATAAAAAGAAAAAAAGAAAAAGAAAATTAAGATTATAACTAAGATTATAACAATCATGAGATCATGACATGTGTAAAAAATGAAAAATAACAATGCAATAATATAAACTTTCCTAGAAGACAAAATAATAAAAAAAAACAAAAATAAATTGTGTTTTATTTAAATATAAACTAATAAAAAATATATATATAAACTACAAAAAAACTATAAAATTTATATATGATTCATATATAGATATATATATATATATATCTTATTACATAAAGATGGATCCCTCGACGTGAGTGTGACACGTATGATAATTTTTAATCACGAGATTGTGACATTTGTCACGATTGTTAATTTAAATCTTGACATGTGTTAATTTAATTAAAAATAAAAAATGAATTAAAGTAAATATTAAAAAAGGTTAAACTAAAAAAAGGCAATTTTAGTAAAAATAAATTAAAGTAAATATTAAAAATGTTTAAACTAAAAAATGCAATCTTACAAAAAAAACAAGTATAAATAAAGAAACCTTATAATAAATGAAAGTGACAAAAGAAAATTTAAAAGTTTATAATCTACAACCACGATCAAACTTAAAAAAGGAAAATTATATATATACTCTAAACTTAAAAGGAAAATTATTAATAGACGATTTTAAATCGATTCATAATCCTAAAAAGTAAATGAAAAGTAGTTATGTTTAGATTAAGAAAAATTAAACAAAAATTATAAATAAAAGCCAAAGTTAAAAAAACCACATGTTAAATTAGGATAAATAAATTAAACAATAGATAACAATCCTAAAAAGAAAAGGAATAAAAGCCAAATTTTATTTAAAAAAAACATATTTCAGTTTAGAATAAGGAAATTAAACAATAGATTGCAATCATAAAAAAACTAAAGTTTTAAAAAAGGAAAGAACAATTAGTAATTCTTAAAAAAAACTAAAAACTTAAAATGGAATACAATCCTAAATAGAAAAGGAATTATCATTAACCATCTCTAGATAGCCAAATTGATAGCTTCTCAATTTCACATTCATAATTCGAAAAGGTAAAGTTACTAAAATATATATATATATATATATATATCTTATTATATAAAGCTGAATCTTTCAACGTGGGCGTGACACGTGGAATAATTATCACTCACGAGATCATGACATTTGTCACGGTTAATTTAGATCTTGACATGTGTCAGTTTAATTTAAAAAACAAATGAATTATGTAAATATTAATCAAATTAGTTTTAATTTATCATTTATCCTAAAAGGCAAGATTATTATAGTAAGGAAAAAATATTTCGTAGTTTTCCATTTAGATTAAGAAAATTAATCATAAAAGAAAAAGAATTTTAATTTCTCACCTCTATATAAACCACCATTTGGTAGTATATCTATTAAACCAAAAATAAATAAAAGTTCAATAATCGTATCCACAACTATTTACTACATTTATTCACCAAATTTTTATTTCAATGTATATATTTATTTTATCATAAATTTTGTTTCTAAATTTATGTATAAGATATTTTCACGGGTGATCTAATTTTGTTTTCCATTTTATCGTCTTTATTTTTTTCACGGGTTATAAAATATTAAATTACAAATCCACATATATGGGGTACTTATCTAGTCTTATTATATAAAGTTGGATCCCTCGACGTGAACGTGACACGTAGGATAATTATTAATCATGAGATCGTGATATTTGTCACTGTTGTTAATTTAGATCTTGACATGTGTCAATTTAATTAAAATATTAAATATGAATTAAACTAAATATTAAAAAGTGTTAAACTAAAAAAAGGCAGTGGTTAAACTAAAAAAAAAGAAAAAAACAATCTATATAAAAAAAAATTAAAATCTTAATATAACCAAGAAAGGAAACATTAAAAAAGTACATAAAATAAGAAATATAAAAAGGAAACTAATAATAAGTACTACAATAAAAAAGGAAATTAGGAAAAAAAAAACCACGAAAGTAAACATAAAAAAAGGAAAAAATAACATAAAAAGGAAACATAAAAAGAAAACTAATAATAAAACCACAACAAAAAAGGAAACTAGCATAAAAAAGGAAACTTAAAAAAAAAACTTTAAAAAAGAAAATCTATATATATATAAATGAGAATGTTTCAAATTTAGTAACTCGCAAGATCGTGACACGTGTCGAGTTAATCGATCAGATTTTGACACGTGATTAATAAATTTTCAACTATATTATGATAGGTGTTTGGTAAATTTCCAATTATATTTTAACACATAATAATAACTATAAAATAAAATTTATAATCGAATCCTAATCTTAAAAAGAAAAAGGAAAAAAAATTTATAATCGATTCATAATCCTCAAATAGAAGGAAAAGAAAATATTAGTTATGTTTAGATTAAGGAAATTAAACAAAAATTATGAATAAAAGCAAATGTTTTAAAAAAAAAAAGAAAACCTATATTACATATTAGAATAAGAAAATTAAACTATACATAACAATCCTAAAAAAAAAATGATAAAGGCCAAAAAAAATTAAAAAGGAATAGCGATATTTCGGTTCCACTACAAGAAAACAGGCAGTTTGCAACGAACGATTTCGGGACAAAATTCAAATCGTCGCTAACTGATCGTCGTAAACCAGAAATCGCCGTAAAAACGTCGCAAAATTACAAGGAAAAAAATCGTCGCAAAATCGTTGGCAATAAATCGTCGCTAATTCGTCGTAAATTTTACATCGAAATTACGACGAATAATAAAACGTCGTAATAACGATGGTAATACGAAGGCAATTAACGACAATTTAAGGATGCAAATTAGCGACGATTTAGCGACGATTTGACGACGATTTGTTTTTGCGACGATTTGGCGACGAGTTAAATTAGCGACGATTTGTTTTTGCGATGATTTGGCGACGATTTAAATTAGCGACGATTGGTTTTTGCGACGATTTAGCAACGAATGTTAATTGTTTTAGTTTTTTAAATAATTTAATTATAAAATTAAATTTAATAATTAAAATTTAATAATTTTTCAAAAATTAAATTTGAAAATTAAAATTAAAATTAAAATTATAAATATAATAAAAGTTTATTACAAAACAAAATATTAAATAATAAAATTTATAAAGTTATATCGAAATCATCGATTCCGAAAGTGTGATCGGGTTGCTGATGACTTGGCCCCGCATCTGCCGCCGCATCTGCCGCCAAGGCTGCCTCCGTTCGTCTTTGGCGCTTCAGCTTCAACATGGCCTGCATTGTCGGGTTATCGATCGCCATGATGTCGAAGAGGTCATCATTCCCCGAAGTCTCCATCTCTAACGCCCGTTGAAGTCTCGAAATCTTCGCCTGATTTGTCGCAGCTTCGGTCTCAACCCTCTGCTGAAGACTCGTTATCGTCGCACGTAAGACGACTGGATCATCATCTGGCGATCGTCGTCGTGGAGCAAATGACGAGGCGACTCAAACATCTCGAATAGATCCTAACCCGACAACTTTCCCCTTTTTCTTAGGAGCGACCTACAATTAAAATTACCTTTAATGAAAAATTAAAAAAGAAATAATAAGCACAAAAAATATTTAGATATATACTAAACTATTGTAATACCTCCTCGAAGATCTGGTCCATATCGGTTGTGGTCAACCCTCCAGAATTGACCGACAAACCGCCAGGAAATAGCTGCTCAGATAGCTGTGTCTCACGCTCGGTGATCTTGGAAGTCACCTCGTTGAAGATCTGCTCGGCCTTCTCTGAAACGAAGACACCATTCTTCTTTCGGTGTGTCTTCTCATAAACTTGCGTCAACGGAGGGAGTACACCTCCATTTTCGACGGCCTAAAAAAAAACAATGTTATTAATCATATAAATTTAAACGAAATAATTTAAATAAATTTTGATTACCATTTGTAGACGAACACCCGCAAAGGGCGTTTGGCCGGCTGTATGAGGCAAAGCTGCGGATTTGCCATCCGAGCCAACGGTGTTGCGGGAAGCCGAACACCGTTCCGCGGTTAGTATCGACTTCGGATCCAGCCAATACTGCACCAAACCGTCCCAAACCGCTCTATCCATCGAAGGAGGCTTCGCTTCATCGCCATCCTTCTTCCACGCCTTCTTCCATTCCCCAACTACCCCTTGGAGACGAAACTTCACCTTCTCGAGGAACAAAGTCTCAACCTCGCCGTGAATCCCAATATCCCAGTGATATTTTTGCTGCATCAAAAACAAAATTAATTAAAATTTTATCAAATAAAATTAACATATAAATATAAATTAATTATAGGTTTTACGTACCGCAAATATCTTGAACCATGTATCTTTGACGTGGCTCGGGAGCTGTTTCCAATTGCAATGAGGCTCGGTGAAGTAAGCCTTGATGATTTCGGACACGGTGCGCCCAACTTTGCATTCAACCCCAAACCTGAAACAATAATTAATAATTAAATAAAACATATTTAATCTAATAATGTAATAATAAATGTAATTGAAAAAAAAAAATTACCATTCAGAACCTTCGGAATGGTCTGGGTCTAATCTCGTAATATGATGACGTCCCGGCTGTGCAAGCAAATCCAACACCGTCATGTGTGAATACGGGGCTGGCGGACGGCCTCCAACAGGTGGAACATGTGGTGGTGGTGGTGGCAGCGGCGACTCATGTGTCTGCGGGACAAAATCTGTGTGGGTAGCCTCAGAAGACTCGGGTTGGACGCTACCCGATGTCCTAGTACCGGCAAGATCTTTCAAAAACTGAGCATAATGCGCACGACCGCTCATCTACATAAAAATTGAAACATATTACTAACTATAAAAACATATCAAAATTAATCTTCTAATTTCTATTTTTCTATCAACCTAATTTGTTCCATTCATATATATCGTTAACTAAACAAATTAAACATTATTAATAAAATATTCTATCTATTCCAACTAAACAAATTAAATATAATTAAAATACAAAATATTTTTACTAACCTTTTTTTTTTGTCGCAGGGGGTGAGGGGTTTGAGTTTGAGAGAGATTTGAGATTGTGAGTAATGAGTTGTGATCGACTGATTATATAGAAATGGACATCGTCGCTAAATCGTCGCAACATAATCGTCGTAAAATCGTCGCACCACGGAATTTAATTTTTTTATATTAATGTTAATTAAATTCAAGGGTTGCGACGATATTTTATAAAAATAGGGTTTAGGGTTTAGGGTATAGGGCATAGGTACGAGGATTGTTACATCGCTTGCAACACTTCTAAACTGATCTTAATGTTTATCGAGACCTCTAAATCTTCAAATCATCTATATGTTCATCGAGACTGAAGAAATACTAAAAAATAGAGTATGCGTACATGATACATTTGCTAAGATGAACTAAGATAATGAGTTTGTCGAGAGAACGGTGATTAATTGAGTTTATATTCCCGATAATTCAATGAACTCATTAAGGATTTCAAATAAGATTTGGAAAATACAATGAGATTGTTACGGTTTAGTGTTTAGGGTTTGGGGTTTAGAATTTCAATAAATTTCATTAAATCGTCGCTAAGTCGTCGTAATTGGCGACGATTTAATGAAATTTATTATTTTAGATGAATATAGGAGATGCTTGAAATTTATTGCAAAAATACAAGGAGATGCTAAGATGTTAAAGTTTAGCCATAGGGCATAGAGTTTAGAGTTTAGGGTTTACATGAGATTTCATAAGAATCGTCGCTAAATCGTCGCAAATTTACGACAATTTAGCGACGATTCCTATGAAATTCCCTAAACCCCAAACTTCATCCCATTTCCGATCACCGCTCATTTCCCGCCGTAGTTGGGGTGATTAATAAATTAAAAGACACATAGACACATATGTCTCGTAATCTATTAATCGCCGCACCTACGACGAGAAATGAGCGGAGATCGGAGATGGGATCAAGTTAGGGGTTTAGGGGATTTCATTGAAATCAGATCACTTAAATTTCACAATAATTACTCGTTCACAATATTAATTAATACATTAAATTTACAATAATTACTAGCTAGCGCGGTCACTCTGATTCATTTTCGGACGAAGACACATCCATTTCTTGATCATCTGGTTCATCACTTTCTTCGAACTCATCTTCCTCATCTTCTTCCTCTGTATCGTCTGGGAGATATTCAACTTCCCTGTTTTGAGGATCTATCAAAAGGATGTCATCAGTACTCTCATTTGGTTCTGGCATATCAGAGCAATGATCTTGCTGCATTGGGAGATCCTCAATTCGACCCCTCGGAGAAACTTTTATAACAGATAACCATGAGATACGCGTTGTCCGAACTCGCGGATATGGAACAAAACTGACTTGGTCTGCTTGTGAAGCTAGAATAAATGGCTCATACTTATTGTAACGCCGCGATTGGTTGACGTCTACTGCCCCAAATTTGTTTTTACGGACCCCTCGATCAACTGTTGGATCAAACCAGTCGCATTTTAAGAGAACGCATTTCAAACCTAAGCAGCCGGGGTACTCAACTTCAATTATGTCCTGCAACACTCCATAAAAATCTATTTCGTCCCGCACACATACCCCGTAGTTGGCAGTAGCTCTTTGATTGTCGTATTTGAATGTATGAAATATATATCCGCGTGTGCAATACATGTGTGCAGTCGTTATCTTCGATATGGGGCCTTTGATTAACTCATGGAACCAGAGTGGATATGCGGTATCCCCATGCTCGACCTAAATCGTTAATTAACAAAATCAATATATATGTATTAGATTGTCCAAGTAATTATTTTCTACGTACTTGCGTCTTCAACCAAGGGGCAAAGTGTTGATCTTTACGCTTGTTGATTTCGTCTTCTGAAATTTCTTCAATGACTTCTCGTACTTGTCTAACAAATTCACTGCATACAAAAGTATATATATCCAATTAAGCATAAATGGATATATAATTTAACTATATATATAAACTTACTTCTCAAATTGACTAACTTCTTCGCAATTTAAGAGGATATACGTTTGGGCACTATGATGGTCTTTTTCATTGGCAAACCAAACTGATTTCACGCTTCCACATAATCGACCGATTGAAGAAAAGATTGTTGGGACACCTTCATTAGCATATGTTCTTCCTACACCTCCATCATCATATCGCCGTGCTGCCCTTTTCCGTGTGCGGACCTTCGAGCCGAAATAGTTTCCCGTGAAGTGAGAAGTTTCTTCTGTTAAACTTCCTGCTACTATTAAGCCTTCAACTTTGGCTAGATTTTTAGCCTTCAACTTTGGCTAGATTTTTAGCCTTCCGCTTCAAATATCACATGAATCGCTCGAATGGGTACATCCACCGATACTGCACAGGTCCTCCAAGTTCTGCTTCGTGAGGGAGATGGATAGGTAGATGTTCCATAACATCAAAGAAGGATGGGGGGGGAATATTTTCTCCAAGTTGCACAACAAAATAGGAATAGTAGCATCAAGTTGTGCAATAACATCTTCTGACAAAGTGCGGGTACAAAGATCCCGAAAAAACGCTCCAATGCCTACAATGACAATTACCACATATAAGGTAGACTTGTTAATTTTTCATTTCATATATATTATATCAATGTTTACATATGTGATTAATTTAAAGTTACCTGCAATGGCTTCGTGTACATTTCCTGGTAGAAGTTCAGCAAATGCAAAAGGAAGTAGTCGTTCCATAAAGACGTGACAGTCATGACTCTTCATCCCGGAAAACTTTTGCCCTTTCTCAACACATTTAGCTAGATTAGATACGTACCCATCCGGGAACTTCACATCAGATGTCGCCCATTTGAACAAGGCTGACTTTTCTTCTGCACCCAATCGAAATATGGAACAGGTGCTTTCCCATTGCTTGTAATATGTAACTCATTCAGACAACAAAGATCAGGCAAGTCTAGTCTTGACTTACCGCTGTCTTTAGTCCTTCCACGCACGTTTAACACTGTATGCATGATGTTATCAAAAAAGTTATTTTCAATATGCATGACATCCAGATTGTGTCTAAGCAAATGATCATTCCAATACGGAAGCTTCCAGAATATGCTTTTCTTATGCCAATTGTGATGCTCCCCATATCCATCCGCCATATTAGCTGGAGTGTGCCAATTTCCACCACGATTGACTGTTTCCAGTGCACCATAATGATCAATTTCTACTTCTAGATCTTCCCCAGAAAGATAAACAGGAGGAGGAACACGAACAACTTTGTTCTTTCTAAACAACCGCTTGTTTCTCCTATATGGATGGTGAATCGGTAGAAATCGGCGGTGACAATCAAACCAACTTGTTTTTCGACCATGTTTCAATTGAAAAGCATCTGTCCTATTGAGATAATATGGACAAGCCAATCTCCCATGCGTAATCCAACCTGATAACATCCCGTAAGCAGGAAAGTCGCTTATTGTCCACATAAGCACCGCACGCATTGTAAAATTTTTTTTCCTCGCAAAATCATATGTCTGAACCCCGGTATACCACAACTGTCCCAATTCCTCTATCAGAGGCTGCAAAAACACATTAAGGGAACACTTCGGATGCTTCGGACCAGGTACTAAAATACTCAAGAATAAAAATTCCCTTTGCATGCACATACCTGGAGGAAGGTTGTAAGGCGTTAGGATTACTGGCCATAAAGAATATTGCCTACCAGACATACCAAATGGACTAAATCCATCTGTGCAAAGACCAAGATACACATTTCGTTTCTCTCCAGCGAAGTCTGGGTGTACCGTCTTAAAGTGTTTCCACGCTTTTGCATCTGAAGGATGAGTAACCTCCCCATATGCCTGCAAATGATCTGCATGCCATCTCATCGATGTAGTTGTCCTCTCAGACTGATACATTCTTTTTAACCTATCAGTTATAGGAAGGTACCACATCCGCTGGAACGGTACCTTACTCCGACCAGTACCTTGCGGTTTATATCTTGGCTTATGGCAAAATCGACATTCCAGCAACTTATCATCATCTTTCCAAAAAAGCATGCAATTGTCAACACAGACATCTATCATCTCAGAAGGCAACCCAAGACTATAAACCAACTTTTGTATCTCATAGTAAGTTTCAGCAGCTAAATTGTCCTCTGGCAAATACTCTTTAATCAAATCAGCCCAATCATCCATGCAAACCTCAACTAAGTTATGATCAGTTTTAATAGTCATCATCCTAGCCGCCAACGACAATTTAGAGTGCCCTTCTCTACATCCATCGTAGAGTTGCCGATTTGCATCATCTAGCATATCATAAAATCTTTTTGCATCTAGATTGGGTTCCTCATCATGATGATCAGGTGCAAATGTACTTACGGTTTCATGAAATGCATCTGTAACCATGTCATGAATCCTATCATGATCTTGACCATGCTCCGCATGATAATCAAATTGATTAAAATCATTTGACTCATCAAAACTCGATGTTTGATAATTGCTACTACCACTACCTGCATTTCCCCCCCATGACCCTCTCCATGATAATATCAGATATAGTAATGCGGCATAAACCCTCTATTTAATATATGCGACCACTCCTTCGAGGTAATGATAAATTTCCTATTCTTGCATTTTGGACAAGAATAGGAAATTTATTCTTTAAAATCGTCGTAAAATCGTCGTTAATTGGACCGAAATTAGCAACGAAATTTCGACGATATATTTCGTCCCAATTTTGCAACGATTTAACGACGATTTTTACAGTCGTCGTGAAATCGTCGTAATAACGATGTTGATTTGCAACGAAAAAAAATCGTCGCAAAAAATCGTTGCAAAATGCATGTTTTCTTGTAGTGTTCAGAATAAGGAAATCTTATTATATAAATCTTAATGTTTCAAAATTGTAAAATCACCTTATTGCGATACATGTCAAGTCAAAGTTGGAAAATTTTCAAATCGATTAATAAAAAAAAAAAATCGGAAAGGTAAATCAAACAATGATCAATTAATAACTTATTCATAATCTTAAAAGGTAAAGTTACTAAAAATTTTAAAAAATAAATTTATCCTAAAAGGCAAAATAAATAGGAAAAAATAAAAAAAAAATCTTAAGTTTTTCCATTTAGATTAAAGAAATTAATCCTAAAAAGAATATAATTCTAATTTTTTACCCCTATATAAATCACAATTTAATAGTATGTCAATTACACACCAAATAATTAAAAGTCTAATAATCGTATCCAAATCAATTTACTGCATTTGCTTCACCAAATAATTTTCTTAAGTTATATATTTATTTCATAGGAAATTTCGTTTTTTAAATTTATTTATTATATATTTTCACGGGTGATCTAATTTTTTTTTCAATTTTTTTTTGTTTTTAGATTTTTACACGGATTATAAAATATTAAATTACAAACCGCATATATGCGGGTACTTATCTAGTATATATATAAAGAAGAATGATTCAAAGTTAGTAACTCACCAGATCATGACACGTGTCGAGTTAATCCATCAGATTTTAACATGTGTAAAAAATTGCCTATTAGATTTTGACACATTATATTAACCAAAAAAAAAATTGCTTTTAAATTAAGAAAATTTCTCTTAAAATTAAAAAAAAAAATAATAATTGCTAAGATTTTAAGGAAAAAGAATTCTAATTCCTAACATTTTTCTTTTTAGATTTAAGGAAATTAAAAAAAAAAAGAAAAAAGGCAAATAAAAGTTGCTTTTAAATAAGGAAATTTCTATTAAAGTTAAAAGCTAGAACTAAAGTTAAAAAAAAAAATTACTTAATCGCGACACGCGTTAAATCAAAGTTGGAAAATTTTAAAATCGATTAATAAAAAGTTAAAAATGCTGAAAATTTAATAATTGATTCATAATCTTAAAAGGTAAAGTTACTATAAAAATAAAATTAAAAACTTAAAAAATTAAATTTATCCTAAAAGGTAAAATTACTATATATAAAAAAAAACATTCTTTAATTTTTCCATTTAGATTAAGGAAATTATTACTAAAAAGAAAAGAATTATAATTTATCACTTTTATATAAACCACAATTTGGTAGTATGTCAATTACACACCAACAAATTAAAAGTCCAATAAATGTATCCAAAGTTATTTACTGCGTCTTTTCACCAAATTTATCTTTCAAGATAGATATTTATTTTATCGTAAACTTTGTTTCTAAATTTATGTATTATATATTTTCACGTGTGATCTTATTTTATTTTCTATTTTTTCGCTTTTTTAATAGATTATAAAATATTAAATTACAAACCGTGCGGGTATTTATCTAGTGAGTTTATAAAGTCAAATAATCCAATCTAAATCAAAGTGTAGTAAACCTTGTATGGGCCGGCCCATGGGCTTTACAAAAGCTAGCTGTGTAAATGCTCAAGAAAGTCTATAAAATTACGTCCGATTGCCACATCTCGGCTTTTCGCTTAGAGCTTCACCTCTCTCGTGCATTATTCTCCGAGTGAACGATCCCGCCAAAGACACTGAGAAGAGCGAGTGTGAAAATCAGGAAGAACTCCAAAACTCGTCTGCTAAAGATTCAGCGAAGATGAGTACTATGAAGTTTTGTCGCGAATGGTCTGTTCTTTGCTCTTTTATACTAATTCTTGTGAAATTTAATATTTGGGTGTTCAACCCTTAGCTCGTCTAAATCCGTCTTGAATTCGGTATTGCAACCAGTTCGTCCAAGTTCCGAATTTTAGCTCTAATTTTGTCAATTGGATCAAAGCTCTAATTTTTTTCCCCAATTTTCGCCGGTTATGAACCCTTTTAATTTCTTATGTTTCTTTCTTTTGAAAATTTTCAGTAATAACATTCTATATCCTAAGGAAGACAAGGAGCAAGCGATCCTCCTCTACGCTTGCCGTAATTGTGATCACCAGGTAAACTTGGTTATGCTTTCTTTGGTTAAATTAGGGTTCCATGGTGTTAATGGCACAATGTGATGCATGGCTGAAATCAAGAGACTTTAGTTGAAACTCCTTTCTTCACTTATAGGTTTCTGTAGAGATTTTATATAAGCTTTGATTGTTGTTTGATAACCTGATGTTACTTTCGGTTAAGAATCAAAGTAAGAAATTGAAATTAAACTGAGATTAACGAGTTTAGATCCACAATTGAGGTCATTCTCCTTGTGTCAGATCATGAAACTAATTGGTAAAAGATAATTCTTTGAGACCTTCTGAACAAATGCAAGACTTTTAGAAATTCTAAAGCTTTTAGAGGGTTTCTACAACTTTGCCGTCGAAAACCATTTGAGTTTAAACAATATCCACTGGGTGCACAAGCTTTTTCTTGTTATGCAACTTTTTGTGTTTCCGAGTTGATTTTTCTAGTGTTTGTGTTCTGTTTGTTGATACAATCATCAAGCTTTTGTTAGCTGCTGAAAGCCATGAGATCCCATATGAACGTGTGCAAGGCATCTTAAGCTTAATACTGGATTTTCGAAACCGAATTAATTATCAGTATATTGTTTTCTGAATCACTGTCCTGTTGCTATGAAATTACAAGATCTTAAATTTATATATTCTGAGCATTTGGCTTTGCAGGAAGCAGCGGATAACAATTGTGTTTACAGAAACGAGGTTCATCACTCTGTAAGTGAACAAACTCAAATCCTATCCGACGTTGCGTCTGACCCAACTCTTCCCCGTACCAAGGCTGTGCGCTGCGCCAAGTGTCAACACGGCGAGGCAGTCTTCTTCCAGGTAAATAATTACCTTAAAGCTTGGTCGTTTAATTCGTTATCATTCACGAAGCAAAGAAACATTTTTGTTTTCTTTTTCCTCTGAACTAACTTGCTGATCAAAAGATATTTCTTTCTCTTGCTTTTTCATTTGGTTAATACAATGCCATATCTGGCTATTCGGTTTAATATAGCTCGTGTGTGTAATTGAATTTGCAGGCTACGGCTAGAGGCGAAGAAGGAATGACTCTGTTTTTCGTTTGCTGCAACCCGAATTGTAGTCACCGTTGGAGAGAATAAAACTGTAGAATATTACATTTTTCAAATGTAACGTGTTCTTGAGTTCCCTCATTAAGAGTTTCATACATTCAGTTTGGAGTTTTCTGTGTACAAATATGAATACTGTGGGAGTGTTGTCGAGTTCTTGAATTTTCAGGGTTTTTTATGATCATTTTGGTCTAAATTGAGTCTAATTATATATTTGCTGATTTCTGTGGGGCTGATCTGAAAAATTCGCCGTTATCCATGGGTTGAAATTGACATTTTGAATACGTGGAAACTGGAAATTGGCATATTGGTAGCTTATATCTAGCCTTCTAGTTAGGCATTGGTATTTTACCGGGACCCAAAACTCTGAACAGAACCGACCAAAAAAATAGGGGTTTGGATGATATAACTAAATAATTGATCGGGTGTTCTTTCAATTTAGTTCAGGTATCGGGTTGGTTCGGATATCCGAAAAAAGATTTAAGTGGTTTTTGTTTTTTCTTTACTTTGTTCTGAATCATGCAAAAAAAAAAAGATTGGATCGATCGATCCACCATCCAGCGAGTATTTTTGGGATCGATCAACCACATCTAGATCAATCGGTCCAGCTCGGATCGATCGATCCCCACATCAGACCGGTCGATCCCGTTTTCGGGTTTTATGGTTTATACGGTTATTTGATGTGTACAATCGGGTAATCTGGTTACAAAGTAACCAACCCAAACCGGAACCGACTGTTTTTTATTCTAAATCGATTCCAAAATCAAGTAATCATACCGAACTGAACTCGAACTGATATGACCCAAAATTTTCTCGGTTTCTATGTAATTACAAAAGGTCTATACTCAAAATACCCGATATCCAAAATATCTAAACCGAATCCGAACGGATAATTCGATTGTCCATGGCTATTTCTAGTCATAGCCGCCGGCTGCTGTAACTTTGCTATAACGTGTGATATTATAAAAAGTTGATAAATCTAATCTTCTCATTAAAATTATTTTAATAATCTTGTGGTTACTACGTTATCGTAGTGAATTATGTTGAAAATGTCAAAACTATTTATATTGAAGTTTATGTTCAAATGAATCATTGTATAATACACGATTTGATGATTAGGTTTGGAAAATGAAGTCTCTATAAGAGGATTGAAACTTGCGCATGGGCTGCTATCAAGTATAATATATCAAGAATTTAAATGATAACATTATCTCAATTTTTGAATTTTTGTTTTCCTTGTGTAATCAAATAAGAAAAATTTAACGTGAGCTAAAAAAAAATAATCAAAAATTGGTCCACCACAAAAGTCAAATAATCAGTAACAACCTCATGAGTGGAATTATACTTGATTCAATGACACTGATTAGGCTTATCTAAATTTCAGAAGTTAGAATTTGTTACACGTAAAACAAAATATCAAATGTTTGGTGAAGTTGTTTTTTACGTCCATTATTAATCGAGTATTGTTAAGTTTTCTGGGCTTCCAACTCAAAATCAATTGGTAATGGGTGGATTGGCTCAAGTCATTTATATATTATTCAATGTCCCTTTTCACTTCCGATGTAGGACAATCTTCACACATTCCCTAGAGATTAAGGCCTATGACCCATTAATCTCTACCTAATCCCAATACCTCCCCTCGAGATAATGGTTCTTCTAACCATTAATCTCGACAGACCATCAATCATCGGGTCGGAGCGGTCCAAGTCCCTTATATATTATTCAATGTCTCTTCCCACTTCCGATATGGGACAATCTTCACACATTCCCTAGAGATTAAAGCTTATGACCCATTAATCTTTATCTAATCCCAATAAGTATGTTTCTCGTCATTCGTAGAACTCTTATAAACATTGATATAAACATAGAGTCAAGTAGATAAAATTTCGTAAAATCAAAAACCGAAAAATAGCTAAGTTGATTTGTTAATGTTGGAAAATATAATTAAGCAATGTCATAATTTCTCGAGTTAGAAAGAGACTTTTCTCGATAAGATTGATAAAATTCATTCTTATAATTTGCACTCAACTTGACCTTACGTACTCAATTACTTGACCCGTCTAATGACTTAAATTTGAATAAATAAACAAAGATCACTTAAGTACGTACAAATGTTTGCATATAAAAAGCTAAGCACAAACTCATATTAATTAGACAAAGAGTTATTGATAACCCACATTATCAATAGATTAAGGAGCTTCTATATATATCCATTTCGATTTCGATGTCACAAATGATCCCATTGTTTTTCCTTCTTGCTCTCTTCACAACCATCCTCTATCCAACAAGTCTCTCTCTCTTTCCACATGTTTTGTTTATATATTATCTTTACTAATTATGGATTATGTAAACTTAATCACATGCATGGTTAAATTAATGTTTGATGTAAAATGATGAAACCAGGTGGAGAACCAGTAGGCGTATGCTATGGAATGATGGGGAATAACCTTCCGTCTCAATCAGAGACAGTCGGTCTCTTCAGACAAAACAACATCCGAAGAATCCGTCTCTACGACCCAAACCAAGCCGCTTTAAACGCTCTTAAACACTCCGGCATCGAAGTCATCGTCGGCCTTCCAAACTCCGATCTCCGTTCACTCACTAACCCTTCCTCGGCTAGATCGTGGCTCCAAAACAACGTCCTTAACTACTACCCCGCCGTTAACTTCAAGTAAATCGCCGTCGGTAACGAAGTCGTTCCCTCCAACGGTGGCGATGTGCTCCCTGCGATGCGTAACGTTTATGATGCTTTGCGTGGTGCGAATCTCCATGATCGGATTAAAGTCTCTACAGCCGTTGATATGACTTTGATCGGAAACTCTTTCCCTCCTTCCTCCGGAGAGTTTCGCGGCGACGTTAGGTCGTATATCGATCCCATCATCGGGTAATTCTATGCAATCTCTTCATATTATAATAACTATCGAACCAAACCAAAAATCGATAATCGAACCAAACCAAAAATTAAAATTGGTTCTAAACCGAATACGGTCATCATTCTCTTCAATAATCAGGTTTCTGACGAGCACGAACTCGGCGTTGCTCGCCAACATCTATCCCTACTTCAGCTACATCGGCAATCCACGAGACATCTCTCTCTCTTACGCTCTCTTCACTTCGCCTTGCTAGACGTCGTTTACTCCGCCGTCGAGCGATCAGGCGGTGGATCTCTCCCGGTGGTCGTTTCCGAGAGCGGATGGCCTTCGAACGGCGGAAACGCCGCGAGTTTCGACAACGCGCGGGCGTATTACACGAATCTGGCGGCGCGCGTGAGGGAGAACAGAGGGACGCCTAAGAGGCCTGGGAGAGGAGTGGAGACGTATTTGTTCGCCATGTTCGATGAGAATCAGAAGAGTCCTGAGATTGAGAAGAATTTCGGTTTGTTTTTTCCTAATAAACAGCCGAAGTTTCCGATCACATTCGCCGGCGTGAGAGACGGTACGGCGGTTGAGTGACGATTTGAAATGTAAAATCGAGAAAATGTAATAAGTGAATTATCTGAAATTTGCTGTGAAATCCCATAAATAATTCCAATAAGAAGAAATTTTCAGACTCATCTATTATATAAAGAGTGACTGACTCTCACAAGGGCATGACACATCATCACTCGTCTCTCTGACACATCAGTTTTCAAAATTAATTAAAAAAATAAACATTTTAATTTTGACACATTTTCCAATGAATTAAAAATCTGAAGTTTTTGTTTTTGTTTTAACAGAACTTAAATTTCCGCATAGTCACAATATCTTTAAATTCTTGTACACATTCATTTTGTTGATCAATTAATATAACATTTCAACAACAAAAAATTAAATTAAATTAAATTTAACTTACATAAACTTTGGTAAAAAAAAAAGAATTACATAAACTATAGAGACGACAAAGTAGGATTTAATGATAATGACAGAAATAAACAAGTTTAATTTGGCTGATAAATTAGATAGAGTGGATTGATCGGGTTATGATTGATAAATTTTTTTGATAAATATTTTGTGAGAATTCGAAAACTTATTAAAACAGAGTGGATTAGTGGGATATTCTTTGTTCTAATTTTACCATAAAGATAAAATTAAAGAAATGAAGACCGAAGACAGAAAAATTAAGAACCGAAGGCATAAGAATCAAATCGAAGAAAGATAAAGATAAAAAATATCTTTCTAATTTTCAAATGACATTAATATTTCTTATTTCCGATAAATCATGTAGCTTTTCAATAGAATTCAGTTCAAATAATTTTTTTTAATTGGTTTGAGAATTATTAGTTTAACTCAGAGAAATCTATCTGTTTTTTAAACAATTTTTCTAAATTCAAAACCGTAAATGGGACTGGTTGATTTGCGGTGCTACTTAATTTACGAAAGTTTTAAACATATTTTGAAGAAATGTTTGTTGTTCCAACTAGAGGGGTGAAAGGAGGTAGGATTGCGAGAATTGTAAACTTAAGATGGCAAAAGAATTTATATACAAATCAAAACATAACCGTTCTTATGAAAGAGCGAGAGTTACGTCTTTATGATAAATGAGACCAACGGAGAAATCGAGAGAACAACAATATTATAAATAAATTAAACTTCTGCATACATGTATCAAAAATCAGTTTTCCCGAGAAACATATTAAAAATGTTACCATTTTGTTCATATACGAGTATTCACGACGATACTAACTGGAGCTTGACAAAAAGAAAGCACCATAATTTTGATAGATAAAATTTTGAAGATAGCGGATGAGTGTAGTAAATTATTCTCAATTCTCATTTGATATTGTAGTAGTTCTCACCTATGTTTTCAGTTCTATAAACCAATAGACTTAAAATTAAACGTTATATCAAAGATAAGTTTGTGAAAAGACAAATACATGAGTGATCATAGGGATTTGAGTAGTACTAAGCAACTTAATATTAAGAGAAAATAACAAACTTTCTTATTAAAATTCAATTGTATGTAACGGAAATGATTACAATATGTTATTATTAACTAATATGTCAGACCATATATATTTTAATAAAGAAATCTGCGTATACAACTCCATGTAACGGGAATGATTAAAATTTGTTACCATTAACTAATTTGACACACCAAAAATATATTTTAATAAAAGAAATCTACATATTAATAAAAGAAATCCACGTGTATACGCGGGTACTCATCTAGTAAACTTATAAATTGATCCCAAAAGCAATCCGTCGTTGAGGCATTCCTATTGGGCTTAATTGTTATGGACTAAGGCCCATATCAGGATTGTAACTTGTCTTATGAGCTCTCTGAACGATTATCGATCGTAGATGACGTGGCAAATTACGGGCCGTCGGATAATCATATCTTTTTTCCGTCACTGTATGAACGGAATGCCAATCAGCGGTTGTCACGTGTAATCAATTTTGAAAGTTGATGACGTGGCGATCATTTGACTTCGATATTTACCTTACCCACTTAATCTGATTCCTAATTTGTGTATTTAAGTAAAAAAATTATCTGTCGAGATATTATCGGTCGTGCGGACTTTTTGGCGGTGGATTGGATTTTCCAGGTGAGATCATCGGCGAGAACATGGCGGATGCGAGGTATAACCGGAAAAATCCGGCGGTGAAGAGGATTTTGCAGGAGGTTAAGGAGATGCAAGCAAATCCGTCTGACGATTTCATGTCTCTTCCCCTCGAGGTAGATTTCTCGAAACGGCGTACAATTCCTTTTTTTATTCTCTGATCTTTCTCGATGTTTGGAGAGAAAACTCCCCTCTTGGAAAAAACCCATTGCTTCTATTTCAATTGGATGTTCGATTTCGAATTTGGTGAAAGATTGTGAAACCGTTCCATTGATCCATTCCAGCTTACATGCTTCCTTTGTGTTTTCTTTTACAAGCCTTTGATTGGAATCGCAAGCTCCTTGATTTCGCATGCTTTCATTGGTTTGTGTGCTATGTAACATGGTTGATCAATCTGTTATAACTTCAGGAGAATATCTTTGAGTGGCAATTCGCAATCAGAGGTCCTAGTGACACTGAATTCGAAGGTGGGATTTATCATGGGAGGATTCAGTTGCCTGCAGACTATCCTTTCAAACCTCCTTCATTCATGTTATTGACCGTAAGGATTCTTACCCTTCTCTTGTATCACGCACACCAAGATGACACATACAAACGCACATGATGAATCTTTCTGCTCTTGTTTTCAGCCTAGTGGTCGTTTTGAAACCAACACCAAGATTTGCTTGAGCATTTCTAATTACCATCCTGAGCATTGGCAACCATCATGGAGTGGTAATAATGTCACAGACTATTATATCGCCTTTTTCCCTAACAATATCCAAATATTTCTAGATTTAGTAATTGAGAAATTAACATTTCTAGATTTAGTATTATCAGCAACTTTACTCATGAGTTTGTTCTTGCTCATTTGTAGTTCGGACTGCTTTGATGGCTCTCATTGCGTTCATGCCTTCAAACCCCAATGGAGCAATAGGCTCAGTAGATTACCCAAAGGAGGAGCGACGTGCACTAGCCACTAAATCACGCGAGACACCACCCAAATATGGTTCTCCTGAGCGTCAAAAACTTATTGACGAGGTACTCCACTAGACCACCCTTCCTTTGAAGCAATGTTTGAACTTTTGATCCACAATGTACATTATTCCGATGGAGACATATGAAAATGGATATTTTTTATGATGCTTTTTTTTTTTTTTTTTGTCAACAGCCTAAATATCTAGAGGCTGTTGACCCAAAAAAAAAAACATAAATAGATGATATTTTTTATGATGCTTTTGTTCTGGCTATGTTTTTTTTCCCCGTAATAAACGACATAAATAGCTCTTGGTCAGCGCAAGTAACAAATTGCTATGCAGATTACGCATCTTAAATGGGTTAAGTTTATGTATGATGTGTTTGGAATGCAAACTTGTTATGCTCTATTTCTCATTTGAAATTTGTTAGATATTAATACTTAGATGCTACAGTAAGTATTGTTGATCGTGAAGCAAAATGAACATATAGCAAGGAATCTTTGAAAGTTTGTAACTTGAAAAACACAATATTGTGATTATTAACCAAAAGTAGTGTAAAGAATCTCATTGGATTTAAAAAAAAATTTGACAGACATATTGGACATGGGTTAAAGTATGGTTTATTTACAATCCGGGCATAACTTTATTTTATCATGTCATTTTGACTGATATATGTATGCAGATTCATCAATACATGCTCAGCAAGACACCTTCTCCTAAACCTAATCCTCAGGAATGTAACAAAACGCCTTTCGGTGATTCAGACAGCCAGTCCCAAACTAAGCCGCAGGACGCTGCAACTGCTCTATCAGAACCTGATACAGCGGCAGAAGAGAGTCTAGCTGATCAAATCGCTGAAGAGGCAGCTCAGACCGTTCTTCCAGGAGCGAATGCAGCAGTAGAGGTTGCTGAGGGAGAGAGCGGAAACGGTTTGGTGAGGCCCCGGGAGCAAGGAACGGTTGTTGTCAGGACGGCTCAGAAAACGAGTGATGATAGGCTGTTTACGTGGGCGGCGGTTGGACTCACGATTGCGATTTTTGTTCTTTTGCTGAAGAAGTTCGTAAAGTCAAGTGGTCATGGTGCTGTGTTTATGGAGGAGTCGTGAACGCTAAACTCTGATATTGGGAGATGGTCGAAGGAAGCCTCAAAAGTGGAAGGAAGTGTTCATATAAGATTTGACTGTGAAATGGGGAATATATAAGTAGTTGATTTAATCATACTTTATTAGGGTGTTTGATAATATGTTGCAAGCTCTTTCTTTCCGAACGAACATCCTTTCAAAATCATTTATTTAGAATGCTTTGGTGCAGTTTGGTCCACGTTATGTAACTTGGTAGACCATCCAATGGTTTCACTTCACCGTAAATTAAAAAAAAAGGTTTATAAATTAAGTAGATAAGTATCCGTAGATATACGGGTTTGTAATTTAATATTTTATAATTTGTGAAAAAAAATTAAAAACGATAAAATGAAAAACAAAATTAGATTATCCATGAAAATATTTTATACATAAATTTAGAAACAAAGTTTAAGATGAAATAAATATATACATTTAAATAAAAATTTGGTGAAGAGATGCCGTAAATAGCTTTGGTGAAGATATCACATCTAAATTAATAACGGTGACAAATGTTACAATCTCATGATTGAAAATTATCCTACATATCACACTCATGTCGAAAGATTCAGCTTTATATAATAATATAAGAAGATTATGTGCTATTTTCCAGTATAAGAATTTCAATATCGATTCACTAGTTACCAAGTTACACCGCCCTTGCCACTCCCCTATGGCCCACATGTGACAGGCCCATAGGCCCACAAATATCGGCTTTCTATTTTGCTACCCTCGTGCGCCCCCCCTACCCGAAATAATCCACAACCGCACGTGAAATCGGTCCCTCAGAAAACAAATAAAATGAGAGTTTGTTTTGGGTTAAATTGATAACAATTTAAGTGTTTGGGGAGAAAACAAAAATAAAAAATTCAAATTGGTTATCTCTTCTTCAGCTTCGTTCATATGGATTCGGGAGCCCAAACGTTTCTCATTTCAATCCCTTTCCCAGACTCTCTCTCCGATTCCAGTTTTCCATCTCTTCGTAGATATTTTCGATTTCTAAATTCGTTTCTGTTTCTCAACTTCGCCGTCGAGCTATCTCCGATTAAATTTCTTTGGCTCCGACTCCGATGATTTACGTCGAATTTTCCGTCTCGAAATTCCCGTTTCGGAAAACGAGTTAACAACATGGTCTCCGGAGGCGGTTGTGAAACCAACGGCAGAGATCGCAATGGAGAGGCAGCTTCGTCAAGCCATCGCGTCGATCAGAGCCGTCACTCGACTAATCACCTCCAAGAACAAGCTCAGTCGTCGGCAAGTAAACCCCAGAATAAGCCGCAAAACCACGGCGGCGCCGGCACGGAGTCCCCGAGCAAAGCTATCCAGCAGTTACCTGTCGACGCCAGACTTCACGCCGTCTTTGAGCAGTCCGGCAAGTCGTTCGACTACTGTCAGTCCCTTAAAACGACGACGTACGGTTCCTCCGTACCGGATCAGCAGGTTACGGCTTATCTCTCGCGGATCCAGCGCGGCGGCTATATCCAGCCTTTCGGCTGCTTGATCGCCGTCGACAAATCCACCTTCACCATCATCGGCTACAGTGAAAATGCACGGGAAATGCTAGGGCTCATGTCCCAATCTGTCCCAAGCAACGAGGAGAGGTCAGAAATTCTAGCGATTGGCACGGACTTGCACTTCCTCTTCAATCCATCGAGCATCGCTCTTCTCGGACGCGCCTTCGTGGCCCGAGAAATCACGCTCCTAAATCCAGTTCGGATTCAAACTAAGAACACTGGCAAACCTTTTTATGCGATTCTACACAGGATAGATGTAGGAATCGTGATCGATTTAGAACCGGCTAGAACCGAAGACCCGGCGCTTTTAATCGCCGGTGCGGTCCAATCGCAGAAACTCGCAGTCCGGGCGATTTCTCATTTGCAATCGATTCCCGGCGGCGACATCAAGCTCCTCTGTGACACTGTCGTGGAAAGGGTTAGAGATCTCACTGGTTACGACCGCGTCATGGTGTACAAGTTTCATGAAGACGAACACGGCGAGGTTGTCGCGGAGAGTAAACGGGACGATTTAGAACCCTATTTTGGCCTACATTATCCCGCTACTGATATTCCTCAGGCATCTCGGTTCTTGTTCAAGCAGAGCCGTGTTAGGATGATTGTAGATTGCCATGCGTCACCGGTTCGTGTGGTCCAAGACGATAGGCTCACGCAGTCTATATGCTTGGCTGGTTCGACTCTACGAGCTCCTCACGGCTGTCACACTCAATACATGGCTAACATGGGCTCTATTGCGTCGTTGGTCTTGGCCGTGATAATACATGGAAACGAAGAAGACGGGAACGATGGAAGAAGAAACTCGATGAAGCTTTGGGGTTTAGTCGTTTGCCATCACACATCGGCTCGTTGCATACCTTTTCCTCTGAGGTACGCTTGCGAGTTTCTAATGCAGGCCTTTGGCTTACAGCTAAACATGGAGTTGCAGTTAGCCTTGCAGGTGTCTGAAAAACGTGTTCTGAGAATGCAGACTTTGCTATGCGATATGCTTCTGCGTGATTCCCCTACCGGGATTGTCACGCAGATGCCGAATATCATGGATTTAGTGAAATGTAACGGCGCAGCGTTTCTTTACCAAGGGAAGTATTATTCGTTGGGTGTGGCTCCGACTGAGGCTCAGATAAATGAAATTGTGGAGTGGTTGCTTGCTAACCATTCTGATTCGACTGGGTTAAGCACAGATAGTTTAGGCAATGCGGGTTATCCTTGGGCAGCTGCTTTAGGGGATGCTGTTTGCGGTATGGCGGTCGCGTATATCACTAAAAGAGACTTCCTTTTCTGGTTCCGGTCGCACACCGAGAAAGAGATCAAATGGGGAGGGGCTAAGCACCATCCCGAGGATAAGGATGATGGCCAGAGGATGCATCCACGTTCTTCATTCAAGGCTTTTCTCGAAGTTGTTAAGAGCCGATGTCAGCCATGGGAAACTGCTGAAATGGATGCGATTCACTCGCTCCAGCTTATTCTAAGGGATTCTTTCAAGGAGTCTGAAGCGATGGATTCTAAAGCCGCTGCTGCTGGTGTGGTTCAGCCACATGGAGAGGATAGGGCAGGTCAAGGGATGGAGGAGTTAGGTGCAGTTGCGAGAGAGATGGTTAGGCTCATTGAGACTGCGATGGTCCCTATATTTGCTGTGGACATCGATGGCTGCATCATTGGGTGGAACGCCAAGATCGCAGAGCTGACCGGTCTTTCTGTTGAAGAAGCTATGGGAAAGTCTTTGGTTCGCGATTTGATACACAAAGAGTACGAAGAAGCAGTTGATAGGCTTCTTTCTTGTGCTCTCAAAGGTATATGCAATTCTTTAACTTTCAACTTTTGCAGATTCTGATAATGTATTGCATTTTACAATTATGCAGGGGACGAAGGCAAGAATGTGGAGGTCAAGCTAAAAACTTTCGGTCCCAAGCTACAAGGGAAAGCAGTGTTTTTGGTTGTCAACACATGCTCGAGCAAGGACTACTTAAACAACATTGCTGGTGTCTGCTTTATTGGACAAGATGTAACTGGTCATAAAGCTGTTATGGACAAGTTCATCAACATACAAGGCGACTACAAGGCCATCATCCATAGCCCAAACCCTCTGATCCCTCCAATATTTGCATCGGATGAGAACACGTGCTGCCTGGAATGGAACACCGCAATGGAAAATATCACAGGCTGGCCTCGCAGCGAAGTGATTGGTAAATTGCTTGTTAAAGAAGTGTTTGGGAGCTGTTGCAGGCTAAAGGATCCTGATGCGTTGACTAAGTTCATGATCGTTTTGCATAATGCGATTGGTGGCCAAGACACAGATAAATTCCCTTTCCCGTTCTTTGACCGCAGAGGGAAATTCATTCAGGCCCTCCTGACTTTAAACAAACGGGTCAGCCCCGATGGTCAGGTCATTGGAGCTTTCTGTTTCTTGCAGATACCGAGTCCTGAGCTGCAACAAGCTCTAGAGATCCAGCGAAGGCAGGAGAGTGAGTGCTTCTCGAGGGGTAAAGAGTTAGCTTACATTTTCCAAGTTATAAAGAATCCATTGAGCGGTTTGCGTTTCACAAGTTTATTGTTGGAAGCCACGAATTTAAGCGAGGATCAGAAGCAGTATCTTGAAATAAGTATTTCATGCGAGAAGCAGATCTCAAAGATTGTAGGAAACATGGACGCTAAAAGCATTGAAGACGGGTGAGTGGTTAAATTCTTCTTTACACGTACACACACACTTATACTTATCTTATAAAGCTTCATTTACACTACTAAACAAACACTCTGTTTTTACTACTAAACAAACACTCTATGTTTTTGCTCATCAGTTCATTTGAGTTAGAGAGAACAGAGTTCTTCATTGGCAGCGTCATAAACGCAGTGGTAAGCCAAGCCATGTTAGTGGTAAAAGAGAGAAATCTTCAGCTTATTCACAACATCCCCATGGAGATCAAATCCATGGCTGTCTATGGTGACCAGATAAGGATCCAACAAGTCCTGGCGGAATTTCTGCTAAGTATCGTCCGTTATGCACCCACTGAAGGCTCTGTGGAACTCCATCTACACCCAGTTTTGAAACAAGTGGCTGATGGGTTCTCCTCTATACGCATGGAGTTCAGGTAACCTTTCATCAGATTTCCGGTTCTGTCTCTCCAATTCCATGTTTAGGCGGTGGACTTAAAGCTGAGATAATAACCATAGACTCAGGATGCAGAATATATGGCTATTTGTCTGATATCTCTTTCTTATGAATCTGTCTGCTGCGGATAAATTTCATCTTTTTGTTTGCTATTAGCATTGAGAAACTTGTGGAATGATAACTAAAACGCTTTTGCCACCATACAAATTTGTAAAACCTTAAAGGGTTAATTTAGCAGACAGCCAACACTCGGAATCGTTTTGTTAATGTTTGTTGGTGTTGTTTGAACAGGATGGCGTGTGCAGGGGAAGGTGTGCCGCCGGAGAAAGTGCAAGATATGTTCCACAGTAGCCGATGGACTAGTCCAGAAGGATTAGGGCTAAGCGTTTGCAGGAAGATTCTGAAGCTAATGAACGGAGAGGTTCAGTACATAAGGGAATTCGAACGCTCTTATTTCCAAATCCTTATCGAGCTCCCGGTTCCTCTGATGCCCTCTTAGTGAATGGTCGTGAAAGTTTTGATTCCGGTGCATGTAGGTTTAGGAGGAAGGGGAAAATGTAAGAGTAGTGTTATTATAGTCGAGAGTTTCTTTGGTTGGTCTACGTACACTATATAGTGTATATTGTTATAGTCTCATAGAAAGAAAGAAGCGATATCTTTCTACAAATGTTATATGCTTTTTCTTCTTCTTTTGCTTTTGAACTAGTGTTGAATATGTTACTTTGATCTATGATGATGCTTATACAAAGTAGAAAAAAATAAATCAATGGTAGTATAATGGTTTTTCGTCCGGTGGATAGCCTGCAAGAGGAGGAAGATTCAGCCTTAATTCAACTGCGAGGGGAGAAGCACCGAAGCTCTCATTGATTTTCTACCACGAGCAAACATTTTGAATGTTGAAGGTCGAGTTCATGGTGTGGACCTCGGCAACTCTAGGTTCCAGTTTGATATTTTTTCAAATGCATCTTCCCATATTTTTTTTTAGTGATTTAATCGTCAACTTCAAAATAGGAACTAACAAAGTCATTGCCACCTATTTTCCTTGTTGTTTGCTAGCTGGCCGACACGTATGGGTGAAATCGTTTATTTGCAGAGTTTATACATGTCTTCTTCTATGCATTTTGTCTTCTCAATGACTACCAATTAGCTATAATCGATCTTATCATCTTCTGGCACGTGTGAAAAAAAGATAAAATTGATTCATAATGTAAAATGTCTATACATGAGTATGTGCGAACGCATAAAGCGTGGAAACTATTCCTTTAAGATTACCCTAGAACTTCTAAGAGTGAGAATGGCATACTTGACAGAGACTGATCAGGAAGTGGGCAACATGCTCGAATGAGACTATATATAATTTCTTTTAGTCTCATGATATAGTTCGTCCGTAAATGCTTCTTGTATCAAATAACGTTGCCACACTATCTAATTTCAAGGGGCAACCAAACCGCGTTGGTCCAATTGGTAAAAGAATGTTTATGTGAACTTATGCCACCTAGGTTCAATTCGGATTGGTCATCGGAGCTTTCACATGGTTTCTCTGACCCTAGGATTAGACCAGTGGCGGAACCAGAAGTTTTCTTCATTGGGGGCATAAATATTTAAATATAAAAAATTAAATAAATAAATATTCAAATAATCCTAAATAAAAATAAAAATAACTTATAAATGTTATAAAAACACCTTACAAACATACTCTACGTTCAGCCATATTTTGAAATCTCTTCATCACTGTTTCGTTTGTAATCGATTCAAATAACTCTTTCTCAATAAAACAAACAAGACAATCACTTAAAAATTGATCTCCAATTCGGTTGCGCGAGGTTGTCTTCACAAACTTCATTGCAGAGAAACATCTCTCGACAGTTGCTGTAGCAACTGGTAAAGTCAATGCTAACTTCAATAGTCTGTAAACAAGAGGATGTGCAAGATGTTTTTGTGTTTCCACCATAAGACGAGAAAGATCTCCAAGACTCTTCAAATTATAAAACCGTTCATCCTCTCTTACATTGTCAATGTAGATGTCAAGTTGCTGCTCAAGAGAAGAACGCTCAAAAGAACTAAAATCATCTGGATAGAACTCAACCAATTTCACCAACTTATCTTTATCAAACTGCTTGAACGAACTTGTGGGACTTAAGGAAGCCATGCAAATAAGGAGTTGGGTGTTTACCTCAGTAAAACGATAATTGAACTCTTGAAGTTGCAGATCCAAAACAACATTAAAACAACTGATCTTGTAATGATGTAAATTGGTTGTGTTGGTTTTCTTTCTTGGCCTCCTTGGATCAACAAACTCGTCTTCCATCATGATCAGTTCAGTATCATGTTTCTTACAAAAAGAGGAAACCTTAACCATAAGTGAGTCTCATCCACCATCTCTAAGCTTCTGCAGTTCTCGCTTAGTAGATTCGACCAATGAAACAGCATTGAGAATGTCTTGATCTATTTTTTGCAAAGCCATGGATAAATTCTCAGTTAGCCCCAAGATAAGCAACATTAACTGCATATAAAACACACAGTCAAATGTATGTAAGTACTTAACAAGACCATATGCTTGACGTTTCTTCGAGTCCTCAATGCCTTCGCTTTGAATAAATCCAAGCACCTCAATAACTATTGAAAATAACTCGACCAAACGCAACAATGTCTTATGATGAGAACCCCAACGAGTATTTGCTGGCCTTGGAAGAGAACGATCTTGATTCTTCCCTTTCCCTGTGCTAATTTCACCATCACTGATTCCCTTTTCAATATCTTTTCGATATTTTTCTTGAAGCACATCTTTTCGTTTGCACGAAGCTCCAACAACATTCAACAATGTAGATATCATATCGAAAAAATCACCAATTTCAAAATGTTTCTTTGCAACTGTCACTACAACCAATTGAAGTTGATGAGCAAAGCAATGAACATAATAGCCCGAACTGTTTTCTCTTAGAATCAAAGCCCGAAGACCATTAAATTCACCTTTCATGTTACTCGCTCCATCATAGCCTTGACCTCTAATTTTTTTCAAGCTCAATCCGTACTTAGCAAGCAAATCATCTATAGCATGCTTGAGCGTCAAAGAAGACGTTTCTTTTACGTGAACAACGCCAATAAATCTTTCTTTGATTGTTCCTGTCTTATCTACAAATCGGAAAACAACAGCCATTTGTTCCTTGTGTGAAACATCAGCAGATTCATCCACCAATAGACCAAAAACACCATGATCAATTTCTTCTATGATAGATTTCACAACTTCTTTTGCAAAACAATGTACAATATCCTTCTGAATCGGAGGAGAAGTCATTTGGTTATTTTTTGGAGCATTCTCCAAAACAACCTTACTTACAACCTCGTTCTGTTCTGCCGTGTATTTCAAAAGTTGTATGAAATTTCCTTTATTAGCAGACTCTTCTGACTCATCATGAGCACGGAAAGATAATCCTTGTCGCAGCAAATATCTAGAAGCATCAATCGAAGCATTTAACCGAACACGATACTCATTTTTCACTACATCATCATGCTTATAAAAAGCCTGCGCAATCGAATGGTCTTGCTTCATCAAAGAATCACACTTCTTCACAGCAATATTGTGAAAGCTATTCATAGCACCCACATGAGAAGCTAATCTTTCAGATTTGTTCCAACTAGAAAAACCCTCTGTCACAAATGCATCATTCCCACCTTGTTTTTGTATATCATCTCTAAACAAGTAACAACACAAACAGAAGGCTTTATCTTTCGATACGCTATACTCAAGCCAATTGGCATACTGATCAAACCAAGCTGGATTAAATCTTCTCAATGATTTTCCTATCATCTTTTTCGGAAAATTATGACCATAAGGCTTACAAGGACCTTTAGCTAGATACTTGCGTCTTACCTCATCTCTTTGATTTGGATGATATTCCAAAATCTTTTTCCGTTTAGCAGGATCCCATGGCAAATCGTCTGAATTACTCTCGAATGTTGAGGTGGATTTTCTTTTAAGAAAATTTTCCATCGACTGAGAAAAATAATAATCATGTTACTAATTTACATCAAACGAAAAAATCTAAACCAAAATAAACAATTAAACAAACATATAAGAAAGTAGATATATAAAACTCACCAATTGATTCATAATATGCTTTTTTTTTTTGAAAAATCAGAAATTTTTTTTGAAAAGTTGGTAACAGAGAGCGATGGAGTCGTGGAAGAGAAGAGTAGTATTAGGGTTTTTACTTTTTTTATTAATTGAATGGATTTGTGTTTTATTGTTTAGTTTTAAACATAATCATTTTAAAATATTGTTTGGGCTTGTGTTTTATTGTTTGGGTTTAAATTTAACATCTTTTTTTTTTTTAGGTGTGGACTGGGCTTTAATATTTTTTTCTTGGGTTTAGAAATCCAATTTTATGGATTAATGGGGGCAGATATTATTTTATGAATGGGGGCATTAATATTGGACTTAATAAATTACACTAATTTTTTTAATTTCATTGGGTTCATTGGCCCCCCACTTAATGAACGTGGCTCCGCCACTGGATTAGACGGTGATGTTAGATGATGCACGTTTCCTCAGTATCGGCAAATCCGGTCATTTGCAGAGGGCGATGCAGAATCCCCACTCATGGTCCCTCGGATCCGAATTACCTGAGTTATCAAAAAAAAAAAAAAAAAATCAAGGGGCCAAGTAGAATGTAGCCTCACCCATCAAGTTATCTATCATCTATACTTTTGGTAGCAACGGATCCAAAAATTTCTAGATCCGGCAAAAGAAACCAAAAGTTAAAAAATAACACTTAATGATTTGTCTAAACTAAGTTTCACAAAAAAGAGGAATTTGCATCAGATGTCACTTAATTTAAGATTCTTAAATTTTCTATCACTTTATGATTTTGAAAAAAATAGTTAGCACTTTCTGTTGTTAAAAAACTTTTATAACCCTCCTGCATAATCGATTTTACTGTACATGACAAGTTTTGTCAGTAGTTAAAGTCTCTTGTATCAGAGTTGATGTGGTTAAAGTTTTCATTTAGGGTTTAGATTTTTTCCGTCATACGTTCTTAATTTATGGTTGTTATACTTTACGTTATTCAATTTGGGTTCGCTATTTCTTATTTAGGGTTTAGTTTTTTCTGTTTTTATGTTTTTAATTTATGGTTGTCATACTTTACGTTATTCAATTTAGGTTCGCTATTTCCCATTTAGGATTTAGTATCAATTTTTCGGTTTAGTATCCCTTTAGTATATAGTACATTTTATGGTTTAGTATCTGTGAAAAGTTTAGTATTTCCCTTTTTTATTTAACGTGTAATATTTATCATTTATCATATTTTAGTGGTTAAAGTTTAAGATTTATTTTGCCGAATTTTTTCATAATTGTGTGGATGTCCACGTTAGTTTTGATAACGGTTATGGATGTCCACACATCTAATATTTTTACAAAAATATATGTTATATTTTCATAATTATTTGTAAGTTTCTAAAATATATTAAAATGGATATCATATGATATAGGAAAAAACATTATGATGAAAAATATAATTAAATAAAAAAATTATTTGAAAATAAAGCATAAAAACATTAAAACGAATAAGAGAACGAAATAATTTTTAAAAATATACATATTTACATAAATTGTCTTTCACAAGTCTTATCATAATAATTTTTTACTTCTTTCCACACCATGGTTCGGCGTAAATATTCTCTTCAAATCTGATAATATATCTCGTAAATCAAAGGCAAAATGGTCCAAATTCGGTATAAACAGTAACGAAAGTGTTACATTTTAAAAAAGTTTTAATAAGTACTAACATCCAAAAAAAATTTAAAATAAGTGATACCCTATGCAAAAGTCCTATAAATATATATCCGCAAATAAAAGCATGTCAATTCTCTTTCAATAATCTTTCTACACGTTAAAGCCGATGGCTACCTTTCTCTTCCCAAACTCAAGAGCATTACACTTCTTTGTAAAATGTTAAGCAATTTAATAGTTAACTGTGTAATATTTGAGGGGAAAACAGTATTTTGAATTCTCTCAAACTAAATTACTCAACAGCTGGAACCAACCCAAATGAAAAGTAAAATTCTTTATTTCAATATTTTTTTAAGAAACAAAGAAATTTGTTACGCCCAATCCAAAAAGAGGCACACGAAAACAAAACAATTTGGCTAAAACTCTTCCTGATTTTTAGTCTGTAGTCAAAATAAACATTAAATTTGTCGGCAGATCATAATAATAACGATTTGCTGATGGATATAATTAAACTGCATGATTAGGATAAAAGAAGATCAAATGTATATAATAAACTCATGGTTAAGTAGTTGAGCCGCTGAAAAAAAAAGAGAAGAATTAATCTTAATTAATTCCACCACCTGCCCTACCCTACTGTTGAATTGCTCTTCACCTGTTTTTTTTTGTTTTTTTTTCACAATGAGATGCTATTTAAATTTTTATACAACAAAAGAAAAAAAGGTTTATAATAAAGAGATGCTCGTTTCTTACAGTCACATATCATACAATCCTTTTACTTCCATGCAACTCACACATCATAGAAAAATCGTAGATTAAATTTGGATAATAACATGAAAACTTCCAGTCACCGAATTACAAATCCTGAGCACTGCATGCCTTTTACTCAATATATCAAATGAGTTCATGTTTGGACTGTAAACGCTTTCTTACCAATATTATTTAGCACTCCTGATTTTTTCATGTTATAACTTTGGTTTGGTTGATAAGAATATAGTTTGTGAAATTAAATTGTACTTAAAATAATGATTATATTTTATCTTGATATAAATATACATAAATGAACATAACGTTTCTAATCGATATTTAAAATGTATATTGCGATAAATTTGGATATGATGATATGGTTTCTCTAACAAATATAATTAAACTTGACTAGGACATGTAGCGATAGTTTGTGTTTGTTCTGTCATCCACATTCAAACTTCCCTAACATAGGTTGTTTTTTTGTTGTTGCTACAATTGTAATCATTAATGGAATGAATGTGAGGTTTTACAAAAAATAAACCTATATACTTGTTATTTTGGCCAAAAAGAATAAAAACATGGAAACAAAAGCTTAGGAAGAGTGATTTTTCTTCAGATTAGCTAAATAGGCATGCGATCATAACGTAGGTTGTTGATAAAACAAAAACAAGAATATCAAACTTGGAGATTCATTCATAATTAATTAATAAGCTTAGTGAAATTTTTTGAGTTTTATAAAACTAAATTGGATCAATATAAATAAGCTTAGATCTAAAAACTCATCTTGGAAAACATATTATTATACATATATGTCATTAGTTAATTACTCTATTTATGTTGCAAATTTGTTTTGAAATCAAAGTTCGTAAAACATTTCTCATGTCAAACTCTTTCTTTGGGCTATTGACTTATTAGTCGGTGATAAAAGTAGCAAAAAACATTTTGCTATGAATAAAGAAAATTATAGGGTTGAAAAGTAAGCTCGGAATACAATTGAAAAAGGAACACTTGCTCAGCACCATTAATGTCCCTGAAGAAAATTGTAGCATCACAGATTGCGAAATGAGGAATTGTTTGAGCAATTCAAACTAGTGTGTGATGATTGATGAAGGCCTCAACCAATTCTCATTAATGCTTTTCTTTGTTTGCTCCTATAAATAAAATTCGTAAGTAGTAAGGTGAGTAACCAATTGCACTGAGCAAAGAACAACACTTTGAAAAATAAAAGAAGAAATAAAAAATGGGGAAAGTTTCTAAGCGATTAGGGTTCTTGGGTTTGATGCTTGTGGTGCTCATTATTGGAGTTGCGGAATGTAGGAGACTTGAGAAGGAAACTTTGGGAGGCGGTGGTTTTGGAGGAGGTGGCGGATTTGGTGGTGGAAAAGGCGGTGGTGGTGGTCTTGGAGGAGGAGCTGGTGGCGGTGCTGGTGGAGGGTTTGGTGGTGGTGCAGGCGGAGGCCATGGCGGCGGTGCTGGTGGGGGATTCGGTGGAGGCAAAGGTGGTGGTTTAGGTGGTGGTGGAGGTCACGGAGGAGGATTTGGTGGCGGTGCTGGAGGAGGAATCGGTGGTGGTGCTGGTGGAGGTCACGGTGGTGGTGCTGGAGGAGGATTTGGCGGAGGTGCTGGAGGAGGCCACGGTGGAGGTGCCGGTGGAGGATTTGGAGGTGGAGTCGGAGTAGGGCACGGTGGTGGAGCTGGAGGGGGCTTTGGCGGTGGTGCAGGAGGTGGAGGAGGCCACGGTGGTGGAGCTGGTGGAGGTTTTGGTGGTGGAGCCGGAGGAGGACACGGTGGTGGAGCTGGAGGTGGTGCAGGAGGAGGAATCGGTGCTGGAGCTGGTGGAGGATTTGGTGGTGGAGCTGGAGGAGGACACGGAGGTGGAGCTGGTGGCGGTGCAGGAGGAGGAGGAGGAATCGGTGGTGGAGCTGGTGGAGGATTTGGTGGTGGGGCTGGAGGAGGACACGGCGGTGGAGCTGGTGGCGGTGCAGGAGGAGGAGGAGGACACGGTGGTGGAGCTGGTGGAGGTTTTGGTGGCGGTGCAGGAGGAGGTGGAGGATTTGGTGGTGGAGCTGGTGGAGGACACGGCGGTGGAGCTGGTGGAGGATTTGGTGGCGGTGCAGGAGGAGGAGGAGGACACGGTGGTGGATTTTAAATTTAGCTTTATAGGGTTACTTGTGTACCACGGCAGAAAGAAAAAAAAGAAAGAATATGAATGAAAATAAATGATACTTCAAAAATATTATAGTGTTCGATGTTCATGACTTTACTCTAATTAACGAACACATCTCATAGACTCATACCAATAATATGAATGAACAAAATATTGGTTAAAAAGCTACTCCATTAATTAACATGATGTGATAATAACAACAGTCACCGGAGTAATGTTAGTTTCCGTTTCCAAATTCTAAACCCTATAATTAATTATGGTTTGTGAGACGCCGAAGCTGAGTCGTAAATCGTAATGAACCATTCATTCATGAAGTACATAGCCCGTGTCTCTGAGAGCCGGTAAATTCGTGGTCAGTGGCTACCAAATGGTAAGAAGAGATGGAACATGTTTTCGTCCGATTAAGATTTATGTGATATCCTCTTGTTTCTTTCAAGGGTTTTCTGCAAATCAACCATTCAAGTGGTTTTTTTTTGCAATTCTACCCTCGACTTGCAGAAAATGCAGGTCAACCTACCAAGTCCGAGTCAACCCGTTAAATAACCCTTGGCGTTAACCTCCGTTATATCGGTCACGGAGATTGAAACACTGCGTTTTGGGATTGTGTTGTGTAATCGAAAATCTTATTGTTTGAGGATTATAAAACGTGGGTATAAGATATAAAAATATGGGTTGAGTTGATTTTTCCCCAAATCAAAATTTAGGATTTCCGGTTAACGAGAAGTGGCCTTGTCACGCCGTCCTCATTCCTCCGGCGCTGGATTCTTAGACCGCTCACAAATTCGGTTCCCATGTATAATCTCTTCACTGAGTTTCATCTCTAGCTTAGCTTAAAATGGCTTATAAATTCATATTTTATGTATATGTCTTCATGAGCTAGCGATTGTGATTGGACCGAGACCGCTTAAGAACTTTCTCGATGCATATCAAAGACTCGAGGATTTAGATATGGAGTTTCTTGATTGCAGGAACACCACAACAACTTCTTGGGCTTCTCTAGAAACCACCAGCCCTGAGAAAATTACCAGTACTAACAGTGCAGAAGGTTCTTTGTTTAGTAAAGGAAGTCCAATGCAGAGTATATATAAAAGACCTAGTAGCCTCCTGACCGACAATTCTTCAGCTTTACCATACTTAAAGAAACTGAAAAAGGTCCTGGACGAAATGGGTTTGGAGGATTTGATTAGTTTTCCTGTTGTACATTGCCCTCAAGCCTTTGGGGTTGTTGTAAAGGCAGCGGAAAGAAAAAACATGGCCGAAGATGAGATTCCGGGGTGGAAAATGGTTTACTCAGGCGACACAAGGCCTTGTCCTCAGATGGTTGAAGCTTCAAAAGGAGCAACCGTTCTTATACATGAGGTTTGAGTTTCTATATAAGCAGACACTATCTCTTTCACATTCTAATAAATTTAATCTATTTCTTTACAGGCGACGTTCGAGGATGCGTTGGTAGAAGAAGCTGTGGCTAAGAATCATAGCACGACTAAAGAAGCAATCGACGTGGGATCTTCGGCAGGCGTGTACCGGATTGTTCTGACCCATTTTAGCCAGAGATACCCGAAGATTCCGGTGATTGACGAGTCGCATATGCACAATACCTGCATTGCTTTCGATATGATGAGTATAAACATGGCAGATTTACATGTGCTTCCTAAGATTGTTCCTTACTTCAAAACTCTGTTCAGAAACGTGGTGGTTGAAGAAGAAGAAGAAGAAGAAGAAGAAGAAGAAGAAGAAGAAGAAGAAGAAGAAGAAGAAGAAGAAGAAGAAGAAGAAGAAGAAGAAGAAGAAGAAGTGATACGATCTTGATAAGATCCTCCCAAAAACGGCACACTCGAGATCGGTAGAAGAACGGATAATCCTTGGATCCAAATTTGCGGAAAGAATTGGACAAGGCGGGGGAATGAATGGCTGCGTCGAGAGCTATGAACGGCACTCGGTAAACCCGAACCGAAGGCTAACCACCTAAGGAACGTTGTGACTCTTCGGCTAACCACCTCGGAATCGATTGTGAATGTTGGATATGACTCACCAACAAACGAACCACGGATATGACACACCGCGGGATGATCAATGGCTAACCACCAAGTGATCGATTTGATTTCGTTGGCTAACCACCAAAGAGATCGAAAAGTTCCAAAGGAACAAAAGAGAGAAAACTTCTCAAAGATATTTGATTAAAGTTGATGATTTATTCTCAATGAGATTACATTGCTTTTATAGAGAAGGAATGTGAAGGGGTGAAGAAGAAAACACAAATTACAAGGCATGGGGAATTACAAAGTCAAATTAAATATGAAGACTAAGACTATTGACTTTGACTAGAAGTTTGAATGACCCCTCGGCTACTTTGACTAGTCTTCCGCGGAAATGAAGAATTCCCCCGGGGAAGTTCCGCGGAAAAATCCCTCGGAAATAATCCCTCGGAAAATTACTCGGAAATAATCCCTCGGAAAATAATCTTGCGGAAGAATAATCTTGCGGAAGTGAAAGATGACGGTGATGATGGTGTGCATAACATCATGGCGGAGATTGGCCAAAATGTTGATATAAGTCCAAGCCTCGTTAAAACCTTAACTTGGTAAACCCGATGGGACAAACCCAAGTCAAGGAAAAAGAGTACTTAAACCTATACCATTGGGCCGAACCTCAATCACCAAGATGGGCACGGACCATATCGAGAATGGTGTTCGGTGGTGGCTCTTCTTCCTTGCTCCAATCGTCCAAAAGTGATCCGCGCATGTCCTTGATGAGCTTGCGGATCCTTGACGTCGTCGTTGGTTCTTCGGGTGTGCACGTCAAGTCTGTAGGCGTGTCCATGATCGTATCATCCTCCCCCAGTTGGAAAGGATTTGTCCTCAAATCCGGACAATCTGCACGCAAAAAGACCAAGTTAAAATTCTTAAAGCTCAAAGTCAAGGCGTTCTTACCTTGCAAGCATGTCGAGATCTGGGCGGGGACTTGAGGTGAGTTCTGCTTTGAATCATTCAAGTCGGAACATCCGTGTTGTTCAGATTTCAAGTTCCCGTTAATTTCCGTTCGTTCTATAAGCTTGATTCGGCCATCCTCGGCTACGGTTTGAAAGCTAAGAACCAATTTCCAATCTGCTCGACCAAAGACCAAAATACCTCGGCTATTAGCTTTAGAATATGTGTTTAGCCGAGAGAACTTACCTTTCCTGGCCTTGGTTTGGTCGTTTGGATCAATAAGTTTCATATCGACCATAAAAGGGTCATCGGGTGGATTTTTCAAAGGAGGTATGAAGTCCGTTTGTCCAAGTCGAATTATGCTTCGACCATCTTCTTCTAAAGGTCCATTTGGTCGATGAAAATCATCTCCCTCAGTGGAAATTCGTCCGTTTGCTTCGTCCCTTAGTAGTGGCAAAAGTTGCGGTTCATGGAAACGTTCGATCCGCTTGCCTTCTGAAGTTGCGTCCGTAAAGCCCTGCAAAAGAGAATTAGTTTCACTCGGCAGCACCGGTGTGGGGTGAGTAAAACTCATAGGAGTTTTCTTAATCATAAACAAAGATAGTTTAGGTAGCAAATCTCGCACATCACCTTTTCTCACAAGAAAATTTGAATTTCTCACGGGTTTGCTCTCAAAGGTCTTTTGCTTGGTTTTTCTCAGGCTCTCTTTTGGGTGCTGGGTGTTTGGGAGTTCACTCAAAACGTGTTTTTCCTTCCTTTGCAATTCATCTTGGCGGATCTCTTGTGGCGTCATAGGAGCGAGAGTGATTTTTCTTCCGCCGATCTCAAAAGAATATTTGTTGGACGAACCATCATGCATAACCCTTCGATCATATTGCCATGGTCTCCCAAGAAGAATATGACCGGCTTCCATTGGAAACACATCGCAAAGAATTTCATCCGTATATCTCCCAATTGACAAAGGAACCCTTACTTGTTTGGTTACCTTCAAGTTCCGTTGGTTGTTCAACCATTGAAGATGGTATGGACGTGGATGCTTTAATGTTTCGAGATTCAGCTTCTCCACCATGGTTGTGCTAGCAATGTTGGCACAGCTCCCTCCATCGATGATGAGACTACACGCTTTATCTTTCACTAAGCATCTTGAATGGAATAAGTTCTCACGTTGATCTTCCTCTTCGATTTTGTCCTCTATCACCAAAGTCCTTCTTATGACTAAGAGTTCACCTTTTTCTGCTTGTTCTTCTTCCTCGTCATAGATAGGTGCGGATTCAGATTCCACTTCATCTTCGGTGACGATCTCACCGTTGTCCAACAACATCATAGCACGTTGGTTTGGACATTTGCTGGCATAGTGACCCTTTCCCCTACATTTGAAACATTCAATGTCACGGTTACGGACATGGGTAGTTTCGGTCTTACCCTTGTATTCATTTCCGGATGAGCTAGGCTTGAAGTCCGGCTTTGGTTTGGAATCGGTCCGGGGCGGGTAGTTGGATTTTTCTCCTTCGGTGTAATTCGGTCTAGACACGAAAGGTGACCGTATGACACTCTTTCTCTTGAGTTGTTGCTCCACTAAGATTGCCTTATGCAACAATTCCTCCACGGTATCGTAAGTTTGCATTTCCATCCGATCTTGCAATTCACGATTCATACCGGTTAAGAATCGGGCCATCGTTGCATCACCGGGCTCATCTATATCGGCTTTGAGCATGAGCTTCTCCATCTCCTGGAAGTAGTCTTCTACACCCTTACTACCTTGGGATAACCTTCGCAATTTGTGGTGTAGCTCGCGGTGGTAGTGTACCGGCACGAAACGAACTCTCATCAATCTCGCCATCTCATCCCACGTTTCAACGGGATTAACTCCTTGGCGTCTCCTGCTTGTCACAATACTATCCCACCAATCAATAGCATAATTATGAAATTCCGTAGCGGCCAACCTAACCTTCTTTTGCTCGGAAAAGTCTTGACATCCGAAGACTAGATCAATCTTCTTTTCCCATTCGAGAAACGCATCGGGATCGTTCGTCCCGTAGAACGGTGGAATACGAAGCTTCAACCCTCCGAGATCATTATCATTTCTCCTCCTGGCCGGTTGTGTCATGTTCCCATTGGATCCCTCGGATTGATCGTGAAACGGATTGTCGCCATTCTCGCCGTTACCGCCTTGTGGGTTTTGTTGCCGGTTTTGATTGTTGGCTCGCCTATGCCTTGGCGGAACACGGGGATTCCTTCGGCTATGATCGGATCCGTGACTCTCGGCTAAGTTTGCGCCGTTGTTTCCTTCTTGTCTCACCGGTGTCCGAACGTTAAGAGCGGCCAATTGGTTTCTCATCTCGTTCATCATGAGAGTAATGGCATCCACCTTGCGATTCATCGCGGCATCTCTTTCCCTTCTCGTCCATGAAGTATTAGTATCACTTTCCTCAGCCATTGTACCTCGCAAAAATGAGCAAACACGTTAGTAAAATATTCTCACAAGTGTTTCTCTCAAATTTGTTCACACAACTCTCGTAATATCCTCACAACACACTAGAAGTTCTCCTCGGTTCTTAAGGAACTAAAATCGAAACAAATCGATGGTAGCTTTAAGAACCAAATCGTCAAACAAAGAATTTAGATAGATAGTGAAGAGTTACGAAAATCAGCAAGTTCTTTTTTTTTTTTTTTGAATTCTTTTCCTCCTTTTTTTTTTTTTTTTTTTTTGAATACGAATTTTTTTTTTTTTTTTTTTTAATATTAATTTTTTTTTTTTTTTTTTTTTTTGACTGATTTTAATACAATAGATAGAAAGAAAAGATTGAAGAAGAAGAATATGAAAAGATAGAAATGATTAGAAAATACCGATAATCAAGAGCGTGGCTCTGATACCACTTGATACGATCTTGATAAGATCCTCCCAAAAACGGCACACTCGAGATCGGTAGAAGAACGGATAATCCTTGGATCCAAATTTGCGGAAAGAATTGGACAAGGCGGGGGAATGAATGGCTGCGTCGAGAGCTATGAACGGCACTCGGTAAACCCGAACCGAAGGCTAACCACCTAAGGAACGTTGTGACTCTTCGGCTAACCACCTCGGAATCGATTGTGAATGTTGGATATGACTCACCAACAAACGAACCACGGATATGACACACCGCGGGATGATCAATGGCTAACCACCAAGTGATCGATTTGATTTCGTTGGCTAACCACCAAAGAGATCGAAAAGTTCCAAAGGAACAAAAGAGAGAAAACTTCTCAAAGATATTTGATTAAAGTTGATGATTTATTCTCAATGAGATTACATTGCTTTTATAGAGAAGGAATGTGAAGGGGTGAAGAAGAAAACACAAATTACAAGGCATGGGGAATTACAAAGTCAAATTAAATATGAAGACTAAGACTATTGACTTTGACTAGAAGTTTGAATGACCCCTCGGCTACTTTGACTAGTCTTCCGCGGAAATGAAGAATTCCCCCGGGGAAGTTCCGCGGAAAAATCCCTCGGAAATAATCCCTCGGAAAATTCCTCGGAAATAATCCCTCGGAAAATAATCTTGCGGAAGAATAATCTTGCGGAAGTGAAAGATGACGGTGATGATGGTGTGCATAACATCATGGCGGAGATTGGCCAAAATGTTGATATAAGTCCAAGCCTCGTTAAAACCTTAACTTGGTAAACCCGATGGGACAAACCCAAGTCAAGGAAAAAGAGTACTTAAACCTATACCATTGGGCCGAACCTCAATCACCAAGATGGGCACGGACCATATCGAGAATGGTGTTCGGTGGTGGCTCTTCTTCCTTGCTCCAATCGTCCAAAAGTGATCCGCGCATGTCCTTGATGAGCTTGCGGATCCTTGACGTCGTCGTTGGTTCTTCGGGTGTGCACGTCAAGTCTGTAGGCGTGTCCATGATCGTATCAAGAAGAAGAAGAAGAAGAAGAAGAAGAAGAAGAAGAAGAAGAAGAAGAAGAAGAAGAAGAAGAAGAAGAAGAAGAAGAAGAAGAAGAAGAAGAAGAAGAAGAAGAAGAAGAAGAAGAAGAAGATGATGCTGATGGTTTGATGAGAAACAAAGTCTCAAGCTTTTTCAGGAATTAGTTTACTTGAGAATGTTCTGTTTTAGTTAGTTTTGTGCTCTGTTTCATTTTTTGACTTGTGTCATCTCTTGAATATGTCAATTTAATTGATTTTTCCAGTCGCGGAAATAAATAGAAATTCATGTGTATAATGTCAATCTGAAAAAAGGAGTAAAAACAAAATAAATTTGGGAATTTAAGGGAAATCGCTTCCATTCCTCTTTATTGACTCTTTCCTTGTCACCTACATGCATACCGGTGAGTTTCTCCTCGATTTCGCATAGCCTCTCCGATCTCTGCTGATTTCTCAGGTCATATCCATATTAATGTTTGTACTAATGCACTTTTTTTTAATACAAAGCTGTCTCTAATACACATGTCATCTCAAACGGTCTTCCATTGATAAACCATCGCTAATAGATTAAGGAGTTTTGTTGCTGTTTTTGACAAACCATCGATAAACCAAAAACACATTAAAGTGTAGCAAAATCCAAAAAACATTAAAGTGTAGCATATATTAAGGAGTTTTGTTTCTGTTTTTCACTTCCCACGACCCCTGACATCGAAAATAGGTTCTTGGCGAGATGTTGGGTTGGGTTGAGAAGATGATTCACCTACAAACTGGTTTTTACGAGGTCTTCCACGACCCTTTCTTGGGAGAGCAGATGAAAGACTTGGAAGATCTTCCAATGGTTGGCTTTGTGGACCAACTAATAAGTGTTGTTGTGATTGGCTTGGTGCAGATACAACAGGGAGAGGTCTTACCCGTGGCCTCCCAGGTGGGTTCTTTGGTGGCTTAGGGACAGGTGTATTCTTGCAATAGAGCTTGTTGTGTCCTTCTTGTCCACATAGGCCACAATGCTGTGTGCACAACAGAACAAAGACATTAGAGCACAACAAAACAAAGACATTAGAGCAAAAGAAAGTATAGTATTTCACTTATAATTTTGGTTCCTCTCTTAGGAACCTTTCCCGGTCTTCGTTCACCTACTTCCCTCTTTCTTTTTTTCCCTGGAGGTCTCCCAGGAGGCTTCTTATATGGAGGTGGATATACCCGCACATCAGTTGTCCTATCCCACATGTTCATGCCTCCCACAGCCTTCAACCCATTAACATAGCATCTTCTCAACTTCTCTATAGTGAACCACTCAGAAATTAAACTCTTTAGGTCTTGATCAGCTTGCCTCTCCATGCGCAGAGCAGATATAATATGACAGCAAGGGATACCACTAATTTTATACATTCTACAGCTGCAACTGATTTCACCTCTCATCCGAACTACAAACCTGTCATTAAAATAACTTACCTCGTAATCTCCTAAACCACAACTTAGAGGCTGACAATCCTTTGTTTTGTGAATCTGTTGGTCTAACAAAGCCTTTGATCTAGGAGTGTAATCCCTTTTTGCTTTCTCTGCCTCAGATCTTTTCTTGTCATTACTAGTCATCACACCTCTCCTAATCTCTTCAAGCATCTCAACCACATGTTTTGTTCTTGCAATTCGAATTGCTGCATTGAATGACTCTCCTAAGTTGTTTTCAACAGCCTCACACTTAGCAAATCCACTAAAATATGCTATGTTCATAACGTATAAACTGAAATTAGGAGCATAATCTATAAACTGAATAAAACTTCAGAATCTATATTATGAATACATACCTTGACCATGGGCAGAAACTAGATACCTTCAAATCGTCATAAGCAGCCGTAGAAAGCTTCTTCAGTTCTTCCATCTTTCTCTTGAAGGCAGCAGGGTAGTAGGAGTTTTCAGCACCCCAGAATAAGTCTTCAAACTCTGCTCCAGAATGTTTTTTTTTTCCAATTTGCATGAACATGTCTTGCACATAACCTATGTTCTGCATATGGGAACACATTTTTCACTGCTCCAATCAACCCTTTACATTGGTCACTAGCCAAAGTCAATCCATTCCCACTTCCCAGATCCAAGTCTTCAGCCAAATGTACAAAAAACCAGTCCCAATTGGGCTTATTCTCAGCATCAACAATACCCCATGCTATGGGGAACATCTGGTCATTAGGGTCCCTTCCACAAGCAACTAATAACTGTCCAGTCATCCTCCATTTCAGAAATGTCGCATCTACATGGATTATCTTCCTACATGCTGCCTTCCACCCATCTTTGATTCCATGAAAACAAACATAAAACCTATAAAACTTTGTTTGTCTTACCTCACATTCAACTGTGGACCCAGGATTCGTCTTCCTCAGCTCAGCAACATAGTCAAAGAGTCTTGCAAATGACTCTGCTTGCTCGTCATCAAAAGTTTGCAAGCACCTTAATCTTGTCCTCTCACAAATTGTTTCTGCAACATTGATGTTCCGTTTCATAAGCTTCTTCTGCAATTGCTTTGCTGAGATATCTGGATTGATCCTAAATTCTTCAATGTATATCTCAGCAATGCGAGCATTAGTCAAAAGTAAGACTTTGCCTTGCCAAGTGAAATCATGCTCATCATTGAAAGCTCTAATGACCACTCTTGAACTGCTGCTGTTGATAGATGCAGAAAGTCTCCATGGGCACTTCTTGTCAGAACAAATAGCTACTACACGCTTACTATCTGACTTTTCATACTTAATGTCTCTCCTTTTCCTCATCGCATATCGGGTAATAACAGCTTTGAGACATTGTATTGACTTGTATTCTTGCCCTAACCTAAAATCTCGATAATTACTCTCATCTACCACAGAATCGGCCACATCACTTTCACTACTCTCATTCTGCTCTTCATGCTCCACAATCTCATCATCACCATCTTCACTATTGTCATCATCCTCTCCATCAGCACCATCAGAACTGCTACTGTCACCATCTTCATTCGGATCATTATCATCACCATCCTCAAGGAAGACATCATCACTAACTACAACACTAACTATACGCCTACCAATATATGGATAATCTTCCCGAACTATATATATTGTCATAGCTCCTGACCCAAGAGAATAAAGCACCACTTTCCTTAACATCTCATCATCATCGATATCTTCTTTTTTCAGAGGCGTTTCAGGTGGATACCAAGAGACTTTACTCATGTTGTCATCATAACCGTACATATCCTTAACAAGCATAGAGACATATTTCAAGCTAAAGGTTTCAGGTGATAGAGTACCCACTTTAAGTGACTCTCCACCATAATATAAATCATCAGACGACCAGTACCCACCAACAAACAAGAACAAATCGAAACTGCAGAAGGATGGAAGTCAATATTAGACCCGATTGAGAACACTGCAGAAGGATGAAATGCAGAAAATGAGATACTTACCTCTCCATCGGTGCTGACATCTTCGTTTCCAATCTAAAAGCTTCAAACCCAGAACAATAACCTTCGAGCTAAAATCCAGAAGCTTTGAACCCAGAACGAGATGCTTCAAACTCAAATCGAGAAGCTTCGAAAGTCAAATCGAGAAGCTTCGAACCCAGAAATAGATGATTAGAACTGAGAACCTTAGAACCCGACAAGCTTCGAACCCAGAAAAGAGAAGCTTCGAACTCAAATCGATATCACTCACGACATTTTCCCTCTCGAATCGATTTGCCCTCAGGAATCAATGAACTCTCACAACTCACGAAGGAATTTTCCCTCTCGAATCCAACTCACGAAACCATCTGTTTTCCCTCTCGATTTTCCCTCTCGACTCTGATTTTCCCCCAAATCTAACCCACGTCATTTTTTTGTCTCAAAACGACACACTCGTTAAAAGTTGTTGCCGTTTTTATCTAACCCAAACGGTGCGTTTCAAGTTCCGTTTGGTTTTCAAACGACATCCATCTTTGCCACGTCATCGATACAGATGAGGGTTATTTAGCGGGTTGACTCGGACTTGGTAGGTTGACCTGTATTTTCTGCAAGTCGAGGGTAGAATTGCAAAAAAAAACCACTTGAAAGGTTGATTTGCAGAAAACCCTTCTTTCAATGGTTTATGCTTTAGCAACTGTTTACAAAGTATGGTATTTATAACTTTAGTGAGATTGTATGAATGTTTTTTTCTGGCCAAAAAGAAATTTATGTTTTTTTGTATTTTCCCCATAAAGTATGAGTCGACAGTGTATGAATCTAAACTAAGCATTACAAGAAGCATTAAAACTTAAAAAGTCTTTTTTCTTGTCACAGGCGTATTATTTATGGATCGTATATGAAATTAGTATAAAAAAGTATGATGCTACCCAGGATCGAACTGGAGACCTTTTGCGTGTAAAGCAAACGTGATAACCACTACACCACAGCACCTTATATGGTACTGATGATTATGTGTAATCTAAATCCTCTTATTTTAGAAAAAGTCTTCTCTGCCTTTGTTCTTTAAAATTCCTTATTACATTTAAAAGTGATGAAATAAAAAATGACATATTAGATTCACTAATGCATTTAAATTGACCTCGAATCACTATATGTAGTTAAAAATGATTTTCAAATGAAGATAGGTACTTGCATAGTTGCATTTATATATCGTTTATTTTCTATGGTGCGTGTCTATAACCATATAAAATGCTAGGAAAATTAAATGTCTTAACATTGTAAACCTAGATACACTAAACTTTTCTAAATTTTTTGAGAGACTACAAAAATAATTAATAAACAAAATGTTTTTTAACTAGATCAAAGTGCAAACGCCAATAGCCAACCGGCCCAACAACCATGTAGATGGGCTTTTATTTTCACGGTTCATGAGTTTAGCTTAAGGTTAGCGAGTTGCTGGATATTGATCGGGAAAATATCGGAGGTGTCGCCGGAGAGGAGACGCCGGGCGATGATAACGTTAGCAGCTTCCGTAGGATTCCAAAATACGTATTTGGAACGGTCCGTTCATACTTTTGAAGATGGGCCACATGAAAACAGCCCATCTACTTTTTCAACTAACGAATAACACGAAATCTTCTCTCTTAAAACCTGCAATTTTTATTTTTATTTTCATTTAAAATTACATAATTTAATACGCTAAAATCTGAAAATAATCATCATAATTCATAGCTAATTCAGCCTACCATAAAACCAGATCACCGGCATAAGAAGAACATAATTCTTAAAAGGAGCAATAAAAAAAAAATGAAAATGAAGGATCCGAGTAAGTCCAGAAACAAACCTGATTCAATTCATGAGTAAACCCTAAATATGAGCATCCCATTTAAATACATAAGTTCACTCTCATAAAAACACAAATACGCCGAATCATTATTTAGATAATGAGCTGGGAGGATCAATCCTACTAAATTTGAACCCAAAGCTAAATTGCTTCGGTATGAAAATTCTCCAGAAGAGATCCAAAATCGAACCCTAATTTCGAACACGGAATCAATCAGGAACACATTATTGATTCCAGAGAGAATTGAAATGTAGTTAATGAAAATTAAAAAAAGAAAGTGATTCGCCGTTTTCTCAATATAGGGGGTGGGAATCAACGTCTGAAACTGATTCTGACTAAATCAAATTTTATGAAAGGAAAAAAATGGGTTTCGTGATTTCAGCAGAGAAGATTCGATCGATGAAACAAGAGATCCGATGCCACAAGATTCGATGCAGAACAAGGAACCAGAATGCAAAACAAAAGACCGTACCTTTTCTCTCTATCCCAGAAATAAAATTAGGTGTCTCGAAATTCTTCTGCCGACATATTATTTATTTTTAGAGAAAATTGCATTTTAAACCCTCAAAGTTGAATTTACTATCACTTTAAACCCTGAAATTTTATCATTCTCACTATGAACCCTGAAGGTAACAAAACTTACACTTCAAAAAATTTAAACGGCACAGTGCACTCCGTTAACGGACAGTTACTCCGTTCAAATAATTAAAACGTGCACAACATTTTAATGGTTTTTTTATATTAGAAAAAAAAACCCAAAATCGATTCGTGATAGAGAAAACCCAGAAAGTGCGATTGAGGAAGAAGAATCGAGAGGATAAGAGTCGAGATGTGGTAAGATTCAACTTAATCTTTCAATTAGACATGTTTGCGTGTTTCCTTGTTCGATTTCTTGGTTTTAGAAGCTTCGCGGTTTCTTTCCTAGGTTTGCGATTTCGATGAGGTTTCTTCTTTGGAATTTAAAGTTCGATTCGTTTCTATCTTTCGAGCAGAGGAAGAGATGAGAGAAATGATTGACAATAAAGAGAAAGAAGTGGATGATTTGGAGGAGAAGATCAAGGCTTTGGAATCGAATGTAGCAGAGGGCCGAGTTGCAGAAGTGTAAAACAAAGAAGATGGTTGTGGAAGATTCGTTGAGAGAGTCAGAGAAGAAAGTGGTGGCTATGGAATCAGAGATTGTGGAGTTAGAGAGACAGATGGATGAGTAAGTGGATTGAAGAATATGGTTGAGCCAATTAATGGCGTTGAGCTTAGGTCATGGTCGCCGACTGTAACTGCTGGTTCTGGTGGAGCTGTGGCGGCGGTTGCGGTTGCTACATCTTCATTACAAATGTTCTCGACAACAATCAAGATATATTAAAAAAAAAAACCAGAGGTTCTGCAGAGGAATTAAAAGAAAAAGACACAATCTGAAATCACACTCTAGGAAAAGAAAGGGAATAGTCGGAAGATAATTTGAAGAACTGGGTGGGATCTTTTTCCTCTGCTATGGTCTTCACATAGAAGTTGGTTTTCATCTAGCAGATGATGATGACTTGAGAAGATCAAGAACTCCAAAACAATAATTCATTCTAGCATATTTGTTGTTACCTATAAGCTACTATTGATTCATTCAATTTTCCATCACCAAATAACAACCACAAAAACGGCGAGTGATGGCTCAATAGATTTAAATGTGTCTTTGGTAATCTTATGGTAGGTTGTAGAATGTTTGTAATGCCTTGAGACAATTATGCACATATCATGTTGGTTTATGGATGTCCTTTAGCCCCACAAATTGATGTCCTTTTTATTTCTTAGACTGGAATTTTGAGACAAGTTCTATCTATTTTGTGCCAAAACTCTCCAACTAAGAAACGAGAACATGGACATGTTCTTTACATATGCAGCCTTAATCATTGTGTTTCAACAAACTGATTATTTTTACTGTTATTTCATTCTACAAGTACTCATATATACCACAAACTTCCGGTTCAAGACTCAGATTGACTTGCTACTTCTGATCCATTTCCTGCAAAAATTGAAAGCAGCATCTGTTTGTTGAAACATGCATCCCAACAAGTTGCAAATTACATATTATGTATTCAATTACTAAACAAACTGTTTGGGTATTATTATTATTAAGCATCGGTGAATGAGCAAAAAGAGATTACTTACCATCTGGATCAAAGAAGAACACTTGCTCGCACTCTTTGACACTAGCACATCATTTATTTACACACTTACTGGAGCCGGCATATGGTCTGATTATCAAAGTTGTAAGTGTTAGATCGAACTAATCATCTATTCTAATGCTGCCTTCCCAAATTTGTTGTCCAAGAACCATATCTGAGTGAAGTGCTCTTTTTTTTTTTAAGGAAACCTTCTTGCCGCTAAATCATTAGATATCTTATATCTGTAAATTTTTCAGTGCGCGTTGAAATGGAAACTTGGTAGAAGAAATGTCATTCCTCCAAGTTTGTGTTTGTTACATCACATGATCTTCATTCTCTTACTTTTGCAGTTTCACAATAAAGTCCCCGACAAGCGACACCCGACTTTGATAACTGAGATTCCATTTGAGTACTGTTACGACTTAAGGTCATGCGTGCACTCTTGTCTCACGCTTTTGCCCATTTCAGTAGAATGTGTTGGGCCATAAAATAAGAAAGATGGGGAACATTGAATGTTAGAGAAGAACAGTATGAAGTGTATTAAATAGTTAAAATAGGGGAATAGGGTCTTGTACGTATTCCTATATCAGGTGTGAGATTCCGCCTAAAACGACATCGGAAGTATAAAAACGTCACACGCCACCACGAAAAACAGTGTTCCGGCCTAAATCAGCATCATGCTAAGGCCCGTCAACTGTGCTGATGTGGCATTGCGCGCGTGTAAAAAAGCGTCCAAATCAGATGTCCAACTGTGTTTAATTTTTAATAGACCGACCAAGCCCAAGTTTTGTTTATTTTTAAAAATAAATTAGTAAGCCCAAAAATGAAAATGCTTAGGCGAGGCCCAAATTGTTCGATATCATATCATCGTTAGTTCGTCTCTTTCGTATTTCTAATTTCTGTTTAATCTGATTGACAAGTAAGTTAAAACCGTTTGAGACATGTAAGTATAGTTTTTTGTTAATGATTGTTTTACTTTTTTTTATATGTTTTTATATATTCTAATGTAAGCCATAATTAATAATATCGCTATTATACGTTTTTGCACATCTTCCATCACGATTTCAGAGTTCAAAACATATATATTTGCTTGAGTTTGTAATATTAACTTTTAAATCTTGTATTAATAATGGGAGTACTTGACATGACAGAGTATTTAGACAAACAAACATTGCTCGAGGAGAAAATAACAATCCATGAAACATATCGATGTATAATCAAATAGATAATAAATTCAACAATTATTGGTCTTTGTTAGTTTTTACTTTTTTTTTTGTTGGTCGACCATATGTCTTATACTTTCTATGTAGTCATTTTGACACATTTCACACAAATTAAAAAAAATTATTAAAAATTTTATTTGACCATTTATTAATACACTAAACAAAATTTCATAATATATAAAATCAAAAAAATATAATATATAAATTTTATATAGATTCATAATATATAAAATAAAAAGGAAGAACATCAGAATTCAAATGTGGAACAGAGATATGCTATTTTACAGATTACTCAGCTATTTTTGATTTTATATATTATAAATATACAGGATTAGAGAAGTAGGGTCTTGTACGTATTCCTATAACATGTGTGAGATTCCGCCTAAAACGACATCGGAAGTATAAAAACGTCACACGCCACCACGAAAAAACAGTGTTCCGGCCTAAATCAGCATCGTGCTAACGCCGGTCTACTTGACCGTAAACTGTGCTGATGTGGCGTTGCCCGTTTCATAATGACATAATGACATGCTTATTACTTCAGGCGTTGGGATCATCACCCAAAATTGCATCCAGTAATGTAACAAACTGAATTTTTTTTGCTGCAAGACGTGGATCTTCCGGATTTTTCCTATACATGATGTAAAATTTCTTCAATATATCCAAGCGATTTTTTGCGCGATCCCAACTCAAATCAACTCCAAATTGGTTATTAATATTCTTAAGAATACGTTTTTTCTGGACTGTGTTGATCCCGGGGATCACTAAAGATGTTTAAGAGATTGATTACGGAATGAGAGGTGAGATTTTCGTTAATTAGAGCAATTTAACCACTATTAAAGCAGGCCGGGAGAAAGATGAGTAGGCCGGGGGCCGTGTTTCTTTTTATTGATGGTGAGAGAAATGAACAATTTAGAATTACGAACTGGTTCCGAAGGACGTCCAGTTCGGCGTTCTAAACTGTTGCCTTGTTACAAAGAGAGAGAGAGAGAGAGATCGGGTAACTTGTCGTATGTCAAAATGGCCAAAATCCCCTCACTGTCATTAATGACATTGAGGGGTATATATATTCGGGGTTGGCTTCCTGCTCCCCGGGATCTCGGGGCCACGTGGCGTCTTCGGCCTCTTTCGCGGGTAAGGTGGCCTAGGAGGCGTGTTCCGGCTTTCGGGGACAGAGGTCATGATGAGCTCGGCGTGGCGTGTTGCAGAGCAGTGCACTGTTTAACCAACTCTACTCCACGTGTCTTCCTCTCCTTCGTCAAGTCTGCAAGGTTGGTGAGATGTTGAGGTCAGCCCATACTCCTGCTCAGACGATACACTGTTCGACCGACTCCCACTTGCCTTCTGCTCTTCTGACATTCCTGCCTTGGTGAAGTGTCAGCCCGGGCCCGAGGTGCGTCGCTTTCAGGTCGGCGACCGAGCCGAAGAGGAGCCTTGCAGGTCGGTGCTTTCAGGCCGGCGCCCGAGCTGAAGAGGGGCCTTTCCTAAGATGGGCCTAACTAATTGGGGGTGCTAGGCCCACCTCCAACAATAGGCCCTCCCCCAGTTCGGTATCGCGAGGCGAAGCGAGCATGCCGAAGTTGATCTGATGCTAGTTCGGCGCATCTTAGGACGGTCTCTCCGTGCTCGCACGTGTTGATCTTCCCGAAAATCCGTAGATGGTTGGCGCGTACCCCTCACGCGAGAGAGCGAAAGGTCGCCTCTTTTTTCGCGTGGGACGCCCACGCGCGGCGTGTGATAGATGCTTCGCGTTTATCGAGGCGTCTCCTGCTTTTTGGCGTGGGAGTCGTCATCATTAGGTTTCTGGGCGGCCGTGCTTCTTTTGACACGTGTCCAGGCGTCGCTTCACTGTCTCCCTTCTTCTATTTAACCCCCCTTTCTTCCTCCTGTTAAAACCTTCTGCGCATAACCCTAAGGTAACCTCTTCTCTCCGATTTTCTCCTTTCCCTTCTTGCTTTCTTTCTGTATTTTTCGATTTCCTCCTCTCCGTGCAATGGCGCCGATGTTAGACGGTATTAGGGCTGAGTCGAGCGAAGAATCGGCGTCCCGTGGTGGCGGTAGCGATTCTCCGAGTTCTTCCTCCGATGGTTCCGGACGTGCCTCCTCTCCGTGTCGAGGCGAAGACAGTGGGGAACAGTCTGCTCCTTCAACTTCGGGGGCCGCCCCGCTGCTCCCGGGGACCCATCTCCGGAAGAAGACGGTGGTTAGATCTTCCTCTGGCGGTCGCGGCGTTGGCCAAGCTGGGGGGTAGAACCGGGCATCTGGGCGACCGCGGAGGTCGTCAGGGCGGCCGCGGAGGCGGAGTTCGAGTGGCCAGGGTGAGGTCTCCCCTAGTTCCTTACGAGCAGGGAGGGTCACCGACCTGGAGCACAGTGGAATCGGTGACTCTCCTGAGGGATTTGTGCGACTTTCCTGCTGGCGTCGAGCTCAGGCTACCCAGGGCGGAGGAGCGCCCGTGGACTCCTCGGCCGGACTTCGTCTGCCTGTATGAGTCGTTCTTCCAGAAGTGCGGGTTGCGCCTTCCTCTCCCCGAGCTGTTCGTCCAGTATTGCCGGGCGCGGGGCTTGGCCTTCTCGCAGGTCTGCCCGTCCACGATCCAGGGGATGATCGTGCTGCTGACCGTGGGGCACGAATGCGACGTGGAGGTGACGGTGCCTATGTTCGAGGCACTCACCCAGCAGAAGGCAAACCCTGGGATTCCTGGGACCTTCTATGCCGCTTTCAAGCCCGCGGCGAACGTCCTGGAAGTACCTAGCTCGGGGTCTAAGGCGAGCAAGCTGTCGAAGGTCGAGGACTGGTCTCGCAGCTACTTCTACATCTGGGCTACTGACGTGGTTGGGCTCGACCCGTCGGCGAGATACACCCGGGATTGGAACTTTTCCCCGGGTAGGGATTTGCAGGTCGAGCTGACTTCTCTTCTTCGGTTTTGTCTGACTGATGCTGTTTGCTTTGCTTTCAGGTCCTCACTCTTCTAGGTTCAAGCTGCCGGACTACGCGGGTATCGTTGCCGTGCTCAGGTCAGTGCGTAGAAGAGAGTGGAGGTCATTCAGTTCGGCGAGAATAGCAGCAGCAATGGCCGGAGGTCGCAAATTTTTTTTTTTTTTTTTTTTTTTTTGACGAACTGACGGTCCTTCCTTTGCAGGTAGAGCAAGGCGCCGCCGATACCCGAGGTGCCGGTCCGGCGAGACCCGGCACAACGGGTTGGGGGGGAGTCCTCCGAGGCGGCTCCTTCGAAGAAGAGGGCGGCTGAGGTTGCCGGTGGTAAGGCCGGCAAGAAGAAGAAGAGGGCCGAGGTGGGCGGCTCCTCTGCCGCGGGTCGGGATGGGATCCGATCGGTACTGACCGGGGTCGAGCCTGGGGTGTCCGCGGCCGAGGTGCCGGCAAGGGGTGTCGTGGAGACCCGGACCCAGGGGGGCGAAGAGGTCGCAGTGCGGGCGGCTGAGGGTGGCGAGGCGATCGTAGTCGTGGAGGATCCTGCTGCTGTGCAGGAGGCCGAGGAACGCAGCGCTGATGGAGGCGGCGCCTCGGGAGGTTCCGACGATGGGCCTCGGGACTATAGCTTCTCCTTTACCCACGAGGACGGAAGCAGCCAGATCATCGTCGATCAGGACGAGTGCGCCGAGCTGGCGCAGGCCATGATGTTCGGACAGAAGCACCCGCACTTCGTCCCGCTGGAGATGGCGGAGTCCGATACCTTCCGCCAGGTGGCGCGATCCGCAGCTCGGGTAAGCTTTCGCTGCTGATCTTGTTTCTATCAGGATTCGTTTGTACGTTTTTGCTAACAGCTGGTTTGTTGCAGACGATGGCCCTTACCGCCTTTCTAGCGGAGGCCTATGAGAAGCGACTCGCCGAGAAAGACGCGTCGCTCAGCTTCCTGCAGGGGCGCCAGGAGGCCGGCGCGCAGATCCAGTCTGCTCTTACTCGCGGGCTGGAGAAGGACTTATGGGAGGAGAAGGCCCGGTCTACGGCGCTGGAAGAGGAGGCGGCGCGGGTGCGAGCCCGGGCTATAGAGGTGGGCAGTCTTCAGGGCGAACTGGTGGCTGAGAGGGCCCGATCTGCCGCCGAGAGGGCTCGGGCGGCTGCTTTGGAGGAGGAGGTCGGGCTCCTGAAGGGGGAGAGGGAGACGCTCCGATCCAGGGTGAAGGGGCTGGAGGGCGCCATAGGCCGGGCGAAGGTGGCCGTGGCCGCGGAGAGCGACCGGGTGACAGCCCGGTGGGAAGCGCGGAACCGGAAGTGGTCCGCGAAGATTGAGAAGATCCGCGCCCATCTGGACGGGTGCCGCCGGGCCTTAGAGCCTCACCTTATGTACAACCAGGTGATTGGCGTAAGGGCCTGCCTCAAGAGGATGGAGGCCGAGGATGGGGCGTCGGTGCCGTGGTACCGGTACCAGAAGCTAGACGAGGATGAGGCGGCATTCGGTGCCGTGCTGGACGGAATGGACTTTCCGGACTTGACCCCGGAGGATATGGACATCCCTCTGGATCGCGCTCATGGCGTCCAGCTCGAGCGGCTCATGCCCGTCGCTCCTTCGGAGGCGCCCTATGTGGATCTGACTGAGGACGCTCCCTCGGCTGCTGAGATCGTCCAAGCAGATCTGCCAGCACAGGACTCGGCCCCGTCTGCTGATGAGGCCGGCACCGACGCGCCATCCGGTGAGACTGGTACCGACGCGCCATCCGGTGAGGCCGGCACCGACGCGCCATCCGGTGAGGCCGTGGTTGAGGAAGAGAGGTCCGAGCAGCCCTTCCTTGGTGAGCATGGCACCAATGAGAGGATGGTGTGCCCGGGTGATTTAGATGGTACCCGTGCTGACGGGGGTGATGACCGACCGGCCGATGCGGCCTTGTAAAAACTTCTCTCTTTTTTTTTTGTAGTTTTTCCTTTTTGTTTTCTTCTCTCCTTTGTAAAGACCGGGCCGTAGGCCGTTTATGTAAGGACCAGGCTGCTGGCCCATCTTTTTATGACAACAAGGCCGTCGGCCCTTTCTCTTTTTTTTTTTTTTTGTAAGTGCCGTTTCGAGGCTTTTGTAATGACTAGGCCGTGGGCCCTTTTTATAATAACGAGGCCGTTGGCCCTTTTGTGATAATCGAGGCCGTTGGCCCTCTTTTTTTTTTTTTGTAAGTACCGTTTCGAGGCTTTTGTAATGACTAGGCCGTGGGCCCTTTCTATAATAACGAGGCCGTTGGCCCTTTTGTGATAATCGAGGCCGAAGTGCCGTTTCGAGGCTTTTTTTATCGGTAGAGTAGGTCGTAGACCGTACCCTGTCATGTATGCAGGTCGTGGACCGTGCTCTTGTATTGGGTGCGAGGTATGACTCGGCTTGAGATACTTATTGCTTGTGTATCTTTAATATTTTTAGTGGGTGCGAGGTGATCTCGGCTTAAGGTACTTATTGCTTGTGTACCTTGTTTTTTTGGTGCGGGTAGCGAGCCCGGCTTAGAGACACTTAATGCTTATGTGTCTAGTAGAGGTGCGAGCCCTGGGGCCCGGCTTTAGTACTTATTGCTTGTGTACTATGGGAGTGCGAGCATTGGAGCTCGGCTTTGGCACTTATAACTTGTGTGCCGGGGAGAGCGAGCACCGGAGCTCGGCCCCCTATTTTTTTTTTTTTTTTTATATTTTGTAGTGCGGGCATTTGGAGCTCGGCTTTTTTTTTTTTTTTGTAGAGGTGCGAGCGTTTGGATCTCGGCTTTCTTTTTTTTTTTGTAGAGGTGCGAGCGTTTGGAGCTCGGCTTTTTGTGCACAGGTCGGGGACCGTGTTCCTTTGTCGAAAAGGTTTTATTAGATTAATAGCTGAGCCCTGGTTAGGGGGATTGCCTACGTACCCTTTAGTAGAAGGGATCAAGCCAGTCGTAGTTTGTTTGTTTACAAAGGCGGAGAGCGGAATGGAGCCCGGGGGCTTAATAGTGGAAGCGTTTGAGGTTGATCGAATTCCATGAGCGCGGGATTGCGTCGCCGTTCATCGTGACTAGCTCGTAGACGCCGGGTTTCACGACCTTCGAGATAAGGTAAGGGCCCTCCAAATGTGCACCGAGCTTGCCTGCGTTTAGCTCGGCGGTGTTTTCGAAGACTTTGCGGAGGACCAGGTCGCCTTCGGTAAAGATCCTGCCTCGAACCCTCTTGTTGTAGTACTTGGAGGCGAGCTGCTGGTAGTTCTGGATTCGGAGGAGGGAATGGACCCGTTGTTCCTCAAGGAAATCTAGCTCGCTGAGTAGGACGGTGTCGTTCAAGGCGGGCTGCTGGGTGAGCATAGCGCGGCGAGGAGTGGGGAGCCCGACTTCGGATGGGGCCATTGCTTCCATGCCGTGAGAGAGGCTGAACGGTGTGCGGCCTGTCGACGTCTTCGGCGTTGTGCGGTGGGACCAGAGGAATCCATCGAGCTCGTCGGCCCAGGACCCTTTCTTGTCATCTAGTTGCTTTTTCAGGCCGTCTAGGATGGTCTTGTTGGTGGCCTCGGCTTGTCCGTTCCCTTGGGGGTACCTCGGGGTGGACTTACTTAGTCTGATTTTCCACTTCGCGCAGAAGTCTTCGAAGAGGGCCGATGTGAACTGGGCACCGTTGTCAGTTACAATCTCGTAGGGCAGCCCGTGCCGGCAGATGATGAACTTCCAGGCGAACTTTCGGACGTCCTCTGCCGTGATCTTGGCGTAAGCTTCGGCCTCGACCCATTTGGTGAAGTAGTCGGTCATGACCAAGAGGAAGCGCTTTTGGCGAGATCGGGGAAGGGGCCTGACTATGTCCATGGCCCATCGCATGAAGGGGTAGGGCGCGACCGCAGTGGTAAGGAGCTCGGTAGGACAGTGAATGAGGGGACCGTGACGCTGGCACTTCTCGCACCGAGCTGCGAATTTTTCGCAGTCTTGAAGCATTGTTGGCCAGTAGTGTCCTTGGTTCCGTATTCTCAGGGCGAGAGCCCGGCCGCTGGAGTGGTTTCCGTCGGCGCCCTCGTGCATTTCCTTCATCACGTCAATGGTTTCCTGCCCGTGGAGGCAACCGAGCAGGGTTCCCGAGGCGCTCCATCGGAACATATTGCCGTCCAGCATCGTGTATCGGGCACACTTCTTTCTTAGCCATCGGGCGGCCCACCGGTCTGGGGGATGAATGCCGTCTGCGATGTACAGCAGTAGGTCGACTCGCCAGTCTGGCAGTTCGGGCTCGGCCGGGGGTTGCGGTAGAACTTCGGGAGGTGGTGCGTCTTCGTCAGGGTCCGCGGCCTGGAGGTTGATCAAGTGGACCCCTTTTGGCAGGTCGATGCTGGGGCGGTCGATACTCTCGACCGGGATCACCCGTCGTTGGGCTGGGGCCGAGGTGGAGGCCAGTGCGGCGAGGGCGTCTGCGGAAGTATTATCGCCTCGAGGAATCTTCGTCAGAGTGAATTCGGAGAATTCTGCGGCCAAGCCTTGGGTTACCTTGAGGTAGGCGTCCATGCGATCATTCTTGGCCTCGTACTCCCCGCTGAATTGATTGGCGACGAGCTGGGAGTCGCAGTAGGCTCGGATTTTCTTCGCGCCGACCTCCTTTGCTAGGCGCAGGCCGGCAATCAGAGCTTCGTATTCTGCCTCGTTGTTTGACGCCGGGAAGGCCAGACGGAAAGACTGCTCGAGGATCTCCTTGGTCGGGGACTCGAGGCGTATGCCGACGCCGGACCCGTGCTTGGAGGCCGATCCGTCGACATGCAGGCTCCATACTTCGGGGACCTCGCTGACTGCCAGCTCGGGTGCCAACTCAACTAGGAAATCAGCCAGGACCTGAGATTTGATCGCGGTCCGACCTCGGTACTCGATTTCATACTCGCTCAGCTCAACAGCCCACTTCATTATCCGGCCCGATCGGCTCGGGCTGTGCATGATGGTTCTGAGGGGGTAGGTGCTAAGGACGGCAATCGCATGGGATTGAAAGTAAGGCCGGAGCTTTCTAGCTGCGACGACCACCGCCAAGGCGAGCTTCTCCAGAGTCGGGTACCTGCTATCCGCGTCGTCTAGGGATTTGCTGATGTAGGAGATGGGTATTTGGTCACCCCGGTCTTCCCGTATCAGCACTCCGCTGACCGCTGACCGCTGACTCGGAGATGGCGATATAGAGGTAGAGGATTTTGCCTTCCTCTGGCTTGGACAGGACGGGAGGAGTGGATATGTACTCCTTCAGCTGTCGGAGGGCATCCTCGCATTTGTCGTCCCATTCGAACCGCTTGTTAGCCCGGAGCAGCTGGTAGAACGGGAGGCAATTGTCGGTAGAGCGGGAGATGAATCGGTTCAGCGCGGCGATTCTCCCGGTGAGTCGTTGTACTTGACGCGTGCTCTCCGGGGATTTGAGCTCGATGATGGCTCGGATCTGCTTGGGGTCGGCCTCGATCCCGCGCCGGGTGATGATGTACCCGAGGAATTCGCCCGATGTGACGCCGAAGGAACACTTGGCCGGGTTCAGCTTCATGTTGTATTCGTTCAACGTCCGGAAGCAGGACCGGAGATGAGTGACGTGGTCGGCCGCCACCAGAGACTTCACCAGCATGTCATCTATGTATACTTCCATAGTGCGGCCTATTTGGTCGGCGAACATCCGGGTGACGAGCCGTTGGTAGGTGGCCCCGGCGTTCTTGAGTCCGAAGGGCATTACCTTGTTGCAGTAAATGCCTCGGTCCGTGATGAACGCGGTTTTCTCCTGATCATCGGGGTGCATGGGGATCTGGTTATACCCCGAGAAGGCATCCATGAAGGAGAGTAGCTCGTTCCCCGCGGTGGCTTCGACGACTTGGTCGATTCGAGGGAGGGGAAAGCTGTCCTTTGGGCATGCCTTATTGAGGTCGGTGAAATCCACGCAGACCCTCCATTTCCCGCTCTTCTTCTTGACCACCACCGGGTTGGCCAACCAGTCCGGGTATTTGACCTCGTTGATCGAACCGGCCGCGGTGAGCCTTTCGACCTCGTCATTGACTGCCTGGGCGCGCTCCGGACCCAGCTTTCGCCGCTTTTGCTTGACCGGTCTGCAGGTCGTGTCCACGTTGAGCTCGTGGCTGCACGTGTTTGGGTCAATGCCGGGCATGTCGCCGGTTGACCAGGCGAAGGTGGAGACGTTCTGCCCTAGGAACTCGACCAGCTCTCGCTTGATGCTCTCGTCGAGATCGGTGCCGATGCCAACGCAGCGGACGGGGTCGCGCGGATCGATGTTGACCTGGGCGACAAGGTCCCGCCCTGGGAGATCCTGGGCGTCGGGCTCGCCGGGCTGAAGCGCGTTGATGGCCAAGCAGGCCGGCGCGGCGCGGCGCAGCTTATGCTCGATGGCGAAGCAGGCGCGAGAGACCCTTTGGTTACTCCTAAGAGTATACGTGCCGGCCTGGTTGGGGAACTTGAGGCACTGGTGGTACGTTGACATGACTGCCTTCATCGAGTGCAGCCAAGGGGTTCCAAGGATGATATTGTAGATCGGGGTGGTATCGAAGACCACGAACTTGACGATTTTCGTCACCCGACCTACGTAGACCGGCAATTCGATGGTGCCGATTCCGTTGACGGTGTCTCCGGCGAAGCCGGTTAGCGGGATGGAGTGCGGCTTGATTTCGACCCCGTTTAGATTCATCCTGGCCAGGGTATCCTTGAAGATGAGATCGACCGAGCTGCCCGTATCGACGAGGACTCGGTTAACGTCGCAGTCGGCTACGCGGACTTGTACGACGAGGGGGTCGTTGTGGGGCTGGTGGAGCCCGGCCGCGTCGGCCTCGGTGAAACATATCCCCCTCTTGTTCGTGTCCTGAGTGTCGATTTCCGGCCCGGAGTGCCACTTCAGGGAGGCGTCGGTCTTCCTCTCATGACGCTTGATGGACCGCACTGAGTCATTGCACGAGAGGAGGCCTCCCATGATCATCCCTATCAGAGTCCGGGCCGGGGGAGGCGATCTGCCCGTTTCCCGGTCTCGCGAAGGAGATCGTCGCCGCCGGGCGTCGTTTTGGGCGCGGTTGTAAGGCCTAGCCCGGTTATCCTCGCGACCTCAGTTGTCACGGGGTTGCACTCGATCGCCGTCCCGGGCATGCGGACGCAGCCGCTCTGGTACGCTGATTTCTCCCCGTTGAAATTGGTTCAGCAGGACCTCTTGGAGGGCGCGGCAGGGAGAGGTCGGGTGTCCCTTTCGCCGGTGGAAGTCGCAGAAGGCCGACCTGTCGTACGGCTCGTCTGGTCGGGACTCCCTATCGCTCGGCTCGTCGGGACGCCGATCCTGCTGGTGGGGATCCCGTACGTACTTGTTCCAAGGCAACCCTGGCGCGGGGCTGGGGGGAAGTACGGGATCGTGCAGACGGAGGCCGGAGGGCGGTCCGTTGACAAGGAATGCAGCGGCCTGCTTTCCCTTGCTGCGCTGGTACTCGTCATCGTAGTGTTGACGAGGCTCCTGATATCTTTCCTTAGGCCGCTCCTTCGGGACCGGGGCCTTGTGAGAGGCGCTGTTTCTCGACTCAGCCGCCTTCTCCTCCTCGAGCTCGACGAAGAGTCCAGCGCGGTGCAAGGCGTCTTCCAGCGAGCGCGGCCTGTTGAGCTTCATATCGTCCTTGAAGGCCGAATCGGCCCGCAGTCCCTTTCTTAGAGCGGGGAGCGCTGACTCGTCCGTCACGTTGCTTTGGGAGGCCGTGGCCTTGAAGCGTTCTATGAAGGACCTGCGCGACTCCTTTGCTCCTTGGTTCATCGCCCAGAGGTCCGCGCTGGATGCGGACTGCCGGATGTAGATAGAGTAGTGCTCGAGGAAGATGGTCGACAGGTCTCTGAAGCTGTCTATGGAGTGCGTCTTCAGCCGAGAGAACCACGTGAGAGCCGGGCCGGTGAGGTTCTCTACGAAGAGCTGGCAGTGGGCGGCTTCGCGCTCATCTGGTGCGAAGTGGGCGCGGCCCATGGCGATGGTGAACGCCGTAAGATACTGGGCCGGGTCGGTGGTGCCCGCGTAGGGCTGGAGTTTGAGCTTCCCGAGGTGCTGGAGCGGGACGGAGGCGATCCGGCGGGTGAACGGCGTGTTTTGCGTCTCCCTGAGGACGCGATCTATTTCCGGGGCCGCGCTGGTTGCCTGATGGATTTTGGAGGACATCGCGCGGATAGTCTCCTTCATGGCCTCGAATTCGGCATCCCTGGCACGCTCCGAGCTGGATCGGGGGTGGTGGGCTTCGTCGCCCGGGTGGCTGCCTACGGCCGGGGCGAAACGTCCGCCCGGGCCTTCGGATCCTGACGGTGAGTCGCCAGGTCGGCTTGTCCGGATGCGGGGGGTTTCTTCCCGAGAGGCCGGCTCTCTGAGATGGACGTCGGGGGACCCGTTATTGTCCGACCGGTCACGGGAGGCCCCTAGCGTGGCGAACCGTTGGTCGGTGGCTCGCGTCAGCCCGTCTATTCTGGCGAGCAGGGTCTGCATTACGGCGGACAGCGTGGGCTGATCTTCCGACGCTCGGGGCGCGTTGTGGGCGGCGGAGCCGTCGGAATGAGCGGGTGCCGAAGCCGGGGGCGGGGCCCTGAAGAACTGCTCTCGAGGAATCGTCTGGTTGGCAGCTGCTTGGGCTGACGGCGGGATGGTCGTCGTTGTTTGAGTCGTTGGCGGGGCCGTTGTCGGGGCCTGGGCCGTTGTTTGGGCCGGGGTTTCCTGGTCTGACAACACTCTTGGGGGCGGAATTGCCATCGTTGCTGCGGTTGCGGTGGTGGTTGAACTGCTCCTTGCGTATAGAAGAATCTCGCGCCCCTCCTTCTAGCGCCAATTGTTGATCCCGGGGATCACTAAAGATGTTTAAGAGATTGATTACGGAATGAGAGGTGAGATTTTCGTTAATTAGAGCAATTTAACCACTATTAAAGCAGGCCGGGAGAAAGATGAGTAGGCCGGGGGCCGTGTTTCTTTTTATTGATGGTGAGAGAAATGAACAATTTAGAATTACGAACTGGTTCCGAAGGACGTCCAGTTCGGCGTTCTAAACTGTTGCCTTGTTACAAAGAGAGAGAGAGAGAGATCGGGTAACTTGTCGTAGGTCAAAATGGCCAAAATCCCCTCACTGTCATTAATGACATTGAGGGGTATATATAGTCGGGGTTGGCTTCCTGCTCCCCGGGATCTCGGGGCCACGTGGCGTCTTCGGCCTCTTTCGCGGGTAAGGTGGCCTAGGAGGCGTGTTCCAGCTTTCGGGGAGAGAGGTCATGATGAGCTCGGCGTGGCGTGTTGCAGAGCAGTGCACTGTTTAACCAACTCTACTCCACGTGTCTTCCTCTTCTTCGTCAAGTCTGCAAGGTTGGTGAGATGTCGAGGTCAGCCCATACTCCTACTCAGACGATACACTGTTCGACCGACTCCCACTTGCCTTCTGCTCTTCTGACATTCCTGCCTTGGTGAAGTGTCAGCCCGGGCCCGAGGTGCGTCGCTTTCAGGTCGGCGACCGAGCCGAAGAGGAGCCTTGCAGGTCGGTGCTTTCAGGCCGGCGTCCGAGCTGAAGAGGGGCCTTTCCTAAGATGGGCCTAACTAATTGGGGATGCTAGGCCCACCTCCAACAGACTGCACTTAGAAATCTAGTTTCTTTATCTTCGGTTCGTTTCTCCACAATGATGCGTTGAAACATCTTGTTTGACCATGTAACTCTCTGGGAAAAAAAATTCAAACGAACTAATTTTGTAAATTGTAATCTAATAAGTTATATATATAATTTCTTACTTTAAAAGTGGAAGCAGAACGATCATGTTGTGAAGCCATAGATTAGGGTTTGATAAGATTTTTTTTATTTCTTTTACGTGATCCATTAGTTTTTTTTCTCTTTTTTATTTTCCTTCTCTTTACATGATCGAGAGTTTTTTTTTTTTTTTTTTTATGCGGGAAAGAACTTTTGATTTTCAGCGGTACAAAACGAAACGGAGCGGTATGTAGCAATTTCTATGATTGTAATCAAACGCCACCAACCGCTATCACTTGCAAACGTAACTAACGGGTGAACCAATCAACACCTAAGTTAGTTAATTAGTCTTCACCTATGTTCTAAAAAGCGGCGCCTACACCGCCTAGGCGCTAGTCGGCGGTGGACCGCTGCGATTAGTGTCTTGACGGTGAATTAGGCGGTCAAACGATTTTTTCAAAATATTAACGTTTTTTTAAAAAAGTCAACGATTTTTAACGATTTTTTCTAAAGGTTTTGAAGCTGATGTAGAAGATTGCATTCTCAGCCTGCAGTGCCATCTTCTTCTTTGACTCGAAACCTTGTCTGGTTTGCACAATTATTACCTTTACCAGCTCAAATGGCTCTTTCATCTGCAACAAATAACACAAACACCAAGAGATCATTAATTAATATCTACACAAGTTCCCCTCTTGTGTGTAGTGTTTGAATCTACACAAGTCTTTTTCCTCACGGCGTAACCTGGTACCTTGGACAACAAGGCGAGTTCAGCGTATAGTCGAAGCCATTCTTTGTCTTCTTCTTCCACCTCCGATTCTTTCATCTGCGAATCATGTCAACAACATCTTCTTTTCGATTAAGAGAGAGCTTTAGACTAAAAGGGAGGGCTCACCTCGTAGTATTGCAGCTTATTAGTACTGGCCGTTAGCGCCTCCTCAGGCAACCAATCGGGCATATCACCTTTGAAGGAATCATCCAAGGCAAGATTGCTAAAGTCACATCGGTAGCCTTCTTCCTCTGAGTTATACACAAGTAGACATGACCAATAAAGATTAGACACATTTATACAACAAATATAAGGTTTTTAACAAACAAGGAAAAAAAGATATTGTCAAATGGACAACAAAATTAAGGTGCATTATCCATTGACATTTTACCTGGAGCTGTCGGAACCATTGTGCAGCATTCTGTAGTTACAGTGAAGGAACCTTTATGCTTAGGCGCATAAAGAGCATGCGTTTCAAACCTGTGGGTGCAACTCCGTATTGGATCCTCTGCCTCAAATGTTACAAGGCTAGAAAATATGGTGGTATATCTGTACTGATGTAGACCCAAAAATAGAAAGTTTGTCCCCTGCAAAAATCACCAACAAGGCAAAGAAAACAAAGCTGACTTAAAAATCACGGAAATACACAAACCAAAATAGTATAATAGTAGACGACGACAGAAGCAAAATGGGCAAAACATAATAAAAGTAAACGAAAAGAAAAGAAACTTTGTAAGACATTTTCCAGATTGTAGCAATGAAGTCCAATTTTTGCGATACGAACGTACACCTTTTCTCTCAAAATTAAGTGTCCCCAACACATTCCCCCCATATTAAAACCGGCAAAGTTATCGGGCTTTTTCTAGCCGACAAAGTTATTGGACTTTTTCTAAACTCAAAAAAGCCCAATTTATTGGGTATCAGGTTTTAATTTCAATCATCAACCCAGACGACCAAATAATTGCAATCAATTTTTAATCTTTTCTATATTGTTATCTCAATATCAATTATATTTAAAATTATAAAAATAATTATTATTTGTTGTCAAAAACAATACAAAATATATATATATTTTATTAGATTAGTGTCCGCGTGATACGCGGATAAAAAATAAATTGTCTTTCTTTCTTGTCGGTTCTTATCTTTTTCGCAAACGCGGACACAAAACCATAATATCAGAACGTAGGTAAACAATCCATTTGGTAGTTTTGATACAATGTTATAAGTTTCAACGTAGTCATTATTTGTATACGTTAAATTTATGGATTATTTTAATTCTTCATTTTCCCTAGCCGAAAATCTTTTTTTGTTTTATCAGAATCGTCTCTCCTTCTATTCGGTTCTTATTTTTTTGACAAGTGCGGATATGAAACCATGGTATCAGAGTATAGCTAAACAATCCAATAGATAACTTTGATACCATGTTAAACTTCATTTCTAGAGTAATCGTTAGTATATATTAAGTTTATGAATTATTTTTATTCTTCATTCTCTCTCGCCAGAAAGTTTTCCTTTTTTTGCCGGAATTGTCTCTCTTCTCGTCGGTTATTATATTTCTCGCACAGACACGAAACCATGGTAAACAATTCCCTTTGGTAGTTTAGCTATACCATGGTCTTCTGAGACGAACAATATATTTCATGTTTTACCATGGACTTCTGCTAGATCTGAGATTTAATCAGGAAATATATTGTTCGTCTCAGAAGATCTTCGTGCTGATGTTTGGCCATAGACCCTTTTTTCTTCTTAAAAATCATATTCACACTCGGAGAAACGCGATCGATAGTTTAAATTAACCCAAGAAAGAATGTAGAAACTGGAAAACAAAAATTTCAAAGAACAAATCCCACTCACCCCTTAAACGAGTAGAGATGCTGAGATTTCAAACCTTTTTTAGACCCAAAAAAAAAAAATTCAAGAATTTTTATTATTATCATTGGCCAATTCGTCATCTTCTCTTAGAAACCCTAGTCCAGTTTCAGAATTGACCTTTGCTCACTCTTTTATCTTTCAGTTTTTAAACAAATCCGTTTGTTCGCTGCTCTTGGAGAATCATACACTGTATGACATACAGTAATCAATCAGATTCTTCCTCTTTCCTCTCCTCCTATTTGAAATGCAGCACAGGAAGAATTCAACGATCTGTGTTTCCGTTTCTGCTTCGTCAAACGTTTTGTAGGGTTTTTGGCGATTAGATTTTCTCTCTAATTAGTTTTGCAAATGACCAGACAACTGACAAGGCAATAATCAGGAAAGAAAAACACATCGACGATGATGATGAAGAAATCATCTACAAGATTGAAATTCCTGCCAACAGGTAAAAATTGTGATATCTTGGTTTCGTATCAAAATGAATTATACATTTTGAGATAATTTTTTTTTTTTTTTTACTACACAGACTCCAATGCAGATATTATTTGCTCTGCCTAGAAGGGCTTGCGCAAGCTTGATCTTGACCTAGAAGGGCTTCCAATTGCAGATCCCTGGCTGCAATTGGAACTCATGACCTTGACACGTTGCAGGGCCCATTCACATATGAGGCAAGTGTTATATTCTTCCTCTACCTGTACATTTGGTGTATCTGATCTTACGTGGTGTGTAAGCTCTTTTAGCTTAGAATATGCTAACCAAACTTATATACAATCTTTTCTTTTCTGTGAGCCATTGATAGTTTCATACTATACATGATCTTTATTTATATTTTATTTTTTCAGGCATAAATTTTGCACCTTTGAAGCTCACTGATCTTCTCAGAATATTGTGAGAGAAAATTTGGGATTGAGCCTGTTGAAGTTACATATGACAATGGATAGTCATACTATCCAGATTTGACTGTCTACGATATGGAAATCTCTCTCTCTTATGTTACAGACTCAAATGGAGTCTCTTTGTAGGTGGAAGAGGTAATATAGGCATCACTGCTGTCAAGTTGTTTTGTACTCTGTGATTAAAGAACCGATAGGAGCCTATCCCATTATTTAACATGAACCAATCTCAATTTTTTTTTTTTTTTGATGAGATATCAATTTTAGAGGCTGCAGTGCAAGTAAATCTTATCATTTATGTAAGGAGTTCGCCTTCAGCCTTTAGCTAGTTTGTTTCTTTGAAAAATTTGTGCATCACTTGGGTTTACTACAATACCAAGCAGACTGATACTTCCCATAGCTGTGAGCGTTTCTCTGACCAGTCTCGCATTCTTGTCTGCCTGTGTGTTTTCCTTCTTTAGGGTTTCTAAATTCTACTCTGCAATGATTTTAATCATTTTGTTCTGTGAAATGGCTTTTGTACCTTTCAGGTCACAAGTCTGCTGATCCGAATGCAGCTGTGTGCTGAGCGTTCATAGTCTAGTGATAGCAATGTGCCGTGAAAGTACATTTACCCCCGAGCAGAAGTGACCTTCTCCACCCTTGTGATGTTATGGAGGTATTTTTTTTGTAATAAAAAAAACCTTTGTATGTTGGTGCTATTATGATGATTCTCTGTACGCTAACTAATAGCTTTGCTTTATGTTGCCATTGCCTATGGTTTCAATACAAGGAAGCATACCACTGGCTTTGAATGAGCTCACTGATCTTCTCAGAACAGAGGTAATCAATTGGGAACCCGCGGTCTGCTGATTTTCCGGTCCTTTGCTCATCTTTTTGTACACTTCTCCAACTGTAATGCTTTGCTAATTGCTGAAAGATTTTCATTATATGTGGTAATTAGGCCATGAGGAGGAGTCTCATGCCCGGAATATTGAGGACAATTGGTTCAAACAGCTCCATGTCTGCATTCTTGGTACTATTTCTAGAAACCAAGTTCTCAATAAGCACATAAGCATCGTCGGGATGGTGTTGAAGATCCCATTACTCGCAGCATCTAAGGACATCTAGTACCTCCAATCAATCCCTCTGAAGAAGATACCCATCAACTGAACATTGGTGAACCCGTGATGTGGACAATCTCTCTGATATAACCTGAATCTGGTCCATGCAGCCTTGAACGCCTCACTCGGTCCCTGAGAAAATTGAGAAATCTTGTTCCTGAGCTCTTCGAATCTCGCATCATCATAGAAATTATTCAGGAACGCATTCTTCGTCTCCTCCCATGTAGTCAGCGAACCAGGAGACAACTGCTTTAGCTAATAAGCTGCATCTCCACCAAGAGAGTATGGAAAAAGCTTACAGAAGAGGAAATCATTGGACACTCCATTGTATTTGATGCTGGTGACCAAATCCCCAAACTTCTCAATATGATCCATGGGGTGTTAATGAGAAAGACCGTGAAAAAGGTGCTGACCCACAAGAGTGAAGTATGCAGGTTTCAGCTCAAAGCCATTCCTCTGAAAAGCAGGAAGTCGAATCGCTGATCGATTGGCATAGAACTGATCAGGCCTGTTATACTCACCAATCGGTCTACCACGATTAACCACATCATTCCCCATATTCACAACAGCTGCAGGGACAATGATGTTTCCAGCTTCATCAAGTCGATGCCCTCTCTTATTGCCCAATTTACCCTCTTGGTCTCTCAAAGCTCCAACATCATCACGAATCAATACTATTGGATTGTTCATCTCTACTGGCTTTTTTGCTTTCTTGTTTGCACGTTCCAAATTTGCTAGCTCCTTGTTGGAAATATCAACTAGCTGAGTGCTCTTGTTCCTCCTGGTTTCGCAAGTGGGCATACACCTGAAACACACTAGACAAGGCACGTAAGTAACCAAAAATCAAAAACAGCACGACGAGTATCGACCGATACTGGGTAGTATCGATCGATACCGAGGTCGATGCCGATGAACTTAGTCGAAACTCGACACTAAAATCTAATGGCGAAATTTAGAGTCCAAGAGGGATTGTAAGCTCAAATTAATACCCTAAAAGTACTAAAACTTTGTCGATTGTAATACTTAGGGATCGAATCCACAGAGACTCAATAAAACACACAATATATTTTAATGATTGAATTAAGCTAAGTGATCAATGGAATTGAAAGCAAATACGTAAATTAAACAAGTTGCGATTCGATTGGAAGAAAGATAGGTTCAGGGTATTTCTCAGGAAATCAATGAATGCAAATAAACTAACAAATCAAGGTTCAAGTTACGCACGGTTCTTGAACTCAAATCACTAAAGTATAATTAACCAACTCTCGTTGCGAGAATTATCTAAGTTTAAATTCTAGATTTCTAAATCTTTTTGCGAATCCTAAAGTCTAAACCAGTTTTTAGTTCAAGTTTGATTTGTTCACAAAACAACTAAGCCAAATCTATTTGCGAATAGTTATTTTGCTCACCCTAAATTCTATCAGGTTTCTCAATTGCACTCTCGTGCCTAATCGATTAACCTAAGATCTAAGTTCTAGGTGATCAATCTAGAATTAACTTTGAATACAACCTAAAGTGAAGAACTAATTCAGATTATGAACCCTAAACAATAAATCAACCTAGCATTCAAAGAAATCCCTTATGAAAACTCTAAACCTAAAAGGAGATCTACTCAGACATGGAGATTGCAACAATAAACATGACTGAATAAATACTTGAATAAAAAATAAAAAGAGAGTAAAACCAGGGTTCGAAATCTTCTCTCGGACGAACAGAGTTTCAGACTTGTCTCCCTCCAAAAGCTCTCTCACAAAACCAAAGTAAAATAAAACATAGCCATCAAAGTGGATGTAAATCCTAATAAATAACCTAAGTCACGTTTTGGGGTTTCTTGTAAATAATAAAGTCTTCTGGGGCAATTTACAGTTTCTCAAATCTTCATAAAGTCACGATCCTTTTGTTCCTTCGACGGGTATCGATCGATACCATAAGTGTATCGATCGATACTCATGCATCAAATCGGTGTCTCAGCTACAGGATCTTTGGTTGGCTCCAAAATACTTCAGTATCTTCAATAATGCTCCAAACGTACCTAAAACCTAAAAAGACTCTAAAAGACTCCAAAATACTAGAAAGACTCTATAAAGAGTACTTATATCATGGCTTAAAACGTGTAAAAACCATGATATATCGCGTACGTGTTGTGGAAGGATGTTGAAAGAGTGTTCACCAGGAGGATAGTCGAAGGTAAATACCACCTCAGGCAACTCCAAAGCGTTCCTCCGCCTCATCCACGTCAAGGAAGGTAAATATTTCTTACTACAAAATGAAAATACAGCTCTATTTGGAATGAGAAGAACGGAGAACATCATGTTAGGATATCCTCCTCCTTATCAAGTCGGTGCCTGCGAGATCGTCATCTATACTGACACCGACCCGCCTGATTATTACGATGAGCAGCAACATGATGGATTTGTGGGACTGGGATTACCCATTCCAGCCAATCATCTCCCTCCAACTTTTGGACCCAATGTTGAACCTCTTTGATAAATTTTTTGTTGTTCTTTTGTTTTAAATTAATAATTACCATTTTAAAACAAATAAATAAATTATTTAGTAATGTATCACTACAACAATGTAGCAATTGGTATCATTAATTGATTTTTATTTTAGGACGACGTTGATGAATCATGGTTTACGAAGGAATGTATTTTCGCTTTTATCTGCGAAACTATCGTGTTAGCGGTAATGATGGTGGTCGGATAATATTCGGAGGGGTTAATCGGAGGCTTTTCAAGGGCGAACATCGTTACTATAATCTCGTCGCCAATGCTGATAGGTGGATGATCCATATGACTAGGGTTTCTGTTGCGGGGCACGAGATTATAGTAACGATGTTCGCCGTTGAAAAGCCTCCGATTAACCCCTCCGTAGGGCTATGCATGCATGATATCCTTACGTTTGAAAAACTGGGCCCATATATTGGATGTAAGCCTACTTTCACTAACTAATTTTTTTAAACCGTCCATTAGACCGAATGACCAAAGAAATCCTCTCTTTGGTTTACGCCAATCTTGTTAAAACCGAATGACTTGTAAAGAGAAACAGTTTTCCTCAATCAAAAGCGGAAGAACGGAGTAACAATAAGTCCTTGTATTGTCTCACTCAACTGAATTTAAGGTTACTGAAATCTCGTCTAAGATGTGTACTGAAATATAATCTATTAGACACAAAAAAGACACGAGAGCAATTTTTTAAATCTGTCGTTAAGGCTGATATATAAATAAATTTGGATGAGCAAATGACATTGCAAAGTTAAAAAAAAAAAAAAAGAGCAATGAGACCGTACAATTTTCAAAATAATCTCCTCCTTTATATAATAATATTTTTAAAGGAGAATATTTATTGGGAAGAACTTTATTGGTAGGAGGAAAGAGAGTAATACTCTCGAGTATATAATGATTCATTTTCATTATAGTGTCTCCTTTTATGTGTTTCATTTACATCTAGGTGATGGGTCTCATGACCCGTGGATATAAGTTAATTCATTATATTTTTATTAGTTTTGTTATTGCATTGTAGATTGAAATTATTAATTATAGCAGAATAGAATCATTATGGTAGAAAACAGATTTCATATTTCATGTTTTCTATTTAAAAATTTGATCAAACGCATTGTTGTGATGATAGATTTTATTCCCACTATATGGATGAATACATATTTATCATTAATTAAAATTAAAATAATATTTATATGTGGGAGTCTATGTAAACTTTGTGGAGTGGCTTCACGTTTTCTTCGAATGCTCGTCTTCTAGGCAAATATAGGAATCAATCAGGGTCAATATATACGAATATGAAATATCTACTTGGAGGTGCAAGGACCCAAAATAGCCCGGTTAATGATATGGATTGTTATCCATGGATCTTATGGTTCATTTGGAAGACGAGAAATAAACAGGTATTTCAGGGGATTCAGTCAAATCCGCAAGAAGTTATAACTCATGCAATGAACAAATATATAGGATGAAATTTGACGGATCCTGGAAGGATTCTGATCATACGTCTCGGATCGGGTGGATTTGCCAGAACGCTGACGGTTTGACCGCTCTGATGGGAGCTAAATACATATCACCACTTCATGCAGAGATTAATGCGTTACTCTGGGCAATGCAATGTATGATGACATACATGATGGTTTGCTCGGAAATTGCAGGGAACAAGACAACATTTATTATTTGCTTGTCCGTATTCGTTTACGGTTTGCTCGGAAATTGCAGGGAACAAGACAACATTTATTATTTGCTTGTCCGTATTCGTTTACGGTTTGCTCGGAAATTGCAGGGAACAAGACAACATTTATTATTTGCTTGTCCGTATTCGTTTATGGTTTGCTCGGAAATTGCAGGGAACAAGACAACATTTATTATTTGCTTGTCCGTATTCGTTTACGGTTTGCTCGGAAATTGCAGGGAATTTGCTACACCAAAGACAAAATCCAGATTGGGGAGAAACGGTTCGAGCTATTACAAATTTTCGAGGGGATCGACAGCACTCACTCCTCCTACGATTATGTTTCCAAGTCACAGTGCACTCGATATGGCGAGAGCGCAACTCAAGAATCCACCACTCGTCCTACAACACGGCCCAACAGTTGGTTCGAGCAATCGACAAGCTGATTCGAAATAGAATTACATCCTTAGACTATCACACAACCCTCGCCTTCACGGTATCCTTCAGCGATGGAGAGCCACTGTCCTTTTGGCATTTTTAGCTGTTTTCCTGGCTTGTAACAGGTGACATTCGTCTGTGCTATGTTTTTTTTGTCTCTCTCTTCTGCTCTGTTTCTATTTCGCTGCTTAGCCGATTGTACATACATCTTTTGCCTTTGATCAATTAATTAAACATTCAAACAACAACAAAATACTCGTAAATTTTTAGCAATGGAAGCTAGAATAAAAGAAGCCAGAGAAATGGAAGTAGTGGATCATTTACGAATTTGACCACAATCAATCATCATCATGCTTTTGTTTTGCAGATCGCTCGTCTTTATGAATAAACTTTCCATGAGTTTTTTGTTGCTGTTGTTTAAGCTGCTTCCTCTTGTATCAATACATAATGATGAAATTTGGGGGTTTTAAAACAAAATAACTTGTAAATGGAACTCGTCCAACCAATTTATTTTAACCTTTTGTCGGCTTCGACAAAGTATAAAAGCTTTGAGGAAACTGGTGTAGATGATTAGATTCGCAAAAGTCATTATGGCAATTATATTTTACATGACAATTCCCAATCGACGTCGTCTTGTGTTCTTCTTATGCTTCCACATTCATGTCCTTCTTGTAGTTTCCATTTGCTGCAAATTAAAGTTGTACGAAAATGTAACCAAGCTGAGCACATCACATAATCCTTATATCAAAAATACGGCCTCAATTACTTTTAGCATTGAGAATAAACTTAAAACAGAGCAATCAGTATATAAGTAACTAACAGAGGTTAAAACAAAAAACTAGAAACAAAGCAAAGCAGAAGAACCTATGCTAATGCCACCGACCGTGCAACAATACCCATGGACATGAACTAGCAGAGATGATATTTGCTCAAAAATACGGCCTCAATTTCAAACCAAACCAGCAGCAAGAGAAGTCCAAATATACCCTATTTCAAAGAAAACCCATAAAATCAGGCAATACGAAAAGGATCGGCTGATTAGTAATAAAATTATCTCAGAGAAAGCGCTATAGGGATAGATAAGACCTAACGCAAGACAGAGGAAGCGGCTACAACAGAAATTGACGAACGCCGGTCAGGTAATGGAGGTTGATTGACAACGGTGAGAGAATTAGGGTTTAAATTCAATCAGGGCCGGTTCTGGGCACAAGGATCACGAAATTAGGGTTTCAACGTTCAGAGCGATTCAACTCAACTCGAAGCAACAATACAGATCTAGGTAACCTTTCTACGAGGCTTACCGGAGAGAGAGAGAGAACGCCGATGGATTTTAAAAACGATATTGTTTTTTTTTATATAGCTTTTTCCCAAGGCCACATCTGTTCAAACTTATAAAACTTTTTCCAAAAACTATAGTTAATATTATTAATATATAATATTAATGTAACATATATCATCCACACATATGTCATATCATTTTGATATTTAATTTTCATAATTTAATTAGTTTAAACTTTGATATACATATTAACTATACATTTTATTAAATTATCTAAGGAATTTGAAAAATCATTTTCATATTCATAGCATGAAAACTTAAAAAAATCAACAAAATTTATTGAAAAAATAATAGATTTAAAATTTTAGTTTTACTAAATATTACACACTTTATTATAGTTACAAGGTTAAAGATTTATATCGAAAAGACGTTTAGTGAATGAATATTATTTGATCCAAATTAATAGTATACAATATATACAATATTAATTTAATATATCATAAATATATAGAGATTTTGTTTTTTAAAAAAAACAGAATATCTAATAAATAAAAAGTAAAATCAATTTTTTTATAAAAAGTACATAATTTAAAATAATAAAAATAAAACAGTCAATAATTTAGATATTTGGATAACATGATTTATTTGGTCTTTAAATATAGATAAGATATGAAAGTTCCAAACAAACATGATTATTTGTAAATAATATAGAAGTGATTGACCGTAGTTATCGAAGTGATTGACTATCACTTACATTTTCATTTTAATGGAGGTGTAAATAAGAGAAACAATTAGTTAAGTTTCAAATAAAATATTAGGATTACAATCTATAAGCAATAGTTTGTTTTACAAAAAATGAATTAAAAAATTCTCATAAATAAATTAAACTATTATAAAAGTAAAAAAAACAAAAACTCTCGGATCACACACTTTTTTCTTATATAAAATTGAATCTCACCAGGTTTACCTCTTAATCAATAGCCTTATGTGTTGGCTAAATTTTCATTATTGCTATAATTAAATTCATAATTAAATTTATTATTTTATCAAAATACATAATCTAACACATTGTCTTGAATAAGCAAATTCTAAAATGGTTAAATCTGAATTTGTGTGACATGCAATTCATTAATAGATTTAAAATCAACAAAAGTTGATCAATTGTTAATTCTATTATTGCTGTAATGGACATACCCCTTATCAATAGCCTTATGTGTTGGCTAAATTTCCATATTTCTCTCTAGTTATATATGGAAATCGTTTTTAAAAAACAAAAATAGACTTAGGAATCACAAACATATTGCACACATAAATAATGTTAAAATCATACATGAAACACAAAAATAATAACTTCACATGAAACAAAATAAAAAAAATTATTATGGAACTTTAAAATGTAAATATCTTCCTTTTAAAAAACCCAACTAATTGCATAAAATTAATCACCAAAGAAAAAAGAGGTAAAAATGCGTATCATCCAATAAATAAACACATAGATGATCATAAATTAAATAAAAAATAAAAAAAACAAATACACATATCTTAAGCTGATAGAGATAATTAAATTAACTACGAGACCAAATAAAATAAAATACCATTAGATTAAAAAAATGTTTACCACGTCCGCGCGGATCACACTCTTTGTGATTGAAATTGAAAGTTAAATCTCACCGACGATGAGGGAAGATATCGGAGAAGACGAGGGTTTTAGAGGAGTGGGTAATGTTTTTACAGGATAATCCTATTCATAAGAAGTCTCTCGCACTCTCAAAATGTTTAGATTGACGCTTGACCACATATTTCTTAAACTTTTCCAAATCGGCCCATATTATCTCAAATGTTCACATTAACTCATACATCTACGATGATTTTGATAGTAAATTAGTGATAGAAATTAAATCGTTTTTCAAATAAAATTAGATTTATTTTGTAGTCACCAACACTGGATCATCGAATATGAATAATAGCAAATTCTAAATATTTTATTAGTATTCAGTTTTAGGTAAAAATAGATAAAAATATAGGGACCTATTTCAAAGTTTTTTTTAATAAGTTCGGAGAATTCTAAATTCACAAAACTAACTTTCCTTTTATTAGTATTCGAAGTAACTTTCGGAGTATACAAAACTAACCCAATTTCGAAATATTTATTTTATTAGTATTCACTTGGGTTAAAAAATATACAATTTCCTAAACTTTATAATGACAAAAGCTTAACTTTTAAAAAACTAACTAATTGAATAAATAGTCAACCAAGAAAAAAAAATCAAATTGTGGATCACCCACTAAACAAATACATAAATAAACATAAAATTAAAAAAGGAAAAAAACTTAAGAATAAACAATCCACAATTCTTAAACTAATATAGACAAATCCATTAACAATCATACTAATAAAACTAAAATAATATTATACCAATTTTTTTTATAAAAAATTTGTGTTCACGTCAGCGCGTAACGCGGATCACACACTAGTTTATATATAAAGGAGAATGTTCTCTCTTCTTAGGCTGCCACCTCATATACTCATACTCTATATTTGTGACACCTCATCACTCACTTAGTTTCAACTAATTTGTTAATTTTAAGTTATTTATTTAATTTATTATGTTTTGTGTTATTATACTTAAATTCTCATAATAATTACCATCCATTAATATTAATATAATAGTTTTTCCTAGAATTTGAAAAGAAATTATTTGAAGAAAAGATAAATTATATATTATTGATCTAAAGAAACTTCAATTTAATAATTTTAATGTTATCAAATTATTTATATAGTATAAGGAAAACTATAGAGTTTAGTGATTATAAATTATGGATTAAACTTTTTCTAAATAAAATACAACAAATGTTGTGAAATATATAATTTGAAACAATCAATAAAGATTAGTTCCAAATAAAATGTATAAAAAATTAAAATCAATTGTTTAAAAGTTAAAACATTTATAATTAGAAAAACTATTAATTAATCGTTGTTAAGTACAAATTTTTGGGATATGTCAATTGATTTTAAGTGACTTATATGGGATAAATAAAACAAATCATTTTATGGTTAAAAATCAGTGTTCGGGAATGGGGACGAGGATTCATCCAACAAAGGAATACTCGCATGAGTTTCCAGAAGCCCGAATGGAAACTATGAGTCTTTGATGGGTATGCAAAAATGCTTGTCTTGATAGGCAAACTATGGTATCCCAAAATGATAACATTTTCAAGTCAATCACTGAGAGGACGGATGATTAAAATCTTTGCCAAATTCTCCAATGCTCAAGTCAGAATGGCGATATCGAAACTCATAAGAAAAAGGAAAAGATAGTGAATGTTAGATTTATATCAGGGCAAAATGTGTTTTGTGGTTCAATTTGCCGCGTTGATGAGTGTGAGAGAGGGGGGGGGGAAGAAAAAGAGACATATAGAGAGATTATGAGTGCATCTTGGAAACACGACAAATTTTTTTGAAATGAGATTAATGTCATATGAATGGATATTCGACCCATATTTGAGAAAAGTGAAGTATATTTATCAATTATTCTCTAACGTGGGTTTTGAACTCTTAGAACGCTATTTTCCTTTTCCATCGTATGAAATGTAGAGCTTTTCAAAGGATTGAATTGATCTAGATATGTAGACTGAATTTGGTAATTAGTTTGAGTTTAAGTCGCGCTTAGCTATGAGCATTAGTTGTCCAAATGTAGGATGTTTCGGCCGATATGACTTGACGCCGATAACTCCAACGAGGTTGAGTAGTTTTTATGCCGTGACTCATCTAAAAAATAGGATATGCCTAGATATACTAAATTATTACAAACAAAAAAAAATGTGATGAAATACTAATTTTATTATTACCGAAATCTTTTCTAATTACATAAAAATAAGAATCCCAAAATACGTATTTGGAACGGTCCGTACATACTTTTGAAGATGGGCCACATGGAATCAGCCCACCTACTTTCCCAACTAATGAACCACACGGAATCTTCTCACTCTCAAAACCTGCAATTTCAATTTTAATTTAAAAACTATATCTAATTTAATATGCTAAAATCTGAAATAATCACCATAACATTGTTAAGAGAATAATTACCGTAAGATGCATAATTTTGGAGAATATAATTAACAATGCGGAAAACGTCACCGTAGACGAATCTAGAACCTTCTAAATTAGCATTTAAATCCTCTACGACCGTTTTAAGCTGGAGATTATACATTTGTGCGACCTCCAGTTCAATTTGGAAAATCTAGGTTTTATTGGATTAATCTATGAAAAATTGTGTACATGTCAACTCCAGTTCAATTTGGACTGAGAATGAACAACTGAATCATATAAAGAACATTTGAGTTGCGACGGAATTGCGAGTGAAGATGCAGTCAATCACATGAGTAAATTATAGTATGAGAAGAAGATTGAAGACTATCGGAAGCTTACTTAAGGAAGAAAGTTTACGTGGATTCAAACAAATCAAAGCCCAAGATTGCCAAGCCCAAGTTTACAAAGACTACAAAGACGTTACTTAAAAGAAATCCAAAGTCAAAGAGGAATTTGAGTAACAAAAGAAATTAGGCTTTTCCTAGTTTAAAGAGGATTAGGAAAAGGCCTTAGGTTAGTCACTATAAATATAGGACTAGGTTGGCTTAGAAACTTTGTGCAATAAAGTGTTTAAAGTTTCTAAGGCTATAAAGGTTTTTAGAGTTTCTTTGAGAGAGTGATTCGATCTAAGCTTGTAAGCATTGTCTGTCTTGTTCAAGTTTAAGGAGTGCTAGATTTTCTTAGAGATACTTGTAAGTTTTCGCTTTCTGGTAAACTTGTAAGTTACCATTAAAAAGGATAATCAAGTGGAATTGTTTTGAGAAAAACATGTGTTCTTTACATATTGCATCTGTCTCTATAGCTCTTGTTTTTTCAATAGGTATCAGAGCGGGACACCTAGTCTAGCAAATTTTCCTCGAACACAAGTGTGATCCTGCAGAAAAGATGGCGAGCTATAGGACACTTATGGTCGTGAATCCTACTGTTCTGAACAAGACTACTTATGGTTGGTGGAAATCAAAGATGACCGCAACAATCAAGAGTATTGATGAAGACGCGTGGACTGTTGTTGAAGATGGTTGGGAACCACCAACTAAAACAAACAAAGAAGGGAAAGTACCTAAAGCAGAATGGACTAAGGACGAGAAGATTCTGGCTAAGTGGAATTCCACAGCTCTTAGTGAAATTTTCAGATATGTGGAAGTAAAACAGTTTGAGCTGATTCAGAGTTGTAAATATGTTAAGGCTGCATGGGAGACTCTGCAGCGTGTGTACGAAGGAACAGACAATGTCAAGAGAAGTCGTCTTGATATGCTTGCATCAAGGTTTGAAAACTTAAGGATGGATGAACACGAATCAGTTGAAGATTTCAGTGCTAAGCTGTGTGCAATTGCGAATGAAGCAGAAGTACTTGGGAAAAAATTCAAAGATAAGAAATTAGTAAAGAAGCTTCTGAGGTGTTTACCACCAAAATTTGCAGCACAAAAGACGTCCATGAGAGTCTCTCTGAACACGGATACTCTTAAGTTTGAAGAAGCAGTTGGGATGATTGAAGCATATGAGATGGAATTAGCTGCTGAAAAACCTGAGAAGAACACATGAATTGCTCTTGCTGTTACAGAAGAAAGAAAACAGAATGACTTAGAAGAAACAGTAGAGCTGTTAGTGAAAAAATTCACTCAAGGATTCAGGAGAGATCAAGGAAGCAAGCAATTCATATCCACCACAAAATCAACTGAATCAGAAAAGAGCAACATAAAATCTGATTTTCAGTGCTATGAATGCAAAAGATATGGACATTTAAAGACATAATGTCCAACAGCTAAGAGAAAGGCGTTCAAGTGTTTAAAATGCAAAGGCTTTGGTCATACTCATATGGAATGTCCAAGTGATCAGAGAGCTAGAGAAGAACGCTCACTAATAGGGTTGGAGGAAAGTGAATTTGAGCAATTTTGTGGCCTTCATTAGTGAAGGAGATGAGTTTTAAGAAGAAGCTTGTCTCTCCAATCATGAGCCATCAGAGAAAAATGAGGGAATAAAGCCTAATCTTCAGGAAGAAAGTGAAGAATCTGATTATGAGTCAACAGATGACGAGTATGATGCTGAGTTAAAACCTGAGTTCAAAGATATTTGTGACACACTGGTTAGAATCACAAAGGAGAATGTGGGTTTAATCAAAGAAAAATCATGTCTCAAGGTCACGATTGAAAGATTGGAGGCTGAACTAAACAAAGAAAAGGGTAATTCGCTGCAATTATAGTTATATTTGGATGAAAAGCTCAAACAGATCAAAATGTTGAATTCTGGTACAAAACAGCTTGACAAGATTCTAACCATGGGAAGAACAGAAAAATCCTGCAGAGGTTTGGGATATCAGGGATCAAACTATCAAGATAAAACTGTGTTTGTAAGTGGTTGAAAGCTTCAGGATGAAGAAAAATCTTATGGAAAAAGAAATCTTCAGACTAAAACATGTCAACATCTAAAAAATCAGGGCTGCTTCTATTGTGGAAAATATGGACATATCAAAGCTCATTGTTACAGGTTTCTTAACAGAATAGACAGTCTTTGGAGACAGAGAAAATTTACTTGGAATGGATGGAAGAATCAAGTCTGGATGAAGAAAAAAGATCTTTATGGTAGAACTTATCCTCAAGGACAAGAAAAGATGCTTCAATGTGATGCAGTATCCATATTCAACAGAACCTGCAACAATTTTAAAGATAAATCAGAAGAGCAAAAAATAGCACAAGCTATAGTTCAATTTGAAGAAACACAAAAAAGCTTGAGGATAATTAATGAAGACACAAACCAGTTGGATCATCTTCTAAACATTGGAAAAACTAATATGGATCGTCATGGTGATGGATTTAAAGAGAAATTTTTGGAATCTGATTCTGTTTTTGCTTCTGATGAAAAAACTGAGATTGCAGCAGCATCTGCTACAGAACCAGAAACCAGAACTGATACACATACTGTAATTTTTACAGAAACTGCAACAAAAAATCCAGAACTGCAGAGTGAACGTCAACAAACTTTTCAACCTATTAAACATAGTTGTTTTAGATTCAGTCAAGAACTCAACCGTGAAGGTTTAAAGTTCAATAAGGTTTTGGATAGAAAGGATGATGGTGCGATGGGCTATCAATTTAGATTTTCAGAGCGAAGATGATCTTCCAATTAGCTTTTGGCTATGATGAGAACTCAATTTGTTGATGGTAGAGTTGTTGAGTTCACAAACAATAAAAAAAGAGGAGAATATGACGAACTCCGAAGAAGAATGAAATTTCGGTTGGAGAAGCTGTTAAGAAGGTGGTCATATCAAATAGATTGACAAGAGATTCGAGTGTACCTGAGAATTCCAGAGTATTGGCGTCGAAAATTGATGCCAGAGGATGTGTGGTTTAAACAGGAAACTGCATCAGTTTTCACCATTGGGGAAGAATTAAAAAAAATTCATAGGGCATGATGGCTTCAAGAGTGCAGAGATAAAGATCTCACCAGAAATTGCAGAGATTCTGGTGAGATGACGATGGTATAATCGAGATAGCAAAAAGAAAGACGGTCATCACTGGATGTGGAAGTCTTCGGCATCTGATCGGGAAGCAAGTCAATTAAGAGAGATTGATGGAGAATCGAGTCACCGGAAGGTGCAGAAGAACTCGCCGGAATATGCAGATGAAATCTGTGTTGCTAATGTCGGAAAAAAAGAGGAGCGTGAGGAAGAAGACGCAAGGGAAGAAAAAGAGATAGGGCCAATGTGGAGCTTTATGGGCTTGCTTGTCAACGTATGGTCCATTGAGCAATTGGACCTATTAATTGAAGTATATAATTCCTTGTTGGACTTTGAAGAAACGTGAGAATGAGTAAAATCAACGAAGTTTTTCGAAGAGTTAATTGATACAGTTTCAATAAAGAGGAAAGGGATAATTAAAGTGCAAAAGAAGGAAGCTCTTCTGGTACATCTGGTTTTTAACTTCAGTGTGCTCTCAAGCAGGGAAAGATTTAGTAGCAACAAAATCATTGTGATAGAATTGGTGTCTATTTCAGGGGGAGTAGACGAAGATATTAAGTCTGATTGTTAAGAAGATTCAGAGATTTTGGGGGAGTAGAGAATTGCTATTCTCATCTTTAGTGGTTGTTGCTGCTTGGTGTTTATGTGTACGCTTTCTTATTGATGCTTGAGAAGACACACTAAGTTAAAAAGGGGGAGATTGAAGATGCATACATCACAGGTTCAATCACAGGAGTAAATTACAGTATGAGAAGAAAGCATACGTGGAGATTGAAGACTATCGGAAGCTGACTTAAGGAAGAAAGCTTACGTGGATTCAAACAAATCAAAGCCCAAGATTACCAAGCCCAAGTTTACAAAGACTACAAAGACGTTACTTAAAAAAAATCCAAAGTCAAAGAGGAATTTGAGTAAGAAAGGAAATTAGGTTTTTCCTAGTTTAAAGAGGATTAGGAAAAGGCCTTAGGTTAGTCACTATAAATATATGACTAGGTTGGCTTAGAAACTATATGCAATAAAGAGTTTAAAGTTTCTAAGGCTATAAAGGTTTTTAGAGTTTCTTTGAGAGAGAGATTCGATCTAAGCTTGCAAGCATTGTCTGTCTTGTTCAAGTTTAAAGAGTGCTAGATTTTCTTAGAGATACTTGTAAGTTCTCGCTTTCTGGTAGACTTGTAAGTTACCATTAAAAAAGATAATCTAGTGGAATTGTTTTGAGAAAAACATGTGTTCTTTACATATTGCATATGTCTCTATAGCTCTTGCTTTTTCAGCGAGGACCCGAACTCTGTCACAAATCACTTTTTGCAAATCAATTTCCCTCGCAACTGTGTCGCAAGCAAATTTGCGACGAAAAATATTCCCTTACAAATATGCGACAGAAAATACGCAAATTTACGATAGATTTGCAATAGTATTTTTTCTTGTCGTCGCAAACCTAATCAAATTTTTTTTAGATAAAAAGTCTCAATGAATTTATCCACCACCCTTGCATGTTACTTTAAATATACACAAACCCCATGCTGTTAATAATGAAAAGAACGTGGGGATTTTTGTTTATTGTTCTTGCGACAGTAGAGAAGTTAATGTTCTACTCTGCAAGACTGCAGTGCAACTTCCACCAAACTCAAGCCACATAATAAAAATAGCAACCCAAAATTATTATTTTTTATAAAAAAAAGATGAATTAAAGCTTTGTGAGAAATTAAATGTTATCTTTGGGTAATACAATATGTTGTTTAAAAAGATGTAAATAGTATTAAATAGATCGTACAAAAAATGAAGCAAGCGGTTGTTTCTTTAATAACTCAACTTGTTTTCTTTTGCTGAAAAATTAACTCATCTTGTTGTCAAGAAACTATTAAATGTTTCATGATATAGTCGAGTAAACGTGTGATTGAATCACAGACGCTCCAATGGAACATTTTATTTTTTGTCAACGCTCCAATGGAACACTGTAGATTCAATATTGTAGAGGTAAAAACTCAAACAGTTGACATGGTAGATAGAACGATTGCATAGCGTCGTTTTTTTTTATATTTCTAATGATCTTGTCAGGATGTGATTTTCGTGATTAAATAAAATGTTGGGTGAAATGAGCAAAATACTTTTAGCAAAAAAAAGAAGAAGAGCAAAATAAGTATGCGAACTGTACGAAATCTGAAACCAATAAAAAAGCCAGTTCTTAGCCGATGAACACAATTCAGACCGGTTCAATTCGGTTTACATTGGTTGTGTTTCCGCCGGTTGACTTTTTGTGTTGTTGACTTTGTTAAAGTTCAATCATCCTGTCTTTACTTGCCGTTTTCATGTTCCAGAAACAAATACGCAGCGTCTTAACAGTAGCAAAAACGGAACGCAGTTTACTAGCGGCAAAAATGGCACACTAACCCAGCTTCTTCATCAATCATCATCGTTTCTAAACTCGAATTTTGTTCCTACTGATTGGAATCGTCGAAAATGGATCTCATCCAGGTGAAGAAGGAATCAGGCGGGATCGCCATCATCACAATCAACCGTCCGAAATCCCTCAATTCGCTTACGAGAGCGATGATGGTTGATCTCGCGCTGGCATTCAAGGAGATGGACGCCGATAAATCGGTACAGGTCGTGATTTTCACCGGAGCGGGTCGATCTTTCTGCTCCGGCGTCGATTTGACCGCGGCGGAGTCGGTTTTCAAGGGAGACGTGAAGGATCCGGAGACCGACCCGGTAATTCAGATGGAGCGGTTACGAAAACCGATCATCGGAGCAATTAACGGTTTCGCCATCACCGCCGGGTTCGAGCTCGCCTTGGCCTGCGATATTCTTGTCGCCTCCAGAGGAGCTAAGTTCATTGATACTCACGCCAGGTTTCTTTCTACTCTTTCGACGTCGTTTCATTGTTCTCAATTTCATTTCCCGATTTGTAGAAAACTGGTTATTAGGTCAAATGATTCTGCAGATTTAGCTTCGATCATCTAAATCATGTTGTTCTGAAGCTCTACACATTCTATTACTTTGAATCTCTGTGATGATATGAATGTGGAATCCTCTGTTTTTCTTAAGGTTTGGGATATTCCCTTCTTGGGGTCTGTCTCAGAAGCTGTCGAGGATCATCGTAGCAAACAAAGCTCGGGAAGTTTCTTTAACCTCGATGCCATTGACAGCTGACGTGGCTGAGAAGTTAGGGTTTGTAAACCATGTGGTTGAAGAAGGAGAAGCCTTGAAGAAAGCCAGAGAAATAGCAGAGGCTATCATCAAGAATGAACAAGGCATGGTTCTTCGGATTAAATCCGTCATCAATGATGGACTCAAGCTTGATCTTGGCCATGCTCTTACACTCGAAAAGGTAAAAAATAACATTTTCGCCATTTTTTAACAATCAATTTTAACCTTTTTTTTTATCAATCCGTGATCGAGAGAATCTAAAACTGCACATAACCTCGCAGGAGCGAGCTCACGCGTATTACAATGGGATGACAAAGGAACAGTTTTAGAAGATGCAGGAGTTTATAGCTGGACGTGGACCCAAGAAACCTTCTCCCAAGTTATAGACAATTATTTCTATGGATCTTAAATATTACTTTGTACTATTATCTTAATTGACGATTGATTAAGTCTTCAATAATATCTTTCTTTCTTCAATAATATCTTTCTTTGTTTTAGAAGTGTAACGCAAATCAATTAAAGTTGGTTGGGTACTTCAGTTTAGTTTGATATTTCTTTCTCAACTGAAGACATATGTCAGTGTCTTTTTTTGGTTTGCTTTGGTTAACATAGAGCATAGCCTATAATTTTGTTCAAAGATGTTACTGAAACTGCTTAGCCTTTTATGATTTATATCATAATAAGTTTTGAGAAATCGAAGGTGTTCTTGTGGCATCCGACTCATATCAGTTCTGAATTTCCCGTCTCATATCCGTTCCCTTTCTTCTTCCGTTTTTACTCCTAACGAAATGTGTTGCAAGGGCTCAGAACTCGCATGCTGATACTCCTGAACCACCATTGCAATCGTGTGCAGGTTGCGAATATTGTTCGTGTTCTCGTTTCCCCTTTGATGTCGCCTCTGTAAACCTGTGGATTTGGTGTTGGTTCTCGTTTCCCCGTTTTACTGACCACCGAACCTGTAAAATTGATTTACTCTGGCGCAAAGCATGTTCAGAGTGGAACGTCTAGCAATGGTTTGAAAGGGACACGGCAACGAGTAGGGTTGTAGCTGTAGGAGCTAAAAACAGCACTACGGATATTGTGAATAAAACATGAGAAAAATATAGACGATGTTACGGTAAGAGAGAACGAGTGGAGCCGAGATAATGAATCTCCCGCAGTGTAACTCTTTGAATCACCCGCAGTGTGACGGGAATCTGTGATTCAAGAGCCGCATGATACATCCACTAATATCCGGTTTCGCAAACACTCGAAACGCGGACCTATACGAACTACTGCTCTACGATACTCTCGAAGAAACTTACGTAAAAGAAATGAGAGAGATTGCTGGACTTTTTCTAAGAGTGAAAAGCTTTTGTTTTTTCGTCTGTGAAAAATGGAGACTCGCCACGATTTTTAAAGCGAAGGAAGAGAGAGGTGAGTCCGCGGAATCCGAGAAGATCTCGCAAGATTGTGGATTTAATCGCGCGGAAATCGTGGGAACGTTGGGCGGAAGACTCGGTCTTCGTTTCGTAGAGATACGAAATGGATAAGGTATAAAATCCGAATATCCATTTGACTTGATCAAAACGCAAAGTCAAAGTTTGACTTGTTAAGTCAACGAAAAACGTTGACAAAACACTCATACAAACTTGGCCCAAAAAGAACTCTTTAATGGGCCGCTGGGCCGAGCCCAAGAGCCCACGACCCACGACCCACGATCGAGCCCGAGCCCGACTTGGCTTGGCGGCGCGCGCGTGGATAAGGTTTATTTATAATACTCCAAAGTTTTCTAAACTTCCAATGTGGGACAAATGACATGTCCTTCATTTAACTCACACTAGGCCAATCACTTGGACTTGGCTCATTTCTTTTCACACTTCAAATTTTAATAAGCCCCATTGGGTTTGATTAAAATTATGGTCTAACAATCCCCCATATGAATAGAAATGACTCTAAACATACGAAGATTTGACTAACTCGATAAACTAGACTCGACTAGACGCGACTTGACTAGACTAGACAGACGTTCGAGAGTATGCGAAAATGTAGCTGTATATGAGAGGTAGCATTTTTCAGCTTTGAACCAATCATTTTTAATATCTGTCGGGTTTACTTGGCCATGAGGTGAACATGATGTCTTGAACCACCCAGACTTTGATGTAAACCGAGACAACATCTATCGCGCAGCGACATTTTATCGTAGAACTTGAGTTCTCTATTGTGTTCATTTTTGGCCTTGAACATTCCTGTTTTTCATGAGTGAACTTGGAGAATATAGCTTTACTTTCATTCTCCTAGAAACGGCCCCATTTCACACTCATTAGGTGATCTGCCATTAGCTTTGTTTTTAGAAGTAACCTGTAGTACTCCACTAATATCTCAAAGCTATGTATTCATTAAAAGCCAACGCTTAACCTTAACACTCACAGGTAGCAATGTTTTTCATCATCCTATGAATTGGGTAGAGACATAGTCTCACAGTGCTCGCTTTTGTATCAACTTGATTTTGTTTTCCCTTTGAACCTAGATCTTGGGATCTCCAGTCACGTAGGTAGGGTTTCCATCAGGCGACATCTTTACTTATAGGCTTTAAACCCATTCCTCTTGATGATTTAACAACTTGATCTCGTGCCAAACTTTTTGTAAAAGGATCGGCTAAGTTTTCTGCCGACTTGATGTAATCTATCGTGAGTACACCCGCCGAGATCAATTGTCTAATGGTCTTGTGTCGTCTTCTAATATGACGAGATTTACCATTGTATAAATTATTCAGTGCCCAAGATATAGCCGATTGACTATCACAGTGTACACGTCGGGATATCTTCCAAGAAGTTCCGAAGTCACTATGATTCTTCTGCAGCTTTATCTAAAGCTATGAACTCTGACTCCATGGTTGATCTGGCCAGGAGAGTTTGTTTGGAAGATTTCCAGGATACTGCTGCACCACCAAGCGTAAAAACATATCCACTTGTTGATTTCGAGTTCTTAGAATCTGAAATCCAGTTGGCATCACTATAGCTTTCTAAGACTGCTGGTTCTTTACCATTGTGCAACCCATAACTTTGGTGTATCGAAGGTAGTTCAATACTCTAGTTATGGCCTTCCAATGATTGTGTCCTGGATTACTCGTATAGCGACTTAGTACGTTTATGAGTGCGCTAAATCGGGTCTAGTACAGTTTGTTAAGTACATCAGACTCCCGATTACTCTGGCATATTCCACCTGTGACACTGGTTCACCTGAATTTTTCGTCAAGTGAAGATGAGGGTCAGTAGAAGATTTTGCAGTCCCATTTGAGTAGTTCCGTGTTCGACTCCAACACGGTACCTGGAAACTTTTTTTTTTTTTTAGACACACGAGGTTTTTCTTTTAAAACCAAACATCTAACCCTAGACCTCTCTTCGATTATCTTCTCTCAAGGCCAGAGGTCAGTTCATGCGATCTGAGATTTCTAAAATTTCGTTTCTCGATTTTAATCTGATTTGAGTGTTTAAGTTTCTGAGATTTATATGCTTTCAGATCTTCCATTTATGGGTTTGATTTTGATTATGTTCATTTAAAATAGGAAAATGAGATACACATCATCAGGTTCGACATCCTATTCACTTAGAGGGATTCCTAGAAAATGTGGATGTGGAGAGAAAACCGTTTTATGTATATCAAATACGGAGAAGAATCCTGGTCGGAAGTTCTATAAATGTGATGCTGCAAAAAAGGTCAGAATTTCCTTATGACTATGCTTTGTGTTGTCTTGTGTTTTGGTCTAAGATTTAAGATGTCTTGGTTAAAGGGTGACTACAGACACGTTTTTAAATGGGCCAAAGAAGCTAAGATGGAAGAGTTTGATGTCCTTGCGGAGAATCAAATGCTGTTTGTTGAAGACTTGAACAAAATCCTAAATTAACAGAAGATTATGATGGAGAAGTTTGACAAGCTCGTGGTGAAGAACAAAAGGATCGACCATCAACTACGAGGTCTCAAAGGAACAATACAGAAAATTGGATTTTTTGTTGCAGTTGTAGGGGTTGGTTGTCTGTGTTATGCTATTTTTTAGTCAAACTATGGCGTAGGGGTTTACCTTTTCATGTGGTTCTCTTCTTTGATACAAGACTCTATTTTGATTCTTATATGAGTTCTATTCCTTTTTTTGCAAAAACCTGATTCTGATATGAGTTGTATGATTCTGGTTGTATTCGGATGAAAATACATGCTTTTGAAAAAGAAAAACATGATTATGAAAGATCAATAAGAAAACAAACCATCTTAAACCAAAACAATTGTTAATTTCTCTAAATTAAAAACTTAAATCTCAATGTAGTTCTATAACCTCAGACTCAGTACTCGGTAACGGCTCATACTTTGACATTCTCTCAATCAACACGGGATCGTTTGCTGCTTGCCAAAGATCACATGCTATCTTGCACCTGGCCTCCTTGATGTTCTCATCGTCCAGCAGAGATATGTCTAGCCCAAGCATGTGACACTCGATGAATTTCAATGTGTACACTCCACAGTGACACTTAATCTTATTTAGCTTAGGCTTCATCGGCACATAAAAGACTGAATACTGTGTGAGGTTAATATCTTTCCTGTCTTCTGCTGGTTGAACTGCCTTCACAATCCGAGGGATCATAACTGCAAATTCTTCAACGTGCCTATTGCTTTTCACTCCTGAACAATCGAAGACTTCAATTGTTCTTTGGACGAAATTAATGCACAAAAAATCCAGTGATTACCGTTTACATGGAGCGGAGCGTAAACACGGTCAGCATCCTTATACCAAACTTCTCTTGTTCTTCCATGGGATGGAAGCTCACCAGTACCGTAATGTAAGAGCCAAGAATCTAATTTGTATGCCCTCTTGTTTTGCACAAATTTCTTGTACGCACCACTGAATTGGAGTCCGAAGAAACAGTTACTGAAGGCAACACGATCTGGTTTCCATCGACGCAAAGATGTCTTCTCCCGGAATAAGTACATAACTGCGTCCATCTCCTGCAAAATGTATAACCCGTAAATAATCTTGAGTATTATGTAAACTTATAAACTATATATTTTTGTAAATCGTACCTCGTTGTGAAGCCAATTTTTGGGCATCATTATACGATTAGCTAATTCTAAGGAAAAAATGCTTAGACCAATCTTCAAGTCTCTGAAATAGTTAAACATTGTCGAGATAAATTATTAATTTGTCAACATTTTTTTTTTTTTTAAATTGAGTAAATTATAAGTTCTTGGAGGACTTACACGGGAGATTGAGACCACTCAACAAGTTTATCAAATGACTCATCTGACACGTAAACCAAATCGTAATCGGGTTCTTCTTCTGGGATTCTTAAGTTGTCTGTCAACTTTTTCCATTTGGTGTTGGGTTTTGCTGTGGTCTTCTTCTCTCGTGTTTTCTGATTTGTATTTTTCTCAACAGCCACTGAATTGGTTGTGGGCACCCATCTGATTTCTTTGATGTCATTTGAAGTCTGCGTAGAATCAAAGCCGGTAACAAATGGATCTTGAGGTAAATCCGCCAATTTTTTTCGTAGCCATTCTTGTGTACCCATTCCCATATCAATATCAGAAAGTTGACTCAATAGAACTTCGTGAAGATTATCAGAAAGTCCATCAAATAATTTTGCCTGCCAATACAAAAAATACCAATTACAAAATATTTTACATAATATATATGACCATATTACAATTCTTAGAGTACCATTACAAAATATTTTACATAATCTAAGTCTACCATATTACATTTGTTAGTGTACAATTACAAAATATTTTACAATCTCTAAGTCCACCATATTACATTTTTAGTGTACCATTACAAAATATTTTACAAATTATTTAAGAACCTGAGATTATCACTTAGAATGTCTTGTCTTTCTTACCTTCAGTCCAGGTTGTGGAGTGTCGTGTGGAGTGTCGTTAGCAACGGTTGATGGCTCTCCTGTGGTTGATGGCTCTCCTGTGGCTTGCATATTCTTAAACATCTATTCTAACTTGCCGATTCTGTCTTCAATTTTCTTCTCCAAAGTGCTGAGTGAAACATCAATAATTCCTTATATGAAAGACTTCATGTCTTCATCAGGAACATTCTGTTTTCCAGCTGATCGTTGGCACAACATCTTCTGCTTGCGTGCCTCAAAACCAGGATCAGCGACTCTTTTTTTGCCACGGTTTGAACCAAAAATTGATCTATCTACACCACTTGGTGTTCCAACTTCATTATCACCATCCAGAAACTCAATCTCTGCCTCGAAATTTCTGGAATGGGCATCATCATCCACATAAGATGTGTGAGTAGCTTCCTCAATTCCCCATATGAAGTCACTCCAATCATTTCCATCCCTGATCATTGTCTTCATACAGTCTACTCTCCCGTCAGCCATTTCGTCAGCCCGTACGAAATCAGCTGAATCGATAACGTCGAAGTTCCCAGTACAAGATATGTAGGGATACAAGACATGCTACAAAAAGAAAAACAATAAGAATTGATTGTTAAAAAAAGAGTAAACATTATATACCATAAATCAAAAGAGTACCAAAACTAAACATTGCTTGTAGATGTTCCAAATACCTAAAAAAAAATGGTTTACGCTACTAACCTCCTTCCGAAAAGTGGATTCGAATTGAATAAACTCTTGGTATGATATTCTAGCAGTTCCTTTCCACTTAGAACATCTAGAAGCAGTATTGTTCTCATTATGGACTGTTATTCCCAGCAACGTACCAAAATCAGGAATTGCTTCCATGATCCAAACCTGAAGAGCTAATGAGAAACCTCGCAACGTATAGACTTTGGGACGCGCCAGCTTGTCACGAGTTTTGATGACGTCCTCAACCAGCATGTCAAATGCATGACGTCCCCATGGATACATCCGCAACTTCTCTATATCCATCACCAGCACGATGTATTCTCGTGGGATATTAACGATCTTATCCTGCGCCATTACCACACCCGCAATAACAAACAAGTAGACCAACCTCAACCTGTCTTCACGTGTCCATTCGTTAGTAGTGTCGAGGTGCTCTAACAGTAACTTCTGTAAAGTTATTCCTGTGTTATTCCGCAGCAAAGTACTCCGAAACCCGCCATCATTTTTCCATTTTGTGAAGTTGCATTTCTTAGGTTCTTTGTAGCTGAACCCAGTAACTGCGTGGAATTCTTGCATAGAAAAACGAAGAGGCCTCCTTGCAAACACAAACCATAGCTCATGTTTCTTGTCAGTGATGAGTTGTCTACACATGAAGCTGTGGATCAGTCTCGCAGAGTATCTGAGGCTCTGTTGATGCATTTCCAAAATCGGACCTAAGACAGGATCTACCAAAACTTTCTCGTACTCATTATGCACATTTTTCTTCAGTAGGTTTAGAGTTGACAGCATACAGCGGTTGTTGATCTTTTCAACTTGAGGCTCCCTCCCAGGCTTAAATAGAAGTTTTGGCAACTCAGTCGAATCCATACCTACAAATGAGTACACACAATAATGCAAACTTTCACTATACAAAACCATTAAGAAGTGCAATCTGATTCTTGGAATTGTAAAAGATGAGGGTGTAGTCAGAGAGAAAAAAAAGCATGACAATCCAATATAGTAATGTATCATCAGATGCATTCAATTTCTGAATATCAAATGCTGTAAGAGCTAAAGGCAAGAGATATATGAAAAAACGAGATCAATGATGAGAATGGAGACTGTGTGAATACCGAGATTAGAATCGACGGGTAACTTGCAAAACTCTCAATCACTGGCTCCGACAAGGGCTGAAGAAATCCTATGAGGAAAAGTAAATGCAAAGAAGGTGAGCAAGTAGATCGGCAACACAAACCACAAACACATAAGTTAATCAAATTGAAGACTAAAGAAACACTTACCCGATGGAAATCAATGAGCGATGAGAATGAAAAGAGGAGGGAGATGACGGAGAGAGGTGGTCGGAGACTGAGGAAATCGGACACGAACCGACGAGGACGATTGAACCTCCACGGAGGATGAACCGTGGACGACGATGGAGGACGAAATCCTCCGGATTTCATTCGCCGGAGACTGACGGAGATGCCGAATTCTTCAGACGTAGGTTTCTCTCGACGGAAATGTCGAGAAGAGAAAAGGTTTTGTGGAAAAAAAATAAATGGTATAAGGATTTTTCCATTGAACTTAAAAAAAAAAATACTTTCCTTTTTATGTTGACCAATCAAAGAATTTTGCCATTGAACTCAAAATTTTTTTTTTCTAAATAAATTATGATTAACAATTTAAGGGTAGTGTGGGAAATCAATTAATCTAAATCCTAAGGGGACAAATTTTAGTTCAATAAATCTTAAGGAGATAATTTTAAGTTCAAGGTGTCCTATATTTCTAATTATCTCTTAAGTATTTCAGTAGATTTAGGAAGGCTTATTACTGTTTTAGGAAGACTATCCTAAAACCGTCAATTTTAGTTCTAAAACTTTAAGATTCCCATTACTAGTGAATACTAAAAGTAACAGTTGTGAAAATGTCTAATTGTTTGCTTTAAACGATAATCTACATTGATTAGATTCTTGGTTCATTGATTTGTGAAATTTTAGTAACATTTCTTGGTGATTTAGGAAGGCTTATAATTGTTTTAGGAAGACTATCCTAAAAACGTCAATTTGAGTTCTAAAGTTTTAAGATTCCCATTACTAGTGAATACTAAAAGTAACTGTTGTGAAAAATGTCTAATTATTTGTTTCAAATGCTAATCTACATTGATTAGATTCTTGGTTCATTGATTTGTGCAAATTTAGTAACATTTCTTGGTGATTTAGGAAGGCTTATTACTGTTGTAGTAAGACTATCCTAAAAATGTCAATTTGAGTTCTAAAGTGTTAAGATTTCCATTACTAGTGAATACTAAAGGTAACAGTTGTGAAAAATGTCTAATTGTTTGTTTCAAACGCTAATCTACATCGATTAGATTCTTGTTTCATTGATTTGTGTAAATTTAGTAACATTTCTTGGTGATTTAGGAAGAGACTTTTTACTGTTTTAGTAAGACTATCCTAAAAACGTCAATTTGAGTTCTAAAACTTTAGGATTCCCTTACTAGTAAATAATAAAAGTAACAGTTGTGAAAAATATCTAATTGTTTGTTTCAAAAGCTAATCTACATCGATTAGATTCTTGGTTCATTGATTTGTGAAAATTTAGTAACATTTCTTGTTGATTTAGGAAGGCTTGTTACAGTTTTAGTAAAACTATCCTAAAAACGTCAATTTGAGTTCTAAAACTTTAAGATTCCCATTACTAGTGAATACTAAAAGTAACAATTATGAAAAATATCTAATTGTTTGTTTCAAACGCTAATCCACATTGGTTAGATTATTGGTTCATTGATTTGTGAAATTTTAGTAACATTTATTAGTGATTTAGGAAGGCTTATTACTGTTTTAGTAAGACTATCCCCAAATACAGCTTCAGAGTCTTGTGATGATTCCTCTATATTTTGTAAATGAAATGAATATATGCTACATACCCTGTCGGGGTAAACTGCAGGCATATCTGCATTTGGCCATCCAAAGAACTTAGTCCACTTAGTCTTAGATGAGAATATATTCGGAAAACTAAAAATAAAAAACAGTTTACGGGTCTGTGGTAAGAACAGACCCTATGTTTATTGCTGTCTCCATCTTATCTCCTGTCAAAATCCATATCTTGAGACCAGCTGGGGCAAGGTTATCTATGCATTGAGGAACCTGAAGTGAACTACAAACGGTAAGCTGAAAAGAATTTTCGAAAGGTAGCGATCTTGGTAATTAATAATCAAAATAAACTATTCTTCATACCCTTTTTTGCAGTTTGTCCTCCACAGCAGTAGCTCCAACAAGGATCAATTCCTCCCTTCTCCATCATATATGATACCTTCTCGAGCATTTCATCTCTATCAGCTCCAACTGATGTTTTGGCTTTGTGAAATTCACTGCTCCATGCTGAATACTCGGTTTCATCCAGCTTTCTGTAACCTAGTGCCAATGTGCGTAAACTTGCTTCACCGTATTCATTCAAGTCAAATATGATGCTGCATATTTTTTTAGATAATACAAAACAAGAGTTGAATGCTTCAAAAGTTAGACGAAATCAAAACGAAAATAAGGAAAGCTGGGCACGAACACCACAAATCAACTAAAAATCAGGAACATAATTCGTGAAACCCAAATCAAAGGCAGAGATAGCTAACTCTCAAAATCCAGGATCTAATTGGAGGATAGAGGAAGGAGAATACCTATTATTGGAGGATATGATTTATGATCGGAGATGATTATGACATCGCCGAACGGAAAGCCTCGGGATCGATATCGCGAACGGAAACTTTGAGATCGGAATCGCGAACGGAAACTTCGAGATCGGAATCGCCAACAGATCGGTGATCCAAAACGATCGCCGGCGATGATCGGTGATGATCAACGATGAAACCGGCGAGATGATCAATTGGGGCGTGATGATAATAAAAAATATTCACATTTTATCAAAAAAATAATAATAATAAAATGGACATTGGTAAAGTTGTCTTTTAGGAGTTAATGAATGCTACATTTGGAAGCTTCTAAATGAGGGTGCTATATTTGTCCAATCAATGTTTTTTAGTGTCATTTTGATCTATTTTTCTAAAAATAATTTAACAAATAAAAAATTAGGGTAAAGTTATAGCTTAAACAAATACCGATACCTCTTCAACTCCCCTTCTTCATCGTTGAAGGTTTGAAGCTTTGAGTTTTCTTCTTTTCACAGCAATAACATAATCATCAAACGGTATTTGTTAATTTCCCGTTTAACATTCTTCCTTTTTCTAATATATGTTTATCTTCAAATAAATCAATTACTGGTATTTCTTCATTATCAATTCAGTTGCATCTGCTGAAAGAAGTTTTTCAAAGTTGAAGTTGATAAAGTCTTATCTTTGTTCGAGTATGTCACAAGAGAAATTGAGTGACTTGGCTATCTTGTTTATCGAAAGAGGGTTGGTTAAAAGTGTTGATTTTGAAAGCTTGGTTAGTGATTTTGTTGGAAAGAAGGGAAAACAAATTATGTTTTAAAATTTGTTACTCTGGTTTTTATATATTTATTTAGGATGATGATTGTTATTATTAGTTTTATATGAATTTGAGACGATAATGGTCATTATTTGTTTTATATGATTTGGATTAGTTTTATATGAATTTAGGATGACGAGTCGCTTACGGGTTCCGTATGTCTAGACACGGATCTGCACGCAGGCACCGTGCCCGATGTTGTTTCTATCAATACAACTATTATGAAGCTATATCTACGTTCCTTTGGAAGGAAATCAAATCATTGTAGCCAATTCTAACAAGATTTGTTTATTTTCCTTTGCTGCTTTCTTTCCCCTGTTTTTCATCTCCTTGGTGATTTCCTTCTCTCTTTGTTTTGTTCTTTTTTCAGATTTCATTTTCCTCCTCCTCTCCACGATTAGCTTCTGCAGCTCTTTCCCTTCTTCGCTTTCATCTTTCCGTGCTCTCAAGCAGGCATACAGATTCCCAATACGCTCGCGTTGACCCCTCACAAAGTCCTCTTCAGCATATTCCCAGCGATCAGGGTGAATTTTCTTGAAGCCCTACAACAACAAGAAAAGTTTTAATAACCCAAGAAAAGCTAAATTTAATCTCTGCAAATACAAAGACACAACGCAATCCACATAATCATCAATGTAAGCTCTAAAAGTTTATAGCTCGACGTGGATCCAAGAAACCTTTTATAGACAATATGGGTCCAAGACCAGGAACTTCTCCCAACCCACTTGTACCTTTGGGTTGCCAAGTGGACAGTATTCGTTCGACATATATAAAGACAAACGAGATGGTCGCGCCGATAACTGGTGTCAAAAGTGTTTGTTGAAGATAAGACAAACCGGACCTTGTAGGTTTAACGATGTTACTAAGGAGTTTGATCTTTGTTATTCCTGGAATAAGTCCTTGTGTTGACAAAGACTATAACCAAGAAGAATGCATGAGTTTGTCTTCTATATGGCCCATGAGCTTCACACATCATATAAAACATATCAAATATATATTATTCCAACGTTAACCTCTTTGAGTCTTTCAGCATTCGATGCTACAAAGATAATACCCCCCAAGCTATTTTATGTCACATTAAAACTGAAACAAAGAGACAGTAATACTAACAATAACAGTCCATAGTGTGGTTATACATCCATACATATACATATATATATACAAGGACAAGGTAAAACCCAGTAGTATCCATAATAATTCTACTGAGTTGAGGTCTGAACAGCAGCAACAGTAGATACCATTGTGTCCATACCACATATATTATGACGTCCCCTGCAGATTTTGTAGTAACCGTGCTCTCCCCACATCGATCCCCATGAGTTCTTTATGATCCAATAAGGCTTCTCCTTAAGACGGATTGGTGCATAGCCCGATGAACCAAACCCAACCAAGAGCACTCCGTGGTCTTGGCTCTTTGAGCATACATACGGGCACGAGACTCCTCCTATGTATGTTTGCATCCACATTGCATTGATAGCAACTGTTGAGCCAGCAAAGACAATGTGTTTAAATCTCTTAATTCTTGAATTTGTACAAAGGAAAAGCGTCTTTTTTTAAGACTTACTAGCTAGAGGACCGTGTTGGACTAGATTTGCAGCGATTTGGTCTTCATCCGCGGAGACAGCGCTGAAATTAGACACCTTTGCAGCGATCATGCTCTTGTCGAACTTGCAGGTGGAATGGTCACGCCCTGTATAAGGATAGTCTGCTTCCTTCATTAGGCCACCAGCTTTGAGAGTGTACTCAAAAGCGTTGTTCATCAGTCCTCCACTGCAACCAGAGTCGCATGAATTGGCTTGTTCTGGATCACACTGCAGGAAGAGAAAGATTTCAATGCCAAGCTTAGGTACAAACCACTTTACCAAACACATCAAATGGAAATCCCAATATCTGAAAAATCCTAATAGAATCAATTCGATATGCACATGAGGATCCCAATCTTGAAGCACTCTAGGAGCTAAAGAACCAAACAAGTGATAATGGAAAGGGAGTAAAAAAAGAAACCTCGTGGTCGCAATCAACGAGCTGCTGCTCACTGAGGCTGACAAGCTCTTTAGTCGCTAGAAAATGTGCTCCTTCAAGAGCTCCTGTCGCGCTAAACGACCAGCATGATCCGCACATACCATTTTCACATCAAAACACATTCAATATTTGATCATTTACTCTCTACGATCGAAATTCTTCAAAAGGGGAAAAACATTTCAGAAGCTAATTGTCTAGTTCTGGCAACAGTTGCGGATATTGAGCTAACAGATCATTTAACCATGAGGTCTTTTCACTGTTTCACATACCTGGTTTTTAACGGGAGTGACGGCTCCTTGTTCACGCCAATCGAAATCCGTCGGGAGGTCGCTAGTCGGAAGGATCGGCGCCTGCTGAGTGTCAGTGGGAAGACGGAACCGCCGTTTCAGCCCTAGATACTTGCGGCGGAACTCCTTCGGAGTAAGATCTGAGAACTGCGTGACGCCGTGAACGGCAGACGGATCCAGAAGCTGGTGACGCCTGGCTCGCCTCAGGTTAGCCTTGAAGACACGGAAACGGTGATCGTGCTCCTCCTGAGTCGCGTAAGTCTTCTCGTACTTGGATTTGAAAAGAGAGAAGTGGTGTTCTGCGCTGAGGAGTTGTTCATCGTTCTCCTCCGGGACGACTTGCCTGATCGGATTATCAACAAAACTGTCGTTCACCTCGCCGGAGATGGCGATCAATAAAGTGGCTGCGATGAGGAGGAAGAAGACCACACGATCCATTTTTTTGTTTTTGCTTCCAAGAGATAAGGAAGGAGAGACTTTGGGACAAGAGAATAATAAAATTGTTACGAGCTTGTTAAAAGGAGTGAGAGGATACACGTGGTGTGTGGTAATTGGTTGTATCGTTTGATATTTCTTGGGGAAAGCGACGACATGAGAAGTGACACGTTGCTTGTTGCTTCTAATATCTTCGTAAGCAATGCCGATTGTAATTTTCAGCAAAACTTGAGGGTAAATTAGTAATTAGCATTCACTCTCCAATTCTTCTTCTCCCTCTTCCGTAGCGACTCTCTCCAGTCCAGTCCAGTCCAAATCGGAGGTGAGCGAAATCTCCGGTTGTTTTAAGTCATGGAGTTGAGATCGGGTTCACGATCGACTTCGTTTGCTCCTCTCATATTCGTCGCGTTTCTCTCGGTTTTAAGCGGACTCGTTTCCCGGACCGAGTCGGCTCAGCAACCTTTCCGCCGCGATCCGGGTCATCCTCACTGGCATCACAGCGCCTTCCTCGACGTAGGGGAGAGCGTGCGATCCGATGTTCGCCGCATGCTTCACTCCCGTGCCGAGGTAAACCTCCACCTACAATAATGTGAATTATCATCAGTGAGTCTGGATTAGCTTGAAGAAGATATCGCCATGTAATTGGATTTGTTGAGCCAGTGAAGTGAAATTAAATGCCTCAGGCTCACGATTGTTTCGTTTTTGTTGCTTCACGCGTCTTGATCATAACTTTGCTCGTGGATATGGTTGTGAATTTTAATACTCAAATGATCTGCATCTTTGAGGATAGTATGTTAGAGTGGCTGCTTTGGGGGTGACACATTGAGAATCGAATTTCGCATTATGAAACTTGTTTTATTTATGCTTCCCTACTTTTTCTTTCGCAGGTACCGTTTCAGGTTCCTTTGGAAGTGAATATAGTGCTTGTAGGTCTGAATGGAGATGGAGGATACAGGTATTCCGTGGATTCTCAAAAATTGGAGGAGTTCTTAAGAGTTGGTTTCTCGACCCATAGGCCCTCATGCCAAGAGACGGGAGAGCCACTTGATATTGAGCATCGAGTGGTTTATAATATTTTTCCTGTGAGTAATTATGAATCTTAAACTAGTCTTCACGATTTTGTATTGTTTCTGCTTCAAGATCCAGTATCGTATATGTAGGATAATTTTTTCATCGCGTTTTGGATTGTTCACAAACTAAGCTATGCAAGTTCTGGAATTGTGTTCTTGCTTGAGCTGTCTGGCGTCTTGCATCTTGAGTCAGATTATTACTGTGCATGTAGTTTTTTTTTGTTCTCAATTGCAGGTCTTCAAGATTTCTGATGCCAAGATTTTCACCTTGTCCCCATTGATCTACAACTCAAGTGTTATTCGATAACTTTTTCGTATTTTAGGTTGGGCAACCTGAATTAATAGCTCTGGAGAAGACAGTGAAAGAAGCCATGGTACCTGCTGGGACTGCACTAGAGGTTGCTGTGATCTTATCATCTCAAATTTAACTATCTCTCATAACAAATTCGCATACACAAACATGTACATATACAAATATGTTGATGAAATGTAAATCTCTTTGCTGTAAAATCTACATCTTAATGTATTTGACATTGAGCTGATTTTTTTTTTTTTTCATTTAGGCTAATTTTGGAAGGATTTTACCTGCCTATGACGTAGAGGCAACAAAAGTTGAGTCCGCATTTAACAGGCTTTACACTTTTGTATTTGATATGGACGTGGGAGCTGGATCAGCAGGAACGACAGATAAACCTATACCAAGTGCCATATTTGTAGTGAATTTTGATAAGGTATGGCTTGCAGCGCTCTTCTTACTTCTTGAATCTTGCATATGGTAGGCACATTGTCCAAATGATTTACCTGTTCTTGTGTTTTATTTGTTTTATTTGGTAATTGATTGTATCCTGCTGGGTTCTTCTTTAACTACCCTTTTCTTTTCTTTACCCATTATTCAGGTAAGAATGGATCCTCGAAATACAAAGATCGATCTAGACAGCTTGATGTTTGCAACTCTACCAGAGCTAAGTGATGCAGACAAGGAGAAACAAGAGGCCGATTATATTTATCGATATAGATACAATGGTGGTGGAGCATCCCAAGTTTGGCTTGGATCAGGCAGGTAAACTCATCTTTCTTTCTTTTTCTTTCCTTGTTGTGGTAAAATATGCGGTAAATATGGATAAAATTATTCAGTGGGTTCTTCCTTGGTTTAACTTTGTTATCCCTATGAGTGATATAATTGTGCCATAGATGTGGTCCAACAAAATTTACCACCCTAGTCTGAAAGCATTACATCTATCTAGGTATCATCAAATTATGCATACGAAAAGATGTGTGATATCATGGTCCCTTTTGTTGATTATAGATAGGCCAGAAAGAAAAGAAAAAACTTAGAGGATTACCAAGAAGCTAGGCACTTATTATTACTTCATTTCACCTTGGTAATCATATATTATTCAAGTAATCGGCTTAATTGTTCTAAATTCAATATTCAAGATATTGTTGGCCTAATGGTTCAATGCATTATTTCTGATCTATTTATCTTCTTAATAGATATGTTGTCATAGATTTGTCTGCGGGGCCTTGTACATATGGGAAGATTGAAACTGAAGAGGGAAGTGTTAGTCCCAGAACATTGCCAAGGATACGAAACATTGTGCTTCCAGGAAACGTTAGCCCTGTTGGTCATGAGTCTACCCACAATGTCTTTTCTGGTCAGTTAGCGGCGTTAGTAGCTACTACAATTGAGCACGTCATAGCTCCTGATGTCAGGTAATATAGTATGCGAGACTTTCTTACTTCTAGCAATTAAAATTATGCTTAGATGATTCATTCTGAGAACGACCAGGTTTGAGACGGTTGATCTAGCAACTAGAGTGCTGGTGCCTATCATTGTGCTCCAAAACCACAATCGATATAATATCATGGAAAGAGGACAAAACTACAGCATTAATATTGAAGAGATAGAATCCGAGGTAAAGAGTTTTTGCGTAAAATGAATGATGTGTGTATAATACTCGAGGTTCTAACGTTTTCTTTGCTCTCTGAATGGTGTTAGTAAAAGAGACATGTTAACCAAGTTCTTACTGCTATCAGAAAGTTACCACCCGTATTATTATCTGAAGTGCACACAAGGATTTGATACTATAGGGTTTCACATGCTAACTGTCCTGAGTCTTTGCAGGTAAAGAAAATGACTCATCAAGGGCAAGAAGTAGTGATCGTTGGAGGGGCTCATCCATTACATCGCCATGAGAAGTTAGCTATTGCTGTCTCAAAAGCCATGCGTGGGCATTCCCTTCAGGAAACTAAGACAGACGGAAGATTCCATGTGCATACCAAAACATACCTAGATGGTGCTATCCTCAAAGAAGTGAGTTTTAATAGTTGGCAACTGTTGTTCCGAGTTAGGTTAAGCTAGGAAATCCTGGGTTAACAGAGAAAAATATAGTACTTAACCCTGTTAATGCTCCAATCAGTGAAGTCTCGTGTGATTTGTTTTTTCTTTTTTATTGGCCATTGCAGGAGATGGAAAGGTCTACTGATGTTCTAGCTGCTGGTTTGCTCGATGTGTCTGACCCTGGACTTTCTAATAAATACTTTCTTCGCCAGGTAAATCTCATAATTTCAGACGCAAATTTCTTTCACAAGTTTTGCTTTTTCATGGAAAGGATTCCATATTTTTGTACTCAGAGCTGGGCTGATGAATCTGAAGGTTCGAGTGATTCCATAGTAAAGCACAAGCCTCTCTGGTCATCTTATAGCTCGAAACTTCAGAAGGGAAAGAAAAAGAAGGCCGTTAAGAAAAAAGGCGATCTGTACCGAACTTACGGAACACGAGTTATTCCAGTGTGAGTTGATTAATATAAACCAGCTGGAAGGGATATTCATTACACTGGCCAAGCAAGAGTCAAAGATTAAGTGTTTAAATTACACTTTCAACCGAAAAAGCAATTGATATTAATTTTTACTCTGTATATAGGTTTATACTCTCATTGGCCGATGTGGACCCAATGCTCATGATGGAAGATGAGAGCCTCGTGTGGGCAAGCAGTGATGTAGTTATTGTGCTTCAGCATCTAAACGAGAAAATACCTTTGAGGTAAGCAAAACGCAACAACAATAAAAAGCAATGAGAAGCTTGCTAGTCTGGTCATCATATCGATTTTGATTTGTTGTTTCTGCAGTTATGTGTCTGAAACAGAGAGACAGCATGCTGTTCCATCACAAGTACAGCGGCATATACTTGCAGGGATAGCTTCTGCTTTAGGCGGTGTAAGTCCACCATATGAGAAGACCTCTCACGCGCATGAAAGACCTGTCACCAACTGGCTCTGGGCAACCGGTTGTCACCCATTTGGACCGTTCTCAAACGTCTCTCAGATGAGTCAAATGCTTCAAGATGTTGCACTGGTGAGTCCAATCATTCTGATTTCTGAAATTAAATTACCAATGAAATCCTTCTGAATCTCATGAGATATGGTATCTTTAATCCGCAGAGGAATACTATATATGCTCGGGTTGATTCTGCTCTACGCAAAATCCGTGAAACATCGGAGGTAAGCTAATTGCAACTCGTGAAAAGAAAATTATAGTTTCCACCGCAGAGAGTTCATCAATTGTGGTGGTGGTGGTTGTTGTTATAATGTGCAGGCAGTGCAAAACTTTGCATCTGAATACCTCAAGACTCCACTTGGAGAGCCAGTGAAAGACAAAAAGAACAAAACGAAAACGGAGCTCTGGGTTGAGAAATTCTACAAAAAGACAACCACATTGCCTGAGCCTTTCCCACACGAGCTGGTCGAAAGATTAGAGAAATATCTAGACGTAACCTTTTGCGACTTTTCTAAATTTTCCTCCAGATGGATTATCTTCTTACACTCTTTTTTGTTTTGTTTTGTCTGTTATTTTCTTATAAACAATAGACCGTTGAGGAGCAACTGGTGGATCTCTCTTCTTTGCTATACGACCACAAACTATACGATGCTCATCTCAACAGCTCAGAGATTCTTCAGACCACCATGTTTACACAACAGTAAGTCTCGTCTTAAAACATTTTTCTCTTCTTTTTTCTGTGGAACAACAAAAAAAAAAAAAAAAATGGTTGCAGGTACGTAGAACATGTACTGGAAACAGAAAGGGAGAACATGAGATGCTGTCAGATAGAGTACAAATACACAGTTGGAGTAAAGTCTTATCAAACGTTGGTATACGGAGGAATACTTGTCGCTGGTTTTCTCGTTTATTTCCTTGTCATCTTCTTCTCTTCTCCTCCTGCTCGCTGATCTCTTTCACTTTTTTTTTACGGCCATAAAAGATGGGTTTAGTGTATTGCTTTGTTGATATTGTCTTTATTTTATTTTTTTGTAGTAAAAAAAGTAAACCGTCTGATACATTGAAATATATTCCAAGTTCTAAACCAAGCCATCTCTAAAAGATACAACTGCTTCCTCTCATAAGAGGATACCAGTGTTTAATCTCTTCGCGTAGAGCAACTATTTACATCAATTACATATGCATGATTTTTTTCTTATGAGACATGTAGCAATCATGACTGAAACCATAGTGAAAATAGAAAAGCTCGATCATTGATCTCCAATCCGAGAGTAAATCTTTCAAACACTTGACCCCTACGTAATTTTCTGCTCCTTTCTCCCTTTACATCAAAACGGAAAATAATTGTAAAAGCTTTCTTCTTCGTTGAAAACAATACGTTAATTCTTCTATTAAATTAGTGGGACAACTCGAAAATTTGATTAAATGAAAACAAGACGACTCAACTGAAAATTCTCAATTTCATGCAAAAGCATAGCATAAATGTTATGAAGAACAACAAGGTTTCCTGGCTCTACGACACATCCCATCGTGCCTGCAACTATCGCCTCTCCTACATCTATTGAGTCCCCTCTTCTGGAGACTACCACAATTTTATCAGTAACCACTCCTACTCATGCTAATGCTACTGTTCAAAGGGACAGTGCAAAGCAAGTTGAGCATAGTCTTGGTGCTAACAAGTTTGCCTCTTTAGAATATTCGGAAGGAGAAGAAGATTCGTCACGTTCAGACAAAGAGTTTGACTCGAGGGATCTTATGACACCTTCGAGAAAAAGAATCAAATTGAATAATGGAATACCATTCAAAACTCCTGACCAAAATCAAACATTAACCATATTTCGGACCGTAACCGGATCGTTTTCAAACTGTAACCGTATAAAACGGTTAAAAACTGTAATCGTTAACTGTAAAAAAGTATACTCTCTCCGTTCTATAATAAGTGATGTTTTATAGGTTTTTTTTTGTTTTCAAATAAGTGATGTTCTCATAAATCAATACAAAATTAAATAGTTTTTTTTATTGTTTTGACCCTTAATTTGTATTTTGCATATTATTTTCTTTTTTCTTTTTTTTTCCGTTTAAATCGCATTTATTAATAACTTTGAGAAATATCGTTGTTTACAACCTCTTGAAGGAAATATGGACATGTATGGTACAAATACCAGTGAGAATTACATCCAATGACTTTTCTTGCTAATAAATCTGCACAAGTGTTTGCGGTACGAGGTCTGAAAGTGAAACTTATTTCACTAAATCTGCTTTTCCAGCTCCGAATTTCTTGGACGTAGTGTTGAAGTCTTAAGTTGTTTCCTTCTCCATTGATTAATCGATTTATGATCATATTATCACCTTCGAATTCTACCTTCTGATAACCAAGGGACCATGTATTCTGAATTGCCCATAAAAGAGAAGAACATTCCGCTTCTTCTACAGTTATTCGCCCCTGATATTTTCCCATACCGCAATTAAGTAATTGGCCATGTGAATTACGGATTATCCATCCCATTCCAGAATCATTATCACCTTCATGATGGGAGACATCATAGTTACATTTGATCCACCCTGATATTGGTTTTTTACATAATTGTTGTCGAGAAGAACAATTCCTTCTATTTCGAGATTCACTTCCATCTTCCTCATTCAAAGCTGTAATTCATTCTTTAGAATCGTTCACGGCGCGATTGTATGTTTCATTGGCTGGTTGAAGTACTCTGTTGAATATCAGCTCATTGCGACTTTTCCAGAGCCGCCATATGACCCAAAATGGAAGCAATCTTTGAAGTTCTTCACATTTATCGTTATGATAAATCCCAAACAGCACTCTCAGTTTGTCTTCAACAGAAATATGTGGATCGCATATCGTATTTATAGGCAAACCAGTGAATCTCCAAACAGATTTAGCATATTGACATGTAAAGAAGATATGATTACTTGTTTCATTGTCCGAACAGCATATAGAGCAAATGGGGTTCACCATAATATATCTTCTTCGAAGATTCTCTGAGACTCCAATTGCCCTCGAAGCAAGTCGCCATAAGAAATGTTTTAATTTTGGTGCTATTTCAAGCTTCCATATTCCAGCCGCAATGTCCGGATTCGTAGATAGAGGAGGTTGATGTTCACCTTCGTTTTCTTCTAAGGTAGATGCTAACCAATAACCAGATTTTACTGTGTAATTACCATCCCGTGAATATCCCCAAATATAATCATCTTCCCTGGCTTGATTTGGCAGAAATATTTTATAAACTAAATGTTGATCTGCATCTTCGATTAAGGTCCTTACTTTATCTTCATCCCATTGGCGAGTATTCAAAGCGATTAGTGTTTGAACCTTAGTGTCGTTATCTATCATTGACTTCATCATCGGTGGTCTCGGTGGTAAAGTTGGAAGCCATGGATCAGAAATCACGTTTGTGCTCCTTCCATCCCCTATCTTAACTTGTAACCCCATACGTAGAAGTTCACATCCAAATCTTAAAGAATTCAATCCATAGGAAGGGTTAACTCCTCTTGAAGCAGAGATTAGTTTTCCATCTCGAAAATATCGAGCTTTAAGCATACAATGTAGAAGACACTCTGGTCGTTGCATTATTTTCCATGCTTGATTAGCAAACAAGGCTTGGTTGAATTTGTGAAGATCACGAAAACCTAAACCACCATTTCTTTTCGAAGTTGACATTTTCTTCCACGATACCCATGCCATTTTCCGATTTTCATCAATTGAACCCCACCAAAATCGAGCCATCATACTATTTATTTCAGCGCATAATTCTTTAGGTAATTCAAAACAATTCATAGAATATACCGGCATTGCATATGCGACATATTTGATTAGTGTTTCCTTTCATGCCGTAGATAAAAATCTAGTTTGCCATCCATTAATCTTCACTTGGACTTTCTCTTTGATGTATTGCAACATCTCTTTTTTCTTTCGCCCAAATTGTTCAGGGAGTCCTAAATATTTTCCTCCTCCACCAATATTAGGAATACTCAGTATTTGTTGAATACTTTCTCTGGTATGTTGGAATACCTTTTCCCCAAAAGTAATACATGATTTTTCTAAGTTTATTAGCTGGCCTGACGCATTGCCATAATCCTTGAAGATCTTCATTAGGTGTCTGCTATTTCGTTGATCTGCTTTTAAGAAAAATAGTGAATCATCGGCAAAGAGTAAGTGAGATATTGTCGGTCCTCCATTGCTCACTCGAATGCCTTGTAATTTCCGTTCCCTTTCGGCTTGCTTTAATAGGGAACTCAACACATCTGAGCAGAGGATGAATAAATATGGGGATAATGGATCTCCTTGGCGAAGCCCTCTGGATGCAGCGAATCTACCATAAGGACTACCATTTACTAATACTGAAAACGAGACCGTTCTCACACACATCATAATCCATCCCACCCATTTGTCGTTAAATCCTTTTCTTCGGAGTACTTCTTCCAAAAATCCCCATTCTAATCTATCATATGCTTTACTGATATCAGTCTTCACCGCCATATAAGACATAGCACATCGTTTTCGAACTCGTAACGAATGAACATGTGCAATCAACACATTATCAGTTATGTAACGTCCCGTCGTAAACGCCGCTTGGTTTTCTGAAACAGCTAGGGGAAGTACTGATTTCAGGCGATGTACCAGTATTTTGGAGATAATTTTGTAGACGACATTACAGAGGCTAATTGGTCTAAAATCCTTCATAGTAGATGGATGATCGGGTTTCAGAATGAGACAAAGATTGGTATGATTTAGCTCTTTGTTAAATTCTCCTTTCTCAAAGAATTTTTGAACCTCATCTATGATAGTCGTTCAAACAATATTCCAGTAGGTTTGATAGAAGTGTGCTATGAATCCGTCGGGGCCAGGGGCTCGTGAAGCACCAATTGAAAATAGAGATTTTTTAATTTCTTCCACCGTTACCTCTCTCGTTAGCTTAGCATTCATTTCAGGTGAAACTGTTGCCGGTATATGTCTTAGAACCTCATTCATATCAGTATCTCCATCTGATGAAAACAATTCTTTGAAGTAGCGTTCGGCTTCTTTTGCAATTTCTCGATTTCCGTTGATTTCGACACCATTATTATCCTTTAATGAAACTATTCGATTCCGAGCTCTGCGATTCTTCGTTGCAGTGTGGTAAAAGCGAGTGTTCTGGTCCCCTTTCTTCAACCATTGGTTCCGACTCTTAGTCTGCCAAAATTGTTCTTCTTCTCTATGGGCTATGGTTAGTTACTTACGAAGAGCATAAATCTCATCAAGAGAACACGAATGATCTGTATGGGCTTTATCAATACTATTCATTATTTCCTTGATTTTTCTTGCCGAGTTCGTGTTTGTTCTTCTTTTCCAATCTGATATCGACTTGCGACAATTCCGAATATAGTTCGTGATTTGGTTCTCATTTCCATAATCTGATCCTTTCCATCCTTCTTTGACGATGTCATTAAATCCTGAATTTTGGCAAAAGCGACTATCAAATCTAAATGGTCTGAATCCATGATATGTTCTTTTACGTATCTTGATGATTGCTGGCCGATGATCTGATTCAATAACCTGCAGATATTCAACCTCTGATGCAGGATATGTTGCTCTCCATTCATCATTTGCCAAAGCACGGTCTAGCCAGGATTCTATTGTATGTGTTCTCCTCTTTCCAACCCAAGTCATATTATTGCCTGTGAAAGGAAGATCTTTGACTCCACAATGACTCACCATGTTACGAAAATCTACTAAAGACCAATTCTCTCTTACACGCCCTCCTTTTTTCTCATCAGCATTAAATATTTCATTGAAATCCCCACACATTAACCAAGGTCCAGAGCGTGTTGTTTCGATTCTCTGTAACTTCTCCCATAAAATATTTCTGTATTTCCTTACTGGATTGCCATAAACGCATGAGAGATAGTAGGAATCTTCTTTATTACTTATCTTACAATCCATAAGTCTTGAATCAACAGAAAGAAAACATACAGAAACAGTATTGTTCCACATTAAAGCTAACCCACCCCCAATGCCCAAAGGCGATACACACTTAACATTATCATAACCCAATTGTGCAGCAACATCCCGTACGATATTATCGGAATTCTTCGTCTCAGCGAGAAAGAGTATGTCCGGGGAATAACGTTTTTTATTCCCTTAAGGCGTCGAACTACCAGAGACCCTTTCAACCCCCGACAGTTCCAAAACGTTGTATTTTACTCCTTCTCCGGTGGCTTCTAGCCCACCGTACCGTCTCGGTCATTTGTTGGTTTTGTCCTTTCGGTTGTTTCTCCATTTGCACTTGAACTTGCTCCTTCAGATGGTTGAAAGACCCAATTTTGAATGCCAATTACGTGAGCCTGAGTACTTAACCTCTTTGTCACCATTTCCTGACATTCATCCGTGGAGATAGTCTGTCTCATATCACAATATCCTGTCTGAGATGCCATTGTAGCAGGTGGAGAGTCTTCAGTCGCTTTTCGCTTTTTTGTCGATGGGACTTCATCATCAGCCATTGCTTTGTCTTTCATTTTCTCCTTCTTCTGAGATTCAGCATTTGTCTCCTCTGTATTAGAGAATCCGGGTGGACCTTCATCATTGTCATCATCATCATCAGCAGCCGGTTCATCAGGCACCGGTTCATTGTTCACAGGACATTCTGATGCTTCGTGTGAGATCATACCACAAACATAACAGAAGTTACGCAGTTTCTCGTACCGCAGTTTCAGAACTGCTGTTTCATCCCCAAATTGAAAAAGCCTCTGGAAACGAAGAGGAGTATCCACCTTCCACAACAATCGCACACAAACATAGTTGACATGTTGTGCTCCATCTCTGTCAAAGTCCGTTTCCATGAAGAGGCCCAGAGTTCTTCTGATATGGGTGACCATCCGAATAGTTAAGAATTGCAGAGGAATTCCTTTAATATGTACCCAAAAAGGTATATGCTTAAGATCTTCATCAGAATGAAGAGGAGTCCACTTCTGGATTGCACACATCCAATCGTTGAAAGACCACGGGCCTCTTCGCAGAATTGATAACATCACTTCCTCTGATTGGAATAGGAACTGTATCTTCTTATTCTCCAGAATCCGGGTTGTGACTTCATCTCCAACCCCCAATAGACGAGGGAGTGCAATCATCATTGCTCTTAGATTTTTCCTTCTTGGATTCACTGGTTTCCCGATTATACTAAATCGGGTTTCATTTGCCGCTTCAGCGCAGAGATCTAGGGGAGATTGACAATCTCATCCTCGATACCCAGTGAAATCTCTTGTAATTGTCTTCGGATTCTGTCCGACATGATCAATATGAACAAAGGAAAAGTTCCTTGAGTTTGACCAACATAGCCAAATTGAAGACATTCGCAGGGTATAAATAAGGTGAGGAGACAGGCAGTTATCACTCCAACTGTTTTCTCGTTGATTTGCCTTGAAGAAACCGTCGGTAACCGACGACACACACTCTCCGGCAAGGAGAGAAATCGGCAGTTGTGTTCGAAGAGACACAATCGCCAAAAAAATCGCCTCAGACAAAAAGACGTCATTTTTTTTATTGGTTGAATTGTATTTAAATGTACAATAAATGATGTTTTTAGTATAAAAAAAAATTAAATGAATCATTAATCTGTGTGCAAAAACATTAAACATCACTTAATATATAACAAAGGGAGTATTAGTTATGGTTGATAAAATTACTAACCATAACCGTTAATTAACTGTAATCGTATAAAAACCGTCAGTTAACCGTAAGATTACAACATTAAAATTTTAATTGTAACTGTTTTAAAAGTATAACTAATATAACATAGAAATATAACATATAACATAGAAACATGATTTCTCAAATAATTACTAATCCAAAAATATTTATAAAAAAAATATATATATTAATCAAAAATAAATATGTTAAAAACTGTGATTTAACTCGTTCAATGTCTCCTCTAGATCCACTCTATCCACGACCACTATTCACTTAGCATTACCATTCTTCTTATTAATCAAATCATTCTTAGTTTGCATAATGTAATAAATTGCATGGTTATTTAGCTAATTCACCGTATAAGTTTTTGAATCATGTAATGATAATTTCATACTATAATTTTTAGCTTTGTATTACTTTATATCGTCGTCAAAATTTTGGTCGATATATCATTGTCTAAAACTTTTTGACGAAATTAAATAAAGATATGGTTGTATCGCTGATGTTAATCGTATCATAGTTATCAAATAACCAGAACCGTTAAGAGAAATTTGTAACTGTAACCGGTCGTTATAAAACCGTAATTGTGATAACCGTAACCGTTTAACCTATGCCGTTGATTTTTTAAAAAAAATAATTTTTAAAACATTTTGGAGTATGATTTAAAAATTTTAGAGGTAAGGGTTAAGATGTGTGGCCTAAGGTTTAGCTTTTAGACCTTGGAGTTTTTAATGTTAGTAAATATTTTTTATGTGTTGTATTAGTTTCCTAAAATGGCAAAGAACGTAACATGAGAATCTTCCATGTAGGCCGTTTGACCACTTTTCTGAGTAGGACGTAAGATCTACAATCATTAGCGATATGAGAATTACTTAATGTATGTATGTATCAATACACAAAATATGTATGTATATGTTCATCATCTTCTATGTCATTTGGAGAAAAAAAGCAAGGTTTTTCATTGTTGTTGATTTTCGAAGAGAAAAGAGATATACACTAAGAAGAAGATCAATGGAGTTCATATTCATGCTGATTTTGTTACACATTTGTGCATCACATGCACAACCACCGACTCTGCCCATCCAAGAAGGTAGGGTTTCATTGTCTTTTGATTATTGATTCATGTTTCAGATAATCTTTGCTAGATGAATTTCTTTTTCTCTTACTCTGTTGGATCTTTTCCTCTCAATTCGAGTTTTCTTACATGGAAGACAGTCATCTGGCCTTCTTTCTTCTACTTATATATATTCCTCTGCCTCTCAGACCCGTCTTAATAATATTGACGATATTTGGCAAAATATGAAATATGGATCTTTTATTTATATCATAAAATATAACAAAATTTTAAACATTAATGATTATGCGCGGATCGTATTCGTATACGTTTTTAGTATCACTATTCATTCGTGCAAGTTTTGAGCATGACGTTTTAGACATATTTTATTTCAAGATTAATTTCAAGCATGTGATTTACATTTCTACATTTTATTACCCAAGTTAGAAACTCCAAAACTCTCATAATTAATAACTCTCATAATTAATAACTCCTTACACAAACCGAAAAATCTCAATGACAAACACTTTCTCGTCATGAATATTAACTACAAGTTCATACTACAAACAAAATATTGATACATGATTTGGACTTTTACATTGGGCGATAGTTTTTTCTCATGTTTGATAGATTCATTAGAGAAACAAACTCATGAGGTATTGGAAACCATTTGGAAAAAAAACTTGTGTACCTTTTCTTTTCTGCAAAATTGTAATTAAAAAATCAATCAACATATTTAAGCCTAGAAGAGAAAGATTGATTATACGTTATTTTGTTCATAGTCAATTACACATATATAAGATAATATTGTATTTTTCCCATAACTCATTTTGAAAAAATCTAAAAAACTTCGAGAACATAGTCTACAACAAAACTAAAGACGAAGTGATCATTTTTTAATTTTTTTTTCTTTCATAAATACTCATACGTTTGATCAAAACCACCGACTACATAGTGAAATTAGAGACGAATTGGATATATTTGGTTATGCAACACACTTTGCATTTGTAAACATTTCAAATGCCTAAGTTTTCCAATTTTAGAACGATCTATTTAGGATGAGAGAAAAATACTTGAGCAAAACCAAAATGAAACTACCAGATAAGAGAATCAAAATTTAACAAAAGAGATACTAAATTGGAAACCTTTTCGAAAATATGTGTTATGTCTCTTTTTTAAATTTGCAAGATAAAGTTTATGTAGTTAAAAGCGCTAGTTGAGACTCTATGAGGCAATATAGTTTTAGAGAAAGAAAAATGTGAAGTGTATACATTATTGGCGATAATAGAGTGTGAAAAACAAAATACGGAGGAAAGACATAAAAAGTTTTTGTGGGCTGAGATATATTAGCTTGTCAAAATATTATGTGGAAAGTAATGACATGGTAAAAACGAAGTTAATGTGTATTAGTGTTTTGTTTTTACTGGTTTTCATTTAATATTTTTGTATGATGTGTTATCTTTTAAAAGTACAAAAATCTAATAAACCATAAATATGTGATATTTTAGAATGCCAAAATAAGTTTAGATTATCAGCTCATTTTGTTAATCACATAGATATAGATACATACATTACTTATTTTTATTTATATAGATAATAATAGATCAAGTGTTTGCCATAAAAAAAAAAATGATAGATCAGAGATTTTTTAATAAAATTTTAAAACACAAAAAACAAACAATTTGGGCGTGAATCTAGGGCTGTCGCCCCTCTAGCCATGGGTAAGAGCCGGGACTGCTGCCTCTCAAGCTCCTGCCATTGAGCTTCACTGACGCTGCACCTTCCTTTTCACTCATACTTCTTCCCATCTCCCCTGGATTTCACATTAAAACCAACACAACAAATTTCAATATTTTTCATCAAAAAGGTGAGAACTTGAAACCTGAAGAGCTCAAGGTGAAAAAGGGTCTGCAACTGAAACAGCAGCAGAATTGGAACCGCCGAGGGAAAACATTTCACCAAGAGAAGAAGTGTATGCCTGATTGCTTGAAGCAGAGAACATGGGATCGCCAACACCAGTGGAACAGTAACACAAGGAAGAAGAGGAAGGCGATGAGTATGATGGATAATGATGGGGTAGTACCATAACGTCTCTATGCGAGTGTTCTACAACTCCAAATCCGAAACCACCAACAAAATCTTCCATAGTACGTTCTGCTCTTGTTCCCATTAAACTAAAAACACACACAGTCTCTCTTTCTCTCTGTAATACATACTCGAAAGGTCTCAACTTTTACCAGAAACACCACCTCTATAAAAGAAACTCGAATACCATTTTGTGTTATGCTTTGTCTCTGTAATGGAAACCTTGGAGATAATCGAAAGCTTTATCCTTCAAACAGAAACAACACCCAAAATAATCCAAGAAAGAAAAAAACAGAGAAAGAGCACCCCGCCTTTTCTCTTAGCCTAAAGTCCGGAACATAACAAAAGAAAACCTTTAAAACACCCACAAGAACACAAAGGCTCACTCTATTTTGTCTCTCTCTATCTCTCTCAGTGCCACTTAAAAAGATTAGGATGGGGCAGAGAAATTAGAGGATGGGAATGAGGAGAGCAAGATATGTTACCTTGAAAGACGTGTAACCGAAAGGAGAGGAGCTAGCAATTGCAAAACAGATGAATGAGCAAAAAAGTACCTGAAACTGTGGTGGTTGGATATGATGGAGACTGCGGAACTGCTGATATGGATCCATGTAACCCGGATGGCTCGATGTTGGATCAAACTGCTGATAGACTCTTGATGGGTCAGAAGCATGAGCAGGGTAGCTGCTCATATGAGTCTGTGTAGGCAAAGGTCTTTGAGCGGCTAACATGTTGGGGAATGGCATGAACGGCGGAGGAGGCCGGTTCATACCCATGTGAGGCATGTACTGTTTCATACCGGTATGCACTTGGTTTAGCTGAATCTAGTGGAATCACGTTGAGTATTCTATCTATGAACACACGTTTCTCTCAGAGAATGAAACATCAATCCTTAGGAATAATAAGTAAAAGTGTGACAAGTAAATACTTTTGCAGTATAACGATAAATTCCATTTACCAGTTGAATAGAGACAAAGCATTTGTTCCTGTTGAACGTATATCGTAACCTACTTAACACACATCTCTTGCAAACTCATCAAACTCTGTTTTTTGTTTTTTGTTTTTAAGAAAGAAAGAGTTGTTTTGGTATGGTGAGAATTGGAGTTACTTGATACTGAAAATGGTTTTCTTGACTCAGAATTCTGAAGTCTTGAATTACTTGCTGTTGAAAACGCACATAAACAATGTTTTGTGTTTCACACTATAGTGTCAGACAACCCACCTGAATGATTCTATGGTTCTTGGTTTGATCCGGTATGCACTTGGTTTAGCTGAGTCTATGGCTCTTGGTTTTCGAGATGTGAGTCTAGTTCTTGGTTTGATCCGGTATGCACTTGGTTTAGCTGAATCTAGTGGAATCACGTTGACTATTCTATCTATGAACACGTTTGTCTCGGAGAATGAAACATCAATCCTTAGGAATAGTAAGCCTTACATTAAATAAAAGTGTGACAAGTAAATACTTTTGCTGTATAACGATAAATTCCATTTACCAGTAGAATAGATACAAAGCATTTGTTCCTGTTGAACGTATATCGTAACCTACTTAACACACTTACACACATCTGTTGCAAACTCATCAAACTCTGTTTTTTATTTTTTTTTTAAGAAAGAAAGATAGTTGTTTCTAAAGTCATCAAAGCATCTAAACAGACAAAACTCAAAACCCAAACAGACAAAACTTTTATAAAACCAAAATGATCACAGTCATCTGTTTTGCCTCTTCATAGCCTGGATACCTTTGCACTTCTTATCACCAAGCTTGGCTCTGTAACGACTGGTCGTGATGCAGACACTAATGTGTTAGTGGATCCCCAAATACACAATCTATTAGCTTATTATAACCAACAATGAACATACACCCAAAAAACACAAGAACCATCATTTTCTTCATGTTTGATTTGGTTTCATCCAACACTTCTTCCACTCTCTCAAAGATCTCTTTCTCTAACTTCATTTGCATCTTCTCAAAGACCATCTTCTCAAGCTCCATTCGTGCTCTTGAAATCTCTTTCAACTTGTATGCAAGTCTTTCTGCTCGAAAACCCAATGCCTCTATCTCATCTAGCAAAGCCTCATCAACCCACTTTCAAGCATGATTATCATTCTTTAGCTACAAACACTCATAGCAATGTGAATCAAAATTAGGTTCAAGTTAAAACATAGAAGAATTAGAATCAAAATACATTGTATTTACCTTATGTGTATAAGCATAAGCACACCTATAGTATCGCCGGTACGAATTGTTCTCGGATTTGGAGATCGTTGCCAAGATTTGTTTTCCACACCAACATCTCCTTGGAACACCCATTACTCTTCCTCGATCTCGGGCAGTTGATGCTCCACTCGATGCTCCAATTACATTGCTCATCTTCCTCACCGTCGAATCAAAACCTACAACATTGATAATCCATCAAGCTCTGCGATTCGAGTTCAAAATATTATACAGTATGAAATCGACCTATTAGACTAAGAAATCAAATAAGAAACCCTCGAAAACCAAGCCTAACTATAGACTTACAATCCCAGAAGATAATTCGCAGAGCTGAACTATCGATTTTGTAAATTCGATTTTTAGGGTTTTTAGCTTTCGATTTGGGGAAATTGGTTTTGTAACTATACTATATGGGCCGGGTTATATTCTGGATCGGGTTGGGTTTTCTAAATTGGTTTCGTTTCGGGGTTGGTTTAAGGTTTAGGTTACAAACCGTTCAAAACCGACATCAAACCGATAAAACCCACATCTGTGGGCAAATATGTTTTTAACTTTGATTTCGTGGGAAAATAGAATTCGAACTTTCAAATAGTGGGAAAATAGAACTATGGTTAAACTTCGTGTGGATGTGTTATTATTTAAAAGTTCTCAGGAGAAAATAGAACGTGAACCCCTTTTTTAATCTTACAGACTTCCTTTTTTCTTGCCCCCCCCCCCCCTCCTAGATGCATATGTTTCCTTTTTTATATTGTATTATGATTTACATGTCGAATCATAGACTTCTAAAAAATATCGAATTCTCCATTCATAGATTTCAGTTTTCCATTTTAATATGAGATTACCATATCAGATGAGATGAGACGATAAAAATCTTATATATAGAAACCAGAGACAGAGTTATTTTAACAATCTCATAGCAAAAAGTTTCTTTGACAAAAGGATCACAACTATGTCGTTATCACGCTTTGCTATACTTTGCATCGTTTTCGTTTCCCTCTTTGAATGTAAGGCATATTCATAATATATAGTTTTGGCTTTTGTTCTCTAATCTCTTTATTTTATCTTAGACGTTTATTTATTATTTATTTTGTAGGTGAAAACGTGGAGGGTTTGGAGGTGAAGAAGATAAATCTTAATATATGTGTTCCATCAACTTGCAATAATGATAATAGCTCCTCAACAATCAAATGTTATTGCTGCATTGGAAAACATAGGTTCTGTTATGAGGGTAAAGTAACCTGTTCTGAATATTGCGCGGAACTTAATCATTCACAGAAAATATTCTATTTGTTTTAGGACCACTTTTTGTTGTTTGTGTTTCCTGCTTTAGAATAATACTTTGTATCTTTGGGTCATCAAATTTACCATATGTTTTTTTGTTTACCTTACTTTCAAGCTGATATAAGAGATTCCAAGAACGTTTTTTTTTTTTTTTGATATACGCTATCGGCTATCCGGTCAGCCCCAGGATAAGATTTAATTAAGTGAACGTTTTTATCTTTATGATATGGTGTCTTTTTATTTGCTTGCCTTTTAAGAAATAACATATAATCTTGAAAAAATAACTTTATTATACACCGTTTAATGACTAATTTTGTGGTTAGTTAAAAAAAATCAATTTTTTGTATCTAACTTTTTATAAAATTAGTAAAATATTTTTCAACTTTTATTTTGATATAAATTCAAATAAAATATAATAAAATATAGTGAAAAATATATCAAGATTTTGAATATATATATGGATTGATTATTATTTAAAAATATATAGTAGATAACATCTTTAATGCAAAATAAATAATTTTTATATTCTTATCATTAATTATAAAATATAATTATATTCTTTCTTATTTCAATTATTCTTTGTTATTTGTAATATATTTCATGTAATAACTTACAAAACAAAGTTAATTATCAAAAATGTCTTCTTAAATAATATTATAGAAATACATTAGTATTTAGTAAGAAAAATAAAAAAATTCCACCCAAATTAGAGTTGTTATGCGTTAACATACTCCTTCCGTTTTTTATAAGAGGTTTTAGACATTTTGTTTTGTTATTTTTTATAAGAGCTTCTCACATTTTCATGCAAAATTTAATTAATTATATTCATTAGTAGTCTCAGTACTATCATGAAACATTAATACTCCTCTTCCTAATTAGATAACTAAATGCTGTTACGGTAGTGTTTAATGTTTCAGGCAAAAAAAAAAAACTTAATTCTTATGCTTTTAGGGAAAACTCCTTATAAAAAAAAGCAGAGTTGTTATGCGTTAACATACTCCTTCCGTTTTTTTATAAGAGGTTTTAGACATTTTGTTTTGTTATTTTTTATAAGAGCTTCTCACATTTTCATGCAAAATTTAATTAATTATATTCATTAGTAGTCTTGGTACTATCATGAAACATTAATATTCCTCTTCCTAATTGGATAACTAAATGCTGTTACGGTAGTGTTTAATGTTTCAAGCAAAAAAAAAAAAACTTAATTCTTATGCTTTTAGGGAAAACCCCTTATAAAAATAAGCAGAGGGAGTATATGTTGATTGTGATTTAATACAATACTTTAGAGCATCTGCATTGGTAAAAGAATCATTGAGTGTGTTTCCCCAAAAAAAAATACTCCATTTGTTCTGAATTAATTGATGTTTTAGTAGTATGCACACAAATTAAGGAAATAATTAATTTTTGTTTTTTCTATACTAAAACCTTATTTATTATTCATCTGAACCAATGAACAAATAGTCTATAAAATGTAATTGGTCAAAAATAATAACAAATCATTTAATTTTACATTTGTTAGTGAGAACATCACTTAATTGTAGAAAAAAAACTCTCTAAAACTTCATTTAATATAGAACGGAGGGAATATTAAATTAAAAAAAATTGAATCAATCACAAATCGTCATAATTTAATTGTTTTAACTTTTTTTTTTGGTGAAATGGAGACACCCCAATGCAAATTCTTTTACGCCATAGAAATAGGAGACATTAATCCACGATTTTCTAAACCCGAAATTATGCGGACACCAAAATGAATATCTTTGAATATATTTTCACGAGTGGTTGAGAGACAAAAAAAAAAAAAAAAGTGGGTAGAACCTTTTTCGTTATTACCTAAAAAAATCGATTTTTTTGTTCTTCTATTTTCTGAAGTAAAAAGTAATTACACATTTAGGTGTCCGATTCGTACAATTCATTTTTCTCGTACGTTAGCATCTACCGGTTGTTCACAAGTCAGTAGATTATCCACTTTAGACTTTAGTAAATGCTTTTCTTAATTTGTACGATTGACATTCTTTTTTTGAAATGAGGTTTGTACGATTGACATTCCATATTTTCATTAGCTCAAAAAGCAAAAACTTAATTTGGATGGTGAAAGTCTCGGAAGGAATGTGCCAGAAAATCCTAAAAACCAATAGACTACAATCGTCGGGACTAATGTTTATCCTTCTTCGATCTTTTTCTCAAAATTCTTAGTGTATCACCCAAATTTTGATATATTTTTATTGATTGGTTATGACACTTTATTTAAATTCCTTATGAAATTTTCAAGTTTCAAATATATATATCACATTTCAAAAAAGACCGTAGACTATAAAAAATTTATATTTGAAAAATGTAATAATATCAAACCCTACACTAAGCCAAATGAGAGAAGTTTTGATTTAATACCACAAAAGCATATATACATATAGACATCCTAGAGTTATGATTAAAGGGTACATGCACTAACTACCTTTATTTTTAGAGAGATAATATTAGCTATGGACCTATGGTCGACTTAACCTAAATTATTAAAAGGTTCGCACATGTTTCTTCAAAAACGACATGTTAATATCACAATGCCTGATATATGTGATTGTTGCTATTTTGTTCGATCACACGCTTTTTATAAGATATCAACTATTTAGTAATTAGTATTTATTTACACACGAAAAATAATACAATTACGCATGACACCAAAAAAAAAATAAAAAAATTGATTAAACCGCATAAAAATGTAGTTATTTTATTAACAATTCTGCCACCAAATTATCTAAATAACTAAAAAGGAAAGAAAATAATTATCTGCCTAACTAACCCTCTATTGAACACCTTAGACCATCCGCATCCAAGACCTGTATCTTTCGCAAGACACAATATCTTTCTAAAAAGTGATGACTTGTCGTGACGTGATTCGTCGCGATAATAAAAAATCAATTTAAAAAAAAAACGGAAGACACAAAATATGTGTCTCTAATGCAGATGATCTTACAGATTACAGAACATGTGTCGTGGGACCAAAGTTCAGGGACCTTTGAAACCAAATTTTAGAGAACCTGTTTAACTAATGGATCATTGGACCTCTTTTGTCTCACAATTCACAAACCCATGGACCATTATTCATACATATATGATTTTACAAAATTTATGATTTTTTTTAAAAAAAATTATTTTAGAATTATGATTTTTTTCTTTCTGATCAATGAGCACGACAATAATTTTTGACCTTTTTACAAACCCGTCATATTGTCACTCGATATTATAATATAAAATGAGCAAATACTTCCAAACAAACATCTCACGGTCACGGGTCTCAGTTATGAGATTTTTTCTTCTATGGGTCCCGCAACTTTATCCAAATGGGATAAGGTTATTTGCTTCTAAACCAAATTATGAAATTATATATTAACTTTTTCCCCCAAAGCAAATTCAACGCAAGAAAGAAAACAATTTAAACGAAAGGAAATGTGATCTCTGGTTTCAGAGTTTCAGACAAAGGTCTTAGCAGCAGACCCGTAGAGAAATTTTTAAAAAGAGACACATATTTATGCTAGAACTAACACATGTAACAACCATTAAAATAAAGCCTTGCTAATGAGAATCATCTAGAAAACGCTGGAAAGGAGATTAGCAGCGGTGGAAATGGCTGCTCCCGTGAGAGCAGACTGAACCACTTGCTCATGGCTTGTCCTCTCCGAGGTTGTCATAGCCATCGCCGCTCCTGTCAATGCTCCAGCCACCGCGCTGTTCCTCTGCGATATGTGTGTATGGTTACAAATTAATTAAAGAACGTCATCACATTAGAAAAATGAAAATTATAACAAATTTATTTCAAAAATGACAATGTTGATTAGACTCACCCAATCATGAGCTCCTCCACGAGCCTCCTTCATACCATAAGTTATACCCGAGTATAATCCAGCGGCTAGCCCTGCCACACCATATCAATCAAAAGACCAACCAATTTATGGTTTAATCACAATTGACATAAATATATGTATATAACTCACCCCATTGGAGAGATTCTTTTCCTGTGTTCTTCACCTAAAGACCAACCAATTTAACCGGTATTTATAAGAACAATAGTTATAGTTAACCAAGTCTAAAACAGAAGCTTATGACCAAACTTTGTCTTTTACATTAGCTTATACACACAAACACATATAACACATTCATAATATTCGACATAAATAAACTAACCAAAGCTTCCAGAGATTTGCTGCTGCTTTCCCCTGAAAAATGCAACAACATATAAGTTTTTCCTTAGTGATTACACACTTGTAATCTATCCCATAATCTCCCCTAGAACAAATGAATCAACACGTTTTATATAGATGGGGATTTCGGTTATGAGAAGGATGAATGTCTAACCTTGATCCATTGCTTTGTTAGACATGATGATGATTCCTTGATGATTGTTTGATCTTCTCCTTCCCTTCCTTACTGCGATCTCCCCTTCGACAGAGCCGGGGTGTTCAGATTCCGATCACAATCTCTAATCTCTCTTTTTATGTTTATGTGTTTCTATCTTCTTTCTTTTAGTGTCTCAATTCTGGAAAAACCAGAATCTGTCACTCTCCTGTTGCAATAACTTCTACCCTTTTCTTTTATATGAGGCCCAAAGTGATTCTCACTGTTAAAGGAGGAGTTGTGTCTTTTCAATGAGACACCCATTCATTAAAACATAACACATAAACTATATTTTAATATATATACAATTATATAAGTTAAACCATTATATATATAAATGCATATAAACCTTAGATTAGATTCTTTATTGGGTAGAGTAAGAGGGTTGACATCAAACCCATTCCGGTATCTTTTCTTTGATTCGGTCCATCACCGTATCCCGTTACATACCGGAAACTTTAAGCCTTACATTAAACTTAAACTATAATAGTTGGACCGTTAATACTTCGGCCACACTAACGGAAATATTCTTACATTCTCCCACTTGGCCGTGTATTAACTTAATGGTTCAACTTCCTTTAAAGCGCGCCTTTCATTAAGCTTAATTATCCCCTTTTTTAAGTACCATAAAATCAGGACTTATCGAATGAGGCGGTCCCCTATCTTTTACAGCGATAAGTTCCCTTCCATCATCACAACCAATTCAAACTTTACTACTTCTTTAATATTTGAGAGGTTACTTAATTCTCAAAAATTCTTTTATGTTGAGATATAACCTTATTCTCAACTCATATGTTATCCTAACCCTACATGTACATACCATAATGATAACATATTAATTTGCAGAAAAACAAATAAACTTTATTTAATTCAAATTACTTAAGTTAGCATCTTTACAATAGCATAATATCAATACAGCAAGGCCTTATCAATTATTCCCATCCTTTCTACATGGCCAATGAAGATACCAGGAGGGAGTCCTTTCGTTAACGGATCCGCTACCATCATATCCGTTCTTATATGCTCAATTGCTACTCTGCGTTTCTGCACTTCTTCCTTTACAGACAAGTATTTTATCTCCATGTGCTTAGCACCTTTCGAATACTTGTCATTCTTTGCGAAGAAGACTGCTGCGGAATTATCACAATACATTCTCAGTGGTTTGGAAATACTGTCAATAAGTCCAAGTCCTGAGACAAAGTTCCGCAGCCACAATGCTTGAATTGTGGCCTCATAGCATGCCACGAATTCTGCTTCCATGGTGGAAGTAGCAATGACGGACTGCTTTCCACTCTTCCATGATACTGCTCCTCCAGCTAATAGGAACAGATAGCCAAACGTCGATTTTCGAGAATCGACGCACCCGGCATAGTCTGAATCAGAGTATCCGATAACTTCAAGATTATCGGATCTCCTGTACGTAAGCATAAACTCTTTGGTGCCTTGCAAGTACCTGAGAACTTTCTTTGCAGCCTTCCAGTGGTCCATTCCAGGATTACTTTGATACCGACCCAAGACACCAACCGCGAAACTGATGTCTGGTCGAGTACATGTTTGAATGTAATTCAAACTTCCTACCACTGACAAGTAAGGTATCATCTCCATTTCTTTTCTCTCTAGTTCATTCTTTGGACATTGAGCTTTATTGAATTTGTCCCCTTTCTGAACTGGAGCTTTGCTTAACTTGCACATTTTCATTCCATATCTCTTCAAGACTTTATCTATGTATCCTTTCTGAGACAAACTTAACAATCCTTGTGATCTATCCCGGATTATTTCAATCCCTATGACATAGTTTGCCTCACCTATATCCTTCATTTCAAAGTTCTTGGAGAGATATTTCTTTACATCACTCAACATACTCATATCATTTGTAGCCAACAATATATCGTCAACATACAATACTAGGATAATAAACTTGCTCCCACTGACTTTCATATAAATACATCGATCAACGATAACTTCTATGAAACCGTATGACAACATAGTATCATTGAACTTTAAATACCATTGTCGGGAGGCTTGTTTCAATCCATATATTGACTTCCTCAGCTTACACACAAGATTTTCTTTTCCTGCAACCACATAACCTTCCGGTTGGTCCATGTAAACTTCTTCCTCAAGCTCTCCATTAAGAAAGGCGGTTTTGACATCCATTTGGTGAAGCTCCAAATCATAATGAGCTACCAATCCCATGACAATTCTTAAGGAATCCTTCTTTGAAACTGGAGAGAAGGTATCCGTATAGTCAATGCCTTCCTTTTGAGTGAACCCTTTAGCAACAAGGCGAGCCTTGTACCTTTCTATGTTACCTATAGAGTTCCGTTTGGTCGTAAAGATCCATTTACATCCAACGGTTTTGAAACCATCAGGCAACTCTACTAGGTCCCACACTTTGTTCACTTCCATAGAAGACATTTCTTCATTTGAAGCAATCGACCACTTTTCAGAATTTTCACTTTCCATGGCTTTTCTGAATGTTTTCGGTTCTTCATCAAGACTAAGGTCACATTCATTCTCAACATCATAAACCACATAGTCATCTGTAATGGCGGATCTCCTTTCCCTTACAGATCGCCTTAATTGATTTTGTGGTATGACGTTCTGTTCTTGAATGACGACTTGTTCATTTTCGGTTTCCTGAACTAGTGGGTCCGTATGTTCTTCATTCTGTTGTTCTGTTTCGATATTAGGCTGTTCACCGACAACAGGAACAACAACTTGGGTTGGAACTACGGGTGAAGAATCTTCTACCCGAGTTTCTTTAATGTTCACTCCCCTAGATTCTGAACTCCCACTAGATTCACCATTTTCAATGAATCTAGCATTACCAGTCTCGACAATTCTCGTACTATGGTTAGGACAGTAAAACACAAACCCCTTTGACTTTTCCGGATAGCCAATGAAAAACCCACTGACTGTCCTAGAGTCCAATTTCTTTTCATGCGGATTATACGGCTTTACTTCAGCTGGACATCCCCAGACACGTAAGTGTCTTAAACTGGGTTTCCTTCCCGTAAATAGTTCAAATGGAGTCATTGGAACCACCTTACTAGGAACCCGGTTTAAAATATATGTCGCTGTCTTTAATGCGTATATCCACATTGACATTGGTAGTTTGCAATTACTTAACATACTCCTAACCATTTCTATTAAAGTACGGTTACGCCTTTCAGCTACACCGTTCTGCTGAGGTGTTCCGGGCATTGTGTACTGAGCACAAATGCCCTTACTTTCCAGAAATTTAGCAAATGGCCCTGGACATTGTCCTTTTTCGGTGAATCGACCATAATATTCACCACCTCTATCAGATCTCACAACTTTTACTTTCTTTTCAAGTTGCCTTTCCACTTCATCAATGAACACTTTTAGTACGTCCACTGATTGAGCCTTTTCGTGCAACAAATAAGTATATCCATACCGTGAGTAATCATCAATAAAAGTGATGAAATACGTCTCACCACTCCATGACGGAGCATCTATAGGGCCACAAATATCTGTGTGAATTAACTCTAAGAGTTCATTACTTCTTGTGGCTTGTTTCTTTGTGATGTGTTTGGTTCGCTTTCCTTTAATGCACTCGATACACACATCCAAGTCACTAAAATCCAATTGAGGTAATAATTCTTTCTTTATTAACCTCATCATCCTTTCTTTGGATATGTGACCTAATCTTTTATGCCACAAAATTGCTGAGTTTTCACTAGTTGCACTACGTTTAATTCCTTGATACTCAATATTAAACAAAGATTCAGAGAAGGTTTTATCAAGATTGAACTTATAAAGTGAATCACACAATGTACCATTACCATAAAAGGTTCTGTTACGGTACAACGAAAACACACCATTACCAATCTTAAAGTTAAAACCTACATCATCCAACCTACTCACTGAAACAAGATTTCTAGCACACTCAGGTACAAAGAGACAATTTTCAAGATCTACAAAACAACCAGTGTCGAAGATCAATCTATACGTCCCAATGCCTTCTATTTGCGCCTTCATCCTGTTTCCCATGAACAAGTACCTTTCAGTTCCTTTTAAAGGCTGGATCGAACTGAATCCCTGTTCAATATGAGATACATGAGTAGAAGCTCCAGAATCAAGCCACCAAGTATTTCTAGGCACTTCTACAAGATTCATTTCAGAACAAACATATAAATGTTCGTTACCTTTCTTGTCGAACCATTCCTTCCTTTTAGGGCAGTCTTTCTTCATGTGCCCCTCCTTCTTGCAGAAGAAACACTTGACAGCAGCTTTACGGATTTTGCTTTCAGGAGTCTTAAAGACAGCCTTATCCTTCTTTTTGCCCTTGCTTGATTTCTTAGAGTTTCCCATGGCACTATCATGTCCTGCAAACATTGCAATGTCGCCCTTCTGTTTCTTTAATCTCCCTTCCTCCTGAACCAGCATGGCCTTTAATTCTTGAAGAGTCCACTTATCCTTAATGGTGTTGTAATTCACCTGGAACTGGCCATACTCCATAGGTAGAGAGTTCATAATAAACTGTACCAAGAAGGACTCATGCACTTCCATTCCCATGGACGTTAACTTTGATGCCAAGTTTGACATGTGAGTGACGTGATCATGGATTGTCTGAGACCAATCGAATCTTTTTGTAGTTAGCTCACTCATGAGACTACCTACAATCGATTTGTCAGCGACATCCGATTGTGATTGTTCTTTAATTTTCAAGATGAATTCCCTTGCTTTCTCTGTCTTAGGCATGGATGGCTTGACACTGTCCGCCATCGTCATCCTAAGTAAATTCAGGCACAGCCGGTTAGAGCGCTCCCAAGTCTCATGACGAGACTTTTCCAATTCGGTGCTCGTATCTGTAATGGCTGCCGGCTCTTCATCCGTGAGTATAGCCTGATCAAGGGACATTACACCCAAGGAGAACTTAATCTGTTCAGACCATTCCTCATAGTTGAGCCCATTGAACTTTACGACAGAGTTTGCAGAAGCAAACGGAGCTGCAAAAAATTTATATATGCTTACCATAAGTTCTATGATACTTTAATAGATTCATTGACAACAAATAATCTAAACACTTTCATTTTTTTTTTTTTTTAAGCAACCTTTGGGCAATACTTAAAAAAAAAAAAAAATACACTTAAATTGATGCTTGTTTAGATTTTCTTTAATAATTAATCAATCCATAGTTAGAGTGGATAGGAATGCTACCTTTGGGTATACACACCATCAACCGCAACATGGGTGATTAATACTTTAGTTGTTATTTAATACACCCAATGATCCACCTTTGGGTGATCTCCTAGGGTATACTAATAAAGCAATTGATCAATCAATAAAAACTTTTCATGTCATTTAGCATCCTTTAATCATGATCAATTATGAATTTTTATTTTTTACCTTCACATTAAATATAACCAGACCACTTTGGTGATTAACAAGTTATACGTAATGTGAACTCTCTTCTTATAAGTTTTATTATAAAGTTTTATATATATAGTTTTTATATATATATATACATGTAATAACTTTTTCATAATAGCTTAGTCTTTCACATTTCAGAAAGTACAGCGGAAACGGTTTCACATTTCATAATAACGTGACAGTTACTTTTAATAAAAAAAAAATAAAATAAATAAATAAAATAAATAAAAAAAAAATTTCGCGACTGTTCATCGCGACTGTTCATCGCATTTTTTTTTTTTTTTTTTTTTTTTTTTTTTTAAAAAAAAAAAAAAACTTTAAAATCCTATAACTTTTGATTTACTTGATGGATTTTAATGAATTTTATACCGATAGATAGATAATTTCATCCTCTTCACATTGATATAACTTTTAGACCATTTTCAGATTCAATGCGTTGATGAAAAAAAAAAAAAAAAAAAAACGAGATTTTCGGTTTTATCCATCAATATGCTTTAAAAATTGAAACAAATGATTCTAGGGTGGCTCTGATACCACATATAAGTTTTTCCTTAGTGATTACACACTTGTAATCTATCCCATAATCTCCCCTAGAACAAATGAATCAACACGTTTTATATAGATGGGGATTTCGGTTATGAGAAGGATGAATGTCTAACCTTGATCCATTGCTTTGTTAGACATGATGATGATTCCTTGATGATTGTTTGATCTTCTCCTTCCCTTCCTTACTGCGATCTCCCCTTCGACAGAGCCGGGGTGTTCAGATTCCGATCACAATCTCTAATCTCTCTTTTTATGTTTATGTGTTTCTATCTTCTTTCTTTTAGTGTCTCAATTCTGGAAAAACCAGAATCTGTCACTCTCCTGTTGCAATAACTTCTACCATTTTCTTTTATATGAGGCCCAAAGTGATTCTCACTGTTAAAGGAGGAGTTGTGTCTTTTCAATGAGACACCCATTCATTAAAACATAACACATAAACTATATTTTAATATATATACAATTATATAAGTTAAACCATTATATATATAAATGCATATAAACCTTAGATTAGATTCTTTATTGGGTAGAGTAAGAGGGTTGACATCAAACCCATTCCGGTATCTTTTCTTTGATTCGGTCCATCACCGTATCCCGTTACATACCGGAAACTTTAAGCCTTACATTAAACTTAAACTATAATAGTTGGACCGTTAATACTTCGGCCACACTAACGGAAATATTCTTACACAACAAACACTATTAACATGACGCGAATTATATATATCATCAACCAAATACGGTACATGTTGTAATTGGCTAATTGTAATTGCGTGACATAATAATCGGACCTCTGAGATTAGGGAACCTATGTTTCTTGCTTCCGGTGTTCTCCGACGGTGGACTGACGCTGCTCGAGTCAAACCCTGCACCTGAATTCATAATCAAATTAATGTATATTCGAAGATGAAAGAAGAAGAAAGTCGCCGGAGTTTTTTTTACCATCAACCACCGTAAAGTAAGCTTCCCTGGACACAGCTTGTAAAGCTCCGACCTTCATAAATTAATCCATATCTTAACACATATAGTTGTACATATTCATGTTATATAAAATATTAAAACTTACTCCGGCGGCTTTGACGAAGGAATCGGCGATGCGGTTGAGAAGAGGATGACCAAGATCGAACAAGCTTGCCTTCTCAAAGCTTCTTATCTCATCCATTACCTTTCTTCCTCCACTCTGCTCCATTTTTTGTTTGTTCTCTTTCAATTCTTCTCTCTTCACTTTATCTTTCTTGCTTCTCTCTCTTAATATTTCTCTCTTCACAGCAAGTAAGGAGAAGAATGTGGAACAGAACCGAGAGAGCTATTCTCACTTCCTTGACACGTGTTCTGTTGTTCCACACGTGTCGGAGTCTGACGTTTGACTTGTTCACCGTTCTCTTCCCCACGTGGCTCTACTTCCGAAAAGAGAAGATAATAATGAGATATAAAAAGCCCAATGGGCTTAAGGTATATCTTTCAACCGGGTTTTTGAAATCCCCCGGTTCAAATACGAGAAACGTGCCACGTGTCCCATCTTTGATATCTCCGCCTCCGCTCGTCTTTGTCTCCGGTGTGAGTTTGTTGTCATCTCCGTCACTCCCATTTTCTTCTCTACAGATCTTTTACACACACTCTCTCTCTCTCTCTAACGATGCAATCAGCTCTCTCTCTTTCCTTCTCACAAGCGTCGCTTCCTATACCGAATCGTCCGCTCTGTTCATCCAACGCCGCTCCTTCCACGCCGAGGAATCTCCGGTTCTGCGGACTCCGGCGAGAGGCGTTTGGTTTCTCTCCGTCGAAGCAGTTGACATCTTGCCGTTTCCAAATTCATAGTAGGAGGATCGAAGTCTCCGCTGCTGCTTCTTCTTCCGCTGCTGGCAATGGAGCTCCGTCGAAATCGTTCGATTATGATTTGGTCATTATCGGAGCTGGAGTTGGCGGCCACGGAGCTGCATTGCACGCCGTCGAGAAGGTCTTTTTCTTCCTTTTTTCTCTTTGTCGAGCTTAATGAGACATGGCGTATTGTGAGATTATACTTTCTTCCAATTTTTTCGTGTACACTCTTACTTAATTGAGACGGTAAATTTGGAAAAAAAATACTTAATAGTGGAATCATATGCTTTGTTTCTAGAAACGGTACGAGGATGCATAGCAGCATCCTCTTCAATATGCCAATCTGTAAATCGTATGTATGTATTCATGATCCCATCGGGTGAATTTTTTGGTTCTATAGGGACTCAAAACTGCCATCATTGAAGGAGATGTTGTCGGAGGGACTTGCGTTAACAGAGGCTGCGTGCCTTCCAAAGCTCTCCTTGCTGTTAGTGGTAGGATGCGGGAACTCCAGAACGAACATCACATGAAGGCCTTTGGTCTGCAGGTAATAGAGAATCGCTGGTCTCACGCTATACCCACATATCTAAATGCAGCAGCTAGTGTTGCCTCTTTTGATTTATGCTGTGGAATTATGCAACTAATAGTCCATGAAATGATTGTAGATTCTCAAAAAGTTTGATTTCGGTTAATTGTGAAGCAATTACTATCTCCCTACCTCTGATTCTATCTTGCTTCCTTTGTCTCCCTTGGATAACAGGTTTCAGCTGCCGGTTATGACCGTCAGGGTGTGGCTGATCATGCAAGTAACTTGGCTACCAAAATTAGGAATAATCTCACCAATTCAATGAAGGCACTTGGTGTTGACATATTGACAGGGTTTGGCTCTGTTCTGGTCAGTATGTTATTGTCTTTCGTTGATAACTAGACATGATATGCTGTTCTTAATTGGCCATCCTAATACTCTTTACTCTTTTGTGTACTTGTTCAGGGGCCACAAAAGGTTAAATATGGGAAGGTTGGTTTCCCTGACAATATTATCACCGCCAAAGATATAATCATTGCAACTGGATCTGTACCGTTTGTCCCGAAAGGAATTGAAGTTGATGGTATGTGTTTTGTTTTAAACATATATATGCTAGGGGAGGAGGCTCAAAACACAAAATGTCTCGTAGCAAGCACCTTAAAATTCCTCATATTTTTGCTCTGTAGGAAAGACTGTTATCACAAGTGACCATGCATTGAAATTGGAGTCTGTTCCCGACTGGATTGCGATAGTAGGAAGTGGTTATATCGGTCTTGAGTTCAGTGATGTTTACACGGCCCTTGGAAGTGAGGTAACATGTTAGTTTGTACTAACTTTTTGCATTAGTATGAGCAAGTGGTGCTTGTTTGTAGCTTTCAATTAAGTTTTTATTTCTCTCAATAGTAACAAAAGGCTCTTATGATGCTGCTCTATTGGTAATCGAACTGAAAATGAGCTATTGTTATGTTTTGGTTACTTAAGGGTGTGATACAGTAGAATTTCAGGAAGTGACCAAAATTTGTGCAGGTAACATTTATTGAGGCGCTGGATCAGCTGATGCCTGGATTTGATCCTGAGATCAGTAAGCTGGCTCAAAGGGTTCTGATAAATCCAAGAAAGATTGACTATCATACTGGAGTCTTTGCAAGCAAAGTAAGCCTTTTATCTCACGCATTCGATAAATAAGTTCTTTCTTATACAGTGTGTTTGTGGATTTTTCATCTGTTTTAAACCATTTTTTTACAGATCACTCCAGCAAAAGATGGAATACCAGTGATGATTGAGCTTATTGATGCCAAAACCAAGGAACCCAAGGATACTTTGGAGGTAAACAAAATGTCATATAAAAGAGCTTTTAAGTACCTCTGACGTTTTTACAAAGCTATCTTTCTGGAAGGATGAATGATGATGCATAAGAGAATGATTGTGCTGCTGCTTAGTACTCATATCCGAGACTTAATCTCATGGCCTACCAGTTATGTGCTTTTAGTGGATCCCTAGAAGTATTTTCTCACTGTTTGGTTCTCACCACTCTCAGTACGATATTGTGGCGCTTTAACTATTCACATGTGGGCTTACCACGAGTAGAAGTATATTAATTATTACATGCATACTTGCGTAGGTTAGCTAGGGCTTATCATTTTCTAGAACTTGATATTTTCTCCCACAAAAGAATAAGAAACAGAAATGTCTTTGAAGTCTATCACAATTGACACGTTTATGGGTTATTTTTCTTGCGCTGAAAGTGTGACCTTATGTTCTTTTTTCAAGGTGGACGCTGCTCTTATTGCTACAGGAAGAGCTCCATTCACCAATGGTCTTGGCCTAGAAAATGTAAGAAATGACAATAAACCGTATCCTTTTATGAATAATGTTTTTTCACTTTTGGTTCTCTGAGTTTATTTGGTTATGAAAGAAATAACCTTGAAGCTCTGTTTTCCACACAGATCAATGTAGCGACGCAGAGAGGTTTTATACCAGTTGATGAGCGAATGCGTGTTATTGATGGAAATGGAAAGCTGGTTAGTGTTATTTTCATATGCACACCTTATGACTTACCACCAATTCTTACCGAGTCACTCTTGGTTGATAGGTTCCACACTTGTACTGCATCGGTGATGCCAACGGTAAACTGATGCTCGCTCATGCAGCCAGTGCCCAAGGAATTTCTGGTAAATTGATTATCAGTATTCCATTATATATGCATCAGTCTTTTTTTATCCTTTTTTACATTTAAGTACGTTTGATCGATCTCTTAGTAAACTCTCTGCATCTACTTGTGTTTGCTAGTGGTGGAGCAAGTCACAGGTAGAGATCATGTGCTTAATCATCTTAGCATCCCAGCTGCTTGTTTTACTCATCCTGAAATCAGCATGGTGGGATTGACAGAGGTAACTCTAGATACCCTTAGCGGATTTGGTGTTTCTTTTTTTACATGGAACCGCAACCTTTTATGTTTCGGTAATCATTTATGCAATTCCCAGCCTCAAGCGAGAGAGAAAGCTGAGAAAGAGGGATTTAAAGTAAGTATTGCCAAGACAAGTTTCAAGGCAAACACCAAGGCCCTAGCCGAAAATGAAGGAGAAGGACTCGCTAAGGTTAAAAGAAAGTTGTTTATAGTCCTTGAGTGACAGAGAAGATATCTGAACACGCTCTTTATGTGCACAGATGATATACAGACCTGACAATGGTGAAATCCTTGGAGTTCATATCTTTGGATTGCATGCTGCTGATCTTATTCACGAAGCATCCAACGCGATTGCTTTAGGAACACGCATTCAGGTAAGTGTTCTCTTTTCTTTTTTTTCTTTCTGGCTAAACCAACCTGTTCCTGATTTTGATCATTGAGCTTTAGGTTGTGACCTTTGCTGCCTTTTTGATGATGATGTTGCAGGACTTAAAACTTGCGGTTCATGCACATCCAACTCTGTCTGAAGTTGTAGACGAACTGTTTAAAGCAGCCAAGGTAAATACAAGAATATATATTTGCAATTCTCTATTAGGATTAACCAAACTCTTGTTTGTCTCACTTTCAGGTCGAAAGTCCAGCTTCAATAACGGCACAGTGTGTTAAAGTTGCTGTATAATAAACAAGGAGAACCCGAGATCAGCTTGTAACAAAAGTTTTGTGGAAGAAGACATTTTGTACTTTAGCGACATTCGCAATGTATACTCTGTATTTCAAGTATATTTGTTTCATGATTTTTTTTGTTAAAATTATTATTTAGATTCTTATTTAAACAGAATATTAAACAGATTGTGACAGATACATAATCATATGTCAGAAATCCAAAATAGAAAACAGTAGAAAGGAGAATTTATAGACAAACGACTAAAAAAACGTTTAGCTTTTTAGCGTCATGTCTCATAGGGCTGGGAACGGAGCGGATATCCGGTTTTTTTAAGGTATCCGTATCCGTATCCGTATCCGCCGGATAATCAATTTCATTATCCGAATCCGGATCCGAAAGCTCCGGATATCCGAGTTCCGAATATTCGTTGAAAAACTCGGATATTCGCGGATATCCGGATCCGATCCGGTTTTTTTTTTTTTTTTTTTTTTTGTTCACGGGTTGAGACTCTCTCTCGCCGGCGAGAAAGTTCCAACCTTCCTCCTTAGCTCTGGTTCAATGGCTGCTGCTCCGCATCCAACTCCAATTCCTCCAGATCCGCTTTCCTCTCCGCAAATCCCTTCTCCCGCTTCAGCCCCTGAGCAAATCGGTGATGTCCTCATCCGATCTCAATCGGCGATGTCCAAATCGGCGACAAAACCGCCATCTGACAACACCAAGGAATCAAGATCTCCAGCCTCCGATTCGAAACCCTCCACCTCCGACAACAGATTGCTCTCGTCGGAGGTAACGATAACGGGACGAATCCCGTGAGAGAGAGAAAAAAAAATTGTACAAATATTAAAACGGATATCGGATATCCGATCCGAAATTTTTTATTATCCGTATCCGTATCCGTATCCGGCGGATATGTTATTTCATTATCCGTATCCGTATCCGGACTACCCGGATATCCGTTTTTTAGATCAGATCGGAGCGAATACCGGATCGGATATCGGATACCGGATAATAATCTCAGCCCTAATGTCTCATACCTCAGTCACGTGTCCTCCAAACAAAAAACGCTCTATGGAAATCTCCCAGCTCCAGGATTGATTTACCATAAATACACTTTGAAACTTTTTTGAAAACAGCTTCGAAAAGGTCGAAATTGCCGCTTGTCATCTACACAAATTTACAGTTCCACGACCACTTTTCTTTATTATTCCGTTTAACTCTCCATATCCATTTGATCAAGCTCTTGCATCCCATCATACTCCAGCTGTGGACATAAATTAATCATCAAACGTTATATGTGAAGACTGTGTTTTAATTCTTTACTAATAATAAATATTTGAATTGAGCAAGGAAAAATATAGTGGTTTCACCTGAGCTGCTTCATGAGCCAGTTTCATCCTCCTATAATCTTGCTGAGCCTTCTTGGACCGGAACATGGCCTGGACTTTAACCACTGACCTCTCGAGCCGCTCCTCCGCTTGTTTCTGGCTTGTCTTGTAGAAATCCTCCACCGTCTCACTCCCTTCCTTCTCCTCAGGTTGGCTAACCTGAAGCCCTCTGAATCCTCTTCTCTTAAGTCTCCACCTCAGAATCGCCTTCTCAAGAACTCCCACCGACCATGTTATCTTCTGGTACTGTCTTCTTACTTGGAACCCTCTAAACGCAGCCTGCATCACCATAAAACAACATCATATCAGCGTATTCTAAAGCAAAGAGCAGTTCCATTAGTTGCAACTTATGGCAAAATATTTTTTTCACCTGGATCCTAATTGCCTTATTCCGCATGTTCAGAAACTCCCGCCTCATTTTCCATGTTTGGAACCTGTACTGAATCCGAGCAGCGGCTGCAATCTTCCTACGCGTCTCGTAGTTGCGAAACGCATTCTGAATCTTCATCGCGGCTATTATGTTTTTGGCTTCTTCTTCTTTGCTAGCAAACCTAACCGCGCTTGACCTGACTTTCAGCTCGTGCTCCCTGAACGCTCCCTGAATCCGTGCCGCCGCCTCTGCAGCCGTTCTGTATGCCGCCAGAGTGTCCTTCAGGCTCTGCTCTTCTTCATTTGCATGCCCTGGGTTTGTTGTCGTCTCTGCCTTGATGCCCTCAAGGTTGCCACTGATGTTTCCAGCCATTTTCATGTCCCTGAACTGTGCTACAAGACATTTCTCAGCAAGAAAAGCTGCTAAACCGTCATAACCTTTCTGCTGTGCCAGATCAGCCGCCGTGCAGCCGCCAAGGTATTCCTTAGTCGGGTCTGTCACCAAGTTTGGCCTTGCCCCGGCAGACAGAAGAGCAGCCACCATTTTCTCCCTTTCAAAGAATAAAACTTGGAAAAGAAGTAAATAAAACGAAAAAGAAGGATTAGCTAATCTCGTATTACTTCAAAGATTTAAGTTATTTTACCTTCCATAGTATGCTGCCCAGTGAAGAGCGGTCCAACCATGCTTATCACGGAAATCCAAAGATATACTTGCCCAGGAGAAGAGAAGGATCGACCAAGTGTATCCAAGGACGGCACAGAGATGGATCACTCCAAGGCCTTTAGAGTCATACTCCTTTGTGTTGCGGTTTTCGATCACTTTCTCCAAAAGCCACTCCTTCACCCTATTTTTCAGAGTAAGCTCAAAGAGATGGTCCCTCGCTTGATCAAACGGCACCTCATTCGCCTGGATTGACTTCATTAAATACGCCCAACTGTTTAAGAGATAGGAAGTCCTGCTGGCAAGTTTCTTAGCCTCTAGCAGGTTATCAGGTGAGATTTTGCTTGAGAAAACGCTGATTTTGTTCGAAGAAGTAAACAGAAGATGAGCAAGTCTGACTTGGAACTCAAATTCTTCCCACTTGTATAGCTGGTCGTCTTGAGGGAGGGCTTTTTCAATGACTGGAAGTGAGCGGTGTTCGAAGCTGAAAAATTGGCTGATCGGGTTGTTTCCATCGGCACTTAGATAAAGGTTCACCACCCCAGGAGACTGAGGGGGAAGGAAGCAACGATAAACCCCCATCTGGAGAAATTCTGCGGGGACACGCAACTCTCCACAAATGCAGAAGAGGTTTGAGCTTCCAATATGTTGGAGGCTGTCGTGAAAGAACCCAGTTACAAGAATCTGCAAAATCAGCATGCAAATGGTTATCTCTTTACACCAAGAAATGCTACTTAGATCTTGAGACATAGACATAGTTATATGAAATAGAGACGAATCTCACAATGATATCCTTTACCTATCCAAGTTTCATCTCTATTTCATGTTGTGAATTACATTATACACAATTTAATACTGCAAACATGATAATCGCATGTATAAGACCTCAACAAACACACACACAGTAAAGTGAGACACAGATAATTTATTACTCTCCTGTTCTAAACCAAGGTCTAATGTGTAATAAAGAAAAAAGGGTTTGATTCGAGAAACCTTTGTCTTCTCTGTCGAGTAGGCCCAGGCAGGTGAAACATCAGTTATGTTGAATACTTGCTCCGGTATGTTAGAGTGAGAATCAAACGAAGCAGGAGGAGCAGATGACTCCTGCCCAGGTGTAAATACAGCTTCAAGAGAAGGATCCTCCACTGAACCAGGAGAGTCACTTATGAAGTTGTTCACCCATCTACCAAAACTTTCCTGACTTCCATAAGCATCACCCGGTTCATCAGCAACTGTTGCACTGGGATTTGGATCTACTACACAGTGCGAATGAAATTCTCCTGCGCCACATGGATTTTTATTTTGATAAACAGGATCTCCAAGACCGAGATATGATGGTATATCTGTTGATGCGTTGTAGCCTGCAAGGTGATTTCCCTGCGCAATGAACAAGACGGTAAAATGATGAACAGAAAGACAGGTAAAGCCACTTGCAGGCTTGAAAAAACAATTTCACTCACTTGCTTTGCAGATCCCCTAGGGGCAGTTTGGAGCTGTTCTGTGAAGTATAACACATCTTCTGTAAGCAGAGAACAAATGATAAGAAAAAGTCAAGTGTTACATCTCATTGCTCCCTTTTTACAAAAAAGCATATATTCTTTTTGTGAAGGATGGGGATTCTTAAAGGAAAAGCTCAAGTGATATAAGTACCTTCTGTTGGTGGAGACTGGTTGCTAATATCTGCTGGTACTAGAAGCTCATCCCAATCAAGTGTGTTGATCTCATGAAGCCTAATCTCGTGATTTCTAGCAACCAGACTGTTGCTGCGCATTTCATACCCTTCAAAAAAAATTTGTGGTAAATGTCCATCCTTCTAAGAGAACTCCAAATGAAGAACATATTTTAATATACACCAAAAGTTTGAATCGCAAAAGCTCGAGATCACCAAGAGACTCCTTCTCACCTGTATTACAAGTATTACGGACACCAGAATTAATATCTTCAGACACAAGTTTTGGTGATAAGTGGTCAGTGATGGAACTTGAGTACGAGTTCCCAGGTGTTGCTGGAGCTGCCTGAACCTGTTTTACCAAAATTCCTCAGAGGGCTGCAAACGAATATTGTCTTTTGTAACTAAAATCTGCCAAGAGAAGGCTGTAAGCTATTCGACAACAAAAATACATCATCCTAATTTATAACCACTTTCTGACATTAAAAAATAAATATCAGAAAAAGATGGGGGCAGGTAGAAAACCTCATGTGTCTCACGATAGTGGACAAGAACTATGTGCTCCTGAGACCTGCCATTATAGGAAGAGGTGATTTCTTTTCATAACCTTCAGAAATAAAGTAGAGGAAAGAAGGTATCTAATCAACTACTTCCTCAAAGGTTAAACCGATAATCTTTTATTGCCACATACTTATCCAATAACCAGTAACACCTTCGAACAAATGTAGGGTTGTCATCACCGTGGGCATAGTAAACATGAATCCGTTCCTCATTACCAACCTAAAGATGGAAGAACAATATACAGAGATCCCACACGAGCATATATTAGATGTAGAGGAGACAAAGCTCACGTATGAACTCTCAAAGACATAAAGAAAACCTCACTTTGAGGTGTTCGTGAGCTTCCTTAATTGTCTTTCCATCCTTTTTCTTTTTCCAGATATGACCATCTTTTCTAAAGTTCCTCAACATCTTACGGTCGAACAGCACGATGGTGCCACCTGCCAGATATTCAAAATTTGACAGAACAAGAGTTTAAACGAAGATTCATCCAAGTTAAAATAGCATCTGTGATTAAGAAGTTCCTAACAAGAAGGAGTCAAGTCCAAAACCTGGACAGAGTTCTTTAACAGGAGAACCAAAAGAACAAAATTTGAAAGAAATTTTAATATGTGAGGATGGAAATATTGCTTACTTTTGGGTAAGTTCACCGGCTTGACGTTTATGGTGAAGTGTTTATGGTTACAGAGGAGAGCATGGATCTCATTTGGCCGGAGCCACCTACTGTATGCTTCCTCCAAGATCGTTTGTATATCTAGATCTGAAACACATAATCAAAAAAATGTCACAAGAAAACCTCATGTATCTATCTAATTGTTGTTCGATATCTAACCGATTGAAACAAAGAAGAAATGCATATTTCTTTTCACATGAATAAAGTATGAAACTCTGAATATACTGAGACATGCTCATCAACAATTCTTTTAAAGAAAAGAGTACGAACGAAAAGTCTCATGATGATCAAATCGTCTGCTTCGACTCGGTATCAAAGTTTTCTCTATCCTATTAATCTGCCTAAAAATGTCGGTAAATTTCTTATTCAATTCACCACATTAGATCACGAGGAACCCTCAATTCCACAACTATTCTGTAAATTCTAGTTCAATAGCTGCGAGAATCGGAAAATTCCAAAACTCAGACAAGCGATTTCGTGAGAATTTAAGGGGAAAAACAAAAACAGTAAACTAATTTTCATGAATCAACACGAACGATGATCAGCTTTAGAGCAAACCTTGCAAAGTATGGAATCCATGAATCTCCGAGCCGAGAAGCTTGCCGGAATCAACGCCGGTCATCTCCGTTTACAGACACGTACGATGATCCGAGAAAAGAAGTCCCGATGAAGAAGAAGGACCCTAAGAAAAGTGAATTTACAAGTCGATGGAGAGTGTAGACACAGAAATTGAGAAATACGAAATGATGAGAGAGAGAGAGAGAGAGAGAGAGAAACAAAACAAAAAACTGAGCTATTCCACTAAATTTTAATTAGTTATAATTTTAAGACAACTTCTTAAAAGATAAAATTGTCTGCATTGACTATTCAACTGGAAATGGTAATGTCTTTTTCTTACCATACCATTTTTTTTTCACTGTTTGCACCCCTAAATTTTTTAATCTTACATTTTTTTTCCAAAAACCTTGAGAATCAATAAGACTTTCCGTAATTATTTTATATGTTTTAATTAATTGTTTAACTTTTAAAGTTAAAGAGTAAATAGTTATTCTTCTCTAAATCATTTTTTCTCAAATATAACTTCATCAAATTGTAAAGTGTTTTAATTAAGTCGATTCAATTAATTATGTTAGTATTTTTTTTTGTTAACTAAATAATCCGGGAAAACCCTACTAATCACATGGTGAGAAACCGAAACAACTTATTTATCGGATTTTTAATTGGGTTTTTGGTCTTGCTTCAACCGTTCAATTATATATGTGTTTTTGTTTACATTGGAATATAAATCCGAAAGAATGCAAATTTATGTCATGTTTTCTATAAGTTTTAACAACCATACTACATGAGCATGGTTTGTATGTTTGTGTATTCTTTAAAATGTTTTAATAGAAAGTAGACACATAAGCTGTAAATTGAGAGGTTGAACAAAAAAATGAAATTAAAGGTGTAATTGAGAAATGTATATTAAATTCGTTGTGAACTAAGATAGTTCGAAAACTCTTGGGTAGATGTTTAGAAGACAATAAAGAAGTGGGGCAAAGTGAATAGGTGAAAGCATTTAGCATTTGAAAGAACGTTAGACCTATCACTTATTGAGGGAAGTGTCCGATATAACACGGGAGGTTGGAAGTTATTGAGAGAAATGGGCTTCACTTGCACTACGAAGAGATGGTCAAGATAATATTGGTGATGAGGATGGGTGTCATCGCGAATATTCTTAAAGGAATTCATAGACATAGAAAGTAATTGAATATATTTATGTATCTTTGACTGAATGAGATGTAAATACATATATAACGAAGAGAGTTTTTTAATCTACGATATCTACACAATTAAGAGTGAATTATGTGTTTAATATGATTGAAATCATATTCCTGACATCTTGTGATTGGCCGTGATATACAAGCTATCATAATACCCCTCTTCAAGGTGGAGCATGCAGATTTCGGATGCCCAACTTGGACCGAAAACAATAGAACTCATTTGCACCTAAAGCCTTTGTGAAGATATCCGCTAATTGAGCCTTGGAAGCTACATGTGACAGAGAAATCTCAGCAGTAGTAACCTCGTCACGAACATAGTGACAATCGAGTTTAATATGTTTCGTTCTTTCGTGGAAGACCTGATTTGTAGCGCTATGAATCGCCGATTTACTATCACAATGAACAAGCATATGCTGATCATGGGATCCGCCAAGGCTGATCATGGGATCCGCCAAGGCTGATCAACACCCGTTTGAGCCATGTGAGTTCTTGGACTAGAAATAGCATTGCTCTGTACTCCGCTTCAGCTGAAGAAAGACTAGCCGTGGGTTGTTTACTTGTTTTCCAAGATATCGGAGAAGTACCCAGCTGAACAAAATACCCAGTTACGGACCGCCTAGTGATAGGACAACTTGCCCAATCGGAATCACACCAACCATTCAATCGCAAATCAGAGTCAATTCGAAGTAGAATACCTTAACCCCACGTTGCCTTTCAAGTATCGGACGACACAAAGTGCCGCTGTCCAATGATCTTGGCGTGGCGTTTGCATAAACTGGGCAAGGACATGAACCGAGTATGACAAATCAGGTCTGGTCACAGCAAGATAAATGAGTCGTCCAATCAAGCGACGATAAGCTTCATGCTTCTCTAGAAGCGGTGAATCAAAAAGCGCCAGTTTGTTGTTCTGTTCCAGAGGAAATGACGCTGGTTTAGATCCCAATAAACCCGCTTCAGTAATTATATCAAGCGTGTACTTTTGTTGGTAAAGATATATGCCTTCTAAATTTTGAGCCACCTCAATCCCGATGAAGTACTTAAGAGGACGAAGATCCTTCATACGAAAACATGAGAACAAATAATTTTTGAAACTTTCTGTTACCTCCTTTGTGCTTCCCTATATAATCAAATCATCCACATAGATGAGAACATTGAGCACCGTTGACCCTTTCGTGTAAGTGAACAACGAATAATCAGACAATGATTATGTGAATCCGTATTGCATCAACGCGTTGCGGAATTTCTCGAACCAACATCTAGGTGCTTGCTTCAGGCCGTAGAGAGATTTTTGCAGACGACAAACTTTATTGCCAGGAGCTTTAAATCCAGGTGGTGGTTTCATGTATACTTCTTCGTCTAAATCACCGTGAAGGAAGGCGTTATGCACATCTATCTGATGAACATCCCAGCCTTTACTCGCAGCAACTTGTAAAACCAAGCGAACTGTTCCCATTTTGGCCACATGAGAAAACATGTCACCATAGTCAACTCCTTTAACATGTTTGTTCCCAAGAACAACCAATCTAGCTTTATACCTTTCAACTGAACCATCTGAGTTATGCTTGATTTTAAAAACCCATTGTGAGCCGATTGTTGTTTTTCCCGGTGGCAGATCCTCCAATGTCCATGTATTGTTGTCTTCCAGAGCAACTATTTCCGTTCCCACATCACCTCGCCAACGAAAATCGCGAATTGCTTCCGGTAAGTTTTGGATTCGATCGCAGCTGCCACCGCATCGATAAACGCTTGATGTTGGGGAGAGAAACGAGAACAACTTTTGTATTCAGAAATCGGATACGACATTGGAGAAGAAACAAAGATGACCTTTTCCTGTTTCACAGTTGCTGTATTTTTCACAAAATTCTTCAAAGTCATCGGCGTTGTCTTTTTCCAATGACCAGGACCGAGAACTTCCACTGGAGATTCCTCTTCGACGGCGAAAACAGCAGCCGGTACGACGTCGACGATGTTGTTGACCGCCGGGGAGATAATCGTCGGAGGCGGAACTAGTGGAGAAGCCGTAGTTGAAGAAGACGATGTGTTCATCACGGGTTCATGATTATCGTCATTCAATATCGGGCCATTATCAAATATCAAATGATTGGTTATGGGCTCAACTTGATGAAGAGTTATTGGGCCTCGTAAAATTTCTTGATCCAAGTCGACAACACTTGTAATTGGGGCCCACAATCTTGAATATGTATCTTCTTCTTCTTCAAATTGTGATGGTGCTTCAGCGTATGGAAAATTGTTTTCACAGAACACCACATTTTTAGATACGAAATACTCTTCTTTTTCAAGATCGAAGAGACGCCATTCCTTCTTTCCGTGAGGGTAACCCAAAAACACACACCTTCTGCTTCGTGCTGCAAATTTATTTCTTTTGTGATTTTGATTGTGGGCATAGCACAAACTACCGAAGACCCGTAGATGATCGTATTGTGGTTGCGTGTTGTACACTTTTTTCATAAGGTGTTGCTCCTTGCAAAACTGAGATGGGAGTTCGATTTATCAGATGTGCCGCTATCAAGACGCAATCTTCCCAAAACTCCATCGGTAAATTGGATTGAAATCGCAGTGCTCTTGCTATGTTGAGAATATGCCAGTGTTTCCTTTCGACTCGTCCGTTCTGTTGAGGAGTACCGACACACGATGTTTTGTGTTCAATTCCTTGTTCTCGAAAGTATTTCGTGAGGCATATGAACTCGGTGCCGTTGTCGCTTCTATTTTTTCACTTGTTTTGCAAACTGTCGTGGAACCAAAGCCAAAAAAAAATTTATTTGAGTGGATGTTTCTGTTTTATCATTGAGTAGAAATAGCCAAACTTCTCTTGAGAAATCATCAACAATTGTAAGAAAATATTGAGCTCCAGAATATGTCGGAGTACGATACGGTCCCCATATGTCACAGTGAATTTATTCAAAAGCTTCAATCGTTTTATTCATACTGCTCAGAAAAGGAGCTCGTGTTTGCTTAGTGCGGAGACATACATCGCACGCTTTATTCAAATTCTCAGAAGAAACAAAAACAGAAACATCATGAAGTTGACCAACAACTTTAGCAGAGGCATGACCCATTCGTTTGTGCCACAAATCGTAAGTATCCCTTGATTGCGTCACTACCGAACCAGCTATCTCCGTGCTACAAAAGTGGAAGGTCTTGGATTCTCGCTTACCCGCTCAAATCACTATCCTCGAAGTGCGGTCCTGCACAACAAGGAAGTGATCAGCCATTTGAACAACACAACGATTCTCATCCATCAATTGTCCCACAGAAATCAAATCAGAGCAAAATCCCTCAACATAAAAACAGATCGCAAAATCAGACCCGAACGAAGCACCACTGTTCCTTCTAAAACCGAGATACGTTCTCTACCATCAGCTAGAATAATCATAACCAGTGCCATTTCTTTCAGATCAGACATAATATTTAACCGTCCGGTTAAATGGTGGGAAGCACCTGTGTCCAAAATCCCGGAAGGAAAAGATTGCTTACCCGAGAGACGTTCATTGGCGGCTTTGTTGGATTTTCCTGCGTTCAGCAAATTCATGATTCCTCGCCACTGCTCATCAGTCAAGCCAGACATGACATCACGATCCTTGTCGGTGATCACATGATTAGCGTGTTCTACATATGACGAACCACTGACGTGCACAACATTAGCATAAGACACCCCACATCCGCGACCAGCACTAGTGGATGCAACCGCTCCACCACGTCCATATCCTTGTGTTGATCGAGACTGTGGCCTCTCTCCCCACCACTCCGGAAATCCAATAGCCGCATAGCAATTTTCCGATGAATGTCCAGCCCGATTACAGTGCTTACACATCACTCCTTTGTCCTTTTCATCTCTTCGAAAACGAGTCTTAGCAACAAAAGCAGTGACATCTTGATGCTCTTCCACATTCTTGGTGCCATTTCGGACCAAGTCTTCTTCTTGGCCCACAATATTGTACACCTCCTCCAAGGGTTGAATCGGAATATGTGACACCAAACTCGATCGAACAGTACGAAAAATATTGTCATCAAGACCAGAAAAAAACTGGTGCACCTTATCCTTTTTTCGATCTTTCTCTTGGATCGTTCCAAGATCACATTCGCACTTTCCACACTTGCACAAACGCAGCGGTTTGTATGTCGACATACCGTCCCATATGCGAGTCAGTTTTCCAAAGTAAGTCTCGATAGCGAGACCCTTTTGCTTGCAACATGCAAGTTATGCCTTAAGTTGTTGGATCCGTCGTCCATTGGTGAAAGAGAATCGTTTCTTCAGATGATCCCAGAGATCATGTGCTACGTCGCGATGAGAGATATTAGAACGTAACACTGGATCGATGGTCATTTTGATCCAAGACACTAGAAGCGCCTGAATCGTCCACCAATCCTCGAGATCCAGAGATCCTTCTTCAGGTCGCTTAATCGAGCCATCCAAGAAACCGAATTTCTTCCATGACGACAACGCCGTATTCATCCCACACACCCACTCATCATAATTCATGCCTTTCAACAGTGGGTGTGAGATCACGGCACCGGGATTGTCTGCCGCCGTCAGATCGTAAGGGGAGATGGTCCTACGGACTTCCATCCTCGTTGTTGTTGGGGTCGGGTTCGTCGGGGTCGCGTTGTCGTTGTTGTCGTTGGTGTTCATTGTCGGGATTATTTTATTTCGGGGAAAAAATAAAATCAGAGATTTGGTTCAGACTCTGATACCAAAAAAGAATTCAGAGACAGAGAAAGTAATTGAATATATTTATGTATCTTTGACTGAATAAGATGCAAATACATATATAACGAAGAGAGTTTCATAATCTACGATATCTACACAATTAAGAGTGAATCATGTGTTTAATATGATTGAAATCATATCCCTGACATCCTGTGATTGGCCGTGATATACAAGATATCGTAATAATTCTCAAGTCAGAACAAGACCGCATGGCCGAAAAATCGGAAAACGGGATGTGAAGAGAGGTGAGTTCTAATCTGGGCTAAGAAATGGTCCACATATTAACATGATCTTTGTGAACTTAGAAAGGGGTGAAAGTGAAAGAGAGGATCCTTCCGGGGGAGTTGAAGTGATCCTTCCGATGTGAAAACTCTTGAGAAACAAGTCGAATATCGAGTTTGGCTCAGCCCAGGCCCGATTTAAGAAAGTTATTATAACCGTTTTCTCCTCTGTTGATGATTCACTCATGATATCTTCCAATTTTCTCACATCTTTTGATTCATACTGCCCATTGCCCAAAACACATAATAGACCAGACTTATATGAGCTAAAGAAACGCAATTCTAGAATTCGAGCGGTCAAAACTAAACGCATTTTGCGTTCGATAAAACATGCATGTTTGCATCCCAAAAATGTTAAGTAGTAGATTCAAATCTTGTTTGGTCGGGATCGGCAGCGACGTAATCGCGGACAAACCGATTAGCTGCGGCTGGATGGGAGATTCCCAATGGTAGCAGCACACTAGGCACCTCAAAACAGTGGCGGTTAGGAAAACTGTGATCTTCTTCATATCTCTCCTCCCGACCATTAACCGCTCTCACCGCAGCGAGTTGTTATTGCCACCCTCTTCGGTAATGCTAACGCTCCGCATATCAGCCATATTTCTCACAAGTATAAACCGTAATACAGTCATATGTCTACGTGATATTATATATATATCCTATCGGTGAGTGAGTAAAATAAGTTATCTTTGATATATCCATATTTTTCGATAATTTAATACTCCCTCTATTTTTTATAACAGGTTTTTCCTAAAAGCGCGGTAATTAAAAAAAAAAAAAAAATTTACTTGAAACATTAAATACTACTATAATATCATTTAGTTATCTAATTAAAACTAATTAGAAAGAAAAGTATTAATGTTTCATGATAGTAGACTACTAATGAGTTAATGAGTAGTAGTGACTTTGAATTCTTTTTAACTGAAGTTAGTGTATGAAATATAATTAATTAAATTTTGCATGGAAATGTGAAAAATTCTTATAAAAAATAACAAAATAAAATGTCTAAAACCTCTTATAAAAAAAACTGATAGAGTATCATAGAGAGAGAGATTTACCAAACCTCCATTGTAAACATCGGGCTTTTATTACATAATTAATTGTCGTACATGTAAATGAATCATTCTTCTTGGAAAATTACATTCTATAAATCAAATCTAAAATTATATAGATAGGCTTCGAATGACACCATCTTTTGTTTCGGTCATGCATGCACATATAAAATTTACAACACATATGCTGTGTGTGATGCTCATACTTTTAATCTTTGTATAATCACAAAATTCGACTTTTATTTATAACTATATATAGGTATACCATCACATGTTTTTGTCTTTATCCATTATGACATAGAAATCTGTGGGTTTTCGGGGTAATTTAAGGACCTTCCTAAACATCCACGAGTATTGCATAGTTCTTTTTCTTTAACAAAAAAAAGTATTGCATAGTTTTTTTCGTTCAATGCCCAAAATGGAGTTTGTTAGAATCAAAAAACTCTATGAAATTTTGTATATTTTTAATTAAGGTTTTATAAAGGAGGTAATTCTATATTTATACAAAGGTAAAATATCTTAACTATATAAAACCCAATAAATATATACCTAATAAACCTATATCTCTTAATACTCTTCCTCAAGTTGGAGCATGGAGATTTCGAATGTCCAACTTACACAAAATATCTTGAAAATGACGTTCTTCAAGTGCTTTAGTGAAGACATCCGCCAATTGTTGAGTAGTAGAAACATGTTGTGTCTGAATAATTTCAGCTACGATATCATCTCTAATGAAATGGCAATCAAGCTCCACATGTTTCGTCCTCTCATGAAACACAGGGTTAGCTGCAATATGTAGCGCAGACTGACTATCACAATACAAATCCATTGGACCAGAATGTGCAATACCCATCGTTGACAATACACTCTTGATCCACTTCAATTCTTTCACCGCCACAACCATAGCTCGGTACTCTGCTTCTGCTGAAGAGAGAGAGAGACTACATCCTGCTTCTTTGACTTCCACGACACAGGTGAATTCCCCAACTGTATCAACCATCCACTCAAAGATCTCCTCGTGATTGGACATCCAGCCCAATCAGAATCACACCAAGCTGTAAGATGAAAATTACATTCAGCTTTCAACAAAATTCCCATTCCAGGACACCCCTTCAAGTAACGAACAACTCGTAAAGCAGCCCGCCAATGATCCTCTTGGCTCACGCATAAACTGAGACAAGATGTGAACAGAGTATGCAAGATCTGGTCTTGTCGCAGCCAGATAAATCAACCTTCCAACGATTTTGCGATACTTCTCTGGATCAGTGAGTATCTCTGACGTCGACCTTCCCAACTGATGGTTCTGCTCCATCGGAAACTCTACTGGCCTACCACCAATCAAACCAACATCAGCAATAATATCCAGAGCGTACTTCCTCGGTGATAAATATATCCCCTCTGCGTTTCTCGCAACTTCCAATCCAAGAAAATACTTCAATTTTCCCGAATCCTTCATATGAAAGCAATTACTTAGATACGTTTTGAACTTCTGTATCATTTCTGGAGAGCTCCCTGTTATCACAAGATCATCCACATATACGAGAACATGCAAGTGAACTTTACCACGAACTAACGAGAAAAGAGAGTAATTTGCCTTACTCTGTGTAAAACCATAACTCAACAGCTTCGAAAGTTTTGCGAACCAGCATCGCGGAGCTTGTTTCAAACCATACAATGACTTGCGCAATCGACATACCATATCCTTCTTAGAGCCACCAAAACCCTGAGGTACTCTCATAAACACCTCTTCATCCAAATATCCATGAAGAAACGCATTGTGCACATCCATCTGATGCAACTCCCAATTTTTCCCAGCTGCAACTTGAAGAACCAATCGAACTGTGCTCATCTTTGCCACAAGAGCAAATGTATCAGAATAATCAATCCCTTCTTTCTGGCGATTGCCACATACTACAAGTCTTGCCGTATACCTTTCAATCGAGCCATCAGCATTATACTTGATCGTGTAAACCCACTTACACTCAATGACATGCTTACCTGGTGGTAAGTGTTCAATCAACCATGTTTGATTTCGTTCCTGGGCCTCAATCTCCAGTCTCATAGCTTCTCTCCATCGCGGATCTTTCATAGCCTCAACAAAAGTTTTTGGCACAACTCCTTCTGTTATTGCACACAGGAACGCTCTGTGTGACACAGAGAACCTCTCACAGTTCACATAATTCTCAATACCATAATCATTACTCAATTCCTGACTCACAGTGGATGCATTCATTGTAAATGCGGTATTGCACACAAACTCTTGTAACTTGGCAGGAGCTTGTTTCTTTCTCATTCCTCTTCCCAACATTTCTGTTGATGTAGGTTGTTGATGTTGCACAGTTTCAGCAGGTTGTGTAACTGATGCAGGTTCAACATTATCACCCACTACTGCAGGTTCTGTGCGTACTGCAGGTTCTGTGTGTACCGCAGGTTCTGTGTGTACTACAGGTCCTGAGTTACACACATCTGTCACCTGTGTAACATCTGCAGGCATCATCTCTACTGATGCAGGTTGTGTAATTTCCCTTGTCAAAACAGGAGCTATATCATCAAATCCAACATTATCACCCACAAATAACCTCGTGTGATCAGAATTAGAAGGCTCAGCAACCTGATATTTTTGCTCCAAATATGGGAATCGTTCCTCAATGAAGATGACATCCCGTGAGACAAAGATTTCACGTGTCTCCAAATCAATTAAATTCCACCCCTTCTTCGCATAAGGGTACCCCAGGAATACACATTTCCTGCTTCTACTCGCAAATTTATCTCCATGCCGTTTCTGATTATGAGCATATGCTAAACATCCAAAAACTCGTATCTCACTATAAGCAGGGGCTTTTCCAAAGATAATTTCGTAAGGACTCTTACCATTGTGTAACATAGAAGGCGTACGATTGATTAGATATGCAACACTCAAAGCACATTAACTCCAAAGTTCTATTGGTAGATTTGCCTGAAATCTCAACGCTCTTGCCACATTCAATATATGACGGTGTTTTCGCTCCACTCGCCCATTTTGTTGACGAGTTCCTACACATGAAGTTTGATGAATTATCCCAGATGTGCGAAAATACTCCTTCATCACCATGAATTCACTCCCATTATCACTTCGTACGATTTTCACATGCTTCTCAAACTGTCGTTGGATGAGAGCAAAGAAATCGATCATTGTTTTCTGAACTTGTGTTTTATCAACAAGAAGAAAAACCCACACACCTCTGGAATAATCATCCACAATGGTTAAGAAATAATAAGACCCACACAAACTCTGTGTTCGATATGGCCCCCAGATATCACAATGAATCATCTCAAAGCACTCCTCCATTTTCTCCGTACTCTCAGGAAAGACATTACAACATTGCTTTGCTCGGAAGCAAACATCGCAATCAGAAACGCCAACACTCTTTTGATCCACTTCTGGCAATTTCTTAATCACCTTTTCAGAAGCATGTCCCATTCTTTTATGCCAAAGTTCCACAAATTCCAACTTACTGACTTTCGCCACCTTCAGAATCTTCTTAATATCTTGAAGAAAATACAACTCATCTTTCCTTTCACCCACTGCGATCGGAATCTGCAAAGCAAGATCTTTCAACAAATACAACTACTTAGAGAACAACACAATGCAATTCATCTCATCAATAACTTGTGACACAGAGATGAGATTGCACTTAAGTTCCTTGACAAAAAGCACATGTGTCAAAGTACACTTCTCTATCAATACCACACTTCCTACTCTATCAGCAGTAACCACATTCCCATTAGGCAGCACATCGAACATGCCCCTCAATGTACCTGTCATATGGTGCGATGCACCACTATCAATAATCCACTCATCTGTATAGTTGCTATTACCCACACCATTTGCTGTCTCGAATCCCAACTCAAGAAGTCGAACCAGCTTATGCCATTGATCTTCCTTGAGACTTGTCACAGCCTGTGCATCAATCTGCGACGCCTCAGTGTGACACACAAGTTTCGCTGTGTGTAACACATGTTTCGTAGGTTTTCCAGAAAAACAGGAATCGCTAACCGTATTTGCAGATTCACAATCAACACCTCCAAATCGTCTGTACTGCTCCAGCTACCAATCTGGATAGCCATTTACCTGATAACATGATCTCACATCATGACCATACTTCGAACAATAAGAACACATAATACCTCGATTATGAAATCTCATATCTTCTCGAAATCAGATAGATCTCGATAGTTTCTCCACCGATTAAACGTCCCCAAGCCCTTATGGCTCTGATACCATGTTAGAATCAGAAAACTCTCTGAAATCCTGTATATTTTTTATTAGGGTTTTATAAAGGAGGCAATCATATATTTATACAAAAGTAAAATATCATAACTATATAAAACCCAATAAATATAAACCCAATAAACCTATATCTCTTAATAGAGTTGAGTCTCCGGGTGACACATAAACGCAGGTAAGCTAGTTTTGGAAGTTATAAAGTGAATGACTCTTGAGGATACCAATATTTAACCATATCAAGCAAACGGGGCTTGAATGACTCCGGGTGACACGTATCGTATTCGACCACATCTTCGGGTTTGTTTACTACTCCAATATAGTTGTGTCCACCCTAATAATTTCGAATAATTTTTTTTTTTTTGATAGGATGAATTTCCAATAATTTAATTGCAAGATTCGAGAAAACGGGGCTGATGCTAGCTAGTTCATATTGGTTGAATATTTATTTTTTATTTTACGTCCATCGTTTTAAACAGTGTACACAATAATTTTGTTAATTTACCGTATGCAATAATACAGATGTCTTGTGCTAATTTATTCCTCGTGAGACACATTTGATTGAACCTTTTGTTCCCTATCTTTAAAATGGCATGAACCTTATCACAGCCAAACAAACAACCATAAACCTTCATGCATGTTCTTGCGTAGATCCCTAAACCATTTCCTTTTCAGATTCCTTCATTTTCTCGGGAAAAAACCAAAGCCAACGACCCACATTTCCCCAAAATCAATCAAACCCACCACAGAAACCAACCACCGTGTGATGATATCAGGACTCGACGGCGTAGAACACAAAACACTCAACGTAAACGGCATAAATATACACGTCGCCGAGATATCATGTTAAGTTTTCTGGGCTTCTAATTCAAAACTAATTGGCAATGAGTGGATTGGCCCAAGTCACTTATATATTACTCAATGTCCCTTCCCACTTCCGATGTGGGACAATCTTCACACACTCCCTAGAGATTAAGGCCATGACCCATTAATCTCTACCTAATCACAATACATCCCCTCGAGATAATGGATCTTCTAGCCATTAATCTCGACATACCATCAATTCTTGGGTCAGGGCGGTCGGCCCTTCTTCTGAACCGGATTACGGGCAGTGTGTGTTCAGGTTCTGACATGTAATCTATATTTCCTACATTAAGATAAACATAAATGTAAATAATATATTTAGAGATAAATGTAAATTTCCTAAACTAAGATATTGGTAAATATCCATAATCTTCTAAATCTTTCCGGATCTTCATAATTTCCATAATCTCGGTATGGTCGATCTCATCAATCTCCCAATAAGATCCGATCATTCTCTTTATCCACGGATTCCCGGAGCTTTGGTACACGTGGCTGCACCAGATGGCTGCGCTTTCCTCCTTGGGATACCGTACGATCACGCCGGATCTTCGAGGGTACGGAGACACCGACGCGCCGGAGAAAGTGGAAGATTTGGTGGCACTCATCGACGCCGTGACGACGAGCGGAGACGAGGCGGTTTCCGTGGTGGGTCATGACTGGGGAGCGATGATTGCATGACAGTTGTGTCAGTACCGACCAGAGAAAGTCAAGGCTTTGTCAACATGAGCGTTGTGTACTCCGAGGAACCCAGATCGAGTTCCGATTCCGAAGTTGACACATGTGACGATTATTTATTACATCTGCAGATTTCAGGTAATTAATTACATTTCTATTTTGTTGCCCTAGCTAAGATCAGTGCACCGGTGAATTTCATAGTCGGAGATCAGGATTTGATGTCAGACGGAGTATATGTTTAACGCTAAAAACTTTGTCTGCTTCAAGATCTTTTCACATATTATATAGTACACATTGTTTAACAAGATCTGCTCCGGCGACAACAACGACGGCACCTCTTCGATTCTTCTTGTTCAGGCCCTCCCCTCCTCATGGGGAAGAGAAAACCCCCCCAAAAATCCCTCACCTTCAAACTCTCCTTCGTCAAAAGCTTTGACTGAAAAATTAAAGCAAATTACCACAAATTCCGGCGACAAAACTCAAGGAGCTCTCTTGAACTCTGAAATTTCTACCCCGGCTAAGAATGCCCAAGCTCCTCCCCCTCCGGAAAGCTTGGCCATAATCCCTGTCCCTGACTTGATGGCTACGACGAGCTCGAATGCCTCAGATCCAAAAGACAAATCTGCGAAGGTTGTGAAAGTGACTGACCCAGCCTTTACCGTTGGTACCGGGAAGCTTGCTGCTGCATTTTCTGAGAGCCAAAAGGAAACTGAGAATTTAGAACCCGGAGTGGTTGCCCCTAATTTCTCTGACACCTCTGCAAAGGTTGCGAAAGTGACTGACCCAGCTATTCCCAAGTCTGTACCTGCTGCAACCGGCGACTCATGGTGTGACCTTGTCAAAGGACAAGCAAAGGGACTGAAGAAGACAGGTGAAAGTTTCACTCTTCCGTCGGGCGAAGCTTGTGTCAAAATCCCAAATTCAGTGATCGAGAGAAATCGGAAGTCATGGGATTGTTTTATTCTCGGCCAATTCTACTCAGATCCTCCGGCTCAGGGTACGATTCATTCAATAGTCAATGGGATTTGGAGTCGTCAACATAGAGATATAACGGTTTCAAAAATGGATGGTTTCTCTTTCCTTTTTAGGATTCCAAACTCCTACACGCGAAATCGTGTCTTGAATCAAAGGTTATGGCAGATTGAAGGCCAAACCATGTTTGTTGCAAAATGGGAGCCAGGGGTTACTCCTGCAAAACCTGAACTCTCATCTGCTCCGATATGGCTTGAGCTTCGGAATGTTCCACTCCAGTTCTTTCATGAAGAAGGACTTGAGCGTATAGCTAGCTTGGTAGGCGAGCCAAAAATTTTGCATCCATCGACAGCAAACAAAACAAACCTTGATGTCGCCAAGGTCTTCACTATTATTGATCCGCGAAAACCGCTGCCAGAAGGGGTCAACGTACAATTCGATTCTGGAGAAATAAAAAGAGTTGAGGTTTCAAGTCCATGGATGCCTCCTGTGTGCAGCCATTGTAAAGAAATTGGCCATAGCTTAAAGAGATGCAAGTCGGCTCCAATAACATATTCAGTTTGTAAGTCTACATCTCAAGCTCTTGACCAATGCCCTAGAGCACAGGCTAAAGGCAATAAGAAGAAAAATAGGCTTCAACGAGTGAAGGAGAGGGAAAATTCTGGTGAATTGGCTGCTAAGGCAGGACTTCAGGAGACTCATACAGAGGCAGAGCAGGCTCATAATCATGAAGTTTCTGGTGGGACGATTGTTCAACACTCTCCACCCATAAAGACTATTTTACAAAGGGATAGGAAGCAACTTCTGATTGGCGAAACAAGTGCTACCCGTGATCCACCACCCCGTGAAGAATTTCCATAAGAAAAAAGAGACCCATGGGAAAGGAGAGATCTCTGACTCTGAGTCCGATGTTGAAGAGGACTCTTCAGACATATCCTCTAGTTCTGATGAAGAAGGTCAGATTAGAGAGGAAAATGAAGTTTTTGTTAAGGTTTTGTCTAAGAGACAAACAAGGAATGTTAGGGGCAAGGGCCCCAAACCCCAATAATCCAAATGTGTATAGACCTTTTTTGTTGGAACGTCCGCGGCTTTAATATTTCAAGTCATCGTAGAGGTTTTAAGAAGTGGATGAAGGTTAATAAACGTATTTTTAGGAGTCTTGTTGAGACTCATGTCAAGCAGCCGAAGCAGAAGAAGTTCCTTAAGGGTTTACTTCCTGGCTGGTCTTTTGAAGGAAATTACGTTTTTTCGGAGTTGGGAAAAATTTGGGTCTTATGGCATCCTAGTGTCAAGGTTAGTATCATCGCCAAATCTCTTCAAATGGTGACTTGCGAAGCTTTGATACCAGGTTATCCCCAGACTTTTGTTGTCTATTTTGTGTACGCTTAAAATGAGGAAGCATTGAGAATTAGTCTTTGGGAGGAGATTGTGAAAATGTCTACTCACCAAAGAGTTTACGGAAAAGCGTGGGCAGTAATGGGGGACTTTAACCAAGTCTTGCACCCAACTGATCATTCCTCACCAAGAAGTTTGAATGTCGATAGGAGGACTAGAGATTTCAGAGAGGGTCTGGTTGGTTCATCTTTAACGGATCTCACCTTTAGAGGGTGTACTTTTACATGGTGGAACAAGAGGAAGAGTAACCCAATAGCCAAAAAAATTGATCGGATCCTGATAAATGATGAATGGTCTTCTTCTTTTCCCTTATCTTGTGGGTTATTTGGAGAACCGGACTTCTCTGACCACGCCTCATGTGGTCTTACCCTCAGTTCTGTAGCTAAAAAGGAAAAAAAGCCGTTCAAATTCTTCAACTATCTACTGAAAAATGAAGATTTTTTTTCTATGATCTGTGAGAAGTGGTTTACTATAAATGTTGAGGGATCTTATATGCTAAGAGTCTCGAGAAAGCTCAAGGAGATTAAGCACCACATCAGAGTGTTTAGCAGCATGAATTACTCTGACTTGGAGAAAAGAGTTTCAGAAGCTCATGAAGTGGTTTTGAGTCTTCAAATGAGGGTTTTGGGTAATCCAACTGTGGCAAATGCTGAAGAGGAAGTTGAAGCAAATAGAAAGTGGCAGATTCTTGTTGATGCTGAGGAATCTTTCTTTTACCAAAGATCCAGAATAAATTGGCTTCAAGTGGGAGACAGAAGTACAGCCTATTTCCACAAAATGGCTGCCTCGAGGCAATATATAAATCACATACACTTTCTAATTAGCGGAAATGGGGACAGGTTTGAGTCGCAAGAAGCAATTCAAGATCACTGTGTTGCGTATTTTGCAGATTTGTTGGGAAGTGAGGTTGAGCAACCTTTGTTTACGCAAGAGGACATAAATTCTCTGATGAATTTCCAGTGTTCTACTGCTCAAATCTCAGCTCTAGGGAAAGATTTCTCCAATGAAGATATAAAAATGTTTTCTTCTCCCTGCCAAAGAACAAATGCAGTGGGCCAGATGGGTTCTCAGCTGAGTTTTTCACGTGCTGTTGGAGTGTGGTGGGAGCAGAAGTTACCGCAGCTGTGTCAGAATTTTTCAGTTCAGGTGAGTTACTGAAACAGTGGAATGCAACAAACTTGGCCCTAATCCCCAAAGTGCCTAATGCTGCGAGAACTACCGACTTTAGACCTATTTCCTTGCTAAATACGGTTTACAAAGTCGTTTCTAAGCTGATTTCTGGTAGGCTCAAAGGCATCCTGCAGAATGTTATCTCACATTCACAATCTGCATTTATGCCCGGAAGATTCCTTACTGAAAATGTGTTATTGGCGACAGACATTGTTCACAGTTATAATAGGAAAAACAACTCTCCTAGAGCGATGTTGAAAGTGGATCTGCGTAAGGCCTTTGACTCCGTACGGTGGGACTTCATTCTTGCAATCTTAAAGGCAATTGGGATTCCAAGAAGATTTCTAAATTGGGTTTCTCAATGCATCTCCATCCCTTCTTTCTCTATCATAGTAAATGGGCATACAGGAGGATACTTTCAGAGCACTAAAGGGTTAAGGCAAGGTGATCCAATGTCCCCTTACCTCTTTTTGCTCGCCATGGAAGTGTTTTCTCGGATCCTAAGCTTGCGTTTCCGGTCTGGTTTCATACGATACCATCCAAAAACTTCTGATCTCGATATATCCCACCTCATGTTTGCGGATGATGTTATGATTTTTTTCGATGGCAGTTGTAACTCTCTACATGGCATAACAGAGACTATGGATGATTTTGCTTCATGGTCCGGTCTTCACATGAACCCGGAAAAGACTGAATTATTCCACTCGGGTTTGAGCCAAAATGAATCCGCTTCCATAGCCAGATTTAGATTCCCCATTGGCTCTCTTCCCATAAGGTATTTGGGTTTACCTTTAATGCATAGAAAGTTGAGGATTGGTGAATATGCTCCTTTGATTGAGAAAGTCTATGCAAGATTTAAATCGTGGGCTGTGCTTTCTCTCTCTTTTGCTGGAAGAGTTAAGCTCATAGCTTCCGTCATCTCAGGAACAGTAAACTTCTGGATCTCGACCTTTGTGCTACCTAAGGGCTGCATTAAGAAGATTGAATCCCTATGCTCTAGATTCTTATGGTCAGGAGATATAGCAAAACATAAGGTTGGGAAAGTTGCTTGGTCTCAGGTTTGTCTCCCTAAAAAGGAAGGTGGTTTGGGCCTAAGAAGTTTCTCGGTTTGGAACACTGTTTTATGCTTAAGACTGATATGGCTGCTCTTCTCGAATAGCGGATCCCTCTGGGTTGCTTGGCAACATCACCACCATATAAAAAACATGAGTTTCTGGGCTTTAGAAGGGTCAAATGCAGATCCTTGGAACTGGAAGTCTATTTTGAAGCTTAGACCTCTGGCCGAAAAGTTTCTAAAGTGTGATGTGGGAAATGGTCTCCGAGCAAGCTTCTGGTTTGACACTTGGACTCCTTTTGGTCCTCTTATCAAATTCATTGGAGAAGGAGGTCCAAGTAGTTTACAGGTGCCACTCAATGCATTTGTGTCTTCAGCGTGTAACTCCATGAGATGGACTCTTCCATCACCAAGATCAGACGCAACGTTGTCTCTCCATGTTCACCTCACCACGACCCAGCTGCCTAGCTCGTCGACAGTGGAAGACTCTTATGGTTGGTGTGTTGATGGTATCAAATGCAGAGACTTCTCATCCGCAAAGACTTGGGAAATTCTTCGACCACGAGACTCAATTACGACGTGGTGTGATTCTGTTTTGTTTAAAGGAGCAACTCCGAAACTTGCTTTCACGATGTGGATTGCCCAATTGGATCGTCTTCCAACCAGAGTTCGATTAGCTTCATGGGGATTGTCTATTCCTATTATGTGCTCGTTTTGATGAAACCTGGGATCATCTTTTGTTGCATTGTGAGTATAGCAGGGATATTTGGAGATCTGCCCAGCTCAGGCTTGGTTTGACCCCGATAGTTTTTTCTTCTTGGTCCTCTCTCACGGCTTGGACATTGACATCGACAGCGAGATCTCCCAAACTTCTTAGGAAATTGGTGGCTCAAGCTATCATTTACAACGTGTGGAGGCAGCGGAACAACTTGATTCACAATCAACATTCGGTCCCTGCAGGACCAATCTTTAAAGAAACGGATAGATTGATCCGAAACACAATTACGGCTAGGAGACACAAGCATCATTTTGAAAACTTAATGGCCTTTTGGCTCCGATGAAGACAAACGATTTTCACAACTCCATTGCTTCCTTGTTTTTTTATTTTATTTTGCCAAGGAATCAAATATATAGGTCTAACTTCTTTGTAACACCTTAACTTTCATTTTAATGAATATTAACATTTGTAGCAAAAAAAAAAAAAAAAAAAAAAAAAATTATTATGAAAATAGTTTTGTAATTGGTAACATATATTAATGCATATATGCATTACTTATATATGCATTACTTGCACATGTTGACAATCATGGTCTAGCTTTGGATTGTTAATTTGTGGTTTTTATTTCACGTGCTGGAGTTGATTATGCAAACAAAATTTTTGATATACGACCAGATCCTCTTAGTCATAAAGAGACATGGAAGGTATGCACTTACTTCTGAGATAATGTTTTTTTTTATAAAGACCTTCTAATATTTTTACTTTTTGAGTTTATTGTAGATATCTCTATAATATTATTTAAGAATATATTTTTAAAAATGAACTTTGTTTTGTAAGTTATTACATGAAATGCCATTACAAATAAAAAAGAATAATTGAAATAGGAAAAGATATAATAGTCTTTTAAAATTATTGATTAAAATATAGAAAGTATATATTTAGCATTAAACATGTTATTTATTATTTCATTTCTTAATTATTTTTAATACTATACATTTTTAGATAATAATCAATTTATATCTATTCAAAAAAAAAAAATTTATTCAAAATATTGCTATATTTTTTACTATATTTTATTTGAATATATATCAAAACAAAAGTTGAAAAATATTTTACTAATTTTATAAAAAGTTAGACACAAAAAACTATATTTTTTGTAAGAGTTCGTAGACTAACCACAAAAAATAGAGTCATTTAATGATGCATATTAGAGTTATGTTTTTAAAATTATAAGTTTTTGCGGGTTACCCCGAATAATGTTTTAGTTCACTGCAAAACGGATTAAATAAATAAATTATTACAAAATTGGTAACTTTATCTATAATCAATAATCATTAGTTAGCTATATTATAAAATTCAGATAAAAGCAATTTTCTTAAATTTGGAAACACTTTCTTTTAAAAAAATTACTTTGCGCTATAATTAGCGTGGGTTAAATCCTAATTGATTACATGTATTAAGCCAATGTCACAAGATGACTATATATCTATATGTAGACTCACACATTTGACAGTTATGTATCGGTGGCTTCATTGAAACGACTCACAAGCCATTTGTTCTCACTTAACATTCTATGTTTAGTTGATTACTAATGTTTTAGCTAGCCTACACATGAGAGATCAAATCTATGTTAGCCATTTCCATTTTTTGTTTCTAAATATAATATTTTCTTCTTCTTACATGTGACCTACCATATTTAAAATTTATTGTAAGCAGTGGCCATGACTCGTGATATAGTTTTGATAGACGAGAAGCCAAAAGTTGAAAAATAATGTATCTGATGTTATAAACAAATATATCTAATCTATTAAAACATAATGCTATTTTATGACCAAATAAGAAAAAATGCATATAATTTTTTTTTTTTTATGGATAACTTTTATTCTTTTTTGGATAACTAATATTCCTATTGTCAAAGATATATTTTTGGTTAAATTAAAAAATTAATTATTAATTATATTTGGTTCAATTTAAGAGTAGTTTAATTAATTAATCCGATTATATATATATATATATATATATATATATATATATATATTAATTTTAATTTGTAATTAGAAAATTCAGATGCAAAAAATTAAATTAAATATTTAAAATTATAAATAAAATCAATTATTATAAATTACATATTACAAAATAATTTAAATTGTTAATATTATTTTGTTACGAAAATAATCATTTTTTTAATAATCATTTTTATGCCAAATATGTTATGCCAAATATTTTAATAATCATTTTTAATAATCATTTTTTATGCCAAATATTTTAATAATCATTTTTTTAATTATACAGATTCAAAATTAACAATTTGTATTGAAATATAATCTTAAATTTTGAATTTAATATAGATTTTTTGAGATTTCATCAACAGTTACAAACAAAATATTTGGAATTAATAACAAAATATACTTAATTCTAAATTTAAATCTTATTAATACAATCGAATTTACAATTGAATATTTTTCAAACTGAAAAAATAAATATATTATTAATTAAATTTGCACAACCATAAATTCGATAACATTTAGTTACCAATACCAAAAAAGATCATTCACATAAATAAAATAATGATTATATTTTAAATATAAAATATTTATGATGATTTGTAAATGTAAATGATATGATATTTATGTTGATTATATAAAATATTTATGATTATGCTTTATTTGCAAATTAATAACAAAACAATGAGTAAAAGTCTGAATGGATAATTTATGTATTAAAAATACATTTAAAATAAAATATAGAACTGAAAATTTATATAACAAAACGGATCAGAAAATTTATCTAATCTATTAAAACAAAGTGTTATTTTGTGACCAAACAGGAAAAAATGCATATAATTCTATTCTTTTATGGATAACTATTATTCCTATTGCCAAACAGATATTTTTAGTTATTTTAAAAAAAAAATTATTAATTATATTTAGTTCAAAGAATAGTTTAATTAATTAATCCGATTATATATTAATTTTAATTCTTAATTAGAAAATTCAGATTATGCAAAAAATTAAATTAAATATTTAAAATTATAAATAAAATCGATTATTATAAATTACATATTACAAAATAATTTAAAATTTTAATATTATTTTGTTACGAAAATAATATTACTTATTTTGAATTTTTGAATTTAGATTATGCCAAATATTTTAATAATATTTTTTTTTAAATTATACAGATTCAAAATTAACAATTTGCATTAAAAAATAATCTTAAATTTTGAATTTAATGTAGATTTTCTGAGATTTCATCATAAGTTACAAACAAAATATTTGGAATTAATAACAAAATATGCTTAATTCTAAATTTGAATACACTCGAATTTATAATTGAATATTTTTGAAACTGAAAAATAAATATATTATTAATTAAATTTGCACAACCATAAATTTGATAACATTCAGTTACCAATACCAAAAAGATCATTCACATAAATAAAATAATAATTATATTTTAAATATAAAACATTTATGAAGATTTTTAAGTGTAAATGATATGATATTTATGTTGATTATATAAAATATTTACGATTATGCTTTATTCGCAAATTAATAACAAAACAATGGTTCTCGTTTTGAGTTCCTTGTGAACTTTTCGATCATGGTGTGTAATATCCATTTATCAAATCGATTGCTTGGTGTGTCATATCTAACAATCACAATCCGATCCTTCTTGGTGTGTCATATCCAATGGATCAACCAGAATATCAAAAGTCTTCCGCAACTTATGTGCGACCATTCGTTCCACCAATTTGTTTTATGAATTGTTTCACGGTTTTATTTGAAAATATCCTTTTACCAACCGAAGAGTGAAGAATCTTGGGTAGGATCGTGTCAATTATATAAACAACAACTACACAACATCTTTCCTCCTCTTCTATGTTTTCTTCTCAAAACTCTTCTTCTTATGCTTTCGGTACATAAACAACAGAGGTGTGAGTGGTATTAGGGTCGAGTACGTAACAAAAGAGAAGTTCCAAATTTTAAAACATGGAAGTGATTATGCACACGCTTAAGTTTTTAAAATTGAATATTATATTATTTATATTATGATTGAAAATAGTCGTGATTATCTCTATTTTTCTTGTTCCTCTGTTTTAAATGTTTGTAGTTGCGTATCCATAAGAATTCATAACATCAATCAATAGATTACAATGCTACGATAACACACTTAATGCAAGTTTTGTGTCAAGCCTCGTATTTGTGACATCTTATGGGAGAATATCCCAATTGTTTGGTCAATCAATGCAAACTAACACCAATTTTGTGTTGAATCCGCAAGACGGTGTAAAAAAGCTTGTTGAGTTCTTCGGAAGATCCGGTGAACGGATTAATGCTTTAGGAGCTCATTTCTACTCGACATCTTGCGATCCCAAAAGAGTGCCACCTAAATGTGGTATTGATGGAATCTCATTCGACGACGGTGTGAAGAAAGTGACTGTGAAAGGAAACGAATACGACATGACCTATATAAGGATCCAATATGTGGAATATGACAAATTTCAGATTCGAGAACATGAATCTTATCTGGATAACCAAGACGAGGTTTCACTTTTATGCATATGTTAATTCAAAATAGTTATAATTATATATTTTGCTTATTATGATTTTAATTGTTTTTTTTGGTTTATTAAAATGTGATGAATGATCAATATATATATAATGTTCAAAATTTGTATGGTCAAAATTTCTGAAATATCCTTTAGATCTTGTAAAATTTCTTTTAAATTTCACCACAATGTTTTTATAAATCTCATTTGGTACAACTTTCTTCTCACTGCAATGTTTTTATATCAGCTTTGAACCGATCGATTCTTCGTTTTGTGAGGAAACCTCTCCATCCCTTTTGGCCTGGTAAAACCTCTATAGATAAATGTTCTGCAAAAATTGATTTCTTTTTTTTGTTTTATAAAAATCAGATAAGAGATGTAGATAATGTTGTTTTGTGTTTATTGTTGTTTTTGATATGTTAATAATTTGTAATGTTTATTTTTCAGATCATCCGCATTGCTGAGTTTACAATGTGGCTTAACCTTCACATTGGTTTCAACAATGTTGTAGAATGTGATAAGAAACTTTTGGTTTTTGAATGTGTTGCATTTCGTCTCTGATTACTCTTATTTAGAATCATAATAAGGTTTAATGGCACTGAGTTTTTGTTGAAAATGAAGTGCAAAACGATAATTTTTGTGGGTGATTCATTGGGGAAGAATCAATGGGTGGTTTCTCATTCTTTATGTAGCTTCACTACAACAAAAGTCCACATCGATAGCACAATGTCATAGCACGTTTTACTGAACTGCTATTATAGAGAGTATGTTGGGCTGTGGTACTCTATTATAGCATCATATTAATGCTAAGCCGAAATATCTTTAAGCGGGAGCAAAAAAAAGAATTCCGAACCTAATTTTTGTCACTTAAGCGCCAACACTTTGACAAATTTTAGTTTTAGTGAAATTTTCCCCAAATTTTTTTTCCCTCTCTTCTCTTTTTTTCCCTCTTTTCTCGCTGAGAATAATACACATCCCAAATAATAAGAAAAGAAAACAAATCTTTTCCTCTCCTCTATCTCTTTCTCTTGTCTCTTTCTTCGCTTCTCTTTGAGCGGCCGGCCATCGGATTTGTAGGTGGGTGAGAAAAATGCGATGGACGCTGGAATCGCCGGCGGATGAGCAAACAGCGGCCAAGATCAAAACCCAGATGAGTCATTGTCCTCTTCTCCGACGAACAAAACCGGCTCAGTTCACGCCTAGGGTTCGAAGCAGATCCGTATTAGGGTTAGTTGGTGACAATTTGGGGATCTCCTCCTCCTCCACCGAGTCTCCCTCTTTCTTTTTTTCTCGTTACGAATTTCACGGTTAGCTAAGGTTTTCTCTCGTCGTCTTTTTCTTCCTGCAGTTCCGACGAGTCCAATTCGTCTTCTAGAAAACGGCGGAGGAAGAATCGAAGGAGTGACATAGGTTATGAAATAGAGGCGCGAATGAAGAGAGAAAATGAAAAGAAGAGGAAGAGAAAGGAGATAAAGAGGAGGGACATGAAGATGAGAACCAAGAAGAAGCGATTACGAGTCTGATACCGAGTCGGAGTCTGGTTCTGATTCCATCTCTGATCAAGAGAGTTCACGAGAGAAGCCTGAAACTATGGTATTTTAAACTAACACTCCACTCCTCTTTCTTCCGCTACATTGATTCAATTGCGTCTTTGCTTTCTTCTTCAATGGAGAGTTCTGTCTTTAGGTTATAAGAAGCATAATTAGTTCATACACATTTGGGGAATCTGTGAGAGAGCTTGACGAAGCTATATCCGAGATGAAATCAAACCCCTTGTTTTTGTTTCGTTTATCACTATCTCAAATCGTAATTGAGAGCTGGATTCTAATTTTTGGAATTGTCTTTTCCTTGGAGCAAATTTCAGGGTTTTAAGAATCTTTAACCGCAAAGCTATATCCGCGAATTGCTTTTCTATGATTCGAAGTTGATGCTCGTTTATTCGTGTTTTTGTAGTTGGATTCGGGATTAAGGTGACTTTGAAGCCATAGTAATTTGTCTCAAGAGACCAATACAAGGTTAGGTTTCATGATTAAAGTTATCGTTGTTTGATTGATTTATGAGAAAACTTATAATCTCTTTTAGAGTTTTAGGAGACTGAATAGCTCTATGTTTTCTGTTGTTGAAGGAAGAAGATGCCTCTGTAGAAGCAGGTAAGAGTCTTGGCTTACATGGTTGTATCCTGCGTCTTGTTTGCCCTCTCTCATCATCCTCATCTTCTTAACTGTAAAAACTGTGGTCTTGTTTGCCTATTTTTAAGATTAAATCTGAACATCTCTTTTTATATCACGATGTTGCAGTTGAGCAGAAATTTAACAAAACTTGATGACAAGACTGCTGACTATGTTCTATTTGGTCTCACTGTGTTTGTGTTGGTTCATAGTAGAGATTATGCTTTCTTATAAACTGTTGCACAATATCGTATCCTTCTTGTTTCAGCCCTTATATGTCTTTCATATTCTCAGGTTCATGCTTCGTCTCAAGGGACTAGAGTCGCACCTTCAACTCTTGCCCCTAGTCAGTCACAAGGAACACTCCTTTGTGGTAAAACAGCTTTGAAAAACAACAATAGTGGAAAAGCAGAGGGATACAAGTTCAAATCCACAAGTCGAGGCATTGAAGATGACAAGGAGAAGCAAGTTGATGAGGACGAGGAGAAGCAAGCTGATGAGAACAACAAAGAAGCTGAAGGTAAAGAAGAGCAAGATGGATCACTACTAGAGATGGTATATATTTTCTTTCTTGGGTTCTAGTTATAGTATTGATGCATTGTAAATTCAGCTTGTAAATTTTATGTTTGTTACTAACACTTGTTATTAATAAAATAATTTTATGAATATCTTGAATGTTTTTGTAATGTAAATCCAATTTGATACAAAATAAATATAATAATAATATAATATGGCTCGGCTTGGCTAATACGGCTCAAATATTAGAGCAATATCCAATTGCTATTGTAGAAAGATCTATCATAGCACGAAATTTGAATTATAATTAAATTTTTACATAAAGTAGAGGTGCTATAATAAATTAAATAATATCAGCCAAGTATTGCTATCGTATATGGACCTATCGTAACATACATAAACAATGCTATCGTAGAGGGGTTCCTATGATGGCTGCGGCAGACATAGCATTTACGAATTCGCTATGAAACACTTATTATAGCATTATTTCCGCACTAAGAATGTACATATTTTTTGTAGTGCTTCGTTTCTAAACGCAACAAGTTTTCTCCATTTTCTAAAGTCTGACATCTTACTGTTCCAGATTTGTTGTAAGAACTTTATTTAGACAACATCTGTATTTCCCAGCTCTATGTTCTAAGCTTAGGTGCTACCAAAACATGTGGTATGAGGACGACCTGATTCATCATTGCCTCAACACTGTGATTTATCAATGATGTGTCCAGGTTGACGTGAGTATCAAATGTTTATGCAATTGTTACTTTCAATAATTTCATTAGGTTCTAACAACTTCTTCATTTTTTTCTTTTCAAGATACTTGACTGGCTGGATGAAACATGTCTGTTGTACCAGGCTGATGTGGATTGTGTTTGTTTATTAATTTTATTTATTAAATTGTGTTAATGGCACATAAATGTAAATTGGATTGTTTTGGGAGGGCATAAGAGGATTTTCAACTTAACAACTACCCAAATAGCAAAAGCAGTTCGAAAACTATTATTTTGGTAAATTTAAAACTTAAAACTACCCATCTAGCTTAAAAATACCCATCTAGCCAATGTTTTCTTCAAGTTTTTGCATGGACATTTGAAAACTAAGTCAATTAATAAACCATAAACATTATCTGATTACTAATATATATTTTTTCTCAAGTGTTTGTTTGTTATACTAATATTTTGTTTGCCTATATATCAACAAAATAAGATATTCACTATTTATGAGCAAATATTAGTTTGAGACTTTTAGTTTTAACCAACAAAATTTGTAACTTTAGCACATAATCCTTTCAAATTGTGAAGTATTGATACGGTTTAAGGCGAATACTCTGAAGAAAGAGAAGATTTCACTTTCGCTTAATTAAGTTTTGTAAAAATCCTGATATTGTAAGAGAGGATTTGGACCTGGCATTGACAAAGTCATGTCATATCAACTAGATTAAAATGGTTTACAATGTAACGTAATACTAGATTTTAACTCGTGCGTTCGTATGAGATAATTTGTTTGGCAATTAAATTTGTAATCTATAGAATGTAAAATAAGGAATAAGAATTAATTTATATATTATTAAATCAAATATGTGTAATTTTATTTAAATTTATAACAAATTTAATAAATGTTTGGTAATGGGTTTAATACATGTTTGGCAACAAGTTCAATTTATTATTAAAAAATGTGTTTGGAAACAAATTTTAAAAGTGATTATGTTTTAATAGTATAGATTATTCAAAAATAGATAATGCAGCCAATTAGAAAAATGTTTTTTCTAACATTACTATATCGGAATTCAATTCATTTTCGGAAACCCTAAATATATTTTTAATATTATAACAAGTATTTTTTTAACAACCATATTTATTTTAATTAATCATCTTGCAAGAAACCCTAAATACATGAGTTTGCTGACACTTCACTAGGCTTGTTAGTATTGCATTGGATTTGTTAGAGATTTGCGGATTTGTTAGAGAGATGCTCTAACACTGTAAAGTAAAAAATCTCTAGTCCAAATTGTTTTTTACATATAAATGTTTTTAAAAAACTAGTATAATATCTAAAATATTTCAACTTTTAATTACTGCTCAATTACAGTAAAACCTCTATAAATTAATACTCGATAAATTAATAATCACTATAAATTAATAAATTTATCCGGTCCCGAGTCGGACCAGTATAAAATTTAACACGATTCGATAAGATAATAAGATAATAATTTTTTTTGAAATTCCTATATAAATATATGGTCCCAATAATATGATAAATTAATAATTATAAATCTTATGCATACATACCTAAGACAATTTAGTAAAATATGAATCTATTGCTGTTTGTTTATTCTTAAAGTTAGAATCTCGTTGGAGCTCATCTCTAATCTTCCTTATTGCATCCATAACTCCTGGTGTTATCCTCTCGACCTGCATCCATAAATTGTAAAGACTTCTGGAGGCCATAATTGCTTCTTTGCGTATAACCACTTTCAAAGGTTCTATAACATCATCTTCAACTTCATCATCTTCAGTAAGGATAGTAGCTACAATTTCTTCTAAACTCTGAACTTCTGAGCATGTATTATTTTCATCCGGGTAGTCGAGTAGACTATTGACATCCATTCTGTTTCGATAACTGATATTATTAATCACTACTTCAAGTTCACGTATGTCATTTGATTCATCTTCTAAATTCCTTGATACGACATCTCATGAACGAATCTTGCAGTGTCGAAAATAATTTGCTATTGTTTCTTGATAAACATTAGTTGTCCAAACTTTTTTATCTCTATAAATTAATAATTATTAATTTATTGATAAATTAATAATTTATTAATTTATCGATTAATTAATACATCTATAAGATAATAAAATTTTGAAATCCCAACATTATTAATTTATAGAGGTTTTACTGTATCACGTTTCACGGTTTTTTTATATCTCAAACATACTGATATTTAATTCAAATACTTGGAAAACATGAGTGTTTCTCTCCTTCCAACATATGTGTTAACCATATATATATGAGAGGTACAATTATCTAAAAAAGCAAAGTAAACTTGACAAAGAGAAGCCTTCTTGGCTAATATGTACGCACATTCATTCCCTTCTCGTCGAGTGAATCTGAACATCGGTTTCAAACATCCATTTTGTGGCCACAAAATACCAATAGTGTAGCTCTTAAGTCTCTGCCATAGAGTAGGGTCCTTGACAACCTGCATTAGGTTCCTGGAATCACTCTCAAAGATAACATGTTCAAAGCCTAAATTACTGACATAAGACATTGCCCACGTTAGGACTGCTGCTTGTGTGTAAGGCTGAGTAAAGTTTGGGGTATATTTCATGGTTTGGGCATTCGGGTCCACGGTTTGGGTTCGGATCGGGTTGTCGGGTACTTATGGGTTCATCTGTGTTGCCCATACCAAATTTTATCAAATAAACCAATAAGTAAACGAATGAGCAATGACCTTATTTTAAAATTTGAATTGATGGGTCAAAATCTTTTATTGTAAATTAAATTTTAGGTGCTTTTTTTTTTACTAATTCCAAGTTCTAATTTCATTAGGATTTCGCAAAATTTGACTGACAATAAAAAGTCGCTTTTATGTATGCGTTTGCTGGTCGATTGTATCTAGTAAATAATTGTTTTCTCCTTAAATTAAAAGATAGAAAATTAGTCCAAAACTATACATAAAGACGGTTTAAATAAACTCGTCACCAATTAATATTGATTGCTCCAAATCTGAAGGTTTAAAAAACTATCGAATTTACCAAACATTTTATAAAATACTGAATATAGCTACAATATTTGCGCACACAAAAAAATGACATATAATTAAGTGTTTGAGATGATTTACATATCTAGTTCTTTGACATCTATTTCCTGCTCTAATAGTCTAACGTGTAAATCTCTTCTTATAATTAGTTTCCTAGCTTGCTATGAAAGCATGTATGCTGTTATAGCCTAATATAACTAACTACATGTCTGAATAAGTTTGTATTATATTTAAATGTTTCTTTTCGTCAAGTATGAGAATAGAAGATAATTAACATTTGACCTATAAGATTTCTTTTTTCTTTTGATAATCGGAGGTGTAGACCAAAGTCCTGACTAATCCTCGGAACCTATAGAAAAGCATGATTTTCTTGTAATCTAAGACATTCACAATTAGTAGAATAATTGAAATCTTAGTAGAAAGACATATTTGTCCTAACTCTAGAGTAAATCATTCAGTTACTGAAGTATTGAACCTTAATTAATGAGGTTGTCTAATCTAAAGTTTAAACATATTCAAAAATTTAATGTGTTTTTTTGTTTTGGTTAATGATATGTAGGTTGTAAATGGATGCATAATTAGAGGAATAAAATTTGGTAAAATTATTCCTCTTTTAAAGGTCCCATATGCAACTCCCAAGACAGCTACTTAGAACAATACCTCTACTAGTGTGAGAATGAACGTACATAGCTTTAACCCCAACCAAAGGCACAACACCGGACCACTCTATAGTAACGAAACACGACACTTTGACTTTGTGTACATTCCCTCATGACACATGAGAAACTAGCGCATGGAGCCTTTAAAAACCAGACGCTTCTCTAGAAAAACAAAAATTATAGACAAAGTTTATACATGCAATCTGAGTTCATTGCTTCTAAACATATAAACATTTGTTTTAACGAAATATCTAGATTTTGTTATCAAAAAGCCATTTATCTTTCTAAACTTTTAATAATTAGAGTCACTCATTAATTAATTTTGTTGAGTGTTTGTTCTTCGAACTATTACATTATAACTTATAACGAGAACAGTTTGCTGTAATATTATCCCTCTGGAGAAACAAAGAATACAGAAGAACTATCAATTATTCTAATGAAAAATAGAAAGTAAGACATGTCGTTACGTGATTAATTTTTTATATGCTTAGAAGTTATGAACTCTTAAGAAACTCTGTTTAATCATATTTCATAGAGTGGAGTCTAGTTTTGAATGTCCTCTCGTGTTCTCAAAGTGACGTTGGTTGTGTGTATCATGTTTTGCTATAGTGCTTTGTTCTGTGCATTCTTTTTTTTTTCCAATTTATAATATTTTAAGATTTTATATAGTTTACATTATTAAATCTGGTTATAGCGTATAGCTGACTAAAATTTGTTCAAACTCTCATGGTTCCAAGCCACCACAGTGTAGCTAATAAAAAAAAATACATTGTCATGGTATTATATTTATAAATTCTATATAATGTCATTTAGACAATGACCCATACGGAGAAAAACATGTCGGAACATGTGTGAGGGACCAACCAATGTAAGTGAATAAGTGATGTCCTAACGGCAAGATTAAACTTCAGTTCTACAATCTTTTCTACACTGACTTTGTTAGACCCTACAAAATAAAGAAAAACATATTCCAAATTACAACAGAAAGTAATATTTTACTTTTTTTTAATAGTAAACTAAATTCTACCTCGTGCGTCCGCACATGAATTTTTCTTTTTTTTTGTTTACCAAATTTTGTAATATAATTTTTTGTATTTAGATATAATTTATTTTATATATATAATTTATTTTAATAAGTGACAAAAATTTATTTTTGTGTTTAGATATAGTTTGCTTTTGTAGATTTAATTTTTTCTACTATTAAATATGACCGTGATTATAAAAACATAATTCTAACTCGTCCATTCATATTAATTCGAGAATGACCGCGATTATAAAAAAATAATTATAACTCGTCCGTTCATATTACCGTATAATATAAATATTTACTAATTTCAAATATTTAAAATTTTAGGCTGATTGATTATGATAAAAATATACAATAACATATCGTTTATCATGTCCGTCATTATGATAATATTATTTAAATTTGAATATTTAAATTAAATATAAATTAATATCCGGTTTATTATTTTTGTAAAGAAACAACTGGTTTTGTGATTTTTTGATAATTAATCTAACATATATTTAACTAAATCCAAACTAATCTAAATTAAAATTTGAATTTTTGGAATTATTTTTAAATATAAATTAAAATAAATGTTTTATTAATATTGTAATAAATTGACTTTTTTGGCAACTTGAATAGTAGTTATCCAAGTAAAGAATAGCCTAATATGAGTTTTCATGTTTGGACACTAAAATGTACCTGTTTTAATTTTATTTGTGGTAGAATTCTTAATTTTGAATTTGAATAGAATAACCATTTATGGTTTAGATTTTATGATAATAAATTTTTTAATAAATATTTATTAATATAAAAGAATATTAACATAATCTGGACAATCTTACCAAGATTAATTAGATTTGCATTTCGAATTTATTTCTAAATTAACAATTTCTAAAACTGTGTGATTCTTAAAATATTAATCATTTTATATATGTAAATAACATATATTGAATTTGTGTTAGTAATTGAATGTTGTCCATATGCATGACCAAATTTATGGTTGTGCAGATTTAATTAATAATATATTCATTTTTCAGTTTGAAAAAAATTCAATTATAAATCTGATTGTATTAATAAGATTTAAATTTAGAAGGAAACATAATTTGTTATTAATTCTGACTATTTTGTTTGTAACTGTTGATGAAATCTAAGAAAATCTACATTAAATTCAAAATTTAATATTATCTTTCAATGAAAATTGTTAATTTTGAATCTATATCATTCAAAATTTTTTGATTATTAAATTATTTGGCATAATCGAAATTCAAAAATTCAAAATAACTAATACTATTTTCGTAACAAAATAATAATAAAAAATTTAATTATTTTTGAAATATTTAATTTACATACTTTTGAAATAATCGATTTTATTTATAATTTTAAATATTTAATTTAATTGATGGCATAGTCTGAATTTTTATAATTATGAATTAAAATTAATATATATATATATAATGAGATTAATTAATTAAATAAATTAATCTTTAATTGAATCAGATTAATTAAATGAATTTTTAATTGAACAAGATTCAACTGTTTGGAAACATGGAATAGTTATCCATAAAAATCTAAAGTTTAAAAATTATTCAGGATAAAAATATATTTCTTTTCATTTTTTCCTGTTTGGACACAAAATAGCACTTTGTTTTAATAGATTAGATGTATGCTTAACTAAGTTATGACCCATTTTGACACACCCCTATTTAACTTTTTAATGGGTTATTGTATTATCTTTTTAGTGGGTTTGTACTTCTCCTCTCCTAGATCTTTTGTACCTGTTGTTGGGTTAACTTTATTGAATAACTAGGGTGTGATCCGCGTTACGCGCGGACGTTGTAAACAATTTTTCTAAATAGTTTTCATTGTCTATTATTTTATTTTTTGAATCTGGTAGTTAATTGAATTATCTCTATCAGCTTAAAATACGTGTATTTTTTATTTTTGGTTTATTTTCTTAATTTCTTAAATTTATGATTTTATATGTATTTGTTTAGTGGATAGTACACATTTTTACTTCTTTTTTTCTTTTGTTCGTCAATTTCATGCAATTAGTTGGTTTTTCTTAGGGAAGATCTTAACAATTTGAAGTTTTCTTTGCATAATTTTTGTTTTTTCTTTTGTTTCATCTAAAATCTATTTTTTGAAACCCTGGTAGAATACATTTCCCTTTAAGATTAAGGAATGAAGGAATTTGGGCTGCTTTTAAAATTTTAGTTTTAAGATAATTTTCTGTTTTTTTTAAATATGTTGGATGTATAGATACTATGAGCGGACGTGGTCCACATTTTTTTTAAAAAAAATTTGATTGTGTAATAGTATTTTATTTTCTTGGTTTTGGAATTAATGAAACTGTTTCTAACAATTTAATATTGGGTGGTTCCTTATTTTATTTTATTTTTTATTTTTATATTATTTTTAATCGTGTTTTTTTTAACATCATTATTTTTCATCGTGTTTCATGTTGGATTCTAATTAGGCCTGTCAAGCGGGTCAAACTTACCACGTTAGATCCGCCCCGCGCGGGTTAATTTTTTTGTTCGACCCGCATTCGCCCCGCTTGAATTCGCGGGTACCCGCGGGTAACCCCCAAATATTTAAATAATAAATAATAAAAAACTTAAAATTTCTCGACCCGCACCCGACCGGCAGCGAATTAAATGGGGGAGACCCACGGATAATGACTCAAATTGACAGCACCGATTTATGTATATTTTGGAATTTTTGTTTTATGTTTTGGTTTTTTTTTTTGATCTTTTGTTTTATGTGTGTGTGTTTTTTTTGTTTTAATGTTTGTTGATTAGGTGGAGGGTGAGGTGGCATCATGAGGAGAGAGCAAAGCTAACTTTATAGATATAGATATATCTGATTGGCGACCAAAAAAAAACATCGTAGCTAATCTGTAATGTTATCATGAATATGAAATTGATAAGTATCTATTTTTACTTTAACAAAAGATATATGTTTTAATATGCTTTTCTGTGTGTTTAAGAATACCATTACTTAACTTTTATCTAGTACTACAATTTTTGAAAACTACAAAACACAAAAAAAAAAAAATCATAATGATTCCTAAAGTTTTACCAAATAGTTATATATGGTGGCCGTAGTTATCAAGTTGTTTAAGTTTTTGTAAAATCGAGCCTAAATTAGGGTTAATATGATGAACTCATTGATGAAACGAATTAAGTGTATATTACCCGAAATCATTGGTCTAAACCAGTCGGCGTTTGTTCAAGAGCAATTTCTGATGGAGAATGTGCTTCTTGCTACTAAATTGGTAAGAGATTGTCATAAAGATTTAGTGTATCCACGATGTGCTATGAAGATAGACATCTCAAAAATATTTGACTCGGTTTAGTAGAGTTTTTTTTTAATACACTGTCAGCGCTGCATTTCTCGATCGGATGAGTTTATTCATTGGATCGGTTTATGCATCTCTACGGTTTTCTTCTCGGTCCAAGTTAATGGAGAATTGGCAGGTTTTTTTCAAAAGTGAGTAGGGTCTTCGACAAGGATGTGTTTTATTCCCATATCTTTTTGTCATTTGCATGAACATGCTATCAAAACTCATCGATAAGGCTGCATTGGAGAAAAAAAATTGGTTACCATCCAAAATGTAAGATCATCAACTTGACTCATTTCTATTTCACGGACGATATGGTGGTGTTTGTAGATGGACAAAAGAGGGCATCATACAGATTTTTGATGAATTCGCGTTGATTTCGGGGCTCAATATTAGTTTGGAGAAATCGACTCTTTACCTTGCATGAATTTCTGAAAGCAATTGTGACGATATAGTTGCTCATTTCCCGTTTGTAACGGGCCAGCTTCCGGTCTGGTACTTAGGTCTACCACTTCTTACAAAGAGGATGTATGTTGCTGGTTATACTCCTCTCTTGGAGAAAATCTGAGCTCGAATAAGTTCTTGGAATGCTAGATATTTAGCATACGCAGGACGATTGCAACTTCTGAAGTATGTCATTACAAGTATCGCGAATTTCTGGATCCATGTTTTTCGACTCCCAAGTGGTTGTTTAAAGGAGATAGAGAAGCTATGTGCGGCGTTCTTGTGGTTGGGACCTGAACTGAATGCAAAGAACGCAAAAATAGGCTGGAGTGAGATCTGCATTCTGAAAGAAGGAGGATTAGGTATTCAGTCTTTAAAAACAGCAAACAAAGTCAATTGTTTAAAGCTCGTGTGGAGAATTCTATCGTTCCAAACGTCGTTGTGGGTTAAATGGGTCAAGGCTAATTTGCTGTGTGATAATACGTATTGGGATGTGGAGAAAACTTATAGAGATGCTGCAAAATCTCTTCATAAGGTTGAGATTCAGAATGGTATTGTCTCTTCTTCTTTTTGGTTTGACGACTGGTCGAAACTAGGAAGACTTTGAGACGTCACGGGAGATCGTGGAAGCATTGATCTCGGAAAATCAGCTCACTTTATGGTAGCGGCTACTCTAGAATCCCATTGCTGGCGACGCCATCCAGTTGAGATACTCAATAAAATTGAAGACGAAATTGAAGACCTGAGACAAAATGGACGAGATTGAGATGATGTATCGATGTGGCAGTTTGCGGAGAATAAGTATAAGAGCAAATTCACAACTCGAGGAGCCCTCTCTTCCTTATACTCGTCTGATTAAGCTTATCGACAAAAATGTTCGCAACTGAATTACTTCGATTCGCAGCACGGGAGATCGATCGTATGATGAAGGAATGACGCTGCGGTTTTCCACTCGTCCGCCATGCAATTCTGACTCAAGCAACATCTATTTTACTTCTTCTCAAAAACTTTCAAATGAAATGTGTACATCATTTGTAACAACGTTTTTTGTTTAATAAAGTGGAGTAGGATGGACGTTGTTCAACAAGAATGATACGTTAGTTGTTAAGGGGAGTGCAGCTATCAATCCAGTGAGATCGCCACTTGAGGCTGAAGCTGAAGCTTTGAGGATGGCTCAAGTAACTTAATTTCTATGGTGACTCGGATAATTTTTACAAACCACTGCAACACCTTGAAGCTACCATCCAGATGTGAAGTGGAAACACTCCGAGATAGCGATATGTTCGAGATATCATAGACACTACAAGAAAATACCCTTTTTGCAATGAACGATATCGTTGTAAAATCGTTGCAAAAGAGGGTTTGCATCGAATTTGCGACGAAAAAGAGATCGTCGTTAACTGATTGTCGCAAACCACAAATCGTCGTAAATTCGTCGGGAAAGTACGAGGGAAAAAAATTCGTCGCTAAATCGTCGGTAAATTTTCGTCGTACAATCGTCGTAAATATTACATTGAAATTACGACAAATATAAATACGTCGTAAAAACGATGGAAATTCGAAGGGAAATATATCATTATTAATTCGACGGCAAAAAATTGGCGTCGTTAAATCGTTGCTAATCAATCGTCGTAAAATCGTTGCTAAATAATCGTCGCAAAATCGTTGCTAATCAATCGTCGTAAAATCGTTGCTAAATAATCGTCGCAAAATAGTTGCTAAATTAATCGTCGCAAAATCGTTGATAAATTAATCGTCATAAAGTCGTGGCCAATTTGGCAACGATTTTACGACGATTAATTTAGCAACGAATCAACGAGGATTATTGTTTACCATCGAATTAACGACGATTATATATATGATTTTTATTATTAATTTTGAAATTTTATTAATTTCGAAATTATATAATAAAATTTTAAAAATAATATATAATAATATTTTATTAGAAAAAAAAATATTAGAATCTGTTACAAAAAAAAAACAAAATTTAGAATTTGAAATCCTAAATCTAAATAATTATATCGTATTCGTCGAGATTGACATCGTCTTCGGGACGTCTCGACGAACCGGATGTGCCTGCCGCTGCCTCTGCCGCTGCCTCTGCCGCTGCCTCTGTCGCTGCCGTTGCATCTGCCTCTGCTCGGAGTCTTCGCTTTTCCCGTAGCATGGCCTGCATTGTCGGGTTACCTGTTGCCAAGATGTCGAAGAGTTCGTCATTCTGCGTACCATCCAGTTCAACCCGCTGCTGAAGACTCGCAATCTTCGCCTGATATGCCGTAGACCGAGTAGCCTCGGTCTCAACCCGCTCCTGAATACTCGTAATCGTGGCACGTAACACGACTGGATCATCTTCTGGCGATCGTCGTCGCGGAGCATATGAAGAAGCAGCCGAGACATCTCGAATAGATCCCATCCCGACAACCTTCCCCTTTCTCTTAGGGGCAACTTATATTTAAATTTACAATTAGAAATTTTTAATAAATAAAAAACTAAAAATTAATAAGTACTAACTATTGTATATACCTGCTCGAAGATCCGATCAATATCGGGTGTGGTCAACCCTCCAGACATGACCGACGAACCACCTGGAGATAGCTGTTGAGAGAGCTGTGTCTCTCGTTCGGTGATCTTGGAAGTCACCTCATTGAAGATGTGCTCGGCAGTCTCGGAAACAAAGGAACCATCCTTCTTTCGGTGCGTCCGCTCAAAAACCTTGGTCATCGGAGGGAGTACACCTCCGTCTTCGGCGGCCTAAAGAAAAAAACTATGCTATTGACGAAGTAAATTAAATAAATTAATTAATTTAAATAAATTTAATTACCATCTGTAGACGAACACCCGCAAAAGGTGTTTGCCCTGCTGTATGAGGCAAAGCCTTCAGTTTCCCGTCCGAACCAACGGTGTTGCGGGAAGCCGAACACTTCTCAGCAATCATGATGGACTTCGGTTCCAGCCAATACCGCACCAAGCCGTCCCAAACGGCTTTATCCATGTGCAGAGGCTTTGCTAAATCACCAGAAATCTTCCATGCTTTCTTCCACTCACTAACCACGCCTTGGATACGAAACTTCACCTTCTCGAGAAATAAAGTTTCAACCTCGCCATGAATCGAAAGATCCCAGTGATATTTTTGCTGCATGAAAAACAAAAATAATTAAATATTTTATAAAATTAAATTAAATATATATTTAAATATAATTAAAATAATTATGGGAGAAAAAAACAATTTTCATACGTACCGCAAACATCTTGAACCATGTTTCCTTGACGTGTGCCGGGAGCTGGGTAAAATTGGTATGAGGCTCGATAAAATAGGACTTGATGATTTCAGAAACGGTCTGTCCAACTTTGGATTCAACTCCAAACCTGAAACAAAAAATTGTAAAATTTTGAATTGTTATAAATAAATATAAATATGTAATAATAAATGTTAAAAAATAAATATATATATTACCATTCCGACCCGTCAATATGATCTGGATCTAATCTCCTAAGCCTATGACGGCCCGGCTGTGCAAGCAAATCAAGAACCTTCATGTGTGCATATGGAGCCGGGGCACGGCCTCCAGGTTGCGGAATCTGAGGTGGTTGTGCCGGGACGAAATACGTCTCTGTAGCCTCAGAAGAAACGGGCAACCCGGTACCCGAAGCATCACCAATCTCTCTCAAAAACTGAGCGTAATGTGAACGACGATGTGCCATCTGCATAAAAATGATAAAAAATTACTATCTATAAACATCCGAGCAGTCTGCTATTTTTCCTAATTTGATTCCATTTCTACCGACCTAAATTGTTCTATTCCTATTTAAAAAACATTAAAATTAAAAACATTAAAAACAAAAATTTACCTTTTTTTGCAAGGAATTCCGGAGGAATGATCAAGAAAGAAGTTTATAGAAAATTTTGAAAGTGATTTGAAAAATTCTGAGCGTGTGATTATATAGGATTAGTTGTCGTCGCTAAATCGAGGCAATAAGATCGTGGCTAATTCGTTGCTAACTTTGCAACGATTTTGCGACGATTAGTCTCACCCCCACGCGGGGTTTTAATTGACCGACACGCGGTAAATTAAATTCATAATACGTTGCGGAATCGTCGCAAATTTAATTCGTTGCTAAATCGTCGCAAATGTTGCAACGATTTACTGAGGAAATTTGTAAAATATGTTTTAGGGTTTAGGGTAATGCAAATTCATGAAATTCATGAAATTATCAATAAGTTTACTGTAAATCTAAATTCATGAAATTATCAATAAGTTCATCGAGGTTGAAAAATAAGTAAAACGGAGAGTTTGCGTACATGTTACATTATTAATACAATGATTAAGTTTGTGGACATTACTGTGATTGACCGAGTTTTCATTTTCGGACAATTCTCTAAAGTCACGATCAATTTCATTGAAAGATGCATACTACAATGAGATGGTAACATGCTAGGGTTTAGGGTTTAGGGCAAAGGGTTTAGGGTTTATGACAAATCATGGTTAAATCGTCGCAAATTTGCATCGATTTTGTGACATTCATAGTTTGCGACGATTTAGCCACGATTTGTCTCAATTCGTTGCCAAATAGTCGCTAAATTTTCAACGAATTAGTGAGGAAATTTGTAAAATCTGTTTTAGGGTTTAGGGTATAAGTACAAAACTGTAACGTCTATTCCGACATTCCATAAACAACTTTACATGTTTAATTACTGTAAATCCAAATTCATGAAATTATCAATAAGTTCATCGAGATTGAAAAATAAGTAAAACAGAGAGTTTGCGTACATGTTACATTATTAATACAATGCATAATTCAGTTTGTGGACATTACTGTGATTGACCGAGTTTTCATTTTCAGACAATTCTCTAAAGTCACGATCAATTTCATTGAAAGATGGATAATACAATGAGATGGTAACATGCTAGGGTTTAGGGTTTAGGGCAAAGGGTTTAGGGCTTATGACAAATCGTGGCTAAATCGTCGCAAATTTGCATCGATTTTGTGACATTCATAGTTTGCGACGATTTAGCCACGATTTGTCTCAATTCGTTGCCAAATCGTCGCTAAATTTGCAACGAATTAGTGAGGAAATTTGTAAAATCTGTTTTAGGGTTTAGGGTATAGGTACAAAACTGTAATGTCTATTCCGACATTCCATAAACAAGTTTACATGTTTACTGTAAATCCAAATTCATGAAATTATCAATAAGTTCATCGAGATTGAAAAATAAGTAAAACAGAGAGTTTGCGTACATGTTACATTATTAATACAATGCATAATTCAGTTTGTGGACATTACTGTGATTGACCGAGTTTTCATTTTCGGACAATTCTCTAAAGTCACGATCAATTTCATTGAAAGATGGATAATACAATGAGATGGTAACATGCTAGGGTTTAGGGTTTAGGGCAAAGGGTTTAGGGTTTATGACAAATCGTGGCTAAATCGTCGCAAATTTGCATCGATTTTGTGACATTCATAGTTTGCGACGATTTAGCCACGATTTGTCTCAATTCGTTGCCAAATCGTCGCAAATGTTGCAACGATTTAGTAACAATCACAATTAGCGACGTTTTAGCGACGATTCTATGAAATCCCCTAAACCCCAAACTAAATCCCATTTCCGATCACCACTCATTTCCCACCGTTGTTGGGGCAATTAATAAATTACAAGACACATAGACACATATGTCTCGTAATTTATTAATCGCCCCACCTACGGCAGGAAATGAGTGGAGAACGGAGATGAAATTTAGTTTGGGGTTTAGGGGATTTCATAGAAATCATATCACTTAAATTTTATAATAATTACTCGATCACAATATTATATTAATACATTAAATTCACAATAATTACTAGCTAGCGCAGTCACTCTTATTCATTTTCGGACGAAGAGTAGTACACATCCGTTTCTTGATCATCTGGTTCATGATCACTTTCTTCGAACTCATCTTCCTCATCTTCTTCCTCTGTATCGTCTGGGAGATATTCAACTTGCCTGTTTTGAGGATCTATCAAAAGGATGTCTTCATTGCTCTCATTTAGTTCTGGCATATCAGAGCAATGATCTTGCTGCATTGGTAGTTCCTCATCAATCCCCACAATTCGACCCCTTATAACTGATAACCACGAGATACGGGTGGTGCGAACTCGCGGATATGGAACAAAGCTGACTTGTTCTGCTTGTGATGCTAGGATAAATGGCTCATACTTATTGTAACGTCGTGATTGGTTGACATCTACTGCCCCAAATTTGTTTTTACGGACGCCTCGATCAACTGTTGGATCGAACCAGTCGCATTTGAACAGAACGCATTTCAAACCTAAGCAACCAGGGTACTCAACTTCAATTATGTCTTGCAACACTCCATAAAAATCTATTTCGCCCCGCACACATACCCCGTAGTTGGAAGTAGCTCTTTGATTTCCGTATTTGAATGTATGAAATATATATCCGCGTGTGCAATACATGGGTGCACTCGTTATCTTCGAGATGATTCCTTTTATTAACTCATGGAACCATAGTGGATATGCGGTATCCCCATACTCGACCTATATCATTAATTAATTTAATTAAAAAAGTAATCAAAATATGTATTAGGTTAATTGTCCAAGTTAGTAATTAATCAGATAACTTAAAATTTTACGTACTTGCGTCTTCAACCACGGGGCAAAATGTTGATCTTTACGCTTGTTTATTTCATCGTCTGAGATTCCTTCAATGACCTCTCGGACTTGTCTAACAAATTCACTGCATACAAAAGTATTTGTAATTGGTATAAAGCTAGCATATATATAATTTAGCCATATATATAAGACGTATGTTTATACACTTACGTCTCAAATTGACTAACTTCTTCGCAATTTAAGAGGATATACGTTTGTGCACTATGATGGTCTTTTTCATTGGCAAACCAAACTGACTTCACTCTTCCACATAATCGACCGATTGAAGAAAAGATATCTGGGACACCTTCATTAGCATATGTTCGGCCTACACCTCCATCATCATATCGCCGTGCTGTCCTTTTCCGTGTGCGAACCTTTGAGCCAAAATAGTACCCCGTGAAGTGAGAAGTTTCTTCTGTTAAACTTCCTGCTACTATTGAGCTTTCAACTTTGGCTAGATTTTTAGCATTCCGCTTCAAATGTCCCATGAATCGCTCGAATGGGTACATCCATCGATACTGCACAGGTCCCCCAAGTTTTGCTTCGTGAGGTAGATGAATAGGTAGATGTTCAATAACATCAAAAAAGGCTGGGGGAAATATTTTCTCCATGTTGCACAACAAAATAGGAATACTATCATCAAGTTGTGCAATAACATCTTCTGACAAAGTACGGGTACAAAGATCCCGAAAAAACCCTCCAATGCCTACAATAACAATCACATGATATATATATATATATAATAATGTTAATTTTCCATTTCATATATATATATATATATATTAATTATATAAAATCTTAAATTCGCAATTAATATGTGATTAGTTTAAGTTTATATACCTGCAATTGCTTCGTGTACATTTCCTGGTAGAAGTTCAGCAAATGCAAAAGGAAGTAGTCGTTGCATAAAGACGTGACAGTCATGCCTCTTCATCCCGGAAAACTTTTGGCCATTCTCAACACATTTAGCTAAATTAGATACGTACCCATCCGGGAACTTCACATCAGATGTCGCCCATTTGAACAAAGCTGACTTTTCTTCCGCACCCACTCGAAATATGGGGACAGGTGCTTTCCCATTGCTTGTAATATGTAACTCATTCCGACAACAAAGATCAGGCAAGTCTAACCTTGACTTACCGCTGTCTTTAGTCCTTCCACGCACGTTTAACAATGTATGCATGATGTTATCAAAAAAGTTTTTCTCAATGTGCATGACATCCAAATTGTGTCTAAGCAAATGATCCTTCCAATACGGAAGCTTCCAGAATATGCTTTTCTTATGCCAATTGTGATGCTCCCCATATCCATCCGGCATATTAGCTGGAGTGTGCCAATTTCCACCACGATTGACTGTTTCCAATGCACCATAATGATCAATTTCTGCTTCTAGATCTTCCCCAGAAATATAAACAGGAGGAGGAACACGAACAGTTTTGTTCTTTCTAAACAACCGCTTATTTCTTCGATATGCATGATGAATCGGTAGAAATCGGCGGTGACAATCAAACCAACTTGTTTTCCGACCATGTTTCAATTGAAACGCATCTGTCCGATTGAGACAATATGGACAAGACAATCGCCCATGCGTATTCCAACCTGATAACATCCCGTAAGCAGGGAAGTCGCTTATTGTCCACATAAGCACCGCACGCATTGTAAAATTTTTTTTCCTTGCAAAATCATATGTCCGAACCCCAGTATACCACAACTGCTCCAATTCCTCTATCAGAGGCTGCAAAAACACATCAAGGGAACGCTTCGGATGCTTCGGACCTGGTACTAAAATACTCATGAATAAAAATTCCCTTTGCATGCACATATCTGGGGGAAGGTTGTAAGGCGTTAGGATTACTGGCCATAAAGAATATTGCCTACCAGACATACCAAATGGACTAAATCCATATGTGCAAAGACCAAGATACACATTACGTTTCTCTCTAGCAAAGTCTGGATGTACCGTCTTAAAGTGTTTCCACGCTTTTGCATCTGAAGGATGAGTAACCTCCTCATCTGTTTGCAAATGATCTGCATGCCATCTCATCGATGCAGCTGTCCTCTCAGACTGATACATTCTTTTCAATCTATCAGTTATAGGAAGGTACCACATCCGCTGGAACGGTACCTTACTCCGACCAATACCTTGCGGCTTATATATTGGCTTATGGCAAAATCGACATTCCTGCAGCTTATCATCATCTTTCCAAAAAAGCATGCAATTGTCAACACAGACATCTATCATCTCAGAAGGCAACCCAAGACTATAAACCAGCTTCTGTATCTCATAGTAAGTTTCAGCAGCTAAATTGTCCTCTAGCAAATACTCTTTAATCAAATCAGCCCAATCATCCATGCAAACCTCAGCTAAGTTATGATCAGTTTTAATAGTCATCATCCTAGCCGCCAACGACAATTTAGAATGTCCTTCTCTACATCCATCGTAGAGTGGCTGATTTGCAGCATCTAGCATATCATAAAAAAAATTTGCATCTAGATTGGGTTCCTCATCATGATGATCATGTGCAAATGTACTTACGGTTTCATGAAATGCATCCGTAACCATGTCATGAATCCTATCATTATCTTCACCATGCTGCTCCGCATGATCATCAAATTGATTAAAATTATTTGACTCATCAAAATTCGATTCTTGATAATTGCTACTACTACTAGCTGCATTTCCCCCATGACCCTCTCCATGATAATACCATATATAGTAATGTGGCATAAACCCTCTATTTAATATATGCGACCACACCTTCGAGATAATGATAAATTTCCTATTCAAGCATCTGGCACAAGGACAGTACATCTTACCACTGATAATCGTATTATGTATACTTCCTGCATGATGCATGAATCCCTCCACCCCATCACTGAACTCCTTTGTTAGCGATCCCTCTGAATCAAGACGATTATACATCTATCTTCTAATTTCGTATATTGACATTTTTTGTTGGTAAGAAAGAAGTAAATATTTTTGAATATGAAATTTTTATTATGAAGTTGGCCACTATATATAGATTTTTATTTTCATTACCATCGAATTACCTACGATTTTACATCGATTTTACAACGAATCTAAAAATGTTTACATCGACTTTACAACGACTTTAAACATGTTTACCTAACCGAATACCGTGAACTTAAACGTGTTCACCTAACTGATTAATCGTTGGGAAATCGATGTAAAGTTCAACTTATAATAATCATTGCTAATTCGTGGGTAATTTAACGACGATATTACAACGTTTTATATAAACTTCGGTAAATCGTCGCTAAGTTACAACGATTTTACGACGATTTTGATAATCGTCGTAACATCGTCGGTAATCGTTGTCAAATCGTCGCTAATTAGCAACGATTTGACAACGAAAATTTGCGTCCCAAATTTGCGACGATTTTACGACGTCTTTAAGAATCGTCGCTAAGTCGTCGTAAAAACGATTGGAATTTGCAACGAAATAAAATCGTCGCAAAAATTCGTTACAAAAAGCCGGTTTTCTTGTCGTGAGATCTTACTCGAGGAAATGGTGACTACAACTTTTTGTTTTTTTGTTAAAGAATGGTGCCTACAACTTTCTTAGAAACTCCAGAGAAGTGAAACAGTTGATGTATTAGCTAAAAATGCTCGAATAAATCTCTCTGAATATGTTATCTCATGGAACCATGTAACTTAAAGTTCTCTAATATAAGTAATCACGTTGACGAAAAAAAAAATGTAATAGTAATACGAGATTTACTTGATACGTCGAGTTTATATTTTAATTGGCGTTAAGCTAGCGATTCTTTCAACAATCAAAATATTTCTATCCAGAACCTCTGTACGTCTAATACCATGAGATATGACACGACACCATCAGTAATATTTTGTGAATGTATAATCAAATTATTAAGGTATAACCAATAGTTTGAACTTAAATACAAGTTTTTATTGTATACTAATTAGGGAATCACTAAACATATATAAAAAATTGTTTGGACAAATTTTAACAGCTTCGAATCGAGACAATTCTAAAATATTGATAGGAGAGCATATTATTTTATTCAATAACAAAGTTTTGAGCTACAATGTATGGTAAGTGCTAAGCTATAGTGAAAGTATGTTATCTAGAATTTTTATGTTTTATTGTTTTGTGTCGTTTACTGCTTTGGAGTTTGTTCTTTTATAAGCTTCTATTAAACCCTAAGTTGGTTATGACTAAGATGGCGTGTTAGGTCCGAATCTCTCTTTTTTGGGTCAGAATCGGAATTTTTATTAAAAACATTTAAGCTAATCTCAGAGCCAATAAGGCTCCTTTAGCTACAGAATCAATAACAAAGTTCTCAGAACGAGAGATAAAAGTAAAAGAAACATGGCGGATCGAACTCACCAACAAACGACTATCAAAGAATAGGTTGGAGAGCTCATTATGGTCTTTTTCGGTGGCTAGTAGATTAACTAGTACTTGAGAATCAGACAACACATGAAGCTCTTCAAGACTTCTCTCTTGTGCTTTGGTCAACGCAATTTTAATTGCCCAAGTTTCTGCAAATAATGCTGAAGGTTCGAATCTTTCTATCCGTATAAAATTCAGACCTTATGTCGGTTAAAAAATTTCTTTATTCGAACTCTATCTCAATTGGAACTTATTTCTTTATTCGGAGTTTACGGTAATCATACCCTATTTTTTTGAATTTTATGTTGGTGGATCCTATAATTGAATTTATTTTACCCAACAAAAATGAAAATAATTATTTTAACTTTAATATAATTTCTATTATTTTCCAAGTAATTAAGATGTAATCATCCAAAAATTGCTATCTTCTTTAGTTTTAAAATATATCTTTAATAAAAAAATATTGGTACAAAATGACACATGTTCTTTGTTGACACTTAAAAAAAAAGTTATCAGTTTCATAAAAGTAAGAAAACAATCATTATTTTATGATTTATAAATATTATTTTAATTAATTATTGATAGTTATTTGTTATGTTTATACATAAAGTATAAATAAATAATATAAACCTAAATGTATTTTTTCATTATTTTCGTTTATATTTTATCTTAAATTAATTTCTTAACAACATACATATTAACATCATACAGATTTGAATCTGAATGGTGATAAAATATTATCACTAAAACAAATGACTAGACTAGATGTCTTCATAATCTTTAAACCACCGATTCTCATTTTTAAAATAAATAAAAAAATATAGTATCTGCATAAATTTATATGAAGTATATAATAATGACATCTAATTTGACCTAAATAAAATATGAATATGAATAATTTAAAATTTCTTAACAGTTTAGATTTATCATATTATTATACTCAATTTGAATAATTTTTAAAAATTGAAATTATTTAATTCTCCCCTACTCATATGGATATGCATACAAGTCATACAGAAAATCAGTTTTTAAGTCCACCTGGCCTAACAAAAGCCTATTACAGCTTTGAACATATCACCGAAAAACTGATAATAATAATAAAAAAAATATCTAACAGACCCACACACGTGTATGTTGCGTTTACCCTAGGCACCTAACTAGTAAGCACGTGTGATGTATAAACACATGTAAATGCGTGTATATATAAACTTGGCTAAACACATTTTCTTATCTCATCGTCGTCCTCTTATTTCTCCTCTCTGAAGCCTCTCTAAGGTCTCTCTCTCTTTAACCCTAATTATCTTCTTCTTAAGCGTAATTAGGGTTTCGGGTTAACAAGAGATTAACTCCAAAATGCAGGATCTTTTTTTTTTATCAATAACTTAATTGATTTTTGTTTTCTCGATTAGGATTTGAAAAGGCAAAATTGTTCGAGAGAAATGGCGACGGAATACAACAGAGCCGACGATTTATTGTTTTCTCAACAACAAGAGGTAATTAAATCAATCTATTGATTTTATCGATCATGTATAATATCATATGATTATTTTGGTGCAATTTATGGTTTTAAGTGCTTTTTTGTTTTGTTTAAGTAAACTAGAAAATTAGTGTTTGATTTAGCAGCAACATGAATATTTCTTATCAAATTCTAAAGATAATATCAAATCTGGGTAGCAATATATAAAGTTTCATTTTTTCTGTAATTTTAAGAAAAGTTTTGACTAGATTAGATGAATAAATCAATTAATAATACCATGTTAAGGTCGGATTAGTGTAGTCAACAAGTCAAAAAAATAATTTTGGTAAATTGCCAAAACCTAATCGTCGGCAATATAACGACGGCGTACACGTTTGTTTTCATCTTACATTATTTTTGTTTAACTTTTTTCTGGTCAATATATATTAAATAATCAAAAAATCTTTAAACTTTATACATTTTGCATGTCATTATCAAATAAACTGGAGTTTGGAGTTTTGTTTTTGTGTTTGTCGGGTGTGGAAGATATCTTAAGTAGAGATATTTTAATACATACGGTCGTAAACGATAGACTCATATTCAATCTGAACCTTTTGCGAAATCAACGGTTTCTTGAGTCACCACGTGGGACCTTCGCCCTCCAATTTTGATCCTGTCCGCATGAATATTCCGATTTCGTTTTGGTCTTATATACATTGTCGGTTTCTTTTCCTAATTTTTTGTTTGATCCGATTGTGATCGGTACAGTGAACTTCTTTTGACTTGTCGGTTTAGGGTTGTCGGCAAGATGATCATTATCTTGTTACTTGTAACTACCATAAGCTATATATAGATTTCTTTAACAAAACAAAGAGCTATAGATTTGACCTTTTAATAATATTTATTTCGATGTCTTTTGTTTTTTGACCTTTAGTCAACCTCTGGTGCAAACAAATATGGAGGACTTGTGCCAAAGAAAAAGCCTCTGATCTCGCAGGTGAAAATATCTCTTAAGTAACCATTTCATATATTCATATGATTTAAGTTGTTAATATTATCGATTTTTAAACCAATGCAGGATCACAAACGTGCTTTCTTTGATTCAGCGGATTGGGCTTTACAAAAGGTATATCAAATTTGTGCAATCTATCTAACTTTGAATGTTCAGTTGATGACATTTTCCCTTTTTTTCTGTGGCATATTTTAATTACTATAACTTTTTATTTATGATATTCCACAGCAAGATGCAAATATAGATGAGCGAACAATAGCGGAAATAGAAAATTTAAGACCCAAATTACAGGTAACGTTTTAAATCTACTTAGTGCCAGTTGCATTTAATTAGTACTCTTAATTAATTACTCACCTTAGGTTTTTTTTTGTTTTTCAGAGAACACCTCGCAAGCAACTTCCCCCTAGAAGACCCACCTTTGCAACTGGACAAGAGAATCTGGTGAGAAAATAGTTATCAATAATGTGTTATATTTTTCATATTATGTAAATGCGATTTATTTTGAATAGATATTTATAAAAATATATTGTTTTAATTTGCAGACAGATTCGAGCTTTTAGGGTACAATGAAAAGGGTTTGACATGGAAACGCGGAACGTGATTGGTTTGGTGAGCCTACTCACGTGTTTCATGTTTCATGTTTCCATTATGCAGTTGTTCTGTTTTGGCTCTTGGTCCATAAATTGCTTGTCGATTCAATAAATTTTATAGACAATTGTTGCTGTTCCCTTATTTTCTTCACCTCCAATGCATAAACCTTTTGATGTTTTTAGCAAACAAATGCATATGTCAAAGTTTTTGGCGAGCTTTGACTTTAAACAAAGAGAAATGGTTGTCGAAAAATAAAATGGAAGTTCACTCTATTGGTAACTTCAGGGGGCAAATGAGTTCGACACTTTTCCTAGTATATATGGGGAAAAAATATGGACAATGGACTCTGCCGACCAACAATAATATTATTTTTCTTTGTCGTCCAACTTTTTCATTCATAAATATAAACATCAGAGAGTCCAAGATACAACATAATTATGCATATTGTTTATAGCATTCTTAGCAAGAACATCAGCCTTCACATTAGCTTCTCTCTTTTATACACCTAAATTTGAAGCTATCACATTATTAATTTGGCAATCATGATATCATTGACATAAGTGACTATATATGTGTGTGCCTCAAAGTTTAAGATGATGGTCCGCTATTTGTATTGTTAAGGTACTTGTAAAGTTGAGTAGCGTCACCACAAAAAGTCATATCTTGAAACCCGGCCCAACCTTTTGATTTCCAGAACAGTCGATCTTAGAGCTTCGGTTTCTGCTTCTAGTGAGTAATGATGTTAAGGTTGGTGGTATTGCTTTAGATCCTTTGATAATCTGCTTTCCATCCTTATTATGGAGAGACCATCTAATTAATATTCAATTTTATAGAATTTAGCTTTTGTTACTGAAAGTTGTTATTTTTCTTTTGACTCATTAAAAGTTATTGTATATATAAATAAACCCTAAACCCTATCACGATACCCCGTTTTAAATTAGTTCGTCATTTTGTATTATTTTATATCATTTTCACTAAATAATATGTATTTCTTTATGTTGGTGTGTTTTTGGATATTATACGTTTATAATGACGGATAATATGTGAAATAAAAAAAATAAAGACAATTAGTTTAATAACAGGGTTAGATAGGTTCATTAGATGAATGACAAAATGGAAGCTACAAGCTATTACACTGTTTTTTGTTAGTGGTGTGCATTATAAAAATAACCTTCTAAACTTTGCCAACTTATCCAATTATACAATATCTAAAAGATATCTAAAAATTAGATGGGATCTAATGGTAATTATTAGAGCTTAGGGCAAATATTAGAATGTTTACAGCCACAATTTTTTTATGTCGTGTATCCTGAAAATCTATACTATTAAAACAAGAATAATTTTTGTAGCCAAAGATGTTTCATTAAAAATATTTCTATAATTTATCTATACTAATAAACATGTTGCCAAACACCAATTAAAAAACACCCAATTATTTTGTAGAAAAAATCATAAAATATAGAAATCTCGGAAAAATATTAAATCATATTAGATTTTAGAGATTTTAAGTTAGAAATATCAAACGAAATTGTTTACATTTCGTTATAATTTCTGTTAAATCATAATAATATCAAATCATACTAAATTTTTGAGATTTTAAGTTGGAAAAATGAATTTTGTTTTTAAAAAAAAATTGATTTACAAAAAGTTATGTTATAAAGATTCACCGCCCTCGTTACATTTTCTAGAACAAGAAAAAAAACTGTAAACGAAAATGACGTTTATTTTATGTATAAATAATATGCATTTTTAATGTTGTTTTTGGATATATATACGACTATAATGACCACTTTTCTATTTTTTTTTAACGTCTCATAAACGAGTTTCCACTTTCCAATAGTTTCTAAAAGATTCTGATTCTGATTCTGATTCTGATTCCAAAGCGTGAATCGTTTTTAAATGTTGTTTCCATGCAGCCTAGATAACGACGTAACTAATATGTGAAATAGAAAAATGCAAGTTTATGATGTCCCTGAAGAAGATCAACAGTCATTTGAGAGAATTTTGTTTATGGTGGAATGCACGTGCTTAACGGTACTACGAAGATAATGTCGTAGAAATGGATCCAACGCTAAAGTCGATGTCCTTGAAAAATTTGACTTCGCTCTTATTCGACAGCTGTGATGTGCTGTGAGACCTTATGTTGCTAACATTGTTGACATAATTCAAAGACTTTACTTCTTACAAGTTCTCGAGTTCTGGTCATTGGGGCAATTCTCCAGGATGAGACATATATATGAACGGTGTTTGTTGGTAAAGAGATTGAAAAGATCAAGCTGGAGCTTTCCTTGCGTGAGGAAAAGTAAGGATGAAGAAGACCATGCTTTTGCTATATGTGATATGTCTTAGAGAAAACTTGATTTGATGTCTCGAATCTACTCTGTTGGACTTAGGTGATGGAAAATCATGAGTATTAATTAGGTCTGCGATTTAGGTTAGTAAATTAGGAATGTGTTTTTCCTATTGGGCTTTGGTTTAGGTTTAAACCGTCTTAACTTTGTAATTGCCCTAGTCTATATAAAGATAGGCATGTGTGAGGGTTTTCTGTATCCTGGAAACTCTAGAGAGAAACTAGAGAGAAATTAGAGAGATCTTTCTTGTTCTTAGAGAGATTGTGAGGAACCCTAATTCTTTGTAATCTGTGGTGATAGTGTATTACTGGAAAACTCCAGGCCGAGACGTAGGATCACACACCGTGATCTGAACTCGTTAAATTCTCTGTGTCTTTTATTTATTGCTCAAGTTCCGTGATCATAGAGATAGGAATCAAATCTCAACAAAATGGTATCAGAGCAGTGGTATCAACAAAGTGGTATCAGAGCCTAGGTTTTAGGTTTGGGAGCAATTGGACAGAGAAGTTCTGCAAGGATCTAGGTTTTAGATCTGGATTGATAGCTGGAATCAAGGCATCAATCGGTTTAGGGTTTCAATCTGACAGCCTGGGAGAAAAAGCTGTCTGCGGGGCGAAGAAGAAGATCGCCCAGATCGCTCGGTATCGATCGACACCCTTCCTGGTATCGATCGATACGTCTGTTACGGGTTCGCAGAAAGGCGAAGGAAAGTTTGGTATCGATCGATACCCCATCTAGTATCGATCTATACGGTAGCAGAAGCGTGTTAAGAAGTTCGTTTGATCGAGATGTCTTCAGAGAAGAAACCGAAGGTGAAGATAGCCATCTTCGACGGACAATGTGATTTCTCTATGTGGAAGAGAAGGATGTTAGCTCACATGAATCTTCAGGGGTTGAAGGGAGAGCTAATAACACCAACCACTGAGCCGGATAAGCTGGTTATCAAGAAGGATGAATCAACGGAGGATTTCGAACAGAGACTTAAAGCATAACAAGTCAAGAAAGGGGAGCGAGCAGAGAATGCCATGGATATTTTGACACTCCATCTAGGAGATCATGTCCTCAGGAAAACAGAGGAGTGCACAACAACACGTGATCTTTGGGCAGCACTAGAGAGGTTATACAACACCAAGACTCTACCGAGTCGGATTCATCTTTTGTATAAGTTCTATACATTTAAGATGGATGGGTCTAAGTCAATCGATCAGAACGTTGATGATTACTTGAAGACTGTTTCGGAGTTGGCTAGTGTAAAAGTTACAGTTGCGGATGAAGTGCAGGCAATTCTACTACTCAGTTCCTTGACACCTCAATATGACTCCATGAAGGAGACATTGAAGTATGGTAGAGAGTCCATCTCTATTGAAGATGTGGTGAATGCGGCGAAATCAAAGGAAACTGAGCTTAAAGCTAAGGGTATATCGACTTCACAAAGCACTGGTGAAGCGTATGTGGCTCGTGGGAGACAGCAAGACAGGGATCAACGAAATTCTGGGAATCGAGGCAGAAGCAGGTCGAAATCGGGAACAAAAGTCACATGCTGGTTCTGCAAGAAGGAAGGACATGTGAAGGCTAATTGCTATACTTGGAAGAAGAGGAAAGGCGGCGATGATGAAGATGCTACAGCAGCGGTTGTCATTGAAAAATCAGCAGGAGTTGACGTGTTATCAGTCTCAGAAAATTGGCATCTAGAGAGGTGGGTGATTGATTCGGGTTGTTCATATCACATGACCTCAAGGAGAGATTGGTTTGATACGTTTGAGGAGCTCAACTCTGGACAAGTGCTACTGGGGGGACGACTATTCTGTGGAGGTTAAAGGAATAGGTTCCATCAATATAAAGGCATGTGGTAGCACGGTAAAGACATTGACGAATGTCAGGTATATTCCTAAGCTGAAGAGAAATCTAATATCTACAAGTATATTGGATAAGCTTGGGTTTGATCATGCTGGAGGCAAAGGAAAAACAAGGTTCTGTAAGAATGGGAAGATGGATCTTCAAGGCACTCTGTGTGGTTCTTTGTATTTGCTTGATGGAGAGACTGTGGTAGGACAGTCAAACATAAGTGTTACCAGGAAACCAGCCAAAGACGAGACGGCTTTGTGGCATAGAAGGTTGGGACACATGAGCATGAAGAATCTGATGATCTTGGTAAAAAAAGGCATCATTGACAAGAGAAGGATTGGAGAGATGGATTTCTGTGAGAGTTGTGTAATGGGGAAGACCAAGAGACTGAGCTTCAACATTGGGAAACACAATTCAGGAGAAGCGCTGAGATATGTTCACTCAGATCTTTGGGGATCTCCATCGGTTACTCCAAGTATCTCTGGTAAGCAGTATTTCCTGTCTATCATTGATGATTACACTAAAAAGGTGTAGGTGTTCTTCTTGTCTGTTAAGAGTGAAGCTTTCACAAAGTTTTGTGAATGGAAGAAACTGGTTGAGAAACAGATAAACAAGAAAGTGAAATGTCTGAGAACAGACAATGGGTTGGAGTTTGTGAACAAAGACTTCGACGGGTTTTGCAAGCAGCATGGAATTGAGAGGCACATGACTTGTGCATACATTCCACAGCAAAATGGAGTTGCAGAACGCATGAACCGAACAATAATGGAGAAGGTGCGTTGTATACTGGATGAAATTGGCTTAGGTGAAGAATTCTGGGCTGAGGCGGTTAACACAGCTGTGTACCAAACTAATAGAAGCCCATCATCGGCCTTAGATGGCGGTATTCCTGACGAACTTTGGCTGGGAAGAAAGTCGGGTTATGGACACATGAGAAGATTTGGGTCATTGGTCTATGTTCATGTAGATCAAGGGAAGTTAAGACCAAGAGCTATGAAGGGAATTTTCATAAGCTATCCGGAAGGAGTCAAAGAGTACAAGGTATGGCTCCTGGATGAATCAAGATGTGTGATTAGCAGGAATCTAGTCTTTGGGGAAGATACAGTATTCAAAGACTTGAGGAATAAAGTCTATGTGGAAGAGACTGCGCAGAGGAGCCCGACCTCTGAGAGAGTATCGATCGATACCATCCCGAGTATCGATCGACACTGACAAGTATCGATCGATGCCATCCCGAGTATCGATCGACACGAACAAGTATCGATCGATACCATCCCAAGTATCGATTGACACCGAGGAGGAGCAGATGCGACAACTCCTGTTACTGAAGACAATGGGAAAGTTGGATCTTCAGGTGGAGCTGTTGGAGATCAGGAAACTGATGAAGTACCTCTAGAAGATTGGGAGTTAGCTCGAAACAGGTCTAAACGAGCAACAAGGTAACCTGAACATCTTGGTAATTATGATTTAGCGAGTTTCGCCTTAATCGCTGCTGTCGAGATGAGTTCTGAAGAACCTATGGACTATCAGGAAGCTGTTGAAAGCAGGGATAAAACTTTCTGGAATGGAGGTATGGATGAAGAGATGAGTTCTCTGGATAAGAACAATACCTGGAGGTTGGTTAAAATACCAAAAGGTAGAAAAGTGATTGGTTGCAAATGGGTTTACAGGTTGAAGCCGGGTATCCCTGTAACATCCCAATTTCTTGTATATGCGGAGAGGCTTATAAGAATTGATTTGGCTACCTATGTCACCAAAGTGCACTTACCTTTTCCGATCACTTGCCCGAAAGAACTCCAGAGTTAAGGGTGCTTGGGCTGGAGTAGTCTAAGGATGGGTGACCTTCCGGGAAGTGATTCGCGGTAGCGTGTGAGTGAGGACAAAACACGGGGAAAGGTCACGTGGTGATTGCAGGGTCAGTAAACAAGTATTACAAGCCTCCCGGACTAACGCACCGGCCGTCGGACGAGGGTGGGGCCCACGGGCCGGGAGATGTCGTTGGGGCCCACAGGTAGGGGCGGTCGGGGCGTTATAATCCCAGGGGTAGAAGAACCGAGATATAAAGCTAGATTGGTAGCCAAATGTTATTCTCAGAAAGAAGGTATTGACTATCAAGAAGTGTTTGCTCCGGTTGTGAAGCATGTTTCTATCAGGTTTCTTCTATCGGTTACAGCAAATATGGATCTGGAATTGGAGCAGCTTGATGTTAAGACTGCGTTTCTTCATGGTTTACTTGAAGAGGAGATCTATATGGAGCAGCCTGAAGGTTTTGTGGTTAAGGGAAAAGAGGACCATGTTTGCTTGTTGGAAAAAACATTGTATGGACTTAAGCAAGCTCCAAGGCAATGGAACAAGTGCTTTGATCAATTTGTGGTAAGTCATGGATTCAAAAGGAGTGAGTTCAATCACTGTGTTTACATAAAGGAGAGCAAAGGTAATTGTTTCATCTACCTACTCATGTATGTTGATGCCATGCTAATTGCTTTAAAGGATATGAAGGAGATACAGATTGTGAAAGATTTGTTGAGCAGTAGATTCGAGATGAAAGATCTAGGAGCTGCAAGAAGGATTCTTCGGATGGATATTGAGAGGGATCGTGAAGGTGTAGTTCTCACCTTGTCTCAATCTGGTTACATCAAGAAGATTCTGCAGGTATTCAATATGGATGAAGTTAGATCAGTTTCTACACCAATCGGTTCGCACTTCAAGTTGTCTGCTGTGAAAGATGATGAAGCAGAGACAATTTTGGATGATATTCCATACTCAAATGCTATTGGGAGTATCATGTATGCGATGTTAGGAACTAGGTGTGATCTCGCGTATGCGGTTGGCTTGGTTAATATGTTCATGAGTAAGCCAATCATGATACTTTGGACTGCTGTGAAGTGGGTGCTAAGGTATTTGAAAGGTGCCCAGGATCGAAAGATTATGTACAGGTTGACAAAGGTACTTCCTGTGGAGAAGTTTGAGAAGACTTTGAGTTTTCTCAACTTAGAAGAGCACTAATGTGCTGGACTGTCTGGAGCGGCACATGAATGCAAAGATGAAGAAGTTATACTCGGAAATGATTGTCATCAAGGTGGAGTTTGTTGGGCTTTGGTGATGGAAAATCATGAGTATTAACTAGGCCCGCGACTTGGGTTAGTCAATTAGGAATGTGTTTTTTCTATTGGGCTTTGGTTTATGTTTAAACAGTCTTAACTTTGTAATTGCCCTAGTCTATATAAAGACAGGCATGTGTGAGGGTTTTTTGTATCCTGGAAACTCTAGAGAGAAACTAGAGAGATCTTTCTTGTTCTTAGAGAGATTGTGAGGAACCCTAATTCTTTGTAATCTGTGGTGATAGTGAATCACTACAAGAAAACAGTCGATTTGCAATGGAATTTGCGATGGATATAATCCGTCGCAAATTTGCGACGGATTTGCGAGGGATTTGCGACGGATTTGCGAGTGACTAACTTGTCGTCGCAAATCCGTCTCTATTTTGCGAGGGAAAAAGTCGTCGCAAATTGCGACGATTTTGCAACAAATTTGCGACGAACGTGCGAGGGAATATCTAGGGTCGCAAATCCCTCGCAAATTTGCGAGGGCCAAACGGGCGTCGCAAATGCGTTGCAAAATTGCGAAGAATTTGCGAGGGATTAGCGAGGACTACAGTGGTCGTCGCAACTCCGTCGCAAAATTGCGACGGTAAATGTCCCTCGCAAAATTGCGACGGATTTGCAACGGATTTTTGCAAGGGATTTGCGATGGAAGCAGTTAGGTGGAGTTAGGTGAGGTAGGTGGAACACGTTTAAAAGAAAAATTAATTTCCATCGCAAAGTTGTTGCAAATCCCTTGCAAATCCTTTTCCGTAGCAAATCCATTGCAAATTTCCGTAGCAAATCCGTCTCAAATCCGTCGCAATTTATTTTGAAATCCTATAAATACAGATCACGTTGAGAGCTTTCATAACACAAAAAAAAAATTCGAAAAAAAAATTCGAAAAAAAAAAAAAATTTTGATATATATATTTTGAGTGGTGAATGTTTAAAAAATGTCTTCGGGGCACGAAATATACGCATTACGATCATGGATGTACAATCAAAGAGATCCAGAGACGGGTGAAGTGACGAAAGAGTATCGGGACGGGTTGCGAGCATTCATGTACCAGGCGACAAGCCAACCATGTGCGACTCGTGACGGTAAAATTTTCTGTCCATGTAGAAAGTGCAAGAACACCCAATATGTGGATATTGATACTGTGAAGAGGCATCTATATAATAGAGGATTTAAGCCAAACTATTATATCTGGTTTTCGCATGGGGAAGGTTGTAGTGTTGATGCTGGAAGTAGTAGTACGAGTCATGGCGTTGATCAACCTAGTTATAATTATGGGAATGATCATTTATTCGGAAATATTGATGAAGGGTATCAACAGGGAAATAGGTTTCATGATATGGTTACAGATGCATTTCATGAAAGTACAACTGCATTTGCTGATGATAATACTAGGGAAGAACCCAACATAGAAGCAAAGCGTTTTTATGATATGTTAGACGCTGCGAAGCAGCCCATTTACGATGGATGTAGAGAAGGGCAGTCTAAACTATCATTGGCATCTAGGATGATGACAATTAAAAGTGATCATAACCTAAATGAGATTTGCATGGATTCATGGGCTGAGCTAATTAAAGAGTATTTGCCACAAGAAAATATTTCCGCTGAGAGTTACTATGAAATACAGAGGTTGGTTGCGAGTCTTGGGTTACCATCAGAAATGATTGACGTATGCATAGACAATTGCATGATTTTCTGGAAAGATGATTGTAATTTTTTTGTATTTTCTAAATTATAATATAATTATATGAATTAATTATTAAATTTTTTTTTGTAGATGTCGGGATTTCGAGGTAACGACTATACTCGATTTCTTTCGATGGGTTCCACAAGTACTCCTCCTGTTATACAGATGGATTTTGCGACTACTGCTGTTCCTGAGACCGTGGAGCCTGCCCCAGCACCGGAGGATCCCGCACCGTCTAACCCCGCGGCTGACTCCATCCCCATTGATATTGTGATAGAGCAGATTCTCGAGAGTCCTGGTCATGATAGTCTACCACGACTCGATCCAGGCCGTCCTCCAGGAACGTTATGGTAAAATTTATATTTTCTAAGTTATTTATGTTTTTGTTTACAATTATCATAATTTTATTTTTAAAATTTACTATATTTTCTAATTTCAGGTTTGATGATGACGGAGCTGTGGCTGCTCAGATCCGTTCGATCTTTGAAACGGATTTCAAAGAACCGCATGCCAATTACTCGCAAACACCGGAATATATCATTGAACGTTGGTATAAAACGTTTGCTGTAAGTTTTCTAAATTTTATTAAATTTATTTTTATTATTAATAATAATATTTTTTATGCATTTAACTTCTTATTTTTTTTGTTATAGCAATCGTTTCATTGGGATTTTACAATTAACGGCGAGGTCCGTAAAAAATTTGAAAAGAAGTTGAAGGCTCGTATGTGCGGTCAGGTTGGGCGTTGGAAAGAAAAGTGGAAGATTAAAGGCGATGAGTCGAAGCCTAAGTGGATGGATCCGACTGTTTGGAACGGTCTTGTTCGATATTGGATGGATCCAAAGAGCAAGAAGAAGAGTGACGATAGTCGCAAGGCCCGATACTCTGATCCTGATGGTTACGGGCCTTCTAAGCATCGTTCAGGACAAACCTCGTTTAAAGCACGGGGCCGAAACATAGTAAGTTTTTTTTTAAAAAAAAATCTTACATACGTAATTTAATTTAATGTTATGAATTTATGAATTTTTTTTAGGCCGCAAAGACCGGATCATCAGTTCCGGATTTGTTAGCGGTTCTCGAGGAGACAAAACGGAAACCGGATGGCTCTTTTATCGATGGACGCTCGGAGAAGATCTACCACGATGTCACTTCGCGGCTCGAACTGTTATCTCAGACCGTCGATAGTGATGATCCCGAGAGCACAGCATCTTGCGGCCTTACTCCTTTCGTGAAGAACCAAATTTTTACCGAGGTACGTATTTAAAAATTAAATTGTTGTATTGTATTTAAATATTTCTAATTATAATGTTTGTTTTTTTGTCTTTCATAGGTTGCTCCCCGCAAAAAAGGAAGAATTTACGGTGTCGGTTCGCTTCAACCGCAAATTGAAGCTTCTTCTACATCGGCTTCGCGTCCATCCCATGACGATTTACACCGGATCATAACGAGTCAGGCCGAGATGCTATCGAGTCAGGCCGAGATGCTAACGAATCAGGCCGAGAAGATTAATTCCTATGATGCTTTCATGGATTACTTTGCTGAGAAGGATCCGGCTTTTGCAAGACTTCGCGAAGCACGTAACTCTTCGGGATCGGGATCCGGAACCGGTACCGAAACCGGAACCGGAAGCGGAACCGGAACCGGATCCGGAACCGGAACCGGAACCGGATCCGGAACCGGAACCGGAACCGGATCCGGAACCGGAACCGGATTGTAAACATTTTATTTTGTTTTTTTTTTAAAACAATTATGCACTTTTTATAATAACTAAATTATATAATTATGTTTTTAAATTTAATATGTTAATTATTTTAATTATTATTCAATTTTTAAATTAAATTTTTAATTTACAAAATTCAATTTTCCTTGCATTTCCATTGCAATTTTGCGAGGGATTCGCGAGGGAAAATTGCCTTCGCAAATTTGCGAGGGAATTATCTCGTCGCAAATTTGCGACGGATTTGCGAGGGAAAGTTGCCTTTGCAAATTTGCGAGGGAATTATCTCGTCGCAAATTTGCGACGGATTTGCGAGGGAAAACTGCCTTTGCAAATTTGCGAGGGAATTATCTCGTCGCAATGTTGCGACGGATTTGCGAGGGAAAGTATCCGTCGCAACTTTGCGACAGACTTGCGAGGGAAAGTATCCGTTGCAAATTTGCGAGGGATTATTTATCATCGCAAATTTGCGACGGATTTGCAACGGATATTTGCCGTTGCAAATTTGCGAGGGAAAATGGTTCGTCGCAAATTTGCGACGGATTTGCGAGGGAAACTGTTTTGCGACGACTGATTTGCGACGGAAATCGTGTCGTCGCAATTCCGTCGCAAAACGTGATTTGCGACGGATTTGCTATGGATTTGTCCATCGCAAATCCGTTGTTTTCTTGTAGTGAATTACTGGAAAGCTCCAGGCCGAGACGTAGGATCACACACCGTGATCTGAACTAGTTAAATTATCTGTGTCTTTTATTTATTGCTCAAGTTCCGTGATCATAGAGATAGAAATCAAATCTCAACAAAGTAGTATCAGAGCAGTGGTATCAACATACTCAAAAGGACGAATATATTGAGCTTACATTGAGACAACAAAGAGTGCGACTTTACATAATTGTTGGGGTGATAGATGACACAGCTTTTGCACCGGCTTGATCGTCTTCAGCCAATTACAAGCAGTGAGGTGATAACTCATGAAGTTGCTGGTCTCGATCGAGTTCTATATGGTGGATTCATTAAAACTGACCACAAATATTCGGTGCTAATCTAATTTGTGAAAAGTTTGAGGGATTCATCAAAACTGACCATAAATATTCGGTGCTAATCTAATTTGTGAAAAATTTGAGGGAGTAATTCACCTAAAAGCTGAGTATATAGTTTAAAAATCTTGCGTAATAGTGTTGCTAATATATTAAAGCGGACGGGAAAAAAAGAGAGAAGAATAATAATGACCCCGAAATTTTTTAATGGTTATGGTATATTTTTCCTGGATGTTTTATCGTTCAAATATGTCTGTAATATTATTTAAGAAGATATTTTTAAAAATGAATTTTATTTTGTAAGTTATTACATAAAATGTCATTACAAATAACAAATAATAATTGAAATAGGAAATGATATAATAATATTTTAAAATTATTGATTAAAATATGGAAAGTATATATTTTACATTAAAGATGTTATTTATTATTTAATTTCTTATTTATTTTTAATACTATATATTTTAAAATAATAATCAATTAAAATATATTCAAAGAAAAAAATTATATTCAAAATTTTTGTATTTTTTCACTATAATTGATTATATTTTATTTGAATATATATCAAAATAAAAGTTGAAAAATATTTTACTAATTTTATAAAAAGTTAAACATGAGTAAACTATTTTTTTTAAGAGTTCGTAGACTAAGCACAAAAAACTAGAGTCATTTAACGGTGCATATTAGAGTTATGTTTTCAAGGTTATAAGTTTTTGCGGTTTAGTCTGAATAATATTTTAGTTCACTGTAAAACGGGTTAAATAGATAAATTATTACAAATTGATAACTTTATCTATAATCATTAGTTAGCTATATTGTAAAATTCAGTTAAAAACAATTTTCTTAAATTTCAAAAAAAAAAATTACTCTGCGCTATAATTAGCACGGATTAAATCAAATAATAACCCCCTGAAAATTTAGGGAAACGTCGAAATTGCCCTATAAGTTTCTTTTAGTCAGAGACGGACTCATATTCTGTCTTTGACTTTGAGCTTGTTCCGTGATTGATTTTGACCGACCTCGTTGGTAATCATGTCGACATTGGTTTCTTTAAACGACACAGTTTTATTCCTTCTCTGACTCTTTACGTTTTCTAAGCGCAAATTGATCCTTCGATCTCAGCGGCACTTTCGCCGGAGAATTGATCGAAATCGGAAAAGATTAACCTGTATCATACTCGGTTCACCGGTGAAGATGAAGATTGATCTGAACAAGGTGGCTCGTAAGATCGAGGTGGATAATCGTATTCCTCTCCGTAATTACTACCGCATCGCCGATAATCTCCTCCGACAGGTATGTTCCGATATCGCAACGGAGATTCGAATCTCCATCTCAATTCACCTTACGCGTTTCTAGGATTTTGATTTCGCGCTCTCAGGTTTAGGAACTGGAGAATGTATTGGTTTTATTAGGTTATATACTACGGATGTCTGGAAGTAACTGATAGTTTATCAATTAGACTTTGAAGTTTATTGGATGAGTGATTGATTTCTAACCTAATCGGCTACTTCCAGTTCCTTGTCGAATGATATTGTAGAGAGATATGTACTAAATTGTATGATTGCCTTGTAAAGCAGTTGATGTTATTGGCCTGTTGTGTGGTTTTGATGGTTGAGAGTTCTGAGAAGGTTTAAGCATAATCTGTTTTTTATTCTCTACAAAATCCGTAATATAACATGTTTGAACATTGCTCAGGCCAGCATATATCGCGATGAGAAGAATGTTGTGGATTTGTATATCATGCTTCTTAGATATTCGAGGTGAGGAGAAAAGGATCACTATACGTACTTCTGAGATTTTTTTTTTAATATATTTTCCATGGAAGAGTTACTAGTTTGTTCTTTCTTTTCACAGTTTGATTTCTGAAACAATTCCTTTCCATCGAGATTACCAGGCATCGGTTCCACAAGAAAGACTTGGGAGTAGGAAGGTCAGGTATTTCTAGTTTATCCGTCGAGTGTTGTTTAGTGTTACCAGACATAGTGATATTCTTAAAAGTGTCCCTTCGTTGTACAACAGAGATTGCGCGCTGTAATCAATGAGCTCGAGTGTCTGAAACCGGAATTCGACCGGCTAGTGGACGAGCTGAACAGAGCCGACGATGAATCCCATCGGGTTGGAAGTGATTTCCAGGTCGTATCATATAGTTCAGATGCTGTTGAGTGGCCTCCTGTCCACAAAGCTTCATACTCCAGAACTGATAATAAGAAGGTCTAAGACCTTGAATTTGCATTTAGTACATAATATGGGTTATTTTGTTGACTTTGTCATTGCATCTTCAAAATCCATGCTCCTAAAGCTTCAAATCTATGTGTTTTCTTACAAGGATTAGCTTTTCTTTCTTTTTTCTTGCGTGGATGCAGCCAGCCTTACCGACAACATCTCAATCATCCTGGATGTATAACAATAATCTGACTTCATCTTCAAATCGTACACAAATTGATCAGCAATTCCAGAAGCTGTGAGTATTCTCCCTTAGTCTATAATTGTCAGTAATTCTGTTTCACAGGAAGTCAAACACCATAAGTTCTCTGAGCATTTGGAAATCCTGAGAAATAGGGGCATGCAAACCATATATGTCATTGGTTTTCTTGCTTTACCTCTGTCTGTTTCCGCAACCACAATAATTTTGATGATATTTGGATCATTGTTACCAGAAAATTTGCCATTCTGATGGACTTAACTGCCAATGCTGCTTGGCTTTTATGTTTATGGTATCATGTTTGAAGATACTTGTTGTTTGCGTTTTGTTAAATTTATCTTTAGTTTTAAAATATCGGAACAAGAAATGGGTATATAAGACTCAAGTGCTTATCTATATTAATCCGAGATGTCATTGAGACTTTATTTGTGCTCCTGAACCTGCAGATCTTTTGATTTTCTGCCTCCAAACCAAGCAACCTTATCTAGACATTCATTTCTAGGTCCAAATGGTCTTAAAAGTCAATGGGTTGCACCCAAGTCAGAAATAAAGGTAAAATTGCTGATCGTTGTTATCTTTCCCACATTTTCTCACTCTTTGTTTTTCTTGTTTGTCCAATCCAATGTTAATTTGAGTTTAGATCTGAAGGAGCTGAGGAAAATCTTTATTTTGCATGGAATGACAGGTTCAATATCCGAGTAATACCGATTGGGGTTCTGCTGAAAATTCAGGGTAAGTACTTATCTTCTGTTGCCTTTTAAGCATTTTTTTATTTATTGATTTCATTGGTATTTCCAACTTACGTCATGGATTTCAACAGTTTGATTGAAGCTGGACATAGCGGTTCCTCAACAGCACTTAATGGTGATTCTCAAGGGGTCTCAACGCTGAACTCTGTGCTCTCGTTAGATGATGGTCGATGGCAGCGTCATTCGGAGGCGGTAACTTCCCAGTTTATCAGTGACGCAACTGAAGACCCCTTTCAGTTTGTCGGTATGAAGCAACCTGCCCCTCCTCCTGTGCTTGCCCAAGTGCATCAAGAGTTAGCCCAAATTTGCCCATCTAAAGTAGCTGATCCTAGACCAGGACCTGCAATTCCTTCTTTAGAAGGAAAAGAGGGCAGCAACTCTTATCAGCATTTGCATGTGGTAAGTTCCAGTTATTTCTTCTTTTACTTGTGTGGAATTTCCATCAATTCCATAGTGTTTGTGAGAGCAAAATAGAAGTGACATGCATTTCAAGTGGAAAATTTAAGGCGATAGCCCATGATTATTCTAACTCTGTATGTGTTCAAGAATCAACATATTATAAAGTTTTGAAACTACTGTATGGAAGATTGGAATAGTAACATGTTGAAAAATGTTTTTGTTAAAAGCTGGCCAGAATTGGCCGTGCTTCAGTGAAATTTCTCTTTTCCGTCTTGTTAATTGAATACTAATGTCGTCTTCCTTTTAATTAAATTTGCTGAAGCCTGTGCGCATAATGGACGATTTCTTAAGGCTAGCTCGGTCAAACACAGAAAGAAATCTAGAAACTTGTGGGGTTCTTGCTGGCTCTCTGGTGAGTAGACGAAACACTTTTGCAATTATATTATATTGTGCTTGCATGTCATGAACAGCTGAGATTAACTTGTCATCACTTATATTCCCTTTTCCCCTTATTTGTAGAAAAACAGGGTTTTTCATATCACCACTCTCATAATCCCAAAGCAGGAGTCTACCTCAGATTCTGTATGCTCTCTTAATTTTTCTTCAATAACGATTCTTGTATTCTCCCGTGGGATTCTTCTCACACTTAGTCCATCCTCATTTGTTAATGTACAGTGCCAAACACTAAACGAAGAAGAAATATTCGAAGTTCAGGACAGACTCTCTCTATTTCCCTTGGGCTGGATTCATGTAAGTTCTCTCAGCCTCATCGACCAGCAAATCCATGTCTTTCCTTCACTCTTATTGTGTTTAGAGATAATACAAAACTGCAAATATAAACCAAAAGATCTTCCTGTTCTAGTTTTTTTTTTTTTTTCGGGATGGTGACTTACCAAAAAGCTACTCTGTGAACAATTCTGAATCCATATATCCAACTAGTTGATAAGCTTTTCGATTCTTGGGGCAAATTACATTTTGGTTTCAGACACACCCTACACAAACTTGCTTCATGTCATCAGTTGATCTTCACACACACTACTCATATCAGGTACAACAAACTTCCCCTTTCAATATGCTTATGATGTGATTATATAACTGGAACATTTTCTACATGTATTTTACCATATGGTCCACATATCTATCTCGCCAGATAATGCTACCGGAGGCAGTGGCAATCGTGATGGCTCCAACAGACGAATCAACACCTCACGGAATATTCCATCTCTCAGATCCGTCAGGAGTATCTGTGATCCGTAACTGCCAGCAACGAGGCTTCCACCCGCACGAAGAATCAGAAGACGGTAACCCAATCTACGAGCATTGCTCACACGTCTTCCTCAACGCCAAACTCAAATACGAAGTCCTCGACCTCCGCTAAAACGCTAAAACACCATGTTTCCTTGAGAGTCTTATAACTTTTAAAAAAGTCATTACCCGTACATATGTCTATACTTGTTAAAAAAAAACTAGTCTCTGGATTCTCTAAACTTGGCTGAGCCTACTTGAGTAAATGATTGTGTTATGATATATTTGTTACTCTAAAACGAATATACTTATAAATTCGTATTATACCATTGAAAGCCAAAAAAAATGTAATTTATGAAAATTATAATATTCAGAACTAGCTGTATAGAGTAAATAGAATCAATGTGGAGTCAACTTTGGTCTCTGTAAAAGTCTGTAACGAATCTAACAAAATTTTCACAGAATACCAAATGTATTTGTAAACCAACGAAATTCAATCTCTGTGTATATTTTTGTTTTTCCTCTTTTCTCGTTCCCACTCCACCTCGTCTAGGGTTTATCCTCTATCTTTCCGCCGATTCTATACATACACTTTTTCTTTTCTTCATATAATAATACACACAGTCTCTCGTCGGCTCATTTTAGTGACTTTCTTCATTCACCGGCACGAAGGGAGCGAGGAGATTTTGTAGTAGCCATGTCTTTGAGACCCAACGCTAGGACTGAGGTTCGCCGGAACCGCTACAAAGTGGCGGTGGACGCCGAGGAAGGACGAAGGAGGAGAGAGGACAACATGGTGGAGATCCGTAAGAGCAAGCGTGAAGAGAGCTTGCAGAAGAAGCGTCGCGAGGGTCTTCAAGCCACACAACAACCTCAATTCGCTCCTTCCTCCGTTACTGGTGCTTCTACCGTCGAGAAAAAGGTGAAATTACTATGGATCTGGAAACCGATTTCAGAGGGTTTTGAATTGGATTATGTGTTTGGAGCTGATTAGATCGTTTCCATTTTTTTTCTTAATTTTTGGTCAAGTTGGAGAGTTTGCCTTCTATGGTTGGTGGAGTCTGGTCAGAGGACAGAAACTTACAGCTTGAAGCGACTACTCAGTTCCGGAAACTGCTTTCTATAGGTGATTTTGCTATATCTGTATGTGTTTTTCTATGTTTGCATTCAATTCGGCAGATTTCTTGAAATGAATCCATGGTTTTTAACTTTGGCAGAGCGTAGTCCTCCAATCGAGGAGGTCATAGATGCTGGTGTTGTGCCAAGGTTTGTGGAATTTCTCATGAGGGAGGATTATCCACAGCTCCAGGTTTGTTGGATCCATTTTGTATCTGTCACATTTGCTAGAATTATCATCTGATACTTTATACTTTGTGTGTGTGTGTGTGGCTTCAGTTTGAAGCTGCTTGGGCATTGACGAACATTGCCTCTGGGACTTCAGAGAATACAAAGGTCGTCATTGAACATGGTGCTGTTCCAATTTTTGTCAAACTTTTGGCTTCTCAGAGTGATGATGTCCGTGAGCAGGTAATCTATGTGTCCACGGTTTTTTGTTCTCGACTGAATCCCTGGTCAACTTTTTTCTTATATGTGTTCTAAAGTTTATTTTCTTACTTGTTCATGTGCAAGGCTGTTTGGGCATTAGGGAATGTTGCTGGTGATTCTCCACGGTGCAGAGATCTTGTCCTAAGCCAGGGAGCTTTGCTACCATTGCTCTCCCAGTTGAATGAGCATGCTAAACTTTCGATGCTCAGAAATGCTACTTGGACCCTCTCAAATTTCTGCAGGGGCAAGCCACAGCCTCCCTTTGACCAGGTTTGTCTCTCATTTCAGTCTTATTCTCTGCATGACTTTTTCTTATTGATCAAGGAAGGTTTTTTGACATCTGTCATCTCTTAAGAACAGGTTCGTCCAGCACTTCCAGCCCTTGAACGCCTGATTCATTCGACTGATGAGGAAGTGTTAACGGATGCCTGTTGGGCCCTCTCTTATCTTTCTGATGGCACTAATGACAAAATCCAATCTGTCATTGAGGCAGGTGTTGTTCCTCGACTTGTCGAGCTTCTCCGGTGAGTTTTTTTAATCCTGTAATCTGGGTTTAAAATAGCGACCGCTTCCATCGCTATAGCGAGGAGCGATGTATAGCGACGGTCTCATCGCCTTAATACGTAGGGGCGAAGCATTATACATATAGAGCTCGCTTTGCACGTTTTTCTGTGCTATAGCGGTGAAGCAAAGAGCGACGAAAGTGAGTGCTTTATGGTTTGATCGATAATCCGAGTTTCATTTGAAAAGGAAAAATCATGTACATTGCAAATTATATTCACGTGGCATTATTTGACGTGCTAACAATGTGTTATCACGTAGATCATCTTGGTAATGATGATGACCTAGATTTTTATTAAGCCGTTTTCTAACCTAGTTCATCTTACTTATGAACTTGGTAATGATGATGACCTAGATTTTTAGTGTTTTAGGCTATCTAGCAATATTTTTAAACGATTGTGTTTGCTTTTCTCTTTGCTTTCTTTTTTATGATTTGGATTGGTGTTTTGATATTTTTTAAAAAACAATTGCAATATTCTAAGACTTATAATAATGAGAGTTAACTTATATCTTCATACGTTTTTGTTGAATCCGTAAAGCGACCCATAGCGATCGCTATAGCACATAGCGAGGAGCGAGGCCCTGTCGCTTCAGGGCGCTTCATGCTATTTTAAACCCAGCCTGTAATTCACGTTGCTTTTGTACATGATTATGTGTTATTGAATATCATTGGATTTTGGTTTGCTGTAGGCATCCATCGCCATCTGTGCTTATTCCTGCTCTTCGTAGTATTGGTAACATCGTTACTGGAGATGATGCACAGACACAGGTATACTTATTCTTCTATAGTTTCAGTCATTTCTATTCAGTATACATGTTCCATTCTTCCTAGAACATTAATGGGAAGAATGTGACACCACTAGTTTAGCAGCTGGATGTGAACTTTTTGATAATGACATTTGGTTGTCAAAAGTTACTTGCATAGCTTCCTACTCATCAGATTGAATGACCTCGAGAATGTTAGGTGTACCTCTGGAATGGGATCTATCATTTCTTTCTAAATTTGGTTTATCCTAGTACCAAGCATGTTTTTTACATAGCCACCCTAGTACAAAGCTTCTCTCAAATAATGCACATGATTTCTGGTGTCCTGCCTCTTTTGTGTAGTTGTAGACTAATTTAAAGCAATCTTCTTCTAGAACTGTGTGTTCATGACTTATAATGCTCTCGAGACTCTCAAATATTTAACCATTTCTTACTTTGTTCTCTTTCTTTTTTGGTTGGTTCTGAGCTGATGAGAATTTTTCTTGCAGTGTGTAATTAGTCATGGTGCTCTCCTTAGCCTTTTGAGCCTTCTTACTCACAACCATAAGAAGAGCATAAAAAAGGAAGCTTGCTGGACAATCTCAAATATCACTGCTGGAAATAGGGACCAGATTCAGGTGAGCTTTCAGAAGGTTATTGTTGTTTGAATGGAAGATTTTCTGTGTGTTTATGCTCTCTAATATTCATTCTGTAATGCAGGCTGTATGTGAAGCTGGTTTGATTTGCCCTCTTGTCAATCTGCTTCAAAATGCAGAGTTTGATATAAAGAAAGAAGCTGCATGGGCAATCTCAAATGCCACTTCGGGAGGTTCTCCTGACCAAATCAAGTAAAGATTATTCGATATCAGCCCCATCTTATGTTGATCTCTTTTCCTTTAAATTTTGGTTGGCTCTCTTATAAAACGATCACTTACATTGTTTATCTTGTTGGGTACTATAGGTACATGGTGGATCAGGGAGTTGTGAAACCACTGTGTGATCTTTTGATATGCCCTGATCCAAGGATTGTCACCGTGTGTCTAGAAGGATTGGAGAACATTCTGAAAATCGGGGAAGCTGAAAAGGTCACGGGAAATACCGGGGATGTAAACTATTATGCACAGTTAATCGATGATGCTGAAGGTTTAGAGAAGATTGAGAATCTGCAGAGTCATGACAACAGCGAAATCTATGAGAAGGCAGTGAAGATTCTTGAAACATACTGGTTGGAAGAGGAAGATGAGACTTTACCACCTGGTGATGGTTCTGCTCAGAGCTTCCAGTTTGGAGGTAATGATGCAGCCGCGCCGCCAGGTGGATTCAACTTCAAGTGAAGGTAAAAAAAATACTCAAATACTTGGGAACTAGGTAATCCTGTCCGAGCATCTGAAACGTAGACTAGGAAGTAGAGTAAAGCTGTCTTTGTGTAATTCTTGGAGTCTGGTTTTGTTTCAACAGGAGCAAAGCATGGTGATTGAAGAGTCGAAGGAGGTTAAAGAGTTTGGGGGAACTGGTCAAATGGGTCTGATTAGAGTCTGGTCTTGTGTGTAAAAGTCAGATGGGGTGCCTTGGTCTGGCCTGGTCTGGTCTGGTCAGATTCAGTGGTTGGGGTGGGTTTGAGTCATGAAATAAGCTTTGTTGGGTAGGAGTCATCCATCCGAGGGGGATATTTCATAAAAAAAAAAACTAAAATGGGAGATTTGGGAAGGTTTTTATAGTTTTTAAGTGTGATGAGAAGTTTGTGGATTTTGTTACATTTTGTACTACACAACACTGCAAAGTCAAACACATAAAAAAAGTTGGTCAAACTTTAATTGGTCTTATTGGTGACAAAAAGCCCAATTGGTGCGTATGTTTATTGTTAATAATTTATATATGTTCCCAGTCTGTAATTTTACAGATTAGGTAAAAGACAGTTGATAAAAATGCATGTATAAGCCCAATTTGGCAAATCTAACGTGGCATACAAAACGAACAACTGTAAATTTGTAATAATTTCGTAACAAGATACCAAAAGAACCCTTGCACAACAGCAATACGTTTTTTTTTGAAGTTACTACTCATCAAGTTACACAAAACTTACACAAGTTGTAAAATTTAATTTTCCCTCTTCTTTTTTCAGTTTTCTTGTTTGTTTATTTTGGCGGTTCCGCGTGAGGGTAATTTAGTAATCATAATATCGAAATCTAGGGTTTCTAGTCCCCGCCTCCTCCTACATTATAAAAACCCTCTCCGTTTGTTTTATCCGTTACTCCTCTGCGGCGTCTCTCTCTCTCTCTCTCTCTCTCTTCCTTATCATCAATTCATCACTCTCTCTCTACGCTTCACAGTCTTTTTAGCAGAGTTTTCTGATTCCTCTCCGCCATTTCTGCTTCTGTGATTCTTCAGCTAAGCTAGAAAGGTCTCCATTCTTCTCAATCTGGTCTCGTCTCCAGAAGTGAATCAAATGTGAGTTTCCTTCGATCGTTGGATCACTCTTTTGCTGTTTCTTACTTGTAGTTGTTGATCGCGTTTGTGTACTGAACTTTTCTGTTTCTTTTGGGTTTGTAGATGTCAATGACGGAAGAAACGAAGACGACGGAGCTCGAATCGGCGGGAGATTCGTCCGATGTAGACAACGGGAACTGTAGCAGTAGCGGAAGTGGAGGTGATACGAAGAAGACATGCGTTGATTGCGGAACAAACAGGACTCCACTTTGGCGTGGTGGCCCAGCTGGACCCAAAGTAAGATCATCATCTTTGAAGTTTCCCCCTTTTTTTACAAACCCTAGAAATTTGAGTTTTTCTTTTTTTTTAGATCTAGTCAAATGGGTACTTAAATTACCTTCAAATGTGGGTTGATCTTGTGTTCTTAGCTCTGTTGCAAGTGGGTTTCAGGATAAGTCTCGTCACATTAGTGTGCTCATTGGCTAGGTAGGTGAGGATTGTGTAAAGCTCTTGTGAACACTGAAATTTCTTGATCATATAGCTAGTTGATCTTTATGTTTTGTTTGGAATTGTTTGATTCTGTATCTGGATTCTATTCGACCAATTGATAAACACTTTAGCTCTGGGCCAAGATATTGAACACTGTTTTTTGATCCCTTGTAAGTAAGAGATGCTTATATGTTGTGGACCCTTGTCTCTATTTGATGATTTCACTTTTGTTCTCTGGGTCTCATCAAGGTTTTTATTTATTTATTGCAGTCATTGTGCAATGCGTGTGGGATCAAGAGTAGGAAGAAGAGGCAAGCAGCTCTTGGAATTGGACAAGAGGATAATAAGATCAAGAACAAGAGTAATAACAATCTAGTTCTTGAAAATCGAAATGTCAAGAACAGGGTCAAGACAACAGAGCCTGAGAATTACAAGAAGAAGAATGTGAAAAGGGTTAGTAGATTCTTGGATTTAGGGTTTAAAGTTCCGGCGATGAAGAGATCTGCGGTGGAGAAGAAGAGGCTGTGGAGAAAACTCGGGGAAGAAGAACGAGCCGCAGTACTTCTCATGACTCTCTCTTGTGGTTGAGTTTTGTTTCTCACTTGACTTTTTTTTTTTTTTTTGGTCTGAATGGTTTTGAGAGATTAGGGAAAATAAGTTTGTAAGGAGATGATGAAGAGATATTTATATATAAATATATATGTAATTCGGGTCGGAATCGTTTTTTAGGCCAAGCTAATGTTATATGGTATTTACTAATTAATTAATTAATTATTCGTTTTCACTCTAATTTAGTTAATTCTTGATAATTTCTACTAAGTTAGGTCTTGTATTCTTAACAAAAATATCTTTAAAAACATGGTCTCGTTATAGTTTTCGCTTGAAAATTGAAAATTTGGAACCTTTTTTCAAAATTCCCTAAAATTAATTCCAGCTGTTTCGCTCCTTATTTCGATGTGACCCCATCTGACGCGCTCTTAAGCGCGTGAGCGCGTGATATCAAAACGGGCCAGCCATAAAACAGCTCACGGCTTTGGGCTTTTTGTTGGTGAAATTCAAAAGAGTCGGTGATGGAGACAATCCAATCCACGCGCCTCTCTCTTCTCGTTTTCAAGCGATTCTTGTTTTATTATTATATTATTATTTCCATATTCCACTTTTTTTTTGTTACCATTGACAGGCAAGGGCATTCGGATATTTAGGTTTGGGTCAGTTCTGTTAGGTTTTAGGTAGTTCAGATATAGTCTATATCATATAGACATTAAGGAAATATTTAGTACAGAAAATATTTCGGTTCGAATCGGTTTTGATATCCTCCGATTTGGTTCGGTATAGATAATTAATGTCAGAACCGAATTATAACCAAAATATTTATGGTTTTGGTTTGGTTATGTTATGTTTTATCCTAAACTATTTGAAATACCCCACAAAAACTAAAAAATAGTTTAATTTTAATAAAATTTTGTTAAAGTTTGCAATACAAATAGGGGTTTTTGGATATTTCGATTATTTTGGTTTAAACATAAATAATATATTCGGATTGTAATTATAATTTTGGGTCTAAACATAACTAATATATTCGGTTTTCTTTTATTTCCCATCATTTGTTTATAATTATAATTTCTTTCTACCCGTTACATTCCTCTTTTCGCTCAAACAGGACCCCATAACATATTTATTATTATTTGTCATCTAGAAACAATATTGGTTAATTGAAGATTGAGAGAGAAAACCAATGTTGTTTTTAGGTGATAAATAATAATAAATATGCTATGGGTTCTACTTGAGCGAGAAAATGAATATAACAAACCGAAAGAAATTATTGGGCTCTGCTTGATAGAAACACATATATACATAGTAGGTACATCTACGAATGAGGTTTATCATAATCAAATAAGTATTAGAATGATATTAAAGAAGGGGAAGCTTTGATAGGAAAAAACTTTTATTATATTTGAACAAAGATTACCAAGCCTCTCAAATTCAACTCACTCACGAAGCCTAGGGATGGGCAAATGGTTATTCGGTTCGGTTCGGTTCGGTTCGGTTATTTCGGTTTTTGGTTACGTTCGGTTATGTCTTTTACTATCCATTCGGTTAGTAACAGTTTTCGGTTCGGTTACCATTCGGTTCGGTTCGGTATGGTTATCAAAATTAATAACCGTTTGGTAACCGAAATCTTTCGGTTATTTTCGGTTAACCGAATGGTTTCGGTTATTTTCGGTTATTTTCGGTTAAATTTCAAATATTTTCGGTTAAATTTCAAAATATTTCGGTTATTTCGGTTAAATTTCGGAAATATTTCGGTTAGTTCAGTTATTTCGGTTAGTTTCGGTTATTTCGGTTCGGTTATTTCGGTTATATTTTGGTTATTTTGGTTAATTAGGGGAAATAAACATAATTTTTTTTTTTTGATATCCATGGATACCCATTGGTTATCGGTTAATAACCATTCGGTTATCATAACCAATGGATATCAAAAATAAAAATCATTCGGTTATTATGAAGTAACCATAACCTAACCGAACCATTAATTTTGGTTCAGTTCGGTTCGGTTTCATTCGGTTCGGTTATTATGCCCAGGCCTAACTAAGCTTAAGGAATATCTTATGGAATTATTCAACACACATTACTTTATTTTTTTTGCTAAAATCACACACGTTATTACAATAACTTATTCAACATACTCATGATCAACACTTCACATCCATTAAATTATTGACCATTTTTTTTCTGTCCCATTATTTTTTAACTCATATAATCTGATTAGAAATACTAGCCATTGGTCATACGATCAACGAACTCTAACTCAAACCTCGTTTGACTCCAAAATAGTGATGGTTTGGAGTCGCCATACAAATAATAAATTAATAATGTAGTAGCTTTGTCCGTTTCATTATCGCTGATATCAACTATGATCCGTTTATTTTTTATTAGGGAGTTGAGCTTCGGTAAATGCAGTAGGTGCATGTACAGCAAATACAACAAGTGCATGTGTAGTAAATGCAATAAGTGCATGTGTAGCAAATGCAGCGGGTGCATGTGTAGCAAATGCAGCGGGTGCAGGTGCAGCAAATGCAGCGGTTGCAGAAGCTTCATGAATTCGCAGTTCTAACAATATTAGGGAGTTGGGCTAAACAATTAGTATAGGGCCTTATTATGACGGTTTGTATAGCTTGACCGTCAAGTGTTTCTAGGGTTTGTGTCTTGTATATATACGTTGTGTACGCCGTTGATATCAATAACACAAGATTCACAAGTCTTACTTATCTTTATATGGTAGCAGAGCAAAATCGTTATGAGATCTAAACACCGCTCTTTTCTTTTGCTATCTCGAAGTTCGACATAGCTCCCATGTTTGTGTTCGAAGTTCGAACCAAGTTTAAGTCATGGTTGATGGTGATGAGTTTTCCGCTACCAAGAGCAGAACTACGGAAAATCGTAACACTGAAGCTGTCATGCCCTACTCCTTGTATGGCTCCGACAACCCTGGTGATCTAATTACATCAGTAATGTTAACTGGAGAAAACTATAATGAGTGGTCGGGAGAGATGACCAATGCTCTTCGTGCAAAACGGAAACTAGGTTTCGTTGAAGGAACCATACCGAAGCCACTAGCACACGATCCTAATCTCGAGCTTTGGCTTTCGGTAAACTCCATGATTGTTGGGTGGATTCGCACATCAATTGAGCCGCGAGTCCGATCAACGGTGACGTTTATCACAGATTCTCACAAGTTCTGGGAAAACCTTAAGAAGCGTTTCTCTGTGGGAAACAAGGTGCGTGTACACCACTTGAAAGAGAAGTTAGCAGTGTGCCGACAGAATGGTGATGAAATGATCGATTACTACGCACGGTTGTCAAAGATTTGGGAGGAACTCGACATGTACAAGCCACTTCCTACTTGTACGTGTAGTGCTGCTCTTGAGTATGGGAAGGAACAAGAAGAAGAAAAGATGCATCAGTTCGTGATGGGGTTAGATGAAGCTCGATTTGGTGGTATGTGTCAAGCTATCATTGCATCAGATGCATCTATAGACATTGGTGAGATTTATGCAAAGGTGGTTTGTGAGGAGCAACGTTTGAACTATCCGCCAAGGAACGTGAATCGCAACAGAACGCAGTAGGTTTCGTTCCCAAACGAGACTTGTCTTTTCACCAGATGGTCTCACATTCGTCTTCTGGTTCCAGAGGGCAAGATCAGCGTGGCTCTCAATGTGCTCATTGTGGCAGAAGTGGTCATACTAAAGAGAATTGTTGGCAGTTGGTGGGTTTTCCGCCATGGTGGGAGGAGAGATCACAAAACAGAGGTGGTGGTAGAGGAAACAGAGGCGCTAGTCGAGGAGGTGGTCAAGGAGGACGTGGTTCTTATACTTCAGATCGCATCAAAAATTATGGGGTACAAGCAACGAACGCTCACGCAACCACATCCAATTCATCATCATTTCCAGAGTTTACTCAGGAACAGTGGCGTGCTCTGTCCCAGATGATCAGTGAGAAATAGAATCCTTCATCTGATCGTCTTAATGGTAAGGCTCGTCATGGTGATTTGATCCTAGACACATGAGCTTCGCACCATATGACGGGAGATTTCTCTTTACTCCGAAATACATCGTGTATACCTCCCTATCATATTAGTTTTGCGGATGGAAATAGAACATTTGCTACTCATATGGGTGTCTTCCCGTTATCCGATCAGATTACCCTTGAGAACGTGTTGTTTGTGCCTAATCTAAATTGCTCATTAATCTCGGTTTCGAAGCTATTACGGCACACAAACTGTTTTGCAGTTCTAAGTGATACGTTGTGTGTTTTACAGTATCGTTTCACGAGGACCCTGATTGGAGCCGGTTAAGAGCGAGATGGGGTTTACTATTTTAAGGATGTTATGGCTAGAAGGGAACATCGTGTGTCTAGTTCAGTTGTTATCTCGGTTGATCAGTACTGTTGGCACCAGAGGCTTGGACATCCATCGTTTTCAGTTTTATCGTCATTACCTATGTTTTCCTCTTCAAATAAATTTGTTGTCCCTAGTCCGTGTGACACTTGTTTTAGGGCAAAACAGACTAGAGAAGTTTTCTTCGGAAGTTTGCATAAATCAAAAGAGTGTTTTGCTTTGATTCATTGTGATGTTTGGGGTCCATACCGAACTCGTGCTTCGTGTGGAGCAGTTTATTTCTTAACAATCGTTGACGACTATTCACGCGCTGTATGGACTTACTTACTCCTTGAGAAATCCGAAGTTCGATCTGTTCTGCAAAACTTATGTGCAATGGCAGCAAAACAATTCGGTAAAGACATAAAAGTACTTCGAAGCGATAATGGTACAGAGTTTATGTACCCTTCGCGTTTCTTTCGTGAAAATGGCATTATTCATCAAACCTCATGCGTTGATACTCCACTGCAGAACGGCTGTGTTGAAAGAAAACAAAGACACATCCTCAACGTATCGCGTGCTTTGTTGTTCCAAGGAGGCTTACCTATTAAGTTTTAGTGAGAAGCTGTGATGACTGCAGCTCATCTCATCAATCGTACTCCGACTGATGTTCTTCACGGTCGGTCCCCATATGAAGTCCTTCATGGCGAAAATATGATCAGTTGCGTGTATTCGGAAGTCTGTGTTACACACATCTTCGTGCTCGGGACAAGGACAAATTTGGTCCCAGAAGTAGACGATGTGTCTTCGTTGGGTACCCTTTTGGTCAAAAGGGATGGAAGGAGTTCGATTTAGATACGGAAAAGTTCAATATTTCCCGAGATGTTGTGTTTCACGAGAATGAGTTCCCTTTCTCGTCAAAGTCAGATTCGACGCCTCTGGTTAAGTCACGATGCACCTATTCGTCTCAGGTGAACGATGATGACTGGTTAATTGAACCAGATACGGTGCGAAACGACAGGGGGAGTTCGGATTTTCTTCTCTCTATCGACGATGCCAACGAAACCTCCGGTATTGATGTTTTGATACGGTGGTGATGCAATGTTGAATGCAATGTTGCAGGAATCTGGGTTAGCCCAGAACATGTGGGGGGGGGGGGAAGCTCTGGTTACCTCAAATTATATCCTGAACAAAATCTCACACAAAGTCACAGGAAAAACTCCTTACTTGGGAAAGGTAATGTACCTTCGTATAAATACCTGAAAGTGTGGGGGTGCCTGGCAAAAGTTGCAGTTCCGCTTCTGAAAAAGGTCACCATTGGACCTAAGACGGTAGACTGCATCTTTATCGGATATGCGCATAAAAGTAGTGCCTATCGGTTTCTGATACATAAATCAGATATACCAGACATTCATGTAATCACGATAATGGAGTCAAGGAATGCGTCCTTCTTCGAAAATGTGTTTCCGTGTAAGGATAGAGGAAATCCTAAACGAACTCGTGATAAACGAGATGCTAGCAATGAGGCAAGCACTTCAGGCACTTCTACAAACGAAGAAAAAGAAGAAGAAGTTGAACCTAGACGAAGCAAGAGAGCTCGTAAGGAAAAGACATTCGGCTCTGAGTTCATAATGGCATTCCTCGCGGAAAGTGGTCCAAGAACTTTCATGGAAGCGATGTCTACACCCGATGCACCTTTCTAGAAGGAGGCATCTAACAGTGAAATCAACTCAATTATGCAAAATCATACTTATGAGTTGGTAGATCTACCTCAAGGTTGCAAACCTCTTGGGTGTAATTGGGTCTTCACCACAAAGCTGAAAATCGATGGCTCTATAGACAAGTATAAGGCCAGACTTGTGGTACAAGGATTTCGTCAAAAGGAAGGACTGGATTTCTTTGACACTTATTCTCTAGTGACGAGAATAACTTCGATTCGCATGCTGATTGGAATCGCAGCTTTAAGAAACCTTGAAATACATCAGATGGATGTCAAGACTGCTTTCTTAAATGGAGATTTAGAGGAAGAGATTTATATGAACCAACCTGAGGGTTATGTTGCTCCCGGACAAGAGAAGAAAGTATGTAGACTTGTGAAATCGCTATACGGACTCAAGCAAGCTCCGAAGCAATGGCATGAAAAGTTTGACAGTGTAATGATGTCAAATGGCTTTCACATCAATGAATGTGATAAGTGCATCTATATCAAAAGTACTCCACAAGGATATGTGTTGTTGTGTTTGTACGTAGATGATATACTTATCATGGGAAGCAACAAAGACATAATCAATCAAACGAAGAATATGCTTAGTGGAAAGTTTGATATGAAAGACATGGGATTAGCGGATGTAATTCTAGGGATTAAGATTATTCGAAATTCAAAAGGAATAATTCTGTCTCAAGACCATTACGCTACAAAAATCCTAGAGAGGTTTAAGACCTACTCAAATGGGACTGCAAAAACTCCGCTTGATCCTCAAATTCATTTGACAAAGAATTCAGGTGAAGCAGTGTCACAAGTGGAGTATGCAAGAGTCATCGGAAGTCTTATGTACTTGACGAATTGTACTAGAACCGATTTAGCGCACTCAGTAAATGTACTAAGTCGCTACACGACTAATCCATAACATACTCATTGGAAGGCCATAACTAGGGTATTAAATTATCTACGATACACTAAATGTTATGGGCTGCACTTCGGTAAAGAACCAGCAGTTCTGGAAGGGTATAGTGATGCCAATTGGATTTCAGATTCCAGAAACTCCAAATCCACGAGTGGATATGTCTTTACTCTTGCTGGTGCAGCAATATCCTGGAAATCTTCCAAACAAACACTCTTGGCCAGATCAACCATGAAGTCAGAGTTTATAGCTTTAAACAAAGTTGTAAAGGAAGCAGAATGGCTTCGAAACGTTCTGGAAGATATCCCGATGTGGGAAAAACCAGTGCCAGCATTACGTGTACACTGTGATAGTCAGTCGGCTATCTCTCGGGCACTGAGTAACCTATATAATGGTAAATCTCGTCACATAAGAAGACGACATAAGACCATTAAATAATTGATCTCAACTAGTCTACTTATGATAGATTACATCAAGTCGGCTGATAACTTAGCGGATCCGTTCACCAAAAGTTTGTCGCGAGATCAAATTGTAAAATCATCAAAAAGAATGGGTTTAAAGCCTATAGACAAAGATGACGTTTGACAGATACCCCAACTACGTGACTGGAGATCCCAAGATCTAGGTTCAAAGGGAAAACAAAGTTGAACTGATTCGAAATTGAGCACTGTGAGACTATGTCTCTGCCCAGTTCCTAGGATGATAAAACAGTGCTACCTATGAATATTGAGGATAAGCGTTGGCTTTTAATGATTGCTTAGCTTTGTAATAGTGGAGTGTGACAGGACACTTCTGAAAACAAGCTGATAACAGATCACCTAGTGAATGTGAAATGAGGGCCGTTTCTAGGAGAATGAAAGAGAAGGCTATATTCTCCAAGTTCACTCATGAAAAACCAGGAATGTTCAAGGCCAAAATGAACACAATAGAGAACAAAGTTCTACGAGAAAATGTCGCTGTGCGATACCTGTTGTCTAGGTTTACATCAAAATATGAGTGGTTCAAGACATCATGTTCACCTCCCGGCCGAGTAAACCCGACAGATATTAAAAATGATTGGTTCAAAGCTGAAAAACGCTACCTCTCAGATACAGTTACATTTTCGTATACTCTCGAAAGTCTATCTACGTCTAGTCGAGTCTAGTCAAGTATGTCTAGTAAAGTCTAGTATGTACAATTTTCATATGTTTAGAGTCATTTCTATTCATGTGGGGGATTGTTGGAACAAAATTTTTATCAAAGCTTGCGGGCTTGATAAAATTGGGTTTGTGTGAATGGTTTAAGCCCATTCAAATGAAATGTTTTCATTGGCTATAACTATTGAGAAATGTTTTCTCTTGAATATATATATGGAGTGGTCGTATCATCCTATAGGTGTCGATCGATACCCCTTGGTATCGATCGATGCTTGACGGGCATTGGGCTTTTGAGCTGATTTTAAAATCGCAGCCGTCTAGAATATTATGCGGAATATTCTCTGTACTTGTTAATCAAGTCCACGAAAAACCCTAGCCTCTCTCCTATATATACTGGCCGATTTTCACCAGAAAAAATATCCTCTTAAACACAAAAAACACATCCTAAAAGTTTTAGCAAAAGTTCTTTCAATTCTCTACTGCTTAGAGTAAATCTTTATTCGAGAGTATCGTAGTTATAATGTTCGACAGATCTGTTATCGAGTGTACGCGATAACAGATTCCTTTGGTTGTATCCTGGGACTCATGGATCTATTATAAACATCGCACTACGGAAGATTTTTTGAGTTAAGGAAAGAGATTCATCTCGCCTCCATTGATTTATTTATGCTTCATCGTTTTATTAATCTCCTGTTTCCTTACCGTTTATTTATGTAATCGTGATTAAATTTATTCCTGTCTATTGTGCGAAATTTTGGTCCTACATGTACAGCTTGACTGTCAAGTGCTTCTAAGGTTTGTATCTTGTATATATACGTTGTGTACGCCGTTAATATCAATAAAACAATATTCATAAGTCTTACTTATCTTTACATTTTTGCTATCGACTAAAAAATTATGTTGCTTATTTCATTGTAGGATTTAGAAACACATTTTGATGGGTAGCGATAAAAAGTTTAAAACGCTAAAAAAATCTTGCATATAAAATTTGTAATCGCTAGGCAGTAGTCACCAAATTTCGTTCTCAAATATGTCACTAGTTCAAACAAACATAATTTCATTGTCGAAAGATGTTGTTCGGATGAAAAAAAACAAAAATTAAACAACAACTTACATCGGATGCTCAACGAGCGTGTAGGCCCAAAATCATTTATAGCAGTTTTGGGCTTTTTCGAATAACAAAGGGAAAAGTAGGACCCAAGTGGGTTATTCAGTAGTCACTACTACCTGTGAAGTAATAATTAAATATCTTCTTCTTTTATCTTCGTACTCAAGAAGTAATATGTATTTGTTAGGTATTTTATATAATTATTCTAAGAAAATGATGCTTTTATTTTGTCCTTTTAACGAAACTATATAGCATCAAATAGTTTGTTGAGATTGGAGTGAAGAACAAAATAGTAATTAAAACCCATTTATTTATTTATTTTCTTATTATTATTATAAAATAAAAAAACTACATTCATAAAAAAACTCAAATTTTAAAAAAAGATAGGAGTACAAATATATTTATTTCTACTTGTACAAGCAAAAAGTAGTGAAAATACAGAAGAAAAATGGAGAAACAATATTCACCGTTTCAATCTGTATATAGCGTAAAGATCTCTTTCATGCATAGTCTTCTTCTCTGCAAAAATCTCTAGCAAAGATCTGAGGATTTCTTGTTCTATTTTATCTTCTTTAACATGTCTTATTATCATCATTTTAATATAAAAGCGACAGAAATAAAGAGAGAAAGATTAAGACAAGAGAAGATCCGTAAGAGAATCTAATTCTTGCATCGGATCCGGACATCACAACAGATTGCGGCGGAGGGTTGTAGTAGTAAAACGGAAAATAGGGAACGATTGGGTTTGGCGGCGGCGTAAAAGGATAGTTCCCTCCACTTTTCGGCGGCGGATAATAGTAGCCACCGCCGCTTCCGGCTCCAGATGGTGGTGGACGGTAAGAGCCAGACTGAGAAGGAGGTGGATAGTAGTAGTAAGGACCCCCTTCACTACCGCCGGAGCTAGGAGGCGGAGGACAGGCGGTGGTGGTGGTGGTAGCTGGAGGCGGCGGAGATGGAGACGGAGGAGGAGGAGAAGGGTTTGGCTGACATGGATTGTCACAAGAAGTGCACATTGTACAGTCTACGATCTGAGATTTTGCTGACGTCAGCGGAGTGTGTGTGAAGAAGAAGAGAAGGTGGAAAAGAAAAAGGAAAAGATGGAATGTTTCCATTGTCGGTATGAATCTGGAGTTTGTGTCTGGTGAGAGAATCTGAAAATGAATTTGAGGAAGAAGGAAGAAGGAAGAAGGGAAAGAGGAAGAGAAGGCAACAAGTGTTAGAGTGAAGCAAAGGAACGTGTAAGACTGTATCCATTACTTCTTTTTTTATTTCCTACCATTTGTTTTGTTTTTTAAACATTTTTCAACGTTAAAACTTTATAAATATAAAAATACGTCAAAAAACGAATCTTACATAAAGCTTAAAAATACACGAACTCTATATAATTTGGACGTTTAATACACAAATTATTTTGATATCCAGAAAAATACATAGACTAACGTTGGCATCCGTTTTAATACTCAAACTATCAATCACTCTGTGTTTAATACCTAAACTACTAAATTTCGTATATTTTACAACATTTATATTTTGAAAACCCGATATTACCCTCCTTTGTTTATTAAATTCGAATTATTTTATTAAAAAAAACAAAATTTATAATTTATAAAAATAAATTTAAAAAATGAAAAAGAAATTAAAAACAAAAACAAAAACAAAAATTATTTTTCTTCCTCCTTCGACCACCGTCATCCTTCTCTTCTCCTCTCATTAACCAAATCTACACTCCATCTTCCTCCTTCGACCACAGTCATCACCATGAAGAGAATCGCACCAGAGACTGCAACAACGAGTATCCACATGAAGAGAGCCATGTTGATTGGGTTCTTAAGCCATTCTTTCCCCATATTCATCAGAGAAGTCCAATGGATTTTACGGTGAAGCACACCACTGATTCTTTCCCGGAAATTATGGCTGCTTGATGAGCTCGTCTCTTTCCTTCGACATTTTCATGAATTTAGCAGAAGGAGAACCGAATTTCAAAAGTTTGGTTCTACTAGATGCATCGGGAATCGGCCAACTCTTAGGTTTACCAACACCGATCAGAGTTCTTCGAGATGTTGAAACATCGAGAGGACAAAGAACCCCAGTTTTCCCAGAACCATTAGATTCTTCAATCTCACCTTTCAAATTTCCACCGCAGTTCGATCCCATTTTATCTCTCTCTCTCTCTTGAAATATCAGATCTCGTGGGAAAAAGCTACTCAAAGGCATATATGCTTTGCAAGCTTAAACATTGTTGGCAAAGAATATAAAACCCAGAAAGAAGAAGAAATATTTTAAAATTGACTCAAAGGGGACAAGATTCTACTTGCCGACGACGAAGCTTCTCTCAGCACATTAATACCAACCAAGTCTTCGAAACCAAACAAATCAGAATGATGAATCGATCCGTAACAAGCTTAATCAAATGAGGATAAAAAGCTTCTAAATTAGAAACCTCGGATTATCAGAAACAGAAACCAGAAGTCAAAATCACCATTAAATTGGCTTCGATTTCAAACCCGAAATGAGAGGATGAGAGAATTGAAAGAAAATAAATCACAGATCTGGTTGAAAAGATAAAGATCAAACTTGAACAAGCAACAAGAAAAAAAGAAAATAAATCCCAGATATGTTCGAAGGAGAAAGAAGAAACAATTTTTGTTTCTAATTTCTTTTTCATTTTTGATTTTTTTTAAATTTATTTTTATTTTTATTTTTATTTTTATTTTTATAAATTATAAATTTTGTTTTTCTAATAAAATAAATTGAATTTAATAAATAAAGGAGAGTAAAATCGGATTTTCAAAATATAAATGTTGTAAAATACACGAAATTTAATAGTTTAGGTATTAAACACCGAGTGATTGATAGTTTGAGTATTAAAACGGATGCCAACGTTAGTCTATGTATTTTTTTGGATGTCAAAATAATTTGTGTATTAAACATCCAAATTATGTAGAGTTTGTGTATTTTTAAGCTTTTTTCTCCTTCTTTATATCAAGCGTGTTACTTTTAAAAAAAACGTGAGAAGTCAATACGAATAATCTTAAAATAGTTGACCGAAAGATCTAAAATTTTATTGAGACAAAAGGCTGAATTTTACCAATACCACTTGTACCAAAAAATCTGAAAGGAACATGTCCAATGCAACATTATGTATTCCAATAGATTTACCAAATCTTTCTACTTTAAAAAAAAATAAAAATATATATATATATTGCTCTCGCTCTCACGATATGCCTTACCTTCCAATAGATTCGGTCTCTATATACCAGTCTTAAAGAAAATATTGTTCATAGACTAGCAAAGTAAGAAAATTAAAATGAATGATAAAAAAAGAATTCTGCTCAAACCGATTAAAAAAAGAAAGAATTACGTGCATTTGCTAATTCGATTGTTTTTTGCTAATATAGGTTTTGAAACGCAGAGCGGAGACGTGGAAAATTAAGGACGGTTGGATGAAAGAAGCTCATAGGATCCGATGAGAAGGCGTAAGATCGAAAATGAGCACGTGCATGTTGGCTCGATTATCAGTACTGAAGTAAGTAAAGTAGTGCCTTTTCATATTTGTTCGGATCTCTTTTTTAATGTTGTGAAGCTTAAGTACATTTGTATTAATGAGCTTCTCTATATCTATGTATTTAAATTAGCGCAGACATCATTTAAAAGGGGAGTTTATAATAAAAAAAAAAGGTAAGAAAAAGTAATAATATGGATGAGTGTGTAATGGGCACATGAGCAATAATAAATAAGATACTCGGGCACTGTGCAGTGTGAACTATAATGAACCTTCACCCATTCTCTAACGAAAAGCCACACCAACTTGTTTTGAGCTTATTTTCTTCTTTCTTTTATTTTTCATATATTCATTTCATATATTTCATTCAACTAATTTTAATAAGTTTTTAAACCAAAAGTTACACACACAAAGAAAACAAAACTTGAAAGAAACACGACTATACGAGTATGACAAACACGATGAACACGTTTCAAATTAACATAAATAGTAAGTGAAGAGTAAATCGTTCTATTGCATAAGATATCGTTGTACATATGGGGAAAATAAAATAAACTACTCAGATCATCAATTATTATTATTTGAAAGTGGAGAGAAGAACGACCTAATTATTTTTTGAGATGAAACTCGTATCGTAAATAATAAATAAAAAGATTACCAAATTAGGGGAGAGGTTGAATAATGGAAGAATATATCTCAGAGAGAGATACGACGCCGGATCCGGAGGTAACCAAACTTGCCAGCTCCAGGTGAGGAACCTTCGAATATGAGTGGCAAATACCCTGTCGCAGCTTTGTATCTCTGCTGAATCTGAACATTTCACCACCATTACCATTTATATATATATATATATATATCCATTCACCACATCATATATATATATTATATAACCAAGTTCCTACTACTAACTTGGATATTTTGAAGTGAATAGAACCTCTATAATAAATACATATGTACCTCGAGAATTTGTTGGCTGCTGCGCAATGAGTTACGGCCTATGACGCAGACTGTCCCACCGGATCCACCACCGGTGATTTTGGCTCCATATAAAGTTCCGTCATCCGTTTTAGACTTGTTATGCTGCATCCCTTGTACTAACTGGACCAGCCTGTTCGTTCCGTCTGATCCTAGTCCGCACGCGCTGTAGCTATGGTGACACTGAACAAACAAGGACAGCCAAATGATCAAGAAACTCAATCTGTAACTTCAACTCTCCCTCTAGATTTCTTTTCGCATTCAGACTAGACCAAGTCCGGTAGTCTGAAGTGGTACCTGATAAAGAAGTCCCCCAAGAGCTGTAAGCTGCTCATCTGACGTTGCAGAAGTCAAAAGGGCTTTAAAACTCTACACAAGAAGCACCATATATACCAACCAACCAGAAAAGAATTAAAAAGCAGAAGATGAGAAGGTTTTACGTATTGTTACATGTAGACTGTTAATTAAATATTAAAAGAACGGACCTTAACCCGGAAGTTTTCGTATATAGGGTGTCTGGCAGGAGCTCTGACACTGTATGAACGCTTTTGATCAATCACTGTGACCGGATCATCGTGATCCAAGTATTCTTCAATGAATGTCTGACCCAGCATAAAATCTGGAAGCTTATCTGCATAGCGGGCTTCATATCTGCAACATAACCAGAGCTATGTGTATTAGCTGATAATACGCTGGTGTGTGAATTACTAAACGCTTTTAGTTCGATATATTTTGCAAGATGAGACCATGGATGGTTTCAACCACTTCTGTTCTCACCTGTGAGGCGACAAATTGCACAGGTAATCTAATGAAGCTTCAGTCTCAAGTAGCTCAATCCCTTCATCCTCTAGTTCTTCTGGGTTGCCTCCATTAGCACTTGAAATTGATTGTGACAGAATAGAAGACGCCATTGACTTTATCATCTTCCGCCCCATGTAGGCACCAACTCTGACCGACCTATAGTCTGCACCTCCAACGCTGCGAGATAAAGCCAATTATTCAACGGAATGAGATGCGTTGAGGAATGAAATATGAGATGCTTCGACTAAAGGACGCAGCATATGAAGGTCTAAACATGTGGTTCGCGTCCTTAAAAAAGCATCCACAAATCCTGTTTTTTTCTTTAATTGAATGTAAAGCTCAATAGCTAGATCAAACTCAAAGCAGCGTTCATTGTAAAAAAGTTCTTTGGTTGAATAAATTTTACATTCAATTCAAAAAAGAATCCGCAATATTCTGAGTAAAAGGAGAAAAAACAAGTTTTATGTCTAGTGAACTCAAAAAGTATGAAGTGCGTGAAGCAATAGGCATAACAATTAAGAGGAAAACAGAAACGATACTGATAGAGAATACCCATTTACCTGTGTCGAATTCCGGAATCAATTCCCCAAAATCTGACATGGTTGGGAATTTCAACAAGCCCAACTACTTCTGCAGGCTACATGGTTTTTTTTTGTTTGAAAAGTTAAAAAAGAGGAGTAGATCAAGTCCAGAAAGAAGAGATATTATATGTACTATAAAAAATGGTGATCTTTTACTTCTAGCTTAGGCGTTACTAAGACCTACTTGGCAGATCATGGCCAACAGTTTGTTGGCTTCCCCACAGGACGAAGTCATCTGATCCATAACACCACATGGAGCTCCAACAATGTGATTCTCCACCTACCAGGCAACAGAAGAGCATCAGAAAACCAAAACATTGCACAAAGTTAGGAAAGAAGATGCTGAACATCAAACCTTTTGGCAGAGTATAGCAAGATCTCGGGGGCTGATACTCAGTCCTGCACATTTATATCGACCAATTGTTGGAATAGACAAAACTAAGATGCGTAGAATCAAAATTTCAGTGTTTCTATATGGTATGTTCAGCTATGTCAAATGACTTCTGTTTTTTCACCAACGTTCATGATCATATGACTATCATTTATGACAATATGTTAAATTGAATTACCATGGGCAGCAGCTATTGCGGACATGCTTGCCACCTCCACAGCAGCAGATGAAGATACACCTTTACCTTCAGGCACAGCAGAAGAAACCTGAGAAAACAAATTATCAGTCAAATGATGGACGCAGGTCTCGGATTTTTTTTAAGAAACTAGTCTGAATCAGGAGGGATTCTGCAGCAGAAAATGATAAATTCTAACAAAAGGATGAAAAAAAATCGCACCAGCAAGCTGATGCTATCCTCAAAACGCACACCAAGTTCTGTCATCAATACCAAGATTGTCCCAGCAACATATGCTGCCCACCTGGAAGATATTACTACCTTGTTAACAGAGAAAACTTACAGAAGTAGTTCACACAAAAGAGGAAAGACTCACTTCTGTGCTGGATCCTGAGCAAAGAACTTCCTTGCTTTTTCATAAGAAATTGGTTCATCTCCATCCATAAAATCAGACAAATCCATGTCAAAAGTAGGGGCACGATTGCTGATCTCCGATCCATATGAGACCTAAAACACAAAGATTCAAGAAAATCTCAGCAGGACCACAAAGCAAAGTCATAAGCTAGGACAATCAACTTTATTGTAAAAACAAGCCCATAAATGTGCATATAGACTTATTTCAAATACTCTTACTTACAATTTGCAGAACTGGTGTTGGTACTTGTCCCTTAGCTTGCTGTCGGGCTTGCGCATGTTTCCACAGTCTATGTTTTCCAGGATGGTTTCTTTGAACAGCTACATGGCAAGCTTCCCTTATTGGCATCTGAAGTTGTGAGTATATAGATAAGGAAATTGTTGGGGTCAATTAAAATAGACGATACTCTGGCAAGGAGGAACTTATGGGATTTTTACAATTACTACATAATACATAAGACAGAATGATCTTTTGTTGGAAGGGACTTAGATAAATGCAATAAGTTGAACTACTGCAAATATATTCTATTTGGCAGTAGATACCAAACAAAACATAGGAAACCAGACACAAGTGACACCCGAAACCAATACTAGAGAATTTTGACCTGCAAGACAAGGCTTCCTGAATAGTCGGCAATTCCACCCATCACATCTAACCTTCCAGGTGCTCTGGCAACAAAGATTTCTTCCTGCAAAAGCATAAAGGTGTCTCAGCAAATAACAACTCAACTCAGAGTTATGAGAGGCTAACTTAACCTGATGGCATAATTGTTCCTTATGAAAGATGCTTGCACCAATTAAAAGAAATGATGCCATTATCTAATTGTGTCTTCCAAGAATACTCATAATAAAACCATGCTTTTGGAAAAGCTGGAAGTTGATTTTTGCAAGGCAGTGAACGCACTAGGCATTAACTCAGGCCATTATTTTTTTCTATATCTTTTTAGTATAATGCTTACTGGAGCAACAAAAAAAGTCGAGAAAACAAGAAATATATGTTACCTCCCAATTGAAGAGCCCACCAGCAGCTTTTCGCTCACGCATGGTTTTCTTCTCCATACTCTTCTCAGAATCATGAATAACTTCTAGCTTGGCTAAACTCTTAAGAAAGGTCCATGTATCTGAAAGACCTTGAACGTCGCCTTGAAGGATATCAAAATCATCGGTGCACCTGTAAGATAAGTGAAGGTATAAGGAAAAAGAAAAAGAAAAATAGAAAATAGCCAGACAAAACCAATACTTACGACTCCACCAATGAGTTGCTCTCATTCGCTTGAACTGTAGGTGATGATCCAGCAGATTGACCTAGTTCATCTTCAGCCCTTGAATACCACTCCGGAATAGCAATGTCCCTTCCAGGTACCCTCTGTAGCTGATATCCCAGGATTATCGCATCACGTAATCTTCTTGCACCACTTAACTGTAACACACAGAAGCAGAAGACACCAACTGAAATACTTCCAACATAATTTTCTTTAAAAAAGGATTCTGCTGATAAGATTTAAAGTCTTATCATAGGATCCCACAGATAAGATACTTTGCATGGCACAGTACTCCGGAAACCTAATAATATCTCGATGATTCAAATTGAACAATATGATTTAACTATTTAGATATAACATATACCTTATCTGATGCGCAATGTCTTCCAATGGCTGTCTCCTGTAAGATGTGAGCTGCAATCTATCATTGCACCAGTGGGCAAATAAGAGAAGTTAGTTTACAGGCTGTATGAATTTCAGGAAAGGACTTAATACATTCTCAGAATCTTACAGCTTAAAGATAAATGAAAACAAGATGGAGCATCTACCTCGCCACCATTGATGCCACCCTCGTAGCAAGGTTTCAAGCTAACTGCACGTTCAAGATATGGCTTCCATTGGCCCATTAATAGGTCTCTCCTGATCATCTCAACACCACATTGATAAAACTGCCCCAGAATTTGACCAGAAAATGTGAACATACAGTCCAAATATTTAAAGTGAAAGAACTAAGGTAATTACGGACAAGAAAGTCAAAATGAAAAGAGGAATTGGTTGAACCTCGAGCATATTTCTCAGAAACGGTTCTTCATTGAAATAATCTCTGCGCACAAAGACAAACGGCACCTTGTACGAAAGGGCTTCACTGACAGTGCCATAACCAATTTTCCCTGAAACCATGGAAACGGCTATTATAGAAATGCCAGCAGCCGTCTAATCTAATTGTCTATTTCTTAATCAGGTTACATACTGACCAAGCATACAGTCAGATGCAGCTATTAAATCAGGCGTATAAGCATCCTTAGCAAGCTTTACAAAATTTGGTGGAAGCTCCTGCGACTCAGATGCGCCACAAACCTGAACAGCATATTGACAAGTTTAATCAACAGCATAGAATCCTCTACTCGAGAGTATACATAAACAGACGCAGGGAAAATGTTAGGAGATACCAGACACAACCAGCCAGTCGGTAGTGATTCTTCTTTTAAATTCCAGCCTGAGGGCTGCACGTGAGAAAAAGACCAAATAACTGAAAATGAGAATTAAGTGTTTTGAGTAGTACAAAATAAACAGTACGCAGACATGACCAATGAGCATGTTTATGCATGATCAATGAGCACCAATTTAAAAACACAATACACAATAAACATTACATCAAAGCATTAGTTTGGAGGAAAAAATTAATGAAACTATCAAACGGAAGAAGAAACAGCCAGACCTGTCCACCAAAATTGAGTATAACAACATTCACATCTTCAGCGATCCCGAGTTCTTTCCTCACCTGACCAAAAAGGGCAATATATGTTATTTGGATTATTTGTACGACTGAAGATAAAATCAAGAAAATGTTGTTGACAGACCTCCTTGCGAGATTTATGAAGTCTCCTCACTACTAATGGCACATCAATGACATCACGAAAAGCAGGCACTACGAGATAACAAGGAAATAAAGGTAAGGCAGTAAAGCAGAATATAGTTGAAAGAAAGAAAACAAAATTTAGACAAAAGACCAGAAAAATGGTAAGTAGAAATGCTGCATACTTGGACAATATCCTGGGAGGCGAATTAGGAACTCGCAGTGAGAATAATCTTCCGCTATCTATGTCAGAGAAGAAAAGTATTAACTCCAACTTGGCAAATTCATTATTAACTACAGTTTATGTGCCAATAAGAAAATGAGTATTGACCACATCCTACTAGCCAATAAAAGAGAGGATTCAGATTCCACAAAGAATTATACCTGCCAAACGATGGAGCGATGGTGATATCCAGCAGCCATCACGTATTCAGCATAGATAAAATCCCAGCTAAAAGTAACATACAGAAAAAAAAATCCAAATGAAATTTAACTATTTCACAACAAACATTTCCTTCTAAACCAGACGAGGTGAAAACTTGATAACATAATTTTTGAATGGTAGAGACAAAATTACAGTACAGGCCATGAACGTGGACTACAACCAGGAGAAGACTTCAGGCCAAACAAGACAAAAAAAAAAGGATAGTAGCACAGCAAATATGTCACCTGAAATTGGTGACACAGACAGAACGTATCCCAGCATCAGCCGCTGCACGGCACGCCACAGGGACAACATCAGACACCTGTTTATAACAAATGATAAAAAAAAAAATCTTGGTAGGAAATGATGGAGTACAAAGCAAAAGTCCAGAGAAAATAACAGGTGGGTCTGATAAAAGTGCTACCACGAAATCGGCTTTGATAGAATGAAGCCACTCCACTTCTGTTTCCAATATTGCAGCTCGAGGAACCACAGCTGTTTCGACATACTAAGCACACCAGCATCAAAATGTTAACAAAGCCAAAATACATTCAAGGGACAAGAATCATTGAAGTGATAAAATCAGTGAACCATTTCTAACGAGGCAAGACGATCGACTGTCAATGCATCAGCTTGCACAGCTCCACAATCCAAAAGAACCTAAAAAAGTAAACGACACATAAGAATCCCATATTTCCTCATTTCGAGTAGCCATTAAATCATCGTCACTGAGTTAGAAAACCTTTCGAATCTTTAGCCTCGGAGACTGAATTTCGGATGTGAAGACGAAATCAGGCGCACCGGTGACGACATGAACATCATGCCCCGCCGCGATCAAGTGACGAACAACCTGAAACACCACAAATTAGCCGGATTAACCACGATCGAACGAACGATGGAAGAGAAAACAAAACGCAGGAACCACAGATGAAACCGATGCAGAGAGAGAGAGAGAGAGAGAGAGAGAGAGAGAGAGAGAGTGAGAGGGAGAACGAACCTCGACAATACGAGTGGCGTGACCGAAACCATGTCCAGTGACGTAGTAAGCGAAGACTAGGTGCTTGCTGGAAGCAGAGACGCCTTCGTTCTCCTCAATCCTCATTTTCTTCGGCGGGAAACAGTCTCTCAGGCGAGCTCTGAGAGGAGAAATTGATAATTGACTGATTCGAAGTAAGTAAGAAGAGGAAGAAGAAGATGGCTTAACTCTCCAGCTTTAATGGCAATTTTGTCCTTTCGCTCATAAGATAAATCTGAAATAACCGAAATTCAATTTTTAGTTTTTTCCTCGAAAATCTTTAAATTTTATCTTTTGCTGAAGGAGGTTACGTAGACGCTCTCTCAATCGATTAAAAATTGCAATATTCAAAAACTTTGGATTGCATAAATAATTGAAAGTATCATGGTTTCTTATCTAAAACAGGAAAGCTATACTAGGGGATTTGCCGATTTGGACGTAAAACTACAATTGATCTTATCCGCAAATATCCATATGAATCATCGACCTTACAATTTAATCCAATTCAGAGTTAATTTCTAAACAAACCAAAAATGAAACATTTTCCATCGTTGTAATATATTTGATTAGTTTTCTGTAACGTTTTTTCTCCAAAAATTACTATTTTCAGCGGCAAGTTTATGTGCAAGTTGAAGATAAGATCATCATTTAATTATTTTTTATTAAACTTTACAATTCTGACGACTGACGAGGCAGATGATTTCTGTGACAACCCAGAAAAGCAAATCACTTCTTGTAGAGTCAACATCAGGAGTATTTTTATTCCATGATCTATCTCTTTATTTAAACTTTCTATTTTCATTCAGTTTCAAATAATTATATCACAAAATCTGCCCTATAAAATAAAGAATGCACCCGTCTTATCTCTTATGTTGGTCGAATCATTTGTGCAGCAAAGGAGTTTCCAGAAAAGAGTTCACTATTCTTGTGTGGTCGGAGGATTCTAAAAACTGGAACATGGAGGTAGTTTATGATATGATCTAATCTGGCATAAAGATTTTGTCACTGATTTTATTTAAGTTTATTGGGATTATGTAGAGATTAATAGGTTATGAGCCTTAATCTCTAAGGAGTGTGTGAAGATTGTTCCACATCAGAAGTGGGAAAGGACATTGAGTAATATATAAGGGACTTGGACCAATCCACTCATTGTCAATTGGTTTTGAGTTGGAAACCCATGAAACTTAACATGGTATCAGAGCTCGAACACACGCTGCCCGTAATCCGGCCCAGAAGAAGGCTCGACCGCCCCAACCCGATGATTGATGGTCTGTCGAGATTAATGGCTAGAAGAGTCATTATCTCGAGGGGAGGTATTGGATTAGGTATAGATTAAGGCCTATGGGAGTGTGTGAAGATTGTCCCACATCGGAAGTGGGAAGCGACATTGAGTAATATATAAGGGACTTGTGCCAATCCACTCATTGTCAATTGATTTTGAGTTGGAAGCCCATGAAACTTAACAAAGCTTGAAACCAATTAGGAAGATGACTGTGACGTAACTTCTGATCTTGTTTTGATGAATGTTAAATTATATTCAAACCCGAAAAAAACGTTTCTACATCATTGATGCGAACTTATAGAATAAAAAGCTATTCCGAGACAAGGAAGGTTTACGTACGTTTTATTTTATGTTTTGGGCTTTTCATTTACTTTGGGTTTTCATATTTGTTTGGAGGTTAGATTCGTTTACGATTCAAGGTTATTAGTTAAGAGCTGTATAAGTAGTTTTGTTTTGCTTCTTATCCTTTTTAATTAGGAATCCTAATTGCACGAAGTCTAGAGGTTATTGGGTGTTCATGGAGAGGTTGATAATGCTACCTCATGCAAAAACCATCGATAAACCCGTTTAAAGAACATGTTTGGAATCTTAAAACGTAAAAGGAAAATTGGATATTTTATGTGGAAAGCCCTTTTAGGTGCGGTGATCTCAGTGTGGTGGAGACTATTAACTAATCGTTCTCTATATGCACACATACATTTCAATGATGGGTTCTCTCTCGGACAAACCTTCGGCTCCCATTACTTCTTCTTCGCCTTCATCCAGCTTGGGACGACAAATATTCTGGTTTACAAGAGAGTCGTTGGGATATTTCTTTTCTCCTTCTAAAATTACATAACTTGATTTATGTCATGATTTGCATATTAAACAAAAGAATCGCTTATGCTCAAATTTTGAGACATACTCACTGGATTTGACCCATATGGTATAAAATCCAATGATTGGTCCGTTTTTTTTAAAACAATTCAGTGAATTGATGGTCCTTTTCCACATATTTGTGCTCTCATTCATGAACCTTGTGAAAGATATGTTAGAAGTGGGCTGCACACCTCTTTTTTAACCCAACCCAAATTAAGATGGGTAACCATGAGGTCCGACAAAGTTAGGTCGGCGTCCATCGCGAAGAAAAACTAAGATCTCCGAAAAAAGGAAGATCAGCGAGAGAAAAGAAAACCACCTATATCAATCTAAGAGAAAAAAAGAAATCGTCTACCGCCTAAGTACCTATAAATAGAGAAGTTCCTCATTGAGAAAGGGGGGGGGGGGGATTCACCACACACATTAATGGAGATCCTCAGATACGAGCTCTCCCGACGAATTGATCCAGAGACAAGCTCTCCCGACGAGCTCACCCGAAAATAAGCTCTCTCGACGAGCCCTCCCGAAGATCGATTATAAACTCCCTAGAGAATTCCGAGATTATCGCCACACGCTTACCGATAACTAATCTCAAAACCCTTACTCGCAGCTAGACAGTTCGGCAGTCTTCTCACTATACAATATGAATTACAAATGGTTTGATCCCTGATCGAAGGGTACGTAAGCAGCCTTTCACAAGGCACAACTATAAAATCAATAAAATCCAAAATGTACTCTTCTCAAACTAGTTTGTCAACCCGACGAACCGATTTATTTCTGTAATCGCTGAGCTCCCATTTTATTAAAACGAAATTCTCCTAAACCCAGATTGATTTTCGACTGAAATCCGTATTCAACAAGATATATCAAAACGGAACTATTGGCAAGAAATGTTCTTTATAAATGCAACAAATGTAATTGTATAACTAATAGAGCATGTGCATTGGTTAGACACCCAATATGGGTGTCTCAACCAAAAAATATTATTATTTTCATATAATTTAGTTTTATAATTAAATTTTAAATTGAAAAATAAAATTAAACAAATAAGAAATTGACACATGTGAAGAAAGAAGTGAGACACTAAGGCTATCTACAATGGTTACAACACCCTCTTTTTTCTCTTTTAACACTCCACATCATCTTCTCTCTTTTTCACCTCATTATAACACATATTATTCAACACCCATTTACAATGGTTTTGTTTTAAAAATATTACAACACCCTACCCCACTATTTATATTATATTTTTTTTATTTTTTTATTTTCTTATGTTTTTATTTTTTTGTGATTACATATTTTATCTAGAACAATTAATTATCGATTAAAATTAAAATAAAATTAATAAAAGTTAAATAAATTTATGAAATAAATTTTGATTAAAAAAATAAAGGTAATAAAAATCAGAAATATAGATAATTATAATTAAAACACATACAGTGACGAAAATTTAAAATGCAATACAAGAAACACACAACACCAATGAAACAAACATAATTTAATTAGCACAATAGACTCAACTCACAAACTTAAAAATCTCATTCACCACGGAACATTCCGAATTGCCAGTATTTCCTCCAACCTGACTACCATAACGTAGTCATCGATCCGTAATATGGAAGATGGTTTGGAACAGAAGATGGCATGAAGAAATTTGGTGGATACCCATAATTTGGTATATGTTGGGGTTGGTTGGAAGGCTGATTTTGAAGCGGATAATTGTTGAGATTTGGGTAGTTAAAAGGGTAATTAGAAGAATTTTGAGTGTTAAAGGGGTTATTATTGGGATCCATTTAACTAAAACGATTTTTAAAACCAAAACGGAAGTTTATTGTAGAATAATATAAAAGTTTAGTAAAACAAGTGGTTTTTTTCTGTGTCCAAATGAAATGAACAAGTGTCTATTTATAGAGTATGAAAAATGATAAATTTTTGTATAAAAATATTTATATATATATGTAGAATTATTTTGAAATAATTGATGTTGAATGATTAAGGGGAAAAAACAAATGTAGAATCTCAACGACTAATAAATATGCGCCACGTGTAATATCAATCTTAAAAAAAAAAATAGGACCACTCATGTATTGACAAGTGTCTCACTTTTTGTTTATCAACATAGTTGATAAATTTCAACCGAGTACACGCCACCTCCTTACTGAGTCACTAAACACAGACCATTGTAAACCAAAAAAAAATATCAACTGTTAATAATTTTTTTTACAACAAACTATTGTAACTAGTCGACTCTTCTCTCTTCACTCTTCACTTTTTCTTTTTTTCTTTTTAATACACATGCTCTAAAGTGGTTTGTGTAAAAAAAAAGAAAAAAAGTGAGTATGCAGTAAAAGACTTTCGGTCTCCATAAAGTGTCTTCCAACAATTGAAAAAAGAAAACAATCTGAGAAATTTGAATTTGCACATTTCATTACAGCTCAGCTCACTAACGCGGCCGCTTTATGGTTCTCTTGCGAAACCCTTCCATTTTCAAAATTCCAACAGCTTCTCTCTTCTGACTAAGGATTTTAGGGTTCAATGGATTTGACTCCTACCTTCATCATTCCTCGGTTACTTCTACTCTCCATTCTCCTCGCCACGATTCCCCTGACGGCATCTCAATCCGACGCCGATACCAACTCTTCCTCACCGTCGCCGCCGCCTCCTGATTCCGATCTATGCAACGGCGTGTTCGTTTCCTACACTCACACCAAGGGATCTAAGATCCCGCCTAACGACTCAACCAATCAGCCGTACCGCTTCGAATCTTTCATAACCGTGCTCAACAACGGCCGCGACGAGCTCAAATCATGGCGTGTCTTCGTCAATTTCGCCCACCGCGAGATCCTCGTGTCCGCCTCCAACGCCGTTCTCTCCGACGGCTCGAGTCTCCCGGCGAGCGTCGAAAACGGCACCGTGTTCGCCGGTTATCCTTCGTCGGATTTGAAGTCGGCTATTCAGACGGCGGGTGACGTCACCCAGATGCAAGCGCTTGTAAAGCTCGTCGGGACGCAGTTCGGAGTGGCGCCGCCGAATGTGCCGCTTCCGAAGAATCTCACTCTCGCTACTGATGGATGGAAGTGTCCCAAAGCCATCCAAAAAGGTTTCTTAAAAGTCTCAATGCCATCATCTTAGTTTCTGGAAACTTGCTTCTAGGTTCCTTGATTTATGGCTAGATTTTTCTAGTAATCTAAGCTCTTTTGGCTGATCTTGGTTTGCTATATTTAGGATTTAGGTTTACTGATCTTGGTTTGATAATGTCAAGGATGAAGTATCTAATGTAGATCCCTATAATCAAGGAGAAAGTTATGCAATGCTTAGATTACTAGAGAGAGTCAAACTCCAGCAATAATCGCATTGTTTAGATCCCATGTGCTCACTCGTGGAAAAAAAAGTCTTGAATGTTTTGTTTAGCTTCCTCATTTACACCTAACGTTTGAATTAGTCAAATGTGGAGTCTATATTTGATTCTTAGCAACACATTGGATTCTTTGTGATTGATCAAGACTCAAGGGTAATCATCATAGGAGCCTTGATTATTTGAATCGATCCACTTGAAGTACATTTCCAAATATGAATCTGTTGATAAAAGATATGTCTTGACGTGGGAGAGTTAGTCTTTTTGTGTTGTGGCGTGCTGCACAGCATAAGTAAGTTTGAAGGGTATTATTACAAGCTGCGTCCGTATTTGCTTTATGCAGATCGACCAGATTTTAACTTTGTATTGTTCTTTTCGACTATTGCTTTCTTTGTGGTTTACTTGAATTTGTCCGTGTTTTTTCTCTGTTTTGCCAGGTAAAAATGTTCTGCAAGTATGTTGTATGCCGGATCCAGACTATAATAACACAGACATCATTGATAATGAGTTCCTTCCTCGACTAAATGGAGATCTCACTATCATGTACGATGTGATCAAATCATCTGCATCGAATTATCTGGCCCAAGTCACCATGGAGAACCATAACCCGCTTGGCCGGCTGGATAACTGGAAACTGAGTTTTGACTGGATGCGGGATGAGTTTATCGACACCATGAAAGGGGCTTACCCGAGTCTTGTTGATTCATTGGATTGTGTTGATGGCCCACAGGCGAAGTTCTATCAAGGTCTTGACTTTTCCAACGTGTTAAGCTGTGCAAGACGGCCAACCATCATAGATCTCCCTCTTACGAAATATAATGATTCTAACTTCGGCCTCATCCCATTTTGCTGCAAAAATGGGACGATTCTGCCACGGTCCATGGATCCTAGCAAATCGAGCTCAGCTTTCCAGATGCAGGTGTACAAAATGCCTCCGGATCTTAACATATCTGCTCTTTCACCGCCTCAGAACTGGCGGATCAACGGTACACTTAACCCGGATTACAAGTGTGGCCCTCCTGTTCGAGTGAGTTCGAGCCAATTCATTGATCCTAGTGGATTACCCTCGAACCGGACAGCTTTTGCGAGCTGGCAGGTGGTCTGCAACATCACCCAACCAAAAGACGTGAGCCCTAGATGCTGTGTATCGTTCTCTGCCTACTTCAACGACTCGATCATCCCGTGCAAGACTTGCGCTTGTGGGTGTTCCAACAACAAAGCGGCTCGCACGTGCAGCACAACCACCCCGGCTCTTCTTCTACCCCAGCAAGCTCTTCTGGTTCCATTTGAGAACCGAACCGAACTTACCCTTGCTTGGTCTATACTAAAACATCGGCCCATGCCAAACCCAATGCCTTGTGGGGATAACTGCGGAGTTAGCATCAATTGGCATTTGGCTACTGACTACCGGGGCGGGTGGTCAGCCCGGGTCACAATCTTCAACTGGGGCGAAACAAACTTTGCAGATTGGTTTACCGCTTTTCAGATGAAAAATGCTGCCCCAGGTTTCGAGAAAGCCTACTCATTCAACGCAACTACACTTGGTATCAACGGGGAGAACAACACTATTTTCATGGAGGGTCTTCCCGGACTGAACTATCTCGTAGCAGAAAGAGACGGGGACAATCCGTTGAAGAACCCTCGGATTCCCGGGAAACAACAGTCCGTTATTTCCTTCACCAAGAAACTGACTCCTAGGATCAATGTACGTGGAGGAGATGGCTTCCCGAGCAAAGTGTTCTTCAACGGCGAGGAGTGCTCGCTCCCATCTATACTCCCAATGAGCAACAGCCACCACCTGAGGCACATCTCTGCATTCCTCATGGCATTACCGGTTTTGGCTCTCTTGCTTCTGCGGGTGTAGCTGCACTGAAGCCTCCTGTGGGGGTTGACAATACAGTTTCTTGATCGTTTTTCGGTTTACTCAAAAACCGGTCAGATCCGTGGTTTCCGGAATAGAGAATTAATCCATTCTTTTTCAGCTGGTGGTGAATGTTGAAAAAGAAGCTATATATAGGTGCTATGAAGATATGTTTACCATTCTTGTATTGTTTCTGATTAGAGTTTCAGTAATCACTAATCAGTATGTATACTATATTCTATATACTCTCTCCGTCATTGATTTGTTCCTAATCCTCCAAACCGGTATCCGTATAAGTTCACAAATGACCGAACCAACCAAACTCTTGTTTAAAAAAGCAACAGCATAAACCGGTCAAGACTGAGTTTTGAGGATTCATTCATTGATGATCGGATCAATACCGTATCTTTATTATTATGAAGCAACAAACGCATACAAACATATTTACACAAATGTTCCTAAAACTCAAAGAAGAGAAGCAAAACATTTTGCTAATTTGTTGCACATTAGACGATCAAGTACCCTAAATGTCTGAGTCTTTATGTAAGACCGAGGACAATATACAAAATATCTCCAGTAAATTCACATTACTCCTAATAAAGTAATTATTGGTTTCTATAATCTAAAGATACAACACATAAGCCGTTCTATATCTCCCTTCGATTATGGCCATTTGTAGTGTCTTTCTACCTCGAGGGAGGGAGAAAGAAAACAAAGAATCTTGCAGTCTACTCTTATCTGAGGTCAGACCGGAATATTATCGATGGAGTATCCGTCAAAATCGAACTCCTTATCTACCGATGGAATGCCTTCCTGCATTTGATAAACGAGAATGAAGCAAGTGCCAAGCTTTAGTTGCAGAGTTTGTTTATAATAACTAGACCATAATATTCATATCACCTCCTCTAAATTATTATGATATGACTTGTATAGAAATGAAACCTGCTTGAGAAGTGCGCTCATGAGATCTTCTTGATAATACTGCTCCTGAAACAGTGTTGTTGCCGGAGGACAAGTCACCGTCTCCGCCACTCTCTCTGACTTCACTCTAACCGAACCACCATTCATGTAAATCTGGTTCATGTGATTCACTCTTCGGCTTGGCGGCTGATGTTGCTGGTGGTGGTACTTCCCATGCTCAGCCACGACCGTTAACTCTGCTTCCTGCCTTTTTCTCTGAGTGGAAGACGAAGAGTACGCTTCCGAAGTTGAAAAAGCGACGGATGCTGCTGCTGTGTCCAGGCCCGGCCCAACAAAAATGGTGCTCCGTGACAGGAAAAAAAAAATGTGGCCTAAAAAAAAAAAACAGCAAATCCGAAAAAGCCAAAACACTATTTCTGAAAAATAACTCTTCTTGCATTTTTCCCTGCGAAATCGTCCATTAGACTCACATAGTCTATTTCTTCAACCATAGCTCTCTCAATAGATAATAAAGCTAACCCATTCAATCTTTTCTGCGACATAGTGGACCGCATATAATTCTTGATAAGCTTTAGTTTGGAGAAACTTCTTTTGGCCGATGCAACAGATACCGGAACAGTCAACATAATTCTGTAAGCAATCGATGTATTTGCATAACAACATTCCCTTCTTTTCAAATAATCCAACATTTCAATTGGCTTTCGAACTTCGGTTGGTAATACTTCTCGAAGAACTTTCAACTCTGAAAACAAATTGTTCCCATCTATATCAGAATGTGCGCCATTCTTTAAAGAAGCTTCAAGGTTCATGCACGATGCTCTCAGATTATCATCACCAACTGATAATAGCTTCTTCAAATCAAACAAAAACCCAAAAGTTTTTTCATACTTTTGGAATTGTTCAAATCTTGACTCAAGGGACACCAAAGCTTGATCCATAAGAGCGATAAAGTAATCAATTCTGAAACTCTCTTCTAGTGGTATTTCAAGATTTTCATCAACTTTCTTAGGATCCTCATCGTATTGTCTTTTTTTTTTCTTATGAATCGCTTTTTTCTCAAGAAATTTAGCTTCAATCTCCATAGCTTCTGCAATTTTTGTAGCCTCATATTTCGCTGAATCAAAACATGTTACTCTATATTTCTTGAAAAATGCTACTAGTCCTTTTAGCTGCTCAATCGCGACATCGATATCAATGTCTTTTGATTGTAAGGTTTTGCTTACAGTGTTGACAACAGATAGAAGATCATACCAAATAACCATACCAAACAAAAATTCAAAACCTCCAATACCGTGTGTTTCACTGAGTGCAATAGATTCAGCTTCGCTTCGTGTTTTTGGATTACCACAATCTTCTGCCAAACATAATAAAGTATCTCTTATTGCAGGAGCTTGAAAACGTATTGCTTTTACACTTTCAACACGGCTCTCCCAACGAGTTTGAGATAAAGATTTAAGTGTCAGACCTTCCACCATCTCTTTAAATACATCCCACCTGTTTGTCGAAGATGAAAACAAGTAATATATTCGCTGAACTATTCCAAAAAAAGACACCGCCTTTTTTGAAGAAGAAGCAATATCACAAAGCACAAGATTCAAGTTATGACAACCACATGGTGTGTAAAAAGCCCTTGGATTAATCTCAAGCAATCTCTTTTGCACCCCTTTATTTTTTCCTTTCATATTAGACCCATTGTCATAACCTTGACCTCTCACATCATCAATGTCCAACTCCAAAGCAAACAATGCAGCCTGAAGAGTAGAGTAAAGCCCTTCTCCAGATTTATCATCTACTTTCAAATATGTCAAAAAAAAAATCTTCAATCTTAGTTGGAGTTGCTGAGACATCCACACATCGTATAATCACAGTCATTTGTTCTTTATGACTGATATCTGGAGTACAATCAAGAATCACATAAAAATATTTCGATGCCTTTATCTTCTTTATAATCTTAATTTTGATATCATTGGCCAGCATCTCTATCAACTCATTCTGTATCCTATGACTAAGATAATGAGTATAAATTTCTCCTTTCTCAATTCGCCTAACATGCTCTCTCATAACTGGATCAAACTCTGCAATCATTTCAATAAAACTCAAGAAATTCCCATTATTTTCTTCCCCAATTTTATCATTATCTCCACGAAATGCTAAATTGTTTTTTGCAAGCGTCTTCACCACTGCAAAAATTCTCAATAATACTTCTCTCCAACGATTCTTCTCCTTTTTAATTTCTTCTTGAACATGCTTATCGATTGTTTGACCTTTTTGTAGTCTGATCTCTAATTCTGTCCAACGACTCACACAAATAATGTGATCATGACTATTTTCATGTTCTTTGAGCCTCGTTGAAAGATTTTTCCAATCGCTGTATCCGGTGGTCGCCAACTGGACAACCATTTTGTCATGTCTAAATAACTTACAACAAAAGCAAAAAGCTTTATCTAAAGATTTGGAGTAAACCAACCATCTTCTATCTTGCTTTTCTCCATTGACCATATCTCTTACGTAGAACACATGAGAGAAGTGCCTACCAATATTATTCTTAGGAAATTGATAATCACTTGATAATCTTATGGCAGGACCTTTCTCAACCAATGAATCTCTGATCTTCATATCAATATTTCTCCAATTCCCAGGATCAGAAAAATCAGACACAAACTCTACATTATTTTCACCTTTTTCACTTTCAGATACACTCTTTTCACTTCCAGAAAGACTCTTTTCTGATTCCCCTTCATCCATATTTTCAGGATTCATATCATTCTCAGCGTTTTCATGATTTCTCTCACTATGAGATGTTTCACCAATTATAAGATTTTCAGGCTTTTTCACATACCTTAAAATAGAATTATCAAGAGCTTTCATCGATTATTCTCTCCTTTTTTCTCTTTTCTTCTTACGTTTCCTGGTTTATGTTTTCTTTTACCCAAAGGAGCCATCTTTCTAGAAATCAACAACAACAACAACAACGATTGATAAAGAAATTATAGAATTAATTTGTTTGATTGCTTAGAGAGAATAAAACACTTTTGTAATTACTAATTATGTGAAAGGATCATGAAATATGAAAAAGCTTACCTGAACCTGATCGAATTGATGATTGATGAAGAGAAGAGTAAAGCAAACCAGTGGCGACGATTTGGATGCAGGTAAACGACTTTCTAAAAAAATGATAAAGAATTATACGATTTTATAGGTAATTAGGTTTTAATGAATTTATTAGTAATTCTTTTTTTTCTTTTTTAAGTTTTAAGGCCTAATTTTTTTTTTTGGGTGACCTTATAGAAAATAGGTTTGAAATTTACTGGCCCATAAAAAACAAAAAAATGGGTGGTCCAAGGCCTAGCCTGCCTAGCCTCTGGGTTATAGGTAACAAGATCCTTTCTCTCGGAAGCGGATTCATCAGTGATCAATTATGATCATAAGGTTGGGTTTTTTGGATTTGTTTTGGATCTATTTTCGGTGGTATCGCGGTCTCGGAGGGATCAGGTGCTGGCAAAGTTTCCCGGCTTTTATCAAGGGATCTCAAATTTGCTTCAAGGTTTTATCATGGGATCTCAAATACCATTCGGATTACATCACGGGACCTCAAATCTGCTTCCAGGTTTCATCACGGGATCTCAACATTTTCTCGGATTACTTCACGGGATCTCAACATTACTTCGGCTTCCAGTTTCGGTGAGCCACAGATTCTCAAATCTGTGAGTTGGGTAAAGCTCTGGCTCGTTAGGATAGACAGTCGGTTTTTTCGAGATTTGGTGGAGGATTCAGCGAATCAAACAATCAAGTCAAGATGGGCTCTAGAGCAGATTCTGCTAATCGCAAAAATTAAGCTATCATGTACTTCAATGGAGGCAGTGGCCTCGTAGAGTATTTCACGGACCAGTAACAGCACAATCTTCGGTGAAAGCTTGATACGAATCTGGGTTTGCTACAATCACGGGATCACATAAGGGTTTTCAAATCTCGGAGAAGCGCTAACACGATTCGGACTGCGGTCGATATCGGTAAAGTTAAACACATCCTTCCGCATCGGGATTGAGATATTGGAGATCTTACGGGGCATGAATGGAACTGTGTATAAATGGGAGGCAGAGAGATCGGTTAATCACACAAATTCAGTTTTTCTCTGCTTCAAAGTCTCGATCTTTGTTTCTATAATTACTGTCAAAAGCATGTCTCAAAGTCATTTACTCACGAAGGACAGTACAGAGAGGAAGATGGAAGCGGGCCTGCAGAAGTTGAAGATTAAGGTTCCCCACTTTGATAATTCCGAGCTGATTGCGGGTTACTCTAAAACTTTGATTGGGAGATGTATGAATCCCAAGAAACAAGACATGAAGGTCTTGCTCCACATGCTCCCAAGAATCTTGAACGTGGAGGAGAGAGTTGCTGCGGCAGATTTGGGAATGGACAGATTCCAATTCGACTTTGACAGGGAAGAAGATATCACGGAGATATTGAAGATGGAACCATTCCACTTCGATTATCGGATGATCTCTCTTGTCTGATGGGAATCGGTAGTGGACAACAGATATCCTTCGGCGATCAAATTTTGGGTTCGAGTGATGGGAATCCCCCTGCATTACTGGGCGGAACAGACTTTTCGTAGCATTGGCGAAGCACTAGGCGAAGTGAAGGAGGTGGATCTCGATGGTGGTCGAGTTCAAGTGATTCTAGATGGTTTCAGGCCTTTATGCTTCGACACTACGGTGGAGTTCCATGGCGGAGAGGAGACAGCTATCACACTCCGGTTCGAAAGATTATTCGGATACTGTCGGGTTTGTTTCAGTCTATGCCACGATTCCTCCATGTGTCCTAGCCGTGATGGAAGGGCAGTAAGCTCGGATAATAACTCGGAGGAGCCAAAACACGGTTTGAATGTGGTTAGCTACAAAGCTGCGACAATTCAAGGTCCGGGTGAAATTTTGGTTCCACATCATCATGAATCTTCCAATAAACATCATCAGGGGCTGGATAAAGGAAAAGGCAAGGTCCACGAATCCAGAGAGGCCGCGGTCCACAATCATAGCGGCAAGGAGCTTCGTTATGGTCCTTGGAAGGGTGATAGAAGATACAGAGAATATGACTAAGAGGTATGCGATTTCTACTTCCGGGTTAAATGAGATGAGATCCTCAGAGGTGGGGAAACACTTATCGGATCAGGAGAGGTTGATGCTGCAAGCTTTCCACAGCAGCGGGTTCCCAATGAAGGTGTAGTCCTTGAGACTAATGGTGAGGCAGCACCGGTTACGGGAAAAACTGTTCGTAGAGGCCTTCTTTTCGAGAATGATGTCAATGATTTAACCACGGTGGAGAGTACTAAAGGTAATCCCTCTGAATTTTCAATCCCATCGGACACAGTTATTACGGCTACTGAGTTTTTAGATGAGTCAAATGAACATATGTTTGGATTTGAGGATGTAGTGGAACATGGTTTTAATGTTGATGGCTTCTTAGAGTTAGAGGACGGTGATTTGATGCTGGTAGAGGATGTTGATAACGGGTTGTCGTTGGAGACGGAACCGTCTACGGACTCGACGATAGTTGAAGAGAAATCAGGACAGGTTAGGGAGGAGAAAACAGGTGATGGGGAGGAAATCACAAATGCCAAGCGGAAACAGGGAGCTAAAATCAAGAATAATCTGATTGGTGCAGGTTCAAAAAAGAGGATTGTGCAGGGCATTATTTCTCCAAGGAAAAGGGTGATACCAAAGACCTCGGGTCGTTTCGGTGAAGTTCATCACGCAGCTGGTAAGGTCTCTTCAAACCCGAGAGCAGATTCAGATACTTCGAAATCGTAAAATCAGGGATGAGATTTGTGTTGTGGAGTGCTCAACGCAGGGGCACTAAGGGGATAACAAGCTATTTTCAGGATTTATGAAAGAAGCAGATGCCGGTTTTGTCGCCTCGTTTGATATCAAAACAAAAGTATCTTTTTATGTATTTTTTTCAGTTTCATTTGGGATTTAATAAGTTGTATACGGTTGAACCGTGTGGTATGAGTGGCGATTTTGCCTTCATTTATAATAATTCTCTTTCGTTCTACTTTCTATTAGGAAAATATCGGATTATTGTTATTGCAGCCAGAATTTTGGAGAAAGGATCTTATTTAGGTTTTATATACTGCGGTTTCAAGCTGAAATTATGAGCTCGGACTAAGGCAATCCCCAACAAGCTAGGGACGGAGGAAGTAAGTTTAAGTCATGGTGCAGATGCCCAATTGGGGGACACAAAGGGCGATTCTAAACCGACGAGTGGATCGGGATATAGAAATTCGCTAAATTAATGCGGATCTTGAGTTGGAATTGTCAGGGTCTCGGTAGTCGGTATACAATTAGTCACCTACGGGAGGTTTGGAAGAAGCATAGACTTGAATTTTTGTTTCTTTCAGAAACCAAGCAAGATGTGTCTTTTGTGCAAAAATTTTAACTTCATTTCGGTTATGATAAATTGCACACGGTGGAACCGTGCGGATCGAGTGATGGACTTGCTTTATTTTATGATAATTCTTTTTTTTAAACATAATTTTCTCCAATAATCAAATAATTGATATTGAAACGATTATTCAAGGGAAAAAAGTTTTCATATCGTTTATTTACGGAGATCCGGTACCCAAATTGCGAGACCAGGTATGGGAACGATTAACAAGAACCAGTTTAGCCCGCTTGGATCCGTGGTTTATTATTGGTGATCTAAATGAAATAACCGGTAATGATGAGAAACAAGGAGGAAACTTAAGTCATGCTTCATCTTTCATCTCCTTTAATCTTATGATTCAAACATGTGGTTTTTTAGAATTCCCCTGCTTAGGCAATACAATGTCTTGGAGAGGAAAACGAAACAAGAAGACTGTTCGCTGTCGACTGGATCGGGCTTTAGCTAACGGGGAGTGGCATGAGATTTTTTCCCACTCATATGTCGAGTATTTGGCAATGATTGGATCGGATCATAGACCAATAGTTGCCACGATCGAGGACAAAATCCCCCGAAAAGAGCGCAATTTCGGTTTGATAAACGTTGGATTGTCCAAGACGGTTTAATGGAATCGATTGCCAAGGGTTGGGAGATTAATCCAGGGAGAACCAAACTATCTTTTGTCCAAAAAATTAGGAACTGTCGGCGGGAGATATAAAAATGGCGGAAAATATCTTACCTTACGGCAAAGAGAGGATCAATGAGTTACAACGAGAACTAGAAGACATCCAAAATGACGATACTAGGACCCCAAAGGATTTGATAGATATTACAGGAAAATTAAAAGAAGCATATCGGGATGAGGAAATATTCTGGCAACAGAAGAGTCGCACCCTTTGGCACACGGTGGGGGATAAAAATTCAAAAATTTTCCATGCGCAAGTACTGCAGAGGAGAGCAAGGAACCGGATTGTTGGGCTGCATAAAGCACTCGGCGAGTGGGTCTCATCAGATAAAGAGGTGGAACAAGTGGCGGTCACTTTTTTTGATGACTTATTCACCTCTACCTCTCCGACGGATTTTGAGGAGACTATGGGTGAAATTCAGTCATTAGTTTCGGAGCAAGATAATGAGGTCATTACGGCAAGGGCCACCGAAGAGGAAGTTCGCTCAGCAGTTTTTATGATGCACCTTGAAAAAGCCCCGGGCCCTGACGGGATGACATCACTTTTTTCCAACGATCTTGGCAAATAGTGAAGGCAGATTTAGTAGGACTGGTAAACGGATTTCTAGAAACTGGCGTTTTTGACCAACAACTAAATTCGACAAATATTTGTCTAATCCCAAAGACGGAAAGACCAAGTCGGATGACGGATTTAAGGCCCATAAGTCTCTGTAATGTGGGTTATAAAATTATTTCAAAGGTCTTATGTCAAAGGCTAAAGCGACTACTACCGAACCTTGTCTCGGAGACTCAGTCGGCCTTTGTGTCATGTTGACTAATTTCAGATAATATACCGATTGCTCAACAGATGTTTCATGGCCTTCAAACTAATAAGTCAAAAGGTAAATTTATGGCGATAAAAACGTATATGAGCAAAGCTTATGATCGGGTGGAATGACCTTTTATTGAACATCTTTTGAGGACGTTTGGGTTTTCAGAAAAATGGATTACATGGATGATGTGGTGCATTACATCAGTTGAGTACAAAGTTATTATTAATGGTCAACCCAAAGGACATATAATTCCGAGGAAAGGGCTCCGTCAAGGGGATCCCCTGTCACCTTATTTATTCATACTCTGTACGGAGGTATTAATAGCAAATATTCGGAAGGCAGAAAGGGAGAAATTACTCACGGGATTGAAGGTTGCGCGAGCAAGTCCACCAGTATCCCATCTACTGTTCGCGGATGATAGTCTATTCTTTTGCAAGGCTACCAATCAGGAGTGTGAAACTATTCTGCGTCTAATTCAACAGTACGGGTCAGTGTCGGGGCAGCAAATCAATTTTGGAAAATCATCTTTACAATTCGGCCACACGGTAAGCGAAACGGTCCAGGACGAGGTTAAACAAATCCTAGGAATCTCCACTATCGGTTCTTATTTAGGCCTACCGGAAAGCCTTGGAGGAGCAAAAAGTAAGATATTTAATTTTGTCGCAGAGAGACAACATAGTCGAATTAATGGATGGACATCACGGTTCTTATCCAAAGGTGGTAAGGAGGTTCTAATCAAATCGGTGGCCTCAGCAATGCCAACATTCGTTATTTCGTGCTTTCGATTACCCAAATCCATAACCGCAAAATTAACTAGTGCGGCGGCCCGGTTCTGGTGGAGTTCAAATGGATAACACAAAGGAATGCATTTGATAGCATGGAAGAAACTATGCCGAAGTAAATCGGAGGGGGGTATGGGTTTTCGGGCTGTCGAGGATTTTAACACAGCTTTATTGGCCAAACAATTATGGCGATTAATGGAGAAACCAAACTCTTTGTTTGCGCGGGTCTTTAAGGGTCGATAGTTTCGGAACTCAGATCCTTTAGTACCCATACGATCTTACTCCCCATCATACAGATGGAGGAGCATCATTTCAGCTAGACCTCTGGTCAAGAAAGGGCTAATTAAAAGAGTTGGATCAGGTTGTTCTATCTCAGTATGGAACGACCCATGGATTCCATCTTCTAAGCCGAGGTCAGCATCCTGTATAAGGGTTTAACTATTACCCGAACCTAATGGTCAATCATCTGATTGATCCAGTGACACAGACCTGGAACATGGGGTTGTTGAACGCCATAATTGATCCGGCAGACGTGATGATTATTCGGGGTCTGCCCATAAGTAGCACCTACAAACAAGAGACTCTTGGATGGCACCACACAAAATCGGGAAGGTATTCAGTTAAGTCGGGTTATCAAATTGAACGGTCAAATATCGGGTCCAATAACTCATTTGGCCCAGATGTGACGAATTTACAAGCTCATACCTGGAAGCTGAAGTGTTCTCCGAAATTACGTCATTTTATCTGGCAAGCTATATCGGGATGTCTCGCGGTCTCTTCCAGTTTGCGAAGTAGAGGAATTGATTGTGATACACAATGTGCAAGGTGCAGATCGGAAGATGAAACCATAAATCATGTCCTTTTTGAATGTCCTCCGGCATTACAAACATGGGCACTCTCCAAGATACCAACGCCTCCGGGTGCTTTTCCAATGTCTTCGGTCTTTGCTAATTTTGATCATCTTTTTTTGGAGACTACAGCCAGATAACCAGGATACTAGTTTTCCTTGGATTGCGTGGTATATTTGGAATGCGAAAAATGATAAGGTTTTTTCAAATGTTGATAGAAATCCACAAGATATACTAAAGCTTGCGGAAGCTGAGGCATTAACCTGGGAAACGGCCCAGAACAGTGACCCCGATGTGATAATTCAAAATTCCATCCCTTCTATGGTGACTCCGACGTACGGAGGTTGGCGGTGTAATATTGACGGATCTTGGAAGGAGAGAGATAGTTTTTCCGGATTAGGTTGGCACTGCTTCGAAGAAGGTGTCGTAGAGACTATGATGGGAGCCAGGAATCTACGAAGAAGCCTTTCACCCCTTCATGCAGAACTGGAAGCACTTATCTGGGCCATGCATTGCTTGATTGCAAACCAGAAGACAGAAATAGCATTTGCAACAGACTGTTCCGAGTTGGTGAAGATGGTGTCTACACCCGAGGATTGGCCGGCCTTTGCATTACCACTACAAGAAAAAACCGTTTTAGCGACTACAGATGGCGACTAAATAATTAGTCGCTAAAAGTTGCGACTAATTAGCGACTATTTAGCGACTATTTGGCGACTAATAAAATTAATCGTAATTGAGTCGCTATTTTACGACCAAAAAACATAGTCGCCAAAGTAGTCACTAATTTAGCGACTAATATGCGACTATTCGGGCAGATTGCACAGTAGTCGCCTAATAGTCACTAATTTAGCGACTAATATGCGACTATTTCGGCAGATTGCACAGTAGTCGCCTAATAGTCACTAATTTAGCGACTATTAGGCGACTAGTTTGGCCGATTGCACAGTAGTCGCCTAATAGTCACTAAATTAGCGACTATTTGGTGACTATTTCAGCAGATCGCACAATAGTCGCATAATACTCGCTAATTAGCGACTATTTTGGCAGATCTATATAACTTATATATACATGTTGATATTGCAAACAACCTCGCAACCGGATCAATTTCGGTGTAATTTTTCGTCTTTTGATGAAGAACTAGATGACAAAGAACCCTACTAATTAAATATGTTACTTATGTCACAATGTTAATTTGTTATTTATACCATGTTTGAAAACAAAAATTCTAAAAAAAAACTTTTACATCATGGTCATGTTTTTTTCCAACATTATGGTCATATATATATAAATTTTTACTATCATTGAAGATCAAAAAAATTGAAGATCAATTATATTGTGAAGATATAAAAAATAATTATACATGAAAATACAAATATTTTTAAAGAAACAGAGATATGGCGACACATATTATATGGTGAAGATATAAAAATTATTATACATGAAAATACAAATAAAAAATATATATATATTAACATGAAACATATCAACAAAATATGTTAAACAACAAAAATTCAGTAACATAAGTTAATATGTTTATTGTTAAAATTAATTTTGTTCCGTCTATATCTCCCTCTCATATTAATAATTAATCTATATATATATATATATTAATAATTAAAAAAAGCATTAATAATTTTAAAAAAATCCTAGATCTAATTTATCTTCTTCTCCTTCTAACAGCCGTCAACCTCTTCTTCTTTTCTTCTTTTTTTTTCCTTCCCCTGCGATTTATTCCTTCTCTTTTCTCTTTCTTCTCTCGATCTTCTTTTCTTCTTTTCTTTTCCTTCCCCTGCGATTTCTTCCTTCTCTTTTCTCTTTCTTCTCTCGATCTTCTTTTCTCGATCTTCTTCTCTCCACGTCCGATCGCATCCGGCAACACCTCCGGTAAATCTCCTCTCCTCCTTCCTCCGCTTCTTCTTCTCTTCTTCTTCACCACTTCTTTTCAACTTCTCTTTTTTTTCAGATCTGGCTGGAGGTCGCTCGCGGTGTAGGAGAATCTGGTCAGCGAGGGGAAATAGCGGAGGATAGGCGGAGGTGAAGTCGGAGATCCATTCCGGAGGGGCTGGTCTTTCGCGGCGGCATTGGGAGGTGGGCCTGAGAGAGATACGCAGAGAGACGCCATTCACCGGAGAAGACCCAAGCTCAGATCTGGAGGAGGTGGAGGAGGCGGCGAGGAAAAAGATTCAAGCCTCGCCGGCGAGGAAGAAGATCCAAGCGTCGCCGGCGAGTTCGATCTTTTTTTTTTATTTTTTTCATTTTTTTGTAATTAATTATTTTAATTAATAAAAATATATTTTTTGTTTTTTTTTAATTATTTTTTACAAGTAGTCGTCAAATAGTCGGTAAATAATTACAAGTAGTCGCCAAATAGTCAGTAAATTTTACGACTACTTTACGACTAAATCTTACGACTACTTTTCGTAGTCGTAAAGTAGTCGCCATTTGGCGACTATTTTTACGACTACGCACTTTAGCGACTAAGGATTAGCGACTACTTGGTTTAGTCGCTATTTAGTCGCAAATTGCGTTTTAGCGACTAAAAAGCGACTACTGTTGTAGTCGCCAAAAAACTGTTTTCTTGTAGTGTACATTTGGAGGAATTCGGAAAGAGCAAGGAGATGTTTACCTACTTCTCCATCACACTCATTCCGCGCGCAAACAACACAATGGCAGACAAGTTAGCAAGGAGTGCTCGCGTCTACCCAGTGGATATTACTTTTGTAAACTCGGTACCCCGTTTTGGATCTCCGAACCGTTTTAGGTATGTAGACTGTCGACAAAAAAAAAAAAAATATGGGATGTGGAAAAGAATAATAATAAAAAATTTGTGATAAAAGTATTTAGATTATTTCATGTGTCATAAAAATGTCATTTAAAGTGTAAATCACTCTATAAAGAACCACAACTAGATAATATAATTTGATCCTTGATCTTGATCCATATGACAAAACCGCTACTTATTTCAAAGAAACCACTAAACTTTATGATCCTGTCAAATAATACCAATTAAACTTATATAAATTGTTTAAACACAGTTTAGTTGTAAAATTGATCGATGTTTAATATTTTTTTGGAAAAAAATCGGTTGATGTATAGTTAACGTTTAAGATTTACTTTTTTTTTTTCATCTCACATACCATACAAAATCCTGGTTTTTGTGCTTTAAGGTAACTTAAATTTACACAACCCAACAACAATGTATTTTTAATAAACTATATAAATTTCATTGTTTAAAGTATATATATATATTTTTTTGTCAACTACCCATTTTATTAAATCAAGTTTGACCGAGAAGGTTATTATTCCTTACCGACTCCGTCTGACTTACATGGGAAAATAAAAAACTTCGTGCTCGAGCTCTTTTTGCAAGAGAATCGACACGAACATTCAATATTCGTGGAATAAATGATAAATTGAAGTTGATAAATGACGCTCTAAAGACATGAAAGGAGTCTAGTTCCGAAATAAACGCCGACCAGTCTATCGGGTTCTCGATCATCTTCACCAAATCTGAACAGTCCGTTTCAAAATACATCTATGATATATGTTTTTCTTTTAGACATAGCATAGCCCAAATGAGTCCATCCATCTCAGCATGTAATGCCGAGAGGCTTTTGCGGCATCCTTGCAATCCGAAGATCTCTCGTCCCATGTGATCCCTATGACTCCATCCTAGACCACTAACAAGGCCATGATCAATCCATGAAGCATCAATCTGACATGTTGGGGTTCGAGGGGCCAAAGGGGAGACTCTCGATTCATCTTGTCCTGGTAGGCCTCTTCTATCTCTTTTTCGCATTCCTGTTGGTTTGCGATCTTCCAACTTTCCGCTTCCACAGTAGCTAGCTGGAAAATATCCTCCGGAGAAATTTCTTTTCCGTTGAACACTTTGTCGTTTCTTGCTTTCCATATGTACCATATGATCCAAGGATATATATCTTTTTGAGGGTCAATAAGACCTACTTTTTTAGTTCGCCAAAATAAGAAATCCATATTTCCATTGTTTCAAGTATTTATATGAATATACTTTCATTTTTTCTATGATAATATGAGGAAACATGTGTTGTTCAATTTTTTCTAGTATATCTTATGTAAAACTCAAACATAACAAAATTTGTTGCAAAACATTACAAAACTTTTTCATTCTTCAAATCTTTCGTAGTCATTAGTGTTGTTTTTATTTATATTTTCATCATCTTGTAATACTTCCACTCGCAGTTCAATAGCAAATATTTTATTAAAAAAAATTACATAACACAATTGATACAAAAAAATTGTTTAAATATTATCTCTTGTTCAAATTTGATCGTTGTCGTTGTTCATGTCAATTTTATTTCAGATGATATAATACAGCACGTCAAATGAAATTTACTCTATATAGAAGAAAAAACTAAATAATTAGGTCAATTTGTTAAGATATCAAAATATGGTTTATTTTAGTAAGATATCAAAATATGTGGGGTTGATGTTATATTATGCAACTTCGGGGTACGGAACTTATAATAATTGGGAAAAAGTGGGTCCAAAACCCTTGATGCGTGGGTCCAGCTCATGCATGAAAACATAAATTAACTCGACTTGTAAATCCAACTTTAACAAACTATATGACTTCTAAAACCTCTTTCAACTCATAAAACCCTAATTATTTTCCTCTAAACTACTTATTTCTTTACTAAACCACCCCTCCCCGCCAAATTTGTAATTCTCAACTCTAAACCTCATATTCTATTTTATTCTACTTAATTCTACCTCTTAAATTAAAAACTTAAAATTGAGTTCAAATCGCGTTCCACTGATTTTAAACCCATATTAGACTCGATAATGTATCCAACCCAGATTTAACCTGAATCGTGTTCAAATGACATTGTGTTTGACATCTAAATCCGACAAGATCGCATAGTGAATTTGTAGTCTCTTGTTCATTATCTCTGTTGGTGTCATGTTTTTTAGTCTCTGATTCATTATCTATGATTCAGTCTTCACAATCATATTTGATGGAATTTTATCTTATTTTGTTTTGTTATCATGTTCTTAGGTAATTTCTACATGGATTGTTTATTCAATGGCTAATGCTTCTTTAGAACCTATAATTTTCTTCTCTTTTTAGAACCTCCAATTTAGAGTTTTCGAACCTACGATTTTCTATTTTAGAACCTGAATTTTTAGTTTTATAACCATCATTCAAACCTGCAATTTAAACATTCAAAACATGCAACTAAAATACAAAACATAATTCAAACTGAAACTCAAAACAATCTCAATATTTATATATCAATGCAGTTCTTCTGGCCAATATCGAGTTGTTCATCCGTCGACATTCTCTTCTCTGCCAAATCGCTATGAAGATGATTTTGAAAACCCAACATGTGTTTCTCCTCCTATATCAAATCAAACTACGTTCTCTTCTTTATCAATTCCAGATATCACATTCTTTTTGTTTTTTTCCAGAAACCAACTAACCTAGAAATCGACAATCTCTTCTCCTTTAATTCGGGTTAAGTTTTGGGTTGGATATGTTATTGGGTTGAATCATGGGTTTAGAATCGGAAATGTGGGCAATCGCGGTTGACTAAACGCGATTTCAAGTTAATTGAACTCGATTTTTAAATTTTTAAATTAAGAAATGGAATTAAGTAGAATAAAATTGAATATGAGATTTATAATTAAAAATTACAAGTTTAGGAGGTTTAGTAAAAAAGTAAACAGTTTGGGGGGAGGGAATAGTTAGAGTTCTATAAATTGAGGGAATTTTAACAGTCAACACTATTATTATTGTTCTCCAATCTTTTTACTTTGTTGGAAAAATTAGGGAAAATCTTTTTGCTTTTATCGATTTTCTTGCATCATCTTACAATTTTCTACAATTATATTAACCAAGAAAAGCCGAAGGAAAGACTTTACCCAATTATCCTCCCAAAAGTTTAGTTCTATTTCGATTTTATTATAAGCTATAAGCATATGAGTATGAGAGAATTAAGATCTATCTATCTATTAGATTTCATTATCTAAAAATCTATCTATTTATAAGTATATGATAAATTTGGAGAAGATTTCTGAACTCTTTTATCTATCTATTAGATTTTTATGCTTTCTCGCATAGATATTTGCTTGTTTTCTGCAACTATGTGTGAATAGATTCATAGTTAGGTTTTAGGGTTTTCAAAGAATTTTCATGATTTACTGAATCAGATTTGTTAGAATAGGGATCTATCTTCTAAATCTTCATCTATTGTTGATCTTATTGCTGGAACTTGACTTGCGACCTAGTTTCTGATCTTAGGATTAATCTATCCATCAAAAATGTTTTAGATTTCCTGAAAGATCATAGATGAGCATATTGTCATTAGCCAACGAAAATTGATGCTAAGGCGATTTGTGAACTTATCAAACATGAACATTAATGCGTGCCTAGAATTTTAAGTTCAAATGACAGTTTAGATACTTAGGTTGTTAGGCATAGTAGTTAGTGCCATGACATTGGGTTAGCTATAAATTCATGTTTGAGTTCGAGAACATTACTTAATCCATTCCATGTTTGATTATATAGTTAGTGAATCTTGATTTCATGCGTATTAAGTCCTAGCGTTTCCATCCATTGATTTTACATCGTTATTTGTAATTTTTAGTTTTACTCTTGCATTTAAACCACAAACAACTCTCATTAGTCTTAACTTTACTTTTATTTTAATGAAGACCCTTTAACAACAAATAAAATTTTAATTATTATTTTTCAAAAAAATAATTGAATTGATTTTTGAATAAAATACAAATTGCTTTACAAAATACAAATAAAAAATATCGTAAAATCTCGAATATATTTTTTCTTTGAATTTATATGGGTTGATTATTATTTAAAAGAGTGGAATATATTTTAATATCTTAATAAGTGTTAGGATTTAATCTTTAATCATGTTTGTCCCAATCTATCTTCGATACACAAATTAACGAACACGAGAATTGTTCACCCAGTTCACGGCCTCTAACCGCTACATCTGGGGTGGATCCTGGATCCACAACATCCACTTTGAAGAACAATCGGAAAACACCTCCGATGTGGTTCACAATATAGATCTATCTCACACCCAACAAAAAAGAAAGAACAAAGAACAGAACTAGATTCCCCAGAGAAAACTCATATTCTCTCTCTAGCTCTACGAGCCGCATCTAAGGCGCTCGGAATCCTTGGAGTCTGGATTAGGTATTCTTATTGTTAAACACTTGTATTTATAACAAATAAACCCTAGAAACTTACTTGGGCCCAACTTGACACTAAGACTTGTATTAAGCCCAACTGTTGGCCCACGTCGTGAGTTGACTGAAGTCTGACTTCTCACAATCTCCACCTTCAGATCACTACACCAAAACATGGTTTTTGCTACTGATTAGGCAGTCGGTAAATTTAACGACTATTTCGCTACTGATTTCCGACTGATGTGCGACTATTTTCAAACAGTCGCAAATCAGTAGGTATTTAGTGACTAAAAATTTCAGTCGTTAATTAGTAGCAGTTTTACGATGGATTAGTGACTGAATTGTAGTCGAAAACATGCAGTAACTAATTAGTAGTAATTTTAGCGACTAATTTTCTACTGATTTGTTTTTTAAAACAAAACGACGTCGTTTTGATGGATTGGTTTTGTTTTTAAAAAAACCTCTCAGGGATTCGAACTCGCACACTCGAAGTATGACCAACGCGTTTATACATCTGAGCCAAGTGGGATATACGTTATTGTTTAACAACAACAGTTTATATCCCAAAATTATACAGTTTATCGAAATGAAACCAGAACGACGCCGTTTTGATATAATGTGTTTTTTTGAAAAAAATCCATTCTGGGTTTCGAACCCTCACACTCGAAGTAGAAACAAGGGAGTTAACCATCTGAGACAAGTGGGATATACGTTAATGAATAACAACAACAATTTATATCCCGAAATCACATAGTTTATCGAAATGAAACCAGAACAAGCCGTTTTGATATAATGTGTTTTTTGAAAAAAAACCATTCTGGGTTTCGAACCCTCACACTCGAAGTAGAAACAAGGGAGTTTACCATATGAGCCAAGTGGGATATTCGTTAATGAATAACAACAACAGTTTATATCCTGAAATTACACCTTATGTCAAAATAAAATCAAAAGGAAAGAAACGCCAATGCCTTACATCTTTAATATTTGATTTAGGGTTTAAGGCATTGGCGTTTAGCGTTTAGGGTTTAGGGTATGTGAAATATAATTTAGTTTTGAGTATATATAATAATTAAATTATTGGTTTAGAGTTTTAAAATTATTGTTTTGCTTTTTTGGTATATGATTTAATTTGTATCATTAAGGTTTAAAGTTTATGGTTTAGGGCTTGGAGTTTAGGGTTAGAGTATAGGGTTTGTGGTTTGGGGTTTGGGGTTTAGGTTTACGGTTTAGGGTTTAGGGCATATGAGTATAGAGTTTAGGTTTAGGGTATAGGGTATAGGGTTTAGGGTTTAGGGTTTAGGGTTTAGGGTTTTGGGTATGATTACTTGTATATGGTTTAGGGTTTAGAGTTTGAAATAATGTAATTGTAATTTCCCAATTAGGGTTTTGAGTTTAGGTTTAAGGTTTAGGGTATAGGGTTTGAGGTTTGTGGTTTAGTTTATGTGAAATATTTGTTTTTGTAATTAGCAAATTAACAATGGAATATACATTAAATTTATCTCTTAATGTGTAAATAAAAAATTTAAAATTATATATAAAATATGAATTAAGTCTTGAATATTTGATTTAGGGTTTAGGTTATGTTGGTTTAGTGTTTAGGTTATGTTGTCGATTAACAATTAAAATGATTACCAATGATTGGAGATCACTAAAAATGATTGCGAAATCGTTGCAAAAATGATTACAAACATATATACAAACCTACAAACTAATGATAAGTTAGTAAGTATTTCATATATGACTTAGTGTCACACAACATTTGTTATATAGTTTTTGCTCTAAATTGTTTTGTAAACTCCAAAAGTATATATCATGATGAAAGTATATAATTTATCATACCTCATTGATATAAAATATTTTTCAAAATTAAATGTAAATAAAACATATTAAAAATTATTTTATTTAGGTTATAAAAAATTAACATACACTAGAAGAGAACCTATGAGATTATATCATTTGGATCAATTAGCTGGCACAATATAACACGTTGGATATTCCTTAAGGTTTTCTTTCTCCCATATCTCACACCGTTGGATCTTTCTTATTCTTTCCTTTCTCTAAGTTCTCTTTCTCTTCCTTGTCTCATTTCTCTTTCGAATCGACAACAGATCTAAACTTAGGTTAATCGAGTGAGTGAGTGAGTGAGATGAAGGGGGAAGGTAAAGTTCTTGAAGTCGCGTATGAAATTGATTAGTCTTCTCGGTCTTGTATTGTCTGCTCTCTCTCTCTCCTCGTCCACTTTCGTCTCGCCGGCGCTGATGAAAACTGCCGGACCATGGTTGTTTTCGACCTGCGCTGCGACCCATCCATTTCGTCTCACGAGGCTTTATCGGCAATCCATCTTTTGAAGCATGCGGTCGATTCCGGCTTGAGCGGGAGTGGTTGAATCTGGACTAGAGCTCCGGGGTTCGGAGGCGTGCGATTCGCTAGCACGGTTACTCTGGGAGAAAAATCTCCGCCAACGAAGCAGGAGACAAATGCGGCGAATCCGAAAAAGACGGACAGATCCGCCGGAGGTGACAAGGGAGAGAAAGGAATCGATAGCTATTGGGGTGTTGAACCAAATAAGATCACGAGAGAAGACGGCACTGAATGGAAGTGGAACTGTTTTAGGGTATGTTATCATATAGATTCGTTAACTCCTTGTTTAATCTACCTTCAATCCGCTTGATTTTCTTGTTTTTGGTCTGTACTATCTCATACTCCTCAATGTGAAGCTTCTGGTGGTAGTTAGCAATCGGATTCCGGTAGTTTAGAGGGTTATCAGCTTTTGATTTGATGAAGGAGATGCTTGGCGACTCTATCAGTATGTATGTCAACATTTTATAGGCACCGTCTCACCTAACTGCAAATACATAAGGTAAATAAAGCCTTGTTTGTAGCTTGATCCATGTCAGTTACAGCTTATTCTTTGCATATGTTATATGTGGTATTCTCTTGGATGGGTATCTCAGGACTAAAGTCGAACTGTCAATTGGTGGGGAAACTTTCCATTGTACGGGGCAGCGTATGACATAAAAGGGGTTTACAGCTATAATGCCATGGTCTGCAGTAGATGAGAAAAAACTCCCTTCTTTTATCAGAGGAGAGAAGATTGAAGTTTTAAGAGTGGAGCTGTACGAGGTTAAATTCTTCTCCAGTTTCTGTTGTTGCTCTCATTACTTTGTACTAGGACACAAATTGGTTTAATGTTTCCAGTTTTAGTTTATTCTTTCTATTTGTCTTTGAATGTTGTAAAATCTACAGGGCAACACTGCCACTCCGGACGTCCTTACTGAGAGTGAGCTGATATCTCTAATGGAGAAGCATGGCATAGGCACATATGCATCAATACCTGTGCATATAAACAACATTGGTGAACGTAACTATGTTCAGGTGGGTTAAACCAAAGGCGGTATGCTTTTCTTCATGATTACATGTTATCATTTCAGGAGGATCCATTTTGTATCCTGAGAAATTTTCATTACTTTTGTTTGGTGTTTACATGTCCAATCTGGTAGGAAATTTGTTCCAACGGCACTAGGAATAACGCTGATAAGAGGCTATCAATGTATTGATCCAGATCTTTGCTTACCAGACATCCGGAGATTTATCGAGCAACAAATCACTCTTGTTGCCAAGGGCCAAGCTGATCATTCACACGTTGTGCAACATGTGATTCAGCAATTCCGGTGTAAATTTAGTTATTTTGTTCAACAGGTTGGGAAAAAGTGGCTTATGTTTTGTTGTCTTTGAAAGCATTAGTTAGATATAGCAATCGGATTCCAGTAGTTTAGAGGGTTATCAGCTTTTGATTCGGAAACAAGTTTCGGCTCAGACGGAAGATCGGCGGTGGATCATTTGGAGAGATCTATCTTGGTATTGTTTTTTCTTCTTCTTCTTCTTCTCGAATTCAACTCTCGTTTGTGGTTACTAAATATCTGCGTTTTTTAGGTACCAATATCCAGACAAGTTAAGAAGTGGCTATTAAACGCTAGAAGAAAGGTAAGTATGAAATGATAAATACTGATAATACTTGACACCATTGTCCCTCAGCAAACCATGGGTAAGATGATCTTCTCAAATTTTTAGAGTCTGTTCTTGAATTTCTTGTTATACCTATGATGAACGTATCGAAACTGTTGTGAATCAATTTTAAATTTGGTGCGCGAATTGAATCTGAAATTGCGAACTTGGTTTTGTTTGTTGTGTCGAAGGTGATGTCGTTGTGTCATGTTCCTATATTAGGTTTGATTTGATAGCTCATGTTCCTATATTGTTTTGACCTGCGGCTTGATAAACCTGTGGTGGTACGAAAGCAAAAGAAAAGAGCTGAGAAATCGAAGGTTGTAGAGATAATAGAGATAAGCTCAGACAGTGATGAAGAACATGGTTTAGTTGATGTCCAGGAGAAAAAAAGCAACCTCTTCTTACACATCTGTACTTACCGCTAGAAGCAAGGTAACTTTACTTGATGATTCATTTCATGGTGTCAAGTAAGAAAATGTTTGGTCTGTTCTGAAAATTCATTTCATGGTGTCAAGTGAACATGGTTCTTACCGCCAGAAGCAAGGTAAGTATTCATTCGATTACCAACCAAATGCCCTTTTCAGTGACTATTGAAGTAGATCGATCATCCAAGTACAAGATAACCTAGTTTTGGGAATGTGATTACGTTTGGTAATTCTGGACATATATCCTCATTACACAAAGAATGAATCTTTCTCGGAAAGGTGTGATTGTGTTGGTGGCATATGTGTACAAGTTTCATGCTATTGCTTGCTCTTTCTTAGCTTTTAACTTCTTCTTTTACCTCTCTATTATTGATTGTTTATTGACTTATTAGTAATTTTAGCTGAGTTCTTCCTTTCCTTCAATTTGATTTTCTATGAATGTGTTTTCATTCAGTACTCAATGCTTTTTTTTGTAAGAACTGAGAGCTATTATTTGATTCTTGGGAAGATAGTGTAATTAATGCTCAATCTACTTTTTTTTGTAAGAACTTCTGGCGATAGAGTGACGACCACGTGGTGCGGTGGCTGGAGCTTCGCGATGGTACAGCTTCATTTGTTTGGTGTAATTAGTCTACATTTATATGTAATTTCAAACCCAAATTTGGTGTATGGATTTCTGTTCTTCATTTATATTAATAAATTGATTTTTTTTTTTTAATTTAAACAATATATCAGTCGCTAATCAGTAGCTATATTTTGCTACTGAATAGCTAAAATCAGTCGTAAAAAAATCACAAACCAGTAGCAAATCAGTAGCTAAAGTAGTAGGTAATCAGTCGTAATTCAGTAGCTAAATTTTACTACTGATTACCGACTACGGCTGTAGTAGCAAAATTCAGTCACTATTCAGTCACTAATCAGTCGTAAAATTTTGCTACTGATTAACGACTGAATAGTGACCGCCTAATATCAGTCGTAAATCAGTCGTAAATCAGTAGCAATTTTGCTACTGGTTTTTTTAGCGACGAGACCTTTACCTACTGCATAAATCAGTCGGTAATCAGTCGTAACATGGTGTTTTGCTACTGATTTCCGACTGTTTTTGCAGTAGTAAAAAACATGTTTTCTTGTAGTGGATTCAGACAGCTCTCAACTCCTCCACAAATCTTTGTTCCTTTGTCTTTCTTCCTGTTTGCTTCTTCTAGAATCTCCACCTTGATCCCAGCTTGAAATCTCCTTGTGAATTGCCCTTTGAACCTTTGACTCATGGCTCTAGACTTGGCACTTTGATCTTCATGTAAACCCTTGATTCTTCATTATCTATGTCCTTCTGCAACTTGATTCACTTTAGTGTTCTTTGATTCTTCTCATGTACACTGAGCTTAATCAAACACTCCTTGAACTGTAAGTAGCTGAACTGTAAGCAGCTAACCCTGAATCATACATGCTTCAAACCTGAAACAATCCCTGATTCAACACCTTCTCTGACAAAACATATCAGCCTTGAACTCCTTTTGTACCGATGTTACTCCTAACATAACACGCCACTCAACCATACTGCTGAACAGACTTTCGACACATCCATGTTCATGCATCATGCTTTACAGAACCTTGCTGGCAAACCAATTCCTCTTGTATGAACTGCAGAAAACCTCTAAGTCATTTATGCTTCATTTCCCTGAAACCGTCTCTGACTTACCAAGATACCACTGAACCTGAACACCTTTTTGAATATCACTTTGCATCGCTGCTATTGCATGCAGAACCCTCCTCCTAACTCCACATGGCTAAGAAGACTCTCGATACAAATACCTTTGTTCAACCTTCTGTTCAAATCCCTTCTGCATCAGCAGAACCATCCAACCAACAGACTCAAACTATTTGGTAAACCTGTCTCACATCCACAACCTTGTGAAATGCCCGGGACACCATGTTACAGCCTTTAGCACTTCATCTCTAGAACCCTTGAAGCCGCTTCCTTGCTGTAAACATACCCTGCATCACATCACATGCATGTATGCAAACTCCACCTATCCTTGGCACTAGCATCTTATCCCTTAGAGATCAGACTGAATCTTCACCTTGTACTCATGAGCTTTCTTTCGGTGTGCCTCCTTGTTACTTCACTTGAACTTCCCGCAAGTGAACCCTGCAAAAGATTCATCCACCAGACCTCTCTAAGATGCAAATAGGTATACCAGAACTTTGATTGTTCTGTTTTCCAATGCAGCTTGTATCCTCTGCATTCTGATCCATTCTTGGATCTCTCTTCAATTGCTAACAATTGCAACTGATATCCATATGTCTTCACCACCATCAAGCAACAAAGCTCTAAAGCTTTCCCTTCTAACCCCGGTTGCAACCTGATTATGCTTGAACCTGTAAACATCTCCATCTGCTCCTAGACCTCTATCCACCAACTTGAGACTAAGCCTGCAAACCAAAAATTCTCAAACCTTAACTATACCAATCTGTCTTTGATCCCAACAGATTCCTTGATCTTGTTCCATACTCATCTGCAACTCTCCTTGAACTGAATCCAGAAACCTTTTCTTAATCCTCAAATAGCCAATAACACACAGACAATTCAAACTTCTAAGGCGTCCCTCAGTCCCATGAATTCTCTTCCAATGGCAAATTTTGAACCCTGAACACCATCTCTTGTGTTCTCCCTAGACTTCAATTCCCTGAATTTTGCAAACCCTGAGCAACCAGAAACAACCAATCAAAACATCACAAATACACCTTGTGATTCGCACGGTTTGACCCTTGAGATTGAATAATCTGATTCTGATTCCAATATCTTGAATTTAACCAGAATCCCCCGGAAATAACTCCACATTAAACCAATCTCTCTGTTGCACTTTTCAGTCTCCTCTGTGATATTCTGTCCCTTGAGAATCTGTCTATTCTCATTGCATATTCCCTTATGCAATTTTAGACAATTTTCTTTGATTAAAACTGGGCTTGTTTTAATCACTGGTCCAACTGAAATTTCTTCCAAAATCTGCATAAATTCGGATAGGCCCGTCTGGACCCAAAAAATATATCATCAATGAAGCCTAAAACAACATATTCTCCTTGGGCCATGCCTTCTTTCACTTGGCCCACTGCATAAAATCAAATAGGTCTAAATAATAAAAATGAGGCCTGATTTCTATTTTTTTTTGTTTTCGCTGGCCCAATTCCTTTTTTTTCTTCTTTCTGGCCCAACAGTCGGCCCAAAAAGGACCCAACAGGAGAAACCCTAGTTTCTCCTCACGCGTCTTCTCTGGCGCCGCCTACTTCACCGATGGCAATTCTCGCCGGAACTGCCTCATCTCCGGCGATTACTCCAGCCCAACTCCACCGGCGACTCGCTCCTTCGCCGCCGTCCAGAGAACCACCGAAGTTCCTTCTTCCCGAGCTTCTTCTCCCGGTGGCGATTTCCGGCGAGTCTCTGTCTGCATTCTCCTTCTGTCGTTTCCGGCGACTCGGCCTTCTCCAAACTCAGGTCTGCTTCACCGACCAGAACCGCTGTCGCCAGCAACTATTCCTTCCTCTACGCGATTTCCAGGGACCGGGGTGTGAGCTCGTGTTTTCCGGCGAACTTCTCCGACGAATCCTCTGCCGTTGCCACCGCTTACCAGATCTGCCTCATCTGTCGTCACTACATTTCTGGTGACTCCTCATCGCTGAGAACCAGCAATCCCGCCTCCGACCTCAAGCCCAAGATCCCCATCGTTCCATCTTTTCCTCCTCTTTTTTTTTGTTTTTTTTCTTGATTCCTTTAGAAGCCTTAAAACTATTCACCAGTTCTTCAACCATTCTTCCTTCCGTGAGATCTCGATGTTCCCGTCAAAACTGTGAATCGAAGAACCTGACGTTCTGATACCACTTGTTAGGATTTAATCTTTAATCCTCTTTGTCTCAATCTATATTCGATACACAAATTAACGAATACGAGAATTGTTCTCCCAGTTCATGGCTCATGGATCCATAACATCCACTATGAAGAACAATCGGAAAACACCTCTGATATGGTTCAAAATACAGATCTCTCGCACACCCAACAAACAAAAAAGAACAAAGAACAGAACTAGATTCCCCAGAGAAAACCCATATTCTCTCTCTAGCTCTACGAGCTGCCTCTAAGGCGCTCGGAATCCTTGGAGTCTGGATGTATTCCTATTGTTAAACACTTGTATTTATAACAAGGAAACCCTAGAAACTTATTTGGGCCCAACTTGACACTAAGGCTTGTATTAAACACAACTGTTGGCACAAGTCGTGAGTTGACTGAAGTCTGACTTCTCACAATAAGTAAAGAAATTATATACAATTTTAATACATGTTGAAGAAAAAAATAAATTTTCATGTTCTCTTCAATAACTTTGAAAGACAGTTATGACATTTCCTACTTTAATTTTTTTTTTTTTGTAATAGCATTTCATATAAAAACTTTCAAAATAAAGTTATGTTTCTTAAATGACTTCTTAAATACTAATATATAGATAAATTGGCAATCTCAAGTCTTTTTCTATCGAAAGAATCAATAAATTGGGTTCATTTTCGAAGAATATTTTTAGCTCTTACTAATGTGTCAATAACATACAACATGATAAAAGATGGATCATAGCCAAAGAAAATTGCATCAGATCAAATGCGATTATGAGAAGAAAAAAATGTGGACACTCCAGCAAGAAAAACTCGGAAAAAATGATCGTTAAAATTCATTTTCGTTGTTTTATTACTTTGTATATTTACTTTTATTGTTGTTTTTATGTATCTTGATTTTCATATTAATAAAGATAGATGTTAAAAAGAGAGAGATAAATTTAATCATTTGTCCATGTTATAAATGAATATTGTGTAATATGTTTTCCACAATATAAAGTTTACTGTAAACTTGGTGGACGAATTTTGTTATAAATATATTATGTTTTCAGCTTGAGATTTTCTAAAGGGTAAAATATGTATATAGTATATTATTACTAACTCTTTTGGCATCAAGTATCTATAGTACTATTAAAACATGGGTTAATTGAGTGAATATTAAAAGTTGATCCAAAAATTAGAAGTTGATTTGGAAATTAGGTGAGGAGGAAAAATAAAACCCAAAATACCTTTTGTTTTTTTAATAATCACAGAAATGCCATTGGTCAGAAAATTATTTTCTGATAGAATAATCCGGCGACACTGTTCATTTAACGGCCGGTGTTACTATTCATCGAAACTCGACGACCACTATTCATAACCAGAAAAGATATTGTTTTCATCGTTAACATTGTCATGTTAACCCATTTATCATTATTAACATCGTTAACATGTAATTAGTATCGTTAACATTGTCATGTTAACTCAGTTATCATGTTTATTTTTATGAAATTGTCATGTTAAACCAGTTATCATAAATTATCGTGTTAATTCAGTTATCATTTCGCAGGAAAATGTAAAATATGGAAATATAAAAATTAATGTGATAATCCGGTTATCCTATCATATAAACTATGTGTTATTGGTTATCTAATTTTGTTATCATCACAAATGTAGACTGATAATCTATTAAGTTATTGATTAACTTCAAAGTAATTAACACATAAAATCAGAAAAACAAAAAAAATTAAACACCACCACAGTGGGTGACGCCGTCTGGCGTCACCTCCGTCGGGGTCTTTTCAGCCGGCATCGCCGTCCTCGCCTCCGTCGCCGGTGTGGGCTTCTTCTTCTTCTTTGTCCTCTTCTCACTGGTGTCGCCTTTGTCGGGGTCTTTCCTGCCGCCGCCGGTGTCGGCTTCTTCTTCTTCTTCCCCGTTCTTCTTCGCCGTGCAACAGTTGGATGAGAAAGAGAGAAAAATGTAATTAGTTGTACAAAATAGGGGTGAGAGAGTTTTTTTAGTGTGAACAGTATTTTGTCAAAAAGAAAACTTAATTTTGCAATTATTAAATAGTATTTGTTGCTATTACTCTTAAAACATTAATATTTTTAGAATTTATTTTTAAATCCCCCTTAATTATTTTAATAAATTGAATATATTGCCAAACATGTATTAATTATACATATTGTTAAACATTTAAACAGACTTATTTTTCATTATTTCTCATTTTTTAATTATGTAGAACACTTAAATTATTTTTTATTTTTTATTTTTTATTTTATATATTACAAAAAACTTTATCCCATATAAACTCACGATTATAATTTTGTAATATCTTAAAGTACATACTGATGGTTGACAAAGTCAATGTTAGAGCATCATTATCGGTGACCCCTACACACGGGGTCATCCTGATTTTTTTTTTTTTTTTTTTTTTTTTTAATTTAAAAAAAAAATAATAATAATAATAATAATTTTTTAATGTCGCGACGAATCAGGAAGCGACACGTCATCACAAATCGGATGACACGGCGCGCGCGGGTGTCACCGCAGAGACACACAGACACCCGGTTCATCCACGTGTCGCTTCCTCATTTGTCCAAAAAAAAAAAAAAAAAAAAAAAAAAAAAAATTAAAAAAATCGGATGACCCCGTTTGTAGGGGTCACCGATAATGATGCTCTTAAGGTCAATTTTTTTCCTAATTAAGTATATTAAATATTCACATTACGTATATTAAAATTATCACACCATATATAATACCGCATTAATTAGTATTGTTGGAGATGTATTTCGTTTATTAGGTATCAATATCATCAACTCATCTCACAACATGTAGACGACATGTTCGAAACGGGGACTCCTCCTAATTAAGAGACATTCCGAGTAAATTCATCGGAGAAACTAACGTTAATTTGAACCCCCAAAAAAAAAACGTATAAATACACCCAATCTCAGAAGAGATAATGAATCGAGTTTAGTCTCAAACCATAAGATATCGAGTGGTCCATTCGTTTACACTATATTCAACATATTTGATTTGGATCGAAGAAGAGGTAGTATCTCATCAACTCAATATCTAATATTGCAGAAGACATCGATCTCGAAAATCATGATCTCGAATCGGTGTTCTCTTATGACAACGATGAAAATGATGCCATATGTGGCTACTCAGATTCCGATTTCTCTGAATCCTATGATGAAGAATAATGCTACTTCAAGATTACTCAAATACCTCGTCAGGAAGAAATACAAACACCGCATTTACCAGTAACAAACTTTGATCCTTCAAAATACGAAGATCCAGTCCATGCTATTGCTTTCATAGACACAAGAGCCCATACAATGATAATGAATCCCAAAATCCTTTCATCATCCATGTGGTGTCCATACCAACAAGAATTCAGAGTAGCAAATTCAGGGTCATTAGCAATCAATCTCAAATCAAAGCCAATCACCATAGAGCTCTTTCCAGGGTGTCAAATAACTACAGAAGTTCTAGGCTCTTCCGCACCTGAAAAATACCTAATTTTGGGATGGGATTCGTATTATTCGCTGAAAAGGAATTTCGACATTTCAATCGAGCCAAGAGGAATAAGATGGAAGACTCTCTACAAAGCCTTCACAACAATACCTCGACTATTCACAATTGAAGGACTTCCGTCCCCCGAATTCAGAAAAATTAAAGAAGAGATTACAGCAATCTCATGTGCAGACTCTCATACCGAGTTTCTTTTAAAATGCAAAAACCCACTATGGTTAAACCAAGAGTTCTTCGTTTCACTACCATTCAAGGAAAATATCTACACAACGCCAACAAAAAAAAGTCACACAGGAATGCCACCCGCATTGCTTAAACAAGCAAATGAGGAATGTGACCAACTAGTCAGCCAAAAGGTGGTCTCATCGACTAATTCTCCATGGGCGTGCAAGGCTTTTTACGTCAACAACAGAGCTGAACAAGGAAGAGGAAAGCTAAGGCTGGTCATCGATTACAAACCACTGAATCAATACCTCCAAGATGTCAAATTCCCGTTGCCAAACAAAAAGGCACTCTTTCAACATCTTCAAGGTGCAACAATCTTTTCGAAGTTTTATTTAAAGTCAGGATTCTGGCAAATTGATATTTCACCAGAAGAACGGTACAAAACAGCGTTCTGTTTACCTAATCGCCATCTTCAGTGGAATGTCTTACTGTTCGGCCTCAAAACAGCGCCATCACTATTCCAACAGGCCATGTTACGTATTTTCAAGCCTCTACTCCAAACGGCCTTGATATACATTGATGACATCCTCTTATTCTCATCAAACTACGAGGATCATATTTAAACTCTCCGACAGTTCCAGATCCTTGTAAAGACATATGGAATCATGCTCTCAGCCTGAAAGATGATTATAGCCCAGCCCAACATCGAATTCATTGGGATGCAAATTACTAACGGACAATTTGCCCCCCAAGCCCATCTAGCTACGATACTTCTCGAATTTCCAGACAACCACATATCGAAAAGACAAGTCCAACAATTCATTGGGGTAATCAATTACCTAAGCGACTTTATCCCGCAACTTTCGCAGCTGACACGTCCACTACAAAAAATGTTGTCCAAGAATCCTCCTTTATGAACAAACAGACAAACAGAAGCGGTCAAAAGGCTAAAGCTAGAAATACAGAAGCTACCACCTTTAAATATTCCCTCCGAAGGAATACATGTTCTCCAGACCGACGCAACCGACAAATATTAGGGTGATGTGCTACTCGAAGAAATAAATGGAAAGCGTCTAATCTGCGGATACAAAAGCGGACGCTTTAAAGATTCGGAGTTACATTATCACTCTACGTTCAAAGAAATTCTAGCTGTCAAAAGGGCTACTGAAAAATTTGAGTTCCACGTGATTGGACATAAATTTTGCATAGAGATGGACATATTATCTTTCCCAAAAATGCTACAGTTCAAAAAAAAGATGGTCCCGCATCAGTAATTATTACGCTGGAGTGAATGGTTTTCAAAGTACGACTTCAATTCCGTCTATTTAAAGGGTACGAAGAATGTTCTTGCCGACATGCTCAGCAGAATTCCTCAAAAGGAAATTCACATGATGGCAAGCTCCTCCGCATCCGAAGGAGGATACTACGATTTTGGAGCCAACATGCCTGAAGATGTTCATCAGCTTATCAATATGAGAATCTTTCACGACCATCTCAAAGAAAGAATTTTCAAGTACGAATCGGTTATCCTATCAAAGTACGGCGTCAACGGTAACTACATTGCGCCGATAGGAATCCATCCAGACTATCCGTTCGCTCATCTCTACAGAATCGAATATGCTGAAATACCAGAAGAAGTTCTCTGTTTCCTTTGGTATCTATGTTCGGTGTACACCATTGGCATCACTTTTGACATACAATGGCTATACCAATTCATCAACTCACGCCAGGGACGCAAAGATTGCCTCTCTACATTCCTGAATTGGTTTGCACCATTAAGTGTCTGGAGTGGTAAGCTGAGAAGATCAGCAAAAACGGTGAACCTGTCATTCAAGAAGCTAAAAGGACAAGGGTGTCTCAACCCTTTCTTCAATCCTCACACAATATACTTCTTCCAACGCCCCGTTCAAGTCAACGTCAAAACCAACAAGATGTACGCGCTACTAACACTCATCCACCATGACGACTTCAATTGAGGTGTTCGGACAAACTTCAACGTCTATGATAACAAGAGATTTGAAGAATTCCAAACTCATGCATTTCGCCTCAGCAATGCTAGGTAAACATTCTCCATTCCATTCAATCTGAATTGGAACTACTATCCTATAGACTACCAGATGAGTCTAGACGAAGATCTACAGTTTTTCGGAAGTATAACAACCCCGAGACGAATTCAACCAAGACGATAATACCAAAACCATCACCAGCAACAGACCCATAGGAGCATTTCCAAGATGCACAGTCTCCAGATGACTCGATGAACATTGACGAAATCGGAAAAATGTTTGGTTTAAATGATAATAATGAACCACCAGGAGACTTTGTTGAACCAGAAATAACATACGAATGTCCAGGAGATGAATACGGCTGCTGCGACAAGCATATCATCAAGTTCGAAATGGATCATTGAAGGCCTTTCTCAAGGTATTTATTTATGTATAATTATGTGTGATGTAAGCGATGATGTAATGGCATAAATAATGATGTAAGCGATGATGTAATCGCTAAGGTATGCGCTTAGGTCATCGCACAAATCCTCCCTTATAAATATGTGTGTACCCCCTTTGTGAAAATCAACTTAGAATTTTCCTAAAAACCTCTCTCTAAGTTTTCTCTCTATGAGTTTCTAAATTCTCTCTTGTATTCAGAATTCTTAACATCTTCATAAACTCTGATTACTTTCTTTCAAAATATAAGTTGCGATTTTGCTCAGTGTGCTCTAAATGAGTCTTTCGTTTAACCAACAAGACGGTCAATACGAATTTTGTGGGGGGAGATAAGTTTCCTAACAGTGGTTGAGCCATGGCTGGGGATGCCTACGAATGCTCCATTTACTTGGAACTTATCAAAACCCATGATTGTTAATATGACTTAGTCAATAAGGTTTCTCGTTCATCTCATGCACTTTAATCTCGTATCAGAGCCAAGACTTATGTTTTGAGTGAATAAATCTCTGTTTATGACTGATTGTTTAGAATGTTTTGAAAACAAATCCTCATCATGTCTATTTCTAATCTTTCAGCGATCAATTCCCATTTTCCTATTTCTACCTTATAAAAAAATAAAAGTCGTTCATCTTCCTCTGATATTAATTCCCTATATGAAATCGAATATGTTCCAGGAGACCAATTGCCTGAAACTACTCTTTCACTTATAAATCCGCATGAATACTTTACATAGAAGCCTGGTGTTTTCTCTATCAAAAATGTTCGACAGCTCATACATCCATCATCAAGCAGGAAGGCTCGCGAATACGTTCAATCTAGCAAGTTCTCATCTTGACAGGTCCCAGCCATGGAAGAAGAACAGTTCATCTCACTCAACATTCCGGAAGGACTACCAAAGTTATGGCAGCAACACGGATACACTCACCTACACTTTGGAGTTGTACGAATCGGGCGAACCCTACATGCTTGAAAAGGTCTACCGGTCATAGCACGAATCGCTTTGGTCGACTCTAGACTAAAGTCATATCAGCAAGCCTGCATTGGTAGGGTTCAAACAACATTAAACGCTGGAACAGTACTATTCATAACACTATTTCCAAACTTTAATATCTCTCTGCAAGATCCCAATATGTTAAAAACGCTTAAAGTCCAACTACAACTGGTTGGAGCGCCTATGCAAGAGAATAGCGCTATAGCAACGCTACATCACCAGATCGTCTACCGTATCCAAGATCATGCTCTTGACATTATATTACCCTCATCTGACGAGGCACTTTATCTCGAAGTCAGATCAGCTTCACAAGCTCCACGTACTACTCAGATCCCTACACTTTGGAGTAGTACGAATCGGGCTAACCCTACATGCTTGAAAAGGTCTACCGGTCATAGCACGAATTGTTTTGGTCGACTCTAGACTAAAGTCATATCAGCAAGCCTGCATCGGTACGGTTCAAACAACATTAAACGCTGGAACAGTATTCATAACACTGTTTCCAAACTTTAATATCTCTCTGCAAGATCCCAATCTGCTAAAAACGCTTAAAGTCTAACTACAACTGGTTGGAGCGCCTATGCAAGAGAATAGCGTTATAGCAACGCTACATCACCAGATCGTCTACCGTATCCAAGCTCATGCTCTTGACCTTATATTACCCCCATCTGACGAGGCACTTTACCTCGAAGTCACATCAGCTTCACAAGCTCCAAGTACTACTCAGATCCCTCGACAAATCTCTCGGGAATAGTTAATCAAGCGAATACCAAAATCATGGGTTACAAGCTACGAAAGGTTACATCAAGCATCCCAAACACCGGTCCAGACATCCGAAGTAAGCTTCTACTAATGCAACGATGGAACAACGGAGATCAAGTTTGACAAGCCTAGATCATCTTCATTCCGAAAGCAACTATTCACATAATTTTCTATCCAAATTGATAAATACGAGTTCCAAGGTCCATACAAAGAGCAAAACCCGAAGTCGATCTCCTTTGGTCAAAACGGACAAATAATGTATCCCTTCAAAGATGAAAACGGTCATCAATATTTTGATGTATGTTCTTGCACGGCCTGCACAGAAGATTCCTATGAATCTGATGACGAAATTCGCCAACGACGGAGAAAAAACAAAGATTCACTCTATAAGAGATATCTTGAAGGAGATCCTACAGTCGGGCCACTCGGCGAAGGCAATGGGCGATATGAATACGTAGTCCAATATTCTGACATAAAAGAGACATCTAACCCAGAAACCATGATGATAAGAGCATATAGTTTTCCTCCACCATAAGATTTCATCAATGATAATATATCCCATTGTCCAAAAGTGCTTTCCAAAGCAATCAACTCCTCATGACCAGATCAGCTAAGTCAAGGAGAAAAGGTTCTCAATTGGCAATCAGAAAATGCTATGGCTCAGAATCGACTACTTACCACGATTAATCAAAAGATCGACCAGTTTGCAGAAGGTTACAACAAAAGATTGAGTGTGCTTCAAAACTCAATCTCAGAGATCCATAATCGACTCAATACTCTCCATCAAGAAATGATGTCTATGGCTCAACACATGATGGTCAACACTTCTCAGTTTCAAGGGAAAGAAGTGAGATGACTAATCTCAGACATCAGTTAAAAGACCTCCAACGGTGCCTCGAAAGTATTATCCAACAACGAAATTTCCCCGACGCATACCTTCCTCACCTCGGAAACCTGTCATCAATAATTCCTATGTATCCAGGAACTTATTCTCTAGGATTTCTTTCGGGTGAACAATATCAAAGACCAAGACGCCCATCCCAGGATTCTTATCTTCGGATGAGGCGTTCACATCTCGATATGGTGTAACTCCTACAGACAATTTCAAGCGACAAGCTATGCGAGACAGGGGGAGAAGACAAAAGAAATCAGAATTTCGTGTCAACCCAACTAAGAACCAAACCATCACCTCCTCCCAATCTAGTCAAGAATCTCTCGAACATGACAAAGAAAAAGGAAAGGATATAGGCATGATCGAATTCTCGATGTCTAATTAGCTTTATCACCTAGTTGATCAAGACAAAAATCCTAAAAGGTCATAACATACACTGACGCAAGGGCTTCCAGCAAATGTCTCACATACTCCGATGATCAGCCGCTTCTCAGACTCAAGCTCCTCTTTTTACAAAACTGATTCTGAAGAAGAATCCCTACCAAAGTAGTTCGCTATAGGAGAAGCACCAAAAGAAGAGCCAGATATAGACGAGGTATTCTCAAACGATGACGAAATGAGTGGCACACCCTTTCAAGAACAAAAGGGGCCAGTAAGACAATTTGCCTCAAAAGTCATAACATTCACATTCGATGATATTCCCTTCGAAAAATGGAATGACCGTCTTGACGAATTTCACGCATGGATGAATTCTGAAGCCATTACCTCATCATCATACCTCATCATACAACAGTTCGCTGCAGGACTTTCGGGTGCACTAAAAGAGTGGCGGAATTCGCTTGGCGAATACAAACAACAACAAGTCTATCAAACCACCATACCGTTGCTTCTCGGAGAAATTCACAGATAATTTATAGGCACCCCAAGCCACCTCAAAGAGCAACTACAAGAAGAATACTTCACAACAAAATGTTTTTCGCTAAAGAAAAGAGATCTCGCAAAACATTTCGAACATCAAACCCGAAGGTACTATGCGCTAAACGGCCTTAATAACCCAAGCCTTAAACAAGTCTACCTCTACTCTATTGATGATTATTTGAGCCAACAAACAAATCTCAATATCAGAGACCAAGGCCAAACAGTCGAAGAGATTTCTATCGGACAAATCCAACAATACATCTTCAGAATACTCGACAAACTTTGCAAGCAAAATGAGTTCTGGATGGAGATTATGGATAAATCGAAGCATTTATCCAAGATATGTGCAATACCAAATCTATCAATCAAGTGTTCGAAGTCCAAAAAGCATTGCTCGTGTGAAGATAGAAGCAAAACTCGTCGTTTCCAAAAATCAACAAATAAACCCAACTTTGCTAAATTCAGAAAAAAACAAACCTTCAGAAAGGAGCACTTTTATGGTTTTAACCATTCGATCGACAATTTTTTTGTACATGTTTTTTATTCTATAACGATCCCATACATCCTTTTCCTAAATATTTTAATATATACGTAATCGTTAAAAGTAAATGACAAAAATTTCGCACGAACAAATATACATATAATAAAAAAAGAAAAAAAATACACATAAACACACCTAACTCTGAAACATTCATGTACATTCAGTTACAAAAAAAAAAAAAAATGCATGTACATTTATCAAACAAAATGCTCGATTAACCAATTGCTTATTACCAATGCTTTAAATTTTACTAATTCTGTTTAAATTTTTTTTCTTAATTATAATTAATAACTGAAATTGTAAATATATATTAGTTAGATTTCGATGCCTAAATCCAACTAATTGAACGTTAAGGCATTATTTTTTGTTAAGGAAATTTTTTTGTTCGATCATATATACCAACTTCTTAGTGGTAAAATGATATCGAACATCATTCGATTTTCTTTCTAAGAAATTTTCTTATCAATTATAAGCATATATGGAAATGAAAAGAAAAAGGAAGCAAAACAAAAAGAAGTTCACAATTGCGGAGTTTGACGGGCTCATCTGGACAATGACATGTTTTAAAGAAAAACTCGTCATATCAATTTGTTTTGAGACAGATTATTCAGAGTTATTGAAGATGACGGAAGATCCGGAGGATTGGCCTTCTTTCTAATCGGAATTAGATTATTTCTATGATTTTAGAGGATATTTTAAGATCTTTAGATTAAGTCTATTCTCTCGTAGCCAAAATGTCCGTGTCGACGCTCTCGCAAAAGCAGCGCGAGCACGAAATTATATATTTTCTCACATAAGTCAGACTGAATAGGTATGAAATGCTTCTAGAGGCAACCAACATATTGTTTTAACTTGACTTAATGTATGGGGCTTCGTTGACCCAAAAAAAAAAAGTTCACAATTGCATCGCCACTTGCATGGTCGAATTCGAAACTTATAATAATAAAAAGGGAGAATAACTATAAGGTATCAAAAGTATCATTTTATTACTAGAATAGACCTAAAGTTTGAAAAATTACTAGAATGTTTTTTATCCTCAAAAATACCTATAAAACCCTTATTTGTCCTTGAAATCAAAAAGGTAATAACGAAATTGTCATTAATTTTAATAGATCGAGACGATTATTTACAAAACTGCCACCGCTTTTTTATTTTACCCCAAAATAAGTCTACCAACTTAGTTACCGTAGATTTATATTTTATTTGTAGACTTATATTTTACGTAGACTTGTTGTCATCAATTTACATGAACGCAGACTTAGTATGTAGACATATTGTTCTTTGGTGTAGATATTTAGGATTAGTTTGGTAGACTTAAAATCTTCGTAGACTTGTACGAGAATGTTACGTTACCGCAGAATTTTTGTGTAGACATATTGTTATTGGCAGTAGATTTATAGGATAAGTTTCGTAGACTTAAAATCGTCGTAGACTTGTACGAGAAACTTACGTGAACGCAGACTAAGTGTGTAGACTTATTGTTAGTGGATGTAGATTTATAAGATTTGTTTCGTAGACTTAAAATCTTCGTAGACTTGTACGAGAATGTTACGTTAACGCAGACTTTTTGTGTAGACATATTGTTATTGGCAGTAGATTTATAAGATTTGTTTCGTAGACTTAAAATCTTCGTAGACTTGTACGAGAATGTTACGTTAACGCAGACTTTTTGTGTAGACATATTGTTATTGGCAGTAGATTTATAGGATTAGTTTCGTAGACTTGTACGAGAAACTTACGTGAACGCAGACTAAGTGTGTAGACTTATTGTTAGTGGATGTAGATTTATAAGATTTGTTTCGTAGACTTAAAATCTTCGTAGACTTGTACGAGAATGTTACGTTAACGCAGACTTTTTGTGTAGACATATTGTTATTGGCAGTAGATTTATAGGATTAGTTTGGTAGACTTAAAATCTTCGTAGACTTGTACGAGAATGTTACGTTACCGTAGACTTTTTGTGTAGACATATTGTTATTGGCAGTAGATTTATAGGATTAGTTTCGTAGACTTAAAATCGTCGTAGACTTATACGAGAAACTTACGTGAACGCATACTAAGTGTGTAGACTTATTGTTAGTGGAAGTAGATTTATAAGATTTGTTTCGTAGACTTAAAATCTTCGTAGACTTGTACGAGAATGATACGTTAACGCAGACGTTTTGTGTAGACATATTTTTATTGGCAGTAGATTTATAGGACTTGTTTCGTAGACTTAAAATCTTCGTAGACTTGTACGAGAATATTACGTTAACGCAGACTTAGAGTGTAGACTTATTGTTAGTAAGTGTAGATTTATAGGACTAATTTGGTAGACTTAAAATCTTTGTAGACTTGTTCGAGAATGTTGAGTGAACTCAGACTTTTTGTATAGACTTATTGTTAGTGGGTGTAGATTTATAGGATTAGTTTGGTAGATTTAAAATCTTTGTAGACTTGTTCGAGAATGTTACGTGAACGCAAACTTTTTGTATAGACTTATTGTTATTTGGTGTAGATTTGTTTCAGCTGCAAACATCAAATACTTTGGTAGTTGGTAGTTGGCTGTTGGCGGTTGGTTGTATAGTTCGTAATATACATCCAACTACCAGAGCAAACCTTCGTTTCGAAATTTTTGCTGATTTTGAAGATATATGGGGCAAATTGTCGTTGTTTGTGGTGAGTGGAGATTTCAGAAAAACAGGTGGGTGTTTTTCGTCGATAGCTGGAGGGGATCTCGAGTTATTAATGCAGATCGTGGAACAAGTTTTGAAGATTTCGTTTCGATTGTCTATGAAGATTTTCGGTTTGAGAAGTTTGTTCAAGGGATCGAGTTGAGTTACATGCTTTTGAAGAAGGTGTTGTCAAACTTACCACAAGATACTCTGTTCGTATTGTTGGCAATAATCGACAATTCCAAAGGTTTTTAGATCAGTGTAAGGAAGCATCCATTCGGTTATGTGTCACATTAAAAGAAGGAAAAATGTACACGAGGAGCTCAACGGTTGCAAACAATGTCAATGATGGTCAAAAACGGATCAAATTTGTAATCGAGGTAGAACGTGACGATGAAGAGGAGGATGAAGAAGGAGATATATTTGATTGCTGCGACGACTATGATGGAGCTTCAGAGGGTGATCATGATTACTCAGTTTATGGGAAGACTGAAATTGAAGAAGAAGATGAGAACCAAACTATGCATTTGATAAACAGAACTCCACCGAGAAAGCCAAATATTCCGGACGATTTTCAGATCGTTAAAATGTCTGCCTTGAATGTGGATGTCAGACAAAGATATGAAAGCAAAGAGGCACTGGAGACACGGCTGAAGATTCTTTCAGTTATACATCATTTTGATTTTGATGTCGAGAAATCAACTTCGGTTTTGTATACGGTAAGTGTTGGGTGAAGCATTGTTCATGGAGATTGCGAGCTTCATCAATTGGAGCTGGTCGAAACTTTTATGTTCGGATCTTTGTCGGAGAGCATACATGTTCGATCACTGAACGTTCTGAACGGAGTCGACAAGGAACTTATGAGATACTTGGTCAACTGTACAAAGATTTCGTAGGAGGTGTTGGTCCATCAGTTTTGCCCAGTCATGTATCTGATGCATTAAAGAAATGATACCATCTTAAGGTTTGTTCATCTTATAATAATCATGATATAGCTTTCGTGTTGTATATTTGTTCATCTTATGATAATCATGAACACCAACTATAGGTTGATTACTGGAAGGCGCACCGTGCTTTGAGATATGCACGTGAGTTAGTAAGGGGAACACCAGAAAGTGGATACGAAGACCTATCCACATATCTATACCAAATAAGGCGAACAAATCCTGATAGTTATACACGGCTCGTAGTTGACGATATCCACAGATTTAAGTTCTTGTTTATAGCTTTTGGTGCAAGTATTATTGGGTTTCAATACATGAGGAAAGTCGTGGTTGTTGACGGCACACATTTACAAGGCAAATACAAGGGTACTCTCCTTCTAGCAACTGCTCAAGATGGAAATTTTGGTATATTTCCAATTGCTTTTGGCGTGGTTGATACTGAAAATGACGAATCTTGGGATTGGTTTTTTAAGCAATTGAGTACTGTCATACCGGATGACAGAGGACTTGTCATTATCTCAGATAGGCACAGAGCAATTGGTAACGCCATAGAAAAGGTATACCCTCTAGCAACTCGAGGAATTTTCACTTACTATCTGTATAAGAACATGCTGCAAAGATTTAGAGGTGGTGAATCATTTCGGCTGGTTAAAAAAGTGGCAAATGCTTATATAAATAATGAGTTCAACTACTATTTTGAAGAGATTCGCCATGTCAACCCTGCACTTCACGCATATTTAGTAAAGGCTGATGTACGGTACTGGAAGCGAGTTTATTTTACAGGAGATAGGTACAACTTCACTACAACTAACATAGCTGAGTCAATTAACAAAGTATTATCTGATGCTAGAAGCTTGCCTATTATGCAACTCATAGATGCAATAAGGTCAATGTTGACAAGATGGTTTGCAGAGCGGCGTAAAGCTGCAGGACAAATGAAAACTGTCCTAACTCGTGGCGTAGAGAAAATTCTAGCGGTAAATATACTAATCATGATATACTTATTATTCTGGTGATGACATTTGTTAAGGATTAAGATTAACATAATCGCTTATATAGGGGCGCGGGAAAGGTGTAGGGATCTAACAGTCCAGGAGATTGATGCCCACGAATTTGAAGTTACTTATGGAGCATATGTTAATGTTGTCAATTTGACTGCGAAGAAGTGTACATGTCGTATGTTTGACATCGATAAGATACCGTGTGTACATGGTATTGCGGCTGCAGAGGCTAATAAAAAGTCACGGATACGGTTATGTCATCGATACTATACCACGAGCTATCTCAGTAACGCATACGCGGCATCGATAAGTCCTAGGGATAGAGCATCACCTGTTCCAGCAGAGGTGGAAGCGAAGCTATGCCTACCTCCCTCGGTACGGCAACCTCCAGGAAGGCCAAAGAAGTCGAGATATAAATCGGCGTTGGAAATGGCATTGCAGAAGAAAGTGCCTAGAAAACTTCCTACATGCTCAAAATGTGGTCAAATGGGCCATAATGTAAGGACATGTTCTTCTTAGAGTTGTTTTGCTAGAACGCAGACTTGTTACATATCAGGGTAGACTTATATTGTCCATTGTTTTTAAATTAGCTATATGGAAAACAAGTCTACGCTCAAATGTTATATATAAACGCAGACTTGTTACATTTGAGGGTAGACTTATGTTATCTATTGTTGTTAAATTAGCTATATGGTAAACATGTATACGCTGAAGTATTAAATAAGTCTGCGATGAAATATACTATAAGTCTGCGATGTAGTATACTAAAAGTCAGCGATGAAGTATACAATGAAGCATAGTTAGCCACAAAATAAATCTACATTATCACCTGATTAAACAGGATCAAGGATAAGGCAATTAGGCCTTTACAAAAATGATTCAGGCAACGTAATGACATACTAATTCTTACTCAAAATGCGCAAATTAGTACGCCATTACATGCGTTTTGCCCCAAATGCACTAATTAGACTACAAGTACAGAGAATCAAAAGGTTGCCTCAAAAGGATAGTGTTTGGCAATTACAATTACATTGCTGATTCAAAACAAATTAGTACTTACGCAAAAGGCAGCGACCACATAATTCCCTCTATGGCTGTGAGTCGCTGAGTAGTAACAAACGGTCAGTATTGTTGCCTCGAGGATTAGGATTAGACATTTCGTTGTAAGTGTCGGGGACCTCGTCGAATATCTCAACTGCAAGCTTTATTCTAATAAATGGCATGGTCTTATCGGATATCCCTTCAAAAGAGTACCCTAGAGCAAGGCACTCAATAAACTTCAACGTATAAACACCGCAATCACCGCTTTGTACATTCTGTGGAACATTGGACTTAATCCTGTAAATTGTGTACTGCTTCAGAGTGATTTCCTTCTTTTTTGCAGGTGGAGCAACAGATCTAAGGATATACAGAATCATTCTCGCATACGGCTTCACCTGGTCGATAATCTCCTTGTCACTAGTGGCGCTTATGATGCTATCATAAACATCAATGTGTCTCCTTACGAAGTTAACATGAATAGCTATCCAATGCCGATTGTTAATGTTGTGCGCAAAGTACACATGATCGACATCCTCCACCCATTTTTTGTTTGTTATTGCGTAGTAAAGGTAAGCGCCGTTCATTACCTCAACATATGTTTCGCGGAACATAAAGTTCTTCGGATTGATGGCAAATTGGTTATAGTCGTGATGCCAAGAATTAACCCAACATTGGTCAAGGAAAGCAATCCTGCTGCTGAAGAAAGGAATTGGGTCCCGCAAAGATCTTTTCCTCAGCAAATGTTGAAAAGATGACAGGTGCTGGAAAAAAAAGGAATCAGGTTAAAGATAACAAGTCTACTAGAATGGCAAATATGTCTACCTTAATGTCATATTTATCTACCATTAAGTCTACACTTACAGATAACAAGTCTACACTAATGGCAAATATGTCTACCTTAATGTCAGATTTATCTACCATTAAGTCTACATTTACAGATAACAAGTCTACACTAATGGCAAATATGTCTACCTTAATGTCAGATTTATCTACCATTAAGTCTACACTTACATATAACAAGTCTACACTAATGGCAAATATGTCTATCTTAATGTCAGATTTATCTACCATTAAGTCTACACTTACAGATAACAAGTCTACTATAATGGCAAATATGCCTACCTTAATGTCAGATTTATCTACCATTAAGTATACGCTTACAGATAACAAGTCTACACTAATGGCAAATATGTCTACCTTAATGTAAGATTTATCTACCATTAAGTCTACACTTACAGATAACAAGTCTACAGTAATGGCAAATATGTCTACCTTAATGTAAGATTTATCTACCATTAAGTCTACACTTGAAGATAATTAACAAGTCTACAGTAATGGCTTACGCATTCACCCAACCATCCATATCTCGAGTCGTCCTTAGGCCAGTGTTCCTTTGGAGTCAGCAGTCTTTTGTAGAAGTTTGTCCTTAGTTCGAAAGATCCAATAGGATTCTCCCTTAAATTAGGTAGACATTTACAACACGTTAGTTGAAAGAACGGAAATCAATTATTAAAGCGTTAATATTAAACGAAATAAATGACTTACTCATCTTCTTGAATCATGTCCATCAATTGTCTCATTTTAGACGGATTTATAGGCCCAAACGGATCATATACTTTAAGAGATTGCAATACACCTTTCATCACGCGCGTCACTGCTGAATTTCCAAGATAAGGAGACAATAGGGGAGGGGCCTTCTGAGTTTTTCGCTTCACCACGGGTGTATCAACAACACCTAGAGCACCTACAAGTGCATCCAAAGCCATGTCCACTTTCTTGCATTTTTCCCGCTCTAAGGAGTTGGATAATGTAGAATATGAATCAGGTTTTTTCATTGTTGCATCAGCTTTCGCCACTTCCTCGGTTATGTCGATCAAGTCGTATGTTTCCTTATAGGCAGGAAAATCTTTATCTTTTGCAACAGCTTTTGCAGTTCTCACAACACACTGCGTAGAAAAACCATCCGATGTCTGCTTCTCCATAACCATCCACGACTGTTTCAAAGACAACAACATTCAAAAAATAAGTCGTCTACTGAAAACATACAATAATAAGTCTGCATTAACTACAATTATTTGAGGACTACTCAGTCTACACTTACAGATAATAAGTCTACTCTCATGGCAAATATGGCTACCTTAATGTAAGATTTGTCTACCATTAAGTCTACACTTACATATAATAAGTCTACTCTAATGCCAAATATGTCTACTTCAATGTAAGATATATATACCAATAAGTCTACAATTAAATATAACAAGTCTACCTGAATGGATATTTGGTGTACCATAATGGAAATTTTGTTTCCTATAAAGTTTGCGAAAACTAGTAACAATAAGTCTACAAATTGCAATGACAAAAAGATTCGGAAACACTTCATTATTGTACGAAATAACAAGTTCACCACAACACAGAAACAAACTGAATCAACAAGGTATCTTTGGAAAACAACTATATCGAAAAGTCTGCTATAAAACGGAAATTCAAACTGAAAACATTTATTGTTCTGCAACCACAAACATAAGCCTGCAATCAAGCATATTACTCTCCCTTTCTTTTCTGCAAGGGAAAACGCATACTATCAATTCCTAAATCATAAGGTATACTTCACCTAATTACGCAAATTCAATAACGAAAATTCATACCGGATCCTTGCTATTTCCGTCATTATTCAGACTGCCACTGGAGTGAACTACATATTTGGATGCAATTTTCTCCACATCTTTCAACACCTTTACTTCATTTTGCACCTGCTTAATTTTTCCATCAACCTTAGCCTCCATTTAAACCATTTTCAGATCAACTTCTCCCTTCAAGTTAGCAATTTTTGTGGTCAAATTGCTATCCATAGAATCCACTTTGCTTGACAATGCTTCGAGAAGTTTCATAATCCCCTCCGCCATGCCATAACTCTGTCTGGATGATGCTATCACCGATGATATCACCTTTTCAGCGGAAGGGTCTCTACGAACCTACAAATTTGGAATTATATGTTATTAAATATTTTTTATATGACAAATCTACATATGTCTACTCTAATGGCAAATATGTATACCTTAATGTAAGATATATCTACCATTAAGTCTACACTTACAGATAACAATTCTACTCTAATGGCAAATATGTCTACCTTAATGTAAGATATATCTACCATTAAGTCTACACTAATGGCAAATATGTCTACCTTAATATAAGATATATCTACCATTAAGTCTACACTAATGGCAAATATGTCTACCTTAATGTAAGATTTATCTACCATTAAGTGTACACTTACAGATAACAAGTCTACTATAATGGCAAATATGTCTACCTTAATGTAAGATTTATCTACCATTAAGTCTACACTTACAAATAACAAGTCTACTATAATGGCAAATATGTCTACCTTAATGTAAGATTTATCTACCATTAAGTATACGCTTACAGATAACAAGTCTACACTAATGGCAAATATGTCTACCTTAACGTAAGATTTATCTACCATTAAGTCTACACTTACATATAACAAGTCTACTCTACTGGCAAATATGTCTACCTTAATGTAAGATTTATCTACCATTAAGTCTACGCTAACAGATAACAAGTCTACACTAATGGCAAATATGTCTACCTTAACGTAAGATTTATCTACCATTAAGTCTACACTTACTGATTACAAGTCTACTCTACTGGCAAATATGTCTACCTTAATGTAAGATATATCTACCATTAAGTCTACACTTACAGATAACAAATCTACAATAATTAGAACATCGCACTCACCTTTGTCTTCTTTGATAATCGTTTCACCTTTCCGTTTATTGTTTTTCACAGCATTCTTTGGCGTATGAGCAACCCTTTCTTCAACAAAGTCATCGTCACCTTCTTCTGCAAGAGGTTCTTTAGGCTTACCCTTCTTTTTCACTTCAACTTTCCAAGCGTTAGGGGCCAAACGATCAAGGAGGATATCTTCAACCAGTTTATCCTCTCCAGCGTCATCAATATCATCAGTCCACTTTGGTTTTGGCTCCTCACCATCATTAACAAAAATATGTTTCACCCGTACCTACATAAGACATATAATAATTAAAAAGTCTATTTACACTTGAACAATGCCCTTAAACAAATGCCAAATTGCTATTAAAAATGCATACCTTCTTGTTCTTGTTCTTATCTTCAAGTATGATGGCATCAAAGTCAAAACGCTTACGGGAACCACGCCACGACAGAAGGGGAACTTCAATACCGTCTATCTTATTCCCAAACATTTCACCAACAATACTAATTACCTCATAGACCCATATTTGAAGAATGGGAACGAAACCACCAATAGTATAAGACGTGCTGTTGTAATCAGCCAATTTCACAAATTGAATTAGGCTTTCACAAGCCACTCTACCCCACGGAAACTTCTCAAACGCCTCAACATCAAGTACCCTTTTCGCTAAATTCAGAGGAATTTTGGTTACAGGATGCAGTCCAAGCACACCAACCGCAAGAACGCATAAACATCCTACCATTCGGCGCTTCTCATATGTCCAGGTCTACATTCCGTTAAGACCTCAACCAACTCATCCCAACTAGGTCCATCACTTAGAGCCACCTTCATGTCGCCCCATAGTTCAGAATGATCAGCTTCACAGATGCCGGCATCGTCATACGGCTCAGAATTCATCCCCGAAATTGCAGCAAATTCGCACAAAGAAAACCGTATTGGTTGATCATCAACCAAACACCTCATGGTTTTTTCGGTAGCCAACTGACGAGTCAACAGATTGTGAATCGTCTTCGCCGACCATATGAATTTGCCATCAACAAGCTTAACAATGCCACCGACCGGAGAGTTTGACAGATACCTCCACACATCAGCACCCAAACTATCCTTTAGCATCCCAATGTTCCCCAAAACACAGTAATGGTGCATACTTTTCTTCTGAGCATATATTCTTCCATCACCATAGTATCTCGGGGGATAAGACACCGTCTTCTCAACACTTCCAGACGCCATTGATGATAAAAGTTTGCACAACATAAAACAAGTCTACCAATATCAGGTTAAACAAGTCTACCCAAAACTTAAACAAATATACACGATATCAATAATCAAATATAAGTCTGCATCAACAGAAAACAAATCTACCCAAAACTTAAACAAATCTACACGATATATATCATCAAATATAAGTCTGCATCAACAAAAAACAAATATACCCAAAACTTAAACAAATCTACACGATATCAATCATCAAATTTAAGTCTGCATCAACAAAAAACAAATCTACCCAAAACTTAAACAAATCTACACGATATCTATCATCAAATATAAGTCTGCACAACATAAAACAAGTCTGCCACATCAAAAATTATATACCAATTTCAGGTTAAACAAATCTACCCAAAACTTAAACAAATCTACATGATATCAATCATCAAATATAAGTCTGCATAAACAGAAAACAAATCTGCACAACTGAAACCAATCTACCCAAAACTTAAAAAAATCTACACGACATCTATCATCAAATATAAGTTTGCATCGACATCACTCAAGTTTAACAAATCTACATGACAGTATGTAAATAATTCTGCAATTAGACAACTGAAACAAATCCACCGTTTCACCCACTCACATCTTTTAAGTCTACAACTTTACACAGCCTAAGAAAAATTTACCCAAACCTTGTAAATCTACAACAACAACGCGGCAAATTCAAATTAAAATTTCCTAACTTCAATATCGTAAACCGAAATCTTCCCTAGATTTCGAAACAAATTAGTAAAAGGGAAACGATTCTCGATTTGAAAAATTAAACAAATTAGGGTTTTGATTTCGTTCGACATACAGTTTCCCTAAAACAAACAAACACCAAAAACAGTCACAGATAAAAAGAGTAAGGGAGAAGAACATTTACTTTAACCGATGAAGAGGAGAAGAGGAAACCGAAGAATAAGAGATGATATCGGAGAAGAAGAACAGGAGAACACTTCTGCCGGTTTCGCCGGCAAAATCGTCGACAACCCTCACGAATCTCTGGAAAGCCTTTTCGACTTCTGTCGTCGCCGAGAGAGATGAGAGAAGATGAACAGTTTTTTTTTGTGAAAAGTTGTGTGAACCGTAAGTAAAAACGAGAGAAGAAGTAATTTTGACTAGTAATATTTCAATTTTTTTTACCAGATAATTAAATGGCAGACATGTAATTAAAAAACAGAAGTTATGGTTATATGTAAAATCCTTTCTCTTTTAGTTCTTTAAACATAAAAAGGATTAGTCTAGTAATATAATGATACTTTAGGTGTATTCTAAGTAATTTCCCTAATAAAAATAATAAAAGAAGAGAACGCATATCACATTTGTGTATGTAGTTGTAACGTACGTGTCCAATGGTATTGGGAAAAGTGGCAGCAACGCACTTTGGTAAGTCATAAGTGAATATTGGTGGATCTCCTCATATATATGTTTGCTTTCCACTACAACACTCATGAACCCCTTTCTTTCTTCAACCACAAATACTATTGTAAATTTATTTAGTTACATTCTTTTCATAAATTATCCATACATATTGGAATACAACCTGGTAGGAAAAATGATAAGAAGACGACGAACATTTTCCATTGTATGCTTATATGGAGGGACAATGTTTAGATTATTTAAAGCTTTTCAAAAATGATTATATAAGTTAATTAAAATAAAAAGATAATGTTAATTATCCACTTATACCTTCTCACTTTCTCTCGACATATTATATTAATACCATCCATGCATTAACACACATACAAAAATTCTGAAGTTTTGTTTATAACATATGGTATTAACAAATTTTCCGGTTGCCAACTCGAGCACAACATTATAGATGACGTTTAATTGGAATCACCAACGAAAAAGGATAACGATATATATACGGCCTCTCATACGAACTCTATTGTAACAAGTTCCAATAGATGACTCTTCCCTAGGAGCTCCAATAGATGACTCTTCCATAATCTCAATTGATCATAAACATGGTTCTTTCTTCCAACCGTTTGAAGATGCAGGTGTCTTGATGCAGTCACTGTACTAGTTGAGAAGTATCATATGAAGTGATACAGGTGAGCATCTCAAGGCATTGGACAACTTGGAGCAAAAGAGATGACTTGAACTAAGCTGTGGAGCCACGTGGATGCACCAGGAGGCGGTAGCTGAGCTGGAAGACCATCTTGGAAAGGATTACTCATTATATTGGAGATAAGGAATATTCCCTAAATCTTAACCTAATAAATAGGGAATGTGACTTATCGCTAGAGATTTGCTTTGATCTTTAGCATGACATTTAGGCTTGTATTGGCCATGACCTATTATGTATAAATAGGGAATTTTAACCTTCGTATGAGGTTAACACGTTTAGAGCAATATCTTAGCAAAGGGTTTTGGAATTTCTTGTAAGAAAACTAAAGCTAGTGCAAAAGAGTTTTTCTATGGGGTTCTTGGATCGTATATAGATCTTTGAACGTGTTAGGCTAGTTAGACAAGTCAAGATGTGTCTTGAGCTTGTCATAGATCGTTTTAGGTTAAACTTGTAAGTGCACTTAAAAGATTGACTAGTAATATATCCTTGTAAGAAAAACCCATGTGTTAGATCGTGTTTCAGTTCCTGTCTCAGCAGCTTTTGCGCTTACAATTGGTATCAGAGCGGGAACTTGTGTGTAATATAAACAAGTGTAATCCTGCGGAGAAGATGGAGAGCTATCGAGATTTTCAGAACTATTCGAAGGTGATATTGGATCCAGAAGAAGATGAAGACAAGTTGAGTAGCGTTGTTTCTTTTGTGGGAATTACCGAGTTTGAGGAAGGAGAATAGATGTTTGGATCTGAGTCTGAGGAATAACAAGAGTATGATCTTATTGAGAGTTACAAGGAAGTTTAAGAGACTCTGTTCAGAATCGGAAAGGAGAACTCAGACTTGAAGAAGGAAAATATGCGGCTTGAGAGACTTGTTGGGTCACTGCAGAAAGATTTGGAAGCAGCTCAGAAACTGGGTCAAGAGAGTGTGAAACTGATCAAGGAGAAGCTGATCCTGGCAAACAAAGCAGAGGATCTGAGTCAACTGCTGAAGACAGAGAAAGACATATCTACCAATCTACAAGCAGAACTTAACCATCAACATAAGAAGATACATATGTTTGTTGGTACTAAGCAGTTGGATAAGATTCTGAGCTATGGACGGAAAGTTGATGTTAAACGAGGTCTTGGATACACTGGAGGAAAGGCCTGAGACTAAGAAAATCAAGTTTGTGTCTGCAGGTTTTTCTCAACAAACAGAACTCAAGTCTGTAAGTAGTACATCACAAAAGGGTGGATGTTACTATTGTGGAAAGTATGAGCACGTCCAGGCGGATTGCTACAAGTTTTGGGATAGAGTGAAGAAGCTCAAGAACCAAAGGAAGTTTGTATGGAATGGTCATCGAAACCAAATATTGGTGAAGAATTTTGATCTACAACAGACAAGAAGTACATCAAGTGGTACTACAGGACATGGATTTCAGACATCCACAAGAAAACACCAAGGGGTACTTCAGGACTTGGTTTCGGGTGCAATATGGTCATTGTAGCAGATGAACATGATGATACAAGTCCCTGGTATTTTAACAGTGGCTGCTCACACCACATAACAGGTACACAAAGCAACCTGCAAAATATCAAGAAGCTCAAAAGAGGGAATAAGTGCTACAATGCAAATGATGATATCAATATATGGAACCAATGACTTGGTCACATGAATGTAAGGACTCTAACTACTCTTGTTGATAAAGAAATAGTAGAGGAGTGCCTTAGATCAAGGAAGAAAATAAGATGGTTTGTGATTCGTGCTACAAAGGAAAGCATGTGAAAGTTCAACATAAGTAGGTGCCAGATGTGCAAACAAAAGTAGTGTTGGATCTGGTTCACATGGATTTGATGACAATGCAAGTTGACAGCCTAGCCGGCAAGAGGTATGTGCTTGTTCTTGTGGATGAATACTCCAGAGTCACTTGGGTCAGATTTATTCGTGAAAAGATTGAGATAGTCGATAGCTTCAGAATATGGGCACTTCAGCTCATGAACGAAAGAGGAGGTATCAAGAGGATTCGCAGTGATCATGGTAGTGAATTTCACAGTGAGACCATGAAGATGTTTTGTGAAAGTCATGGAATCGCACATCAATTTTCAGATTCAAGAACACCACAACATGATGGGGTTGTAGAGAGGAAGAACATAACTCTTCTACAGATGGCCAGAGCAATGATACATGGCAACAATGTACCTATGAAGTTTTGGGTAGAAGCATTAAACACAGCGTGCTACATCATCAACATGGTATGTGTCAGGAAAGGGACCGATAAGACTCAATATGAGATGTAGAAAGGAAAGAGGCCAAATTTGAGTCACATCCATGTGTTTGGATGCAAATGCTACATCTTGAATGACAAGGATCATCACAGAAAGTTTGATGCAAGGTGTGATGAAGGGATGTTTCTAGGTTACTCAGGAAGTAGTACAGGCGTTATAGTATACAACAATCAAGCTGGTACAGTCATGGAGTCGGTTCGTGTGGTGTTCGATGAGTATTATCTCCCGAAGTGGAATTGGTTTAGTACAGACATCGACTCAGAATGTGATGAATTAAAGAAGCTTACTAGCTCAAAAGATCAGTCTGGTTCTGTTTCAGAACATGGAGTGATACAGCGGGTTCATCGGAATCATTATTTGTCTGATGTGATCGGAGATGTGACTAAAGGGAGGAAAACTCGTGGAATTCAACTTAAATTCAGAGAGATTCTTCAATTGAAGTCGAGATAGTCGTGCCGAGCTAAGTTTGCATCCTGCTTCAAGTGCATGTGTTTTTAACTTGTGTGTGCTCACAAGCAGGGGGAGATGAAAATGTGGGGGAGTAACCAAATCAGAGATTATGGGGGAGTCAAGGAGATCTTTGTTACTTAGGTGCTTGAGAGACACACAAAGCTAAAAAGGGGGAGATTGAAGATGCATGTGTCTTGAAGCAGTCACTGTACTAGTTGAGAAGTAGCACAGGAAGTGATACAGGCGAGCAACTTAAGGTATTGGACGACTTGGAGCAAAGGAGATGACTTGGACTAAGTTGTGGAGCCACGTGGATGCACCAGGAGGCGGTAGCTGAGCTGGAAGAGCATCTTGGAGAGGATTACTCAGTATATTGGAGATAAGAAATATTCCCTAAATCTTAGCCTAAGAAATAGGGAATGTGACTTATCGCTAGAGATTTTCTTTGATCTTTAGCATGACAGTTAGGTTTGTATTGGTCACGACCTATTATGTATAAATAGGGAAGTTTAACCTTCGTATGAGGTTAACATGTTTAGAGCAATATCTTAGCAAAGAGTTTTGGAGTTTCTTGTAAGAAAACTAAAGCTAGTGCAAAGGGGTTTTTCTATGGGGTTCTTGGATCGTGTATAGATATTTGAACGTGTTAGGCTAGTTAGACAAGTCAAGATGTGTCTTGAGCTTGTCATAGATCGTTTTAGGTGAAACTTAAAAAATTGACTAGTAATATATCTTTGTAAGGAAAATCCCTGTATCAAATCGTGTTTCAGTTCCTGTCTCAGCAACTTTTACGCTTACACCGTTGAGATCATAATTTTTTTTTTTGTTAACTGGAATATTCGAAACCAAAACCTAGACTAATCTCTTAATTAAATCATATAGAAATTCAAGTTTTTTTTTATTAAAGACATTTACTGATGAGTTTTCATGTCACTAAAAATATCTACGAATGACAAAAATAATTAAAATCGCAATAAAAGATACTAACAATAAAAAAAACACCATCTAACCACTTGACTATCCCCCACCTAGGTAACGAAATTTGATCCGATTCCTATAATACTATTTCTCCGAGAAATTTATGTGACAGTTATTTTTTATTATAAAATCATTTATTTAAAATTTTAATTTACTTTGGTAATTGATAAAGGTTTTGATGCGATTGTATTCTGTTATTATCAAGGTTGTTATAAGAAAAACTCAAAGTTAGTGACAACAAAATTAATAGTTGGTGTAGTGTCAATTTTGGGGAGGAGCTTCCCTGTGGTGAAACATGTCGATGGTAAGTGGATAAGAATTATCAAAACATTATATGAAAAATTGTCACATGTGAATCCAGCCACCACTTTAGTCAATTGAAACCATCTTTGACCCAACTTTTTTTGGATATTGACGCTATTTGCAATTATCGAGCTGAACTCTCTATGAGCTATATGTCAAAATATATACTATTTTTGTCAAACTAATACAGCGAATAATAATTACATAGGCAAAGAGGCATCCATATTAACACGTGTTGGTGACTGCTAATTGAGCCAAAATGGGAGAGATAATCAATATCACTGTTTGTAGAGAAATCTATAATATAATAAGAGTATTTTCTCTCATTTTAAGCTGTACACATCAGCACTAAACTCCTCAATTAATAGATTTTACCTATTTAAAAATCTTATTAATTAAAAAATGTGTTATTTTATTGTGTCACGTAACTTTCAATAATTGAAAACAAATGTATCAACCAAAACCAAAATTATAAAAAAGTGAGTCAAGAAAAAATGACGAACCATATTTTCCAAAAGAATTAAAAACACCAAAGATGGAGATATCTTCAATACTAAAATTTAATGATCAATTAGTATAAGTACATTAAGGCAAATTAACTTGGACGTTATGGAGTTCAAAAGACTACTACTACCATTATTCTACTATTTAAACAAATTACCAGTAAATCTCAAAACCACAACCCACATTACAATAATCAACAAAAAAAAAACCTGCAATAGATCCCAAACAAAAAAAATCAGCCGCATAGAAGCACTCCCACAAGATTTTCTTGAATATCTTATTGCGACATTAGAAAATAATTCCTAAAAAATAGCATATAAACAATTTTAAAAATATGAATGTAAATATGTAAAATAAATATAAAACTATAATTAAAATCACACAGTAGTGAAATACAAAATATAAACACATTAAAAAGGAACAATATTTCAACATATGTTAATAACATAAGAGAAACCCGTTACTATATACAAACAATAATAAAGAGAAAAAATAAAACACACATACACATAATACAACTTTAGACATAAATCGAATATTAAACTAAATTTTGAAAAGAAAAAAAATTTCAAAATAAATTACATAAAAACAAATATAAAACATGAATATACGGGAGTCAATCCCTAGTAAATTCAAATGAAAGAATAAAAAAGAGAAATTTGTATAGATAACACTAAGGAGGAAAATAATTGGCGATTTAGCCATAGAACTGTTTGAAAAAAAAAATAACTTTGTCCCTCTTTTTCATTCGTGAGAAGATCCGTCTTTCTCTCTCACATTTATCTCCTGCACGAACTCTACCCAATGTAGTGACATCATATTCCCCTCTCGACCGCCGTCTTCCTCCGCATCCGATATTCGCGATGCCTTCGATCTCTACTGAGACACCCTAATCCCGGAAAACCGTCCACCGAATAACTTGACTTGCACTCCACGCCAAAATGATCTCTTAAGAAAAACCTGAAAGGGGAAGAGGGTGAGTATTTTGGGAATACTCAGCGAGGGTGTGCTTTTGAAGCACACAAGATTCTTAGACGCATCATTTAATACAGAAATAATGGGTATACATAACATAGACATTAAACACTTGTAACAACCAACCTAACATAACTAACATTACTATATAACATGGTTCTAATATTCCTAAATAAAGACAATCATTCGTTCAAACAATCAACCTAGTGAGTCTAATTCACATTCCCAAGGAACCTCCGCCCAAGGTACTCATTCTCATGCCTCGACCCATACCGGGCTTGACAAATAATAGTAACGGTGCCAGCACCCCATACTGGGCTTGACAATGGCTCGTCAGCCCTTTCTCGATCACTACAACTTCACAATATTCAGTCCATCGTTGTAGGCCGTCAAACAATTTCTCGATCACTACAACTTCACAATATTCAGTTCCTCATTGTAGGCCGTCAAACAATGTGTAACACTACACCTAAACAATGTATACTTCATAACCATATCATCATTATCAATATTTACTCATTACGATTCAAACGTCAATCATCAATTATCAATCATGTCTAATCCATATACCAAGCATACACTTATTACTATTCAACTAACACATCTTAGGAATCTACCAACTAGTCCTCACATTTGCCTTTGGTTTGAAGGCAAAACACATTTTTCTCCTTCCTTCTTCTTTGGACAGATTCACTGCCTTAACTTCATCAGCACGTTTCCTCATGTTCCGTAACTCCAAATCGGTCAACCTTCTACCATAATCTACCTCCATGAGTCCTACATGTCTCTGCAAAGTTTCAGAACTATCCGGATTGATTTGCCCAACCAAACAGCCCAACTCTCCAGCCTGGTCGGATCTGTGCGCTACGAAGAATAGTCTCAGGAAAACACAAATATCTTTCAAACCATAACTTCAAATGATAATCTTATTTCTTCTGTAGCTAGATCTGGAAGTATAGAATACCCTTACCAAGTTTCATAACATTCGGAGAACACCTTCTTATCCGTTTCTCCCTTCTACCAAAACGGGTCTGATCTGCGATGGTTGGAGGTTCGGCCAGAATATACCAGACGAAAAGATATATCGATAACTTTCATCAAAGATCTCCGAATTGGATGAACTTGAGCTTTCCAGAAAGCTAAGACTCGGGGCTTTCGAGAGGTATGTAATTCGCTTCCTGGTTCCTCCTGGTTCGCCGGATAATCTCCTTGCAATATGGCTGTCCGAAGATTCTAACAACAAATATCGGTCTCAGAAAAATGGCAATAACTTTAGCTCTATATCTCGAAATCAAGATCCGCTTTCGACTATGGCTAGATATGGGAATCTAGAATATTCTTACCAAGTTTCAGCTTCATCCGATCTGATTTGTCTGTCCGATACTCTTCTCTTCCAAAACGGGGCAGATCTGCCTTCTAGAAGGCTGCGGTTGCTTCTCCTTCGAGGTGGCTCAACGGTGGTGGCTCCAACGAGATTCCGGCAGGGCTTCGCCGCAAGAAATCTCTCTGATCTACTCTAGGTTGTGGCTCTCCCTTATATAGAGGTGGAGAGGGAACCCTAGGTCTAATCGTAGAAAGTCAGAATTGCCCTTAATGACCATTATTGGGCATGCAACTTTGGGCTTCTCTTCTCCTTCCTCTAGGGCCACGAAAATGTGCTCACAAAACTCTATGTTTATTTTAGAATGGGCCTCAATCACTCTCTCTCGATTGTGGGCTTTCCTTAACTCAAACAGGTCCGACTCCTCGTCTAATGATTCTTTCGGTCCAACTCTTCCTCCTCTTTGATGTTTGGCCCAACTCTCCTAACGCCCAATTTAGAATGAATGATCCACGCCTAAAACGATTTCAGTCGGTGATTAAGCGCCAAAAACATTGCTTCCTTCGTAAACTAGGGGTTTCTTCTTCGGGAAGCTAGGGTTAGGGTTTCTTTGGGTGCAAGGTATAGGGTTCTTGACTTAGGGTTTTAATCGAAAAAAAACAGGCCCTAAAACTCATTCTTGGGATGTCACAAACTCCCCCACTTGAAATAAATTCGTCCTCGAATTTGCGGGTTCCTTCTCCCCCACTTGATTTTTGACCACACTTTGGAGCATCCTTCTTCTTGATTTTTGATTGTGACATCCCAACGTCCACAACCTCGCGTTCCTTTAATGGTTGGCTACGATGCTTCGCATTACTCTCTAGGGCTCCCTCCTTGAATCGAAGTGCTCATGCAGAATTATGGTCCCATGAACTTCACTTGAATACTATTGTGAATCGATTGTTGATCTAACTATGCACCTGATAGATCTAGAAAATAACTTAGATTTTAATCTATCTAATCCTTATACCAGACTAAGACACCGAGCAAAAACCACTGACCCTCCGGGTTAGAACCGGAGTGGCATTGACCTAGGCTCTGATATCAAATTGAGACACCCTAATCCCGGAGAACCGTCCACCTAATAACTTGACTTGCACTCCACGCCAAAATGATCTCTTAAGCAAAACCTGAAAGGGGAAGAGGGTGAGTATTTTGGGAATACTCAGCGAGGGTGTGCTTTTGGAGCACACAAGATTCTTAGACGCATCATTTAATATAGCAATAATGGGTATACATAACATAGACATTAAACACATGTAACAACCAACCTAACATAACTAACATTACTATATAACATGGTTCTAATATTCCTAAATAAAGACAATCATTCGTTCAAACAATCAACCTAGTGAGTCTAATTCACATTCCCAAGGAACCTCCTCCCAAGGTACTCATTCTCATGCCTCGACCCATACCGGGCTTGACAAATAATAGTAACGGTGCCACCACCCCCATTCTGGGCTTGACAATGGCTCGTCAGCCCCTTCTCGATCACTACAACTTCACAATATTCAGTCCATCGTTGTAGGCCGTCAAACAATTTCTCGATCACTACAACTCCACAATATTCAGTTCCTCATTGTAGGCCGTCAAACAATGTGTAACACTACACCTAAACAATATATACTTCATAACCATATCATCATTATCAATATTTACTCATTACGATTCAAACGTCAATCATCAATTATCAATCATGTGTAATCCCTATACCAAGCATACACTTATTACTATTCAACTAACACGTCTTAGGAATCTACCAACTAGTCTTCACCTTTGCCTTTGGTTTGAAGGCAAAACACATTTTTCTCCTTCCTTCTTCTTTGGACAGATTCACTGCCTTAACTTCATCAGCACGTTTCCTCATGTTCCGTAACTCTAAATCGCTCAACCTTCTACCCGAATCTACCTCCATGAGTCCTACATGTCTCTGCAAAGTTTCAGAACTATCCGGATTGATTTGCCCAACCAAACTTCCCAACTCTCCAGCCTGGTCGGATCTGTGCGCTGCGAAGAATAGTGTCAGGAAAACACAAATATCTTTCAAACCATAATTCCAAATGATAATCTGATTTCTTCTGTAGCTAGATCTTGAAGTATATAATATCCTTACCAAGTTTCATAACATTCGGAGAAACCCTTCTTATCCGTTTCTCTCTTCTACCAGAACGGGTCTGATCTGTGATGGTTGGAGGTTCGGCCAGAATATACCAGACGAAAAGATATATCGATAACTTTCATCAAGAATCTCCGAATTGGATGAACTTGAGCTTTCCAGAAAGCTAAGACTCGGGGCTTTCCAGAGGTATGTAAATCGCTTCCTGGTTCCTCCTGGTTCGCTGGATAATCTCCTTGCAATATGGCTGTCCGAATATTCTAACAACAAATATCGGTCTCAGAAAAATAGCAATAACTTTAGCTCTATAGCTCCAAATCAAGATCTGCTTTCGACTATGGCTAGATATGGAAATCTAGAATATTCTTACCAAGTTTCAGCTTCATCCGATCTGATTTGTCTGTCCGATACTCTTCTCTTCCAAAACGGGGCAGATCTGCCTTCTAGAAGGCTGCGGTTGCTTCTCCTTCGAGGTGGCTCCAACGAGATTCCGGCAGGGCTTCGCCGCAAGAAATCTCTCTGATCTACTCTAGGTCGTGGTTCTCCCTTATATAGAGGTGGAGAGGGAACCCTAGGTCTAATCGTAGAAAGTCGGAATTGCCCTTAATGACCATTATTGGGCATGCAACTTTGGGCTTCTCTTCTCCTTCCTCTAGGGCCACGAAAATGTGCTCACAAAACTCTATGTTTATTTTAGAATGGGCCTCAACCACTCTCTCTCGATTGTGGGCTTTCCTTAACTCAAAACAGGTCCGACTCCTCGTCTAATGATTCTTTCGGTCCAACTCTTCCTCCTCTTTGATGTTTGGCCCAACTCTCCTAACGCCCAATTTAGAATGAATGCTCCACGCCTAAAACGATTTCAGTCGGTGATTAAGCGCCAAAAATATTGCTTCCTTCGCAAACTAGGGGTTTCTTCTTCGGGAAGCTAGGGTTAGGGTTTCTTTGGGCGCAAGGTTTAGGGTTCTTGACTTATGGTTTTAATCGGAAAAAAAAACAGGCCCTAAAACTCATTCTTGGGATGTCACATCTACAATCAAGACAAAAACGGTCTTATCTCCGCCTCCGAGTTTCACCAGGTTCTTAACCGCCTCGGGATGTCATGCTCCGTCGAATAATGCGTTCGGATGATCGGACATGTCGATGCTGACGGCGATGGAAATGTCAATTATTTCTTGCGGCTTGGCGGCGGAGCCCGTGCCAAATGCCGAGGATGCCTCTCTCGAAACGAGGGGTTTGCAATTGAAAGAGGCGGATGCGGTATCGAATCTGAGAAATGGAGATCGGAAGGATGCGAATGAAGATATGTTCGGAGAAGTTACCGATTGATTGGATTTGGTATTCCGGAGATTATGTCAAAGTGGTAAGGGGAATGTGAATTAGGAATCGATTCTGATTCCAAATTGTGTAATAAGAAGCTAGTTTATTGGTAAACATTGTTTTAGCGCTATAACTCTATTGTTTTGCCGTAATATATATTTATTAGCGAGTTCTATTATTTTTAACGCGTTAAATAAATTAATAACATATATAACACATAAATCAAGAAAAGTTATTGTCCACAAATATGAAAGTTAGCGTTCAACGAATTAGTTAGTGCACTAAATAAAAAAACTTAAATTTACATCTAGATGTCTATATGATATAGTAATACAAAAGCTAACATACAACGATTGAGTTACCATGATAAATATAAAATTGACGATTCATTTAAATGTTTAATGGTATAATAGATATCTTAACATGTGCAAGACTATTATTAGCAATCTAACATGTTTGATATCACGATAACTATAAATTTAGATGTTAATATAAAAGTTAGTGTTTAACTAATTAGTTAGTGCACTAAAACAAAACTTTGATTTAAATACATCTAGATATCTATATCATACAATAATACAAAAACTAATATGCAATGATTGAATTATCATGTTAAATATAAAGTTGGCTATTCATTTAAATGTTTACATTGTACAATAAATAGTTTAATTTGTGCAAGACTATTGTTAGCAATCTAAAATGTTTAATATCACGATAATTATAAAATTAAATATAAATATAATGTTTATAGATAATACTATAATTGGTAACACATTACAAAAAAATTGTAATCCTTTACAATAATAACCACGGTGGCCGATGTCAGCACCATTATCGTCACCAGAACCATTGTTCTATGGATCTCGTTAAATTGCCATCGATCAAAATAATATGTTTTGTGTTCAAAATTTTATCAGATTCATCTTTATTTAATATTTTTCTGTTTTTATTGTCGAAAAAAAAGGAATATTATTTCTCATCTACAATTAAACATACAAGAATTTAATTATCGTGTTAAATATAAATTTGGAATATAAAAACGTAAAAACTTTTGCCGATAGCTACACTTACACTGATTGTGTCAATATGTCAAATCATTAATTTTTTTGTGTGTGGTTGGTTATATAGCTAATTGACTCACTAAATAATGGCAACGTTACTTTGTGGTGTCAGGGTCTGTCCGAAGAGAAGAGGCCAAACGTACGTGCTTACGTGGCTATCAAAAGAATGACAATTATTGTACGCAACTCTTCAAGGAAAAAACAATAATAATAAACCAAACAAAAAAAAGGGCAACTGCGTAATTTCAGCATCAGAAGATGAGGGAAAATCTAATTGGTGAAAATATGATTTAGTTGAGAGTCGAACTCAAGACCTCCCGCTTACTAAACGGGTGCTCTAACCAACTGAGCTACGAGAGCTTCTTGCTACTTTCACTCATATATAATTAAATAATATAATTAATGTAATCAGATGGTGTAAAATGTCCTCAGTAAATATGTATAAGCACTGAAAACAAAACTACAATACAATTATATGAACGCAAAAAAGCTCTCTCTTTACTCTTCCAAATATTGTAACAAATTACATAACAAAGCCTCCACAGTAACATAACAAATGTGTACTATCACTGTCTATACAAATTCTCCTTTCCCTTCAAAAACAAACAAAAATAGCTTAATAACGTTTCACTTTTGCCATATATCACTCCTTATTTATCAGTTCAGATCTTAGAAATGACTATAAATATCATCTCCACGCCGAACCCTTATGCGTTACGAAATGTCTAAAGTCCGGTAACATAACCTTCAACCGCCTCAGCCACTCTTCAGCTGCTCGTAGCAGCGTCCCCACTCTCTGGTTCTCGTCCACATCACTATCTGGGCTCCACACTGACAGCTTAAACTTGTAAGATGCGAGACCGAAAGTGGGCAATGGAAGCTTCGATGGTGCGACCGATTTGCTTGAGCTTTGACCGTCCTCATTGTTTGGACCTTACAAAATAATATAAGAGTGATTTGTGAAGTTTTATACGCTTGTTTCTAGAATACCGTTTTATATGTATGCAGAGATGGCTTACCTCGAGAGGGTGTTGATAAGGAGTGGAATGTTAAAAAGCAAGCGTCGAGGTTTTGTAACGATTGACCTAATGGTATTCGGTATATCGGGTACCTTCATGAAAGTGATTAAAACACGATTTAGAGAGAGAGAGAGATCTGGAAAAAGAAACTCGTGAAAATGTGTGAAACGACAGGTTGGATACAGTACCAAGCAACAGAGACCCAACTCGAAGGCGATAGATCACAGCTCCTGTAGGTTCTGAGTGCTGGAAATTGTGATGACAGGTTTGCTATCTGCAATTTTAAGATTAAAGAAGATTATGAGACAGAAAACAACGTTTTAACCGCCTATAAATTTAACACTATGCAAGTCTAACAAGTTAATCAAGGCCGAGCCACTTTTTGTTCCACGTATAAGCAGACACAATAAACTTGCCTTGTCGGTCAATGGTTCGCGGCCAAATGGCATAGCAGCCTCAAGATACTCAAAGACGAGGTCACCAGGAGAGTTACTGCCGACTTCACTCTCATCACTAGAAGAACCAACAAATAGTTTCTCTTCCAAAGAGACTCTGTATAAGTTCTGAGAAATGTCTCTACAGTCATTGCTGCCATCGCTACTCATGTCTCTAGGCGAATCACCGTCACTTTCTTCGCCAGTTCTCCTGTTTACACACATTAAAAACAGTTTTTTAATCTACAAGGCAGAAACCAATTGAAAATTAAGAGAGAGCTAAAGAAGCAAAGCAGACATAAGTCATGTTTTTGTTGATCTGAATAACGCAGACCACTGACTAATGTTGAGAGCGTGAAAATTGTTGTGTTTTAGTCATCCGAATGAAAACATCTCTAGGGAAACTAGCATAGAACGGTTTTAGAAGTTGGTTTTTCCTATCAGACTAAATAAGAAGCATCCGAACAATAAGAACAACCCAGGAAAGATGCCGCTACATTTCTGAATTGACAAAAATCAACTGCTAAATATCAGCTTGCCTACTTCAGTTCCTCAAGAGCATCACTGATGGATGATCAGAATCATATAATATAAGTAAAATGATAGGAAATATAGAGTAAAAAACTCACCTCCTACTTGTGCAGGCTCTAGATGGGTCTTCATAAAGCTGAATTCCAGAGAGATATGGAACATAATACTGAACAACCGAATCGATCCCGTTTAAGAGAAGAGGAACCCCGACGCCATAAGCGCTCCACTCCTCGAATGAATCCCACAAATCATTCAGCAAGAAATAGGGACAGTACTCTGGTTCGCGGGTTCTCCAACCCTTGATGCTTGTCTGAAGCAATAACACATAAACTATCAGTGAGCACAAACAGCATCTCATCAAACATCAGCTGTTGTTTAAAAAAAGCTTGTGGGTCTAACTTAGGATGTTTATAACTCTGTCCAATAATCCTAAACCCTGGCGATATTTCTAAAACCTGAAACTTCCCTAATCAAATTGAAATATTGAATAAAACCCAAAGTCAAGTAAAATGCAAAATCGGAGTATTACCAAAGGCAAGTATTGCGTATGAACAACGGGAGTGGTGCACTCCAGAAACCGACCCAAATTTGACGAACTTTGGGTCGTGGAGACCCGACCTGGCACAGAGGAATCGGAGGTCGAGCACTCCTCAGGCGATCCAGAACCGGATAAAGGTCGATTCATTTCCTTCTCCGAAGACGGCGGCGTAATCTGTCTTCGATCGAGCATTTCCTTGGCCTTCCTCTTCTCTTCCTCCTCTTCTTCAAGTCTCTTCTTCTCCCGCTCCTGTTGCAGTTTCCTCATCGGAGGTGGGTTGTAAAACCGATTCTCGCCGCGGATTCTACGGGTAGTCGACATTCTTCAGGCCGGCGATGGAAAAAAAGTAGTTGCGGTGGTCTTACGCGTATGAAGATGCTTGCGTTTCTCTTCTTCTTCCTCTTCGGTCTCACGCAGTTTGAAAAAGGGCGATGTTAGGGCTTTAGACTTTTTAGTGAATTAAGAGCAGTCAAAGATGCTTGTGATGAGATTTGATTGATTCTGTGTTTGGTGGATTAAAACGGTGCAAATGAATTAAACGGAGTATTATGTTAGAACAAATATGTTTACTTTTGCTTTGGGCTTTGTGGGCTGTGGTTCCGACATCTATTTATTTCATTAATGATTTTAATACACAATTAAGTGTCCAGGTAATACAGGATTAGTTGAGAGACAGACATGAAGCAAACTCTGCTATGGTATTGACTCCATCTCTGTGTTTTAAAGTGCGTGAGGCGCTCAGAGGGTCCCTGAGTTCGCCCATTAGAGGAGTATTTAGGACTTTTGGTTATGGTTTAGGGTTTTCAATCTGGGAGATGGATTCATGGTTTCATTAAAACTAAATTCAAGGCCCATTAAAACCAAATCTGAGGCCCATTAGACCCAAAACATCTTTTCATCTTCCTTTTTTTTATGAAGCGCGCCTAGATACTCCTAACGCTTCACTTCAAGGCGACCCCAGACGCACGCCTTCGCCTATACAAGTCAAGGCTCAGCATCCATAGCCTCACCTTGCCTCGCGCCTTTTTAAAACACAGCTCCATCTTCGACAAAATCTTTGCAACTTTGTTTGATTTATCTTGGAATCCAACCGAAACTAACTTCTTCAAATCGCGATCGGATCCAATTGTGATAGCCAAAATGTGCGCATTTTACGATATCCTTTTGACCATCATCTGTTTGGGCATATATCTATCTTTTTGCTGTAACAACTTCCATCAAAGTTGCACATTATCCATCCTTGATCTGATCGGAGACTAGAGATGAACATCATCATCTCTTTGTCGCTCACATTAGTTGCCAGCGAGTGATAGTTAGCCACTCATTAGAGTAGTTATGCTTAATTGTTTTCGTGTATTAGTAATCTTTTTAAAAAGAATGAATGGTAAAGAATCTTGAAATCCGAAAAAAATGCGCAACATTACCCATTTAAAGTAAGGATATTTGACTTAGCTAAGGAAACAAAAGACTCTGAATAAATGCATTCATTAAAACTAACACTTAAAAAAGAAAAGGAAACTACACCTCCTGAGTATTGATTGTAGTCTAAACCAGTTTACTGTCCAACACAAAGCTATTACAGATTTACACTAACAACCAAACACTGCCCAACTACCTTAACTGTCATTCTTTTTTTTCTTTTTCTTTACCTTTGCATCTGATCTGACCCAGCCGCGGAGGAACTCGAAGGCCGCCCATTCTCCGTCCCTGCTTTATCTGCAACACCCCATCTTCTAAAAGGTTCCGGGGTTTCAATCACTTTAACCGACCCATCTGAGAGTCCAACAGCTACTTGATTTTGTTCTTGAGGATGCGCTGTGATTACCAGCGGCAGGATCGGAACACTATTGCAGAAATAAATAAAATTTTGTCAGAACAATTGCTTCAAGTAGATATAAACTTCATGTGGAATTTTTTCAAGGTTTAACCTGTTCGGTGTGGGTTGGTGCATATAGGCTGACGGGGCGATGCGACATCTGAGTCTCAAGTATTCAGCATCAAATACTCCGATGTTTCCATCTGCAAATGATGCATAAACCAATTGGCTGTTGCAGGAGTAAGATGCGCAGGTTATGGATGAAGATAGCGATTCTTGTGGCACCCACTGCAAAATAAGAGAAACAACACCGATAATAAAATGAGAAACAATGCTCGTCTTTGCTTTTTTATTCCAACATGACGCGTAAATGAGGCAACATTGTCTAGCAGTGCCAGTTAAGATCGATACATCCTAAGAAGATTAAATCCCAAAATAAAATAAAACAAAGTGCGGATTTGGCTTTAATTTATCAACTTTCAGCTAAAAAATGAGCGCAAAAAACTGTTTGGAAGCATATGTGTGGCGCCTAAACCCAAAAAGTAAAAGATACTTTAAATACGCTTCATTGGAATCAGTGGAACAGATGATTTTTGTACCTTCTGAACGCACTCCATCTTTGAACCATCATATATGGCTATCTGTGTCTCATGAGAAACCAGTAAATGAACCTGGTCATTGTGGAACTGGACTCGCGTGTCGCCCATTGGTGACTTTCCAGCTGGTAGTTGGATAGCTGAAGATTTCTTCTTCTCCCATGAGTCGACACTCCAAAAGAACAGCTATAACATAGAGAGATCAATCAGGTTACAGCCAAGTTTGGTGAAAGCTCAATAGCATGCCGAGAATATATGAAACTTAGCCTACCTGAGCATCAGCACCAGAGGAAACCAGAATATTGAGAGCGGCAGAGAATGCTAAACCAGTGATGTGCTTTTGGTGGCCTTTCAACTTTGTTTTCACCTGCATCAGATTGAAAGAGAGATTCTATTACAAATTCTCCAAAGTCAAAAGGAGAATTTAGAGTGCAAAAGATATTATTTTAGCAATCAGCTCAACACAATCTTTACAGATAAAACTAAACCAAAAGTTTAATCTGGATACCTCGTCTTTACAAAAACCAGAACTACGATCTCAAATGAATTAATTACCTCATCTACCCGGACGTTGTAAATATGAATGGTTGAATCCTCCATCCCAATTGCAATAATGTTATTATCTTGAGGATGAAATGCCAGGAATGTCGAAGCAGGAGGAGGTGGCATGAAAGTGGTCATAACCTGTGAACAAAGTGAAAATACTAGTCAGTTCAAATATTTGACACAGACCAGTGATGCTTCTGTCACCAAAGTTATAGTGTTGTGGCATCACTGCACTGGCAAAGACGTAATTGTGTGAGCATAGAAGAAAATAAGATAGATAGGTTGCTCACCTTGAAAGTCATCATATTAAACAGTGAAACCTTTCCACCACAAGCAGACATTACATACGAGTCATTCTTAGAAAGAGCTATGCACGGAACAGTTCCCTCAGGATTCTCCGGAACATCATTTGTCATTAAGAGACCACTGTTAGGTTGCCAATGCTGTGGAGTGACACTAGCAGTAGCCTTGAAGAAAAGAAAAAACACTTTCAGCGACTTGGACAGGAGAACATAGAAGTGATCTGAGCACAGATAACTTTTATGCATACATGTAAATATACAGCATGTATCAAACGCTAGGTGTAGAAGTAAAGGTTTGTATTACCTTTCCAGTTGGATTTTGCTCGCTGCGGCTCCATTTCCATAGTCTCTGGACACCATTTGTTCCAAGAGCCAAAATGCCAACACCAGAATTTGTATAAAGAAGCCGAGCAACCTTCGAAATGAGAGTGGCAAATGATAATCCGTATTACTAGGATAAGTGATGGAAGTCCCCAGCTGACTAAATATATATAGGAAACATAACAAACCTTGCTAACAGAATCCTTGCTGTCTGGCATGGTCACTTGTCGACACTGAGCGGGATCAATAACTTCTATGAGCTCCAAAGGTTTGGACTTTTCAACAGACTCCAAGTTTCTTGGCTTTTCCATAGTTCTTGACATTGCATCAACTCCATTCTAAACAGATAATAACACCAAAGTTAGACAACGCTGCAATTTGTATTTTCTGAGAGAAACTTATGAACTGTACAAAACAAGATGCATTTTTCAGTTTGGCCAAGGTTAGTGAGACTAAGTGCTTAAAGGTTTTTATTTGATCAGATCTGTAAATTTGAGAGATGTAACTAGCGTATCAGGCTGAGCTGTACAGCCACAATAAGCCGATATGTTGCTACACATACACAGCCCCACCTGTCACCTATAATCATCTACTGCTGAAAGACACAGAAATAAAGCGAAAGATAGAAAAACATACAGGAATAGGGGTTGGCCTTGCAGGAGAGCCAATATCCATTTGTTCCATTTTACCGATAGCTGGACTGATGCTTGTAACCATTGCGGGTATGGATACCTGATTCCACAGCATTGGCGCAAGAAATTGTAAGTTCCGGTGGACAAAAGGTATCAAAAGAAGGAAAAATTCAAGAAAAGCGCACAAGGAATAATATTAACCTTCATCTCTGTCGATGCTCTGGATGCTTCAAAAGAACGAGCTTCCATGACCCTTAAGGTTCTAAGACCATCCACATTAGCAAGGATCTTGAATCCGCTATCAGCGGTAGTAACAGCAAGAAGGTTCCCTTCCTTGTTGAATCTCAAACGGGGAAGACTCTGATACAGGCAGTACATAGCACAATAAGGAACTATCAAACATATGAAACCACAAAAAAGGAAAAAATGAGAAAAGATTAAATACAAAGAGACAAGAGCAATAGCTTGAATTTCATACCGGGAGTCCTCCATCAGCCTCGACAGTTATTAAAAGATTAGTATTGTCCATATCCCAGAATTTTACTTGGTTATCTTCACCAACAGCCAAAAATCGGTTGCGTGTTGTATCAAACTGAACAACCCCTGCAGATTTCTTTCTAAAGCCCAGATAGGTCCTCTTTATTGCACCTTCACTCTCATTCCACTCAACCAGGAAAGAATCTCCGTCTTTACTTGTTCCACAAGAAAATAATCTGAAACAATGGCAAGCGTTAACATATACTGTGGCGGCAACTTGCAGCAGACCTGCAACTTCTTTTTTAATTCAATAACTACCTAAATTCTTTATAAAAAACCTTCACAGTAATGGAAATAACGCAAGTTTGTTACTTCGTTCATATAATTAGCTGCCTTAAATGAGCTATGACCGCTTATCGGGTCTTTTCTATAGTTTTCAAAACAAGATTACGAATCAAGGGTTTTACAAAGAAATATAACAGTAGTTTCAAGTTGTAGCTCTTCAGAGTAAGAAGAAAGTACCTGCTACCATCAGCACTGTATAGCATCGTTGTACACCACTGTCCTGGTGCATCATAGTCAACTCTAGAACCCACATTATCATAGAGCCAAGCCTTGATCTTACCATCAAGAGCGGTTGAGAATATAAACTGCGTGAATTAAAAGAAAAATAATAAATACAAAAGAAAACGGACAAAAGTTTCACGCATAATTTACCCCCACAGATAATCCACTCCAAATAAAGATAGTTTCAGTCCAATGTACCCAAAATGGAACGGAATTGCTATAAATAATGGATCTTTCGTTTAGACTTAGCAACAAGAGATGGCTGTACCTGGATATTTTCCTTCTGGTGAGGGCAAATGGAGTAAACTGGTGCCTCGTGCCCTTCAAAGGTGTAAAGTTTCTTCCCACTCAGATCCCATACCTAAAACCCTCATAAATTATCTGTCAGACAGCAAAAAGGGGAACTGGAGAAGCCACAGAAAAGCACATTACAGACTCAGAATTTTCGCTGTTTTTCCTTTCCATACTTACCTTTATAAATTTGTCATCCCCACAAGTCACAACACAAAGTTGCTTGTTTGGGTACGCGAAGGCCAAGTCATTCACGCAGCCTACATGAGCATCCATCTATAGGCAGAAAACAATTCATAGTTCACTTCGTGCAGAAGCCATAACAACGTTGGTTAAACTAATAAAAAAGGAGAGACATGCCTCTAGGTGTTGACGTAACTCAGACCCTTGATAAGCATATATATGGATCAGATGTTTAGAAAACGCAACCCCTGTACAAGAGGAAAAAAGTATCAGACTCAAACATCGTATCCAATTGAAAATGCAACTATATCTTCAAATAGCATACCAATCAAATTTCCATCTGGACTCCATGATACACGACTGACAGAAATTGATGGTTCTTTGACAATAGAACCCTGGGAACAAAATTGACCAGGTGAAGATGTCATCATCACATCAAAGGCTGATGGTGCATTAATACAATTTTGTGTCACAGAACAGAGCATAAATTACTCAAGCATGTTCAGAAATAAAGCATCTTTCGTTGTGCACAGTATAGTTAGGCCATACGTATTAGGTAAAATTAAAAATTTATAAAAAGAAAAGCGATGAGATTCTCAATCACAGTTTTGAAAAAAAAAAGTGAAAGACTAACCTGGAAGATCACAGAACAAGCCGCCATATTCCATATCTTGAAAGGCTCTGTGACAACCTTCTCCCTGGATCCAACTTCCCACAAGGTGACTTCGCCGCTGGAACAACCAACTAAAAGTAACAAACAGTTATAAGCAGAAACATGAGCCAAACAAAGCTCAAGTCTATTCGTCTCTACATGGGAGCATTAGACTAACCAGTGAGCAATGTATGATGGGAAGGGTGAAAATCCATGCTTAACACCACCGACCCTTGGCGCATCGTACTAACTACATTTCTAGGGAGGTCATCGAGTGAGGCGGCAGGCTGAGAATGGGCAGGATATGTGACCTGCAATGTAAGAAATACAAGCCATACACTCAGCGTCATACAGATAGGCCAGAATAAGAGTGTTCTTTTCGTACTGGATATGAAGCTAAAAGCAATGAGGAATGCATCAGAAACTTGCTATTGCAATCATGATTAATAAATATTTACAAATGATGCAACCATATAACAAGTAAATTGTAGACCATAAGAAAAATAATCACCTCATCACCAGTTGGTCCAGACCTCAAACGTTTCATAAGTTGCTCATGATCAGCACTTTGATAATCCATCATTCCAAGGGAGTTTGAGGGTGGCCGAGGATGTTTCAGCAAAGCAACTGCCATGAAACACAGCAACAAGAATTCAGAGCAAGGAATAAACTATTAATATTCACTTTCTAACACCTAATACGACAAATACAAAACCAAGATTACAATCCTTAGAACTGTGACAAGGGTACATTATATTGTATTACTCATGACCAAAACATAAACTCTGCACATCATTAGCAGCAGTAAGTTACCACCCGCCTAAACATTTGAACAACAAAAATTACCTTGATTTGGCTGCATAGGAAATGGGGTTGAGGCCGCAACACCACAAGGAACTGATGAAGATGGATTTGGATTTGCCATCCATCCAGCTAAAGCATTTGCATTAGGAGGCGGAGCAGAAGTTGGCTGAAAAGGCTGTACATAATATGGTTACATAAATTACAACCAGCTCACAAAAATATATCTAAACATAATTTTATTGTATAGTTAGTATGTGATCATACTCCACCATGTACCCCAAGAGGAGCATATGTTGAAGGCTTTGCAACAGCAGCAACTGGAAGAGTAACAGGAGTAGGTGCACGAGCACCATTTTGTGGTGAGCAAGTGTGATCAGTGAACAATGTTTTGATGTCTGGGTTAGGCCTTGGGTTTTTACATAGCTGGTGTTGCCAATTCAAGCTGCAATCATCAAAATCATAAAACCTTAGCTGATGTTAAAGACTATATGACACCTTTAGTTCATTAGCTGGTTTGGATAATAGGCTAGATAAACTGGCTTCAACCAGTACACCGTTAAGTACAACGAAACAGACATGTTCTAAATCCACCCTAATGACAGTTTTCTATTCCAGTTAGTTAAAGAAAAGAAAGAGAAAGTAATACCAGAGTTCGATATCATAGTCATCCAAGTACCACTTATGGTGATCAAGTCACTAGAAAAGTGCCATAATTGCCAACTTAAACTGTTTTAACATGGAAACTAAACAAACAATTTGGTACACATGGTCACCCTTTTAAGAAAACACAGTGGAACAATCAAATTCTAGTATTGGACGTCCGCTTGTATATAGCCATTATCTCTGTAAATAACAAACTAAACTCGAATTGTGCCTAATATCATTTGGAAAACACCAGAACATACTAGGCACACATTTTCTTGACATTGATGGCATATATTAAAAAAAAAACAGAAAATGAACTGATATCTTTCAAAACAAGAGGTCACCTTTGATTGATCAAGGTTCGCAGACGTGAAGCCTTGAAAGTGGGTAAAGCAAGCTTCTCTCTAAACAGAGGATTTGCCTCAATCAATTTTCTCAACTCCCCAAGCATTATGCCCCTGGCTGATTTGGTATCACCATATTTCGATAACTGTTCATTTTCCCTGGAAAGAAAAGCACCACACTTCAACTCCATATGGCTGCCATTGATACCCTTAAACTCTAAACTATCAAAAATAAGTTTACCTAAAATTCTCCAGAGTTAGAAGCTGAGTGATTTCCTTGTAAAGCTCCTCATTGAATGTCGCAAAAACTTTCAAGTCCTTCGCTAATATCTCAACAGCTTTTGCCCTGTCATGTCTGGAAACAAGAACAACAAAGCAGACGTATAAGATAATGGAATGCCTAGGGGTGCAAGCAAAACGTCTCTCCCTAAACATCCTAAACTGCAAACACCACAAAATCATCAACAATTTAGGACATATGTCCGCTGATCAGACAAATCACTAAACAGACGAACTGTCAACCATCAAATCTTCAGAGAAAATACATAAAAACAAAACACGAAGCTACCAAATGTAAAATTCCAGAAACGAGCTCTGCACTTTGTAAGATAAAAAAATCCAATGGAAATTCCAAGTTACCGATCTAGAGCTTCGAGATACTTTTGCTTCCTGATCTCGAAGAAAATTTTCATCGAGTATCGATTATCGTCAACCTTGGTGAAGCCGGAGAGATACTTCTCCACTTCGTCCCACTCCCCAAGAAGAGCTTTCTCTTCAAAGTACTTTAAGTTGAAGAAATACCCCGATTCCTGCTCAAGCCTGCACAGCGAAGATAACAAATTCAAATATCCAAACGAAAGTAGCGAAAATCTTACTGTAAAAGCGAAATTTCGCGAGAAATCTTCGAGGCTAAAGATTAAACAACGAAAGCAGAACCTACTTGTGGACGGATTCCTTGAACTTTTCTTCATCCAAGAACTGAAGAATTAAGAAAACTAACTCTCTGCTCAGAGATGACATTCCGTCAAATCTCCAGGCAGCGAATCAAGATTGTGAGAATTTAGGCGATCTGGGTAGTCGCGAGAGACGGTTACGCTAATTTCCCCAGATCGGTGTTCGTAGTTGGAATAGTTTTCTAGGGTTTGTGGTTCGATTTCTTCGCGTCTCGAAACAAAAAAGGAGAAAAGCTGACCCGGAAAAATAAATAAATAAATTTAAATTTCCTCTTTTTTTTTTTTTTTTTTTTTTTAAAGAAAAGAAAAAAGTGTGACTTGTTCTCCACTTTCTTCGATGCGTTTTTGCAGGGTTTTTCTAACACCGACTGTGATTTGATAAGCTAGATATCTTATCAGATATAAGTAAACTCTCTTATCAAGTGAGGTGATAACCTCGTTTGTCGGAACCGCTTGCCTGTGGCGTTTTCCCCTACGGCTCAGCCCACCGAAGCAGGAATGGACGGAACCAGAGTTTTAAAATTATATGGGTTAATTTTATCCATCTATAGTGTTTTCTTTTTGTTTATTAAAAAGGTATTTTAAAATTTTATACAATTTATTTCAAACTTTCACTACACATATTTTTTAAAAAAATTAGTTTTTTTAATGTTGAAAAATCACTTTTAAATTTATACTATGATATAATATCGATTTTTGTGAATAATTTATTTTTATTTTCTTATTTATTTAAAATAACTAATGGACTTAATTAACTTTAAAATACAATAGTCAAATCAATCAGATATGAAATCAGAATGTTTTTCAGCGGACTTTTTTCCTTAATATTTATAATCAAGATAAAACATAGTGATGTACATGCTCTCACCTGGTAAAAGAAATCTTTCAACCAACTTGTGTTTTTTTAACGAAGTGGTAGCAGTGGGATGGTTCTATATCGTTGAAAGAGTCGCCCTGCTGATCTAGGTCAACGATCGACTTTTTGCAGAAGCGAAATCACCAACACAATTGCTTGACTACGTGGAGTGTAGCTGGGTGGTCTCAAGCTTCTCGAAAGATTAGTATGAACCAGTTAAGACCTACGATTACTCCCGAATCTGCATGAAATCAAAAAAAAAAACTTGTGTTCTTTTGTGCCACGTACAATTTGAATCTAAAATCAGAAAACTCATTTTTTAGCTATTTGAAAGTTCGCTCATTTGTTAATTTCTAGACTATTCAAACTCCACCTTTCAATCCTCAAAACTTATCATTTATCCAATTAACGGAGATAATTGCCATTAGAACAAGTTCAGTCTTTCAAAATTATTATTTTTAAAGATTTTACTTGAGAATGAAGTTACACTTTCTCTTACCTTAACCTTCGCATGTTTTTAATTATCAAAGAAAAGAACTATTACATCTAATATTGAATATACTTGAGAATAATTTTCCTAATATAATCAAGTTGCATTGGCCCAATAGAAATAAGTGGGTATGTGTCATTTCCCATCTGAATTTGAGTCGTCTTAACCATCATTCCATAATTAAATCAGAAAATTGTTGACATGTATGTCGATTATTAAACCGTTAGAAATTACTCTTGAACCTAACAACTCTCAACAAATATTTCGTATATGTCCAAGCGAATTCAATGTTACTTGCATATAACAAAAAAAAATTGGAAAGTTGTCATTTCAGTCAGTCTTTGGGATAAAGGAGATTGGTTATTGTCAATCTATATTGATTTTAGTGATATCAAATGTCTTGCAATTTTAGAGGATTTTAACTACTTTATCCGTTTGGAGACGAACACTTTCGAACAACAATTTGTTTATGTTTTTTTATAGGATCCAAAAAAAAAGTCTTCGATAGATTTTTTGTATAAATTTTGTTCAACAAAAAAACATATTAGAGAATTCATTATTTGGATAAAATAATATTTGAAAACCTACGTAGATGAGTCGGTAGATTGTGGAATCGAAATATGAAATTCAACTGGATTTAACAGAGTGACGTGGCGTCCGCCACATGTTGTTGCCTTTCTGGGTGAAAATGACTTGGAGTATTATTATCGCGAGACGTTGTAGATCATGTCGGAGAAGTTTTCAAAATCTTAAAGAAGCTTGAGATATCGTGAGATAATAATGAATTCTTCGCTTTAACGATATTATTGAAAGCGACAGATATCGCTGCGAGCAAAGTGCTTCTCGCTTTGATTGGGACAACTGATAAAGTTGGTGTTATTAAAATATACGCACCCACCCACTATATATTACATTATCCATTTATTATTTGGGCCACAAAGCAACATACAGAAAAAATTGTCTTACATAAAACAAAATGTGCTTTGTTGAGAGTTAATTTAAAAAGATAATTTGCTAAATAGTCAAATTCTAAAGACATATTTATAAAATAATGTGATGATAAAATCGTTTAGTGGGAAATTTGAATGTTTATTTCGTGCGTCTGTTCTAAGTAAAAATCATAATATTATGTTAAATAATAAATAGCATGTTATCAGATAATATAAATTTTTATTCGTCCATATGTACAAAATCAGTATTTATATTTTTCTATTTTTATCACCACCTTTTTTTTTTGCAAATATACATGTAACTAGATTAGATTTCGCGTATACGCATATTTATAATTTAAATTTTTATAACCCGTAAAAAAAACTAAAAACAAAAAAGTATAATAAAATATCTAATCATCCGTTAAAAAACAAAATAAGAAATAAATATATAAACTAGAAGAACACATTTGGTAGAGCATATAATAGTTTTAGAAATTTTTTTTTTGTCAAAGTTTTAGAAAATTTATTGTTGAACTTTTGATTTATTTGTATGTAATTGAGAAACTAACAAAATGTTTATATAAAAGTGCGAAATTATAATTTTTTTCTTTTTAAGATTAGTAATCTATTATTTAATTTTTTTAACTTAGATGGAAAAATTAAAGAATTTTTTTCCTTTTTCCTTTTTCTTTGATCAGTTTTGCTTTTTAAGATAAAATTTAAATTTTGTATTTTTATTTTTTTTGTTTAATAACTTTACATTTTAAAATTAGTAATCGATTATAATTTTTTTTTAATTGTTAGTAATATGTATTAAAATCTAATTAATTTTTTTTATATACATATCAAAATCTAATCGATTGACTTGATAAATATTTTGATTTGATGAATTATTAACTTTGAAATATTTAACTTTTGATTATAAAATACATCATACATATCTACCTAGCAAGTTAATTATTTAAACCTCACATATATATATGTAAAGAATCGGAACAAAACATTCGTGCCAATTTCCATAGATTTAGCCATGTGATTAGATATATAGATATTTCTTAAAGCTTTTCTTAAGACGATATCATTTTGAAATCTCGTGGAAACTTATCCTTTATTTTCCACTCAGTGGTAAGTTGAATTTTAAAACTTTAACCAAACTGGTTGAGAAGAAAAAAACCAACTTCTCAACCAAAATTCTGTAACAAAAAATAAATAAATGGATACCTTAATTTCTTTAATTAGTGTACGGGCTCTATAAATAGGATCGGCTTGCATCAGCATAACTGCATAAGTATTATTAATAAAAAAACTAAACAAACTAGTGGACACGTTTTTTCTAGAAAAGTAACATTTTATGGATTTTCTTTCTAACGAAAGAATATGTGAAAATCAGTCTGATCAAGTGGGTCACTCAAGTCAAAGAACAAAAAAAAAAAAAAGTAAAGTAGTGCCGAATGACAGAAAGGGGGTTTAGTCATTTTCTTGGCTTCTTCAAGACTTCAACTTCCGGGGTTCGACATAGCTTTCTACTATAGGATAAATATGATTTTGTATGGTTTTTTTCTTTTATTTGTTTAAAGTAGTTTTGTAGGTTTTTTTTTTTTTAATATCTACATCGGACAGGAGAGATGAGGACTGGCTACCTCATGCCAAATCAGAAAGACTTCACGCATTCTGACTAATGCCTAAAGTGAATAAGCCCAACTGACAAAACTCTTTCACGGATTTTCAACTGAGCTTAAGTCCAATACCAACTTCCACACACGATTATGACTTTATTCCCAAAAGCGCTCGAACTTAGGGTTGGTGCGAATCATGGACTTCCCTCCTTCCTCAAACCCCTGGACCACGTCCGTGTGGACAAGTTTTTTTTGATATTTTATAGGATTTATGGTTTGGTAGGTTTTGTTGATGTTCTATTTATCATAACTTTTACGATACACATTACTACATCAATTTTATTGAATTTGAAGAAAAAAATCGGATCTGATATTATAATATATACTTTTTTTAGTTCATATATATCGTCTTTACGGATTTTAAATAACTAATTCATAATTATAATGTTTTTGATGTTTAAAAAAAAACAAAAATGGATATATATAGCCAAAATTCACTTTTTTATCTTCTATTGTATCAATGATCTTCCATATTATTATAGTATTTATAATTTGTTATTTTCTCTAAAATATGTCATTATATTTGCTAAAGTATGTTAGACTAGATAAACTCGATATGTTTTACTTGTGTATACCTTAATAGCATTGCTTATGAACCGTCTCACATTTTTGCATAGTATTTTACATTTTTTAGCCATTCGTTGAGTCGTTGTTTTTTAGGATATTCACAATTTAATTAATTTAAGTGTAAAAATTTGCTATATCATTTTGATTCTTTGAAAACTGAATTTTCATAAAAACCCGTTTTTATTATAATAAAGGGAATAGAGTGGCATACAAGTAATAATATAATATTGCAAAAAGAAGAAACGACAAATTATATGCAATCTCACAAGTGAAGGGCTGAGAATGGTATTATATTTTATTTTATTTTATCTCTACTCTACGTCAGTGAATGGACCACTATTGCTGTATGCTTCTCACTGGCTGTGCTGGTCTTCTTAGTAGCGAAGAAAGATGGGTTATATTTCGCAAGAAAATATATAGGTTTTAAGTAAAATAAGTAAATGCGACAATTGACCAAAAAAAAACAAAAAAAGGGAAACAAATTGTTTGGGACCAGCTTTAAAAATAGAGCACTTACCTAAAATGGGTAAATGATTTTGGTAAAGGTTGTCGGTGTGAATAATAATTATTCCGAAAAAGAATAATTAATCGCCATCATTAACCATTTACAGTCTGATATTGTGAGGATTTGATGTTGGAATCGCAAAATAGAAGAACAAGAAAGTAAATCGACACAGAAAGTTTAACGAGTTTGGGGCGTTAACTAGCATCCTACGTTTTGCCGGAAGGACTTTTTGGAACTCACTATAAACTTTGCTCGAGCTTGAGCTCTCTACAATGGAAGTCTCACTTTCTCTCTGTAAAATTCCTTCAACTATTAAGTTCTCAGGATTGGTACATTGTGATTAAAGAGAGAAGTAGAATCGTATGACTTTTATCTAAAAGTCAAGTCACTTACATAATTCCCACACGTGTGCGCGCTTACATGCGTGAGAGGACTTGAGCTAAACCAGCTCTGATCCTTCTTCTAAACCGAGATTCCCTCTCATGGTTGAGACTTGGTTAAGGACACAATCTTCAAATCTCCACCTTGTCCTTAACTCCTTTGCTTAACTTTGGATTCCCCTTCCGGTACATGAGCAAACCTGCTCACCTTCTGATCGTGTGAATAAACCCATCCACCTTCATCTTCTTCTGAGTAAACCCACTCAGCTTCATATTTTGAAGCCTGTAACGGCTCAATTCTCTGTAACTCTTAGCAGCTTCAAAGCGTCTTGAAGCTTGCCTACCGGTAAAACTTTGGTAAATATATCTGCAGGATTATGTTCAGTTGCTATCTTCAACACTGAAACTATACCATCTTCAATTAGCTCTCTGATGAAGTGAAAGTTAACTGCCATGTGCTTTGTTCTTTCGTGAAACACATCATTTTTTGCTAGTAAAATTGCACTCTGCGAATCACAATATATGCACACTGCTTCCTGTTGAAAACCAAGATCACTCATCAGACCTTTTAACCAAACTGCTTCTCTTGACGCTTCTGTCAAAGCCATGTATTCCGCTTCAGTTGTTGAGAGAGCCACAACCTTCTGTAAATTTGATTTCCAGCTGATGACATTACCTCCAACAGTGAAAACCAATCATGTTGTTGACCTTCTCCTATCCAAATCTGGAGCATAGTCTGAGTCACAGTAACCTTTAACCACAAATTCTCCTTCCACTCTGAAGTATAACTTCTTCTTCAATAAACCACTGATGGATCTCATAATCCATTTGACCGCTTGCCAATGCTCCTTCACTGGTTTGCTAATGTATCTACAGACCAAACCTACTGGATGAGCTAGATCTGGCCTTGTCCCTATCATCGAGTACATAAGACTTCCCACAACACTCTGATAAGGAACATTCTTCATGAATTCACTATGGTCTTGAAGTTCTTTATACGTAGCTCCTTTGAGCCTGAAATGGATCCCCATAGGTGTTGTCACCGGCTTGCATTGATCCATATTATACTTTCCTAAGACTTTCAGCAAGTATCCTTCTTGTGAAACAGTAAGAGTTCCTTTAACTCTATCTCTCGATATTTCCATCCCTAAGATCTTATTTGCTTCTCCTAAGTCCTTCATGTCGAATTCTGAACTTAGAAGAGCCTTTAACTCACTGACATGCTCCTTGTTCTTGGAAGCAATCAGTATATCATCTACTTGCAGCAGCAAATAAATGTAACCGTCTTTCTGAATCTCCTTGTAGTAGACACACATTTCCAGCTCACTCCTGTTGTATCCACTAACTTTCATAAAATCATTGAACCTTCTGTTCCACTGCCTCGGAGACTGCTTCAGGCCGTACAAAGACCTCATTAGTAAGCACACCTTTTCTGGATTTTTCTCATCCACATAACCCTCAGGATGTTCCATGTATATATCCTCATCCAGAAAACCATGTAGAAAAGCTATCTTCACGTCTAATTGTTGAAGTTCCATGTCGAAGTGAACAACCATTGATAAAATGAACCTGATAGACACGTGTTTCACCACTGGAAAAAATATTTTTTGGTAATCAATTCCCTCCTTTTGCGAATAACCCTTTGCCACCAGCCTTGCTTTGAACCGTGGTGCTTCAAATCCTTCAATACCTGCTTTCCTTTTGAAGACCCATTTACAACCTATAGGCATGTGTGTCTTCACTCTATCAACTAGGATCCATGTCTGGTTCTTCATAAGTGAACTCATTTCTTAACCAGTAGCTTCTAACCACTTGTCACTGTCTTCATCTGATACTGCTTCTTGATAACATGTAGGCTCAGATTTGCCCCCATCTTCAGTCACGAGATATGCATAACCTGTAATCTCTTCCATTTACTCATCATCATATAATTAATAATCATCAAACCTTGCAAGCGGTTTTGTCTGTCTTCTGGGACGATCTCTCACTAACTGATAATTGCTCAAATCTTGAGTAGATGCTGTAGTTTCTTCAGCTCTTTCTTCGTTAGTGGAAGGTGTCTGATTATGATCAGTTTTGGTGGTGTCTCCACCTTGAACAGAATCATCTTTGACTGTACCTGTTCCTGCAACATCAAAACTAGAAGTTTCATTAGTAACAAAAGAGGGTATAGGAGTACCTTCCTGTTGGGCTAACTTGATGTCTTTGAACATCACATCTTCTCTGAATACTACATTCCGGCTTATGACAATTTTCTCTTCGTCAATCAACCAGATCCTGAACCCTTTAACTCCTTATGGATATCCCGCAAAGACTCCATTCTTTGCTCTTGGATTCAGTTTACCTTCATCTGAATGTATGTATCCCACACACCCAAACATTTTCAAACATGCTAAACTTGGTACAGCAGATGTCCATTTTTCCTCTGGTATTTCAAATTCAATAGCACTTGATGGAATTATGTTGATTATGTACAGTGAGGTTGCTGCTGTTTCTGCCCAAAATTTATATCCTAATCCACTCTCACTCAACATACTTATTACCTTGCTCATGATGGTTCTGTTGAGTCTCTCAGCTACTCCGTTCTGTTGAGGAGTATAGGTGCAGGTCTTGTGTCTGACTATTCCTTCGTCTTTGCAAAATTGATCAAACCTCAGATTGCAAAACTCAAGTCCGTTTTCTGTTCTGAGTTTCTTAACTTTCCTCTCAGATTGAGTTTCAACCATCTTCTTCCACTTAACAAATTTCTCGAAGGCTTCATCTTTGGTTCTAAGAAAGAATATCCACACTTTCCTAGACCAATCATCAGTGAATGACACAAAATATTGGCATTTACCAAGGCTAAAGGGAACATTCGGAGAACCCCATAGATCTGAGTGCACGTAGTCAAGCTTATTTTTCGTAACGTGTTGTGCTGGACCAAAACTGACCTTGTGTGTTTTGCCAATCACACAGTCTTCACAGAATTTCAAATCTGAGACTCTGTCATTTCTGAAACACCCTTTCTTTTCCAGCATGTCTAAGCTCTTCTGACCCACATGCCCTAACCTACTGTGCCAAAGTTTAGTCTGATCATTACTTTCTACGTTGCATGCTTCTGAAACCCTTGCAGAACCTTGCAGTATGTACAATGTATCTGATCCCTTTCTTGCACCCTTCATTATGACCGATCAGCCTTTAATAACCTTCAGGAAACCGTTTGCACCTTTGAACTCACATCCTTTATTTTCCAGTGTTCCCATGGAGATTAAATTTCTAGATATATCAGGCATATACCTAACCTCTGAGAGAACAAAAGTCGTGCCGTCTCTGTTCTCAAACCTTACTGAACCTATTCCTCTGATTTCACAATGTGAACTGTTTGCCATTCTGACCTTTCCTGAAGTCAACTCTTTGAACTCAATGAAGATTTCTCTTCTAGGAGTCATGTGAAATGAGCAGCTTGTATCCATTACCCACTCCTCTTTATCAGAATCTTTTTCGAGTATATTCATCTCTGAGGCTATTAGTCCTGCTAGATCATGTGCATCATCCTTCGCCAGTGATGACTCACCCTTATCTGTGTGCAGCTTGTGTTTGTTCTTCTCCAACCATTTGTAACACTATTTTTTATAGTGCCCCTCCTTTCCGCAAATCCAGCATATCTTCTTCCCATCTTTAGACTTGGATCTCGATTTGTATTGTTTACCCTTCTGGGAACTTCTTGTTTATGTCCTGCCTCTGATGTAGTGGCCTTCGGATGACTTCGCTTGTGCCAAATTAGCCTTGAAATCCTTTTTTTTTAGATCTTGCTAAGCTTGCAATATCTTCAATCCAAATCGTCTCTCTACCATACTTGAGAGTTTCTTTCAGTATCTCGAATCTTGGTGGAAGCGAGTTGAGAAGTAAGATTGCTTGTACCTCATCTGGAACCTCGATACTAAGGTGACTGAGTTCACCAATAATCTTCAAGAAGTCATCAATGTTTTCATCAATTTTTCGATGATCTTGCATCTTGTATCCGTAGAATTTGAGTTGAGAATTGACCCTGTTTGGAAGAGACTTAGGCATATATTGTCTCTCGAGAATTGCCCAGGCTTCCGCCGCTGTAACACAGTTCTCAATCTTTCGTAAAACACGATCCCCAACGTTTAAGCATATCGTATTCAATGCTTTCTCGCATCTTTCTGCTTTGGCGTCATCTTCTAATTTCTTCTTGGCTGCTTTCCCTGGATCTGAGACAGTCTATTCTCCTTCTTTATTTTCAGCTTCTGATTTGCTCGAGTCTGGATCTTCCGTTCTTGCAGCCATAACATCTTTAAGACCTTGCATGCTGAGATGTGCGTACATACGTCTCTTCCATAACGAGAAATCGCCTTCGCCGTCGAACGGAAGAATCTCAGATCTCATCCCCGACATGTGATTTCAACAGTCGGACCTAGATCTTTGAATCACCTTCCGATCCCTTCGAATCTCTATCTTGCGATCTCCTTCTTGCTGATAACCTTCAGCTCTGATACAAATTTGTGCGGATTTGATCTTGGAATCGTAAAATAGAAGAACAAGAAAGTAAATCGACACAGAGAGTTTAACGAGTTCGGGGCGTTAACTAGCACCCTACGTCTCGCCGGAAGGACTTTTCGGAATCCAATATAAGTTTTGCTCGAGCTTGAGCTCTCTACAATGGAAGTCTCTCTCTCTCTCTGTAAAATACCTTCAACTCTTAAGTTCACAGGATTGGTACATTGTGATTAGAGAGAGAAGAACAATCGTATGACTTTTATCTAAAAGTCACTTACATAATTCCCACACGTGTGCGCGCTTACATGCGTGAGAGAACTTGAGCTAAACCAGCTCTGATTCTTCTTCTAAACCGAGATTCCCTCTCATGGTTGAGACTTGGTTAAGGACACAATCTTCAGATATACAACAAGATTAGAAACAAATAAGAAGCATTGTTTTACATATTCATAAAATTAAGGCATATGGTCATTAGGCCTGGCTTTGACCTAAAACCCAACAAATTAGAGCTTTAGATACCAAAGAACCCCAGCCTTCGCTATTTAAACTTAGGGGTGTCAAAATGGATCATGGGTCAATCCAATCTGACCCATGACCAATGACTCTAATGGGTCATTTTTTTATTATAATGGGTTGATGGGTCAAATGGGTCATGGATCAAATGGGTCATGGGTCAAATGAATCAATTTGTAATGGGTCATGGGTCATATAGGTGACCCATTTGACCCATCATCATACATAATTATGACATCATCACACATTATTATGACATCATCAAGACATTATTATGACATCATCATGACATCATAACAATATTACCTATAATACCATCATTTTTTTTCAAAAAGCAATATTCCATCATTGTCCCACCAAAACCATGATTTCATATTTTCCCGCCAAAATACGCGATTTCACATTTTCCCACCAAAAACGCCATTTCACATTTTCCCGTAAAAAAATGATTTCACATTTTCCCGCCAAAAACGTGATTTCACATTTTTCCGCCAAAAACATGATTTCACATTTTCCACCAAAACGTGATTTCACATTTTCCCGCCAAAAAGGAGATTCCGCATTTTTTCGTCAAAAACGTGATTCCGAGATTTCCCGCCAAAAACACGATTCCGCGTTTTTCCGCCAAAAACGCGATTCCGCGTTTTTCCGCCAAAAACCCGATTCTGCGTTTTCTCGCCAAAAACGCGATTCCGCGTTTTCTCGCCAAAAACGCGATTCCGCGTTTTTCCGCCAAAAACGCGATTCCGCGTTTTCTCGCCAAAAACGCGATTCCGCGTTTTCCCGCCAAAAACGCGATTCCGCGTTTTCCCGCCAAAAACGCGATTCCGCGTTTTCCCGCCAAAAACGCGATTCCGTGTTTTTCCACCAAAAACGCGATTATGTGTTTTCTCGCCAAAAACGCGATTCCGCGTTTTCCCGCTAAAAATACGATTCCGCGTTTTCCTGTCAAAAACGTAATTCCGTGTTTTCCCGCCAAAAACGTGATTTCGCGTTTCCCGCCAAAAACGTGATTCCACGTTTCCCACCAAAATATTACCTATGACCCATTTACATATGACCTATTAGAGTTCATGATCATGTTGACACCCCTATTTAAACATGCTGTTAATACTTATGTTGTGTATTTGTTAAAAAAAGATGTTGGATAAGCACGCATTGCCAAAATATACATCTGTTAATCAAGTCAACCTATTTTTTTAAAGCAAAAATCACATTTTTTTGTCAGGAAAAATGACATTAACACAAACCAATAATCTGCTACATATTCTGATTAAACAAAAATCACTTGTTTTAATCAATTTTAAATGTGCCTTCAATATATATATTTTTCTTTTAAAAAAAAAAACTTACATTCTCTATATATATAAAATTATGTTTGTATATATACTAGTGGGTTAGTCGTGCTTCGTAAGATATTTTATATCATTATTTTTATGTAGTTTTAAAATAGATGAGACGCGTATAAAAAAATATTCAACTTTGTTGGAGTTATCGGCGTCAAATCATATCCACTGAAACATCATACACTTTGACATTTAATGCTCATAAGTCATAACTAAGTACAATAAAAACCAATCGACATATATATATATATATATATATATATATATATATATATTAGTCAAATTCTTTGAAAATCCCATCAAAAACTCTAAGTTGTCATTCGATTTTCTGTAAACTCATGCAAATATTCTTTTATTGAATGAATTTTTGTTTCCATTCCCGAACACTAATTACTAACCATAAAAATGATTTGTTTTATTTTTCTCCTATAACTCTTAAAATCAACTAACAGATCCCGAAAATTTGTCATAAAAAAAAATTAATTAGTAATTTTATTTTCTTCAAATTATAAATATTTTAAGAAATTGATTTAAAACTCTTATACATTTCATTTGGAATTAATCCTTAGTGATTGTTTGAACTCACAACATTTGTTTGATTTTATTTAGAAAAAATATAATACATAATTTATAAACACTAAATTCTATAGTTTTTCTAAACTATATAAATAAACTGATAAAACTAAATTATTAAATTGAGGTTTTTTTTGATTAATTCTATATAATCTATCTTTTATTAAGTAAATATCTTTTCAAATTTTAGGAAAAACTATTGTATTAATGGATGGTAATTATTATGAGAATTGAAATATATTTACATCACATGATATATATTTTGCATTTACAAAGCTTTTATTTTCTTCTCCTCTTGTAGTTACATTTTAATATTTTTTTTTGTTAAAAATAATATCACAAAACACAACGATCTTAAATTTTTAAACTTAATTTATATTTTCATGTAAATATTTTTAATCTGTTTCTTAAATTTTTTGCTCTTATTATTTCATAGTTATGTATAATTGCAATTATTGTTTTAAGTATATCTTAATTTTATTTATTTGTCTCTTTATTAGATGTAAAACTTGCCAACTTATATTTGCTTTATGAATTTAGTTACATATTAACTTATTTGTTTAGTTGTTAGGACTTGTTTGATATTTTAGTTTATTTTTATTATATTTGCGATACAATTTAACCTAATTAAATATTTATAAAAGTTGAAATATATTAGGATAAACAAGTTTATTAAACCTGTTATTATTTCAATGAACTATATTCATATAAGTTTATAATATTTTTGTTTAATTTAGAATATGAATAATGTCTTTTCAAATTCTTTTTAAAATGTTAAAACCAAATTTATAATTATTATGTGTATTAAATTTTTAACAAAAAATTGTGTATTAAATTTGAAATTAAAAAGATTAAATAAAAAAATAATGTGATAATGATGTAGAAGATGAGGTGTATTCATGAGAAAAGAGAAAAACTAAATATATATATATAAATATATTAAATTTGAAATTAAAAATATTAAATAAAAAAAATATGATGTGCCAATGATTTGGAAGATGAAGTGTCTTCATGAGAAGAGAGAAAAACTAAATTTTTATATATATATAGATATATAGTTCGGACTAGAAAACTCTAGCGAACCTGTATAAAATTATGTTTTTTTTTTATCAACTTATCTCTATAATATTATTTAAGAACATATTTTAAAAAATAAAATTTGTTTTGTAAGTTATTACATGAAATGACATTACAAATAACAAAGAATAATTGAAATAGGAAAAGATATAATAGTATTTTAAAATTATTGATTAGAATATGAAAAATATATATTTTACATTAAAGTGGTTATTTATTATTTAATTATTTTTAATACTATATATTTTAAAATAATAATCAATTCATATATATTCAAAGGAAAAAAATCTATTCAAAATTTTTCTATATTTTTTACTATAATTTATTATATTTTATTTGAATATATATCAAAACAAAAATTTAAAAAATATTTTACTAATTTTATAAAAAAGTTAAACACAAGAAAACTATTATTTTTAAAGAGTTTGTAGATTAACCACACAAAAACTAGAGTCATTTAATGGTGCATATTAGAGTTATGTTTTCAATATTATAATTATTTACGGGTTAGCCCGAATAATATTTTAGTTCACTGTAAAACGGGTTAAATAAATAAATTATTACATATTGACAGTTTTATCTATAATCATTAATTAATTATATTGTAAAATTTAGATAAAACAATTTTCTTAAATTTCAAAACAATTTCTTTAAAAAAAATTACTCTGCGCTAATTCCGCGCTATAATTAGTGCGGATTAAATCCTAGTGTTATAATAATCAGAAACAGATGATACAAATAGAAAAAGTTACATAAACAAATATAATACATAAAATAGAAAATTACAAGCAATAAAACAATGAAAATGAAATTTGTCGATCCTTTTATCCGAGAAGTTTTACTCGCTGAAAGAGTGTCCACACCTCCCTTCCTCATATTCGCATTCGATCTGATGCGATATTTGGTTATTATCCAATCTTTCTCATGGTGTATTACATTGACACATCTCCAAGTAAGAACTAAAAATATTCTTTGAATAATAACCCAATTTATTGATTCTTTCGATAGAAATAATACATGAAATTGCCAACTTTCAACGATAGTACGAATGTCGCCATACAACAAAGAAATTACGTTTTCTGCTCCAAATCCTCGTACCCTCCATGGCGATTTTCATGGTGGTTGCTTTCATAGAAATGTCATATATAGCAGAGTAAAAATACCGATAAGAATCGAACTTAAATTCCAGATTCTCCGTCCATCATCTACAAAATTATGTTTATTAGTTAAAATTTGAAGTTATAATAACATTTATCCAATATAGTTTATATATATAGAGTTCAAAATGGTTGTTATAGTATTCTAGAGTCTAGACTATATATATGAGTTTCCAATTTATTAATTTTTATGAGTTTTCAATTCAAAACTAATTAGTAATGAGTGAATTTGTTATTTTCTAATATGCTTTTTCGAGATGATGACTATTCTGGCCATTGATCTCGGTATATTCGAACATAGATTAGCGTAACTCATTTTGGGTGAGACCGATTTCGATGGGGCCAGTTTTTGGGTTGGATCGATTTTCGAGCTTTGGGTTAGATGTTCACTCTCACGCATTGCCAAAGTCGTTGAATGATAGTGTCGTACTTACTGGAATCTATGGAGTATTGGCTTTAAATGCGATCACTTATCGTTTTGTCGATATATTGGTAAGCTGGCCAGAGTGGTGGTAACTTTTGTAAAATCTTCACTCATTATATTCTTTAAAAAAATGTATTTAAAAAAAAACGATTAGAGAAAAATAAGAGTAAGTACCATACAGCCAGATATATCAATTTTTACTTTAGATTCGTTTATCACTGAATCCGATACCAACTTAAAATTATGAAAAAATCATTTATCGCATATCAAAATGCCTTAATTTAAGAACAAGTAGAAAGATTATGAAAAAATCAAGAAAATAATAATTTCAGAGCTATACACGGCTCAAACGGAAGAAATCTAAGTTATATATTTGTTGCTTGCACCACCAGATGAATGTGTTTTTTTTTTGTTAAATCCTGGAGTAATCCTAGGTCATTTGGACCCATATTAATCTCCAGGAAATCTTACATCCGGATTCACGCTATTGTTTAAGAAATTGCGCGGTTAGGTGGCCAAAACGACTCAAAACCGGATGGGAGGAGTCCACATAGACATTCTTTAACATCATCCCAAAAAAACTTGGTTTCCAAATGAATGTGTTCATTAGCACTAATGGTCAATTAGTCTACTTTTAAATGTAGAGAGTAGTGTTTGACTCATAGTTTAGCATTTTTTCATCTTCCCTTCAGACCTTCTTGAATGGTTTTCTTTCATACGCTTATGCTTACATGAAGAGGAAGAAAATCCACGATTAGAGCTTCGATCATATATTCATTGTAACGTTTAACCATTTTCTGCATGTTTTTTCTTCTTCTTGTATTGGTGTTCCAAACTAAAAATAAATCATTGTAGAACTAATTAAAAAGGAGTTTTAGAAGTGGTATTTAGGCAAAGTGGTAAAAAGATTAGCTTTTTTTATAAGATATAAATGTGACTGTAAAGTCGTGAAAGCAATGGATATTTTCTTTTAATACACAAGAAACACAGTTTTGTACACAAAAACAGGGATGGGCATTTCGGTTTAATTTTGGGTTCGATTCGGTTGATTCGAATTGAATAAAACTCTAGCCGAACTCAACCGAAATAAGTTTGGTTTGGTTTGTGTTTGGTTTGAATTTAGTTCGGTTTGGTTTAATTCAGTTGTAATTTGGTTTGGTTTTAAAAAAATCAACTTATAAAAAAAAGAATCCTAACGAAACGTAAACAAAACAAGGCCATACAAAAAACTATTCTTTAAAAGTCTAAAACCAAACTGAAATTATTCCACTTAATCAAAATCCATGGTTTCGTATCTCCCATGCCACTTAATCAAAATAACTCTTTAGGTTTTCTCGTTTTTTAATCGAATACTTAGTTTATAGGGTTAGAGAATATATTTTAATCATGTTAAAAAATTAAAAGAAAAAAATGAAAGTTGAAAACAAAAAAAGAAAAATGTGGGTTTAGGCTGAAGAACCGAAGATACTACCATATGTGTTTATATTTTTAATATTATTAGTTAACTAATTAACAAAAACACATTGGTTTATCAGTTCGGTTCGTTCGGATTATGAAAAACTTCAACCGAGTGGATTATATATAGAATATGGTTTGGTTTGGATCGGTTTAAATTCGATTGGTTCGGTTTAGTTAAGTTCGGTTTGGTTTTTTTCCCACCCGTCAAAAGCAATCGTGTTTGATCGTGTCCAGCTCCCATTTATGCAAATATACATTGGTTTATGGAGCTTACTGTTTAGGTTAACGAACGATTAGAGCACTAATCCTGATTAGAGCCGTAATCTCGACGGATTGCTTCAGCAAATCTAAAATTCCTAACGTGCCTTCTCCTTTCTTCTTTTCTTTCGACTAACCTTAAATGGGTTACCTACTTATCTCCAAGAAATCCACGTACGCATAAAATGACGATAATACCCCTGTTTCCACCTGAGTAGATGCCGACGTGTTCATGACCTTTCTAGTAATTTAAATCTTTATAAAGGTGAAATCTATGAATCATTACGATCATCGCTTTTCTTTTCTCCGCGCAACGTTCCCGGAATGCACAAATCGGTTGAGTTTTGGAGAAATCGGAGCTTCGATTCATGCATTATGATGGATTTCTTTTGAACGGTTTCGAAAATTTGTGAAGAATCTTCGTAATCGCGTTTCGTTTCAGCGAGAATCGGAATCCCTGAATCGTGTTTACGTTTTCGAGATTCGGAGTGAATTCGATTTGAACGTTTTTTCCGATTTGTTGGAAGATCACGGATGGCGGCGGGTGCAATGGTGACCGCCACGGGAGCAGTGGTGGTTCTGTACTTACTGAGCCGGCGGATCGTATGGCCGAGAGATGGGGAAGTTGATTCAGGAGGTGAGTTGGCTAAGTCGGGGAGATCCGGAAGGAGGAGGATCGTGAGGAGGCCGGCTCAGGCTCCGGCGACTTGGCTTGAGACTATTTCAACTTTGTCGGAGACGTTACGATTTACGTATTCAGAGACTCTGGGCAAGTGGCCCATCGCCGATCTGGCTTTTGGTATTAACTATTTGATGCGTAGGCAGGTTTGCAGATTTTGATCTCATTCTTAATCTTCTCCTTCTGGGTTTTTTTGGTTTTAAGGCTTGAATTTTTAAAATAGGATGCATAATTAAGCAAGTTTGTTTGATCTTTTTTATATATGTAATCATGGGCTTAGTTCAAAGAGTTGTTTTTTTTGAACTAAGACATATTTGGTGGTGGCTATTCTGAGGAGTCCTATATCATTTTACTTTCATGATAAGACATATTTGAGCTCTGTTCATAATTGTGTGGACTTTGTATTCCGTTTAATTTCCCGTTTTGTTCATTTTAGTGTATGATGGTTGGTTGATTATCCTGCATGCGGAAAGGTTTTCAAGTGACTAGTGAATAGTGATGCGAAACTGTGTGTGTTTTGCTGTTTCAATGCATAGTGCATTTCTTTCAGTTACATTGGTGAAAAAATTAGTAGCAAGTGACATTGATTGCTTGCATTTCTTTTCCAGGGGAACTTTCCAGCTGCTAGTGTGTATGCTGGAAGTAATTGTATAGAGTTGAAAGGACCACATATTATCATTGAGTTGACGGAATTACTGAGATATTTGACACTCTGTATGCTTTTCTCCAAGAAGCCATTTCCTGTGTTTCTGGAGACTGCCGGTTATACTCATGAAGATGTCCTTCTTCAGAAGCCTAAAGCAGGGGTAGGTCATGTCAATGTGATTTTTTTTTGCCGTGCTATTACTCATGATTAGCTTATTTAGAGTAACTATATACTGTCATTTCCAGTTCCAGAATACTGAAGCACTATATTTTCATGCTTTTTTTGGATAACTTCACTTAGGAATATGTGTTTTGGGAGGCTAACAAGAGTTTATCTAACATAGATATTTTAATAACAATATATCTCCCCCGTGATGATTGATCTTCAATCCTGTTCCTGTAATAAACTTTGGACCAATCTTGTTACAAAGAGTTTTATTAGTTGAATTGTCTTTTTGTTATAATGACTATCATGCTGGTCATGAAGATTGAGTAGAGATCAGTGCCAATTGTTTTTCCTGGTGGAATTGCTGTTTAGTTTATTTCCAGAACCGTGATCACTTGTTTCTGGGGATCCTGCAGATTTTGCAGCCTGCCTTCACGATCATACGCGATACCAATTCAAAATGTTTCCTGTTATTGATCCGCGGCACTCATAGCATTAAAGATACATTAACAGCAGCAACTGGTGCAGTGGTTCCTTTCCATCATTCAGTTTTCCATGATGGTGGACTAAGCAACTTAGTTTTAGGTTATGCACATTGCGGAATGGTTGCTGCAGCTCGATGGATTGCTAAACTTAGTGTTCCTTGCCTCATCAAGGCCCTTGATGAAAATCCTAGTTACAAGGTTCAGGTAATGCTCTCTATTTAGCGATATTTTCTGGATTCACAGATTACTATTGCGTTCTATAGATTTAAAAACCAATAGGTGTAGACGACCTGGAAAAATGTATGCTGTTCATTGTCACACTAAGCAAACTGCAGATGTTAAAAGCACATCCTCACGTACAAATCTCAATTCCTGTAAACATACTTGTTAGAGAGATAACTGATACTTTTCAAATGATACGCATTTTGGGTTGAGTATTTTTACTGTTGAAGAAGGAAGTCCTTTATCTACTGCATCGTTTCTAAGGAGCATATATTCTTTCAGATTGTGGGTCATTCTCTTGGGGGTGGGACAGCTGCACTTTTAACCTATATTATTCGGGAGCAAAAAGAGTTTGCCTCGGCTACTTGCTTCACATTTGCACCAGGTACACCCAGTGTAGGATTAATGGTGGTATATTCTTGTCCTTTCTGATATGTGCTCCTCTCCTTTCATTCTAATGCCGAAACTCTTTATATATCAATTATTCTGGAGTTGCAAATCGTATGCTTTGCTCTGAAATTTTATTGAACAATTCGCAGCTGCTTGTATGACTTGGGATTTAGCAGAATCAGGCAAGCATTTCATTTCTACTATTATCAATGGATCTGATCTTGTCCCAACATTCTCTGCTGCTTCAGTTGATGACCTTCGTTCTGAGGTACGAGCCATGCTTTGCCTTTATGTGATGTTAATATCACAGGTTTCATCCCAGTACACCATCAGAATAAGTGGTCCTGATTCTATAATGGTACAATATATTACTAAACCTCGGTATATTAAATAGTGGATACAAGCCTGCGTGTTGAATTGGATACTTCCGTAGAAAGATATGTAAAGAGATATCATCTTGCCTCTGCTAATGATTCATAGTCTTTCTAGTCACCTTAGATATTCACTTTTCGCTAGTTGGCAAAAGTTTTTCTCACAAGTGCGTCAATGGAAAATTGAAACTTGAAAGTACGGTCTTAACTCTTAAGTCATGATTTCTATGTATTCTTCCCATCCATGGTTATCCAATTTGTATCCACTTTTGCAAGCCCTGATTCGAATTTCCTCGTAAAGTATTCATACAAATGAGATCCCTTTTATTCAATTGTTGGCAGGTAACCTCGTCCTCGTGGTCAAATGACTTGCGTGATCAGGTTGAGCACACCAGGGTCCTTAGTGTTGTTTATCGGTCTGCAACTGCTATAGGATCTCGGCTGCCCTCTATAGCCAGTGCAAAAGCAAAAGTGGCTGGTGCTGGGGCGATTCTGCGGCCTGTCTCAAGTGGCACTCAGGTATAATCTGAGGTTCACAATACCAAAATCACGAGTGAAAGGTTGCAGAGTTAATAAGTGTTTATGGGACAACTAAATATATAGCTTCGTGGACAGGAGGTTCTTTTGCCATGATTATGATTAATGTTGGAACGTTTGTTCAGGTCATGCTAAAGCGTGCACAGGACGTAGCGCAAGCCGTTGTGCAGACTCGTTCAACTCTCTCTTCATGGTCGTGCATAGGGCCACGCCGCCGAGCAATTAGCTCTCAACTTAACTCTAAAGTCACAGACTTGCCAGAAGCTTCTGCTATTATGCCCGAAAGAAAAAGCACAGAAGTTCTACTGGCTGAAACCGTAGTGATTGACCGAAAGGGCCACAAGAGAGCAGAGCATTGTTCATCAAGCAGCAGCGAATCTGATTGCGATGAACCAGAATACGAAGAAGAAGAGCAGTTAATCTCAATCGACCAAGTCATCACTGAAACATCCTCAATGGAAGAAGACGTGACAGAAGGTGAGCTATGGGACGAACTGGACAAAGAGCTGACTCGACAGGAGAACGAAAGAGACAGCGAAGCCATTGAAGAAGAAGCAGCGGCAGCAAAGGAGATAACGGAGGAAGAGACTGTGATTACCGGTGGAGGTGACTCCTCGACGGGACAGAACCAGAGTCCAGTTTCAGCATCGTCAACGGACTTTATAGAGAGCCAGAGGTTCTACCCGCCGGGTAAGATAATGCACATAGTGTCGGTGAGTGAAAGCGAGTCTGAAACAGAGCGTGACGAGGTAATGGTGGTGGGGACGACGGTGGAGCGTGTGAAATTATATGAGACGCCAAGAGAATTGTACAGAAAGATGAGGCTATCGAGAAGAATGATTAATGATCATTATATGCCAATGTATAAAAAGATGATGGAACTCTTGATTACTGAGCTCGAGTGTGATCCACACTCTTGATGAGCTATCCACCTTCATCAACAACTATCTGTACATTATAAATATTTATTATACACAGAGTTTACATGCTAATTTTAGTCCAATTGTTTTGGAAAAAGCCATACTAAAGCGACATCTTATGAAGGAACAATTGTATTGCAGCACTTTGGCGAATCTAATTAATTCCATGAACAAGTGTGCTTTATACGGCGTTTTGGAATCGGTTTTGGTTCTTAAATATTTGGCATGGATGGTTTCGGAAAATCAGTTTTGGTGAAGTTTGATTGTGTTAATTAGGTCAACTCATTTTCTATTGGTTTGTGGGTAGAACCGAGGCTTCCAAAAATTATATCCCGATTGAGATCTTCGGTAAAGTCTGGTCCAGTTTAATCCGGTTAACTTATCTTCCATTGGTTTGTGGGTAGAACTTCGATATTCATCGAGGCTTCCAAAAATTGACGGGCAGGCCCAACCAAAGTAAAGTCAGGCCCACTCGCCTTTCAGATTTATGTCCGTCAAATTTGGTGGCACGATCCGCCGTCTCTATACGATCATTGACGAATCATCCTTTTCCTCTTACAGAAACGGGTTACTTCAATTCTATTTACTCGTTCCCCTTTTATAGCCCACAGATAAATCAATCCTTTCCCAAAACTACCGATGTGGGATATATAATACTACCTATTAGTTATTATTATTATTTTTATTTAAAAATTTATTTAACGTTTGAAGTTTGGTATTGAAAAATAAAGTCAAGTGAATTCTCGTGGGTCTTTGGTATCGTGGGCTTTTCGGATTGTATTCTCGTATGTCTTTATTATCTTGTAGCTCTGGCCATTTGGATATTCAATTCCAATTTGGGTAGGAACCATTAGATTTTGGATATTTCGGGTACACAGGTTTATGATTCATATAGGTACTGAAATAATTTCAGTTCGATTCCGGTTCTGTATCGTTCGGTTTTGGTTCGGTTCCGGATATTTCGGGTAGAGTAGTTTAAGAACCAAAAAATATCCAAAATTTTTCGGATCTTAATCCATTTCGGGTATTTATTACCAGGGGCGAATCCAAGATTTATTTTGACTGGAGGCATAACTTTATTGTTATAAAAATAAATTAAAAAATAAATATATTTTATTTTGTAATATTATTACTGAATATATACATATATTATTCATCTTGATTATTTGATTATTTAAGCTAACAACAGTGACAAAAAATATATTAAACACTTTCACATAAGCAGTTTATAATATTTTAGTGATAAGTTCTTTGTTTTAAAAAAAATATTAATTTTATTTTTTCGTATATTTTTATTTATATATATATATATATCAATTAAATACAAGAAAGTGAAACAAATGTTTATTGATTTTTTCTTCTATTGTTAACGAATGCAAACAAATAACAATTTTAGTTTGATTTATATTATATATATATATATATATATATATTAGATAATATTTAGAGAGAATAAAATATAAAATTAATTACAACATTTTGGAAAAAAATGCAAAACTTATGTCAAAAAAGTTAAATGCCATAGTTTCTTTAGAAAGAAGAGAAACGGTATAAAAAAAATGAAGCGTCAACTGTATATATGGAGAAAAAATTAATAAATAAATAATTGATATGCATTATAAAGAAGATGAAAATTTTGGAGAAATAAAAATGACAAAAAAAACAAATCTTTTTAAAAACGAAACATGTGGGTGCAAATTAGAGAGCCAACGTAGCATATCACTGGGTGCAACAATAAGATTTTCCCTAAATATCTAACAAAATCTTTAAATTTTTCTTTGTAATTAATTTTGTTGATAATTTTAGTGGGGGCACGTGCACCCTCTCTTCATTCACTAGATTCGTCCATGTTTATTAACCGAAATGTGTAAAATATACCCAAAAATCTGAAAATATATCTGAAAATCTAAAAATATACCCGAAAACCCGAAACAGTTTAAGAAAAATATACCCGAAAACCTGAAATTATATCCAAAAATATACCCGAAAACTGAAAAAAAACTAAAGAAAATATATCCATAATACCGAAAATATACCAAAAAACCTGATATATATTTAATATTTTGGATATATAATTATATTTCGGGTATTTCGAAAACCCGAAATATTTTCGGTTCGATTCCGATATTACCTGATACCCACAGATATCAATGAATAAGATCCAATGAGTATTTTGGCAATTTTAGTTTGGTTTCAGTTCGAATATTTCAGTTCAGTTATTTCTGTTCCGGTTTTTATGCCCATGCTCTCTGTGATTCAATCGTGATTTTTAAAGGTTTAGTTTTTTTATGATGTATTTTAGTTTCCTGGAAATCAAGCTTTGTCTCTCGGAAATCGAGCTTTATTTCCAGGATATCGGGCTTTTGTTATCAGAAAACGTGTTCCTGTCGATTAAAGTATCCCACATTTGTATTTCACTCTGGTTTCTACAGATGTTTAATAAAATTATCAGATGACAAAAAAAAAGAAAAAAGAAAAAAGAAGAATAAAGTGAAGTTAGTCATCTTCTTCATTTTGGGGGGGGGTTTTTTTTGTTGATCAACCGCCATATCTGGACTTGAGAGCCTCAGGTGGTTCTTCTTCCATGATTCCAGAACCTGTGCTACTTAAATACTCTCTGACGGTTGTTCTTCAATCTCCCAAGAATGTATGATCCAGAAAGTCATCGTAAGCTTCATCTCCCAGAGTCTTGGCTGCCAACACACTGCAACACAAAAACAAAATCCACAGTTTGAAGTTTGGTTTCAGCACCTCCAAATATGCCAATATTTGCAAGGTAAGTTAACCCATCCAACCACCAATTCGAAGCTAATTCAAGAAACCAAGTTAATAGTGCAAGATTATTAGTTTGTTATCTCATTCATTTTGAAACAAGTCTGAAAATTTGGGAGTGAGAAAGGAGACGGTACCAGTGTCTTAGATAGAGACGACAAGGCAAGATGTCGTCCCGCCATATCTTCTCGATGTTGAATCTTCCGTAATGTTGAAAGTAAATCTCTTTGTTTCCTGCAGAAAAAGTTAAAATCAATCATATAACAACAGCTTGAACTTTTGAGACATTTAGATGGACTGAGAAGGGACTAACCTTCGCATCTAATCTGGAAAAACTCCTCATCACTGTATCGAGCACAGAGTACCTGTTCATACCTCAAAAACTTAGACTTTACCAAGAGTACCAAACAGAAAAAAAAATCTGTTTTAAAAACTATGGACGAACCGCAGAATTGGTGAAAGGTTTGCCTTCCATTGTTTCAGGAACAACCTAATGTGTGAGGAGGAAGAAATCAGAAGAGTGACACAATAAGGCATAACTTTTACTGAGTATCTTAGGAAGCGGAGCTAGTGACTCACAGCAAGAAACCGGAACTCAAGCTCCCTTTGTATAAAGGCCGGAATCTGTATATCGAAATCGTCAAGACTCAAGAGTATATATACTTGTGTCACAGGATTGAAGTAAATGGAAGAAGTTTTCAAGTACCTCTCTTCTTTTGATCTCAAAGACACTCACTACAAGGCTCTCTCCTTGACATGGCTCTACACTCAAGCTTGAGATCTCCTGTTGTCATCACATTCATAATTGTTTTCTCCTATTCAGACAAAACTATACAATACGGACAAGGAAGAAGTGTTTCCGAGAAGGGTCTTTATGTATCTACTCCAAATCAATATCCATAAAATTGAAAGCTTTTAGTTTGCGTAATTCAATCACAGAAAATTCAGTTTCCATGCTTTTTCAGAATGAGCAAAGTCGAAGAGAGACCTTGGTTTCAGGATTGGCGATCCCGCGCTCGAAGAAGATCGGAGCAGAGTGGGCGAATACTCGCCGGAATCCTTCAAGTTTCGCGATTCTGAAATTCTCCAAATCTGGGAAAGTACTCCTCGCGCTTCTCTCTGAGAAGAAAAGTAATCAATCATCCCGATGACACCATGATCAAATCATACACAAAGAAGCTTAAAATGTCCTCACCGGAGAGAAGAGAACCGAAGCCGGTGATTGAGATCCGGTTATCCGATGAGAGAAGCTTTTCGAAATCAGATTCATCAACCAATTCCATCACCTGCTGCAAATCGGAGCTGCGAATGTCACGGGACATAGCTTTAATTGATCGCCGGCGATCTTGTTTTCTGGAAAGAGACAAATAGGCGCGTGATTTGCACGCGTAGAAGAATGGTAACGATGCGAGTGTGAGTGTGAGTGTGAGTGTGAGTGTGAGTGTGAGTGTGAGTGTGAGTGTGAGTGTGAGTGTGAGTGTGAGAGCAGGAGTGGGAGAAATGTTGAGTGTAGGGAAAACAATAAATACGAATATTTATTTAAGTCTAATTAATAAACTATGATTTATTTAATAGTATTTAAGTTTCAAATACAAGGAATGTGCCATTCATTCTTTAAACCCATAAAGATCATTCTCTTCACTCCTTTGCTCTATTTCTGGTGATGCTTCAGTTTCATCTCCAGAAGCAAAGCTTTTGAGCAAGGCCTGATACATTGTAATCCACCTCAAGCATCTCCTCCTCCTTCAGTAATCTGAGCAATGGTAATGTTTGTTGGACCAAAATTTTTAACCAAGTCCAATGGGCTTATTAAAATGTGAAGTGCGAAAAGAAATGGGCCAAGTCCAAGTGATTGGCCTAGTTTGAGTTAAATGAGGGACATGTCATTTGTCACACATTGGAAGTTTGGAAAACTTTGTAGTATATATAAGGACAAAGTTATAACCTTGTTCAAAGTGTGTGTGATAGAGAAGGAAGGAGGATCCTCGCGCGCCGCCGCCGCCGAACCGGGCACGGGCACGCTCATGGCTCATGGCTCGGCTCTCGGCTCTTGGACGTGGGCCAGCGGCCCATTAAAGAGTTCTTTTTGGGCCAAATTTGTATGAGTGTTTTGTCTAAACATTTGACTTTGCGGTTTTGATTAACTCAAACGGATATTCCTTATCCAGACTCGGTCTTGATCTTGCGAGATCACGTCGCCCACTTCCTCCTGGATTCGGGGTTGACTCAATCCTCGATCCTGCAAAATTTTCTCGGATTTTGCGGACCCTCCTCTCTCTTTAAAAATCGCGAGCTAGTCTCAATTTGTACACAGACGAAAAATACATCAGAAAAAACTCTCTCTCGCTTCACGAAAAATTCCAGCAATCTTTCACTCGTCTTTAACGTAAGTTTTCGAGAGTATCGTAGTTCATAAGGTTCGTATAGATCCGTGTTTTGAGTGTTTGCGAAACCGGATTAGTGGATGTATCCTGCGGCTCTTGAATCACACATAACCGTCACATTGCGGGTGATTCTTTGAGTTACAGAAAAAGATTAATTATCTCGCCTCCACTCGTTTACTTTCCGTAACGTTGTTTATATTTTTATCGTATTTTAAATCACATTTACCGTAGTGCTATTTTTAGTTCCTACAATAGTAACTCAAAGAATCCGTTCTTGTTATATAAACATTGAACGGATTGAATACGAGTAAATATATAAACGCCTCTGCGATTGCGATCGCAAAGCTTGAATCTGTTTCCATTTGAGAACAGTTTAAACAGTGAACGCATTCTGTCGTTCTAAATTTTTCAGAGGCATCGATCGATACCACAATTTCTGAAAAATTTGCATCGACCGATTCTATAAGCATCGATCGATTATGTGCAATAATTTGTGGGCATCGATCGATACCAAAATTTCTGAAATTTGCATCGACCGATTCTGCTTGCATCGATCGATACCACAACTTCTAAAATCGGTTCGATATTAGTATTGGAATTGCGATTCTAAAATGTATATCGATATCTACTGTTTTCGTTTATAAATCGAAAAGTATATGATTCGTATATGTGTATGTTTTTTCAGAATGGAAAACGAAAACGCCAACGTCTCCAACGTGACTGCCTCGGTCGTCGAGACTACCACCTTTGGAGTTACTGGAGTGACTTTCGCTGACACCATTGCGACCAGTACTGAGTAGATCCAGTTTGGGAATTTCCCAACGGTGACAGTCGCCATCCCTGCTCCGATTGCTGCTACTGTTTAAACTGTGGTCACTGAACAGTTTCAGGCAGTGCAAATGCCATCTGCGAATCCAGCAGGCGTCGTACCCGACAAGTTTGATGGGACCGCCTTCAAGATGTGGCGGAAGAAGATGTTCTTCTATCGGCCACGCTGAAGCTGGAAAATTATACCCGTGAAGAGAAGCCAATTCTCCCAGCGGATAATAAGGATCCTCGCGCGCTTGCGAGCAAGCTGGCATGGGAACACGGAGATTTTCTGTGCAAAGGGTACATCCAGAATCGTCTTGCTGATACACTGTTCAACGTGTACAACAATGCCGAAACGTCTAAAGTCCTGTGGGATTCTCTAGACAAGAAGTACCGCACAGAAGATGCTGGATCTCAGAAATACGATGTGGTGAAATTCTTAGATTACAAAATGTTGGACTCGCGGCCATTAATGGAGCAAGTCGGAGAGTTGCAGACAATTCTTCATGAAATACACGCTGAGAAAATGAGACTATGAAAGACTTTTCAGGTCGCATGTGTCATTGAGAAGCTCCCGCCTAGCTGGACGGACTTCAAAAACTACCTCAAGTTGAAGAAGAAATGGATGAGTCTCGAAGACTTAACCATGGAGCTCCGCATGGAATCAACGAATCGTAGAAATATTGGTATAGGTGTGGAAATTCGCAAACCCAACGCGAATATGGTGGAGCACCAAAGCCATAGACAGGAAAAATGGCAAAACAAAGGACGCCAAGACAAAGGAAAAGGAAAAGTTCCACCAAAGAACTCTCAGAAGTTCAAAAAGAAGAAATTTGGTGGTGGGAGCTCGCAGAAGTTCAATGGAACCTGTCACAACTCTGGCAAAACTGGCCACAAGTCCTTTGAGTGTCGTATCAAAAAGGTTCCAAGGAAAAATGAGGCCAACCTGACTCAAAATGATCTGTGTGCGGTGGTCACAGAAGTCAACATGGCTGAGGAGAATCCTAACACGTGGTGGTATGACACTGGGGCAACCACGCACATCTGCATTGACATAAGCCAGTTCTCCACCTACAAAAAGAATAAGACTGATACGCACATACTGATGGGAAATATGTCTCAATCGAAGATTGGAGGCATCGGCAATGTGGTGTTAAAGATGACTTCAGGAAAGGAAGTCACGCTTACCAACGTGAAACACGTGCCAAACATGAGGAAGAACCTGATTTCTGGGACTAAGATCCTCAAGTACGGATTCGAAGTCAACATGAAGTCTGACCAGCTGGTTTTAAGGAAAAATGAGGTTTTTATTGGGAAGAGTTTTGTTACGGACGATCTTATCAAAATGTGTGTAATGACAGTCATCAAAAATGATGTAACCGCTTCCAGTTCAATTAATAAGAATGCATCTTCTTACTTGGTTGAGTCTTTCGATATGTGGCATGAACGGCTAGGACATGTAAATTATAAATCTATCCAAAGATTAATGAATTCTAATCTAATCCCGAAATGCAAAACTAGTAAAAAATAAATGTGAGACATGCGTACAAGCAAAACTCACGAAAACCCCATCACCTCGTGTCGAACGAACCACCGAACCTCTGGGTTTGATACACACTGATTTATGCGACTTAAAATATGTGCAATCTAGAGGAGGGAAAAAGTACTTCGTGACCTTCATAGATGATTGCACAAGATACTGCTATGTATATTTACTACGCAGTAAAGACGAAATTTTGGAAAAGTTTAAAGAATACAAGTTGGAAGTAGAAAACCAACTTGGTAGAACTATTAAAATAGTTCGTAGTGATAGAGGAAGGGAATATGATGAACCCTTTAATGCATTCTGTAGACAACACAGAATTATTCATCAAACTACCGCTCCCTACTCACCAGAATCCAACGGAGTTGCGGAACGAAAAAACCAAACTCTTAAGAAAATGATGAATGCAATGTTACAGGAATCTGGGTTACCCCAGGACATGTGGGGGGAAGCGCTGCTTACCACAAACTATATCCTGAACAAAATACCGAATAAAGTAACTGGAAAACTCCATATGAACTTTGGAAAGGTAATGTACATTCGTATAAATACGTGAAAGTGTGGGGGTGCCTGGCAAAAGTTATAGTTCCACCTCCGAAAAAGGTCACAATTGGACCAAAGATGGCAGATTGTATTTTCATCGGATATGCTCATAATAGCAGTGCCTATCGATTTCTGGTACATAAGTCAGATGTACCAGATATTCATGTAAACACTATAATGGAGTCAAGAAATGCTTCATTCTTTGAAAAATTGTTTCCATGCAAAGATAGAGAAATTAATAAATGAACTTGTGATCAACGAGATGCTTGCACTTCTGGAAACGAAGCAAGTAGTTCAGGTACGACTATTAATGACGATGAAGAAGAAGAACCTAGACGGAGTAAAAGATCTTGTAAGGAAAAAACATATGGTTCTGAGTTTTTAGTAGTCTTTCTCGCAAAAAATGAGCCTAGAACATTTACAGAAGCAATGTCTACCCCAGACGGACCTCTTTGGAAGGAAGCCGTTAATAGTGAGATGGACTCAATCAGGCAAAACCACACTTACGAGATAACTGATTTACCTCAAGGGTTTAAAGCCCTAGGGTGTAAATGGATTTTCAAAACAAAATTGAAAACCGATGGCTCAATCGACAAGTACAAGGTTAGGCTTGTGGTGCAAGGTTTCCGGAATAAAGAAGGTTTGGATTTCTTTGACACCTATTCTCTAGTAACGAGAATATCTTCAATCAGAATGCTGATAAGAATCGCAGCATTAAGAGATTTAGAAATCCATCAAATGGATGTGAAAACTGCCTTTCTAAATGGTTATTTAGAAGAGGAAATTTATATGAAACAACCTGAAGGGTTTGTTGTCCCAGGACAAGAACACAAAGTATGTAGACTTGTGAAATCATTGTACGGATTTAAACAAGCTCCGAAACAATGGCATGAAAAATTTGACAATGTAATGATGTCAAATGGCTTCAGCATAAATGAATGTGACAAGTGCATATACATCAAAAGTACTCCGCACGAATACGTTTTGCTCTGCTTATACGTAGATGACATGCTCATTATTGGTAGCAATAAAGACATGATCAGTCAAACAAAGAACTTACTACATAGCAAGTTCGACATGAAAGACATGGGATTAGCTGACGTAATCTTAGGAATAAAAATCATCAGACATTCTGATGGAATAATCCTAACCCAAGATCATTATGCTGAAAAGATCCTTGAGCGGTTTAAGAAATACTCAAATGGGACTGCAAAAACTCCTGCTGACCCTCATCTTCACTTGACAAAAAATTCAGTGAACCAGTGTCACAGGTGGAATATGCCAGAGTTATCGGGAGTTTAATGTACTTAACAAACTGTACTAGACCCGATTTAGCGCACTCAGTAAACGTACTAAGTCGCTATACGAGTAATCCATGACACAATCATTGGAAGGCCATAACTAGAGTATTGAACTACTTTCGATACACCAAAAGTTATGGGTTGCACTATGGTAAAGAACCAGCAGTCTTAGAAGGCTATAGTGATGCCATCTGGATTTCAGATTCTAAGAACTCGAAATCAACAAGTGGATATGTCTTTACTCTTGGTGGTGCAGCAGTATCCTGGAAATCTTCCAAACAAACTCTCCTGGCCAGATCAACCATGGAGTCAGAGTTCATAGCTTTAGATAAAGCTGCAGAAGAAGCAGAATGGTTTCGGAACTTTTTGGAAGATATCCCAATGTGGGAAAAACCAGTGCCAGCATTACGCGTACACTGTGATAGTCATTCGGCTATATCTCGGGCACTGAATAATTTATACAATGGTAAATCTCGTCATATTAGAAGACGACACAAGACCATTAGACAATTGATCTCGACAGGTGTACTCACGATAGATTACATCAAGTCGGCATAAAACTTAGCCGATCCTTTTACGAAAAGTCTGGCACGAGATAAAGTTGTTAAATCATCAAGAGGAATGGGTTTAAAGCCTATAAGTAAAGATGACGCCTGATGGAAACACTACCTACGTGACTGGAGATCCCAAGATCTAGGTTCAAAGGGAAAACAAAATCAAGCTGACTCAAAAGCGAGCACTGTGAGACTATGTCTCTACCCAGTTCCTAGGATGATAAAACAGTGCTACATGTGAGTGTTAAGGTTAAGCATTGGCTTTTAATGATTTCATAGCTTTGAGATATTCGTGGAGTATTACAGGTTACTTCTTAAAAACAAAGCTAATGGCATATCACCTAATGAGTGTGAAATATGGTCGTTTCTAGGAGAATGAAAGTAAGGCTATATTCTCCAAGGTCACTCATGAAAAACAGGAATGTTCAAGGCCAAAATGAACACAATAGAGAAATCAAGTTCTACGTGGTTCAAGACATCATGTTCACCTCCTGGCCAAGTAAACCCGACAGATATTAAAAATGACTGGTTCAAAGCTGAAAAATACTACCTCTCAGATACAGTTACATTTTCGCATACTCTCGAACGTCTGTCTAGTCTAGTCAAGTCGCGTATAGTCTAGTCGAGTCTAGTTTATCGAGTCAATCAAATCTTCGTATGTTTAGAGTCATTTCTATTCATGTGGGGGATTGTTGGACCAAAAATTTTAACCAAGCCCAATGGGGCTTATTAAAATGTGAAGTGTGAAAAGAAATGGGCCAAGTCCAAGTGATTGACCTAGTGTGAGTTAAATGAGGGACATGTCATTTGTCCCACATTGGAAGTTTGGAAAACTTTGGAGTAGTATATATAAGGACAAAGTTATAACCTTGTTCAAAGTGTGTGTGATAGAGAAGGAAGGAGGATCCTCGCGCGCCGCCGCCGCCGAACCGAACCGGGCTCGGGCGTGGCTCTTGGCTCTTGGGAGTGGGCCAGCGGCCCATTAAAGAGTTCTTTTTGGGCCAAATTTGTATGAGTGTTTTGTCTAAACATTTGACTTTGCGGTTTTGATTAAGTCAAACGGATATTCCTTATCCAGACTCGGTCTTGATCTTGCGAGATCACGTCGCCCACCTCCTCCTGGATTCGGGGTTGACTCAATCCTCGATCCTGCGAGATCTTCTCGGATTTTGCGGACCCTCCTTTCTCTTTAAAAATCGTGAGCTAGTCTCTATTTTTACACAGGCGAAAAATACATCCGAAAAAACTCTCTCTCGCTTCACGAAAAATTTCAGCAATCTTTCACTCGTCTTTAACGTAAGTTTTCGAGAGTATCGTATTTCATAAGGTTCGTATAGATCCGTGTTTCGAGTGTTTGCGAAACCGGATTAGTGGCTGTATCCTGCGGCTCTTGAATCACATATAACCGTCACACTGCGGGTGATTCTTTGAGTTACGGAAAGAGATTAATTATCTCGCCTCCACTCGTTTACTTTCCGTAACGTTGTTTATATTTTTATCGTATTTTCAATCACATTTACCGTAGTGCTATTTTTAGTTCCTACAATGTTATCTATCGCCTTCTTCCTTCTCAGCTAACTCCATTAGAAGCAACATTGGGATGTCAAGGGTTGTGTCCATTTCGAGCAAACGAAAGAAACTCATCATCATCATTCCTCACCCTTCTAGCTTCTTCAATGTAAAACCGAGGTGGGTTCCAATTCGTTAACGGTTTAGTATAGGGACGCGAATCAAAATCATCAAGAAGAACACAGTCCTACGTTCTCAAATCTCTGTTTGAGACAACTCCATCGAGCAATTATAGGTTTACCCTTTCGTATCACTTTAGCTTCTGGTCTTATGTTCTTGAATCTCTCTCATATCCACACTTGGACCAACTTAAACAGAGATTTGAGATTTGACATTTTGAGTAGAGGCTAAAGCATGAATTTTACACAAATCTATGTAGAGGCTTGCGCATGAGCAATCCTTTCACCTCGGGCTAGACGAACAGCCACGGGGAAAATCGATTTTGGATTTGGTGAAGAATATAACCAAAACCTAAAGAAATGGGCTTTTCCTTGGTTTGAAGACGTGACTGTTGGTTTAGGTTGAATCAGATTGAGAATATAGAGCAAGTTTGATGTGTGGTACAAGATTTGATGATATAGAGTTTCAGACAAACAGATAAAGAGACTTTGAATAACCAGAACAGATATCATCAATCCAGCAGCAATTGTCTTAAAGCAACAGCAAAATTCAATTCAAAAGCCATAATAATATCAGTAATCCAGTCAAGAGAGACATCAACGAAGTCTCCTAGCTTCTCTCTCGGACTCGAGCAAAGTGAGGATGTCGCCTTCTCTCACGGGTCCTTTAACATTGCGCATTATAAAACGATCAGAGTCTGTGAACTTGACTCGAACCTGAGTCACCTGACCCCTCGATCCGGTACGACCCATCACTTTGACCACCACTGCGTGCTTGATTTGAGAATCCATTCTGATTTACTAAACAAACCATCAAAATTCACATAAGATATCAAAATCAGCAGTACATAGACTCAACTTAACAGGAAATCACACAAATCTGACAAGTATTCTCATTTTGAATAAGATATCAAAACTTAGCACGAGACTAGTGATTACGAACTGAAATTAAGAAGCTTGGTTTCTCATCTAGGGATTTCTATTGATAGATTCGAGAGAAAACAGACATCGCGATTAAGCAGACAAATCTACAAGAGAATGCAACACAGAAGATTGTAAACGATGAAGAAACCTGTAGATGAGAGCTTTAGCGCCGAGGCAAGAACCCTAATTTCCAGAGGAAGAGAGAAGCGAGAAAGAGGGATATCTTGGGGGCTTTTATAGGGGTGCTTAATTTGTTACTCGACTCGGTTCGTTATTTTTTTCCCAGTCGGTCAAAATCTGGGAAAGTCCTCCTATAAATCTCGACTCGGTTTGGTTTTCTATAAGAAACTAGTACTTAACCGGTGCTATAATTAGGGCGGGATGATTTTAAAAAAACAATTGTTTTATAACTTAAGAAAAATTATTTTTATTTGAATTTTATAATATGTTAACTCATGATTATAAATAGAATTAGTCAAACGTAATAATTTATCTATTTAACCCATTTTGTAGTGGACAAAAATATTATTTGGGTTAATCCGTAAAACTTATAATCTTGAAAACATAACTCTCTATAGTCTCTATTATGCACCGTTTAATGACTCTAGTTTTGTGGTTAGTTCACAAACTCTTAAAAAAATCAATTTTCTTGTGTCTAACTTTTTATAAAATTAGTAAAATATTTTTTAACTTTTATTTTGATATAAATTCAAATAAAGTATAATAAACTATAGTGAAAAATATATCAAGATTTCGAATATTTTTTTTTCTTTGAATATATATGGATTGATTATTATTTTAAAATATATAGTATATAACATATTTAAGACAAAATAAATACTTTCCTTATTCTTATCACTAATTGTAAAAGACAATTATATCATTTCTTATTTCAATTATTATTTGTTATTTGTAATGGCATTTCATGTAATAACTTACAAAACAAAGTTCATTTTCAAAGATGTTTTCAATAATATTATAGCGACTAGGATTTAACCCGCGCTATAATTAGAGCGGAATAATTTTTTTTAAAGAAATTGTTTTGAAATTTAAGAAAATTTGATTTTATTTGAATTTTATAATATGTCTAATTTATGATTATAGATAGAGTCAAACGGAATACTTTTTCTATTTAACCCGTTTTGCAGTGGACTAAAATATTATTTGAGCTAAACCGTAAAATCTATAATCTTGAAAATATAATTCTATTATGCACCGTTTAATGACTATAGTTTTGTGGTTACTTCACAAACTCTTAAAACATAAATTTTCTTGTGTCTAACGTTTTATAAAATTAGTAAAATATTTTTCAACTTTTATTTTGATATAAATTCAAATAAAATATAATAAACTATACTGAAAAAATATATCAAGATTTTGAATTTTTTTTTTAATATATATAGATTGATTATTAATTTAAAATATATAGTAGATAACATCTTTAACACAAAATAAATATTTTCTTTATTCTTATCACTAATTGTAAAAGACAATTATATCATTTCCTATTTCAATTATTCTGTTATTTGTAATGACATTTCATATAATAACTTATAAAACAAATTTTATTTTCAAAAAATATATTCTTAAATAATACTATAGAGATGTGTAGTGTGTAGAGAAAACATAAATATGAATATAATATTTCTCTTAGCTAATATTTAAGTCTGAAATACAAAATTATAATTTGGCAGAATGTACCAAAAAAAGCTTCGTAGCTGCAAAAGCGAATGATGATATATAGCCTAAGCAGAAACTGGAGTTTTGGTGTGGTTTTTGCTCATCTTCCTCTTTGCCAAATTGTTCTCCACCTTCAACATACGTGCTTCCAGCTTCAATGCTAGCTCCTCTACTGCAAGTTTTCTCTGCTTCAATCTCTCATCATCGATACCATAATCTTCTTTTTCCTTCTCAGCTGCTCCATTACAAGGATCTGAAGAGTTGTTTTTATCATTTTTTTCTCTCATTTGCTCTATTTCTGGCGTTGCCTACAGTTTCAGCTCCGTAAGTAAGCTTTTGAGCAAGGCCTGAAACATTGTAATCCACCTCAAGTCCACCATAAACATCTCCTCCTCCATCAGTATTCTCTACAATGGTGATGTTATCATCTTCTTCTTCATCTTGTGTCTGACAACAATCCATAGTCCTTTTATCATCCTCACGAGCTCGCTTGAGTCTCTTGTATGTCAAAACCTCAGCTTTCTTCTTTCCATCTCCCAGATTTTGATGGACTTGGCTCAATGGCAGTACCATGTTATTTTTGTCCCCTTCACTTTCTATTTCTTCTATGTCTTCGTTTTCCTTTCCCTCATCTTCTTCTTCAACCTAAAACACAATACCATCTTCAATGTGAGAAACATTAATGTCTTTTACAAATTTGGAAAATTCAAAATGGAACAACAATTGGCAGAAACGATACACAGTTTTTAGAAAACATGTTGTGACTACAATTAATAAACCTTATCACCAATATCTTCTGTTGTCTCTATTGCTAGTTTCTGCTTCTTATTACTGGTGATATTGTCTATTGTTGTGTCCTCCTAAAGAAACAATGATTTATATTATTAAAGAGGTATAAATTTGTATATAAAGATTAAGAAACAACCAAATGTAAAAACCTATTTTCTAAAACTGATGCATACCTTATTGCTTGTGTCCTCTTCCTCTTCTATTGTCTCTCTTGTACGTTTCTTCTTCTTAATACGGCTAAAACTGTCTATAGTTGTGTCCTCCTCCACAACCTGACTTATACAATAAACATAAAAGACATGTCGCAGATTCAATTACGAGACAATATCATCTTCAATATCAAACACATATCAGCAGCTATTTATAGAACCTAACATAATTGATGAATAAGAAAAACTTACCTCTTTGTCTTGTGTGTGTTTTCCTTGTTCTCCATTTTCTTGAATTCCCACAACTTTTTCTAAGCTTCGAACTTTTTTTTGGTCAACTTGTCCAGCTTCTCACTATCAGATTCGAGAGGACAAAATGGATTCTCTATCTCTCTTGAAGCAACAAGAACATCAATGTATCCCTTTACCCAATCACTTGTCTTTATCCTATATCCTTTCTAAACCAGACCAATCACTTTTCGGAATTCCACGTCAACAGCTTCTTCCTCCACCAAGTTGTTGTACAGTTTGGGATCTCCAATGATGCATTTTACCTCAACCTAATAATTGGATCACAAAATGTAAAACGATTTGCATAGACATAAAACAATTAAATAGAACAGAGTATTTTAACCTTATCAAGTTGTGCAATACTTGCAACTTCTAGTAACTTTGGTGTCCAAGTGTGTGTCCACTCTAAACACAACGGACCATCTGTTGTTGACACGGGCGCTCTTTTCCCAAATGCTATTCCTAGTTGATGCACCGAAGACAATGCCCAAAGTTGAATGGCTAAGGGAAATCCAGGCAGCTCATATTTTTCCCTTGACAAATGACCAGCAGTCAGCTTCTTAACACCATCCACCAATGTATCGTACGCACATTTCCCCCAATGGTAACTGCAGTATTCATCGAAATCACTAGCTCGCAGCAAACGCTCTTTCGGGATTCGTTTACTTGCATATTGAGCTAGCAATATACCCTCAACAAGTATCGTAGCACCTATGCGAACTTTCTCATCAGAACTCATAGTGCTTTTACCTTTTTTCAGAACAGAAATCAGCTCTTTCAATCGCATTCCACCTTTCATCCATGAATATTTTATTTTCTTTCTATTTCCGGTCGAGCTTGGCTTTGCTACAACACGAGTACATGGTAGTCCGGTTGTAAGGAGAAACTCTCTTAGAGAAAACCGCATTGGTTGTTCTCCGAATGTAAACCACAACTCTTGCTTTGTTGTGAGTATCCTTCTTTGGAGAAGGTGATGAACCAACTTTCCCGAGAAATTAATATTTTCTTTCTGTCCTAGCTTTATTATAGGACTCAGAAATGAATTTTCTAATGTTTTGAAATCTTCTTGTCCTAGCAGATCCTTGACCTTTCTCACCAACTTTAAATTTGAACACTTGTTGACTCTTTCTAACACAATTGGTTCAGTGCCAGGCTTGAAAATTCTTTTGGGCAAAGCAAGTTTCTGAGTAGTATTCATCTCTACACCTGCAAAGAAAATAAATCAATCAACAAACATTTTCTACAAAATTACTACTTTGATACAATCCAACAAATAAAAAAGGAAGAGAAGCTATCTCTCCGTGACCGACAACGAACACAGCACACCCACCACTCAGGAGTAAGAACTCACCGGAGATAGTAGACTTGACGGAGACGGTCACTGACAGAGAAAGGAAACTCAAATTTTTTGCTGGAACCTGGAAGCGGAGAAGCCGAAGTCGGTAAAAAAAAAGATATGTGGCTGTGAAAAATTGAAAGTATTTTTGAATTATATTAATTATCCTTACGTAAGTTTCCTATTTATTTATTTAATATTTTTTTTGTGTGAAAAAACGTTAATCATTTATCCATAAGTGTTTTTGATTCTGGGTTTATTATTCTATGGGAAAATTTGATTTAATATTCCTAAAATTTTAAATATTTTGAAAACTAACTTCTGTTTTAAAAAAAATTAAAAACTAACTTTTTTTTAGGTGAAAAGATAATAATACCAACATGAATTTTGAGAATTTACAAATACAACAAAATATTTATTTTGGATTCTTAATTTTCAGAATAAAATATATGTGATCAACTTCTTAATTATAACCTATGTATTAAATTGGGTCGACTTTGGTACAATACCTTTAATATATAGCTTCCTCGATATACACTAGTTCTGGGCATATAGTTATTCGGTTCGGTTCGGTTATTTCGGTTTTTGGATACGTTCGGTTATGTTTTTTACTATCCATATAAGAACCGAATGGTTTTTGGTTCGGTTTCGGTTCGGTATGGATAAAAAAATTAATAATCGCATTGTTTTAGTTATTTTCGGTTATTTCGGTTAAATTTCGAAATATTTTGGTTATTTCGGTTAAATTTTAGAAATATTTCGGTTATATTTCGGTAATTTTGGATAATTGGGGGAGATAAACATTATTATTATTATTTTTGATATCCATGGATTTCCATTGGTTATCGGTTATATAACCAAACCAAACCGAAACCAATGGATATATATAAAAAAAACATTCGGTTATTATGAAGGAACCATAACCAAACTGAACCATCAATTTTGGTTCGGTTATTATGCCCATGACTAATATACACCCTGAATTTTTTACCTCTTTTCTACACACCCAAAACTTTTTTTACTTTAACAAACACCACGAACTATTTAAAATCTTTTAATTACAACATATTGAATTAATTTCGTAATTGTGTTTAGAAAACCGGTAAATCGGGTTTAAAAAATCATGATTAAGCTAATCCAACCTGACCCAGAACGAAATCCGACTCAGAACTCGAATCCACCCATCTTACTTAAAATCCAAAATTGATATGGGGCTAAAACTAGGGTTCTTAGTTAAAAATTAAAATAGATAGAGATTTCATCGCTTGTAGAGGGATTGCATCGTGGACAAGGTTTGCTTCGATTCGAATGATAAAAATGGAATAAGTAATCTCCTCTTGTAAATAATTGGTTTGCGTTTATTTGATTTTTAAGAATTTTGAGTAGTTTTCTCCTTTCTTCTTGTTCTTCTATTATAGTTGACAAAATAAAAGTGGGTTTTGTCTATTATAGTTCTCAACCGATTTGATTAAAACCACTTCCATGTTTGTGTTAATCTCTGAAAATGGTGAAATCTCGGTCTATTTGCTTTTCTCTAACTAAGAACCCTAATTTTAGCCCCAAATCGATATTAGATTTTAAGTAAGTTAGTTGAGTTTGGGTTTTAAGTCGGGTTTTGTTATGGGTCGGGTTGAATTAGCTTAATCAACATTGCAACAATGATTTCTCAATCAACATTGCAACAAATTCTGATCTAAAAATCAGTTTACACAAAAACAAACTATTCAAATTCCCAAAAATTATTCTTTGGTTTGTTCCACGAAAAGTTAAAATATGGTAGAAATGAGAAGTTCATACATCTTATAGGATAAGCTCATCAAAAATGTTCAATTTCGTGTTTCCAACACCGAGCCCTTTTTAAAAAAAAAAACTCAACTAAGCAAAAAAACAATAAATCAATCTACAAAATTCTTTTGAATATCATAGAATAATCGTTTAGAGTTTTGGCTGATTCTCTCAGCTCCAAGCATGATATTCTTGTAATCTTCATGCCCATACTTGGGCTTAAACTCTTTCAGTTTCATATGAGGGTCTTTTACATTGATGTTAATGTATATCTCTCTTGCATGTAAAAAATGCTTGTGCCAAAAATCATGTTAGTGAATATACCAAAAGATACAGTAACATCGATTATGTTAGTAGTGTGGTGAATCACAACTGTTCATTTCCTTTCAATATAATCTATAGAACAATCTACACTCTGCATTTTTAGATTAATCGAAAAAAATAAAATAAAATTTAAAAACAATTTCTATGTTTGATTTATCTAGAGTATTTTGATAATTTTAAATGTAAAAAAGTTATTTTAATTTTTTTTTAAAATATGAGTTAATTTTCAAAATATATACTTTGTTTAGAATATTAAATGAACTCTCTCATTCTATTTCTAGTGCTTTTTACAAGGTCTTTTTAAAATTTGGTTTATCAAGTAAATCAAAATCCCTCGGATAAATCCATAAATTAAACCTATTTTAAGTCTTATAAAACCTATTTTATAACATTTAAGTCTTAAGTAAAATTATCATTTTGCAGAGAGAGAGGAATGTACTAACAAATCTCAATTAACATAATTGAGTATCTCTAATATGTGCATAACTAAGAAACTGGAGTTTTGGTGAGGTTTTTGCTCATCTTCCATTGTTTAATCTTTGCCAAATTGTTCTCCACCTTCAACATACGCGCTTCCAGCTTCAATGCTAGCTCCTCTATTGCAAGTTTTCTCTGCTTCAATCTCTCATCATCGATAGCATAATCTTCTTCTTCCTTCTCAGCTGCTCCATTACAAGGATCTGAAGAGTTGTTTTTATCATTTTTTTCTCTCATTTGCTCTATTTCTGGCGTTGCTACAGTTTCAGCTCCGTAAACAAGCTTTTGAGCAAGGCCTGAAACATTGTAATCCACCTCAAGTCCACCGTAAGCATGTCCTCCTCCTTCAGTATTCTCTACATCATCATCACACTTCTTTCTAGATTTGATTCTCTGAGCAATGGTAATGCTATCGTCTAGTTCCTTCTCAGAAGAGTTGTGTTCATCTCCAGAAGCAAGCTTTTGAGGAAGGCCTGAAACATTGCAATCAACTTCAAGTCTACATCTTTCTCCTCCAATATCCTTTAGATCGCCACACTTCTTTCTAGATTTGATTCTCTGAGCAGTGGTGATGTTATCGTCTTCTTCTTCATCTTGTGTCTGACGACAATCCATAGCACTCTCGTCGTCATCCTCACGAGCTCGCTTGCGTCTCTTGTTTGTCAATTGCTTAGCTTTCTTCATTCCACCTCCCAGCTTTTGAAAGACTTGGCTCAATGGCAGTACCTTAAGAGATACATCATCATCACTATCGTCATAGTGATCAGCTGTATTGATTTCATTGAATTTTTCGGCTGGTTCTTTCCGCATTTCGGAAACTGATTTCATCCACCAGTCTCGGTATCTGGCAGCAGTAACAGAAGCTGTGGTAAGGCGAGAAGGAATGTATTGCTTTGAACCATCAAGAGGCTTATGGTAATCCTTCAATGTTTCCTTTTCTGTGAAGTTGCTCCTATGATTAGTAACTGAACCAGGAAGATCTTGAGCCAATCCGAATTGCATTGCCACTCGATTCGGATAGTAATCCTCTTTAAAACCAAATCCAACAAGCTTGGAAACTCTCACACATCGAGCAAACTCATCATCATCATTATCATCATCATCATCAATGCTCACCCTCTTAGCTTCTTCATTGTAAAACCGAGGTGGGTTCCAGTTCCTCAACGGTTTAGTATAGGGACGCCAATCAAAATCATCAAGAAGAAACAGTCCCACGTTCTCAAATTTCTGTTTCAGACCACTCCATTGAGCAATTCTAGGTTGACCCCTTGGTATCAGTTTAGCTTCTGGTCTTATGCTCTTGAATCTCTCCCATGTCCATATTTGGACTAGTTTAAACAGAGAGTGGAGCTTAACATGTTGAGTAGAGGCTAAAGCATAAATTTTACCCAAATCTCTGTAGACGCTAGCAAGAACAGCAGGTGCAAGAGCAATCCTTTCACCTCTGGCTAGACGAACAGCGATAGGGAAAACATCTTTTGAAATCGAACGGCCAGACTTATCAGAAAACACAAAATTCGAAAGCCAGAACACAAGGAAAGCTTCATGCTCCATTTGATCATCTACAAAGCTTGAAATCCATGAAACCTGCTTCATACTCTCCAGTCTTCGTCTCTCCAGTTTCTCAACGGTTTCTTCCATCTCTGATCTTTCGAGAGGAGCAAAGACAGACGAACCCAGAACAGAAAAACCCAGAAGCACAGTTACATCCTCGAGGGTTATGGTTGCTTCACCCCAAGGGAAAACGAAGGATTTGGTTCCAGGACTCCATTTTTGAGCGAGAGATAGAATCAGAGATGGGTTTTTGTTGATTTTGTAAGTCGATGCTTCGATTGCTTCGAAAATTCCAGATTTTATCCAGGTGGGTTTGTGCAAAGCAGCCATTTTTCGAGCCCAAGACTTGAATTTTTGGTTGGGTAACCTCCACCCAGAAAAGGAAACGCACAAAGGCGACGCCTTTAAGCCAGGAGAAGGAGCTGGACGACGAATAGCTTCAGAGCCATCATGGGGTTTCAGAAAATGGACTTTTTTGATGATAGGTGGATTGTTACTCTCACTGGGAAACACCATCAGCTCTTCTCTCTCTTCAACACGATTTGCATCAGTGGATGTTGATTCCATTTGGAGAAGATGAAGATTGAAAAGGAAGAAAACGCCTGTCTTTTGAAACCTAGAAATGTCTTTTTCTTTGGCTCAACATTAAGAAATGTTGTTTCTCGTTCTCTTTATTTCTTTTACTTATTTTTTGTTTTCTTACGTTTGAACATTGAAAGGCAAGCCAGAAAATATGTTGCAGGTTGCACGGTACCTCAAAGAAAAGAGAAAAACCTAATAGATGAAATACAAGAATTTTTTAATGTTTTTCTATAAGTTTCTCAATTAAAAGGAAAAAAAATTCCAATACTTTGCAAAAATTACCTTTTTTCTACTTTTCTTTTGTTTTTAACCTTCTTGTTGTATTGCAAAATACAGAAAAAAAACAAAACTTCTTCGGACGTAAAAAAAAAAAAAAAACTTATTGGGTTTATTAAAAGCAAAAGCAAACAGAGATCAAAAACATAATAAATGAATCTCCAACAGATTGATAAATATTGGGAAGTTTTCTTCGTACAACAGATTGATAAATATTTTAACCGCAAAATTTGTTCACAACAGATGTCACTTCTTCGTCTTCTTCTTGGTTCCCCTGAAGAAAAGAAAGAAACCCAATTAACTTGATAGCTATTTCACAAGCTTTATCAACAAAGGCTGATGAAGAATAAGAACTAGTGCAAATAATCAGACAAATGTTCAAGAAGCCAAAGGATGAACCAAGAAGAACACATTGTTCAAAATGAGAGATGTTTCTTACTCTGCTTCCTGTTGTGTTGCTGGTGCAGCAACTGCAACTGCTGATTTCTCTCCTCCAGGTCCCTATGAAATATCCAAAAAATATAAGGAAACCGAAACCAAAACCACAACCACAACCAGTGCATTACTAGCAATAAAATGCCCCAAATCAAAAACTTAAATAATCACAAAGAAGGTGGTTTGTGATTTTTATACCTGAGCCAAACGCTCCTCCCTTCTGGCAAACTTTCTCTCCCTGCTGGCCTTGTTCTTGGCGCGCTTGGCCTCAAATTGGTCAGAGAGTGTCTTTTCTCTTGCTCTCTCGGCCTTTAGCTTGTGAATGCTTTCCATAAGAACACGCTTGTTCTTGAAAACATTTCCTTTCACCTTCATGTACATGTCGTGGTACATGTGTTTGTCGATCTTCTTGGTCTCGCGGCACTTACTTAGAAAGCGTCTCAACACCCTCATTCTTCTCATCCAAAGAATCTTGGTTGGCAGCCTCGCCTCCCTTGTACCCTTTCTCTTACCTGAAATCAAAGAAAAAAACAATTCCCAGTGATTTCCATACATCATATATCACAGCAATTTTCAGACTGTTAACCAAACCAGAGTAGTAGACATACACCACTGTTCATCGAACTACGAAAACCAAGAGACTTACAATACAGCATTTCCATTTGGACTTACCGTAACCAGAGTGACGACCCTTTCTCTTAGCCTCATTCAAACTCCTTGCACGAGATCGTGAGTGGATCTTGGTGGGTTTCCTGATAATGAAACCATCCTTCACCAACTTCCTGATGTTCTGCCCTGTTACAGACAATCCATATTAAAAATGGCTTTAGAAAACTCACCACATCATGAAGACACTAAGGGATTCGAAAAAAGAAAGAGGCTAAAAGAGCTTGAAAGAGGCAAAGCTAAAGTAAACAAACAGATGCTGAAGGGAGCTTGATCAAAGGTGGAAAGTGGAAACTTTCAGCTCAAAAGGGGCTTGATGCAGAGTCTCTCAGGAATCAAATGAGCCCTTAACATCAGAATAACCATCAAACTCCTAATTTCTAAAAATTACAGCAAAATGGCAAATGATCCAATCTATTTTTCCGTGTAACACAGAATAAACAACGTAAAAACAAGCTCAGAAACTAACATCATCTTGAGGGAGAGAGAGAGAGAGCGAGAGCTCAAAATCTTACTGGAATTGGCCATGGAGATATCGCTAGATTCATTGGGATCAAGCCAAACTTTTCCCTTGCCACATTTCATCACGCTTGCGGCAAGCCGCTTCTGGATCTTGAGTGACACCATTGCTACTCCCCGTCACCTCCTCCTCCTCTTCGCCTTCTCTCCGTCAGGTTCGGCGATGAAGAACATAACAGATCTATTAGGGTTTTGTTAACCGATCTTTTTTATGGGCCGAAACGACCCGACCCGTTTAATATGTGGTTATACAGCTTTTATAAGCCGTAATCCGGCTCACTTTCGTTTTAGTTTCACCATTTCGTTAGGCCACAGAACTGAAATATCCGAACCAGAACCGATTTGAAATTACTTGTTTGGTTCAATTTTGATTATAGCCAAAATAAATATTAGATCTTATTCATTGATATTTGTAGGTATCGGGTAATACTCGAAACCGAACCAAAAATATTTCGGGTACCCGAATTTTCAGAATTATAATTATATATCCAAAAATATACATATATATCATGTTTTTGGGTATATTTTCGGTAGTATGGATATATTTTTTTGAGTTTTCGGATAAATTTTCGGGTTTACGGATATATTTTTGGTATTTCGGGTATATTTTCCTTAGTTTTTTTTCTGAGTTTTCGGTTATATTTTCAGGTATATTTAGACATTTTGGATAATAAATACCTGAAACCAATTAAGATTCAAAAAAAGTTTGGGTATTGTCCGGTTCTTAAATCTCGGAACCGAACCGACCCGGAACATAACCGAAAACATTTCGATACCTATATAGATCCTAAACCTCCCTACCCGAAATACTCGGAACCGAACCGAATACCCAAATGCCCAAGGCTAATCTCGTAGTTAAAGCCATTTTTGTTTTGTAGAAAATAGTTTTTAAAACTACTGTGGAGAATTTTTGATTTTTGATTTTTGTTTTGAAGAAGTTTTAAATTTAATTCTGATATTTAGAAAATTAAAACAATGTGTTACCTTGTTAGAAATTGGTGAGTCGACACATCACATTCAGACATCTAAAGAAGTAATTATGATGACCATGGCTAATTCCTTGTCTGGTTTCGGATTACGGTATTGTTGGACCCGGATTTAGCACCCTAAATCCAGGACGAATGGATAAGCTCTGCGAGATAAAAGACAGGCACAAGTTAAAACGAGTGTGCTGGAAGCAGCGAGCATGCTGAAAGCACCAAGCACGAAGGAAAGGAGCGAGCTCGCAATAAAGGAGCGAGCGAGCTCGCTCGCAAGAAAGGAGCGAGCTCGCAGAAAGACAATAGTACGAGCTCGGCCAAAGTTCAAACATGGTCAAACACAATTACTTCACTTCCTAGAATCAAGCTTTACATTAAAGACAAAGATTATGGATTTAATTCTATAATTAAGTGTAGTATCATGCAATTATCTTTTCTGATCTTGTATAAATTTGAACATGAGCTACAATGTAAAGGACCAAATTCTCGACATAATAATAAGATACATATTTTTCTCTCAAGTTCTTCTTAAATTTTCTTAGTAAAATCAACCTAAACAAGTTGAGTATTGAGGTTGTGAGATTCTGCTCTCACAATTTGGCGCCGTCTGTGGGGAGGAGCAAAACAACTTCCTCTTTGTAACCTACAAAACTAATCACTTGAAAGAGGATAATGGCGGACACAACAAGTGTAGTAGTCACTACTTCATCCGGAGTTATAAACACCTCCATCCTGCTAACCCAGTCTGACGACATCGCTCCGACAGACCTGCATGGAACAACAAACGTTCCCATTACCACCTCGGGAGCGAATGTCTCAACTGGGATCGATGAAACTGTTGTTCCTTCGGGATCTGCAGTCATAAACCAGCCGGCTCCGGATCAAATAGCTGAGATCCGTAACCTGATATTAGTTCTCATAGAACAAAATCGTTTAATCGCAGCTCGCCAAGACGACCTGGAAAGAGTGGCTCGGGCAGGCACGATCGGGCGACCTGCTCTCCGACCTGGGACGCAGATTCCGTTTGCACCAAGACAAGGAGGGCCAACGTTCTCACCTTCACTGGTGACGAGTTTGGATTTTTCCGGTATCGACGCTTCGATAAGCAGAATGGTCAGCTCAACCACCACCTCGCGATTCAGCTCGATACTGTCGAACCCTATATTCACCCCTTCCACGATCCAGATCGCGGAAGGAGGAACTCCTTCAATTGAAACGTGACCTGAAAGAGAGGTCGAAGATCCTACCCAGCTGGTGCAAGGATCCCTGCTCCGGCCTCAGGGCATTAACGAGAGCAATCTAGGATCCGACGCCTTGCATGGGCTCGAATCATCTAAAAAACTATTACAAAGATACCAGCACCGAGTTTCAGCGGATGAGATCGCAGATCCACGCTGCCCTCAGCTCGGCACCTGAAATAGATTGGGTGATTGACGAAGTCAATCAGTCCCCATTCACCTCGCGAATCGCGAGCCCCTAACTTGGAGATGTTGGGAATATCCGATTCCCCCGGTATAACGGAGAAACCGACCCCAAGGCATTCCTAAAAAGTTTCCAGTTCGCCTTTTCAAGGGTGCAACTATTAAAATAAAATAAAATTCTCTTAAGCCTGCTAAAAGCAGCCTGAAGTTTCTCTACTTCTATTTACAAGCTAAAAACTTTACTCCATAAATGAACAGCCTTACGAGCTAGAGCATGCTACCAGCTAGCATGACTCGACTTTGCGTCTAAATTGCAAGGTCACAACCTTTCTAGTCTCTAAATGACAACAACCTTTACGTCTAAACTGTTTAGGTTACGTGCCTGCCTCTGAACGGCTTCGACCTAGCGTCTTAAAATCGCCTGGTCAGCTTCCTAGGTCTCTAAACGACCTAGGAGCAGAGTCTCTAAACGGCTCTGATCCTTGGCTGAAAAATTGTCTTTGACCCATTGAAAAGTGTTAGCCTCTAAATGGCGAAAGGCTTGATCTTTCGTCTTAAAATCGCATAATACTTCTTAAGGCAAATCACATAGCTTGGTTTGCCTTCGACCTTGCGTCTTAAAATCGCCTGGTCAGCTCCCGAGGCCTCTAAACGACCTGGGAGCAAGGTTTCTGAAACGGCTTCGTCCTTGCGTCTTAAAATCGCCTGGTCAGCTTCCAAGGCCTCTAAACGACCTGGGAGCAAGGTTTCTGAAACGGCTTCAACCTTGCGTCTTAAAATCGCATGGTCAGCTCCCTAGATCTCTAAACGACCTGGGAGCAGGGTCTCTAAACGACCTGGGAGCAGAAATTGAGCCTGCTAAAAGCATCATGAAGTTCTTCAACTTCCATCTCCAAGCTAAACGCTTAATTACTTAAATGAACAGCCTTACGAGCTAGAGCATGCTACCAGCTAGCATGACTCGATTTTGCGTCTAAATTGCAAGGTCACAACTTTTTTAGTCTCTAAATGACAACAACCTCTACGTCTAAACTGTTTAGGTTGCATGCCCTCCTCTAAACGGCTTCAACCTTGCGTCTTAAAATCGCCTGGTCAGCTCCCGAGGTCTCTAAACGACCTAGGAGCAAGGTCTCTAAACGGCCCGAATCTTTGGCTGAAAGACTGCCTTTGATCCATTGAAAAGTGTCAGCCTCTAAATGGTGAAATTGATTCTAAGGAAAAACGAAAGATTTTTAAATATCAAAGTAAATAAATTTGAGCCTCCTCGCAGGAGCATAAGTTCAACCAAAAGGCCCACTAGGGCATAACAAGTTCAAATTCGAACATGATTTAAAGATCAAGTAGATCCCTAGATTGCAGGACCGCATCCTCAGTGACACATCACTAAGGATGCTGGGGGGCTTCTGTTGGACCCGAATTTAGCACCCTAAATCCAGGACGAATGGACAAGCTCTGCGAGATAAAAGAAAGGCACAAGTTAAAACGAGTGTGCTGGAAGCAGCGAGCATGCTGGAAACAGCGAGCATGCTGAAAGCACCGAGCACGAAGGAAATGAGCGAGCTCGCAATAAAGGAGCGAGCTCGCAAGAAAGGAACGAGCTCGCAAGAAAGGAGTGAGCTCGCAGAAAGACAATAGTACGAGTTCGGCCAAAGTTCAAACATGGTCAAACACAATTACTTCACTTCCTAGATCCAAGCTTTACATTAAAGACAAAGATTATGGATTTAATTCTATAATTAAGTGTAGTATCATGCAGTTATCTTTTCTGAGCTTGTATAAATTTGAACATGAGCTACAATGTAAAGGACCGAATTCTCGACATAATAATAAGATACATATTTTTCTCTCAAGTTCTTCTTAATTTTTCTTAGCAAAATCAACCTAAACAAGTTGAGAATTGAGGTTGTGAGATTCTGCTCTAACATGTATGGTTCTCTAGCTTTGGCTTAGGAGTACATCGGGTTTGTTGTTGTTGTTGCTCTGGTTCAGTGGTTTGGTCCTCAAGCTGAGTTTGCAGCTTCTTTGAGCATCGCTATTCTAACGTTGGATCATTGAGGGCTCTAGCTCCACTGCCCTAGAATTCTAGCTAGTTGATTGATTCGGCTAGTTGGTCTTCAAGTCTTCTTTGGTTTTAGATGCTCTCTCGACTTTCCTCTAGCCGCCGTTTCAGGTTAAGAACTCTGAGTTGTTCCTCGAGTCTAAAGGTTCTAGCTCGCTTGGCTTGGAGCTCCGATTGCGATATCCTTAATTTTGTATATCCTTTAGTTATTTAGCTCTTCCTTTCGATTATCCACAACCGCTAATGTTGTTCTTATGTCTTACTTTCATCTTCATACAACATTACTATTTTTGGCGTCAATGTTGTGCATGCGGACCATTGCCTAGTTATTAAATCCTAAAGCAAACTACCGATTCGCTGCAACAATGAGTTACCAAGGTTAATGTGCAACTTGAAACCCTGGTATAGCAATATTTTGATGAGCTACAATGTAATACCATAAAATTTTAATTTTTTTTTTTTAATTAATACTTGAAAATACAAGGTGTTTGAAAGATTACAAAGTGATTATAACTTAAAACTTTAAAAATTTTTAGAGAGAAGCTAGAGCGTTTTTAGTGAGAGAAAGGGTGATTGATTGCTCGTGTTTTGTTTGATGATGGTAGATCTTCTTTTATAGGAGAATGAAGCGAATAATATTTTGGTACGTGTCGTCTGATAAACGGTGCCGACACTTGATGTTGAGTGCGTAGATACGTGTCTTCGTGTTAATGGTGCCGACACTTTGAGCGCGTGTCGTCGGTGAATAGTAGTGAACAGTGCCAAGTGAACAGTGCCATTGTGGGTCCCTTTGGTCTTGTTGATAAGTGTCTTCCTTTATCGGATGGCTGTTGAATAGATCTACTCTTTATTTTATTTTACGAGTATAGACAAGCAGGTATATTAAATGCAAAAGTTCAAAATAAAATACAGAGTCTACTAGAATATACAAAAGTGAAAAGCTATAATACCATGATTAGGTTTTTTTTTTTTTTTTTTTTTCTTCTTCGTACGGGTCTTGTCCTAGTGGACCGCCAAAGGGGTCGTCTTCTTGCATATTGTCATCCTCGTCGGAGGACTCCATTTGTTGAGCGAGTGTAGCGAGTAACTGTTTGAGGGTATCTTTTGATGGCTTGTTTTTTTTGTTTTTTGAGCCAGAGGAACTGGCAGATTGAGTTGGACTTTCTGGGATTGGTATTGGTTGACTTGGTTTTTCTTGTGGTAAAATAACTTTTGGGAGTTGGCTAGGTAAAAAAAGAGGTATTGATTTGGATACGGATTGGACCGTATTTTGCAGTTCTTGGGTGAGGTGGAAGTATTTTTGGATATTGGATAGAGAACAGCGGTCGAGGTTGTATTTGTCCCACCATTTGACTCGGTATTCTCTAATTAGGGAGTATGGCATATTTTCGAGTGCTAGGGTAAGATTGAAATGCCAAGAACATATCCATGGTATTCCCATGTCTATGTGGAAAGAGATGACGGTCAAAGGACCAACAGGGTAATGCGGGGTTTTCTTTGTATAGTAAGGTAGAGAACTGTTGGTAATTTCTTGAGGATATATTTGAGTAGAGGGGCCAAACCAGTACCACCATTCGGCGAACCAGTCGGGTAAATTCTTAGGGAACTTATTATCAAAGGATATGAACCATGAATGGTCAAATGACCTTAGATAGAAAGTGCGAAAGAAAGCATTTGTATAGTCTACATAGGAGTATCCTTGAATATGGTATCCCGGGGTAGAGAAGGGTTTTGTTGTGTGGTGATGAATAAATCCGAGATCTTGGATAGTGAAAATACGATGTATTTTGCAGGTTGAATATGATATGAGGTTAGGATTGGCTTTGTCTGGGTAATGAGTAATTTCTGCAGATTTAGAGTCTATTAGAATATACTCATAGAAGGTTCTATTTTTGGTTATGTTGTCTGTTGGGTATAGACTGTCTGGGTAGAATACGCGGTTGGTATAGGTGGTAAGCTCTTTAAGTTTGATTGGTCTGAGGAATTGAGTGGTCATAAGGTGTTGTTTGTTTGGTTTGAGATAATAGGTAGATTTGGTAGGTGGTTCGGTTGCTTGGGTATTTATGGTTGGAGTAACCGCTTTTGAGTAGGAGAGGGGTGGAAATTCGGCGAGTGCTGAGAAAGGATTTTGAGTAGTTAATGGTTTTCCTTGTAGATGGGGTTGGTTTTTGATATAATACGATGCTGTCATCGGTTTCTTGTTTTTTGAGTCACTCATCTTGAATATGTTGTTGAATATCTGTATTCTTTCCCTGTAAATATTCTCTTGTTAGAAAATCTGGTAAAGAATTGCTTTCTCCTTTAATATATTGAATATCAAAATAAAAACTGATAAAATGGCTTGCCATCTGGCAAAAATTTGTTTTGAAACCAGATTTTTGACATCGTTTTGTAAAATCTCTTTTGCCGATTTACAATCGACTCGTAATAAAAATCTTTTATTTATTAAATCATCTTGAAACTTTGAAATGCAGTTTACTATAGAAAGAACTTCTTTTTTAACGGTTGAATATTTCTGTTGTGGTCCTAACCAGATACCTGAGTGGAACCTAACTATAGACTTTTGGTTAGACCCTGAAAGTTTCTGTTTTAAGATTCCTCCATAACCTATTTCTGAAGCATCGGTTTCGACTATCATATCTGCTTCTGGATTTGGTATTGCTAAACTTGGGAGGGTTTTGACCTTTTGTTTAACCTGTTGGACTAGACGGGTATGTTGGCTGGTCCAAGGTTTAGGATTTTTTTGAAGTCTCTGAAATAAAGGTTGGATTGTTTGTCTAAGGTTTGGTAGGAAGTCGGAGACATAGTTTAGGCATCCTAAAAACCTTTGTAATTGCGTTTTTTCTCTTAATTCGTCAGGAAATTTTTCTGCGAATTCTATTGATCTTGATATAGGTGTAATTGTTCCTTGATACATATTATGTCCTAGAAATCTTATTTTTGTCTGGAATAAGGACATCTTTTTTGCTGATAGTACTAGACCATGTTTTTTTACTATCGTTGTGAAAGTATTTAAATGACTAATGTGTTGATCTATAGAGGTTGAGTAAACAAGTACATCATCAATATATACTATCATAAATTTTGAGTAATCATTAAATATGTCATTCATTATGTGTTGAAATTCGGATGGTGCATTTTTAAGTCCGAATGGCATTACATTCCATTCGTAATGTCCGAATGGTACTGTAAATGCTGTTTTATATTTATCTTTTTCTGTAATTTGTATTTGCCAAAATCCGCTTTTTAAATCAAATTTGGAATATATTTTTGCATCATATAGTCGTTTTAATAAATCCCTTTTATTAGGTATTGGATATCTAATCCATTGTAAAACATCATTTAGGGGTTTGTAATTGATTACTAGTCGTGGTACTCCTCGTTATTTTTCTGCTTGATTATTTACATAAAAAGCTGAACAGCTCCAAGGAGATTTAGAAGGTCTAATTAATTTTTTGTTTAAGAGATCTTTGATTTCTTTATTACAGTGTTCCATTAATTCTTTATTCATCTGTATAGGTCTTGCTTTGGTTGGTATATTTCTTTCATTAAACTCTTTAATATAAGGTAATTCAACAGTATGTTGTTTTCTTTCCCAAAATGCATTTGGTAAGTCAGAACATACTTGATTAAGTAGATTATTTTCTATTTTAAAATTATGGCCTATGTGTAATGAAATAGTGGTATACCATTTTTGATAATTAATTTTATTAATTATTTGAATATAGTCTTCATTATCTTGATCATTATTATTATTTTCTGCGTCTTGATTACTTGAAGATGCATTAGTATTATCTTTAGATTCTATTAGTGATAATCGTGCATCTATTTGCAATTGTTTTAAGTGTTGCTGATTAATTGTTAGTTGTAATTCTTTAATTTGAGATTTAATTTGTTTGACTTCATTTTGTAATTCTCCCGTTGTTACTTGTTTGAATAAGCTTTGGGTTGGATATTTTTCAAAATTTTTATTTAAACTGAATGGTTGTGGTGAGGATAATTGATTTTCTTGGTTTATTATTTCTTTTAATTTTAATAAATATTCTTTTTTTGATATCGGGATCATCAATTTTATCTATTATATCTAGTAGAAATTGTTTATCGTTATCTTTGGTTATTACGTTAATTAATTAACAATTGCATAAATTATCTGATAATTCTTGTGATTCGGTAGAGGAATCACTTGAATTTTCTATATCATTTATTGAATGTTCGCTGCTACTTTCTTCTTCTAGTTCAGAATCAGATATTAATAATCTAGTTAGTTTATCTTGAATATCTGGTTGATCTTGGAATATTTCATTTATTTTTTTCTTCATCTTACATTCTGTTGACCTATGTCCGGGACGTTTACAATTCCAGCAGACAATTTTTTGTTTATTAAATGGCTTGGATTTATTATTATTCTTTGAATAATAGTTGTTGGTTGGTTTTTTGAAATTTTTATATTTTTGGTAGGGTTTATTATAATTATTATTATGTCTATGCATTCTTCTTTGTTTATATTTTATTTGTTTAATTCTTGATGGTGAATTAGGTTTATTATAACCGTATTGTTCACAGAATGAACCCATGGTTAATCGGAAATTAAACTTATCATTTCGCTTACTATCCTTTTGTTCTTGACATATTGCCAATCCTTCTTTTTTAATAAATGCAATTAATTGGCCATATGTAATTGTGCTCCAATTAATAGGTTGTCCTCCAGAATAATCCTTTAATTTATTGATTATTCTTTCTCCTAAGAAAGATGGTAATCCTGAGATAAATCGTTCTTTCCAAAATGGTTGATTACAATCTCGTCTTTGGAATATGTTTGTAATAAAAATATCTTTATACCATTTGAAGTCGCCTAATGTTGGACATCTTAAATTTGTTAGTATAATTTTCTTACTTTCTAATTCTTCATTTGGGTTTCCTACAAAATGCATTGTTAAAGTGTAAATTAACACTTCTACAGCATTTTGATGTTCTATTTCTTCGTAGAGACCTTCGTCATCTTCTACTCGTTTGATTTCAACGTGGTTAATAATTGAATCTTGTGTGATTGTATCTAAAGAATTATCCCACCAATATTTTAATGCTCCGTTAAATCCGGATATTAATAATACACATGCTTGTTTATCAGTGTTATTTCTAGCTTTATATGCTATAGCGGCCATTCTCATTTCTTGAAATAGATTCATTGTTTCGTATTCTGATCGTCCATCTATATTCCATTCATATATGCCTTCGCCGGTATATACATTATTAGAGAATTTATGACGTTCTTCAAATAATAAATCTGGTGGAGTATGACGTGGATAATAGGGTTTATTTGATTTTAATATTTTATTATTTCTTATTCTGTTGACTTCTTGAATATCCTTTTCTGATTGCGTAATAGATTCATTATCGTTTTCATCTATATTATTTATTCCTTTTTCTTTGTCTAGTTTATCTAATCTGTTGGAAATTGATTTTAATATTTCATTCGTAGGAAATTTAATTTCTCTAGTTATTGGTTTAAAGATTGGTGATGTTACAGATGAAAAAGGGTGTTGGGTGAAAGATTTATCTTGGCTGAATATTTGGATTTCATTATTATTTATTTTATTATCTATATGATCAATTTGCCTGGATATAGTGTGTAATAATTGATTTTGATAATTGTTTTGTTCATAAACTGATTTAATATCTTGCATAACTACTGGGTCAGTGTTGATATTATTAGCTCCAGTTTTAAAAGGTCTGGCTATTATTTGTCGATCATGCGTGCCTATTTTAAGATCTTTTAATGGTGGATGGATAAATTTGACTTTATTTCCATCAGTTTGTTCCCATATTTATTTAGTGATGAACTTGTATTGATTGTTTTAAAGGGGTAATTAATGTTATGTGCTATAGAATATGTTTCAAACCATACGAAGAATGAGATATTTAATTCTTTTAGTTTCATACAATTATACCATTTTTCTCTGTAGTCTATTGTTTGTTGTTTAGTAAATATTTGAAAATACAAATTTCGTTTTTCATTGTTTTTTATTGAATAAAATTCTTCTTTAATATATTGTTTATTAATTTCATATTCTTTTGTAATTACATTGATTTCTCGAAAATCCGATTGAGTAGGTGATGTTGGGTACATATTGGGTACAGCTATTGGTGATTTGAATTTTATTGAATTGTCTTGTTTTTCGTTTTGGTTTATACTTTCTGTTTCTGAGTCCGTACTGGCTTGTTCGGATCAGAATTCAGAGCAAGAATGTCTTGAAGGATATGAGCTAGATGGTCTTGAATAATATGAACTAATTCTTGGTGGAAGTGGATCTCTGAATGATCCAAATTGTAATAATATTTTTACGTCTTTTTGTTCAGTGTTTTTTGTAATATTTTTTTTGTTCGAAATTTCTTATTGGTTGTGTAATTTCGATTTTCCATTGATCTGGGATAGTTATTTCATTCCATTTTAATTTTTTAGGTGTATAAGTAGCGCTTGGTGTATCTTTGCTAAGAACTGTTAATATAGTAGTTTCTCCTTTATTATCTTGTAGTAAACATCTAGGATTAAATTCAGATGTTGAAAGTTTAAAATAGATTCGATACATTAATAGATATCCATGTCGTTCATTTTGAAATTTTATTTCTGGTAAATGAACGTTTAGTACTAGAGTATTAAGTATGGTTGGATCTTGTAAACTTACTTGAAAATTAGGTGCGCAATTGAAATAAATGGCTCCATTATGTAAATTGGATTGTATTGCTCCTAATAGTGAATCTTCGAATTTTAATAAGGTATTATCTCTTAATAGCATAAGTATAGGTGAATCGATACCCGTTCTTGTGAGTGGTTTTATTGCTATTTGGATTAGTCCAAAATGGATATAATTAAGTTTCTTTTGTCTGTATTTTTCTACAGAAACGTATGATAATAGTTTAATTTCTTCAAATTCATTTTGGAGAGATAGTGTTTGTTCGTGATCTTTTATTGCATATGCTGTTTTAAAGTCAAAAGTACCAATTTGATATATATTTTCAGGATTAACCTTTGGTAATTTATTGTTGGCTAATTCATTAAAAGAGGTTATTTTTGACATTACTTCTCTTGAATTAATTGTTAAACTGAATGCAGAACTTGCTTGTTTTTGTTTAAAAAAATTTCTAATCGAGGATGCCATAACTTTAATCTAGGGATAAACACATGTTAAAAAGATACTAACCCGTTTCTAGGTTGACACAGCTGTGGCTTACCAACGGTCTCACTGCCTTCTTCAGGGCTTGCTGCCTGGAACACCTACAGGGATTGTGTTTTGTAGAAAAGGTGGGGATCTGTTTAGATGGGTTTATTCTATCTTAAACTTACGGAAATCTTTCGATTTGAAAACGTTTTAAAGAAAACTTTTGCAAAATTTTGCATTGATTTATTTAAAATCGTTTTGGTCTGATACCATAAAATTTTAATTTTAATTTATTTTTAATTAATACTTGAAAATACAAGGTGTTTGAAAGATTACAAAGTGATTATAACTTAAAACTTTAAAAATTTTTAGAGAGAAGCTAGAGCGTTTTTTAGTGAGAGAAAGGGTGATTGATTGCTCGTGTTTTGTTTGATGATGGTAGATCTTCTTTTATAGGAGAATGAAGCGAATAATATTTTGGTACGTGTCGTCTGATAAACGGTGCCGACACTTGATGTTGAGTGCGTAGATACGTGTCTTCGTGTTAATGGTGCCGACATTTTGAGCGCGTGTCGTCGGTGAATAGTAGTGAACAGTGCCAAGTGAAAAGTGCCATTGTGGGTCCCTTTGGTCTTGTGGATAAGTGTCTTCCTTTATCGGATGGCTGTTGAATAGATATACTCTTTATTTTATTTTACGAGTATAGACAAGCAGGTATATTAAATGCAAAAGTTCAAAATAAAATACAACCTAGACCGCTGTTCTCTATCCAATATCCAAAAATACTTCCACCTCACCCAAGAACTGCAAAATACGGTCCAATCCGTATCCAAATCAATACCTCTATTTTTACCTAGCCAACTCCCAAAAGTTATTTTACCATAAGAAAAACCAAGTCAACCAATACCAATCCCAGAAAGTTCAACTCAATCTGCCAGTTCCTCTGGCTCAAAAAACAAAAAAAACAAGCCATCAAAAGATACCCTCAAACAGTTACTCGCTACACTCGCTCAACAAATGGAGTCCTCCGACGAGGATGACAATATGCAAGAAGACGACCCCTTTGGCGGTCCACTAGGACAAGACCCGTACGAAGAAGAATAAAAAAAAAAAAAAAAAAAAACCTAATCATGGTATTATAGCTTTTCACTTTTGTATATTCTAGTAGGCTCTGATACCATAAAATTTTAATTTTAATTTTTTTTAATTAATACTTGAAAATACAAGGTGTTTGAAAGATTACAAAGTGATTATAACTTAAAACTTTAAAAAATTTTAGAGAGAAGCTAGAGCGTTTTTTAGTGAGAGAAAGGGTGATTGATTGCTCGTGATCTTTTATTGCATATGCTGTTTTAAAGTCAAAAGTACCAATTTTATATATATTTTCAGGATTAACCTTTGGTAATTTATTGTTGGCTAATTCATTAAAAGAGATTATTTTTGACATTACTTCTCTTGAATTAATTGTTAAACTGAATGCAGAACTTGCTTGTTTTTGTTTAAAAAAATTTCTAATCGAGGATGCCATAACTTTAATCTAGGGATAAACACATGCTAAAAAGATACTAACCCGTTTCTAGGTTGACACAGCTGTGGCTTACCAACGGTCTCACTGCCTTCTTCAGGGCTTGCTGCCTGGAACACCTACAGGGATTGTGTTTTGTAGAAAAGGTGGGGATCTGTTTAGATGGATTTATTCTATGAGTATATTCTAGTAGAAATTGTTTATCGTTATCTTTGGTTATTACGTTAATTAATTTACAATTGCATAAATTATCTGATAATTCTTGTGATTCGTTAGAGGTATCACTTGAATTTTCTATATCATTTATTGAATGTTCGCTGCTACTTTCTTTTTCTAGTTCAGAATCAGATATTAATAATCTAGTTAGTTTATCTTGAATATCTGGTTGATCTTGGAATATTTCATTTATTTTTTTCTTCATCTTACATTCTGTTGACCTATGTCCGGGACGTTTACAATTCCAGCAGACAATTTTTTGTTTATTAATTGGCTTGGATTTATTATTATTCTTTGAATAATAGTTGTTGGTTGGTTTTTTGAAATTTTTATATTTTTGGTAGGGTTTATTATAATTATTATTATGTCTATGCATTCTTCTTTGTTTATATTTTATTTGTTTAATTCTTGATGGTGGATTAGGTTTATTATAACCGTATTGTTCACAGAATGAACCCATGGTTAATCTGAATTTAAACTTATCATTTCGCTTACTATCCTTTTGGTCTTGACATATTGCTAATCCTTCTTTTTTAATGAATGCAATTAATTGGCCATACGTAATTGTGCTCCAATTAATAGGTTGTCCTCCAGAATAATCCTTTAATTTATTGATTATTCTTTCTCCTAAGAAAGATGGTAATCCTGAGATAAATCGTTCTTTCCAAAATGGTTGATTACAATCTCGTCTTTGGAATATGTTTGTAATAAAAATATCTTTATACCATTTGAAGTCGCCTAATGTTGGACATCTTAAATTTGTTAGTATAATTTTCTTACTTTCTAATTCTTCATTTGGGTTTCCTACAAAATGCATTGTTAAAGTGTAAATTAACACTTCTACAGCATTTTGATGTTCTATTTCTTCGTAGAGACCTTCGTCATCTTCTACTCGTTTGATTTCAACGTGGTTAATAATTGAATCTTGTGTGATTGTATCTAAAGAATTATCCCACCAATATTTTAATGCTCCGTTAAATCCGGATATTAATAATACACATGCTTGTTTATCAGTGTTATTTCTAGCTTTATATGCTATAGCGGCCATTCCCATTTCTTGAAATAGATTCATTGTTTCGTATTCTGATCGTCCATCTATATTCCATTCATATATGCCTTCGCCGGTATATACATTATTAGAGAATTTATGATGTTCTTCAAATAATAAATCTGGTGGAGTATGACGTGGATAATAGGGTTTATTTGATTTTAATATTTTATTATTTCTTATTCTGTTGACTTCTTGAATATCCTTTTCTGATTGCGTAATAGATTCATTATCGTTTTCATCTATATTATTTATTCCTTTTTCTTTGTCTAGTTTATCTAATCTGTTGGAAATTGATTTTAATATTTCATTCGTAGGAAATTTAATTTCTCTAGTTATTGGTTTAAAGATTGGTGATGTTACAGATGAAAAAGGGTGTTGGGTGAAAGATTTATCTTGGCTGAATATTTGGATTTCATTATTATTTATTTTATTATCTATATGATCAATTTGCCTGGATATAGTGTGTAATAATTGATTTTGATAATTGTTTTGTTCATAAACTGATTTAATATCTTGCATAACTACTGGGTCAGTGTTGATTTTATTAGCTCCAGTTTTAAAAGGTCTGGCTATTATTTGTCGATCATGCGTGCCTATTTTAAGATCTTTTAATGGTGGATGGATAAATTTGACTTTATTTCCATCAATTTGTTCCCATATATGACTTAGTGATGAACTTCTATTGATTGTTTTAAAGGGGTAATTAATGTTATGTGCTATAGAATATGTTTCAAACCATACGAAGAATGAGATATTTAATTCTTTTAGTTTCATACAATTATACCATTTTTCTCTGTAGTCTATTGTTTGTTGTTTAGTAAATGTTTGAAAATACCAATTTCGTTTTTCATTGTTTTTTATTGAATAAAATTCTTCTTTAATATATTGTTTATTAATTTCATATTCTTTTGTAATTACATTGATTTCTCGAAAATCCGATTGAGTAGGTGATGTTGGGTACATATTGGGTACAGCTATTGGTGATTTGAATTTTATCGAATTGTCTTGTTTTTCGTTTTGGTTTATACTTTCTATTTCTGAGTCCGTACTGGCTTGTTCGGATCGGAATTCAGAGCAAGAATGTCTTGAAGGATATGAGCTAGATGGTCTTGAATAATATGAACTAATTCTTGGTGGAAGTGGATCTCTGAATGATCCAAATTGTAATAATATTTTTCCGTCTTTTTGTTCAGTGATTTTTGTAATATTTTTTTTGTTCGAAATTTCTTATTGGTTGTGTAATTTCGATTTTCCATTGATCTGGGATAGTTATTTCATTCCATTTTAATTTTTTAGGTGTATAAGTAGCGCTTGGTGTATCTTTGCTAAGAACTGTTAATATAGTAGTTTCTCCTTTATTATCTTGTAGTAAACATCTAGGATTAAATTCAGATGTTGAAAGTTTAAAATAGATTCGATACATTAATAGATATCCATGTCGTTCATTTTGAAATTTTATTTCTGGTAAATGAACGTTTAGTACTAGAGTATTAAGTATGGTTGGATCTTGTAAACTTACTTGAAAATTAGGTGCGCAATTGAAATAAATGGCTCCATTATGTAAATTGGATTGTATTGCTCCTAATAGTGAATCTTCGAATTTTAATAAGGTATTATCTCTTAATAGCATAAGTATAGGTGAATCGATACCCGTTCTTGTGAGTGGTTTTATTGCTATTTAGATTAATCCAAAATGGATATAATTAAGTTTCTTTTGTCTGTATTTTTCTACAGAAACGTATGATAATAGTTTAATTTCTTCAAATTCATTTTGGAGAGATAGTGTTTGTTCGTGATCATTTATTGCATATGCTGTTTTAAAGTCAAAAGTACCAATTTGATATATATTTTCAGGATTAACCTTTGGTAATTTATTGTTGGCTAATTCATTAACAGAGGTTATTTTTGACATTACTTCTCTTGAATTAATTGTTAAACTGAATGCAGAACTTGCTTGTTTTTGTTTAAAAAAATTTCTAATCGAGGATGCCATAACTTTAATCTAGGGATAAACACATGCTAAAAAGATACTAACCCGTTTCTAGGTTGACACAGCTGTGGCTTACCAACGGTCTCACTGCCTTCTTCAGGGCTTGCTGCCTGGAACACCTACAGGGATTGTGTTTTGTAGAAAAGGTGGGGATCTGTTTAGATGGGTTTATTCTATCTTAAACTTACGGAAATCTTTCGATTTGAAAACGTTTTAAAGAAAACTTTTGCATTGATTTATTTAAAATCGTTTTGGTCTGATACCATAAAATTTTAATTTTTTATTTATTTTTAATTAATACTTGAAAATACAAGGTGTTTGAAAGATTACAAAGTGATTATAACTTAAAACTTTAAAAAATTTTAGAGAGAAGCTAGAGCGTTTTTTAGTGAGAGAAAGGGTGATTGATTGCTCGTGTTTTGTTTGATGATGGTAGATCTTCTTTTATAGGAGAATGAAGCGAATAATATTTTGGTACGTGTCGTCTGATAAACGGTGCCGACACTTGATGTTGAGTGCGTAGATACGTGTCTTCGTGTTAATGGTGCCGACACTTTGAGCGCGTGTCGTCGGTGAATAGTAGTGAACAGTGCCAAGTGAACAGTGCCATTGTGGGTCCCTTTGGTCTTGTTGATAAGTGTCTTCCTTTATCGGATGGCTGTTGAATAGATATACTCTTTATTTTATTTTACGAGTATAGACAAGCAGGTATATTAAATGCAAAAGTTCAAAATAAAATACAACCTCGACCGCTGTTCTCTATCTAATATCCAAAAATACTTCCACCTCACCCAAGAACTGCAAAATACGGTCCAATCCGTATCCAAATCAATACCTCTTTTTTTACCTAGCCAACTCTCAAAAGTTATTTTACCACAAGAAAAACCAAGTCAACCAATACCAATCCCAGAAAGTCCAACTCAATCTGCCAGTTCCTCTGGCTCAAAAAACAAAAAAACAAGCCATCAAAAGATACCCTCAAACAGTTACTCGCTACACTCGCTCAACAAATGGAGTCCTCCGACGAGGATGACAATATGCAAGAAGACGACCCCATTGGCGGTCCACTAGGACAAGACCCGTACGAAGAAGAATAAAAAAAAAAAAAAAAAAAAACCTAATCATGGTATTATAGCTTTTCACTTTTGTATATTCTAGTAGGCTCTGATACCATAAAATTTTAATTTTAATTTTTTTTTTAATTAATACTTGAAAATACAAGGTGTTTGAAAGATTACAAAGTGATTATAACTTAAAACTTTAAAAAATTTTAGAGAGAAGCTAGAGCGTTTTTTAGTGAGAGAAAGGGTGATTGATTGCTCGTGATCTTTTATTGCATATGCTGTTTTAAAGTCAAAAGTACCAATTTGATATATATTTTCAGGATTAACCTTTGGTAATTTATTGTTGGCTAATTCATTAAAAGAGGTTATTTTTGACATTACTTCTCTTGAATTAATTGTTAAACTGAATGCAGAACTTGCTTGTTTTTGTTTAAAAAAATTTCTAATCGAGGATGCCATAACTTTAATCTAGGGATAAACACATGCTAAAAAGATACTAACCCGTTTCTAGGTTGACACAGCTGTGGCTTACCAACGGTCTCACTGCCTTCTTCAGGGCTTGCTGCCTGGAACATCTACAGGGATTGTGTTTTGTAGAAAAGGTGGGGATCTGTTTAGATGGATTTATTCTATGAGTATATTCTAGTAGAAATTGTTTATCGTTATCTTTGGTTATTACGTTAATTAATTTACAATTGCATAAATTATCTGATAATTCTTGTGATTCGGTAGAGGTATCACTTGAATTTTCTATATCATTTATTGAATGTTCGCTGCTACTTTCTTTTTCTAGTTCAGAATCAGATATTAATAATCTAGTTAGTTTATCTTGAATATCTGGTTGATCTTGGAATATTTCATTTATTTTTTTCTTCATCTTACATTCTGTTGACCTATGTCCGGGACGTTTACAATTCTAGCAGACAATTTTTTGTTTATTAAATGGCTTGGATTTATTATTATTCTTTGAATAATAGTTGTTGGTTGGTTTTTTGAAATTTTTATATTTTTAGTAGGGTTTATTATAATTATTATGTCTATGCATTCTTCTTTGTTTATATTTTATTTGTTTAATTCTTGATGGTGGATTAGGTTTATTATAACCGTATTGTTCACAGAATGAACCCATGGTTAATCTGAATTTAAACTTATCATTTCGCTTACTATCCTTTTGTTCTTGACATATTGCTAATCCTTCTTTTTTAATGAATGCAATTAATTGGCCATACGTAATTGTGCTCCAATTAATAGGTTGTCCTCCAGAATAATCCTTTAATTTATTGATTATTCTTTCTCCTAAGAAAGATGGTAATCCTGAGATAAATCGTTCTTTCCAAAATGGTTGATTACAATCTCGTCTTTGGAATATGTTTGTAATAAAAATATCTTTATACCATTTGAAGTCGCCTAATGTTGGACATCTTAAATTTGTTAGTATAATTTTCTTACTTTCTAATTCTTCATTTGGGTTTCCTACAAAATGCATTGTTAAAGTGTAAATTAACACTTCTACAGCATTTTGATGTTCTATTTCTTCGTAGAGACCTTCGTCATCTTCTACTCGTTTGATTTCAACGTGGTTAATAATTGAATCTTGTGTGATTGTATCTAAAGAATTATCCCACCAATATTTTAATGCTCCGTTAAATCTGGATATTAATAATACACATGCTTGTTTATCAGTGTTATTTCTAGCTTTATATGCTATAGCGGCCATTCCCATTTCTTGAAATAGATTCATTGTTTCGTATTCTGATCGTCCATCTATATTCCATTCATATATGCCTTCGCCGGTATATACATTATTAGAGAATTTATGATGTTCTTCAAATAATAAATCTGGTGGAGTATGACGTGGATAATAGGGTTTATTTGATTTTAATATTTTATTATTTCTTATTCTGTTGACTTCTTGAATATCCTTTTCTGATTGCGTAATAGATTCATTATCGTTTTCATCTATATTATTTATTCCTTTTTCTTTGTCTAGTTTATCTAATCTGTTGGAAATTGATTTTAATATTTCATTCGTAGGAAATTTAATTTCTCTAGTTATTGGTTTAAAGATTGGTGATGTTACAGATGAAAAAGGGTGTTGGGTGAAAGATTTATCTTGGCTGAACATTTGGATTTCATTATTATTTATTTTATTATCTATATGATCAATTTGCCTGGATATAGTGTGTAATAATTGATTTTGATAATTGTTTTGTTCATAAACTGATTTAATATCTTGCATAACTACTGGGTCAGTGTTGATTTTATTAGCTCCAGTTTTAAAAGGTCTGGCTATTATTTGTCGATCATGCGTGCCTATTTTAAGATCTTTTAATGGTGGATGGATAAATTTGACTTTATTTCCATCAGTTTGTTCCCATATTTGACTTAGTGATGAACTTGTATTGATTGTTTTAAAGGGGTAATTAATGTTATGTGCTATAGAATATGTTTCAAACCATACGAAGAATGAGATATTTAATTCTTTTAGTTTCATACAATTATACCATTTTTCTCTGTAGTCTATTGTTTGTTGTTTAGTAAATGTTTGAAAATACCAATTTCGTTTTTCATTGTTTTTTATTGAATAAAATTCTTCTTTAATATATTGTTTATTAATTTCATATTCTTTTGTAATTACATTGATTTCTCGAAAATCCGATTGAGTAGGTGATGTTGGGTACATATTGGGTACAGCTATTGGTGATTTGAATTTTATCGAATTGTCTTGTTTTTCGTTTTGGTTTATACTTTCTGTTTCTGAGTCCGTACTGGCTTGTTCGGATCGGAATTCAGAGCAAGAATGTCTTGAAGGATATGAGCTAGATGGTCTTGAATAATATGAACTAATTCTTGGTGGAAGTGGATCTCTGAATGATGCAAATTGTAATAATATTTTTCTGTCTTTTTGTTCAGTGATTTTTGTAATATTTTTTTTGTTCGAAATTTCTTATTGGTTGTGTAATTTCGATTTTCCATTGATCTGGGATAGTTATTTCATTCCATTTTAATTTTTTTAGGTGTATAAGTAGCGCTTGGTGTATCTTTGCTAAGAACTGTTAATATAGTAGTTTCTCCTTTATTATCTTGTAGTAAACATCTAGGATTAAATTCAGATGTTGAAAGTTTAAAATAGATTCGATACATTAATAGATATCCATGTCGTTCATTTTGAAATTTTATTTCTGGTAAATGAACGTTTAGTACTAGAGTATTAAGTATGGTTGGATCTTGTAAACTTACTTGAAAATTAGGTGCGCAATTGAAATAAATGGCTCCATTATGTAAATTGGATTGTATTGCTCCTAATAGTGAATCTTCGAATTTTAATAAGGTATTATCTCTTAATAGCATAAGTATAGGTGAATCGATACCCGTTCTTGTGAGTGGTTTTATTGCTATTTGGATTAGTCCAAAATGGATATAATTAAGTTTCTTTTGTCTGTATTTTTCTACAGAAACGTATGATAATAGTTTAATTTCTTCAAATTCATTTTGGAGAGATAGTGTTTGTTCGTGATCTTTTATTGCATATGCTGTTTTAAAGTCAAAAGTACCAATTTGATATATATTTTCAGGATTAACCTTTGGTAATTTATTGTTGGCTAATTCATTAAAAGAGGTTATTTTTGACATTACTTCTCTTGAATTAATTGTTAAACTGAATGCAGAACTTGCTTGTTTTTGTTTAAAAAAATTTCTAATCGAGGATGCCATAACTTTAATCTAGGGATAAACACATGCTAAAAAGATACTAACCCGTTTCTAGGTTGACACAGCTGTGGCTTACCAACGGTCTCACTGCCTTCTTCAGGGCTTGCTGCCTGGAACACCTACAGGGATTGTGTTTTGTAGAAAAGGTGGGGATCTGTTTAGATGGGTTTATTCTATCTTAAACTTACGGAAATCTTTCGATTTGAAAACGTTTTAAAGAAAACTTTTGCAAAATTTTGCATTGATTTATTTAAAATCGTTTTGGTCTGATACCATAAAATTTTAATTTTTTATTTATTTTTAATTAATACTTGAAAATACAAGGTGTTTGAAAGATTACAAAGTGATTATAACTTAAAACTTTAAAAAATTTTAGAGAGAAGCTAGAGCGTTTTTTAGTGAGAGAAAGGGTGATTGATTGCTCGTGTTTTGTTTGATGATGGTAGATCTTCTTTTATAGGAGAATGAAGCGAATAATATTTTGGTACGTGTCGTCTGATAAACGGTGCCGACACTTGATGTTGAGTGCGTAGATACGTGTCTTCGTGTTAATGGTGCCGACACTTTGAGCGCGTGTCGTCGGTGAATATTAGTGAACAGTGCCAAGTGAACAGTGCCATTGTGGGTCCCTTTGGTCTTGTTGATAAGTGTCTTCCTTTATCGGATGGCTGTTGAATAGATATACTCTTTATTTTATTTTACGAGTATAGACAAGCAGGTATATTAAATGCAAAAGTTCAAAATAAAATACAACCTCGACCGCTGTTCTCTATCCAATATCCAAAAATACTTCCACCTCACCCAAGAACTGCAAAATACGGTCCAATCCGTATCCAAATCAATACCTCTTTTTTTACCTAGCCAACTCCCAAAAGTTATTTTACCACAAGAAAAACCAAGTCAACCAATACCAATCCCAGAAAGTCCAACTCAATCTGCCAGTTCCTCTGGCTCAAAAAACAAAAAAAACAAGCCATCAAAAGATACCCTCAAACAGTTACTCGCTACACTCGCTCAACAAATGGAGTCCTCCGACGAGGATGACAATATGCAAGAAGACGACCCCTTTGGCGGTCCACTAGGACAAGACCCGTACGAAGAAGAATTAAAAAAAAAAAAAAAAAACCTAATCATGGTATTATAGCTTTTCACTTTTGTATATTCTAGTAGGCTCTGATACCATAAAATTTTAATTTTAATTTTTTTTTTAATTAATACTTGAAAATACAAGGTGTTTGAAAGATTACAAAGTGATTATAACTTAAAACTTTAAAAAATTTTAGAGAGAAGCTATAGCGTTTTTTAGTGAGAGAAAGGGTGATTGATTGCTCGTGATCTTTTATTGCATATGCTGTTTTAAAGTCAAAAGTACCAATTTGATATATATTTTCAGGATTAACCTTTGGTAATTTATTGTTGGCTAATTCATTAAAAGAGGTTATTTTTGACATTACTTCTCTTGAATTAATTGTTAAACTGAATGCAGAACTTGCTTGTTTTTGTTTAAAAAAATTTCTAATCGAGGATGCCATAACTTTAATCTAGGGATAAACACATGCTAAAAAGATACTAACCCGTTTCTAGGTTGACACAGCTGTGGTTTACCAACGGTCTCACTGCCTTCTTCAGGGCTTGCTGCCTGGAACACCTACAGGGATTGTGTTTTGTAGAAAAGGTGGGGATCTGTTTAGATGGATTTATTCTATGAGTATATTCTAGTAGAAATTGTTTATCGTTATCTTTGGTTATTACGTTAATTAATTTACAATTGCATAAATTATCTGATAATTCTTGTGATTCGGTAGAGGTATCACTTGAATTTTCTATATCATTTATTGAATGTTCGCTGCTACTTTCTTTTTCTAGTTCAGAATCAGATATTAATAATCTAGTTAGTTTATCTTGAATATCTGGTTGATCTTGGAATATTTCATTTATTTTTTTCTTCATCTTACATTCTGTTGACCTATGTCCGGGACGTTTACAATTCCAGCAGACAATTTTTTGTTTATTAAATGGCTTGGATTTATTATTATTCTTTGAATAATAGTTGTTGGTTGGTTTTTTGAAATTTTTATATTTTTAGTAGGGTTTATTATAATTATTATGTCTATGCATTCTTCTTTGTTTATATTTTATTTGTTTAATTCTTGATGGTGGATTAGGTTTATTATAACCGTATTGTTCACAGAATGAACCCATGGTTAATCTGAATTTAAACTTATCATTTCGCTTACTATCCTTTTGTTCTTGACATATTGCTAATCCTTCTTTTTTAATGAATGCAATTAATTGGCCATACGTAATTGTGCTCCAATTAATAGGTTGTCCTCCAGAATAATCCTTTAATTTATTGATTATTCTTTCTCCTAAGAAAGATGGTAATCCTGAGATAAATCGTTCTTTCCAAAATGGTTGATTACAATCTCGTCTTTGGAATATGTTTGTAATAAAAATATCTTTATACCATTTGAAGTCGCCTAATGTTGGAAATCTTAAATTTGTTAGTATAATTTTCTTACTTTCTAATTCTTCATTTGGGTTTCCTACAAAATGCATTGTTAAAGTGTAAATTAACACTTCTACAGCATTTTGATGTTCTATTTCTTCGTAGAGACCTTCGTCATCTTCTACTCGTTTGATTTCAACGTGGTTAATAATTGAATCTTGTGTGATTGTATCTAAAGAATTATCCCACCAATATTTTAATGCTCCGTTAAATCCGGATATTAATAATACACATGCTTGTTTATCAGTGTTATTTCTAGCTTTATATGCTATAGCGGCCATTCCCATTTCTTGAAATAGATTCATTGTTTCGTATTCTGATCGTCCATCTATATTCCATTCATATATGCCTTCGCCGGTATATACATTATTAGAGAATTTATGATGTTCTTCAAATAATAAATCTGGTGGAGTATGACGTGGATAATAGGGTTTATTTGATTTTAATATTTTATTATTTCTTATTCTGTTGACTTCTTGAATATCCTTTTCTGATTGCGTAATAGATTCATTATCGTTTTCATCTATATTATTTATTCCTTTTTCTTTGTCTAGTTTATCTAATCTGTTGGAAATTGATTTTAATATTTCATTCGTAGGAAATTTAATTTCTCTAGTTATTGGTTTAAAGATTGGTGATGTTACAGATGAAAAAGGGTGTTGGGTGAACGATTTATCTTGGCTGAACATTTGGATATCATTATTATTTATTTTATTATCTATATGATCAATTTGCCTGGATATAGTGTGTAATAATTGATTTTGATAATTGTTTTGTTCATAAACTGATTTAATATCTTGCATAACTACTGGGTCAGTGTTGATTTTATTAGCTCCAGTTTTAAAAGGTCTGGCTATTATTTGTCGATCATGCGTGCCTATTTTAAGATCTTTTAATGGTGGATGGATAAATTTGACTTTATTTCCATCAGTTTGTTCCCATATTTGACTTAGTGATGAACTTGTATTGATTGTTTTAAAGGGGTAATTAATGTTATGTGCTATAGAATATGTTTCAAACCATACGAAGAATGAGATATTTAATTCTTTTAGTTTCATACAATTATACCATTTTTCTCTGTAGTCTATTGTTTGTTGTTTAGTAAATGTTTGAAAATACCAATTTCGTTTTTCATTGTTTTTTATTGAATAAAATTCTTCTTTAATATATTGTTTATTAATTTCATATTCTTTTGTAATTACATTGATTTCTCGAAAATCCGATTGAGTAGGTGATGTTGGGTACATATTGGGTACAGCTATTGGTGATTTGAATTTTATCGAATTGTCTTGTTTTTCGTTTTGGTTTATACTTTCTGTTTCTGAGTCCGTACTGGCTTGTTCGGATCGGAATCCAGAGCAAGAATGTCTTGAAGGATATGAGCTAGATGGTCTTGAATAATATGAACTAATTCTTGGTGGAAGTGGATCTCTGAATGATCCAAATTGTAATAATATTTTTCCGTCTTTTTGTTCAGTGATTTTTGTAATATTTGTTTTGTTCGAAATTTCTTATTGGTTGTGTAATTTCGATTTTCCATTGATCTAGGATAGTTATTTCATTCCATTTTAATTTTTTAGGTGTATAAGTAGCGCTTGGTGTATCTTTGCTAAGAACTGTTAATATAGTAGTTTCTCCTTTATTATCTTGTAGTAAACATCTAGGATTAAATTCAGATGTTGAAAGTTTAAAATAGATTCGATACATTAATAGATATCCATGTCGTTCATTTTGAAATTTTATTTCTGGTAAATGAACGTTTAGTACTAGAGTATTAAGTATGGTTGGATCTTGTAAACTTACTTGAAAATTAGGTGCGCAATTGAAATAAATGGCTCCATTATGTAAATTGGATTGTATTGCTCCTAATAGTGAATCTTCGAATTTTAATAAGGTATTATCTCTTAATAGCATAAGTATAGGTGAATCGATACCCGTTCTTGTGAGTGGTTTTATTGCTATTTGGATTAGTCCAAAATGGATATAATTAAGTTTCTTTTGTCTGTATTTTTCTACAGAAACGTATGATAATAGTTTAATTTCTTCAAATTCATTTTGGAGAGATAGTGTTTGTTCGTGATCTTTTATTGCATATGCTGTTTTAAAGTCAAAAGTACCAATTTGATATATATTTTCAGGATTAACCTTTGGTAATTTATTGTTGGCTAATTCATTAAAAGAGGTTATTTTTGACATTACTTCTCTTGAATTAATTGTTAAACTGAATGCAGAACTTGCTTGTTTTTGTTTAAAAAAATTTCTAATCGAGGATGCCATAACTTTAATCTAGGGATAAACACATGCTAAAAAGATACTAACCCGTTTCTAGGTTGACACAGCTGTGGCTTACCAACGGTCTCACTGCCTTCTTCAGGGCTTGCTGCCTGGAACACCTACAGGGATTGTGTTTTGTAGAAAAGGTGGGGATCTGTTTAGATGGGTTTATTCTATCTTAAACTTACGGAAATCTTTCGATTTGAAAACGTTTTAAAGAAAACTTTTGCAAAATTTTGCATTGATTTATTTAAAATCGTTTTGGTCTGATACCATAAAATTTTAATTTTTTATTTATTTTTAATTAATACTTGAAAATACAAGGTGTTTGAAAGATTACAAAGTGATTATAACTTAAAACTTTAAAAAATTTTAGAGAGAAGCTAGAGCGTTTTTTAGTGAGAGAAAGGGTGATTGATTGCTCGTGTTTTGTTTGATGATGGTATATCTTCTTTTATAGGAGAATGAAGCGAATAATATTTTGGTACGTGTCGTCTGATAAACGGTGCCGACACTTGATGTTGAGTGCGTAGATACGTGTCTTCGTGTTAATGGTGCCGACACTTTGAGCGCGTGTCGTCGGTGAATAGTAGTGAACAGTGCCAAGTGAACAGTGCCATTGTGGGTCCCTTTGGTCTTGTTGATAAGTGTCTTCCTTTATCGGATGGCTGTTGAATAGATATACTCTTTATTTTATTTTACGAGTATAGACAAGCAGGTATATTAAATGCAAAAGTTCAAAATAAAATACAACCTCGACCGCTGTTCTCTATCCAATATCCAAAAATACTTCCACCTCACCCAAGAACTGCAAAATACGGTCCAATCCGTATCCAAATCAATACCTCTTTTTTTACCTAGCCAACTCCCAAAAGTTATTTTACCACAAGAAAAACCAAGTCAACCAATACCAATCCCAGAAAGTCCAACTCAATCTGCCAGTTCCTCTGGCTCAAAAAACAAAAAAAACAAGCCATCAAAAGCTACCCTCAAACAGTTACTCGCTACACTCGCTCAACAAATGGAGTCCTCCGACGAGGATGACAATATGCAAGAAGACGACCCCTTTGGCGGTCCACTAGGACAAGACCCGTACGAAGAAGAATAAAAAAAAAAAAAAAAAAAAAAACCTAATCATGGTATTATAGCTTTTCACTTTTGTATATTCTAGTAGGCTCTGATACCATAAAATTTTAATTTTAATTTTTTTTTAATTAATACTTGAAAATACAAGGTGTTTGAAAGATTACAAAGTGATTATAACTTAAAACTTTAAAAAATTTTAGAGAGAAGCTAGAGCGTTTTTTAGTGAGAGAAAGGGTGATTGATTGCTCGTGATCTTTTATTGCATATGCTGTTTTAAAGTCAAAAGTACCAATTTTATATATATTTTCAGGATTAACCTTTGGTAATTTATTGTTGGCTAATTCATTAAAAGAGGTTATTTTTGACATTACTTCTCTTGAATTAATTGTTAAACTGAATGCAGAACTTGCTTGTTTTTGTTTAAAAAAATTTCTAATCGAGGATGCCATAACTTTAATCTAGGGATAAACACATGCTAAAAAGATACTAACCCGTTTCTAGGTTGACACAGCTGTGGCTTACCAACGGTCTCACTGCCTTCTTCAGGGCTTGCTGCCTGGAACACCTACAGGGATTGTGTTTTGTAGAAAAGGTGGGGATCTGTTTAGATGGATTTATTCTATGAGTATATTCTAGTAGAAATTGTTTATCGTTATCTTTGGTTATTACGTTAATTAATTTACAATTGCATAAATTATCTGATAATTCTTGTGATTCGGTAGAGGTATCACTTGAATTTTCTATATCATTTATTGAATGTTCGCTGCTACTTTCTTTTTCTAGTTCAGAATCAGATATTAATAATCTAGTTAGTTTATCTTGAATATCTGGTTGATCTTGGAATATTTCATTTATTTTTTTCTTCATCTTACATTCTGTTGACCTATGTCCGGGACGTTTACAATTCCAGTAGACAATTTTTTTGTTTATTAAATGGCTTGGATTTATTATTATTCTTTGAATAATAGTTGTTGGTTGGTTTTTTGAAATTTTTATATTTTTGGTAGGGTTTATTATAATTATTATTATGTCTATGCATTCTTCTTTGTTTATATTTTATTTGTTTAATTCTTGATGGTGGATTAGGTTTATTATAACCATATTTTTCACAGAATGAACCCATGGTTAATCTGAATTTAAACTTATCATTTCGCTTACTATCCTTTTGTTCTTGACATATTGCTAATCCTTCTTTTTTAATGAATGCAATTAATTGGCCATACGTAATTGTGCTCCAATTAATAGGTTGTCCTCCAGAATAATCCTTTAATTTATTGATTATTCTTTCTCCTAAGAAAGATGGTAATCCTGAGATAAATCGTTCTTTCCAAAATGGTTGATTACAATCTCGTCTTTGGAATATGTTTGTAATAAAAATATCTTTATACCATTTGAAGTCGCCTAATGTTGGACATCTTAAATTTGTTAGTATAATTTTCTTACTTTCTAATTCTTCATTTGGGTTTCCTACAAAATGCATTGTTAAAGTGTAAATTAACACTTCTACAGCATTTTGATGTTCTATTTCTTCGTAGAGACCTTCGTCATCTTCTACTCGTTTGATTTCAACGTGGTTAATAATTGAATCTTGTGTGATTGTATCTAAAGAATTATCCCACCAATATTTTAATGCTCCGTTAAATCCGGATATTAATAATACACATGCTTGTTTATCAGTGTTATTTCTAGCTTTATATTCTATAGCGGCCATTCCCATTTCTTGAAATAGATTCATTGTTTCGTATTCTAATCGTCCATCTATATTCCATTCATATATGCCTTCGCCGGTATATACATTATTAGAGAATTTATGATGTTCTTCAAATAATAAATCTGGTGGAGTATGACGTGGATAATAGGGTTTATTTGATTTTAATATTTTATTATTTCTTATTCTGTTGACTTCTTGAATATCCTTTTCTGATTGCGTAATAGATTCATTATCGTTTTCATCTATATTATTTATTTATTTTTCTTTGTCTAGTTTATCTAATCTGTTGGAAATTGATTTTAATATTTCATTCGTAGGAAATTTAATTTCTCTAGTTATTGGTTTAAAGATTGGTGATGTTACAGATGAAAAAGGGTGTTGGGTGAAAGATTTATCTTGGCTGAATATTTGGATTTCATTATTATTTATTTTATTATCTATATGATCAATTTGCCTGGATATAGTGTGTAATAATTGATTTTGATAATTGTTTTGTTCATAAACTGATTTAATATCTTGTAGTAAACATCTAGGATTAAATTCAGATTTTGAAAGTTTAAAATAGATTCGATACATTAATAGATATCCATGTCGTTCATTTTGAAATTTTATTTCTGGTAAATGAACGTTTAGTACTAGAGTATTAAGTATGGTTGGATCTTCGTTATTATATTCTCTATAACTTCTTCTCATTTTAGCATCAAATTCAATTCCTTTATATCTGATTTCCACATACCTTTGCTCCGGAAGAATTTCATCTTCTTTATTCCCTCATTTAGTATCCCATTCGACTCTACTATATATATTGGAAAAAAGTCTGCTAAATCCCAGATCTATGGAGAGGCCCAGACTAATCCTCTGGGGATGTACCACCAACAGGTTAAGCGTACATCCGAGTTTACAAAATGGGGCCTAGACATTAGCCCCATATCCCATTTGAGCACAAAGGAGATAGTTTGTTTCCAGAGAGCTTCGAATCCAAGGAGATAATTCTCAACTCATTCTCAAGAGTGCACTACCATTGGACCACCACCCTTGTAATTAAATTGTGGCAAGTTAAAAGCAGAAAAGATTCATTATTTAATAATTTTAAACTAATCTAATGTAAATAGTTGGCTACCCAAAAAGAAAAGAGTCTATCAAGATCACGAGCTCAAGTATTAGCAAGGGAGAAGCGGTAAATTTACTTACTTTGATCCTCCGTATGAGGAAATTATAGGCATAAAACGTAAAATTTTTTTATTACATAAACAAATTAAACAATTTAAATGATTATGCCCACATGGGCGTGGTCGAGTGGTAGTGGGGAGGTGAGATTGTTCCACCAAAGGGGAATACGGGTTCGATTCTCCCCTCTGCGCTGGTGCTCGAAATATTTTATCACGACCATGTGTGGAAGCTGGTACTGGGCTCCGGCCCAGTTGAAAATCCGTGAGGAGGCTTTGTCAGTTGGGCCAACTCACTCTAGGCAATAGTCAGAAGGCGCGAAGTCTTACTGGTTTGGTATGTGGTAGCCAGTCTCCATCTCTCCTGTAGGATGTCGATCGGACAGCCTAAATTATCAAAAAAAAAGAAAGAAAAAAACTTAAATGATTGGCATAAAGATAAGATAATAATCAAAGAAAGTTGACCCTTGATTCTCTCTTCCTGGTTTTTGCTTTTGACTTCTGACACGGCGAATACAGAATTTTGAATGACTCTTTTTAATTTTCTTTTCTTTCGTTTTTGTTGCTTACGGTAGGGTTACTCAAGAAAAATCCTAAAGAAAAAGTTATGTTCTTCTCTTACATAGAGACTTGCCAACATGGAAAAGTCAAAACTCAAAAGCTAGATAAAAACTATGATCATGTCGGCACATCGATAAGCTTTGGCTTTGTAGTGGATATGACCATGAACCTACATGATGGATTCATTTGGATTATGGTGATGTTTAAGCTAATGATGGCTCATCGCATGCTGTCCATAATGTTTTGACTCTTGGCCGTGAGTTTTACCATTAACATGGTAGATGATCGTCCGTCCGCACGATTATTTCTGATAATGAATATGTGTTATGAAAATAATCGTGGTGTGATAAACAGACCGTTCGAGATAAAGATGAGGACATACGAATCGGTGATGCTGTTATCTTTCAACTGACCAATGACTTGATAGGTGGCTATAACGCCGCGACGGTGGGATATAAATGTTGCGGTAATGATGATCTTCTTCGATCGTTCGTAGTGCACACTTTGCTCAATCATTGAAATATTACATGTTTCTCGATCTGCTTTCTAGCCGACGAGACCAAAGGTTTGTCCGTTTAGTATATATATATTTTTTTTTAAATCCTTCTATTTCTATAATTTTTCTATTTCCAAATATTGTATTGGATTTAAGACAAAAAGAATTTCGAATTGAAGGCAGTTTATGATATTTCCAAAAAAGAAGAAGAGAAAAACAACAAAATTATACTTTCTTTACCAAACTCGATCGATTTTGTTTTATTTTTACAAAATGCTATTATTATTATTATTATTATTATTATTATTATTTTATTTATATAACTGATAAAATGTAATTTATAAATTATAATGTACATATAGAGCATGCTATTTCATTAATCTTACGAAAAAATATATATTACACTAATTTGTTTTATAAACGCTAGGAGTTGATGGGACGATCGACCAAGATCAATCACAACCATATCATGAGAAGTCTCCTCAAAGTCGTCGTATCATGACGCATGACGCATTCCTTTGCGTATCCCGTAGAAATCACAACCGTATCGTGAGAAGCAAGCTGGGGTCACCACTGAAAGTATACAAAGGATCGACAACAAGACTACCTTGGGCCTAAGTATTTATACAACAACACAAAGCCCATTTAACCAACGAGGCCCAATTCAACATAAAGATCTAGAAAAGAAGACTTGTCTTCCTCAACACAACAAAAGAACAGTACGGGAGAGACATGGCCAAAAAGTCAAGGAGAGTTAGATTAACGACAGATGTTACAAGACCCTAGACTAAGGGAAAACCCTAGAAGATTTCTCTGGTTGTATAAAATGAAGAAATGGTGTAATTTCTCAAGGTGTGGAAGAAACAATCGTTTTTCTCTCTAAGTTAAGAAGTTCTTCTTCTTCATATTTCTTCTGTTTATTCACATGGTATCAGAGCCTTTCTAAACCTTAACAGGTGCTGTAATGGCAGAGGCTCTCGATCCTTACCCTTTTCCGTCTAATCTCCATGTTTCTAGTTCTGTCACCCTAAAACTCAACGATAGCAATTATCTTCTTTGGAAAGTTCAGTTTGAGTCTCTTCTTCGCAGTCAAAAGCTCCTTGGGTTTGTCACCGGTCAAGTGACCGCTCCGGCAGAAACAGTCACTGCCACCGTCAACAATGAAGTCGTGGTGTCGCCGAATCCAGCATACGAAGCTTGGATGTGTACTGACCAGCTCATCAAGTCCTGGATCTACGGTACACTAACTGAGGAAGTCCTTGGTTACGTTCACAGTCTAGCCACATCTCATGATGTTTGGCTCTCTTTGGCAGACAACTTTAACCAGAGCTCCATTGCTCGGGAGTTTGATTTGCGTCGTCGTCTTCAGCTACTCTCAACTCGAGGCAATGATTTTCAGGTATATGTCCGAGAGTTTCGAGCTACTTGTGATCAGCTTAGCTCCATTGGAAAGCCAGTCGAAGAATCTATGAAAATCTTCACCTTTCTCAATGGGTTAGGCCGAGAATATGATCCGGTCTCAACAGTAATTCAGTGCTCTATGTCTCGTCTTCCGGCACCTACTTTCAGTGAGGTGGTGTCGGAGATTACTGGTTTCCACGCTCGTCTTCAGTCGTATGAATCTCCGGCGGATGTCACTCCCTTCGCTGCCTTCCAAACTCAGAGATTTGGTTACAACAATCAAGGGCAGCGTGGTCGTGGTGGATTTTCATGTCGTGGAAGAGGTCGCGGTGGTTTCTCCACTCGTGGTAGAGGCTTTTCGCAGCAAGTTAACACCTCTGGTTGGAATCATTCTCAGAATTCCAGTGGATCGACAAACACAAGACCAGTTTGTCAGATATGTGGCCGTGTTGGTCACTCTGCCTTGAAATGCTGGAATCGTTTTGATAATACATACCAGAGTGATGATGCTCCTCAAGCGCTTGCAACTCTTCGTGTGTCTGATGCTTCGGGTCATGAGTGGTTTCCTGATTCTGGTGCCTCTGCACACATCACTTCAACAACAACTCAACTCAAGACTTCCGAGCCATACTCTGGATCTGAAACGGTAATGGTTGCTGATGGTGCTTACCTTCCCATCACACATGTTGGTTCCAGTGTCCTTAACACCACCACAGGTAGTATTCCTCTTATTGATGTCCTCGTGTGTCCATCAATGCAGAAGTCCTTGTTGTCAGTCTCCAAATTATGTGATGATTACCCATGTGGTGTGTTTTTTGATGCTAATGATGTGTATGTTATCGATCTCACTACTCAGAAAGTGGTGACAAAGGGACCACGCCGTGAAGGGCTTTATGTGTTGGAGAGTCCGAAGTTTGAGGCCTTCTACTCCAATCGGCAGTGTGCAGCTAGTGATATGGTGTGGCACCACCGTCTCGGTCATGCAAATTTCCAAATTCTTCAACTTCTTCAAGGCAACAAGGCAATTTCAGTTAATAAATGTAGTAGTCCTTCTGTATGTGAATCATGTCAAATGGGCAAAAGTACTCAACTCCCTTTTTCTTCTTCAGAGACTAGTGTCTTGGAACCCCTAGATCGAATCCATTGTGATCTTTGGGGTCCATCTCCGGTTGTATCCGTTCAAGGTTTCAAGTATTATGCGGTTTTAGTGGACAACTTCTCTCGGTACTCATGGTTCTTCCCTCTCAAATTGAAATCTGATTTTGTGGATGTGTTTATTGCCTTTCAAAAGCAAGTTGAAAACCAATTTGGAAAAAAAATCAAAGTTTTCCAAAGTGATGGTGGAGGAGAGTTTGTCAACAATCGGTTCAAAAGTCATCTACAGAATCATGGGATTACACACTTATTATCATGTCCATCCACTCCTCAACAAAACGGCATCGCCGAGAGGAAGCATCGACATCTAACGGAGTTGGGCTTATCTATGCTCTTTACAAGCAAAACCCCTTTAAAATTCTGAGTGGAAGCATTTCATTCAGCAAACTTTATTAGTAATCTACTTCCTTCTGTTTCTCTCAAGAAGAAAAGCCCCTATGAGCTTTTGTTTAACAAGCAACCCAACTACTCATTTCTACGGGTCTTTGGTTCAGCTTGCTACCCGTGTCTTCGCTCCTACGGACAACACAAGTTCGAGCCACGATCACTTCAATGTGTTTTCTTGGGTTATCAGCCTCAATACAAAGGATATCGCTGTTTCTACCCACCTACCGGTCGCGTATACATAAGTCGCCATGTCATTTTTGACGAGTCTTGTTTTCCTTTTGTTGACCGCTATAACGATTTTACTACTCGACATACTTCAAGCTTATTACAAGCATGGCAATCAGCTGATTCCTATGTCCCTATATGTCGTGAGCTCCCCACTATTCCACGACAAATTGTGGAGTATCCTCAACAGGAGGATGGCTTGGCTTCTCCAACTGTCTCGGCACCTTCGTCACCATCAGCAGAGGTTACTATACCTCAAATTATCAGACCTGAGGCCCCAATGGTACCTGATGAAGAAGCACTGTTAGTCTCTGGTTCGATAACACATACACATCCAATGATTACTCGCTCTCGGGCTGGTATTCATAAGCCTAATCCCAGGTATGCTCTTGTTGCTAGAAAAACTATCCCATCTCTGCCTAAAACCATTGCCGAAGCCTTAAGTCATCCTGGGTGGAAACAAGCCATGATTGAGGAATTGGAGTCTATTTATCAAAATCACACGTGGTCTTTGATTCCCGCTACACAAGAAATGAATGTTTTAGGCTGTCGATGGGTGTTTACTGTCAAACTCAATGCTGATGGAACTGTGCAAAAGCTTAAAGCTCGCCTTGTTGCAAAGGGGTTCAATCAAGAAGAGGGAATAGACTTCAATGAAACATACAGTCCCGTGGTAAGAACTTCTACTATTCGAATTGTTCTAACTGTCGCGACTGCAAAAGGATGGGATATTACTCAACTCGATGTGAAGAATGCCTTTCTTCATGGTGATCTTCACGAGCATGTTTTTATGATACAACCTCCGGGATTTGAAGATGTTACTCATCCGCATCATGTATGTTCTCTCAAGAAGGCACTATATGGCCTTAAGCAAGCTCCTCGCGCATGGTTTGATAAATTCAGTACATTTCTTCTTGAATATGGATTCGAGTGTAGCAGGGCAGATCCATCTCTCTTTGTCTACCATCACAATGGCGATACTATGATTCTCCTTTTATATGTTGATGATATTTTGTTGACTGGCTCCAATCCAACTCAGTTTCGGTCACTGATTTCTGATCTTCACAGTCATTTTGCAATGAAGGATTTGGGTAATCTTCATTACTTCTTGGGAATTCAAGCTCATGCTCATCCGCAAGGCCTATTCCTCTCTCAGTCCAAGTATACCGAGGAGATCCTACATCATGCTAACATGTCCACCTGCAACGCTACACACACTCCTCTGCCTCTTCGGCTTGATCAAACATTTCAAGACACACGACCTTTTTCTGATCCATCTTATTTTCGAAGTCTTGCCGGCAAACTTCAGTATCTTACTATCACCCGACCAGATATTCAATTTGCGGTGAATTTCATCTGTCAACGAATGCATTCTCCTACCGAGTCTGATTTTGCATTGTTGAAACGTGTTCTTCGGTACCTCCGCGGAACATCTACTATGGGTCTTCATATCTCCAATAACAGTGATTTGTCTCTTCTCTCCTATAGTGACAGTGACTGGGCAGGTTGCAAGGACACTCGCCGCTCTACAACTGGTTTTTGTGCCTTACTTGGCATTAATGTTATCTCGTGGTCTGCCAAACGTCAACCCACCGTGTCCCGATCCTCCACGGAAGCTGAGTATCGAGCTCTTGCAACAACCGCATCTGAGTTGGCTTGGATCTCTGCTGTTCTCCGTGATCTGCGAATTCATCAGCCTCAACCGGCTGTTCTCTGTTGTGACAATCAATCCGCTGTTCAACTCTCTGCCAATCCGGTGCTCCACAATCGATCTAAGCATATTGATGTCGACTATCATTATGTCCGTGAACGTGTTGCTCTTGGTGTCCTTGTGATTCAACATATTTCAGCGGCCTTTCAACTCGCTGACATTTTTACAAAGTCTCTTCCGCGACGAATGTTTCAGGAACTTCGCAGCAAACTGAATGTTGGACCTCCTCCCACCATCAGTTTGAGGGGGGATGAAAGTATACAAAGGATCGACAACAAGACTACCTTGGGCCTAAGTATTTATACAACAACACAAAGCCCATTTAACCAACGAGGCCCAATTCAACATAAAGATCTAGAAAAGAAGACTTGTCTTCCTCAACACAACAAAAGAACAGTACAGGAGAGACATGGCCAAAAAGTCAAGGAGAGTTAGATTAACGACAGATGTTACAAGACCCTAGACTAAGGGAAAACCCTAGAAGATTTCTCTGGTTGTATAAAATGAAGAAATGGTGTAATTTCTCAAGGTGTGGAAGAAACAATCGTTTTTCTCTCTAAGTTAAGAAGTTCTTCTTCTTCATATTTCTTCTGTTTATTCACAACCACTGTCTCACGCACTTCAAGATTCACTTCTCACAAATTGGTTCGAAATTTCGTAACGAATTTTGAGGCTTCACCCGTCGCATGCACCTGGCTCAATTCTCTATAGTAGAACACTGGAATTCAAAGTTCATTTAAGATCTTAATATTCGGTCTTGTCTTCCTTTATTGAAACAGTATTTTTATTTCGCAAAAGGGCCCCCTTTGTAATGTCTAATTTCTGTTTCAATGCAATTAATCATTAAATAAAAAAGGATTATCTAAAAAGCCGAGTGTTCATATGTAAAGTCAGCAAGCGAATAATTCCTATAAGATATGCCAACAAAAGTAACCAATATATATATATATATATTTTTTAACAATAACCAAAAGATTTTTGTTAGCGGAGAAGCTTCTTCTATATAAAGAGCCATTGGCTTTCTTTCCCAAACCAAACGAAAACCATAGAAACAAAGATTACACACAAAACCAAAACACATTTTCTCTTCTTTGGTCTTCAATGGCTCAAAACTATAAGAATACAAGAATCGCTCTAAAGGCTTTTGAAATGGTCGATAAGATGTATGGTAAGTCCCAGAAAATAAGCCAAACCACATGTTTCTACTCAATACTTCAGTGGTGCACATCCTTTTATTGACCAAGCTGATCGGTTTGAGAAACCGAAAGAACGGGCGATTAGCTGCGACAAGGCGTTCCAGCTCTATGGAGGGGTGCTTATAAAGGAATTTCGTAATTAAGTAGGCTAATTAAAACTCGAATTATGTTGAAGTGTCAATGTAAGTTATAATAGATTAAAGTGTGATAGTTTTTATTGCTGCGTTTGGAATAAGTATATGGCATATGTGCTATAACGGTTTTCATTTTAAAATAAGGTTTAGATCACAACCAAGTGTTTGGATCTGCAATGTATACAAAGTAATATAAGTTGAAGCTTATGTAAGATAAAATGTTACGGTGTTATATGCTCTTACAAAAGTTTATAAGCATGTATAAACTACGTTACAAATGAAACACTATAATCTTCCTTACCACAAGCATATGCAGTTATTAAAGTAGTAAACTGGAACGAAATACACTTTTTTTTTGCCAACTTCACATTTAAATTTGATCAAACCCTAACTGATTTTCCAGATCGGAGGAGAAAAGTTTATAAAATCAGCAAATCTAATTCTAGACTTACGAGCCATGCAATCCGCCTGAGAGTTCAAACTACGTGGAATCAAACACAAAGAATAAATTTGTAAACCTACTCCGAAGCAAGCATAAGTGCTCGTCCAATAGGTTAAGGTTTGGCCACAAGATAGGGCCTGAGAAATCTTGATCAACTTCGAGCATAAGGGCTTTCAGATCTTCTGAATGTAAAGGGGAAATATTTTGTCTCCAAATTAAAGGATACACACCTAAAACTCAAGGCTACGTGAATGAATCTAATTAAATCATCATTTGTAAGCTAAGCCAAACAAATGTTCAAACTGTTACTTAAATACAACATCATTTACAAGGTTTTATTATGAGCACTTGTCATAAATTCAAATATTATATATTTTGTTTCCATATACAGTTTAAGTAGTAAACTAGACCAAAAGACACAACTGCATGTCGTAATTCATAGCATATGCATCGAGGACATCGAAGCAGAAGGACCTTTCAACCGTTGAAGTGGAGACAAATATTGATAAAAGGATTGAGAATAGTAAAATATTTATTGTTTATCTAGTTAACCACAACAAATTTCTACTTAAAGGTGATAAATTTGACTGTTTTGTTGATATGAACAGAAGAACGTGCTCATGTGGAAAGTATGATTTGTTAAAAAATTCTTGTAGATACGTCATTAAAGCAACTTTTTTTGTAGACAAGAGAATACATCCACTCACTCATAAAATGTATACTATTGCTGCACGAAGAGCAACTTATGAAGAATGCATTAATCCAATAGATGTTCATGAAGATGCATAGCGTGTCCCGGTGGATGTTGAACATGCCCAAGTTCTACCACCTGATACATGAAAAGGAGCTGGTATACATGGAAAACGAAGACACAAAACAGTCGAAAACAAGATACGATCGTCACAAAGATCACAACGGTCTAAGATACATAAGTGCAGTCGGTGTGGTATTGAAGGTCACAAGAAAACGACATGTGATATAACAATATATACATTTGTTCTCTCTGTTTTAATTTAATTTCTTTTGCTTTCCTCGTTTGTTTAGGTTTGATTTACCAGCCATTTGTTCTCTGTGTATCACCAACTACCATCGTTTGTGTTTTTCTTCATGTCTCTTGTTTTAAAGTTTTCTGCATTGTACTTATGGTTTGTGGGTTATTTGAAGCTGCTGTTTTTAGTTAAAGGATTAAGGTTATCATTAGCATATAATTGACAACATGTATAAAATTGTTGACATATAGAGGCTAAGGAAGAAAATATACAGAGCGTATTTCTTTTTCAGATTGAATTTGCACGCTGTGTTTTGTCGACAAAAACTCCAATATACCAAAACGCAACACTTCATTAAATCTCATATACGACCAAAAAATGAAAACAACGATCTTACTGTTACAAAAGTCAAAAAAATGATACTTACAAATAAATGTGAGTAAATTTTTGTGGAGTCCACCATCACTATGTATACACAGTAACTTATCTTCTTAACTCTATATATACGAACGTTTTCGTTCGATTGTAAACATAACTTATAACTTCACAACTTCAATAAAATCAAAATCTCTCTTTCGCTTCTTTATATTATCAGTATCCCGATCTATTACCGGGTATAATATTTTTGTCTTTATTAATATTTATCTTTATGATAAATTATATTTCTTTTTATAACACGTTATCAGCACGATCATTCTTCATTATAACTAAACATATATTCATAATATATACCCTACCATAGCAGGCGAAATAAAAAATGGCAAGCGTTGAAAATCTTAAGATCCCCATTCTCAAAATTACTGGAGCGAACTACATAGCATGGACCACCGATGTGGAACTCCATCTAGAGTCGAAAAAATTATCCGACACAATAAAAGAAGGGAACAACTCTCCTGCCGAAGATAAGGCAAAATCGATAATTTTCTTAAGAAAACATCTAGATGAGAATGTGACGCATGATTATGCGGGCATAAAAGACCCAACAGAGCTGTGGCAAGCTCTAAAGGAAAGGTTTGACAACCAGAGGGAAATAACTCTCCCTCATGCCTTAGAGGAGTGGAAAAACCTGAGATTTCAGGATTTTGAGAAAGTGGATGAATATAATTCCGCTATTTTGAGAATAGTCTCACAATTGAAATTTTGTGGTAAGCCTGTCTCCGAAGCAGAGATGCTCGAGAAGACTTACCTCACTTTTCATAAAGAACACCGTATCCTGCAAGAACTTTATAGAAGTCGCAGATACAAAAGGTTCTCTGAGCTAATTGTGACTCTCATATTAGCGGAAAAGAATTGTGAACTTCTCATAAAAAAACCACAACTCTCGACCTACGGGAACTAGATCACTCCATGAAGTGAATGCCACATATGTGAGGAATCCCGAGAGAAAAAGTCAAACCTATCGGGGTCGTGGTCGTCGATTTAATCGCGGACGTGGAAGAACTTACAACCCAAAAGGGAGGGGATCGTACAAATGGGTCCGACCTGAATATACTCATAAAGGGAAAGAAACCCAAGAGAATTCCACCAATAAGCGTGAGAATAACTGTTACAGATGTGGGTCAAAAGGACATTGGGCCCATGTATGCCGAACCCCTCAACATCTTTGTAAGTTATACCAATAGTCCACTAAAGGAAAAGGGAAGGAAGTGAACCTCATGGAACACTTTGAGGGTACATCGTACCTCGAATCCCCCGACTTTGCGAATAATTTCGATGAGACCGCTCTTGCGGATAACTGAAATGCTTGTAGTAAGACCACTGAATAGTCTCGAGTAATGCCATGTATAATTATTACATTTCAGTTTTAAAATGAATAAATGTTTTTTTTTAAAACAATCTAATGCATAATTATTGTGTGTTTTCTATGAATGATTTTTTTTGTTTTCTTTATTGATGTTTATGTTGATTACAGAAATGAATCACAATACGAATGGAACAATATCCAAGGAAAATATTTTAGAAATTTGTATACCAGATAGTGGAACAACGCACACTATTCTGAGACACAAGAGATTTTTCTCTGTGTTAAAACCAACAAAAATGATTGTTGACACAATATCGGGTCCTACAGACTTGATTGAGGGAACAGGCAAAGCCAACTTTATGTTGCCTAATGGAACAAAATTTTCCATAAATAACGCCTTGTATTCTCCAAATTCTAAAAGGAATTTGTTAAGTTTCAAAGACATATACCTTCAAGGATATGAAACTCAGTCTGCAACTGAGGATGAAAAGAAGTATATGTACATAACTTCTGATAAATTGGGAAAAAGTTATATTGGAAAAGTTCCAAGAACTCCCTTCTGGTTTGCATCATACTTATATATTTGCAATAGAATCGCATCTTGTGATCAAAAGAAATCCAGAGAATTTAATATTATGGCATAATCGCCTTGGTCACCCAGGCACATCGATGATGCGAAAGATCGTAGAAAGCTCACATGGTCATTCGATGAAAATCCAGGAGATTTATCATAGAAGTAAAATGACATGTGATGCATGTTCTCTAGGAAAATTGATCATAAGGTCATCGCCAACCAAAATCAATAATGAATCACCAAAATTCCTTGAACGAATTCAAGGGGATATTTGTGGACCAATACATCCACCATGTGGACCATTCCACTATTTTATGGTGTTAATTGACGCATCCAGCAGATGGTCACATGTTTGTCTATTATCATCTCGAAATATTGCATTTGCGAGATTTCTAACTCAGATAATCAAACTGCGAGCACATTTTTCTGATTATCCCATTATCGAGTTAGACTAGACAACGCTGGTGAATTCACATCCCAAGCATTCAACGATTATTGTATGGTAACGGGGATTGAAGTTGAACATTCTGTAGCACATGTTCACACACAAAATGGTTTGGCTGAATCATTAATTAAACGTCTGCAACTCATTGCAAGGCCATTGATCATGAGATCAAAACTTCCAACCTCTGTATGGGGACATGCCATTTTTCATGCAGAAGCACTCATTCGAATAAGACCAAATGCGTACCATAAGTATTCCCCACTACAGTTAGCATTTGGTCGAGAACCAAATATTTCCCATCTAAGAATTTTTGGTTGTGCGGTTTACGTGCCTATAGCACCACCACAACGTACAAAGATGGGACCACAAAGAAGGTTGGGAATATATGTTGGTTGTGATTCTCCATCACTTATACGATACCTAGAACCACAGACTGCACTACAAGAAAAAAAAGTTTTTGCGACCACCAAAATAGTCCCAAAATGGTCGCAAATGACTCATTTGCGACCATTTTGGGACTAAAAAAAGTAATCGTAAATATTTCGTCGCAAAATAAAGTGGTCACAAAACAGTCGCTCTTTTGCGACTAATATGTGACACACATTATCAGTCTTAATTTACAGACTGATTTGCGACTACTTTTTAAAAAAATAATAAAAAAACAAAAAAAAAATTTCAAATTTTTTATTTTATTTATTAATTTAATTAATTTACAAAAAAAAAGAAAAAATGAAAAAAAAAAAGAAGATCAAAGATCTTCTCCTCGCCAATCTGCTCGTCCGCCTGGCCTCAATACTACCGCCGATCTGCTCCTCCGCCTGATCTCAATACCCCTGCCGATCTTCTCTTCGCCGAACTACCCATCGCCGAACCACCCATCGCCGAACCACCTATCGAATATCGAAGATCTTCTCCTCGCCAAACCACCCATCGGAGCAACCACCACGCGAGGCACGAACCAATTGGAGCAACCACCACGCAGCCCAACACCACCGCCGCCGAGAAGAAACCTCCGCCGCAGTCCAACACCACCGCCGTCGGATCTGGAAAAAAAATAGAGAGTTGTAAATCAATTAAAACCTTTGGAAGAAGAAGAGAAAAGGTTTAAATCGCAAGAGAAGAGAAGAAGAAGAAGAGAAGAAGAAGAAGATCGTAGGAAGGAGAGAGAAAAAGAAAAGAAAAATAAATTAAAAATAAAATAAAAAATAAAACAGTTTAAATCCTCCACCGTTAGATTAAATTAATCAACGGTGGAGGATCTCGATCTTCGTCGCAAGGAACTAGCCAATGAGAAGCTTTCATTATTTTTGTCATTTGGTCGCAAATTAGTCGCAAATTTGAGACTTTTTGTGACTACTATTAAAAAAATCGTCTGGGGTTGCTAAACGGTCACAAATTTGGGACTATTTTGTGACAATAAAAAATCTTTACCCTAAACCTTAAACTTTAAGAACCTAAAAAGTTTGAATATGACTTTACAATGATTTTGTGTATATAGCAGTTCAAAAATATGTTAAAACTTAAAAATAAATAAATTTTGAGATAATTTTTATCTTTCAAAATCATTCCTTATAAAACACATGTAACACTTAATAGATGTTATGATTAGATTGAAATTTTTGTAAATGTTATATTTTTTTTGTTTATTATTTGATGTTTATATGTAAGATCTAGTTTACAATTTAAAATTTAGAGTTTATGATTAAGGGTTAGAGGTTTAGGGCTTATAATTTAGGATTTATAAAATGAACATATTAAAAACATTGTAAGTGTTGAATTTTTTGTATATTATTTGATGTTTATGTGTAAAATTTTGTTTACAATTTAAGATTTAGATCAAGTTTATGATTAAGGGTTAGAGGTTTAGGGTTTAGGGTTAATAATTTGTGGTTTGAGTTTAGAATTGATTGATTTATATAAAAAACAAGTTGAGTTGCAAATTAGTCCCAAATTTGGGACTATTTTGTGACTACTATTAAAAATTAGTCTCAAATTAGTCACAAAAACTGGGTTTGCAAATTAGTGTACATGTTACCCTAAACCCTAAACTGTAAAAACATATAAGGTTTGAATATCACTTTACAATGATTTTGGGTATATAGCTGTTCAAAAATATATTTTACAATTTAAGATTTAGAGTTTATGATTAAGGGTTAGAGGTTTAGGGTTTATAATTTAAGATTTATAAAATGATTATATTTTAAAATTGTAAGTGTTGAATTGTTTTGTATATTATTTGATGTTTATTTATTTGATGTTTTTGTATATTATTTGATGGTTTAGGGTTTAAAATTTAGGGTTTATAATTTTTTTTGTATATTATTTGATGTTTATTTAAAAAAAATCGTGTGCAGTTGCTAAACCGAAGCAAATCAGTCACAAATTTGGGACTACTTTTGCAAGTCCTTAAACAGTCGCAAATTTGAGACCCTTTTGTGACTCCTCTGTTTCGTCGTTAATTTGCGACTGTTTTGCCACTGCATTGCGAGTAGTCGCAAAGTGGTCGCAAATTAGTCACATTTTCGTCCCACTTTTTTGCGACAAAAAAAAGAGTCACAAAAGTTGGTCACAAAAACTGTGTTTTCTTGTAGTGCTGGTGACGTTTTTACGGCGCGTTTTGCCGATTGTCATTTTGATGAGAAAGTATTCATGGTTCTAATGCTTTCAGAGAAATGGCGGTCCTAATCTTATCAATGTAATGACCCTGGTCTCGACCTAAAATCTAATAAGGAGGAATTAAGTATTTTTGGTCGAGAGAAAAATGTTTTGGCCGAGGGAAATTGTTCGACGGTCGTGCGGACAATTTTTCAGCCGAGGACGGTTAAACCGCAGATCGAAGAAACTAGTTTCGGATAAGCATGAAAGTGGATAAGAATGAGTTTTGGATAAGCATGAAAGTGGATAAGAATGAGTTTTGGATAAGTATGAAAGTGGATAAGCATGAATTTTAGTGGATAAGCTTATGGATAAGCTAGAAAAAGTCCACATTTTCGGTTTTGGATAGGATCAAGTGCATGGCTAGCTCGAGGTGTCAAGTTCTGGTGGATCTGGTCCATGTGTCGGATGCTAAGGAGGGATTAGTGTCCTGGGTGAAACACATGTCACCGCCTTAGAGAAGGTCGTTCCACCTCGTGCTTAACCAAACTCCTATATAAACCTTAGTTCCGACCTTAAGTTCATTCATTCCCTTTTCAAAAATCACTAAAAGCTTAGTGAGAGAAATTGATAAGGCCGTTGGAACCTTAGGATTGTCGGGAAGCTTTCAGGGACCTTTGAACCGTTCATCCAAAAATCTGTAAGTTCCGGTCATGGGAGGCAGCACATGATTAGGATTTAAATTAAGGGGTTATTTAAATTATGTCGGAAGTTCATTTGGTTTATGCCTGCATAGTATTGCTGGTTCAATTTATGCTTGCATAGTATTGCTTTGTTAAATATTTCGAGTATTGTTTTCGAGGTAGGACATTTGCTTTACTCGTTATATTGTCGATTTGGTTAGTTAAGGGTATGCAGATAATGAGAGGTTATTGCATAATTAACTAACGTGAGAATGAGGGCGATGTTTTGATTGTCCCAATTGTTCGTACTGGCTAGTACCCGGTCGAGCCTGCACAACGGTGTAGTAAAGGGTCCGGGGAGGACTAACATGAATGTAGTCATTTTAGACTTTGTGTCTAATGGCAGGAGAGACATTGCCTAGGTAAATCAGGAATCGCCATGTGACATGAGAAATTTGCGGTAGTAGCATGCTACGTTTTGAGTCTAGTTACTTAGTGTGACTAGGACTGTTGTTGAATGGTTATTTTTCCGCTGCGTTTAACTCGATGTTATTTTGTTTATGGATATTAGATATCCTTGCTTGTGATTGGGGGTTGAGTTTGGAATATAATTGTAGAGATCCCGGGCTGACTGAGTAATGCTAGATTACTCATGATTCTGTCTTTTGTTACAGGTAGCCCATAGAAGAGGAGTTAGCGGGAGGCTTGGACGCTAGGAACCAGTGTAGGTTTTTGCTTGTCTTTTTTGTAAAATATGGTTGCAAATATAAGTAAGTATAGCTTTTGGAGTATAGACTCCCAAGACTTATATTTGTTTTGGTAATGTATTTGACTCGATAATAATTATATATGGTATGAAGTTGTTTTATATTCGAGCGTTGTTCATAAATGATTATGGTATGGTCCGGACCGCCCCAACACTCGGCCATGGCAAGGGTTGGCAAGCCTGGACCCATGTTCGAGTGGGATGGCCTCACGGTATGGATGGCCAGGGTGATTGAATTCGTTTCAAAAACCTCGGCCGACCATCTGTGTGCGTTATCAAGTAACAATCCCGACCCGTCTTTGTGGTCGAGGTGCGCGTCCTGGCCATAGAACGGTTCGGGGGTGTTACAAGTTTGGTATCAGAGCATGGTTCATGATCATGCTTATAGAACATACGCTTTTTCAAACGTTTTATCGAGTCAAAATGGTCGCAAAAAGGCAATTAGGTTAAACTGGTCTTCCAATGCTATTAGGTAGATGGGTTTAGGATTTACCCTGTTTTTGATGCAGTATGTCAGAACAAGGAGAAAATGGAGGCCGGTCGTGGAGATTGTTGCCTGGTCAGAGGAACGAGAATTTTGGTTATCGGGATGATGTTGGTCCAAGTGGAACGGCTGCTGCAATAGCAGTAGAGTCGGGGGCTGCGGGGCTAGGCTTGTCTCTCCCGTGGGAATCCTTAAACGGAAGGCAATATCGTATTTCGAGGACAAATGATGTAAGGCAGGAAGAGTATCAGTCACGAGAGCATGGTGAAGGCTCTCCAGCAAGACCGATGTCTGTTTCTGTGGTGCATGGAAATCTAGTTAATGCACCACAAGAGTCGAGGAATTCTTTCAGAAATGAGGACGAATCACAGGAGGATCGGAACCCTCGACATTATCCAAGGCGAAACTCACCAAGAGTTGTACCAGAACAGCAACCAGGGCCGACAACGCAGGATGCTGGCCCGACAATGAAATTAATTTATGATATGATGGAACAAATGAAGCAATAGCAGCATGCTATAGCTAACGCACAGTTGGGATCAACTCCACCTCCAGATTTCTTGAAGATGGTAATTATGATGAAGAATATGGGTACGGGGAAGTTTCCTGGAGATGCAAACCCTTATGAAGCAGATGCTTGGCTACAGAACATGGAAAGGAACTTTGCCGCAACTAGATGCCCGGAAAGTTACAAGAAGGAGATCGCTGTTCACTACTTAGAAAAGGACGCTCTAAGTTGGTGGGCTCCCTCGAGAGCTCCCCTCGCGCACCGCGCACGCGCAGAGAGACGGGCCGGGTTCGCCATGTAGCGGCTCCCGCGCACCAGTCGGCCTGGGGTTCACGGACAGCCCGTCGTCCGATCCGCCCGAGCCTCCCAGCCCGCGAGGGCCGCAGACTCCCGGGACTTCGGCCTAAGGCTTCGCAACCCGTACCTCGGCCCAGGGAGCCGTCGGTTCCATCCCGAGCCTGGCTATTACCTAACAGCCTGAAAAACAACAAAGCAGCGTCATAAGTAATCTAGAATTACTTAGCATGACTCATTAATTATGCAAGCAAGCCTATCAACTTAACATGCATACACTACGCAACCTAGCGCAATCTCAACGATTATGCAAAACTAGCATACTAACACGCAGCGGAACTAACAACTTATCAACACATTCACAATAGTCCTAGTCACACCAAGTAACTAGACTCAAAACGACACGCTGCAGAAATTCAAACAATCAACCAAGCCTCACGCAATAATTCCCATAAATAAATTACGCAAGCAATAAACCAAACGCAGAACTTAAATAACTCAAATTAACCCTAATCATGTGTTGCCTCACATGACCGGAAGCTACTCACAGTGTTTCCGTTGAATCTTTGGATCTGATCTTGCCTCGGCCCTTCCCACTGTATTGCTCGCACCCGGTTTAAGCGTTCGGAAAAAACAACACGGTTCTAGAAAGGTTTCTAGTGATTTTCGGAAATGGAAAGGATGTGAAGATTACAAATGAACTAAGGTCCTATATATAGCTTTTTAGGTAAGCACGAGGTGGCCTCGGAGTAACATCAGCATGACACATGTCCTGTGACCAAGCTCATCCGTGCGGCGACACATGCCCTCAACAATGACTAAGCTTAGTCACCTTCCGACACATGTTAACTCCCATGCATGATGACACCTCTTCCTTGCATGCACAGCAACACCTCGTGCTTGCATGTAAAGATTAATCCATTTGGCTGACACCTCGTACTTCCCCTATCCTTAAAAAACATCAAGATTATCCCCTTTCTAAGCTTATCCACAACTTATGCTTATCCACAACTCGTTCTTATCCGTAGCCGCAATTGTTGACTTTTCCCGGTCCTATCCAAAAGCGGTTACCTAATAAACGGTTGTGGCCGCACCTGGTCCATATAAATTACCCGAGTCCTTTCGAACCCATTGCTTACCGCATGTCTGCCGGCATCCGCCGAGAAGGTTATTTCGGTAAAACTAGAGTTCTGAGCCCTTAGCCTAATTTTTCGCAGACAATTCCCTTAAGGCGCCTCAACCAGACTTTCACCTTTTTGACCCTTAGACTACCGGGTTGGGCCCCTTGGTTCAATTACACGATCCGTCGGTAACAACCCTCTCGTCCTTCCTCCGGTACTTCCATGCCAAATTGGTTTTCGTCTCGGCCAAATCCCTTTTGCCGATTTCTAGCCGAGTCCTGGGGCATTACATTCTACCCCCCTTAAAAAGAATTCGTCCCGAATTATTCTGGCACATCTTGCCTAGGCTCTCCAGGAACTTACTCTAGATCCAGTCTTCAACCTTCTGGCCTACCCAGACATCAGTCCATGGTTCGAAATACTCCTATGGCATTTTCCTATTATCAACTCCTTCACTTTCTCTCGGATTTCATGAACTACCTACTTAAGCTTCCTCGGGTGACAGTACGTGGGGCTCTTGAGACAAAGATCAATCCATCTTAGCATTCAACAAACACTAAACATGTTATTTATTAACAACATACAGTACAAGTTTGAACATTCGGTTATGTACCTAACATAATCCGACAAGTTAAAACTTATAACTGAACAACAACAAAAGGATAAAGAGGGTACATCCTTAACCCAGGTTCCCTTAGCCACATGTACAACAAAAAAGTGCTAACTGTTAGAGGGGGATTTAGCACTCCCCCGGTTTAACCCGGTTTGAATAGAAATCAGCCCAACAATCAACTTCAAGGCCCATCGAAACCGATCTACGTAATTAAAGGGAAATTTCCTTTAATTAATAAAGAGAAGATTTCCTTTATTTGGATAAAGGCAAATCCCGGAAAGAAAGGAGATTATCCTTATCAGCTTCAAGGAAAAAGGATAATTGCCAATACAAAGTCAAGAAGGAAAAGGAAGAGCTAAGGACTTCAAGACTTATAAATAAGGAGGCCATCGCCTCATTCTGAATCATCTAAAAATCTCATCACATCCTTTGTAACAAGAACTACGTTTTGGCTTGATCCCTATTTGAAGGGTACGTAGGCAGCCTTCAACGGCACAGCTATAAATCTAATAAAAATAATTCTCCTAAACTCTAAACTGAATTCGCCAATCTACGATGTGTGCGAATTCTGGTTCCTTCAATTGGCGCTAGAAGGAAGGGGCAGGAAAAATCTGGTGTTTATGGAGAATTATTTTAAAACCCTAGAAATCCGACAAACAATGACGAACTCACGATCTGATTCTCGCCATGATGAACCCGCCGATCTCAAACTCACCATGAACGAGCTCGCCGAAGAAGAAGAACGAGCTCAACAAAGATGGTTCTGGCCGAGCACGACACGCCGAGCTCACTCCCACGAGCTTACAAACGCCGAGTTCGCACATGACGAGGCGACCTTGCGGAACACGCCGACCTCGCCGCACATGCCGACCTCGGCAAACACACCGAACTCATCAGACCGCAGCCATTGAACACGCCGAGCTCGCGGAGGCAAACTTATCGTACCGCCGATCTCGAACTCAACGTGACGAACTCACTTGCCGAGCATGAAAACCACCACGACCAGAGAAGATGTAACTTGCATGCCGACCAGGAAGCACCCGATGCTGACCTCACTCACCATCACCGCCGACATGAAAGAAGATCAGATTTCTCTTTTTTGTTGGGCTTGCTCCAACGTAGTCAAATTCGGTAAAAAAAAAAAAAAAAAAAAAAAAAAAAAAGGACATCCACTGATAGATCCAGCTCGTCACTTATCGATTATAGCTCGTCTACAGAGCTCCCTAAAATTCAGGTATTTTTTATCAAATTTTTTACTTGTTATTCGAAGATATTTTCTTTTCAGATTATATCATAGGATCCGTTCCTTCAAGCCGAACTTAAACAGTTCGCCGAACTCGTACAGTTCGTATCATCAAGCCGAACTTAAGCAGTTCGCCGAACTCGTACAGTTCGTATCATCAGGCCGAACTTAAGCAGTTCGCCGAACTCGTACAGTTCGTATCATCAAGCCAAACTCAAGCAGTTCACCTACCTCCCAATCGAACATATCGCCTACTTCGCAGTAAAGCAGCTCGTGGTCGTAGCTCGACGATCCGACAGTAAGGTAGCTAGCGGTCGCAGCTCGTCGGTCTAACAGTTAGGTAGCTCAGTCGCAACTTACTCATCATGCAGTCACAGTTCGCCGATCTCGCAGCCCCACCTAACTCACGGCCACAGCTCGCCAACCCCCTGCTCGCCAAACTCACGATCGCAGTTCTCCGACCGCACAGCTCGCTGACCCCGCAGTATGGCAACTCGTAATCGTAATTCACCGATCTAAACAATTGGGCAGCTCGCAATCACAGCTCGCCGACCTCACAGTCCCGCACGAACTATCGAAACCGAACTTGGAAAAGCCGAGACCGACCTCGCACCTAACTAACAAACGCCGAGCTCAGTCTCGAGCTCAATCTCTCGTCTTTAGTAATTTTTGCAGGAACAAAGACGAACAACGTCTAAAAGGAAATTCGACCAGATGCTGATTTCAATTCCAATCGGGCTAAAGAAATCCGCCGAACTCGAACACTCCTTCGCCGAACTGAGGGGGGGACTAATTGTTAGAGGGGGATTTAGCACTCCCCCGGTTTAACCCGGTTTGAATAGAAATCAGCCCAACAATCAACTTCAAGGCCCATCGAAACCGATCTACGTAATTAAAGGGAAATTTCCTTTAATTAATAAAGAGAAGATTTCCTTTATTTGGATAAAGGCAAATCCCGGAAAGAAAGGAGATTATCCTTATCAGCTTCAAGGAAAAAGGATAATTGCCAATACAAAGTCAAGAAGGAAAAGGAAGAGCTAAGGACTTCAAGACTTATAAATAAGGAGGCCATCGCCTCATTCTGAATCATCTAAAAATCTCATCACATCCTTTGTAACAAGAACTACGTTTTGGCTTGATCCCTATTTGAAGGGTACGTAGGCAGCCTTCAACGGCACAGCTATAAATCTAATAAAAATAATTCTCCTAAACTCTAAACTGAATTCGCCAATCTACGATGTGTGCGAATTCTGGTTCCTTCACTAACTACCCAACATTCCTTAACCCGAATGTGGGTACTTACACGCCAAGCATAAACAACCTGGCACAAAACGATAGCCTGCATGAGGGACATAAGGAGGAGGAGTGGCTACGTGAAAATGGATGGAATGAGCTGGTGAGTCTGGATGTGTGGTCGGGCATGAGGTAGCATAATGGCCCTACTCTCCACAAGTGAGACAGACAATTCTCGCGGCCCTGTACGGCTGGTAATACTTACATTCGCGAGGGTAATGTCCTTCCTGCCCACATGTGTAGCATATAGGCTTATACCTGCTTGGCACAGCGGGACATCCATCTTGACTCCCCTGTCCATATCCCATCTTGCCACCAGTCCATTGCCCCTGCTCCTGGATTGGATCCTGAATGCTAGTTTGGCCCACCGGCGCAGAACTCCATCCGGATTCCATCCCAAATCTTGAAACTGGTGATGTGGCTCTCCACATCGAGGAAAAGGAACTCGCACCAGGTGACACCGGTGTAGGAGAAGCTAATATGCTCGGGCTGAGTAACATCTCGAAGTCTGGCCATCCTGGCAAAGGTGAAAGACCATGCGTCGGACTATCATGTTCTCCCAGTGGTCCCACCGAACTGTCAGAGGAGATATCCATAACACTCGGTGATGACGGTATCACCTGCACTGAGTGAAATGAATCAGAGGATATGCTCACATAATCATCCGGCACGAATGCCTCCTCCTGACCCTCGTGTCCCACCAACACATAGTTCTCGGCCATGTCAACATTGTCACCTTCCTCCTCTTGAGGATCTGACTCCGAAGGTGTATACAAACCCATCTCTTCCACACCTGGGAAGCCATTCTCCTTACACGGTATCAATCCTTCCTCTGCGATTCCTGCTCCCGGTACGCTAGGACCGGCGCCAGCATCACCTGTGCTAGGCCCTGCCTCCCTAGTCGCACTCGGACCAGTCATACTTGATACCACGGGCGTATGTTCATATTCGGACCCCGATGACGATACCTCATGCCATCGTCCAGCCGGAATAACCGAACCATCCGCACCGTAGTACCCGCCAACCTGGCAGATCTCCGCCCACGTCCCGGAAACTCCCGAGGACGTCCTCCCCTCGACCTCCCTGTCCTAGGCGAACGCATCTATAATGCAACAAAAGGTAAGTTCACAAATAAAAGACCAACTAGCATAGAATCTAAACCTTTTGGTCTTTTATCGGGAAATAAAACTTCTAAATTGGTTTTTTGTGTTTTAATGTGGATTAACTTTTTTTTTTTATCAAAGTAATTTTAGTAAGGTTTTTTAAAAGTATATAAATAATGTATATTTTTAGATGATTTAAAGGTAATTTAGGATTTCAATTATTATAAATTTTAATGGGATACTGTTTAAATGAGAAAGGTTTAGTGGGACAATAGTTATGCTAATTTGTCTATTTTTTTCTTCCAATTTTCTCTTCTTTTTTTTTTTCCTTCACCTGTCCGTTTGTATATTTCCTCCTCGGGCCCATTTTTTTGGTTCCACGATGATATTTTCTTCTTCTTCTTCAATGGTAAGTTTTCTTTCTCTTTTTTAGCTTTTTCACCAATTTCTTTCATATTAATCTTTATTTTTTATTTCCTTTTGAAATAGCAAAAGATTGAATGGCTTAATATCATATCGATATCGATAGAAAGAGAACTATTTAGAAATCTCAATTATTAGAGTTTGATGAAAAAGTGTATTGAAAGTGAAGGAAGAAAGATTATGTCGACGTCTTTTTAGATTACCTGTAATTTTGCATACTTTATATGTATCGAAACTATACTATATTTACTTTTTTTTTTAAAATTCTTATTAATTGAAAAATATTTTATTTCTTATATATACTCGCCTTAAGTAAACCTAAGCACAACACTGCTTTCACTTAAATTCGTTAATTTGAAGAATTTGTTGATTCCCTTTAAAAAAATATAGTATCTCCTTTTCTTTACGCGTTTTGAATAGTGGAAAATAGACACACGCACACAAATTCAAGTTACAATTTTAACTTCTAAACCAGAATTTTACTGAAAATAGGAAATACATACATAAAAGATGATGTTACATTACATTTATGTACTTTTTACATGCTACTAACAGAACACACGCCCACAAGTTCAAGTTGTAACATTATTACAACCAAACTCTCAAGAGAGTAAAGTTTGAGCCGGTCTGCACTCGTTCACACCATATCTAAATAAATAAAAACTGCAAAACAACCCCACAATTTTGGCAATATTCCTAACATCATCCCTTAACTCCAGAAAGTCGGGTAATTGGAACGTTGACCTTATTGCCTTCGTTTGGTTTGTGGTTTACGTAAGAGACGGGCAGCGGAAACGTTGAGCTGTTTCTATATTTGATGGCAAAACCGGTTGTTTTACAAGGATTGAATTATTTGGACATTTATAGACCAAGAAAGTTGCGTTGGTGGAAGATGTTATGGACTCTCTCACGGTATGAACTTGTGGACCATGGTAGATGTAAGAACTATTATGGCTCTTGAGAGAAGAGAGATTAGGGTTTGGCGTGGACGTGTTTCTGTTGAGATTTTCGAACCCATCCTCTACACTCAGCCTGAGCTGATCTTTCCGAGAAAATCCCATGGTAGTAGAAAGAGAGAGTGTAGGAGAGAGATGAAGAATGTATTGAGTTTGTTGTCTTGGGTGGTTAGATAGTAACAAAGTTAGTGGCTTTTATATAGATCAGAGCCCAGAGGGTAAAGTTATCATTACAAAAGAAAAAAATTGTCATAAATTTCCACTTTTAGAGTTTTTATGCATACTTTTTTATTGATGCACATACGTTAGTATTATTATTATTATTATTATTTTTATGTATTGATGGAATAATACTTTGAAACTATATACTTTTTTTTGTGTGTGTGAAAGATTATGTTACTTGTCGGGTATTAGATTAGTTCGTTAGGTTAGCTTTATGGTTTTGGGAGGACTATACGTTGCCATATGCTAATCCGGTTTAGTCCGTTCGGTTTTAACAGATATGTGGTTCGTCAAGATATGATTCTTAGTCCGGCCAGGTCTGATGTCCTTGGGAGTTGGGACTTATTAACCCGTGGTTAACGCCAAATACAAAAAAAAAAAAAATTACGGATTTGATGGATTGTTCAAATATAAGTTGTCTTGAACATGATCTTAATTTTTGTTGGTTTACATCCTAAGCAAATAGTCTTAAACCAAGAAGAGTCTTGGACAACCAATTTCGAGGGGTTGGGGGGGGGGGGGGGGGGGGGGGGGGGGGAGTTTTATTGGATTGATTGAATATTCAAACAAAATAACACTTATTAGTTTGTGTATTTTAAACAAGTTTTGTGAATCATAAATCAAATATAAAACATTTAAAATCAATGATCGAATACTACAAGTGATCAATATGCAACTTGAAAACCCTGGTATACATATATCATAGAATATGCGTATCATCAATGTATGCATGAATCGTGTAATGGTACGTAGTATGTATATGTATGTGCTAATGTGTAATACGTATCATGTATCTGCTTGGGAGAGAAGGGATAGGGAATCTGCTTTATGAAGGTTAAAGAATAAATGCAAGAAAAAAAAGAGAAAGGTCGGTTAAGATTTAGTATCCATTTTATTCTCAATTATTTCTTCTCTTTTAGCATCCCATTCAACTCTATTCCCCTATATCTGCTTTTCACAAACTCTACTCAATCCTATACTTAGGGATGTTTTCAAGGGTTTAAAACCTCAGGGCTAACCCGGCCCTGTACCTAAAATATTAGGTTTTAGCCATGTATTTTGTAGTTTATAATAATTGGGTCCGTTCAGGGCTAAACTCGTTTGTTCCAGAGTTTAATTATTAGCTCTGGCAAAAGTTGTCATTTTTTTTCTTCTGTTTTAAACAAAACGATGATGTTTTTTGATAGGGTTTGATGCAAAATAAGACTCGTCTTCTTCCTTCTCTTCGTTGTTGACTTATCGAGATCGCCTTCTTCTTCGCCGGAGATTGAAAGCCGATTCAATCCGACCTCACCTTCTTCGCCGGAGACTTGTCTTCTTCTTTCTGACATTAAAAACAAATGTAATTTTTTATTCTAATTATAAAGAAAAAGACTAATTTTACCAAAAAAAGAAAAGAAAAAAAGACTAATACAGTTTACTGGGCTAATGCAGGATTCATTGCTAACTCTTTTTTTCTACAGTTTACAGGGTTAGCACAGGACCGAATTAGCGCAGGGCCGGATTTTCACATGGCCGGGTTTGCATAGGGCCGGGCCTAACGCATGGCTCAAGCCCTGTTAACAACATCCCTACCTATACTATATATTATTCTAAACCTGTATTCTTTTTCTACGATTAATACTTCTATGTTTAATCAGTTTCTGTATAAAAGAAGTAATTTTTCTCTGTTAAAGCTGTAAAAAAGAAGTTTCAACTTGGCATAATATAATTTCGAGCAAGATACCAATCTTCGTTTAGAATCCTAAATCATTATATAATCTGTAGATATATTTGAATCCATGTAAAGTGTAAGCTTTTTTAACAGATAAAGATGGAGAGATTCATATTTAAATAATCTTAAATGCTTGGCAAAAAGAAAAGTAAATAATCCCAAGTTCATATTTAATTCCCACATGTTAATAATGTAGACATGGATGCTTCAAGCAGATATTTCGATTAGATATATAAAAAGAAAGACATTCATGGAATATAGGTTTTAATATTGATAATTTTATTGGATTGATTGAATATTCAAACAAAATAACACTTATTAGTTTGTGTATTTTAAACAAGTTTTGTGAATCATAAATCAAATAAAAAACATTTAAAATCAATGATCGAATACTACAAGTGATCAATATGCAACTTGAAAACCCTGGTATACATATATCATAGAATATGCGTATCATCAATGTATGCATGAATCGTGTAATGGTACGTAGTATGTATATATGTATGTGCTAATGTGTAATACGTATCATGTATCTGCTTGGGAGAGAAGGGATAGGGAATCTGCTTTATGAAGGTTAAAGAATAAATGCAAGAAAAAAAGAGAAAGGTCGGTTAAGATTTAGTATCCATTTTATTCTCAATTATTTCTTCTCTTTTAGCATCCCATTCAACTCTACTATTATTCCCCTATATCTGCTTTTCACAAACTCTACTCAATCCTATACTTAGGGATGTTTTCAAGGGTTTAAAACCCTCAGGGCTAACCCGGCTCTGTACCTAAAATATTAAGTCTTAGCCCTGTATTTTGTAGTTTATAATAATTGGGTCTGTTCAGGGCTAAACTCGTTTGTTCCAGGATTTAATTATTAGCTCTGGCAAAAGTTGTCATTTTTTTTTCTGTTTTAAACAAAACGATGATGTTTTTTGATAGGGTTTGATGCAAAATAAGACTCGTCTTCTTCCTTCTCTTCGTTGTTGACTTATCGAGATCGCCTTCTTCTTCGCCGGAGATTGAAAGCCGATTCAATCCGACCTCACCTTCTTCGCCTGAGACTTGTCTTCTTCTTTCTGACATTAAAAACAAATGTAATTTTTTATTCTAATTATAAAGAAAAAGACTAATTTTACCAAAAAAAGAAAAGAAAAAAAAAGACTAATACAGTTTACTGGGCTAATGCAGGATTCATTGCTAACTCTTTTTTTTCTATAGTTTACAAAATTAGCACAGAGCCGGATTAGCGTAGGGCCGAGTTTGCACATGGCCGGGTTTGCTAAGGGCCGGGCTAACGCATGGCTCAAGCCCTGTTAACAACATCCCTACCTCTACTATATATTATTCTAAACCTGTATTCTTTTTCTACGATTAATACTTCTATGTTTAATCAGTTTCTGTATAAAAGAAGTAATTTTTCTCTGTTAAAGGTGTAAAAAAGAAGTTTCAACTTGGCATAATATAATTTCGAACAAGATACCAATCTTCGTTTAGAATCCTAAATCATTATATAATCTGTAGATATATTTGAATCCATGTAAAGTGTAAGCTTTTTTTAACAGATAAAGATGTCATATTTAAATAATCTTAAATGCTTGGTAAAAAGAAAAGTAAATAATCCCAAGTTCATATTTAATTCCCACATGTTAATAATGTAGACATGGATGCTTCAAGCAGATATTTCGATTAGATATATAAAAAGAAAGACATTCATGGAATATAGGTTTTAATATTTAAAAATTCTTGATTTGTTTTTGTCAGATTTTTATTTCCTTCAGGTAAATTCATGCGTGAGTTGAATATCACCTATGGTCGTATACTGTATACTGAGAACACAATATGAAATAAAATTATCAATTCATAGAGCGACGGTCGATAAACGTAGGTTAAAATTGAAGTAATCTAACTACTACATGTCTATTCATATAGTGAATTTGATAATAAGTATATATATATATATATATATATATATATATATATATATATATATATATATATATATATATATATATGTATATTTCTTAGTTTTTAAATTTATCATTGCTTTATTATATAAGAGTTATCTAATATATATGAGAAATAGCAGACCGTCAAACCGTCCATGGTCCATGGCCGTTGAAGGAGATGGACACTATTAGAGGAATAATGATTAATTAGATTTGGTTATATTTGATTCCATGTACATGTTTGTGATGCTTACACGTATCAATAAATTCTTTCATTGTGAATATATCAGAGCTTACACTTGTATATTAAACATTGGATAACCTCAAAGAAAACGAGTGTTCATAATCAAATGCAAGCGGATAATTCCTAAACAAGAGTATATTTCACCAGCTAGAAAAGTAATCTAAAGCTCTAGTTAAAAGATTATGTTGGTTCCTTTCGTAGCGAAGAACCTTTTTCTATATAAATACCATTCGCTTGTTTTCCCAAATCAAACTGAAAAAAAATAAACAACAAAGATAACACACTAAAACAAAACACCTTTCTTCTCTTCTTTGTTCTTCAATGGCAATGGCTCAAAAGGATAGGATTACAAGGATCGCTCAAAAGGCTTTTGAAATGGTCGATAAGGTGTCCGGTAAGTCCCAAAAAAACAACCCCACCACCACATGTTCCTAGAGACGAGTTCGCTTCTCGTTTTAATAAAACGTATGAACATATTATATAATAACTAATATGTTATTTTAGCTTTATTATAACACTATTTTTTTTTTGTCCCCAATCAAAATAGTTTCTAGATCTGCCATTTCCACAGAACATATTCAATTCTTTGGTGGTGCCAGTCCTCTTACCGGCCATGCGGCCCATGCCAACCGGTTTGAAAGGCCGAAAGGACGGGCTATTAGCTGCGATGAGGCGGTCAAACTCTATGGAGGGGTGCTTATAAAGGAATTTCGTAAATAAGCGGGGTAAAACTCAAGTAACGCTGAAGATGGAGGGTGAGTTTGTAAAAACGTGTGATAGTTTTTATTTCTGCTTTCGGAAAAAGTGCAGACCAACACATATGCTAAAGCTTGTTGTAACGGTTTTCACTTAGAATAAGCTTTAGATCACTACCAAGTGTTTGTGTCTGTTATGTATCTACAAGTACTTTAAGATGAAGCTTATGTATATAATATATTAATATGGAATGTTACGGTGTCAATGCCAGTTTTAACTCTATCGTAAAACATAAACGAAATAAGTCTGTACATATAAAAAAAAACATGTGATATACAGCTACTGTATAGAAGCGCTAATTTTAGCTAAGCTATGAATTGAGTTATATATACTACAAGAAAAATCATAAAAATATATTACAAAATATGAGTTATTCTAATGTTTTCATCTCACATTATTTTTAGTTTACCAGAGCCCGACAACTTATGTTTGAGAGAATGAATCTTTGTTTATGACTGTTTATTTTGAATGTTCTGAAAACAACTTCTCATCATGTCAAACTCTAATTCTTTAGCAATCGATTCTCAATTTGCAATTTCTACTTTACCTAAAACAAAAAACCAAAAAAATCATTCTGATATTAATTCTCTTTACGAAATCGAGTATGTTTCAGGCGATCTTATGCCTGAAACGACACTTCCACTGGTAAATCCATATGAGTTCTTTGCTAGAAAACCTAGTGTTTTCTCAATAAAGAACGTCCGCGAGCTCATTCATCCTTCATCAAGCAGAAGAGTCCGAGAATATGTTCAATCCAGCAAGTTCTCATCTTGCCAAGTCCCAGCCACGGAGGAAGAACAATTCATTTCTCTCAATATCCCAGAAGCGCTCCCAAGATTATGGCGGCAACAAGGGTACACCCACCTTCACTTTGGGGTGGTACGAATCGGGCTAACCTTACATGCTCGAAAAGGTCTGCCGGTAATAGCACGAATCGCTTTAGTCGACTCTAGACTAAATTCATATCAACAGGCCTGCATCGGTACGGTTCAAACAACATTAAACGCCGGAACATTATTCATAACACTGTTTCCGAACTTTAATGTCTCTTTGCAAGATCTGAATCTGCTCAAAACGCTCAAAGTCCAACTACAGCTAATCGGATTGCCTATGCAAGAGAAAAGTGTTATCGCAACACTACATCACCAAATCGTCTACCGCGTTCAAGACCATGCTCTTGATCTCGTTCTACCCTCCTCTGACGAAGCGCTTTATCTAGAAGTTTCATCAGCTTCGCAAGCGCCAAGCACTACGCAAATACCTCGACAAATTTCTCGAGAATAATTAATAAAGAGGATACCAGAGTCATGGGTAACAAGCTACGAGAAGCTTCATCAAGCAACTCAAGCACCAGTCCAAACTTCCGACGTAAGCTTCCATTCACGAATTGATGGAACAACGGAAATCAAATTCGACAAACCAAGATCATCGTCGTTTCGGAAACAACTGTTCACACAATTTGCGATCCAAATTGAAGAACACGAATTCCAAGGACCATACAGAGAGCAGAATCCGAAGCCAATCTCCTTCGGTCAATACGGACAAGTCGTATATCCTTTCAAGGATGAAGACGGCCATCAATATTTTGATGTTTGCTCCTGCTCAGCCTGCATAGAAAATACTTATGAATCCGATGACGAGATTCGCCAACGGCGCAGAAAAAAGAAGAATCCCCTGCACAAAAGATATCTTGAAGGAGATCCTATAGTTGGTCCTATCGGAGAGGGCAACGGAAGATACGAATTCATAGTACAATACTCTGATAAAAAGGAGTCCTCCGTGCCAGAGATTATGGTGATAGAAGAAGATAGCTTTTCTCCACCAGAGGATTTCATCACTGACAACATATCCCACTCTCCAAAGGTACTTTCAAAAGAGATCAGTCCCTCAGGACCAAATCAATTAAGTCAAGGAGAAAAGGTTCTTAATTGGCAAACGGAAAATGCCATGGCGCAAAACCGACTGCTTACTACGATTAATCACAAAATCGATCAGTTTGCGGATGGAAATACCAAAAGATTGAGCGTTCTTCAAAACTCGATATCAGAAATCCATAGTCGGTTAAACACCCTCCATCAAGAGATGATGTCTATGGCCCAACATATGATGGTCAACACCTCTCAGTTTCAGGGCAAAGAAGCTGAGATAACAAATCTCAGGTTTCAACTGAAAGACCTCCAACGATGCCTCGAAAGTATGGTCCAACGACAGCAGAGTTCCCCCAACGCATACCTTCCACATCTCGGGAGCATGTCATCAACGATGCCCATACACCCAGGATCATACTCTCAGGGATTTCTCTCAGGAGAACAATATCAAAAGACAAGACACCCAGTCCCTGGTTTCTTATCGTCTGACGAAGCGTTCACATCGCGGTATGGTGTAACTCCTGCAAGCGAGTTCAGACCACGGCCCGTACGAGAAAGGGCGAGAAGACAAAAAGAATCAGAATTCCGCGTCAATCCAACAAAAACTCACAGATCTGCCTCCTCGCATTCCAGTCAAGATTCTCCAGATCATGATAAAAGAAAAGGAAAGGAGATAGGCATAATCGAATCTGAGGAATTTACGATGTCTAGTTTGCTAAATCACCTAGCGGAAAAAGACCAAAAACCAAAAGAGTCGAAGTACACTCAGTCGCAAAAAACCCCGGCCGACGCCCCTCAGCCAACACCGTTGGTTATCAGCTTCTCAGACTCAAGCTCTTCTTACAGAAATGACTCTGAAGAAGAATCATTGCCAAAACAGTTCGCTATTGGAGAGCCTTCAAAAACAGAACCAGACATAGACGAAGTGTTCTCTGACAATGACAAGATGAATGGAACACCCATCCAAGAACAAGAAAGGCCAACAAAACAGTTCGCCTCAAAAGTCGTGACATTTATGTTCGACGACATTCCCTTCGAAAAATGGAATGATCGTTTAGACGAATTTCACGCATGGATGAACTCCGAAGCTATCACATCATCCTCATTCCTCGTCATACAACAGTTCATGGCACGATTTTCGGGTGCACTCAAAAAATGGTGGAATTCGCTTGGCGAATACAGACAGCAGCAAGTCTATCAAACCACCATACCATTGCTTCTCGGGGAAATTCACCGGGAATTCATTGGCACCCCAAGCCACCTCAAGGATCAATTACAAGAGGAATTCTTCGTAGCGAAAAGTTGTTCGCTAAATAAAAGAGATCTTGCGAAACATTTCGAGCGACAAACACGGAAATACTATGCGCTAAATGGTCTCAACAACCCGAGCCTAAAGCAAGTCTACCTATCATCTATTGATGATTATCTGAGCCAACAAACAAAACTCAACATCAGAGAACAAGGCCAATCGGTAGAAGAGATCTCTATCGGACAAATCCAACAATACGTCTTCAGAACGTTGGACAAACTCTGCAAACAAAAGGAGTTCTGGACGGAATTTATGGATAATTCAAAACATTTATCCAAAGTTTGCGCAAGACCAGATTTGTCGATCAAGTGTTCTAAATCCAAGAAACGTTGTTCGTGTAAAGAAAAGAGCGAAGTTCGCCGTTCGCAGAAATCAAATAGATCCCGTTTCCGGAAATTCGGGCGCAAACGGTTTTTCAGAAAGAAGCAATCTTTCAAGAAGGAAACGAAGTGCTTTCTGTGCCACAAAGAAGGGCATTTCGCCAAAAACTGTCCGAACAGTTCGAAAAAGAAACGACAATATCTCATCAGCTCCATATCCGATCTTGCCAAAGATATTGATCTTGACAATCATGATCTCGAATCGGTGTTGTCTTACGACAGCGACGAAAAGGATGCCATCTGTGGCTACTCAGATTCTGATGCCTCAGAATCCGACGATGAGGAAGAATGATGTTTCAATATTGCTCGTACGCCTCATCAAGAAGAGATACAATCTCCTCACCTACCGGTAACGATCTTTGATCCCGCAAAAAACGAAGAACCGGTCCATGCTATTGCATTCATAGACACGGGAGCTCACACAACGATAATGAATCCCAAGGTACTTTCCTCATCTATGTGGCACCCGTACCTGCAAGAGTTCAGGGTAGCAAATTCAGGATCATTATCGATCAAGCTCAAATCGAAGCCAATCACCATAGAACTCTTTACGGGATGTCAGATAACTACATAAGTCCTAGGCTCCTCCGCTCCGGGAAAGGACATAATTCTAGGATGGGATTCGTATTACGCGCTAAAAAGGAATTTCGACATCTCGATCGAACCAAGAGGAATAAGATGGAAATCTTATTTCAAAGTCTTCACAACGATACCCCGATTGTTCGCGATTGAAGAACTTCAGTCCCCCGAATTCGACAAAATCAAAGAAGAAATCACTGCAAGTTCATGTGCAAACTCTCATACAGAGTTCCTTCGTATATGCAAGAACCCACTGTGATTAAACGAGGAATTCTTCGTGTCATTACCGTTCAAATAAAATATCCACACAACTCCAACAAAGGCAAGTCACGCAGGAATGCCACCCGTATTGCTTAAACAAGCAAACGAAGAATGTGACCAGCTGGTCAGTCAAAAGTTAGTCTCATCAACCAATTCTCTGTGGGCGTGCAAGTCATTTTATGTCAACAACAGAGCTGAACAGGTAAGAGGAAAATTAAGGCTAGTCATTGACTATAAACCGCTGAACCAATACCTCCAAGATGTCAAGTTCCCGTTACCAAAAAAAGGGCACTATTTCAACATCTTCAAGGTGCGACCCTATTCTCAAAGTTCGATCTAAAATCCGGTTTCTGGCAAATCGGTATTGCACCAGAGGAAAGGTACAAGACAGCTTTCTGTTTGCCCAACCGACATCTTCAATGGAATGTCTTACCGTTCGGCCTCAAAACGGCGCCGTCGCTATTCCAACAGGCCATGCTAAAAATCTTCAAGCCTTTGCTCCATACAACCCTGATATACATAGACGATATTCTCTTATTCTCGTCAAGCCACGAAGATCATGTTCGAACTCTACAACAGTTTCAGATCATCGTGAAGGATCATGGAATAATGCTCTCGGCCCGAAAAATGATCATAGCCCAGCCCAACATCGAATTCCTTGGGATGCATATTGCAAATGGACAATTCGCCCCTCAGGCCCATCTAGCCACGACGCTTCTTGAGTTTCCAGACAGCGACCTCTCAAAAAGACAGGTCCAACAGTTCCTTGGGGTAATCAATTACTTAAGCGACTTTATCCCGCAACTTTCGCAGCTGACGCGTCCACTACAAAAGATGCTGTCCAAGAATCCTCCTTTATAGACTAACAGACAAACATAGGCGGTCAAAAAGCTAAAGTTGGAGATTAAAAAGCTGCCACCTTTAAAGATTCCCTGCGATGGCACGCGTGTTCTCCAAATAGACGCAAGTGATAAGTATTGGGGCTCGGTCCTACTCGAAGAGATAGATGGGAGACGTCAAATCTGTGGATACAAAAGCGGACGCTTTAAAGATTCCGAACTCCACTATCACTCCACGTTCAAAGAAATCTTAGCTGTAAAGAAGGCCATTGAAAAATTTGAGTTCCATTTGATTGGACACAAATTTCGCATTGAAATGGATATGTCATCCTTCCCGAAGATGCTACAATTCAAGCAAAAGATGGTCCCGCATCAACAGTTACTACGATGGAGCGAGTGGTTTTCAAAATACGACTTCGTCTCCATCTATTTAAAGGGCACGAAGAACATTCTTGCCGACATGCTCAGCAAAAACCCTCTGAAAGAGATTCAGATGATGGCGAGCTCATCCGCAACTGAAAAAGAATACTACAATTTCGGTGCCAACATGCCTGAAGATGCTCATCAGCTTGTCAACATTAAGATCATTCACGAACATCTCAAAGAAAGGATTTTCCGGTACCAATCGGTTATCCTATCAAAGTACGGTGTCAGATGTCAACACATCGCACCATTAGGAATCCATCCAGACCACCCATTCGCTCATCTCTACAGAATCGAGAGCACTGATATGCCAGAAGAAGTTCTCTGTTTCCTTTGGTATATATGTTATGTATACACCATTGGCATCACCTTAGACATACACTGGATTTACCAATTCGTCAACTCACGACAAGGTCAAAAGGACTGCCTCTCTACGTTCTTAGCTTGGTTCGCGCCGTTAAGTGCTTGGAGTGGTAAGCTAAGAAGGTCAGCAAAGACGGTGAACATATCGTTCAAGATGCTAAAAGGACAAGGGTGCCTTAACCCTTTCTTCAATCCTCACACGATATACTTTTTCCACCGCCCCATTCAAGTCAACATCAAAAGCAACAAAATGCATGCGTTACCGAAGCTAATCCAACAGAAAACGACACCGGAGCCACCGCCAACGACGGATCCGCCAGAGCATTTCCAAGATGCACAGTCTCCAGACGATTCGATGAATATTGATGAGATCGGGAAAAGGTTCGGTTTAAACAAAGATGAGCCACTAGAGGATTTCGCTGAACCAGAAATCGAATTCAAGTGTCCAGATGACTATTACGGCTGTTGCGACGAACATATCAACGAGTTCGAAATAGATCATTAAGACTCTTCTTAATAATCTAATTATGTATAATTATGTGTGATGTAAGCGATGATGTAATCGCCTAAATAATGTATAATAGGTGTGATGTAAGCGATGATGTAATCGCAATTATATGTGTGATGTAAGCGATGATTTAATCGCCTAAATAATGTAGAATAGGTGTGATGTAAGCGATGATGTCATCGCTGAGGTAAGCGCTTATGTCAGCGCACTAAAACCTCCACTATAAATATGTGTGTACCCCCTTGTGAAATATCATGTCATAATTTCCCTTAAAACCTCTCTCTAGTTTCTCTCTCTATGAGTCTCCAAACTCTCTCTAGTTTTCAGACTTCTCTACATCTTTCATAAGCTCTGGTTACTTTCTCTCATCTCATGGGTTGCGATTCTGTTCATTCGTGCTTACAATGAGCTTATCGTTTAACCGTCATGACGGTCAATACGAGGGTTGTGAAAGCCAATACGACGGTTGTGGGGGAAGATAAGATTCCTAACAGTGGTTGAGCCAAGGCCAGGTGTGCCGCATATGCTCCTTTTACCTGGAACTTATCTGATCCCATAGCTATCAATGCGGCTTTCACGATCATCAACACGGCTTTGTCTATATGGTTTCTCGTTTACTCAGCACATCAGTTACTATTGGTTTATTTTATATAAAAACCAGTAACTGATTTATCTTATAAAAATATTTTAAGCAATTTGATATTCTTTGGGAAATGGAATGAGTATATTTTCGTCTTAAAGAATCTCTTATAGAGTAAAATAGTTACTAATTTTTTAAAGATCAACATCCTAATTTTTTTTTTTTTAATCATCTGGCTTTATTCTAATTGCAATAGACAGTTCCATAACAGAGCATAACAGAGGTTCCAAAAAGTGAAAGGAACACAACAGAGCAAGATCGCTTCAAGGCCTAAAATCAAGGACTTGAAGAAGCAATACCTAAGCGAGACAAAACTCAATCGTATAGACATTTCTCTATTCACTGTTGGTGAGTTATTAGATGCTTCTCCCTGTGTCATGTCGAATACGATGCTTCACCCTAATTAATATCTATAAATAAATATATTAATCAGTTTGAAAATTTTCTGTTATTCGTAAATTCTTTAGCATCTAGAGGATTTGCACACTATGAGGAAAATACCAATAGGGTTTCGTTTTCCGTTGAACAAAATGGGTTCAAACACGGAACGGACAATTTTAACCCTGTCATTCAATAAAATATTATGGTAAATTTTATTCAATATTTCGATATTTGCAATTGCCAATTACCGAAACACATTGTCATATGTTGTTATCTACCTAATCCACTCGTTCACTTATTTTTATGAGTGTCTTAAATTTCTAACACCATGCCAATACATGTAGTACATAAATATGTTTATTTCAGTAATAACAATAAATGTGAATTAAAATATGAAATTAATGGTTTTGAACAAACAGTTGATTCTCTGGTATCCAGTATCAAAATATGATATCAACTGTTTCTACAATTTATGTTGAACGGATTTTTTTTGTTTTTAGTATTTGTTTCTTGTGAGTTTTTTTGCTGTTTACAAATCGTTGGCAATTACCCCTGAGCATTATGAGTATCAGATCGGAGAAGGGTCGGGAACGGATACTCATAAAAATATCTAAATCTTATGAGTATCAGATCGGAGAAGGATCGCAAAGATATCGAATCTATTGTCATATTTTTTGGCAATTAATTAATAGTTCAGATATTTAAAACTACTATCTAAAGTATATTCATAAAAATAAATATCAGATAGATAATGCGGAACAATTACATTATTTATTCTTAAATATATGACAATAGATTCGATATCTTTGCGATCATTAATTATTCTTAAAATGGTTTCTTTCACGTAGTAAAATTCTTCATGCTTTCTATTTATTTATGAGTTACGAGTTACGACACAACGTTTTTAAAACGGCATCAAAAGCTTTCAAAACCAAAACACAAGTAATTTTAAGGAGCGGATTGCCAAAAATGACTCACAATTTGATTATAAATGCAAAAGTAAACCTCTTATTTAATTTAAAGCAAAAACAACTTAAAAGGGTAAAAAAATTATAATTACATCACTTATCACCAAACAAAAAATAAAAGTCTCAATTACGGTTATAATTTTGTGAAATCTATTAAAGAAGTACATAAATCTACTATATAGACTTCATAAAAAAGGCTGTTATGCAATTAAATCTTATATTTAAATAAAAAAATAAAATAAATAATTTGATTAAAAATTTGTTTGCATAAACTAAATATAAACAATTGTGATGTATATAAATTAAAATTTCATACAATTAAATCAAATTAAACCAACAAAGATAAATTAGGTTATAGTCTCATACATACTACTAATGAAATGAATACATAATATATAGTGCATAACAATATGTTTAAACATGTGGTCATGTGTTGGTAATTATTATTGTTTCATATTTATAAGTTTCATGATATTTTGAGTTATGTATTTGATTATGCGTATAGAGTTAAAATTTTGATTTAGGGTTTCGACTATTGAGTGCAAAATATTCGATTTAGAGTTATGTATTTGAAGTCCGCACCAATTTAGAAACTTCAAACAAAGTCTGTTTAACTTTCGAGACTTCATGTGAAGTATATTCATAGTTTAGGGTATAGCCGATTTCGGGTGAAGTCTATTCATAGTTTAGGGTATAGCAGACTTCGGGTGAAGTCTATTCACTAGTTTAGGGTATAGTAGACTTCGGGTGAAGTCTATTTAGATTTTAGGGTATAAGAGACTTCATACGAAGTATGCTAAACCGAAAATAATTAACCTAACCAAAATTTTACCCCATTAAATTAAGTTAATTAACCAAACCTAACAAAAAAATAAACATAATCGAATTGTTGATTTAGACTGACCCAAATTGGTTTACACAACCAAAATTGAACCAGTATATTTTAACCTACCTATAAAAATTACCCACATATAAAATCGATTTTACAAGATACATACATTTGTTGTTGGTAAAAAAAACCATAGAAGCTGCCGCCGATTCTGAGTGGCGATTTCGAATTTCCTCGCAGACTTCGGGTGAAGCCTATTCCATAGAATCGCTTGCCGCTGCCGGATTTCTCGGTGGTTGCCGGCGAACAGTAAGCTGCCACCAATTTCGCTTGCCGCCGCTGGTTTACTTACAACAAAGGTAAAGTCCTCCGAATCTCTCTGCTTTGTTCGAAATTCTTAGGGTATTGATTCGATTTTCAGTTATCATTTATCAGTTTGTTTGTTCGAAGTTGTTAGGGTACTGATAAAAAAATGAAGTCTCATTTATCAGTTTGTTCAAGTTTCAATTTTTTTTGTAAGTAAACCAGCGGCGGATTTGTTCCAGATATCTAAATCTTTTCTTTTTCTTTTCTAGATATGTCTGCTTTGTTCGAAGTTGTTAGGGTATTGATTCGATTTTCTCATTCGCTCATTTTTGTTCAGTGTATTTTCGGGTGAAGTCTGTTTCGATTTGCTCAGTTTTGCTCAGTTTGTAGACTTTGTTTTGATTTGTTCAGTTTTGTAGACTTCGTTTGTAGGCTTCGTTTTAGACTTCTCAGTTGGACTTCTCAGTTTGTAGACTTCGTTTTAGACTTCTCAGTTTGAAGACTTCTCAGTTTGTAGACTTCGTTTTGATTTGCTCAGTTTTGCTCAGTTTGTATACTTCGTTTACATACTTCTCAGTTGGACTTCTCTAATTTTTACAGACTTCGTTTTCAGACTTCTGTAATTTTTACCGATTTCTTATTCATATTTATTTAATGACTCCATACTTCACTTCCCATCATAAATGGATGAGCCAGAATTCCCATTACGGTTTTTCACAAAAGGTGATGAGCCCATTCCGACTAAAAGCATAGGCTAATATAGCGGTGAGACAAAGTTGTTTGATGCGGTAGCTAAAGCACTAGAAGAAGATTAATGGGTAGAGCTTTTTAATTCGAAGTTGGGTGTGTTTTTAAAGTTCAACCAACTGAATTTTGGTTTGGCATCCAGGCTAGTACATCATCACATGCTCAGTTTTCAACTGAATTTTGGTTGGGAATCTTATGGTGTTCCCCTCACTAATTCTTGGGCATATATCAATGCTATGTATGAAGTTGTATAATCCATCTTCATACCATAGTTCACCCTCATTGAATCTTTGATATGTTTTGTTGTAATTCCATCGATTATTCCGAAACTCTCTATAAATAGCGTAGCAATATATCTCGGAGTAAAATGTCTACGGTGAGTCATTCGGTCCACCACTGAACATGTATGAACTCTCACATACTTTGTCACCCAAAACGTGTTTGATTCGTTCTTCACACCCGCTCTAAGCTTCCATTCGCATCCTTTCACACAACATTTAGCCACAAACAGAATTTTTGCACACTTATATACTTTGAATGCGAATTTTAACATTACTGTCGTCAATCGCAACTCTGATACCAACTCATCTTTGATAGGAAAACTTGCTTTGACATAGATTTTGTCAGACCATGTCGTTTCGTATCTTCATTCTTGGCCACCCGAACCCGCTTTCACATCCTCATCATCAAACCACATATCATCTTCATCCTCACCTTTCACTTTCCCATACTGACTGTAATCCTTCGTCCTCATCTTCACTATCCCATCAATACCCATAACATCACCACCACTAGAGCCATCCGCATTACATTCTTCCACATTTTCGTCTACATCTTCATCACAATCTTCATCCGCATGTCCATCCACGTCGTTATTATTTTCAGTATCCATATCGAAACGACTCGATACACAAAGACGTATAACATGCGTTCTACTTAACTCGATCAAACTCTGAACTTGTCTATTATTTGTGACGTGCATATGAGGGGTATCCGGAGCCATTTTCTAAATTTGAATCCGGTAATGAATAAGTTAACTCTACCAACTCATTTTTCTTTTCTAGCATATAATCATCTTGAACCATTTCAACGAGTTTAGCATGTGCACAACCATCACTGAAAAAGAACATTCTCCCTCTTTTGCGATTATCCACCACAAAATGCCATGACAAATCTTTCCTCACCCATTCTCCATAAACAACAGGTAATTGAACCATTCTCTGTAAGAAAAAAACATATATAAACCACATTAGCGATCGTAAATAAACGTAGACTTCACCCGAAGTCTGCACATTGAGTTAAAGGCCTAATCAAATAAAAAAATTAAATTTTCTATAATTGTAACACATAAACACGTCAAACTCATACATATGCAGCAACAACAAACAACATACATGTGAGACAAAGAAAATCTAAAAAATTCATTACAAATATGCTATAAATGCATTTTCTTAAAAAAATTAACCACACAGACTTCACACTAAAGCCTGTTCCGTATAAAATAGCAAACTTCAGTGTGAAGTCTGTCCCCTATGTGAAAGTAGACTTCACACCGAAGTTTGTATTTTAGGTTACTTTTGTAATTGACCATAAATTTGACTTTTCAAGAGTAGAATTTCAGGTGAAGTATGCGGAGTAAACTTGTTAGTTTTGGATTTGACCATAATTTGACAATAATTTGAATTTTTCGAGCAGACTTCAAGTGAAGTCTGCGGAATTTTGATTTAGGTGTTTTCACCAAGTCAATTAATAACTAAAGTGCACACTACTGCAATCATAACAATATATCGACGTAGTACTTTAGGATTGAATCCACAGAGACCAAGTGTAACGCTACGAGAATGCAGAAGGAAAGTAAATCTAAGACGAACGATGGTTGTTTGTGGTTTTATGAGTCAGCTAAAACTAAAACTAATAATGCGAATGAAAGGATATAAATTCAATAAGAGAAAACGCTAGGCCTTTAGGTAATTCGCAGGAAATCCATATTCACTAAACATATTATCAATTAGGGAATGAATTAAGAACCGTTCTCGAACTCAAACATGGATGTCTAGCTAGCCCACTGTCGTGGTACTAACTACTATGCCTAACAACCTAAGAATCTAAACTGTCGTTTGACCTTAAAATTCTAGGCAAGCATTAAAGTTCAGGTTTAATTAGTTCACAAATCGCCTTAGCATCAGCTTTCGTTGGCTAAGGACGATTTGCTCATCTATGTTCTATCAAGAAACCTAAATCACTTTTAATGTTTAGGTTAATCCTAAGATCAGAAACTAGGTGATCAATCTAGTCTAAGCCTTAAATTCAACAATAGATGAAGAACTCTATGTAATTCCCTAATCTAACAGATCCGTTTCAGTGATTCATGGAGAATCCCTTGAAACCCTAAAAACCTAACAAGGTGATTACTCAGACATGGTTGCAGAGAAAACACAGAGATTCAAAAAGAAATTCATAATCCAATAAAAAGGAAATCAAAATAGGGTTCAGAAATCTTCTCTGGTATGAAGTAGAGATTCGTCTCCCTCTAATCTCCCAAGAACAAACCCAGAAGTTCTCTGATGAATAATATAAAGCTTAGCCTAAACAATGGCTGAAAAAATAAGTATAAACAGGACTAGAGTCATTCTCCACGAATCCCTAGGTAAAACCGGGTCAAAATAAGTGAAAACCGAAATTTCCTTTTATTTTTTGCGTCACTAAACCGATCGGTTTATGTTAGACCATCTTCACGAAAACTGGCGTAACTTTTGATCGCACCGTTGGCATAACCTCAAACCACTTCCAAATGAAAGCTGATCCATTGCTCTATCTTGTATCAAAATATGAGCTCGATCCATCGGTGGTAATTCCTTCAACGAATACCAAACTTCTGACAGCTCTGTATGATTCTGCATCTTCATATGCTCATTTTCACCCAAAACGGCTCCTTTTCTCCCAAAGTCACCCAAAACCTGAAAAGACTCGATAAAGGACTAAAAGACTCTAAAAAGACACTTTGACTCAACAAAAGACACAAAAGCAAATGTTAGAAACCGGTAAAAACACAGTTTATCAACTCTCCCAGACTTAATCTTTTGCTTGCCCTCAAGCAAACAGAAAACCAAGAACAAGGAAGAGGTTTGAAAATACGGAGATTCACCTTTTCTTTAGAACTCTGCAATGACCATCATCTTAGCGATCCACATATTGCCTAACCAACTTCAAATCAAACCACCATGTACTTCTCCGCAGGCATTACAGCTTTTCCAGATTCACCACATTATCTCACAGAATGATTCAAAAGCTATCATTGCTGGGTCTCACAGAAAGATCATAGTGCCAAGGACCTTCTAGACTCTTTCCCTTTCGATATCATGACAAGACAACTACACAACTTTGGTACTCTTTCTCTCCCCCAGACTCATTCTTTTCTCATTCTCTTTTTCGCTGGGTTAATGGTTGATGGAACGCGAGTATTGATGGTTTTTGCCACCGAATCCCCGGTTCATTTTAGTGCCACCCTTTTATTATAAGTTGTAGGCGAATAATGGTATCACGGGAAATTTTCCTAACCTCGCTTCCAACCTTAGTGTGATCATCTCTTTCGAAGTAAAATAATGGGGTCAATGGAAATTTTCCTATCCCTTTACTCGAAAGAAAATCATTTCATCTTTTCTGCTTATCTAACAAATGAGGGGGAGAATTACCATATTTTCAAATAGGTTGTCTTTGTCAGATACGAAAGAGGAGTCAAGCCCTGAAGACACCAATCTCAACGATGAGGTAAAAGGAAGAGCTCAGAAACTAACTCAGGCCATTGAATTTCTATAGAGACATGAATGCCTCTGATGAACTGGTCAGCCCTTGGATTTTTCATTAGTCCGATCTGGAGCTAATCTGTAACAATGGTCACTTAGATGAAAGTCAGAACAACAAATCGTAGAAAGTGATCATAATCTCCAACAAATTTTGACTCAATAAAACGACTCAAGAAAAACACCAAAATGACTCAAGAAAGAAAACAACGTTAGTAACGACATAGACCCTCCCCAAGACTTACTTCACACCGTCTCGGTGTGAAAATAAACCATAGAGAAGGCAAAAGCAAATTTGAAATTTTTTTTTTTTTTGGGATCGATCCATCCAGATTTTTTTTTTTTTTTTTTTTTTGTGATCGATCGATCCTGTAGTGTAGGTCGATCCAGAAATTGGCATTTTTTGGGATCGATCGATCATGCCCTTAGATCAGTCAATCCAATTTTTTTTTTTTTTTTTCTAAAAACTGAAACAAATAGAAACAAAACCAAAATTCAACTGCAAATGGACAAAGAAAAGAGTAGTATGTACACGTACCGGTGGGTTGCCTCCCACCAAGCGCTTGTTTAAAGTCGTTAGCTTGACTTTGGTCTCAGATGTTAATCATGAGAATCAAATGGCTGGGCCAATGCACCTTTGGTCCTTCTCCTGCTAGGACAAAAAACAAAATGTGCAACATGGCACGCAACTATCCAGGGCAAAGAGACAAAACTCACATCAAGGGATGTTACTACGAATGTAGCATATATCTTGAAATTTTCCTTGATGGTGGGATGCTCATGAGGATCAAATGCATTTGATGGAAAAATAAAGTCAACTTCTGGTTTAAACGAGTTAATCACAAAATAGTCAACTTCATCTCCATCAATCATGTAAAACACAATATCCTCTTTCCTAGACTCCATCTCAACCTTAGGGTTCTCTATCTCATTCAAGATCTTATCTACATCAAGCACATCCCCTAGGTAAGATTTTTCAAGAAGAGATCTAGATTCCTCAGGCATTGAAAACTTAAACTCAAGATCATGAACATTCAAAGCACATAGATAATTAATATCCAAACATACTTCATGGTAATCTCTAGCAAGTTTTTCTACTCTTAAGGTATCTAGTCTTTGCGACTCACATATTAAATCATAGCATTCATCAATGAGCACATGAGTATGCAAACTAGAGGGTACATCTTCAATGCAAGGCAAGTGCCTATCCTCATAATCATAGATTTCAGAGGTTGAGTCAAAAATACCTTCTAACTGGCATGGTGGAACCCAATAAACTACCTCTTCAAGTGCATGAGCTACCATTATCTCAGACATTGTGAGTTCCCTTCCTTCAAGTGCTGCCCGATGTGACATGAGATTCAACCGGATCATAGCTGCTAGGACACTCCTTTTCATCGTTGGATTCTCTTCGTGATGCTTATCCAACTCAACTCTTTGTTCTGGTGTGAGTACACTTTCATCAAATGGTGGCTCCGCGTATGGCTCATCTTGAATGTATTCATCTAATGTGGCATCATCTTCTTGTGGGTAATCATTGTAGTCCATGGCCATCAACTATAAGAAACAAAAAGAATAAAAGAAAAAGTTAGTAAAATCTAGTGTCTTAGTCTGAATTTTCGTCCAAGACTCGTAGGTAACGCAATTGATCCCCGGCAACGGCGCCAAATTGATTTAGGTGTTTTCACCAAGTCAATTAATAACTAAAGTGCATACTACTACAATCATAACAGTATATTGATGTAGTACTTTAGGATCTAATCCACAGAGACCAAGTGTAACGCTACGAGAATGCAGAAGGAAAGTAAATCTAAGACGAACGATGGTTGTTTGTGGTTTTATGAGTCAACTAAAACTAAAACTAAAACTAAGAATGCGAATGAAAGGATGTAAATTCAATAAGAGAAAACGCTAGGCCTTTAGGTAATTCGCAGGAAATCCATATTCACTAAACATATTATCAATTAGGGAATGAATGAAGAACCGTTCTCGAACTCAAACATGAATGTCTAGCTAGCCCACTGTCGTGGTACTAACTACTATGCCTAACAACCTAAGAATCTAAACTGTCGTTTGACCTTAAAATTCTAGGCAAGCATTAAAGTTAGGTTTAATTAGTTCACAAATCGCCTTAGCATCAGCTTTCGTTGGCTAAGGACGATTTGCTCATCTATGTTATATCAGGAAACCTAAATCACTTTTGATGTTTAGGTTAATCCTAAGATCAGAAACTAGGTGATCAATCTAGTCTAAGCCTTAAATTCAACAATAGATGAAGAACTCTATGTAATTCCCTAATCTAACAGATCCGTTTCAGTGATTCATGGAGAATCCCTTGAAACCCTAAAACCTAACAAGGTGATTACTCAGACATGGTTGCAGAGAAAACACAGAGATTCAAAGAGAAATTCATAATCCAATAAAAAGAAAATCAAAATAGGGTTCAGAAATCTTCTCCGGTATGAAGTAGAGCTTCGTCTCCCTCTAATCTCCCAAGAACAAACCCAGAAGTTCTCTGATGAATAATATAAAGCTTAGCCTAAAAATGGCTGAAAAAATAAGAATAAACAGGTCTAGAGTCATTCTCCACGAATCCCTAAGTAAAACCGGGTCAAAATAAGTGAAAACCGAAATTTTCTTTTATTTTTCGTGTCACTAAACCGGTCGGTTTATGTTAGACAATCTTCACTAAAACTGGCGTAACTGTTGATCGCACCGTTGGAATAACATCAAACAACTTCCAAATGAAAGCTGATCCATTGCTCTATCTTGTATCAAAATTTGAGCTCGATCCATCGGTGGTAAGTCCTTCAACGAATGCCAAACTTCTGACGGCTTTGTATGATTCTGCATCTTCATATGCTCATTTTCACCCAAAACGGCTCATTTTCTCCCAAAGTCACCTAAAACCTGAAAAGACTCGATAAAGGACTTAAAAATCTAAAAAGAAACTTTGACTCAACAAAAGACACAAAAGCAAATGTTAGAAACCGGTAAAAACACAGTTTATCAAATTTCACCTGAAGTCTACTCTAAAAACGAAGTCTACTAGATGTTAGTTTTGCAATTGACCAAGTTTGACTTTAGTAAAGTAGACTTCACATGAAATCTGAAACGTGCATACTTCATACAAAGTCTACGCTATGTTAGTTTTGTGTTTGACCAAAATCTCTAATTAAATTAATTAGAGACTTCGTCTGAAGTCTACGCAATGAAATAGACTTCACCCGAAGTCTACTTAATAAATGATTTTCCTGGTCAATGTTTGAAATTTTTGTCAAACGCAAAACTAACCTCTCTAAAAATTCAAAGTTTTGGTCAAATACAAAACTGATCTAGAGTAGACTTCATGTGAAGTCTGGTTTTTCCAAATATCCACAAATTGTGAGTTATTTTTGCATTTGACCACAAACTGTGAGTTATTTTTGCAAGTATCCCGAATTTTAAACGTGTTTCGTAAGTGTTTTTTTTTTGTGTCACGGAAGTAAGCTTTCAAAAATTTCCAATTCTAAGTTCTAAATCTAAATCTAATTCTAAAATAGAAAAGGGATTTTCTAAGAAAATTATATGTCAAAATCACTTGTTCAACTCTATTTAGAACTGGTAATGTATGTCTTATTATCAACGGATGGCCTCAAACATCGAAAAATATTATGAGCCAAAGACTTCTAAAGTTTATCGGAAAAAAATCTCCTTGTAACCTTGCTTACAAATTATGATCACCAATTAGTAACTCATTCGAATGCAAAAAGACACTGGAAAAACAATAATTTCTATTAAATATTATAATATTTTTTATGATCACCAATTAGTAACCGATATTTACGAATACAACAAAAAATTTAAGTTTTTTACTATTATATTTAAATTAATAATTTTTAATGACAATTCTTTAGAGGATATTTTGTCCTCTCGGGGGAAGGGGGAAAGTCTCCTACAAAACAAGAAACGACGTCAATGCTCAGAAAACACGATAAATGTGTGTTTTTCGAAGGCACTCCGACGTCCAAATCAGAAAACGTACAAAGAAACCACAAATTTAAGTGGCAAATCGGAGAACAGAAAGAGTGTTCAGAAAACGGGATGAAGAACGGTGCCGATTGGGTCCGAAAGAAAGGATGGATCCAAAATGGGCTTAGAGCGGTGGGATTTTTGAGGTAAAAGAGAAGATAACAAGAGTTTGGGTGGGAGAACTCTACGGTCTAGGAGCAACTGTGAAGATGACCGAAAAATGGTCGGAAAAAGGACTTAGAGTCATGGAACGAACTGAGAGCTAAGTGTTTAGAAACCTTAAGCATGATATATCTAAACAAACGATAAGAAAATATGAGAAAATTCTGAACCCCCTTCTTGTTGGAAGAAGAGAAGTATTTATAGAGTTTTACCTGACCCATATTAGTATACCGGGTTGGATCCTTAGTTGTCGGGTTATCGGGTCGGATTTCAGATCCTTAGAATGGGTCGCGTACCTAGAACTTGTCTGACTTCTCACTTACTTTTCTTGGATGTATGCGCCAGCTGCTAGACCAAGCTCTTATATGTCGCTATCTCTCTCTCAGTGTACGACTTGGAAGCTGCGGATCAGACATGATATGGGCATCTCCCATGCCGTCGTTCTTCCCTATGCTCTGCGTGTTGTCACTTTCACCTAGGGTGGGCAAAAAAACCGTAACCGAAAAAATCGAACCAAACCAAACCAAAATAAATCATATGGTTTGGTTATCATTTTTGTTAAGAGTTCGGTTTCGGTTTGGTTTGGTTTAAAACCGTAAAACGAATGGTTTTTTCAGTTTTTACATTTTAGATAAATTTTATATAGCTTTATATTTTTTTGGTTTAGTTTAGATTTATCATTTATCCATTCTTGTTTGTTGGTTGACTTGCCAATATCTTCGGAGTTAGTTTAAGAGTTAAAATTTAAGACTTAAAAATAAAATCTATAAAATAAGAAAACCACGAACAATCGTGGCTGGTGACGATGATAAGAATCTGAATTTTCTTCTTTTTATCTATTTTATAGGTTTTTTTAGTCTTGATTTTTATTGATGATTTGGATTTACGAACAATTTGATTTGAATTCTAGTCTTTGAACTCTTTTTGTTTTTGCACTTATTAATATGCCTACTTATTAGCTTAATATATTATTTATACATTCATTTTATTTTTGCTTATTGTATGAGCCTTATCAAAAGTTACAAACCAAACTAAAAACCGTAACCGAGCCAAACCGAACCGAGCCAAAATTGCGTATGGATTTTAAATAGTTTTATTTTTCATAAAACCGATAAACTGAAAACCGTTAAAAACCGAACCGTACCAAACCGAAATATATATAGTTTTTATATGGTTTGAATTTTTATAAAACCGAAAAACCAAAAAACCAAACCGAAACCAAATCACAAACCGAAGTGCCCACGAGTTTCACCTATCAAATGCAAGCAGAAGACATTAATTGCATGTTCCGTAGGTTGTCAGAAGGATGGACATTGATTTGAATATATTCTTATTTCCTATTGGAGGGAAAACTACTCGGATTGAACTGTTTATTTCCGCCTAAGTGATTTACATACCTGGCCCGAGTCCCTTGATACTAGGGATTGGGCTGTCGAGGTTGTCCAGTCTCCAAGTGCCTTGTTCCTCGTAACCTTTGAAAGTCATTTTTCCCAGTTCTCACGATACCAGATTACTAGCACCTCTGCGAGGCTAGGAAGTATGACATAGCCTTCTCTTGGCCATTCAGTGCCTAAACTCCTCGCACCTGACAGTGTGGCTTACACTGTCAGTTATGAGGTGCCCAAGGGCCGGTGGTCAATGCCGGATCTCTTGGTTCCGTAGGTTATAAGATCCGGTGTAAAATCCTGGGTTAGTAAGGCCCAATTTGACCCAGGGGGTCGTATGATGCGAATCAGATTCGTCTCCGAAACTTCAGGTTTTAAATTTGTAAACCTTAAAGCCTGCAAGTGCACAGATGTACGTTGTAGTACTTAAGGTATCGATCCACAGGGAGGGAATGCTGTTTTGCGAGACCTTAGACACTGTATAGTAAATAAACATAAGACGAATATATGTTTATAGGGTTTTTCACGAACTCGATACTAGGACTCTAAACTATACTAAATTAGACTAAACTAAACTAAGCGAGAAAATAAGAAAGCGAGCGAAACTAAACTAAGCTAAACTAACCGAATAAATAAATCTAATCTAAGTGAACAGTAACAAGCAATAATTATTTTGAGGTTCTAAATCAATTAACGAAGCGTTAGGCAATCGGGAATTTTCTAGGGTTTCTGGCCGATTTTTACCGAGGAAATTTCTAGGATTTCTAAAGCGACTTTTTGTCGAATTTGGGTTCTTGAACTTGGAACACGTACGCTACGTGTAGTCTACTACCGTAATCCTACACACCTACTCAGTTCTGTACTCGGACGGTAGCTTCCAACTCGGACGGTAGCTTCCGACTCGGACGGTAGCTTCCGACTCGGACGGTAGCTTCTGACTCGGTCCGCGCAAGAAGTGAATGATACTCTCCAAGATCGTTTACGCCCACAATTCCTCCGTAAGTATACTTCCGAAATCTTACGACGGATTTGCTCGTCTACCCTAGGTCAAGCGATTAGATACAGCACTTCCATGGCTCTAAAACACCTAATATCGATTTCTAAGACGGTTAGTCAAGCAACGCATTAACAACAATGATAGAACGAAGAACCCTAATCAATCGGTATCCTAGACTAAAAACCTAATAAGAAATTGAACCATAAGCTCCCCTTCAAATCCCTATACCCAACGAGAGAACTACTCAGCCACGACCATGCAAGAAAAAATCAAGTTTCTGAATTTTACAAACAATAGATAAGAAATCAAATAAGAGGGTTCAAGGGAAATCTCTATCTCCCTAAACAAAGAACAAATAACAAGAGCAAAAGTTTGGTACAAAACAAATCTAAAAGTGTAACTAGAGAGAGGCTGCGAAATTGTGTCTTAGAACACATATTTATAGGTCTTCCGGTCTTTAGTTCGTCAACTTTAGGGTTTAGTTCAAGAGAAAACGAAGAGGCTTGTGGGCTTGAAAATGGACTTTGAAATCGATGGTTGTGGACCGTTTCTGCTTCACCACTGGTGCGAGGCTTGGACCCGCGGCCAAAGGGTCATTCGCCGCGGTTGGAGAGCCTAGACCAGCGGCCAGGAGTGTCTTCGCCGCGGCCAGGAGTGCTTGACCCGCGGTGGTTGGTCTATAGCTTTGAAACTTCAATTCTTCTCTTGCTTCGCTCGCGAGACTGCAGCACATGCCTTCAGTCAATTGGATGTATCTTGAGATCTAACCGTTGGATTGCCTTGAAATCAACTGGGTATGAAAGGTGGTTCTCCCTTCTATCTTGGTCCAAATTTGGTCGTGATCAGACGGTGAGAAGGTCTCCATCCGATGCCAAACTTCTGGCGGTCCAAAATTGTCCAAAATCTGGATATTCTCTAATTTGCGTTCTTTTTACATAAAAAATCTAAAAAGAGTATTGAAACTACAAATATGCAAATATCATAGTAAAGGTATATAAAACCAAGTGAAACACTTATTAAAGTGTTATAAAATAGATAGCAAAACGGGTAAAAATACGGTGTTATTATCGTACCTATAAAAAACGTAAACGATACGTGGCAACACGCAATTCGTCGTCCACATAAGAAAAGATCCTTATTTAACCCAAACAATAATATTTATATTTAATTATTTATAGCTTGACATTTGGAAAAATCTGTTGATGGACGAAAGCTGTATGTGGATATATGAATATCGATAAATTGCTTTAGGTATAAATATGAGGATGTTTTGTTGATGTATACTTTTAAAAAATCAGATAAAAAATTCATGGAATTTAGTTTGAAGTTTAATCTCTATAATATTATTTAAGAAGATGATATTTTTGAAAATGAATTTTGTTTTGTAAGTTATTACATATTATGTCATTACAAATAAAAAAAAGATAATTGAAATAAGAAATGATATAATTGTATTTTAAAATTATTAATGAAATATATAAAGTATTTATTTATCATCAAAGAGGTTATTTACTACTTAATTTCTTAATTATTTTTAATGTTATATATATTTTTAATAATAATCAATCGATATATATTCCAAAAATAAATATATTCGAAATCTTGCTATATTTTTTACTATAATTTATTATTTTTAATTTGAAAATATATCAAAATAAAAGTTGAAAAATATTTTACTAATTTTATAAAAAAGTTAGACTAAAAAAAATTATTTTTTTAAAGGGTTCGTGAACTAACCACAAAACTAGATTCATTAAAATGTGCATATTAGAGTTATGTTTTCAAGATTATAGGTTTTGAGAGTCAACCCGAATAATATTTTAGTCCACTGTAAAACGGGTTAAATAGACAAATTATTTCGTTTTACAACTCTATCTATAATCATAAGTTAGACATATTATAAGATTCAAATAAAAATAATTTTTCTTAAATTTCAAAATAATGAAAAATTATTGGGTTCACTCCTAGGGATGAACCTCTTTATTCACCCTTTTTTTTAGCTAATCAAAATATGCCATATAATTTATTTAACAAAATAAAAATAAATATTATTTTAATAAAAGTTATAGTAATAATTATGTCTACTATTTATATTTTGAGTTTAGGATTTAGGGTTTAGAGTTTAGGGTTTAGATTTAAGGTTTAGGATTTAAGCTTTGGAGTTTAGGGTTTATGGTGGTTTAGGGTTTAAGCTTTAGGGTTTAGATTTAGGGTTTAGGATTTAAGCTTTGGAGTTTAGGGTTTATGGTGGTTTAGGATTTAGGGTTTATGGTCTAGTGTTTAAGGTTTAGTGTTTATTAGGATTTAGGGTTTTAGGGTTTAGAGTTAGGGAATAAAATTTAAATATAATATGTTATTTTTAATTTGTTTAATTTGTTGAATTTTAGTTTTTAATTTTTAATTTTTAATTCTTTTTAAATATGACATGTCACATTTTCATTATTAAAAGAACAAGGGTGAATAAAGAGATTTACCCCTAGGAGTGAACTCCAAAATAATTATTTTAAAAAAAATTACCCCACGCTATAATAAGCGCAGATTAAGTCATAGTTTTATTTTATTTTGTCATGTTATCATATCATTCGGCTGATTCAATTTCCTTGCGTGAGTTGAATAATACCTACTGAGAAGTGAGAACAATGTGAAACAAAATTATAAATTAGTAGTTTTAATGTAATTTGATAATTTTATCATTAAAAGAAGTCTAGTTTTATTTTAAATTAAATTAAAATAAATCTACTAATTGATAATTTTGTTTCACATTGTTCTCACTTCATCAGTAGGTATATATTTTTGATAACATATAAATTTTTGATAACATATATAACTAGAGTTCTTTTAATCATTATAATGATAACATATATAGCGATATATATTTTTGATAACATATATTGATAATTAAATTAAATTAAAATAAATCTACTAATTGATAGAATAACCAAAATCATTAAAAAAAGTCTAGTTATCAAAATTATCAATTAGTAGAATAACCAATTATATCATTAAAAGAAGTCTAGTTATATTTTTGATAACATATATTGCTAATATGGTTTCCTCAAGCTGGTTTTCTTCCGCACAAACGTCTTAACATTTTTATTTATTTCTGTAATTTTTATAATTCATTCTAATATTTAAGTATATGGTCGGTTCGATTCTAAATTTTATTTTGGTTTGGTTTGAATTCACAAGTTTTGGTTAAGATCATTTAGAGTTTCGGGTTTTTTTCGTTCTTTTGGGGAAGCTCGTGTTCAAAATCAATACTGGAAATTTTAAAATCTCTAAAATCCCTAGATCGATTTCTTGATGTATTTGACGAAGGAGACGATGAACAATATTTATTTAGGGATTTTAAATTTTCCAATTGGGAATCTTAGTGTCATATTTCATTAATCTTAAGTAGGTTGATTTCTTCCCAAAAAGAACGAAAAAACCCGAAACACTAAATTAGTGGGTTTGTTAAATAACATTTTTTAGGTAATTAAGATTAATGGAATATTAAAAATTTAGACAAAAATATATATATAGAAAAATAATATCATTGATTTTTAAATGACGACTGATTTGGCAACTGGCGTGCTAGCTGACTCAGCAACTGTGGACGTTTTAGCTGATGTTGCAGCTGACTCAGACTGCTGAGTCAGCACTGTTAACGGTTTGACTAACAGATTTGCGGTCAATGTTGAATTTGGATTGGATTCAATTGTTTGGATAGAAAATTTGAATTTTTATGTTCTGAATGTAAAAAATTGCACCGTATTTTAGTTAATGTTTTTTTCGGCACATCAAATTTAGTTGAGCTCGATTTTAATCCTTTTCCGTGAATGAACGGAACGAATCGGACAGACCGTCAAGCCGCCCATGGCCTTTGAAGGAGATATACATTATTGAGGGAATATTGATTAATTAAATGGATTATATTCGATTCCATGTTTGTGATGGTTACACGTATCAGAACTTACAACTTTATCTTTTATATCTTGGATATCTTCAAAAAAACGAATGTTCATTTGCAGAAATAATGCAAGCGGAAAATTCAATATTTCAATAGAAAAAGTATAGAGTATGTTGGTTCCTTTCGTAACGGAGAAGAACCTTTTTCTATATAAAGGGCATAGGCTTTATTTTCCAAATCAAACTAAAAAAAAAAAAACAAAGATAACACATTAAAACAAAACACGTTTCCTCTCTTCTTTGTGCTTCAATGGCAATGGCGCAAAAGGATTGGAATACAAGGATCGCTCAAAAGGCTTTTGAAATGGTCGATAAGGTGCGCGGTAAGTCCCAAAAAATGGTCGATAAGGTGCACGGTAAGTCCCAAAAAACCCCACCACCACATGTTCCTAGAGACGAGTTCGCTTCTCGTTTTAACCAAAATAACCGGTTTGAGAGGCCGAAAGGACGGGCTATTAGCTGTGACGAGGCTGTCCGACTCTATGGAGGGGTGCTTATTAAGGAATTTCGTTATTAAGCGCGGTAAAACTCAAGTTATATGCAGGGTGAATTTGTAAGAAAGTTATATATATATTTTGTTTCCGTTTTCTGAAAAAGTGCAGATCAACACATATGCTAAAGCTTGTTGTAGTGGTTTTCACTTAGAATAAGCTTTAGATCACTACCAAGTGTTTGTATCTGTTATGTATCTACAAGTAAGTTGATGAAGCTTATGTAATGTAAAATGTTACGGTATTACTACTAATAATGGAAGCCTATATGCCAATGTAAAACATATGTGTTCTTAACTCTTTGTAAACATAAATAAGCAAGGCATACGCGCAGAACCGGGCTTGAATTTTTAAATTTAAAACAAATATATTCATAAGAAGTATTTGAATAAGTTGATTAAATCCAATAGTAATAACCAATATATAAAATAAAACGAGAAGAGCATTGATTCAATACATTCAACGCGAGAAGAGATGACAATTGATATCTTAAGTTAGGGCTTTGTAGGATTAAGCGAGATGGGAACAAACCCTTTAAGTTTTTTTTGTGTGTGGAAAAGTCCAATCCGGTTAGATGGATCATGTTGACATGTATTATGGAAAATAAAATCAATCTAACTAATGACTTATATTGTATGTTTGGCTTTGAAGTAACGGTAACTGAACCAATAATAAACAAATAAACCATTTGTGATATAACTATTGAAAAAAATTGCGATTAGGGCGGGTTGTTTTCATTTGGTAAGAACATCAATTGAATACTTCTCCACTGTTTTTCATTCTAAAGGGACATGGAATAACCTTAGTGTTGGAGCTAGATTTCACACATGAAATCCAGCCCACTAAGGCCCATTAAAGCCCATTACTAAACATTCTGAAAACGAGCCAAGGGTCCATGTCTGTCCAGCATGTCGACTTTAGCCCAAACGCAAACCTCGCGAGACGTTTGAACTACTACGAAGACAGCGAGCTCCAAACTTAGTTAACGAAATAAAACGAACTGAACAAGTCAAATACGACAAGCTGAATAAGTCCACCATATCTTCAATTATTCAGAGCTATCTTGAGATATTTGGAGTCAAAGTGGTGCACGTGACCCCGAGATATACGGAGAGGTTAGAACTCGCTGGGATCTATTTAAAGATGACGGCGACACTTGGCGATCCGACTTTTGACTTAGATTTTACTACGCTCTTCGAGCTCAATCTGTAAACATAAAAATACATCTCTTTTGAGATACTTTGTACTCATCGATTCATCAATACAAATCCAATTCGTCGATACTCGCTTATACCTTGATCGGTTCAAAGATAATATTTAGGGTTGTATCTTCTCGGATTCTTTGGTGTAAAACAATATGATTTTAAGGAAGGGGTACCGAGGTTCTCATTCATTCACTGGCTAGCACTTTAGAATCTATTACCAACTCGGGATCGGCTTATCCATTGGGGCTTGAATGTTTCTGCAGGTTGTGTTTTTTGTTCCTTAAGTGTGGAATCCCACATCCACTTGTTCTTCGAATGTGGGTACTCTGCTTCCATATGGTTAATGTTTCCTTCTGCAGTACAAAAACAAATGCCTTCATGCCTCCTTGAAATCTTCAAGTGACTTACATAGTCAGTTGGAGGAATCTCTTCAAGGGCAACAAAGGTTCTGCAACTATTTTTTCAAGTGACCATCTAATCTCTTTGGCGTGAACGCAACTTTCGGATCTTCTCCAACAAATCTTCATCGAAAACTCGGGTGCAACAGGCCATTGACCGTGCAATTAGAGACATGCTTTTCTCACTTCCTCTTTCGGACTACCCGATCTCACCCGACTCATCCCTCCTTGAATTTTACTTCAGTTGTATATGTCAAGTGCCTGTATATAACATTTCAAAAATGCACTAGATCTGATCAGTCTCGGAACCAAGTGGAGAGAAGAATGGATCGAAGATGATAAGATCCAGTGCATTCTTAAAATGTTATGCTTATATATATCTTATATTTAGAATGAAAACTCCATGTGGTAGAGTTTTTTTTTTTTTTTGAAATCCATGTGATACATAATTAGCAATCACATTTTCTGTGAGGAGTGTTGTCGTTTTAGCTCAAATGGATCTACACGCGGGTTCAGCTACGGGTCGGATTTAGTCTAAAAGGGCTATTGGGTTCCGAAATCAAATCATCATATTGTTGCACCAAGTCTCTGGGCCTTACACGAAAATGGTCCAAGACCTAAAGTCTTAAGTTAGCTCAACAAGAGCTCATCTTCTTCGTGTGACGAAACATAAAGGAGAGAGAGTTACAAGAAAACAGAGCAAGAGAGATAGAGAAGATTGTACGCAACAGCTCAAGATCTTCTCCGGTTGTGATCGACTGTGGTGCGATCGGATTGCTTGGTACGGGGTCTCCTTCGTCGATTGTTGGCGAGATCCCCTTCTTCCCTCTCGGTAAAGAACTCCCTTCGGCTTATACTTGCAAGCTTGTTTCTCATATAGTTGCAAGAAGAAGCAGCGGTTAATCACACTTATATCACCATTGATATAGTGGAAGCATGGTGGTTTTGTTCCACTCCCAGAGGTACCTAACGGGAACTGGGTGAACAAAGTTTTGTGTTCTTTACTTTCATAGTTTATCCGCAAACGAGTAAATAACCTCAAGTCTAAGTGACTCTAGAACTGAATCGAAGCTAAAGATTGAATCGGCACTAGAATTAATCTCTACAAGTGGTATCAGAGCGCTAGGCTTAAAGCGCAGGTGAGATTACGGTCCAGTAATCAGGTGCGATACGATCTGGGTTAGAGGTTGAGGGATATTCTTGATTGTGTTGTTTTGTGAAACTGTTGAAGAATCTTGTTCATCTCTGGTAGTGTAACTCGCAAGAAAGGATGGATCCAGTACACAAGTTTGAGATGGAGAAGTTCGATGGAAAAGGTGATTTTGGTATGTGGAAGTTCAAGATGCTAATGCAATTGGAGCTTCAGGGTTTCGGGAAACTGATTAAAGAAATCACGGGTGAAACGTCATCAACAGCTAAAGAAAAGGAAAAAGAAGTAGCTACGACTGATTCTAAAACCGAAGTAATCTTGACTGAGGAACAAAAGAAAGAACGGGATGTGAGGGCAAGAAACCTGATTTGTTCAATCCTCACTAATATGTTTCTGCTAAAGGTAATGAAGAACACCACGGCTGCTGGTGTTTGGAAAGCATTGGAGGATGATTACCAGACTAAAACACTCCCAAACAGAATCTACTTAAAACAAAGATTTGTCAGCTACATAATGGAAAAACACAAAAGCATTGAAGAGAACATGGATGTGTTTCTAAGGCTGGTAGATGAACTGGAAAGTTTAAACATCGAAGTTAATGATGAAGATCAGGCAGTTCAAGTGTTGTCAGGGTTACCGGAACAATATGTTTCTTTGGTGCACACATTGAAGTATGGGAACAAGAAGGAAACGCTGACACTAGCTGAAGTTGTTCAATCTGCTACAGCTAAGGAGGTAGAGCTGAGGGAAAGAGGACTGTTAAACAAATCCAATAATGGTGCAGAAGGTCTTTATGTCAGTCAAGGAAGGCTGGTAAGAAGCCGGAAGGACAAAACAAAAAATGAAAAGGAAAGAAAAAAGATGGGAAGTTAAAAAAGAACAATGGAAAAGAGCAACCCAAAGCTAGAGAATGTTGGACATGCGGTAAAGAAGGTCATTACAAAAGGGACTGCCCACAAAGAAAGGAGAAGGGATCCACAAGTTATGCAAACATGGCTTTGGTAGAAGAGCAACCTATGATACTAACAACAAGCTTAAAATACTCGAAGAATGAATGGGTTCTCGATTCTGGGTGCACATTCCACATTACACCAGATAAAAGTCTGTTGTTTGACTTAAAGGAATTTGATGGAGGAAGATTACTGATGGGAAATAATACATTCAGTGAGATCAAGGGAGTTGGGAAACTGAAGATTGTCAATCCTGATAATTCAACTGTGGTGTTAACCGAAGTTAGATATATGCCAACAATGGGAAGAAACTTAATCTCTTACGGCCACTTGGAGAAAAATAGATGTCATTATGAAGGAAAGGATTTCGTGATCACATTCTACAAGCAAGGAAAGAAAGTTATCTCCGGGAAATACCAAGATAGCATATACTATCTACAGGGAGCAATAATTGAAGGGGAAGGTTCAGTTGCAAGAGATGAGGTAAATTTGACAAACATGTGGCATTCAAGACTTTGACACATGAGTTTAAAGAATATGAATCTACTGGTTAAAGAAGGGTATCTAAATTCAAAAGAAGTTCACACACTGGATTTATATGAAGAATGTGTTCTCATAAAGTCACACAAACAGAGTTTTCCCACAGGCAAGCATACATCATCAGAAAATTTGGAGTATGTTCACAGTGATCTCTAGGGTTCAGTTGCAAATGAGGAAAGTTTATCAGGCTGCAAATATTTTATAACATTCATTGATGATCACTCTAGAAAGGTCAGGATCAGATTCTTAAGGAGTAAGGATGAGGTGTTTCATAATTTTTCAGAATGGAAATAGTTGGTTGAAAATCAGACAGAGAAGAAGATCAAATGTTTTAGAACAGATAATGGTCTTGAATTTTGCAATAATCAGATGGACAAGTTGTGCAGTGATGCTGGTATTAAAAGGCACATGACATGCACTTACACTCCACAACAAAATAGAGTTTCAGAGAGAATGAACAGGACTATAGCTGACAAGATAAGATGTATGCTGATAGAAGCAGGGTTAGAGAAGAAGTTTTGGGCAGAAGCAGCTTCTACTACGGTTTACTTGATCAATATGACTCCTAGTGCGTCACTAAGGTTCATAATACCAGAGGAGGTTTGGTCAGGAAAGAAAGTTGATTTCAGTCATCTGAGGAGATTCGGATGTGTAGCTTACGTTCATACTATTCAAGACAAAATAAGTCCAAGAGCAATCAAGGGAATATTCATGGGGTATCCTTCAGGGACAAAAGGTTATAGAGTCTGGTTACCAGATGAAGGTAAGTCTACCATTAGCAGAAATGTGGTATTCGATGAAGAAAGACTGTACAAGGATTCAAAAGGGAAAGCAATTTCAGAGGTAAAAAGAACTCAGAGGGTAACTTTCAGAACAAAGAGAATTCAGGGACCAATCATGTGTAGTTCAGGCCAATATGGGAATAGTGAGGTTGAAACTTTAGGGGATTCAATATCTATTGGTCAAGGTGGAGCTATCTCAGAAAAATCAGAAACGTCGAATTCAGAATCAGAAAATGAGCAGGCTACAGGTATAGAACAGGAAGGTGTTGAAACGTTGAAACGTAAAGGAGTCTGGATGGTTATTTACTTGCAAGTGGCAGAGACATAAGGGTCACAAAACCACCCCCATGTTTGAAAGTGGTGAATACGTGAAATATTCTCTGTCAAGTGCAGCATATATTCAGTTGGATGAGCCCAGAACAGTGGCTGAAGCAAAGAGAAGCAGAGACTGGGAGAAATAGAACGAGGCTATGCTGGAAGAAAAGAAGTCATTGGACAAAAGTCATACATGGGATGTAGTTCAAAGGCCTCCAAATAAGAAGATTGTCAGGAGCAAATGGATATTCAAGCTTAAGGAGGGGATTCCAGGAGTTGAGCCACCAAGATACAAGGCAAGGCTTGTGGCTAAAGGGTTCACACAGGTTGAAGGTATTGACTACAATGAGATATTTTCTCCTGTGGTGAAACGTGTTTCAATTCGTATCATGCTATCAATGGTAGTTAATCTAGATATGAAATTGGAACAACTGGATGTTAATACTGCGTTTCTAAATGGAACATTGGATGAAACAATCTATATGGAGCAGCCAGAAGGATTCATAAAGAAATGCCAGGAGAATATGGTGTGTCTCCCAAAGAGATCTATGTACGGACTGAGACAATCTCCAAGGCAATGGAACCAGAGATTTAATGACTTTATCAAGTCACAGGGGTTCAAGAGATGTGTTAAAGATCCTTGTGTGTACCACAAAGGACCTAACATAGATGATAGCATCTACCTACTTCTATATATTGATGAAATGCTAATCGCAGCTAAAGACATGAAGAAGATTGGGGCTTTGAGGGAGAGTTTAAAGTCAGAGTTTGAAATGAAGGATCTGGGTCCTGCAAACAGAATTCTGGGGAAGGAGATTGTCAGGGACAGAAAGAAAGGTGTATTGATGTTGTCACAAGGAAGATATTTGAAGCAAGTGTTGAGGACATTCAACATGACAACTGTAAGCCAGTTATTACTCTGGTAAATTCACAGTTTAAATTGAGAAGTTTGACTAATGAGGAGTATGAGACAGAGTCAGGATTGATGGATTCAATTCCCTATGCAAGCGCTGTAGGGAGTCTAATGTATGTTATGATTGGCTCAAGACCAGACCTAGGTTTTTCTATTTGCTTAGTCAGTAGGTTTATTTCAAAACCAGGAAGAGATCATTGGGCTGCAGTTAAGTGGATTTTAAGATATCTTCAGGGTGTAATTGATGTGTGTCTTACTTTCACAAAATCAGATGTTTTGGATATTGAAGGTTTTAGTGATTCAGACTATGCTACTGATCTTGACAGAAGACGATCAGTAACAGGTTACGTTTTCCAGGTTGGGGGAAACACAGTGAGCTGGAGAGCATCACTGCAGCATGTGGTAGCGTTATCCACCACAAAGGTTGAGTATATGGCGTTGTCAGAAGCAACAAAGGAGGGTTTATGGCTTAGAGAGTTTTGTATTGAATTGGGAATCAATGTGGAGTATTTTAAGCTAAATTGCGACTCACATAGTGCAATTTGTCTAGCAAAAAATGCAGTTTATCACGATAGGACCAAGCATGTGGCTACCAAGATTCATTTTATAAGAGACATTTTAGATGAAGTTTTGGTAAGCATTCACAAGATTCATACGACCCTAAACCCATCAGATATGTTGACTAAGTGTTTACCTGGAAATTCTTTCGATAAGTGCCTCGTAACACTCAAAGTCGTCTCCTGAGCGATTGGAGATGTACCTGGAGATGGTTATGTCGGTTGAGTTCATCTCGCAGGGAAAGAAAAGAGGAAGCAGTGTCAGTTTTCTCGGATAAAGGTTAAATCTACGGAAAAAGAAACACACAAAGCCAGTAAAGGTAACATGCAAAGTATTTTTCATATTACTTACTCGTTACAGGATGGAAGAGAATCGTACTCTCGCATCTCCTCGGGTGCTGGTTGAAGCAGAGGATAAGAGAAGACAGAGAGTTGCACACGAGTAGTCAGAAAGCTGAGTGGAAAAAAGTTGAGCCAGAGAGTGGTTCAGTTTACTTAGCTCAGAGTCGAAGTCAATCGGAGCTGGTGGAGGAGGTAGCGTTAGAGACGGTGAAGTTGGTGGTGCTACGTCGGTTATCAGGATTAACTCAGGGTAGTCGTGCGGCGGTTTAGTCGACGATGACAGTGGAGTTTCCATGAGAGACAAAGGTTTGCGGCTAGGGTTTGCAAAGAGACAAGACAAACGACAAAGGTGGAGATTTGTGAGGAGTGTTGTCGTTTTAGCTCAAATGGATCTACACGCAGGTTCAGCTACGGGTCAGGTTTAGTCTAAAAGGGCTATTTGGCTCCGAAATCAAATCATCATATTGTTGCACCAAGTCTATGGGCCTTACATGAAAATAGCCCAAGACCTAAAGTCTTAAGTCAGCTCAACAAGAGTTCATCTTCTTCGTGTGAAGAAACAGAAAGGAGAGAGAGAGTTACAAGAAAACAGAGCAAGAGAGAGAGAGAGAAGATTGTACGCAACAGCTCAAGATCTTCTCCGGTTGTGATCGACGGTGGTGCGATCGGATTGCTTGGTACGGGGTCTCCTTCGTCGGTTGTTGGCGAGATCCCCTTCTTCCCTCTCGGTAAAAAAATCCCTTCGACTTATACTTGCAAACTTGTTTCTTATAGCTGCAAGAAGAAGCAGCGGTTAATCACACTTGTATCACCATTGATATAGTGGAAGCATGGTGGTTTTGTTCCACTCCCAGAGGTACCTAACGGGAACTGGGTGAACAAAGTGTTGTGTTCTTTACTTTCATAGTTTATCCGCAAACGAGTAAATAACCTCAAATCCAAATGAATCTAGAACTGAATCGAAGCTAAAGATTGAATCGGCTCTAGAATTAATCTCTACATTTTCTAAAGATATTTGATATATAGCTTTCCATATACGCGCATATATCCAGTTTTGTGACTAATCACCTCCAATGATATAAAAAGACCATTAATTTTCCCGCAAGTAAAGCAAAAACCATTGGTAAGAATTGTTTTTCTTTTTAAAAATGAGAAACTAATTACTACCTCATGTTCGTTAACGGTATATAACTAACTTTCCCTCCCTTCTTCCACATATAAGTAGGACTTCGAAACCAACTCATATTTAGCAGCAAAAATACTAAAATAATTTTTTTTTTTTTGCAAAAACAAAAATATGCTGAATGGATGGAACGATTCAAGCAAGATGAAAACATATGCCTTGTTGGGCGTCGCATCTCTCTTTATGGCAATGGTCGTCTGCGCCGAGGCCTATAACTACAGCAACCCGAGTCGAAAAACCGCAGAGATCCACCGTGAAAGCAAGCTTGTGATAACAAAGACGGCGGTGAGTGTGATATGTTCCTCCACCGATTACAAACAGGATTGCACCACGAGTCTGAGGACTGTGAGGTCGCCGGATCCTCGGAATCTGATTAGATCAGCTTTCGATCTAGCAATCATGTCGATTCGGAGTGGAATCGACAGGGGGATGATTGACCTGAAGGGCAGAGCGGACGCGGATGTGCACACGAGGGACGCGCTTAATAGTTGCCGGGGGCTTATGGATGATGCAATTGAGGATCTTCGAAAAACGAGGGATAAGTTCAGGGGGTTTTTGTTCACCAGGTTTTCAGACTTTGTTGAGGATCTTCTGGTGTGGCTCAGCGGTTCGATCACGTACCAGCAAACGTGCATCGATGGATTTGAAGGGATTGATAGCGAAGCTGCAGTAATTATGGAGAGGGTTATGAGGAAGGGGCAGCATCTCACTAGCAACGGATTAGCGATCGCCTCTAATCTCGATTTTTTATTGAAGACTTTCCGTATACCAATTCTTAGGGTACATAACACGTTACATTCTATCAAAACTAGCATTTTACATTTCTTAGGTTCAATATGGTTTTAATAACTAAAACGACTGTATTGAGAATTTTTTTTTTTTGATACAACTCTTTTTGTTTTGATAAATCTAATTTTGTTTAAGTGTTAGGTTCCATGATTTTTTTTATTGAGTTGCTGCTATCTTTTATTGCCTCTTTTAACTTTCTGAAAATGATTTTTCCTTCGGATGTATAATCAACACCGGACTTGATGTCTCAAACAGTCAAGAAGGAACAGACTCGGCATTTTTCGTTCGGGTTCTTCACAAGAACGGCCTTTGGATTCTTCCGAGAGCTCTCCTAAGAAATTGGACTCTTCCGAGAATCAACCCTTGGATTCATCCGAGAATCAACAGTTGGATTCTTCCAAGAATCGTCCTCAAAGATTGAATCCTTCCGAGAAACCGCTGGATTCTTCCGAGAACCGGCAGCCGGATCTTTCCGAGAAACGACCGTTGGATTCTCCTGAGAATCGACCATCAGATTCTTCCAGGAACCGACCGTCCGGTTTTTCGGAGAATCCTCCTCAAAATGTGGATTCTTCCGAGAATCGACCTTTGGACCCTCTTAGAAAATTGGATCCTCTTGAAAAAGTGGATTCTTTAAAGGATCGACACTTATCGGAGGAAGGAGGGTTCCCGCGGTGGGTAACACTGCATTCGCGGAGGCTGCTTGCAGCACGCGGGAAAAAAATAAACGCGAACGTAGTGGTGGCAAAGGACGGGAGTGGTAAGTGCAAGACGATCGCACAAGCATTGGCAATGGTACCAATGAAGAACACGAGGAAGTTCGTGATTCATATAAAACAAGGTGTTTACAAGGAAAAAGTAGAGGTAACAAAGAAAATGCTTAACGTCATGTTCGTCGGAGATGGACCAACAAAAACCATTATCACCGGAGACATCGCCTTCTTGCCCCACCGCATCGGCACCTACCGCACTGCCACCGTCGGTAAATCCATATATAACATTTTACGTAAAGTTTTCCTTTACATAAAGTTTTAATACAATTTACGTAATATTAAACTATCAAAATTTCATAATTCATATCGGTTATGCATTTTTATTTAATGTAAAATTCCTAAAATGTTTCTTTGGTGTTTAAAGCGGTGAACGGTGACTATTTCATGGCAAAGGACATAGGGTTCGAGAACACGGCCGGAGCGGCACGTCATCAAGCGGTCGCACTCCGAGTTTCGGCCGATTTCGCCGTGTTCTTCAACTGTCGTATGGATGGTTACCAAGACACACTTTACGTCCATACCCACCGTCAATTCTACCGTGACTGCCGCATCTCAGGCACCATCGATTTCGTATTCGGTGATGCCAAGGCTGTCTTCCAAAACTGCGATTTCGTCATCCGCCGTCCCATGGATAACCAGCAGTGCATCGTTACGGCCCAAGGACGGAAAGACCGGCGTGAGACAACCGGGATCGTTATCCACAATAGCCGTATAATCGGTGATGAAACATACCGTGCCGTCAAAGCCAAGTAATCATAAATTACCATTATATAAACTTTATTTAACCCTATATCACTTCAATTGATCTCATCATATATATATATCTACAGGAACAGAGCGTTTTTGGGACGACCATGGAAGGAGTTCTCGAGGACAATTATAATGAACACAGAGATAGATGATGTAATAGACCCAGAAGGTTGGCTGAAGTGGAACGAGACGTTCGCACTCAACACGTTGTTCTACTCTGAGTATCGCAACAGAGGTCGTGGTTCGGGTCAGGCCCGCCGGGTCAGGTGGAGGGGTATCCGACGGATCTCCGATAGAGACGCTAGGGAGTTTTCTCCAGGGAACTTCCTACGTGGTAACGCATGGATCCCACAGACGCGTGTGCCCTACAACGCCAATTGAAAGCCTGTCTCTTTATCGTCTAACAAAAGCTCTTTTGTATTTGCTTGTGTATATAAAATCCGGAGAGAAAGGGGATTTGTATATATATAGTTCTTTTTTGGGAGGATATATAGTATAGGTGTAATTATATTGATAAAATTTTCCTATAATTGATGTGCCAAATACTTTTTTTGTTTTGTATATATGTAATGCCATATGAAATCAGAGTTTGAACGGTGTACACAGTGTACAAAATATTAGTGTGATGGGTTGGGTTGATTCATTTGACTCATTTTGAGTATCCCTAGTTCTACGTATGTTAGGATTGAATTTTCGATCAGTTTAATACTTGTACGGTTGTACCTATTAAAATAGTTTTGCATTTGCGATCAAACATGTATGGGAATAGATTACATCTTTGAGTAATTTAAATTTCAAAGTTTTTTTTTTTTTGAAAAACCTAAATATACTTAATAAATATATTTTTCTTTGAATTTTCCGAGGGTTGTGCATCAATGAACATATTTAATTTGTTGAATAGCATAGCAAATTGTCAGCCGAGTTAAAGTAAGGTGGTGGAGAGCTCTCACCAAAAATATGGTTTTGTTTATAGTTTTAAAAATTATTATTTAATTTCAGACGTCAAAAAAAAATTTAAAAAAATTGATAACATTTAAAATAAATCTATTATATGAAGAAATATAACCTAGTTTTAAACGACATAAGAGCATCTCCAATAGGGGTTTTTAGGGGGTTCTTAGGTGGGGTTTTTAATGAAAAAAAAATTAAAATTAAATAGAAAGGTTAAGAACCGGTTCTTAAATAAGAACTTTAAGAGGTGGTTCCTAGAGGGGGTTCTTAGCCACGTGTCGATGTATAATTTGCCGAATTTTTTTTTTTACTTTTTTTTTAACTTTAACTTAAAAAAAATTTTAACTTTTTTTTAAAAAAACTTCTTCTTAACTTCAACTTTAAAGAAGTTGTTTCAAATTTTTCATGTATGTTTCAAATTTCATTCAATGCAATATATTTTATGTTTTATTCAAGAAAATAAACTTTTCTTAAAATAAAATAATTTTCATAATTTTTTTTTTATTAAAAACTTCATCAGAGATTCTACCATTGGAGAAGAAAAAACAAATTAATGAAGTTGTGGAGTTCTTAGATAAAATTTATAAATAAAAAATTGGTAAGAACCCCTAGTTCTTACCATTGGAGATGGTCTAATAATTAAAACAAAAAATAATGATAGATAACGTCAATAACCTTAACAAAAAAATTATCATATAATATATTTTCATGGTTTTCTAAAAACTCTTTCTATTGATTTTTATAATAAATGTTTTCCTCAATAGATATGATAGCTAAATCACTTAATATCTTTCGTGACACATTGATCGCATATACGACTTTATTAGCTTCAGTTTTAAAAAGCTTCAAAATCAAAAATCAGAATCGTAGGTCGTCAGAAGCTCAAGATTGTTAATTGGAGTTTCTATAATTTTGATTAAGGGAAACAAAACACTTCACTTAGTATTTTTTATTTTTATTTAACTTTGGATGGGGAAAAACTTGTAATTTTTTTAATCACTAAACCAGCCAAATGTCTTTTTGATTAGGCATTAAGCACAGCGGGTTTCCTATATTCTAGATCCATTGGAGACTTAATTATTTGATAACAGAGAAAGTACTACAGACTCAAGAAAAAAAAAGGTTAAATCGTACGAAAACAAACATTTTGATTTTTACAAATTAGAAATTGTATTTTTACATGTTTTGTAATTTGTACTCACTAGTACGCAATACATTTTAGCAAATTGTCTTGATAACATAACCATTAGATCTTCCGAAGATGTAACCTTTAAAGCAACTTCAACGTCATCATTCTTTTTTTTCCATTTGTCCTCATACGAATTGCTCTACTCAGGAGCTTGAAATATCCCAATAAACTTGTCAAAAGGGGCCGTTTGAAGAAACAGCCAACACTGAGAAGATTACCATAACCGAAAATCTGGTTTCTATCTGGTTGGGTTGTAACTAAATGGTTCAATTGTGGTTTTCGTATTGGATTTTTAAGGGGTGTTCATTATGTTAAAACAATATGGGCCTGACTGGGCTTTGTACTTTATTTTTTTCTTTTTCTGCATTCAATGTAAACCTTTTAGCAAAAAAAAAAATTTATTCAACTGCAGAAATTTTTGATTCAATTTTTCCTATCATTCCCATTCCAAGTCCTAAATTTAGTTTGATTTTTGAAATCCAGTTTGACTTGTCTAAATTCCTTCATTCTCTTCTGTCTTGTGAACTTTAGGGCCGTGGTCGCTCTGTATTTGTATGATCCAAACGAATAATTTAGCTAACACACTAGTATTCTTGTTCTTATACTTTCTGTTACATAATCCAAACATCTCATCCTGGTGTAGAAATTAACTTCAGTTTCATAATTTATGTACTGAGTGTTAGTTTAATGCTCACAAACGAAGTGGTTTCCCCTGAAAATTTTTGGTTTTTTTTTTCTTGCAATTCTTCGGCAAACAAAAACCAAAAGCATAAGAGTATGAGTATTTATTAAAATTTAAGAAAGGACATTTGGTAGATCCCTTGTTCTTGCTATTTCAAATAGACAACAAGAACAGTCCAAAGGTACATTAGACCATGCAAAAGGAAAAATTCTGAAACTTTGGGATTGTATCCTTAATGTCTGAAACTTTGGGATAGTAATAAAACAGAGTTTTAACCGACTGATTCTTAATGTTATAGGGTAGTAACCGACGGATCCTTTCAAAAGAAATGATATCAGTTGTTGGTGGTCGGGTGGTTCCCTTCCTGCGGTGAGTGTCGGCCCTGTTGGTCTAGGCCAGGGATCGATTCCCCGCGGGAGCGAAATTACCAGGACAAACACTTGGCCAAGTGGGGCATTATAAGTGGGCTGTGTCACTCCCACCCGGGAGATTAGTCTGGGCCTTTGGGCTTAGGATTACTCACAGGGGCCGAAAGGCATCAAAAAAAAAAAAATGATATCAGAAAATTTAAATGATAAAAATTTTCTAATATATATTGATAAACTAGATATACCAAATAATATATGGAGAGATGAGGTTTCCTATATTCTAGATCCATATGAGACTTAATTATTTGATAACAGAGAAAGCACTATATACTTTAACAAAAGAAGAGATACATACTCAGGATATATAAAAAAAAATAAAGTTGAATCATATGAAAACAAACATTTATAAATATATGATTTTTACAAATAAAATTTTTTATTTTTACAAATAAGAACATAACTTTATTAAGAAATTTCAAGAACATAACTTTCCACAGGAGATAATTTCTTGCCTCTGGGTTACAACCGAAAACAATGAAACTAAGCAAACTTAATGTCTCTCACGAAAGACTTATTTAAGAAGAAGAGAAAATTCAAACAATCACTCAATTATTAAATCTCTAGTTTATCTCCCTATGTGATCACCATTGATTCTTTTCTTTACTCGTTTCCTTGATATGTATCATTCTATTGCCCTTGCTTTTATATAACATTGTTGAGAACAGAATGTATCTCCAAGATACTTTAGGATGTTTGGGAATTGACAACGAGAATCACACCCTTCACAAACTGGTCGATTCATACGATTATTAGAATAAAAATAACCAGCAACATCCTCACCAACAACATCCTCACCTTTCGGTTTAACCCATATGAAGTCTACGAGCATGCATTTGACATGAAAAGTGATGCCACAATGATTACATGAATAAAACCATTTCTCTGGATCTAGTACTTCCTCACAGATCTCGCACCAGTACTGCTCACTCGTTTGTTCTCCATAACATAGAAACAGAAAATGATCTTTATCATTTTTGTGTTTAACCATCTTTGGCAAAATAGAACATTTAATGTCTAAAACAAATCCACACTCATCACAACTCAGAACCATAGTTGCCTTATCTCCACAAGCACTACAAAAACTGTCTCTCGTTGAGTAGTTGATGTATAACGAATGAAGAGGATGACTTTCATGGACAAAAGGCTCAGAAATAGAACCACACCGCACATCCAGCCAGATTTTGTTATTACCACTTTTGTAATAAAAACCCTTGGAAAAGTTTTGAGAAGCATCACATAATCTTGTGTCTGATTCAAATGGGTATAGAGTCACCAGCATCTTGTAGAAGGAATCTATTTTCTTTTTTGGGAGATAAGCACATTTCTGATGAAGAACGAAATCATCACATTTCATGCAACGGTAGAATGGGCTAGAAAATATGGGATAGGAGCATGCTTCACACCACATGCATTCATCATTAGCATCACTCTCTTCTTTGAGCTTTAAAGTATGATCCTCGTGACTGAAATGCTTTATTACTCCTTCTTCGATCACCTCGTATGATTTACCCTCTAGAGTATTTTCTGATACGCTTTCAAGTTCAATCCTATCCCAAATCCCGAACTTTGTGGCACACCTCAAATAAATTGCAAAAGCAGGACATTCAGAACAAGAATAAGCCCCGTATGTCCAGTTTATCTCTTTACAACACACGCCGCATTTCCAATCTCCGGCATCAAGGCAATAACTGTAAGAAATACAGTGAACATGACGATTTATTTTGATGATGCGCGGTATGTCTATACAATTTCTGTGGATCATGAAATTGCATTGAGGACATACATAAGGATTTGGGTCGTCATCCATACCACAAGCATTACAAATAAAACTTCGTTGCGGCATAAGAATGAGTGGATGCTCATGAGCCTTAGGGTGGACAAGAGTGAAAGGAGGTGGACTCTTTGCACAATTGATATCCACGCTGAAGTTTCAAATAGAACAATGATAAAACACGTTATGAAGCTTGTTTCCACACAAACAACATTTTCCGTCAGTGTAACTTGGAATGCGCGTGAGACACTTAAGAGAGTGTTTAGGATGAGAAGAGTAGTTGATCTCTGGTGTGGATTCGCCGCAATCTTTGTGAAAACTCAAATCACATAAGCTACATACATAACCGGTCATCAAGTCGTCCACATAGATGATAAGTAAACCTTATCATCTCAGGAACAAGAGATAACTGATGCTCGTGGTTCTTTGGACCTTCAATCTTTATCATAACTTCTTTTTTTGCGCATATCAAATCAATGGCAAAATCACATATGGAACAATAATAATACATTTTTGGCAAGTTACCTCTACAAAGTTTGCATTCTCCATGGACATCCTCATTTCCTGCAACTACCTTGATTTCCAAAGAATGTTGTGGATGATGTTAAAACGTGTTTGAGCACGTCTCCCACAAATCAATTTGTATCGGGGAGGTTCGGGGATTTTCTGTTAAGGTAGAGCCGGTTGCGTTCCGGTCGGCAAATGAGGAGGAAGAAGTGATTTATAGCTGTGCCCGGAGGGCTGCCTACGTACCCCGGATTGGGGATCAAGCCATTCGTAGTTCGTTGCTGAGGCGGGTAGGAACGAACTGGAGAGCTGAGAGCTAGTCAGGTCGACTGTCAGGTCGGGTCTCCAGGTCGGGTCGTCGGTCGCCGGTCGACCGTCAGGTCGACTGTCAGGTCGGCCGTCAGGTCGGGTCGTCGGTCGACCGTCAGGTCGGGTCGTCGGTCGGCCGTCAGGTCGGGTCGTCAGTCGACTGTCAGGTCGGCCGTCAGGTCGGGTCGTCGATCGACTGTCAGGTCGTCGGTCGCCGGTCGACCGTCAGGTCGGGTCGTCGGTCGACTGTCAGGTCGGGTCGTCGGTCGACTGTCAGGTCGGCCGTCAGGTCGGGTCGTCGGTCGACTGTTAGGTCGGGTCGCCGGGCCGTCAGGTCGGGTCGCCAGGTCGGCCGTCAGGTCGGGTCGTCGGTCGACTGTCAGGTCGGCCGTCAGGTCGGGTCGTCGGGAGAGCTGGGAGCTCATCAGAGCTGCGGAGAGCTGGAGAGAGCTGCCGAGAGCTGGGAGAGAGCTCCTTTTTTAGAGAGGGAAAGTTATTTAGAGAGAGGGAGAATGAGAGTTTTTCTGTGTGTCGATAATGAATACCAAAGGGGGTATTTATAGTGGAAGTTGAGCAGACAGCTCTCCGGTTTTTGGGGACGATGTTATGGTTCGTGAACAGTACCCGGCATGTCGTGAACAGTACCGGGCAGGTCGTGAACAGTGCCGAGTAGGTCGGGAGCAGTAACAGGCAGGTCGGGAACAGTACCCGGCACGTCGTGAACAGTGCCGAGCAGGTAGGGAACAGTAACCGGTAGGTCGGGAACAGTACCGGGCAGGTCGGGAACAGTACCGCATCTGCATAGTGGATGTTGGGCTTTTGGTGTTGGGCCTTTTGCTTTGGAATGGGCTAAAAAATGGGGTGTGCTCATCACCTCACCCACAATAGCCCTCCCCCAAGTTCGGCGAATGAGTGTCGAAGTCGGCGGACGAAACAAGTCTTAGCTCGGTATATGTTAACCTGCAAGTAAGGGTGAAGTTGATTAGAGTTTAAAATCTTATGAACGAGATTAGGCTCGGCACTTGTTGATCGTAATTATTGCGAGATGAGCTCGGCTTTGGATTCGATCCGAGGTGTGAGGCGAGAGCTCGGCTTATCCTTTGCGAGCCGGAGCTCGGCTTTTGGGTTTGACCCGAGGTGCGAGGCGAGAGCTCGGCTTTTGGGTTTGACCCGAGGTGCGAGGCGAGAGCTCGGCTTATCCTTTGCGAGCCGGAGCTCGGCTTTTGGGTTTGACCCGAGGTGCGAGGCGAGAGCTCGGCTTTTGAGGAGAAAGAAAAGAGTAAAAAATGAAATAAGCTTGGCACTTATCTGTATGCAGCCGTTCGGAGATGAGGGCGATGTTCCCGACATTTGCCGAGCTACTCTTTGCGTGTAGAAAAATCCTCAAACCCCTCCTTCTAGCGCCAATTGTTGAAACGTGTTTGAGCACGTCTCCCACAAATCAATTTGTATCGGGGAGGTTCGGGGATTTTCTATTAAGGTAGAGCCGGTTGCGTTCCGGTCGGCAAATGAGGAGGAAGAAGTGATTTATAGCTGTGCCCGGAGGGCTGCCTACGTACCCCGGATTGGGGATCAAGCCATTCGTAGTTCGTTGCTGAGGCGGGTAGGAACGAACTGGAGAGCTGAGAGCTAGTCAGGTCGACTGTCAGGTCGGGTCGCCAGGTCGGGTCGTCGGTCGCCGGTCGACCGTCAGGTCGGGTCGTCGGTCGACCGTCAGGTCGGGTCGTCGGTCGGCCGTCAGGTCGGGTCGTCAGTCGACTGTCAGGTCGGCCGTCAGGTCGGGTCGTCGGTCGACTGTCAGGTCGTCGGTCGCCGGTCGACCGTCAGGTCGGGTCGTCGGTCGACTGTCAGGTCGGGTCGTCGGTCGACTGTCAGGTCGGCCGTCAGGTCGGGTCGTCGGTCGACTGTTAGGTCGGTTCGCCGGGCCGTCAGGTCGGGTCGCCAGGTCGGGTCGTCGGTCGACTGTCAGGTCAGATCGTCGGGAGAGCTGGAAGCTCATCAGAGTTGCGGAGAGCTGGAGAGAGCTACCGAGAGCTGGGAGAGCTTGGAGAGAGCTCCTTTTTTAGAGAGGGAAAGTTATTTAGAGAGAGGGAGAATGAGAGTTTTTCTGTGTGTCGATAATGAATACCAAAGGGGGTATTTATAGTGGGAGTTAAACAGACAGCTCTCCGGTTTTTGGGGACGACGTGATGGTTCGTGAACAGTACCCGGCATGTCGTGAACAGTACCGGGCATGTCATGAACAGTACCCGGCACGTCATGAACAGTGCCGAGCAGGTCGGGAACAGTAACATGCAGGTCGGGAACAGTAACCGGCAGGCCGTGAACAGTACCCGGCACGTCGTGAACAATACCTGGCACGTCGTGAACAGTGCCGAGCAGGTCGGGAACAGTGTCGAGCAGGTCGGGAACAGTAACCGGCAGGTCGGAAACAGTACCGGGCAGGTCGGGAATAGTACCGCATCTACATAGTGGATGTTGGGCTTTTGGTGTTGGGCCTTTTGCTTTGGAATGAGCTAAAAAATGGGGTGTGCTCATCACCACACCCACAGATGATAGTGGTTGAAAATCTTTAGACTAGAGCCAGTGCACTCCTCGTGAAAGAATAGTCCAGAACGAATGCAACGCCAATCATCACTATAGTAGTTTTCACCAAGATTACACCCGGCACATTTTATCCCGCGTATTTGGTATAATACTCCATAAACTTTTTTGAATATTTCCATAGATGAAATAAATATATGCTTTTACTTAAGTATTTTTTAAAATTCTCTTATGTTTTGGTTTGATGTAATGATGAGAGCTTTCCTTTATATATATAAAAAAAGTAATAAAGAATACGATATAATCACTATGTTAAGTTATTCTTTGTTTACATGAGAAGGATACTCAAAGAATTATGCTTGTTTTAATATTGATGATGATAACTCAACGAATAAATTCTTGTAAGTTATGATGCTTCTTTTCGAAAAAAGGAAAGTGAATCATATTTTTAGGATATCTATACATCTAAGTTATTCTTTGTTTAACAAATTAAGAGGACATTATGATTTCAAAATGGGAGACCACTAAGTTATTCTTTGTTTAATCCATGGGCCCGGTGATCCGAAGGATGATTTGTTTTCCGAGTCAAATTTCAAAACATTAATTTAATGTATTAAAATATATTTTTATAACATAATTTTTTTTATGATTTAAGTTAAAATCAGAAAATTTAGCGGAATTTAAAAAAATTCATTTGATATTTTCAACTTAAAATATTTATAAAATCTAATATGATTTTATATTTTTCCAATTTTTTTTTTCTATTGTCTACAAAATAATTCATGTTTGGCAATTTAATATTATTTCTGTAAAATTATGTTTTAACATTATTTATTTTATAAAATCATGTATGGCAATTCTATAGATATTTTTTTCTGATTTCTTCTTTAACATTATTTATTTTTAATATACATAACCAAAAAAATCTCAAAAATCTTTTGTATGTTGTCTAATAAAATCTTTTAAACCACAAATTTTCAACAACATCTCTCACCCGCAAAGATATTCTGGAGATATTATATTTAAATTTATATATTATCCAAAATTCGGAATTATATTTATTTTTATATATTTATATTTTTTAAAACAAACTGGGATAATGTTAAAATAGTTTCTAAACATATATTTTTAAAAAAATATAGAGTGTTTGGATGCATATACTAAAAATGTTTTTGTTTTAATAGAATAGATTAATTGCCATTTTGCCCTCTTTTTCTCATGCTCCACTTTTTTTCTCTTTCTTTTATTATTAAATATGTTTTCCCCCTTCTATTTTAATTATTTTCAAACCTCTACAAAAATGATTCAAATTCAGAGTTTTATTATAACAAAACATAGATTTGTTTCTATCTATGACATGCTGAATTTTTTTGAAACGAACATATATTTCTATGAAAATGAATATGTCATGTTAGAAATAAGAATGAAAGTTCTATATAGAACACACAATCAATCTCGTTTTATTCCATACATTGCTATGTTAAATTAATAGAATCACTCTTACTTATAAAGAACTAGTGTTTTATATGATGGTTAAACCAGAAAATGGCGTTCTATATATAATACAATAGCATTGTGTTCTACATATTGATGTAGTAGTACTATATAAAAGTATATATAGTTTACCAATTCATATGTAAAGCTAAAATAAGAATGTTAGTTATATATAGAACACAATATATTGAACTCAATCTCGTTATATTCTATATATTGTTATGTTTAATAGAATCACCCTTATCTTTAAGCAACTGGTGTTCTATACATATAATACAATCGCATTATATTCTACATATATATTGATTTATAGTAGTACTATATAAAAGTATATATAGTTTACCAATTCATATGTAATGCTAAAATAGGAATGAAAGTTCTATATATAGAACACAATTGTATAGAACACAATCTCGTTTTATTCCATATATTGCTATGTTAAATAGAATCACCCTTATTTATAAGGAACTGCTGTTTTATATGATGGTTAAACTAGAAAACGGTGTTCTATATATAATACAATCGCATTATATTCTACATGTTGATGTAGTAGTACTAAATCAAGCAGAATATGAAAGAGTATTGTAAGATTTGTATCTTTATCCAGTTCCAAGGATGAGAAACAGTACTACTTGTACGTGATAAGGTTAAGCATTGGTTTTTAATGATTTCATAACTTTGTAATAGTGGAATATGTCAAGATATTTCTGAAAAAACATATGGCAGATCACCTAGTGAATGTGAAATGAGGTAGTTTCTCGGATAATGAAAGTGAGGCTATATTCTTCAAGTTCACTCACGAATAACCAGCCATGTTCAAGGCAAAAATGAACGCAATAGAGAACTAAGTTCTACGAGAAATGAAGTTGGGTTGTATCTCTTGTCTTGATTTACATCAAAGCCCGAGCGATTCAAGACATCATGTTCACTTATTGGTCAAGCAAACCCGACAGATATTAACAATGAGTGGTTCAAAGCTGAAAAATTCTACCTATTCAGACATAGTAATTTTCCTTTATACTCTCAAAAAATCTGTTTGTCTAGTCAATCAAGTAAGTCAAGTCAGTAGAGTCCGTCGAGCCTTCATATGTTTAGAGTCATTTATATTTATGTGGAAGATTGTTGGAACAGTTTTAAAAGCCAAATAGGCTTAATTCACTTGTCAAAAATGGAATAAACATGTGAATGAGATATGGGGCATTGGGCTAATGGAAATCGGGTGGTTGACCGACCCACAAACCCAATGGTCACGTCTCTGCTCAAGAAGCGACTCAAGCTCATCGACTCCAAAAGCGGAGATCGTCCTGTCAAACGCCTCTGACTCGACTCTTCCTTCGACAGAAGAGATCAATTTCATCCAATTTTATTCAGTTTATTTTTTACCTTTTTAATAAATAAAATTAGGTTTTTGAAAGGGTTAAAATAGATTTTTTTTTTAAAAAATGATAACACATAATGTATACAACCTACCCGATTCACTTTGAATATTAATTTGGAAGTGATGAAAAGTTCGTATATTTTTAGAGGAAAGCCTAAATAGGGAAAAATGCAAAAAAAAATCTTCAAAAAACAAAAAAAGGCAAGATCAACATTGATCTAAAAAACCTGCAAAATAAAAGGTTTTAATCATTTTGGATTGGTGAATAGTTTTTGAAGAAAAGGAAGTGAATGTAAGTGAACCATCAAAAATACAGTCATTGGGCCTTAGTCAAGATGTGAAGAAGTCAGCCCAATCATCTAAAAGCCCTACAACGAAGCCTAATAAACTACATATGAATAAGATAAATTCTTTTGTCTCCACAATCTCCGTACTAGAGAAAGACGTTGTGAGGAAGGAGACGCTCTTGCATAAAAACAGATTTAAACCTCTAAAATCGTCGTGTCTATAGATTAATCCTCTTTACATATTTCCATGATAGATAAGGATGAGCTCTATTCTAGATTGTCCTGTAAAGTCTATATATAACTATCTTGTAATTGCTATGTTTTGTGCATTGAGTAATACAGTCATAAATTTACAGAATTCTATCTCCTTTTTTTTATTTCTCTCATGGTATTGGAGCCATTGTAAACCCTAACAGGTGCATCAATGGCTGATCTTCTCAATCTCTATCCTTTTCCAGTAATGTACACATTGTGAGCTATGTCACCTTAAAGCTCAACGATAGCAACTACTTGCTATGAAAAACTCAATTCAAATCGCTCATGTCTGTTGATTCGTAAATCACACAAGGAGAAAAATAGGGAACTTAGGTCGGAAACTCGTTTTATTGATTGAATTCGGCGTTACAACATAGTTTCGATGAAAAAAGACTGAGACTAAAGAACTTGAGATCGGTGTTTGATGAAGCTTTCTCTCTGTTCTTCTGTCTCTCAGATGATTCTGGATGGGTTTCTTCGAGCTTGCCTCCTCCTTATTTATAAGTTTTTAGAGTCGGTTGTTTGAGGGAATATTTCCCTTTTCCTTGATCATCTGGGAAATATCCCGGATCTCCTCCGAAAAATAAGGAAACTTTCCGTCTATCTCGGAAGTCGGCTTATCTCATCGTACCGGGCTGGGCCGTTGTTGGGCCGTAGAGTTCGGTAACGAAAGTGAGCGGGCTTGTCTTCTGGGCTTTTATAGTTCGGCCCGTCAAACCAAAATATGTCTTCCTCTTATACGAACCATCGTAAACCGATACCGATCTCGGTTCGAACCGAGTTAAACCGGGGGTGCTAAATCCCCCTCTAACAATTGGTCCCCCCATTTAGTTCGGCGAAAGGAGTCTTTCGGAGTTCGGCGAGATCCCTAGGAGCATTCTTTAGCTCGGTTAGAATTGAGATCGGTGCGGTCCATCCGACGATTTGAGTTTGGTAAATTTCTCGGAAGAATTTGTCGAGTTCGGAACTTTCAAGTTCGCATATTTTCTATCGAGAATTTCCTGAGTTCGGAACTTTCGAGTTCGCATATTTTCTACCGAGAATTTCCTGAGTTCGGAACTTTCGAGTTCGCGCATTTTTCTCGGGAAATTTTGAGTTCGGTGGGTTTTTCTCGGGAAAAGGGGTGTCGATTCATTTTCTTTAGTCGTGGAATTCGAGGAGCCGCGTGTCGATTTGTCTTCTTTAGTTGCAGAATTCGAGGAGTCGTCATCATTGCTTTTTCCCTTATAAATAGCAGCCGATCCTTCTTTCATTTTTCACTTCCGCTCATTTTTTTCAAAAGGTATTTTGCTTTCTCTCTCTAGCGCTCTTCCTTCTCTCTAGATTTTATTTATTTTCCGTTCTCCGATCATCTCCTCCGCCGTGATTTCTCCGGATTGCTTGAAGATCTTCGAGTTCTTCATTATGTTCTTCACCAATTTACTTCTTTCGACCGATATGGATTCAAGGACTTCCTCTTCTTCTGTTAACGACCGAACTCCACCACCGAAGTTCCCCGATCTCGAATTGTTTATCAATAGCTCCAATTCGAGTTCGGATGGTCTGAGTGATGTTCGGCAGGAGCTGATCAGGCGTAATTCTCAACGCGCTGCTGCCGGGCCGAGTAACCCTAGGGTTGTGATGAGGAGGAGCCTGAAGAAGGGGTCGCCGAATCGAACGACCAAGTCCGGGCGGATCGAGAATTTGCAGCTCGGCTCGAGCTCGACATAGCTCGTCCAGACGATCGTGCTGCTTCATCAGTAGTTCGTCAAACCGATGGAGATGATATTCCCTTGTCGGCTACTAGACGAGTAGTCGAAAGACCTGCGAACATCGGGTCGTCTCGTTCTAAGATAGAGACGGTTCAGGATACTCTGGAAAGATGCAATGCTCCGAACGATCTTCTTTTCAAGATCCCGAAGGCTGCCGATCGTCCATGGGATGCACCTGAAGGCTATATATGCGTCTATGAGGAGTATTTCAGGAGTTACGGTCTCCAGTTTCCTCTCCCGGAGCTCCTCTATAAGTAATGCAAGAGGCGACATGTCGCGATCTCTCAGATTATGTCGGCCACGGTAATAAATATTATGGGTCTCCTTACTCTCGGGGAGGAGTGCGGCATCTCCATTACGGCCAAGATCTTCGAGAGGCTGTTTCGGGTGAATTTGTCGAAGACCAGGCCCTGGTTTTTGTCGGCTAACGCGAAGCCGGAGTATGATCTTGTTACCGGGAATAAGTCGAGCAAGGTCAACAATTGGAATGCCCGGTACTTCTATGTGAAGATTGAAGAATCTTCCGTTGAGCGTTCGGACGGGAGTTACCGAACTCAGTGGAGGACTCCTATCGGTAGACATTGGTTTCTCGATCTCTATCTTTTGCTTTGTTTTGCCTAAGTTATATTTTTCTTTTTTGTTTTCAGATCGTCACGTACCGAGCTTCCTTATCACCACACCAGGATTTACTTTTGCTCACGCGAAGCAGTTAAGTGCGGCTGGGAAAGCTCGGTGGCCTGAAGCTTATCAAGACAAACTTGACTTAAAAGCCAAAAGAGCTCTTAAAGGTATATGTCGGTAAATTCCCCTTCGTAGTCCGGCGATTGCTTTTCTGGTGACGATCTAGTCTAATTTTTTTTTTCTTTTTCTTTTTACATAGCAAATCCATCTCGCCGACGAAAAATGAAGCTGGATGACATCCCGGATCTGTCTGTTGAGATGGATGGTGAAGAAGGGAATGTTGAAGTCCCGTCCGCTGCGCAGGATGAACAAACCGCTGCCGAGGCGAGGTCGTTGAAGAACGGGCTCCGGGTGAGGAGTCGGCTCCTGCCGAACCACGCGCTTCTCCCGTGGATGCGGCGAAGATGAGGAGGAAGAAAAAGGGTAAGAGGCCGGCGAAACCAACTGCTAAGGTCGGTTAAGGGAGTGCCGAACCTCGAGGCACTGACGATGATACAGTGGTCATATCGGACCGCTCTGCTGCATCAAAGAAGCAGCGGACTTCGGGAGCTACGGCTCATTCTGTCAGTTTTGGTTATGACAAGAATGAGCCGGTGACGAACGATGCGGAGGCTTGCGCCGATCTTTATCGTCAGCTGAACTTCAGTTCGGGGGTGCTTCCTCCAGTTGATGATCTCTTCCAGTCCGGAGCTTACAAAAGGCTGGCTCGGACTACTGGTGAGGTAAATTAATCTTTCTGAATTCGTCTTTCTGATTCTTTATCCTTTATCGTGACAGATCTTTTCCCTCTTCAGATGGTCGCTCAAACCAACAAGCTCGTTGGCACTTATGACCGCGAGCTTGATTCTGCCCGTCGAAGGATGCTAAAGTCCGGCGTGTAGGCCGTGGAGCTTCGCAAGGCGTTTCTTATCGAACATGAGAGGACAAGGGCCGGTGACTTTGCGGTTACTGAGTTAACAAGAGAGATCACCGAATTGAAAGCTTCCAGGGCCGAGCTTACTAAGGAGAGAGATGCTCTTGCCCACACTATGCTCTGGGAGACGTCCCGACTGAGGGCTGGCCGGACCCATCATATAATGAAGAGGAAGGAGACTACAAAAAAATGCCAGGTTCGGCTCCAAAAGGTCAAGGATCATTTGGAGGCCCTGGATCGGGTTAAAAAACCATTCCTTGCTATTAATCAGGCTCAAGGGGTTCTCGGATTCTGTGATAGTCTCCAGGCGAAGCACGGTATCGTCGTCCCGCCGTCCTGTATCGAGAAGGTTAAGAGGCTTAAGGCCGTTAAGTTAGCCGAGTATTAGGCGCTCGACCTTTGCGAGCTGGCGGAAGAGGATCTGGTCGTATCGCCTTTCACCGATCCGATTCGCCCGGAGATCTCACTTCCAATGGGTACCGAGGTACCGGCGGGTATTGATATGTTCGGCTCTAATCAGGCTGCGATGTCTGGTGACCGAGCTGACGCCATGCGGAATCGGAATGTCTAATCTATTTGTATTGTAATTTCTTTTTGTTTTTGGCCGACGAGGCTTATAACTCGACCCTTTGGACCGGAGGGTTTTTAAAGTCCGGTATCCACTAGTTTTTATATGACTCTTTTCTGATTTGTATGAGTATGACTTTTCCTTAATCGTTTTGCGAAATTTTTTATTGAATCTCGGTTTGTTTGAAGTCGTAAATCTATACGAACTTCTCAAGTCTATCGTACACAAAATGGTGCCGTAAAGGGTACGGTCTTAGCCGGGGTGAAGAGGACGGACTTGAATCTGCGATTTATTCGAAATTGGCGATCTGTTTTAATAGATCGGCTTATGCTTTGCGATTGTTGAGGAATCGGCTTAGGATTTCGCGATTGTTGAGAAATCGGCTTAGGATTTTTGCTATTGTTGAGAAATCGGCTTATATTTTTACGAGAAATGGCGTTCGGTTTTACCTTTGGGGCTTGGCGAAAGAGTACGTGAACAGCTCATCTTAAGATACTCCAAGGTCTTCTCAGATCGAATCCAAGTGTGCGGGACATGCTCTGCTTATTTGGCTTAGATGGTCTAAGAATGGGTTAAATGCAAGACTGGTCTCGGCTTTATACATGGAAGGTGTTTTATACATAGCACCATGATGATGCGTGCGAGCAATAGCTCGGCTTAGTTTGATTTTTTCGATAGTCTGGCCAGGACGTCGATGTGGGGACCGTGATGGTTGGTAACGAACTTTTTTACAGTTCGGCTTTTGATGAATACGAATTTTTAGAATTCTGCGAAATGTTTGAAGTTCGCTTTTTTTATGAATACGAATTTTTAGAATTCGGCGAACTGTTTAAAGTTCGTCTTTTTTATGAATACGATTTTTTTTGAATTCGGCGAACTGTTTAAAGTTCGGCTTCTATGAACACGAATTTTTAGAATTCGGCGAAATGTTCGAAGTTCGGCTTTTTGCCTTGTATGAAATTTTATTAAAGTAACAGCTGAACCCAAGGAGGGCTGCCAACGTACCCTCGAAAGAGGGATCAAGCCATTCGTAGTTCGTATTACATCATGGGCGCTTCTAGTAGTAGTAGCGTTTGAGATTAATCGAGTTCCATGATCGCGGGATCGATGTTCCGTCCAACTTTATGAGTTCGTACACTCCGGGCTTGACGACCCTCATGATCTGATACAGTCTTTCCTAGTTAGTGCCGAGTTTTCCTGCGTTCTTTTCTTCGGTGCTTTCGAAGACTTTTCGTAAGACGAGGTCGCCATCTTCAAAGTGGCGTCCGCGAACCTTTTGTTGTAGTAGCGTGCTGCCAAATTTTGATAGTTTTGGATGCGAAGCAAAGCCTGATCGCGTTGATCTTCGAGTGCGTCGAGATTGTCGAGCATGATTTCGTCGTTTAGACTAGGATTTTCCACGAGCATTTTCCTGCGTATTGTTGGAATGTTTAGTTCGGCAGGACAGAGAGCTTCAACCCCGTAAGCCAGATAAAAAAGGGGATTGTCCGGTTGATTGCCTAGGAGTGGTGCGATAAGACCATAAGACTCCATCGAGCTCGTCGGCCCATCTCCCTTTCTTTACGTCCAAACGCTTTTTGAGTCCGTCAATGATGGTTTTATTTGTTGATTCGGCCTGGCCATTGCTTTTAGGGTACCTTGGTGTGGAGAAACTAAGTTGAATTTTCCACTTGGTGCAGAAATCGCCGAACAATGTTGAGATAAATTGCGGCCCGTTGTCGATGATGATTTCGTACGGGACTCCGTGTCGGCATATTATGTTTTTCCAGGCGAATTTTTTGACATCGAGGGCGTGGATTTTGGGGTGTTTGACTCGGCTTCGACCCACTTTGTGAAGTAGTCTGTCATGACGAGGATGAATTTTTTCTGTGTGGTGGAATGTCGTAGAGGACCGATGATGTCCATTCCCCAACGCATGAACGGATACGGGGCTGTTGATGTAGTTAGTAGCTCGGTTGGGAGATGTATCATTGAGTCATGCCTTTGACATTTTTCGCACTTGGCTACGAATTTATTGCAGTCTGCTTGCATAGTTGGCCAGTAATAGCTTGCCTTTTTTATCTTCAGGGCCAAGGAACGTCCTCCGGCGTGGTTTCCGCCATCGCCTTCGTGTATTGTTTTTATGACCTCGTGAATATCGTTGCCGGACACGCATTTGAGAAGGATGCCCGCAGCACTCCAGCGGAATAGTCCGTCACGGATACGTATGTATCGAGCTGCTAGTATTTTGAGTCGCCGGGCTGCCCATCTATCGGCTGGGACTATCCCGTCGATGATATACATTTTGATTTTTTGTGTCCAGTCGGTGGGCATAAGTTCGCTTAAGGGTTCGATAATTACTGGCGTATGAAGCCCCTCTGATGGTTCCTCGGTTTCGTCGTCAGAGTGGTTTTGTATTGGTTCGTCGATGTGTTCGGTTCCTTCGTTTTTTTGAGTTCGGCATTGTGTTTGTCGTCTGTTATCCTCTTTTGTCTTCGTGGGACGGGCTCGGCTGCGGGGTAATCTTCGTAGTAATGTCTGCGAATGGTGATATTGCACTCTTCTATTTTTCCGATGCTCGACTCGAGTATACTTTCGACTGGTATTGTCCTTTTGAGATGAGGATCTGAACTTGATGCTAACACGGCTAGTGTGTCGGCCGGAGAGTTTTCCCCCCTTGGAATTTTGGTGAGATCGAAGTATTCAAATTCTGTGGCGATTTTTTTTACGAGTTTGCGGTATGCGTTCATTCGATAATTTTTGCATCATATTCTCCGCTAAATTGGCTGGCGACGAGCTGCGAGTCGCAATAGGCCTGTATGCGCGTTGCGCCGATGGCCTTGTCTAAGAGGAGTCCGACGAGTAATGCTTCGTACTCTGCTTCGTTATTTGATGCGTTGAATGCCAGACGAAATGATTGTTCCAAGATTTCTCCGGTTGGAGACTGAAGTCGTATGCCTATTCCCGACCCACGATGGGATGATGATCCATCCACGTGGAGGATCCATTGTTTGGTAGTTGTTGTGTCAGTATCGACGAACTCTTGCGGTAGCTCGATAAGAAAGTCGGCGAGAACTTGGACTTGAGGCTTGCGCGACTCTTATAATTGATATCATATTCGCTGAGCTCGATTGCCCATTTGGCGAGTCGACCGGTTTGGCTTGGACTGTGTAGGATTGTTCGAAGCGGCTGATTGGTTAGGACGGCGATAGAGTGTGATTGAAAGTATGGTCTAAGTTTCCGAGTAGCAGTGACGACGGCGAAAGCAAGCTTTTCGAGTGTTGGATATCGGCTTTCGGCGCCGTCAAGTGATTTGCTTATGTAGAAGATCGGCTTTTGCTCGCCTCTGTCTTCCCGAATGAGGACTCCTCTGACCGCCGAGGTTGAAATTGCGATGTAAAGATAGAGAGTTTCGCCATCCTCGGGTTTGGCTAAGATCGGTGGAGTGGACAGGTACTCCTTGAGTTGTTTGAACGCTTTTTCGCATTGGTCGTCCCATTCTAGATGCTTGTTTCCGCGTAGCAGTTGGTAGAAAGGGAGACACTTGTCGGTAGACCGTGAAATGAATCTGTTGAGTGCGGCTATACGGCTTGTCAATCGTTGGACTTCTCTTTTTGTTGTCGGAGATGGGAGGTCGAGGATTGCAGAGATTTTCTTAGGATTAGCCTCGATCCCTCTTTGAGTGACGATATATCCGAGGAACTCTCCTGATGTAACTCCAAACGTATACTTAGTTGGATTGAACTTCATGCCATACTCGTTCAATATGTCAAAACATGTGTTGAGATGCCTGATATGGTCCTTAGCGACTAGCGATTTTACGAGCATATCATCGATATAGACTTCCATGGTTTTACCGAGCTGGCTAGCGAACATGCGGTTGACAAGTCTTCGGTATGTTGCTCCGGCGTTCTTCAGGCCGAAGGGCATGACTTTGTAGCAGTAGATGCCGCGGTCGGTGATGAAAGAGGTTTTCTCGCGATCGCCTGGGTGCATGAGCATCTGGTTATAGCCTGAAAATGCATCCATGAAGGAGAGAAGTTCGTTCCCGGCTGTAACTTCGACGTGTCTATCGATATGCGGGAGTGGGAAACTATCTTTTGGGCAGGCCTTGTTGAGATCGGTAAAGTCAACGCATATTCTCCACTTTCCGTTTTTCGTTTTGACAACGACCGGGTTTGCCAGCCAGTCCGGATATCGAAATTCCGTAATTGATCCCGCTCCAAGTAACCTTTCGACCTCGTCATTGACAGCCTGGGCCTTCTCGGGTCCGAGCTTGCGCCGTTTCTGCTTGATCGGTTTGAAGGTGGAATCGATGTTGAGCTCGTGACTTATGATTTTTGGGTCGATCCCGGGCATGTCGTTGATTGACCAGACGAAGGTTGATACGTTCCTTTTGAGGAAACGGATTAGATCGTACTTGATCTTTTCATCGAGTTCGGCTCCGATTCCGACACATCTGTCGGGATTGAGCTCGTCGATGTTGACTTGAATAATTGTTTCTCATCTCGGCAGATCAGGATCGTTAATTGTTTTCTTTGTATCGATTACGCATGTTCGGGGTGTTGTTCTTAATTTACATTCGTTGATGTAGCAAGTTCGGGACATCACTTGATCGCCTCTTAGAGTGTAGACTCCGGATGGTGTCAAGAATTTTAAGCACTGATGATAGGTTGAGACGATGGCTTTCATCGTATATATCCATGGTGTTCCGAGTATGACGTTGTAGATGGCGGGTTTATCCAAGACTAGGAATTTGACCATTTGCACGATTCCCCCTACGTAAACGGAGATTTTTACCGTTCCCGCGGTCATGGTCTGTTCGCTTGAAAATCCTGTTAGAGGTTTGATATTTGGCTTGATCTGGGCGTCTGGGAAGTCCATATTTCTAAGTGTTTCTCTGAATATCACATTGACCGAGCTTCCAGTGTCAACGAGGACTCGTCCAACGGCGACGTCTCCGATAAGTATTTCGGTGACTAGCGGGTCGTTATGCGGCATGTGTAGTCCTTCTGTGTCGGCTTCAGAGAAGGTGATCAGCACCCCACTTGTTGTAGCTCGGTTTTCTCGTTGCGCGGCCAATGCTTCCCTGCTGTACTCTTTAATTGCCCGGACGGAATAGTTGCAAGATTCCAGTGCTCCCATGATCATGTTGACGCGTTTCCGGACTTGGGAGGTATGTTGGTTTTCCGTTTGTTCCTCCCGATCATGTTTCTGGTGACCTATGTCGGCAGTGTCTATTGGTTGCTCGGTATTTTTGCTCGGTTTATCGTTGTCACGACGTCGTTTTCCGTTATTGCTACGGTGGGTCTGCTTGTAGGTCGGAACGCTCCTTCTACCGGGACCTCCCCCTTCTTGTATTTCATCAGTAAGAATTCTTGGAGATGTCGGCAGTCTTCGGTGGTATGACCCTCTCGATTATGGAAGTGGCAGAATGGTCCGAACTCGTTGTCGGACTCTTTCGAGTCGTCTGATCGGATCCACGTGTTCCAGTTTTGTTGTGTTTGGACGACATTGACCGGTTGCCTCGGAGGGGCGTATTGCTTCTCCTTGACGAGGAGTTGCTTTGGAGGAGCGTACTGCTTATCCTTTGCGGCTTCCTCTTCTTGCTCTAGGATGTAGATATGCGATTTGTGCAAAATATCTTCCAAGGATATTGGCCAGTTTCGTTTGATTTCTTTGTGAAAGTCGGACCGATACCAGGTGGCTTTGTAAAGGGCCTCTATCGCGGCTTCGTCGTCGATTGTGCAATGAGATACCACTTCTTTGAAACGGTTCATGAAACTGCGTAGAGGTTCGTCGCTTTTCTGCTCGAGTGCCCAGAGGTCGGCGTTTCTCGTTTTTTGTTTCATGAACATGGTAAAGCGTTTGAGGAACTTTGTTGTAAGCTCGTTGTAGTTATTGATGGAGTTCGCATCGAGTTGCGAGAACCAGTTGAGTGCGGTTCCGCAAAGATTTTCCACGAACAGCTGACACATGGCCGCCTCTTTTTCTTCCTTGTTAAAGAAGCGGAATCGGTTCATCATGATTACGAACGAGGTCAGGAAGTGACGCGGGTCAGTATATCCGTTGTATGGGGTAATCTTAACTTTCTCCAAGCGTCGGACTGGAGTATTGATGATATGATCCGAGAATGGTGTTTTTTGTGTTTCCTGGACGACTCGATCGATCTCTGGTACCGAGCTTGTTGCTTGGTGAACTTTGGATCGGATATCTTGAAGCTGAGCTCAGACGTCTTCGAACTACAGGCCGATGGATGCTTGATCGGTGATGCGGGTTCCTGGATTGGCCGTTGATCTTCTAGTTGGTGGGTCCGCCGTGTTTGGATTTCGGGCACCGTTAAGTTCGGGTAGAAGATTCCGACGAAGATCGTTTTCAGGGGTGACCGGGTCCAGGTCGAATATCCTGATCTGGCTTCTGAGTTCGGCTTGTGAGGCTCGGAGAGATTCGAACCGCTCTTAGTTCCTCTTAGAGATTTCGGCGAGTTGGGCCGCCATGGCTTCTAGGAGCGTGGTTGGATCGGCTAACTTTGGGGCTGTCGGTGTGTTCGTCTGCGGGTTCGGAGGGTCATCCTCTCCTGTTGGTAGGTTCGGAGGATTTCCCCCGGTAGGTGGCAGATCGGTGTTCTGAGGGATGGTCCCGTTATCTACCTGATCGTCGTTGTTGGTGATGACTGCTTGAGTGTCTAACGGGTTCGTCATTGCCGAACTCAATCAACCGAGATCCGAAAGTTCTGTTTTTGTTTTCAGTCCCCACAGACGGCGCCAATTGTTGATTCGTAAATCACACAAGGAGAAAAACAGGGAACTTAGATCGGAAACTCGTTTTATTGATTGAATTCGGCGTTACAACAGAGTTTCGATGAAAAAAGACTGAGACTAAAGAACTTGAGATCGGTGCTTGATGAAGCTCTCTCTCTGTTCTTCTGTCTCTCAGATGATTCTGGATGGGTTTCTTTGAGCTTGCCTCCTCCTTATTTATAGGTTTTTAGAGTCGGTTGTTTGAGGGAATATTTCTCTTTTCCTTGATCATTTGGGAAATATCTCGGATCTCCTCCGAAAAATAAGGAAACTTTCCGTCTATCTCGGAAGTCGGCTTATCTCATCGTACCGGGCTGGGCCGTTGTTGGGCCGTAGTGTTCGGTAACGAAAGTGAGCGGCTTGTCTTCTGGGCTTTTAGAGTTCGGTGCGTCAAACTAAAATCTGTCTTCCTCTTATCCGAACCATCGTAAACCGATACCGAGTTAAACCGGGGTGCTAAATCCCCTTGTAACAATGTCTAGTCAGAAGCTTATAGGCTTCGTTAATGGAGGTGTCACTTCTCCACCAGCTACACGCACCGTCGGCATCGTCGTCAATGGCAACGTCAACACGGTGGAAGTCAATCCAGAATATGAGTCGTGTTTTTGCTCTGATCAACTCGTCCGCTCTTGATTGTTCGGTTCTCTGTCAGAAGAAGTTCTTGGGTCAGTTCATAGTATATCTACCTCTCGTGACGTCATGGTTTCACTTGCAGAGAACTTCAATAAGAGCTATGTTGCTTGAGAGTTCTCCTTGGGCCAAAATCTGTAACTTCTGACGAAGAAAGGCAAGACCTTGGTTGTCTATTGTCGTGATTTCAAAGCAATATACGACTCTCTAAGCTCCATAGGCAAACCCATCACTGAATCTATGAAGATCTTCGGCTTTCTCAATGGTCGTGGTTGAGAATACGACCCTATCACCACAGTCATCCAAAGCTCTCTCACCAAACTACCAACACCAACCTTCGACGACGTTATCTCGAAGGTTCAGGGCTTTGACTCTAAGCTACAGTCTTATGAGGAAGCAAATGTCATTCCTCATATGGCCTTTCAGACTAAGAGAACCGACTACAACAACATCTACATATCTAGTCCTAACAACTTTGTGCCTAATCAGAGAGGTCGTGGTCGTTTTGGTCAAAACCGTGGCAGAAGTGGCTATTCAACTCGAGGAAGGGGCTTCTCCCAACATCAGACCAGTCAATCTACCTCTGGTGAATGTCCCACTTGCCAAATATGTGGTCGGATTGGCCACACTGCTCTGAAGTGCTACAATAGGTTCGACAATAACTATCGGAGCACATATACTCCTCAAGCTTATACATCTATGTGTGTCTCCGATGAAACGGGTAATGAATGGTACACCGACTATGGTGCCTCAGCTCATGTCACTCCATAAACCGCAATACTTCATTTTGCACATTCATACGACAAAAATGACATTATTCTTGTTGTTGATGGTACTTATGTCCCCATTACTCACGTCGGATCCATAACCTTGATATCACCATCAGGTATGATTCCTCTAAATAATGTTCTGGTTTGCCCCGCTATATAGAAATCTCTTCTCTTTGTGTCAAAGATGTGTGACGACTATCATTGTGGTGTGTTTTTTATGCTAGTAAGGTATGCGTTATTGACTTATGAACTCAGAAAGTGGTGTCAAGGGGTCCTCAACGTAATGGTTTATATACGTTAGAGAATCAAGAGTTTATTTCCTTATACTCAAATCGGAATTGCTCAGCCACTGAAGATACATGGCATCATGGATTGGGAATTCAAGTTTGCATATTCTCCAACAGCTACGAACCAGAAATGAAATTGAAGTTAATTAGAGCATCACATCCCTTGTTTGTGAGCCTTGTCAGATGGGGAAAAGTTTAAGTTTAAAGTTTTTTTCTTCTGATTCTCGAGTTTTGCATCCCTTAGATCGAGTTCATTGTGATTTTTGGGGGCCCTTACCAGTTGTATCGAATCAAAGTTTTAAATATTATGCAGTCCATGTGGATGACTTCTCTCGATTCTCTTGGTTCTATCCTCTACGAGCAAAATGAGAATTTTTCTCTGTTTTCATTGCCTTTCAAAAACTTGTGGAGAATCAGTTTGATACAAAAATTAAAGTTTTTCAGAGTGGTGGAGGAGGAGAGTTTACAAGCAATCAAGTGAAACAACATTTCATTGACAATGGGAATAAACACTTAATCTCTTGTTCCTACACTCCTCAGCAAAATGGTATTGTAGAAAGAAAACATCGCCATCTTGTAGAAATTGGATTGTCAATGATGTTCCACAGCAACACTCCTTTGAGCTATTGGGTCGAAGCCTTCTTTAATGTGAGCTTCACTGGAAACTTAATGCCTGCGTCTGTGTTAGGTAATTGCAATCCCTTTGAAGTGGTGTTTAAAAAGAAACCAGAGTTTTTTAAAAGCTTCAAGTATTCGGGTCAGCTTGTTATCCTTGTCTTCGGCCTGTAACTGAACACAAATTCAACCCAAGATCAATGTAGTGTGTCTTCCTTGGATACAACTCACAATACAAGGGGGTATAAGTGCCTTTATCCACCAACCGGGAAAGTCTATATATCAAGACATGTCATATTTGATGAAGCCAAGTTCTCGTTCAAAGAGCAGTATAAATCTCTCATTCCTTAGTATCACACACCACTTCTCAGGGTTTAGCAATCTGCATCACCAACGTCTGCGTCACAACCTAAAACTCAGATAACAAGGATCCTTCCCATTTATCCTGCAACAGGTGAACCAGTTACGCCACAAGTTCATGTTCTTGTACCAACTGAAAACAATGAACAAGTTATACATCATGAAGCTGGATCATCAACAATAGAGGCTGAATAACAGGACAACATACATTCTCTGATAACCATAGTTAAGGATGGAATTCACAACCCTAATACACGGTATGTTATAGATTTAAACCTTTGAAATCGCCGTGTCTAGATTAATCAGCTTTACAATTGTCCATTGTAGATAAAGATGAGCTCTATTCTAGATTGAGTAACACCGTCATAAATTAACAGAAATCTATCTTCTTTTACTATTTCTCTCAGCCAATAGAAATGCATCCCTTAGTATCACACACCACTTTTAATTTAAAAGTTTTGTTTGTTACTGATTATGGTATTACTGAGAGGTAATATTTACATTAGGTTAGTGGGATGATTTCTCCTGGTCCCTTTGTGGCTTTTGTAAACTGTCCGCTTATCAATCTTTGATGAAAAAAAAGAACAAAATATATACCAAACGTACAAGTAACAAAGAATTACTTTACTTTGCATCTCAACTCAAAACTTTAAACCAATCATACGCATCCGCGTGGCGGTCACATTGAGTGCTAAAGTCAACGACTCTCTTCTCCTCCCAACGCCGTCACCGGCATGCTAAAAGCCGGCGGCGACACCACCGACGGAAATCCGATAGAAGACGAAGAAGCGCTTCTCCGATCTCTGCTCAAAATCCGTGTGAAAGATATCACTCGGCTCATCGGTGACCTAAACGAGTTACTCCGAGTCAAATCGTTCTCTAATTCTCCGATATTCCTCCTCGGGATTTCAATCGCCGCCGGTTTTCTCCGGGAAACTTCAGGATCCGAATCCTCGGGAGCCCCCGCTCCAAGGCGGTTCGTGTCGCACAATTCAGTTCTCGAACCCTGCTCGTCATCGGGAACCGGGTCAGAAATCGAAATCGCGACTTCCTCCGCCGTCGATTTCACTCCTCCGGCTATAGGCTCGACGAGCGATCGACATAGAGGACAAGAGGAATGAGAATGAAACCACATATCAATGCATTCGACATGAAACACGTGCTTGCAATTGGGCAAAACCCGACCCGATTCGCTCTCCTCGAACGCCGAGAGGCAAACCGCGCACTCGATCGCGGCCGAGGCGGTTGCGTTTGCGGTGGAGAACGTGAAAATGGGAAGAGATTTGATGACGGAAGGGTCGAGGCCGCGAGTGGTGACAACGGCGGTGGAGGAAGGGTCGGCGAAGAAGATGATTGCTGCGGCGGCGCGATTACTGCGATGGAAGCGGCGAGAGCGTAGGAGGTACCAACGAGAGTAGAGGTGGAGAGAAACCATTAGAATGACGAAGAATAAGATTACGATTATGGCGGTGAGCATGATTCTGCTGTTTATAGCGAAGTCGACAGGATCCGAATTGGTTCCGGGTGTGCTGGTCACTGGGTTCGGGTCTCTAAAACTCATGATTTCGGATCTTGGATCGATCCTGGAGTGAGAATTGAGAGAGAGAGAGAGAGAGAGATGAATGAAGTGAAAGGAAGAGTTTTTTTTTGGTTACTTTTAGTAATGGCGAGTGAGAGAGAGAGAGAGATGGCTATTTGGGACTTCGGAATTTGAAGACGCCAACGTTGACTAATCTCTGTATTGACGGTTTTACCCTTTTATGTTTTGTTTGATTGACTTTTCTTTGATGGATATTTCTTTCGAGTTTAGATTTTTCAATCTTTGAGAGAGTAAGCTTTCATTTTCTTCTTGTAGAGTCTAAATGTTTAGAGCTAAACTGATTGTGCATAAAAACTTAGATTAAAATGTTTAACGAAAGATAGACAAAGACAATCGGTAATAAAAGTTTTTTTTTAATGATTATAACTAGAATTTAACCTGTGATAATTATAGTGCGGAATAATTTTTTTGAAAAAAATGTTTTAAAATTTAAAAAAATTATTTTTATCTGAATTTTACAATATAACTAACTAATGTTTATAGATAAAATTATCAATTTATAATAATTTGTCTATTTAACCCGTTTTACGGTGAACTAAAATATCATTCGGGCTAACTCATAAAAACTTATAATATTGAAAACATAATTCTAATATGCACCGTTAAATGATTCTAGTTTTTGTGGTTAGTTTACGAACTCTTAAAAAAAAAAATCTTGTATCTAACTTTTTATAAAATTAGTAAAATATTTTTCAACTTTTGTTTTGATATATATTCAAATAAAATATAATAAATTATAGTGAAAAATATAGCAAGATTTTGAATAGATTTTTTTTTTGAATATATATGAATTGATTATTATTTTAAAATATATAGTATTAAAAATAATTAAGAAATTAAATAATAAATAACCTCTTTAATGCAAATATATACTTTCCATATTATAATCAATAATTTTAAAAGACTATTATAACCTTTCTTATTTCAATTATTCTTTGTTATTTGTAACGGCATTTCATGTAATAACTTACAAAACAAAGTTCATTTTTTAAAATGTCTTCTTAAATAATATTTCTTAAATAATATTATAGAGATGACTAATGAATGTCGTACGTGTGAACTAATTTTCTTTTCCAACACTTTAAAAATGAATGCGATAAAAAAAAAATTCAAACAGAGTTAAAGGGTTGTAACTTTTAAATGCCATTACTGTTTTTTTTTTTTTGAAAAAATACAATTACTGTTGAAATAAAGTTTTTTTTTTTGGTTTTAATGTTAAGATTGAAATAAAGTTTTATATGTGACCATAAATATATGTAGTTAATCCGCTCATTTTCCGATATTCCATTCAAGTCAAGTATCACACTATTGTTATATGTCCCAATCAATTTCAAAATTCAAAATACTCCATAAACTTTCTATCAATCCATAATTTGGATGGCTCTATTGATTAATACAAGAAGGTTTGAGGTTCAAGGCTTAACGTTTAGGCGTTAGGAGTATCATTTAACAGAAGAAAAAATATTTTCTCTGTTCCGTTTCATTTTATAGATCATTTAAAATTGTTTCACACAAATTAAAAAAATATATTAAAATTTCTATTATATCTTTTATTAATACACTATATAATTTTCTCTTTCTTTTTAATATATTACAATAATAATACTAAAATTGAAATTTTATCTAAAATTATGCATTAAAATCGAAAATGATATTTAATTTAAAACAATAAAAAATCAATCTTAAAACGGCTTATAAAATACAACAAACAAAAAAATCAATCTTAAAACTTTCCAAGGAGTAACAATAACAAAAGTTGTCAAAATTAATTTTCTTTAGTTTCGAGGTCTATGTTGACATAACTTCTCAGGGGTGTATACATTTTTTTGTTGGCAGTAATAGTCGGTGAGATATGATAAATAATTGATTAATCTGAGTGAAACAAAAAAAGAAACTGATATCAATAATCACTAAAAATCATGTTGACTTAATGGGAACACCCTCGCGCCTCTGCCTATTGGTTTGTGCAACGTCTTGTACAAAATTATCTCAAAGCTTCTAGTAAGACTATTAAAGGGGTCTTTAAATCTGATAGTATCCGAGGAATAAGCTGCGTTTATTCCAGGGAGAATGGCCTCCGATAATATTCTGATTGCCAACGAACTCATGCATTCTCTCAAGGTCCGTAAGCGAGTTTCAAAGACTTATATGACGGTAAAAACGGATATTAGCAAAGCTTACGACCATGTAGAATGGAATTTCTTAGAAGCGACTATGAGAGCTTTTGGTTTTTCAGATCTTTGGATTGAGTGGGTAATGGCAGCGGTGAGATCGGTTAGCTATTCCATATTAATTAATGGAAATCCACAAGGTCTAATTAATCTAGAAAGGGGTATTCGTCAGGGTGATCCTCTTTCGCCTTATTTATTTATCCTTTGTGCGGACGTTCTGAGTCATCTCCTTAAATTGAAAACACAAGAAGGCAAAATTCGTGGAATCAAGATTGGAAATGGAGTTCCTGCGATTACACATTTGCTTTTCGCAGATGATTCCTTATTCTTCTGTCAGGCCAATAATCGTAATTGTAGGGCTCTCAAAGATATATTCCAGCTTTATGAGGAATGTTCAGGTCAAAAGATCAATCAAGGAAAATCTGTCATAACATTTGGGTCGAGGATTCCAGGTGATTTACAACCTCGCTTGAAACGTTTGTTGGGGATTTATAATCAGGGTGGCGGAGGAAAGTATCTTGGTTTGTCGGAACAATTCGGCCGCAAGAAAACTAAAATGTTCAATTACATCATTGATCGAGTGAAAAAAAGAACTTCCTCTTGGAGTTGTAAGCTTTTATCTCCTGCGGGTAAAGAAGTATTGTTAAAACCTGTTGCTCTAACCATGCCTGTGTTTTCTATGTCTTGTCTCAAACTTCCCACCCAGGCCATCAATCTATGATAATTTCCGAGTTGCAAAATCCGGTGAATGAAATCACTAGTGTGTTATCTAGATTCTGGTGGGAAAAGCAACATGATAAAAGGGGGATCTCATGGGTTGCGTGGAAGAAGTTGCAACGATCTAAGAAAGAATGTGGGCTTAGTTTTCGGGATTTAGAGTCTTTTAATGATGCTTTGTTGGCGAAACAAGCATGGAGGCTACTGCAGTTCCCTAACTCTTTATTTGCTAAATTATTTAAAGCAAAGTACTATCGAGAATGGTCAATCTTGCAGGCTAAATCTCAAAGATATCAATCGTATGGTTGGTCATCGATACTAGCTGGTCTTGCTTTGCTTAAGAAAGGTCTCAGATTTAATGTGGGCTCGGGATAAACTATTTCAGTTTTTAAAGACAATTGGAACCCGGACAATCCTCCTCGACCAGCTTTGGAGTTCAACTGATGAATCTATAATGGTGAGTGATCTCATCTCTCGTAATGGAAACAAACGTTATTGGAATGATGCTGCACTATCCACTCATCTTCTTGAAGACGACACACAGCGGCTGAAATCTATCTTCCAAGCTCAACAAGTTGAAGACGATCAAGTGGTATGGAATTTCAATAATAACGGTCTTTATACTGTTCGATCTGGATACCATTTGTCTAGAAAGCTATCTTTTGGCATTGATAATGAAGTCCAATTATCTCATGGAGATCCTTTGTTGAAAGCTAAGATTTGAAAATTACCCATCATACCAAAGCTGAAGCATTTTCTGTGGCGAGTTATGTCTAAAGCTTTGGGAACAGCAACCAGGCTTACAACACGAGGGATTCTTCTTGACAGAACTTGTCAGCGTTGTGGTCTTGCTGCAGAAACAATTAATCATATGCTCTTTGAATGCCCAATTTCAAATATGTCTTGGCGTATTGCAAATCTGCCTATCCCTTGTCTTTATGCTCCTTCGTCTGATGTTGATGACAATATCAGGATTATTTTAGAGTCTCAAAATCTAGACGGGATCTCCCTTGAGCAGAAGCTTCTACCTTTCTGGTTAATGTGGCGATTTTGGAAGTCTAGGAATAATCTGATCTTCAAAAAACTGTACCGGATGTTCACAAAAATGTTCAAATATCATCAGCGGAGGTGAATGAGTGGATTCGGGTAACAGTTAATGACTCGGCATATGAGACATCTTCTTCATGTACGACATCTAACTCATCTCCAACCACTTCTGATCTCTGCTGGAAAAGACCTCCTTCGGGTTTTTTGAAGTGCAATTTTGATGCTGCGTATAATCCCTTATCTAAGCAAGTGACTGCAGAGTGGCTTTTACGAGACCATTTAGGTGTCGCTAAACTTTGGGGATCGGCCTGTTTAGGGATGGCTTCATCGGCACTTGAAGCAGAGGGAAAATCTTTACTAATAGCAATGCAAAATATAAGGATTTTGGGTTTTCAATCGGTAATCTTCGAGGGTGATTCAAAACTTCTAATCAACAATCTTCAAGGAACCTCTAAAGATTATGCCATCCATAACCTCTGCCGTGACATCTCCATGTGGGTAAAAAGATTCAAATCATATGATTTTCAGTTTGTGAAACGTTTCTCCAATGAACCTGCTCATTGATAGTTGCATAATTTAGCCCATTTTAGCATACATTTTAGTTAGCATTTTGTGACTTATTGCATTCATTTCTTTGTTTTTGGTATAGTTTGCATCCATTTTAGAATTAGTGAGTCTTAGGTTAGTTTTTGCATATGTTTGTGTGCTATGGAGTCTTTTAGGTGCTTTTTGGAGCTTGGGGAAGATCATGGACTAGGAGGAACGTACCCGCAGCGAACAGAGATGATCAAGTGATGAAGGAGAAAACCGGACGTTTGCAGCGGTCAGCATGCAGCGGTCTAGGGAGACCGCTGCACTTTCAAGTTTCGCAGCGGTCAGGTGCAGCGGTTAGAGCAGACCGCTGCGGATCCATCCGGAGCAAAAACCAGGCGTTTCACAGCGGTCATGCAGCGGTTAGAGCAGACCGCTGCGGATCCATCCGGAGCAAAAACCAGGCGTTTCACAGCGGTCATGCAGCGGTTAGAGCAGACCGCTGCGGATCCATCCGGAGCAAAAACCAGACATTTCACAGCGGTCATGCAGCGGTATGAGCTGACCGCTGTGAACCTTCTCGGACACAAAAATTGTCGGGTCAAACCCGGTTTGTCCCGGGTTGACCCGACCCGATCTGTATCTACTTAAGCAAATTAAGCCTAATTAGACGGGAAGAGTTTTTTTTAGAGTTTTTTGGGCTGCTTCTTTTTAGGGTTCTAAGCCACTTATTTCCTTCTTCTTCTTTTCTTGTTTTTTGTTTTGTATGAAGGATTCAAGATCCAAACCATTTTAGTGAAGATTTTCTTAAACTCTTTTTACCAATCTTTTTATTTTGCTTATGGCTTTCATTTGTACGGTTTATATTTGTGATTTAGCTATGTGTGAGTAGTTCTTTTAGGATTCTTGGGTGAAGTAGATTAGGGTGATTCTAGGTTCGTTCTTGATGTTTAAGAACTAGATTAGTTGATATCCTTTCTCATTGAGTGTTATTAATGCTGGATTGGCCTTGACAAAGTTGATTTAGATCATAGGGAATTTCTCGCCCGGAAGGTGTTCGATGAAATTCCCCAACCAATTCAATGAGTGTTTTACATTCCTAGCCTATGGAAATAGATGTCTAGGGTGTTTAATGGCTATTTAGACTTGTTATTAATGCTTGTTAGTCATAGAATCGCGAACGGAAGTTTATGACGATTGATGACTAAGAAATGGGTTAATACCATGGAAGTGGATTAATCTTTAGTAGTGTTCTAAGGCCTAGGGAGATATTTAGTCGAATGTTTGAGCATCTTGAGTAGATTAAAGAATCACCCGAGTCGATTGCTTTACCCGAGAATTCGTTTGTTTAAATTTGATATTAATCGTTTTCTTGTTTGCTTTGCTACTCGTTTATTTCTCTATTTTGCACGTTTCAAATTGTCCGATAAATAAACCAAAACCCGATATTTGCTTAGATTAGATAGCGTCCTGTATTCTTAGTGCGTCGTTCTTATTTCCCTGTGGATTCGATCCCAAAGTGCTACAATGACATGCCATTAGATTGAGGCATTGTGCACAGTGGGTAATTGTGCGAACCGTAAAAAGTTCAACTATCAATTTGGCGCCGTTGCCGGGGAGATTAGCAATAGCCATTAGGATTTGGATACTATTTGAGACTAAGTTCTTGACTTCTACTAACTTTTTATTTTCTTCTTTTTTGCTTCTTAGAGTCGATGGCCATGGATTACAATGATTGGCCACAAGAAGAGGATGCCACATTTGATGAAAGCATTGATGATGAGCCATATGTGGAGCCACCATTTGATGAAAGTGTACTCACATCAGAACAAAAAGTAGAGTTGGATGAGCTTTGCAAAGAAAACCCGACATTGACAAGGAGTGATCTCGCGATTATGATCCGTTTGAACCTCATGTCACGTCGGGCAGCGCTTGAGGGAAGGGAGCTCACATCTATTGAGATAAAGATAGCCCATGCACTCGAAGAGGTAATTTATTGGGTTCCACCATGCCAACTAGAAGGTATTTTTGACACAACCTTTGAAATCGTTGATTATGAGGATAGTCACTTGCCTTGCATTGAAGATGTAGCTTCTAGTTCACATGCTCTCAAGCTCATTAATGATTGCTGTGATTTAATATGTGAGTCTCAAATACTAGAAACCTTAAGAGTAGAAAAGCTTGCTAGTGATTATCATGAAGTATGTTTTGATATTAATTATCTATGTGCTTTGAATGATCATGATATCGAGTTTAAGCTTTCAATGCCTGAGGAATCTAGTTCGCTTCTTGAAAAATCTTACCTAGGGGGTGTGCTTGATGTAGATAAGATCTTGAATGAGATAGATGACCCTAAGGTTGAGATGAAATCTAGGAAAGAGGATGTGTTTTACATGATTGATGGAGATGAAGTTGACTATTTTGTGATTAACTCGTTTAAACATGAAATCGACTTTATTTTTCCATCAAATGCATTTGGTCCTCGTGAACATCTCATCATCAAGGAAAATTCCAAGATGTATGCTATATTTTTAGTAACCTTTCTTGATGTGAGTTATGCCTCTTTGCCATGGATAGTCGTGTGCCATGTTGCATATTTTGTTTCTTGTCTTGACAAGAGAAGGACCAAAGGTGCATTGGCTCAACCTTTTGATTCTCATGATTAACAGTTGAAACGTCAAGCTTAGCGACGTAAAACAAGCGCTCTTGGGAGGCATTCCCATGACTATCTTTGTATATATTTTCGTTCTTTCTTGTTCTTTTTAATGTTTTTGTTTGATGTTTATAGTTTTCTTGGGTCCAAGGTCGTGGTGCTTAATGCATGAATGGGTAGAGCTACAGCACGTCACACTCCTCTCCAATCCAAAGGTATGATCCAAACTCCATTTCATTGTACATACTTTTGCATATTTTTACCTTCTCTTTGATTTGTGTTGCACCGAGACGTTGCAATTCAAGTTCGGGGGAAGGATTTGTGTCTTTTGATCTTGTGTTTTGTGATCTTATTTTTATTTTTCCATCTTTGAGTCTCATTCATTCATATAAGTGCATATAAAAACCATAAAAAAAATTGATCATATAGTTTTGCATTGCATTCTTTTCTTTTTAGGATTGAGTCTAGAAGCATTTAGGAGTGCATTGCATATGCATAGGGAGCAATGATAGTAACTAAAGCTTAGCATTTCATTCAATGTGATGCCCTTGTTAATCATACCATGTTGCTTGAACATCTCTTGAAAAAACTCGCAAACTTCGTGCTTTGATCTCTCCACTTGAAACTTGTCGTCTTGTTGATGTTTGCTTGAATTGAAACCAACTCCTTAACTATTGGACTTAATTGAATTTAATTTTCTCACTTATGGGCTTGTGTATGCTTAACCATGGTCACCTAAAAACATCCAAGTCATCTTTGCATTAATTTTTACCACTCTTGTTGACTTGGGTGGCCATTTCCATTTATAAATGGTTTCCCCACCTTTAAACCCAACCATTTCCTTCCACCCTTGATGATTTTGTGAGTGAGGCCTCGTTTCTTGATAGTACTACACTTGTAAAATCTTGTAAGTATCGAGGACGACAAGGGATAGCTTCCATTAGCTAGGTTTGTTGTTCTTGGGAAATTGGCTAGTGATTAGAAAGGAGATTGAGAATGGTGTTAAGAGTTGCCAATGTTTGGGGAATAATAAAAAAAAAAAAAAAAAAAAAAAAAAAAAAAAAGAGACTCCCCCTAGAGATGAAAGAAAAGAAAAGACGTGTGAAAAAGAAAGGGAAAGGAGTAGTGATGAAAGATAAGAAAAGGAATCGAAAGAGCGAATGGAAATTTTCAAGGAACGATTTGAAAAGAGAAATGACCAAAAGGGTAGAGATTTAGTTTGGCAAAGAGCAAAAAGAAAAACACTTGGGTAGAAATAGTGAATTGGATACTCAAAGCTTAGGGAAGGGTAGAACAATGGAAGTGAATACTTTGTATGCGTAAATTGTTCCGATCTTCCTTGCTTTTGCGAAGTGTTTGTACTCCGTTTTTCATAGAGTTAACCACTAAATTGATCTCTTGTTTATATTGATAAATCTTTCTCTTGTTCAACCGATTGGTATATAGATCACCTGCCCATTTGTGAGACCGCACCTCGAAACGATTAATTGAATGTGAGAGTTGGTCGATATGACGGTAGTCGGATGCTTGACTTTGAGTGTAGAGAAAAATATTTGGAGTTGCGATAAGCCTAGAGAAGCTAGAGTGGATTAAGAAGTTTGTTCTTGCAACATGTTATAATTTCCTAAGGACATCATGGTGAATGCTTTGCTAGCTTCTTTTGATTTGAGCTCCCGCTTTCAATCATTTTCTCCAACTTGTTTATGTTTGTTTGCTTGAGGACAAGCAAAAGGCAAGTTCGGGGGAGTTGATAGTTGCATAATTTAGCCCATTTTAGCATACATTTTAGTTAGCATTTTGTGACTTATTGCATTCATTTCTTTGTTTTTGGTATAGTTTGCATCCATTTTAGAATTAGTGAGTCTTAGGTTAGTTTTTGCATATGTTTGTGTGCTATGGAGTCTTTTAGGTGCTTTTTGGAGCTTGGGGAAGATCATGGACTAGGAGGAACGTACCCGCAGCGAACAGAGATGATCAAGTGATGAAGGAGAAAACCGGACGTTTGCAGCGGTCAGCATGCAGCGGTCTAGGGAGACCGCTGCACTTTCAAGTTTCGCAGCGGTCAGGTGCAGCGGTTAGAGCAGACCGCTGCGGATCCATCCGGAGCAAAAACCAGGCGTTTCACAGCGGTCATGCAGCGGTTAGAGCAGACCGCTGCGGATCCATCCGGAGCAAAAACCAGGCGTTTCACAGCGGTCATGCAGCGGTTAGAGCAGACCGCTGCGGATCCATCCGGAGCAAAAACCAGACATTTCACAGCGGTCATGCAGCGGTATGAGCTGACCGCTGTGAACCTTCTCGGACACAAAAATTGTCGGGTCAAACCCGGTTTGTCCCGGGTTGACCCGACCCGATCTGTATCTACTTAAGCAAATTAAGCCTAATTAGACGGGAAGAGTTTTTTTTAGAGTTTTTTGGGCTGCTTCTTTTTAGGGTTCTAAGCCACTTATTTCCTTCTTCTTCTTTTCTTGTTTTTTGTTTTGTATGAAGGATTCAAGATCCAAACCATTTTAGTGAAGATTTTCTTAAACTCTTTTTACCAATCTTTTTATTTTGCTTATGGCTTTCATTTGTACGGTTTATATTTGTGATTTAGCTATGTGTGAGTAGTTCTTTTAGGATTCTTGGGTGAAGTAGATTAGGGTGATTCTAGGTTCGTTCTTGATGTTTAAGAACTAGATTAGTTGATATCCTTTCTCATTGAGTGTTATTAATGCTGGATTGGCCTTGACAAAGTTGATTTAGATCATAGGGAATTTCTCGCCCGGAAGGTGTTCGATGAAATTCCCCAACCAATTCAATGAGTGTTTTACATTCCTAGCCTATGGAAATAGATGTCTAGGGTGTTTAATGGCTATTTAGACTTGTTATTAATGCTTGTTAGTCATAGAATCGCGAACGGAAGTTTATGACGATTGATGACTAAGAAATGGGTTAATACCATGGAAGTGGATTAATCTTTAGTAGTGTTCTAAGGCCTAGGGAGATATTTAGTCGAATGTTTGAGCATCTTGAGTAGATTAAAGAATCACCCGAGTCGATTGCTTTACCCGAGAATTCGTTTGTTTAAATTTGATATTAATCGTTTTCTTGTTTGCTTTGCTACTCGTTTATTTCTCTATTTTGCACGTTTCAAATTGTCCGATAAATAAACCAAAACCCGATATTTGCTTAGATTAGATAGCGTCCTGTATTCTTAGTGCGTCGTTCTTATTTCCCTGTGGATTCGATCCCAAAGTGCTACAATGACATGCCATTAGATTGAGGCATTGTGCACAGTGGGTAATTGTGCGAACCGTAAAAAGTTCAACTATCACTCATTGCTTAGCAAGGCAAGGCCCGGTCAATAATGTCTTCTATTCGAGTAGAATTCATCATCCTCGCTGGTTAACAAACAGTTTATATATGGATTATGTAAACTCTCGTTTTACTTAATATAAAATATGTTTCGTCGAAAAAAAAAAAAAACTAGAGAAGAATAAACATCAAGGGGATTTATTAGTAATTTTAAAGTTACCCAATCATAAGTTTAGTTTACTTTTTTTGTGTGTTTCATTAATTTTGTTTTGTATAACATTTTATAAATTGTGTTTGATATTATAATATTCTGACTGGTTGATGGAGTTTCTTAAGAAGATATATAAGACATGTCATGGTCTAGTTTAGAGTAGATGTATATTAAAAGTCAGATTTCAATAAATTGTAACATGTATTTTATGGTTACAAACGTCTTATTTCATCTTAGTGCCACATTTTCCCGAGTGGTCTTGAAGAGGTAAAATTAATCTCAATGTCAAGGAACTTTAACTCTTATATAGCTTTGAGATATAATTGAAAGCTTGACTTTCTATACCATAGTAATCAGGCCCTAGCCATAATGATGATAGACTGATAGTATTATCATATGTTGAGCAAACCATATACGTAAATGCCTACACTTGTAAATGAAGACATGGAGAATCTCTGTCACCTCACTCTCGCCTCATAAAATTTATAGATACGAATATTCGAATCCGCCTAAGCTCAATCTATACGGGAGACTCCACATACGATGAGAGTTTCACCATGTGGTTCACCACACGACATACACAATGAAACATTTACCATCATCAAAACCTCGGTATTATAAGATTTAAAGCAAGTCTCATTTGTAATGTTCTTTTCCATTTCCGAAAACAAAAACGAAACGTTTATTATAGGAAAAGGTTTTTTAGTTTGAATAAATCTTATATTCAGTGAAAAAAAAATAGTTGTGAATTTAGTAGCAGGATCAGTTTCATCTAATTATGTTGTTGAAAGTGTAGTGACAAAATCAACAACATAGAGTTCTGAGTTGCAAGATTCAACGGTGTCGTTTACTTTTTTTTTTTTTTTTGCTTACCTATAGTTTATCTAATTAATTTATAAATATTTGTTTCATGGATATCAAAATCAAGTATTATTTTTAGACAGACCAGCATATATTAGAAATACTAGGTGATTACCCGCGCATACGCGTGGGTTTATATCTTCGAAGTATTTGATACTATTGTTTTTGTTCTTAACATTTTTTACATTGTCTTTGTTTGTTTATTTTATATCAAATTACTATAGTTTCATTTATAATAAACTTCTAAATTACAAATAAACTCAACTGCATTTGTCTATGAAGGTTTGTTGTGTATATTCGATGTTTTTCGAGACTATTCTCTGCATCTAGGTATAAGAATAAAAAATTGAATTATTTTGAGATGTATATGTGAGACGTGGCCAAAACTGTAAAATTTTATTTATTGCATGATAAGATTGTAAATTTGAAAGGGAAATGATATTATTTGAAGACATTATTGAGTATCTTATTTTATTGAGTAATTGATTATATATACTAAAATGTTCTAATGTTAAAAGTTATAGATTTGTCATTGGAACCAAGTCGATAGTATTTATGTACAAATTAATATTTAAATGATGTTTTTAAGATTAGAGTGATGAAGAAATTTGGAGGGTTTTTGTGCATAAACGTTATTAAAAATTAAGTATAAATGACTAACACTTGTACAAATTCAAAAGATAAAAAAAACAATTAAATAAATAAATAATTTTGGACACATGGCACTCTCTCCAAGTGATGATGTGGCTCTCAACTGGAGAGAGTTGGCCATCTTTTATATATTAGATGAGTAAAAACATAGTTTTGTAAAATTAATTAGAAAAAAGGAAAAATACATAAAATTTAATAGATATTTATATAGTTTTTTGTCTATATTTTGACCCCAATATATTTGTTTTTTTTCTGTTTCCACCACCACTGCTTCATGCAATTCTTCGGTTTTCGCCATGTCATTTCCTCACCATCGTATGTCTTCGCCGTATACAAATAATTCCTCCAATCCACAAGCACTTCTCTCAAATCGTTAATTTTATTCTCGTGTCCCACACAACAATTGGCATGCATTGTGCAAACCTTATCCAAGTCCCGACCTGGCTCACAAAATCCTCCGAAGTAGTTTGTGTCGAGAAACCTCATTGTTAGTCCAATTTTTGCAATGTACCAACCGCCTTTGATTTTGTTGAACACGTCCTGATCGTGTTTATCCGGAAACCACAGCCTCGACGAGTACCAATAGTTGTAAAAATCTATGGTTCGTGGATTGGCTTGAACAAAAGTGAAACCACCATTGACCTCGTTTTCGATGTCGCTATCGTCTCCATTAAAACGGTCACAAGCGATTTGGAAATCAACATCTTTAGATAGACGATGGAATGGATCTCGAAACCACATTATATCTACATCCTACACTCATTAACCATACGATAATTAATAAAACATGATGATATAATATTAAAATTCTAAAATCTTGCAAAACTCACTAATTCTTCTTAACTTAGCACCAAATTTAAACTAATCGAAAGATGAGAATAACCTAGTAAAATAGTTTTCAAAAAGAATCATTATAAAATAAATAAAAAGTTGATAAACGAAATATTCCAAGACGCAAACTTGATTGTTAGAACATTTATAAAAGTATTAAGCCTTTTATCAACCAATCAATTTTTGTTAATAAAGCATTTAGAAAATCATTAAAAATTGTATATGCTCTTCAAACTCTCCTCCCCCCATGCTTTCATATAAAGTTTTTGGTATAGAATTAATCTCTAAAATATATAAAATAATTAAAATAATTTTATATAATTAAAAATAATTAAAAAAATTATGAATAAAATGCAATATAATCGTTTATTTTTATTTAAAAATTATGAATAAAATAATGTTTAAATGATTTTATTTTTCTATTCATTTTAAAATAATATTTTAAATAAAAATATAGTATAATAAATACAATTGAAATATGAAAAAAATATTTAAAAAAATATTATAAATATAAATATAGATATAATGCTTAAAAATAAACATCTTAAATAATTTTATATATAATTATTTACAATTCTATTAATCACTTAAAATATATACATTAATCAGAGCATACTGATTCTACTGTTTAGTGATGTTGCTCTACCATCAGTTATACCAATCAAACAATAATTGAAATTGAATTCGAACCCTATTTCCCTAACCACTATGAATTGGTCAACTACTTGACCACATTTATTTAGTTATGAATTTTATATTTTTCACGTGGTTACACTATAATCATGCTCATTGGATTCAAAGCCTAGTTAATTAATATATCTTCTACTTTTATCACACTAACCAACAAGTCAACAACATGAAAAAAGGTTGACAAAAATTAAAAATGAAGGACATGGAAACGTCACGTACGTACAAAGAGGGAGAGGGATAGGTACCGTGAAGATAAAGTTATATCCGAGCTTTAACAAAGTACCCAAAAACTCTATACGACGCCACATCATCTTCAGATAGTCTGGCGTCATGAACATTTTATCGTCGGAGAAATCAATTTCGGCGGTTTTCATGAAGTAGCAGAGCCGGGGATGGACCTCCAAGCACCTAGAGTAGGCCTCCGGGTCGAGACATGCCACCACAAGGTGTCGGAGCAATGGCTTGGTACCTTTTCCGACATTAAAACTCTCGAGAAACAAATCAAACGTCGAGTTTGGTTCAGACCAAGCCCGGTTTAAGGTGGTTATTATCACTGTCTTATCCTCCGTTGCTGCTTCCCTCAGGATCCTCCCCAATTTTTTCACATCTTCTTGGTGATGCTGTCGAGCAATAATAAAAAAGTTTTACGAACAAATAATTTCTGAAAGAAATTTTGTATTTTATCAAGGGATAGTTTGGAAGTAATTTTTGTTTCCCTTTATTTGAATGTATTCAGAGATATAATTTTGTAATAGAATTACATGTACACATAGATGAATAGAATACTAACGACATCGGTGAAGCGGAAAAACTGTGGTAGTGGATGAACACCAATTTGGTAGATCATGAAACAGGCGACGACCACGAAACCGGCGAGCGTCACAAGATCCCTCCGCCGCAACAGCTGCGGCATTGACGCCAAATTTTATGAAGAGCTCATGAATATGAAGTCAATATATTTTTGTAGATATGCAATATACTTAAATAAAACACAAAGTATAAGTATAAAAAGTTAAATATGTCAAAAAAGAAACAAATGTTTAATTTTTGAAAACATTACTGTGGAAGGAACAAAATCTGTGCTAACAAGTAAAATATATAAAAACAAAGAAATGTGTCCAAACATGCTTGAGAGATTATAATAAGATTGATTATTAATTTTTCTGTTAAAGTTAAGATAAATTATTGAAAAATACTGTTACTGAAAAAGAAAAAAAAACGTATAGTATCGTAAATTAATGACTGAAACATTTTTTTTAACACAAAAATTATGAAAAATATTACAAAAACAATTTAATAACTGAAACTTTATTAATGAATTATGTTCAAAATATTTGACGTTAGTAAATTGTTAGGAGAGGGGCATGTAATATTTGATTCTTTAGTGAATGTACGTAATCTGGTCGTAATTGTTATGGAAAATTTAATACTATAATTAGAACCAGAATTGATTGACATATAGTATAATTAAGTTAATTTGTTTTACCAATTTTAGGTTTCATACTTAAAACTGAAAGATAAGAATATAATCAAATTAAATGCTAATTATGGTATTTGGTTTTTTACAAAAAGGTACTTGTTTTGGGTCTTTGGGTCGGATCTTTACAATTGTTGAAGATGTAGATTATGACATGGATCAGGAAACTGCATCAGATCACATCAGATAGCTGAGTTGCTGATATGGACGTGGGAGTTGACGTGCCAACCCAGGAGCTGATAATGTGACGAAGCAAGTGGCGTGAGCTGACTCGGCATGGAAATAAAGGTGTAATTCGTTGTGGAGATTTACTGAATATTTTCCACAACAAACAAAGAAAGGATAAGCTTGAAGAACAATTAAATATCCCTAACTGCTGATGTTCGAAGATTCTAGGTTTCTAGGGTTTTTGGGGTGGGTATAAATATTTTAGAGAGGTCATGAGCCGCGGATAAGCACTCTAGAATATTGTTGTAAGGTTGTAAACTTCGAAGCAAAAAAAAAAAGCTTAGAAAGTGAGTGTTGATTAATTTTCTTTGTGTCTCATGAGCGGGTGAGTATGATCAAAGGAGAGTCCTTGTAACAAAAGCGATTTATACAATTATCCGGTAACTTTCTTTCATCAATAAACCTTATTTTATTAGACTTTTTCACTCTTCCCCAGCAATTATCTGGTGATCGCCATCTCATTTTCCGGCCATCGGCTGTCCCAACCGCATATACGTAATGGTTCCAATCTCAAATCAAAAATCTTCTTCTGTAGACTGATACAACAATTGGCATGCATATTGCATACTTCGTTCATCTCACGGCTCATTTGGTAGAATCCTCGGAAGTAAACTATGTGGAGAAACCTCATCGTAAGCCGGAGTTTTCCCGTGATATAACGGCCGTGTTTGATCTTGTTGAACACGTCATGATCTTTCTTGCCACGGAATCTCCACATTGAACCGTACCAGTAGTTGTAGAACTTGATTGTTCGATTGGCTTGGACAAATTTGAAACCACTATTGATGAAGTTTCTCTTCTCGATAGAGTTGCCATTGTAGTTGTCGCAAGAGAACTGGAAATCTTCTTTGAGAATAGACGAGTAAATGGATCTCGAAGCCACATTATATCCATGTCCTATTTTCCAATTTCAAGAACAATTAACCTAAAAGAATAGAAAAATTATGGCTTGACCGGTTGCGGACTGTTATATTGTCTTACCTTAGAAGTAGAGATGTATCTAAAACATTAGTATATAAGGTACATAGACCTCCGCTCATTATCAATTGATTCTGAGTTCAAAGTTAATAATTCCTAAACTGGACTAAATATTTATATGGGATAGAGATAGATACTGTGGAGATGAAGCTGTAACTGAGCTTCAACAGAGAGCCCAAAAACTCTATACGATGCCACATCATTTTGAGATAATCTTGCATCATGTAATTCTTATGGCCGGAGATATCAACTCTGGCGGTCTTCAATAAGTAGTAGCAGCGGGGATAGACTTTCAAGCACCGTGAGTAGGCTTTCTCGTCGAGACATATCACCACAAGGTGACGGAGCAACCACTTAGTCCCTTCACCGACGTGAAAACTCTTGAGAAACAAGTCAAATATCGAGTTTGGCTCAGCTTTAAGAAAGTTATTATAATCGTTTTCTCCTTTGTTTCTGCTTCTCTCATGATATCTTCCAAAATTATCACATCTTTTGATTCGAGAAATTAGACATGTCAAACTAAACGCAATTTGCGTTCGATAAAACATGTTTTTGCATCCCAAAAATGTTATGTAGTATATGAATGTAAGTAGGTTACTTAACGAAATCGGTTTTGTTAGAATCTTGTTTGGTCGGGATCGGCATCGACGTAAACGCGGACAAACTGAGAAGATGCGGCTGGATGGGAGATTCCTGTTGAAATTCAAACCGTGTGGCTAAACCGATGTGGCTGACCAGACTGGCTAAACCAACGTAAACCGAGAGGATGACCCTAAGATGGTGGACCAAAGCGTGATGAACCCGGGAGACGATTTAAATGGTAGACCAGTGGCAGACCGAAGTGGAAGTTCAATGGGCTGAATCTATGCATTTCCCAAACTAGTATTTAGTCTTATTTATCATTTGTTATGTTATATTTCCTAGAATATAGATGTTGGACAACATTGAATGTTTTCTCTATAAGTATGTAATTTATATCATAGAATAAAGGGGAAATTGGAAAAAGAGGTAAAAAAACTCACATATTGTCTAAATAAGACTTTTTTTATTTTTGTCACTTTTTGACTAAACTACCCATAAATTAAATGTAATAAATTCTTAATTTTTTTTAAAAAAATCTTTAACATTTTCGAAAAATACAGATAAATACAGATAAGGAAAGAAATATATTTTGAAAAATCGTTTTTGGAAAAATTAAGATTTAAAAAGTATTTTTATATTTGTTTTACGAAATCCATAATACGTATTCTAGATCCACGATTTTGGTAGATTATATATTCTAACATTTCTACCAAACCTAGAATATATATTCTACCATTTGCTCTATGTCTACCAAACCTAGAATATATAGTCTACCATTTGTTCTATGATCTACCAAACATAGAATATATATTATAGCTCTTTCTCTATATTATATACAATCAGTAGAATATAAATTCCACAATTCTTTCATTGTTCTACGGATTGTAGAATTTGTATTCTGCTAAATTAGTTAAGAATATCTGAAAAAATCTAGGTTAATTACAAAAATTGTAAAACCTAAGAAAATATAATGTAAAACCTAAGAAAATATATATTTTTCACGTTTTTATCTCTTTTACAGGTTCTTCTCTGTTTCTCACGTGAATTGCATAACGAAACACCGTCACCAAGTCGAGTTAAAACCAGCGACTGACCAACCACCAGACTCATCGTGAACGCCCCGCGAAACGAGAGATAGGGAGAGAAAGAAGAGAGAAGAAAGAATTCAGATTGTGATTGCTGAGCCAATATCAGCCATGAAAGAAGAAGAGAGAGAGATGAGGAGATATTTATTTATGAGCGAGAGATTAGAAGAGTTTTGGGTTACTTACTTTCGATTCAACTCAATAAAACAAGGTCCACACTTTTGGCGTGCCGTGACGTTCTTTATTTCATACAAAAACAAAACTCTACTCGGAAACACGAGTACAAGACGAAAAGGAATTTTAGAAATTTGACACAACGTAATTAGCCAAACTTTGAGGCCATGGCTGGTTCTCAATCCCACGAAATCTGAATACTACTACGTACTCCCCATAGTTCCAACTTGTTTTATATGTACACCAACGGCTGCTTCACTCTATATATGCATGTGAATGTGATAACAACTAGGTTTCTCGTCTCAGATATTTAGCCGCGGTAATTAAAAATCCCTCTTCTAGTAAACGGAATTCGTTCTTCTGCAAAAAAAAAAAAAAAAAAATGTTTATATAATAGTCAGTAGTAAACAGTCTTGATTATTCATATTTTGTTACCTTGGTGTTGCTCAGTGTTACCCTCATCATCATAATCTCCGTTATTACTTGTGAAGAACGGTGTTAAGTAGTTCATGTCTAGTTCTGTAAATGACGCACTGCTGCATAAACAAAACAAAACGAATGAGATTTTTCTTGTGTTTTTAATAGATAGAAACTTGAAAGCGGACTTCATTTTCTGAGTGTAGGTTAATCAGTAATTTACCTCTTATGGAACTCTCTTAGTTTTGTCCTGAATCCACTCCATGATGGTGAATCTTCATTATCATAACTTGTCATGAAACGATTGTTCACCACCTCAAAGCCCTGGTAAAAAGAAAAAAGAGGAAGAAGCTTATTAACCATGTCGTTTTCTGCATCGAGAGACCAAGATTAACTTTACATTGAGGAGAAAAATATGACATCTTTTAGAACATGACGTCTATATAAATGATCAAATCGACTTACATCACCAAGGGATGTATCATGGCTATCGCCTACAACCTCTAGGGCTTCAAGCATTGTACCAGTGGATCCTCCAATTAGCAACACCTGAAATCATTTGGCTCAGCTATCAGCAACAGAAACCCTTTGATTGTTAGATCCTAAACAAGGATGGCTTACGTTTGACGTTGAGGGTGAAGTATTTATGGTTACAGAGGAGAACATGGATCTCATCTGGCTGGAGCCACCTACTGTATGCTTCCTCCAACATCGTTTGTATATCTAGATCTACAACACACAATCAAAACTGTCAATAATCGACAAGAACCTCATGGATACATCTAACTGTTGTTCGATATCTAACCAATTGAAACAAAGAAGAAATGCATATTTCTTTTCCCATGAATAAAGTATGAAATCTGAATATACTGAGACATGCTCATCAACAATTCTTTTAAGAAAAGACGAGTTTAGTGGGTACGAAAAGTCTCTCGATGACTAAATTGTCTGCTTCGATTAGGTATCAAAGTTTTCTCTATCCTATTAATCTACCTAAATGTTGGTTAAATCTTATTCAATTCACCACATTAGATCACGAGAAACCCCCAATTCCACAACTACCTGCAAATTCTAGGAAAGGCGGAAAGGCGGAGGAGGAGGAAAGCCAGCGAAATTTTAGTCGCCGGAGTTGACGAGGCGACGGAGAGGACGACACCGGCTAGTGAACTTTTACGGCAACTATGTCGAAGGAGAGCCTCTTTCTCTTTGGTCGGGGAAGAAAACTGTTTTTTTTCCTGTTCTCGCGTCTTGTTTATGATGTGGATTAATTTTGATAATTTTTTTGAAAATCTGTTTTACATGTTTTTATTTTATTTGATCAAAGTAATTTTTTTTTATAGAATACAAACATATTAATTTAAATTATTTTAAGGGTAAAATTGGATTTCCATTATTATAAATCTTATTGGGACAATATTTAGTGAAAAAGTATTATTGAGATAATATGCAAGTTTTTTTGTCTCTTTTTCCAATTTTCCCTAGAATAAAGGGGGAATTGGTTTTATAACGGTGATTGGTTTTAACATTGTCCCTTTACTATTTTTTTGCCTAATATTGTCCCCTTAATATTTACTCCTTCTGTTTTTTTATAAGGGATTTTCTTTAAAGGCACAAGAATTAAAAAAATCTTTTTTTTTGCTTGTAACATTAAGCACTAATGTAACATCATTTAGTTATCCAATTAGAAAGAAGAGTAGTAATGTTTCATGATAATACCGAGGATATTAATGAGTATAATTAATTAAATTTTCCATGCGAATGTAAGAAGTTCTTATAAAAAAAACAAAACAAAATGTCTAAAACCCCTTATAAAAAAACAGAGGGAGTATATTAATGTTAAACCTCTTTTACCCCTTAAAATATAATTATTGAATATTGATATATGATTTACAAAAAAAAATATTGATTATTGATGCCACACGTTACAAAAAAAAAACTAATAACACACGAGCAAAAAAAAAAAACAAAATAGAACCGAGCAAAAAAAAAATATATATATCCCCCAACACGGGGATATCCTCCTTCTATGTCGCATCTCCTCCTTTTCCGTCGCATCTCTGTCTCCCGGTCCCGGTTGTTTATGTTAGAATTATAGAGTATTTGCTGGAATAATTAAGAGATTAAAGAGAGAGAGAATGGCGAGATTGAGAAAGAGAGAATTATATTCTCATTGCTTAATTTATTGCTGTGTGCTTACATGAGTATATATGTAGAGAATACACAAGTAAACCCTACAAAATATCTAGGAAAGGGACAAAGAGGAACAAGTAACAAAGGAGTGAAAGTGACATGAAGAGCGATCTGAAGAGGGGGGGACCGCTGTCACACAGCCTTTGGGACCACAACTCTGGGACCACTCTCCAACGGTCTTATTCTCTAGGAGACCGTTGCTGACTTCTTCTTTCTGTCACACGGACCTTGCACACATTCCTTCTGTCACACAGACCTTGCACATTATCAAAGCTTGTGCATTGTGCAACACACACATTTTGCACGCCCCTGATAATGCACAACACAGATAATGCACACAGGATATAATGCATTAGATAGGCTTGATCAATACTCCCCCTCAAGCTTAGCCAAAGAGAACCGAAGGCTAAGCTTGGAAACCCATGAAGCATCACCTCATTAAAACCTTAACATAGAAAAACCTCTTGGGATAAAAACTATGTCAAGGAAAAAGAGTATGATGTTCATGAGTTAGAGGACATGAGATCAAGGGCGAGTAAGGTCCACAAGCCCTAGTTTGCCAAAGATATTGCTGCAAACCTTGAGACTTGTGGCCTTGGTGAAGATATCCGCCAACTGATCTTCACTCCTTGTATAGCACGGAAGGGTTGTTCCATCTTCAATCTTCTCACGAACCTTGTGGCAATCAATCTCAACATGCTTCGTCCTCTCATGAAATACGGAATTGTTTGCAATGTGTATTGCTGATTGATTGTCACAATGCATGATGATAGGACCTGCTTGCTCTATGCCGAAGTCTTTTAGAAGGGCCTTTAGCCAAGTTAACTCATTTGTAAGCTTCCTCATAGCTCTATACTCGGATTCAGCACTAGAACAAGACACCACTTTCTGCTTCTTTGTCTTCCAAGTTACCAAGTTTCCTCCAATGAAAGTGCAATAACCAGTAGTGGATTTTCTATCTATCCTATCTCCAGCCCAATCAGCATCACAATAGCCTACAATCTCTGTGCTTTCATTCTTACCCATCCAAATGCCTTGACCAGGGCTGCCTTTGAGATACCTCAATATTCTTTCTACCATACTCCAATGATACACTGTTGGAGCTGCCATATGTTGGCTTACTTGATTCACAGCAAAGCACAAATCAGGTCTGGTGAGGGTAAGGTAAATTAGCTTCCCCACAACTCTTCTATACAACGCATCATCTTTGAAAGCTTCATCTGTCTTCTCCCCCTTTCGATTGACCTTGTAACCATCTTCAAGTGGGGTCTTGGCTGGTTTTGCGCCAAGCTTACCGGTCTCACTCAGCATATCAAGTGTATATTTTCTTTGTGACAAGAAGAGCCCATCCGGTGATCTCCATACTTCTATTCCTAGAAAGTATTTCATTTCCCCAAGGTCCTTGATATCAAAGGTAGAGTTGAGAAAGGTCTTGGTCTGTTGAATGCCCTCCTTGTTATCTCCTGAAATGATGAGATCATCCACATAAACCAGTACCACAACAATCCCTTGTGAGCTGTGAAGAATGAACAGAGTGTGATCTGAATGAGATTTCTTGAAGCCATGATCCATAAGAGTAGAGCTCAACTTGTGATACCAAGCTCTTGGTGACTGTTTAAGGCCATAGATTGCTTTTCTAAGCCTTAAAACTTTCCCTGGTTCAATAGTATCTTCAAGACCAGGTGGTGGAGTCATATACACTTCTTCTTTAAGCTCCCCTTGAAGAAACGCATTCTTCACATCCATTTGCCACAAACCCCATGAGAGATTAGTTGCTAAGGAGAGCACTACTCTCACGGTATGGAGCTTGGCTACTGGTGCAAAAGTATCGGTGTAGTCCTCTCCATATGTTTGAGTAAATCCCCTTGCAACTAGACGAGCTTTGTACCTCTCTATGTCCCCATTACTCTGATATTTGATAGTGAACACCCATTTAGAGCTCACTGCCCTCTTTCCTTTTGGAAGCTCCTCTATATCCCAAGTGTGATTACGCTCCATAGCATTCCTTTCATCACCAATTGCTGCTACCCATTCCTTTTTATACTTAGCTTCTTCATAGTTTCTAGGAATCTGGTTCTGCTCCACTTTACCAAGAAATGCTTGATGTTCAGATGGTAACAAGGCAAGAGAACACACTGCTTGTATAGGGTGAGCAATCGCTTGATTGTTGAAATAAACCCGAGTGTTCACCCATTCAGATGGATCCTTACGGATTCTAGTGCTGCGTCGTAGTGGCTGAATCACTTCATCACTATCTGGTTCCTCTTCATTCTGATAGCTTGATCCCTCCTCATCTTGGTGACCTGATCCCTCTACCTCTATACCCATCTCTTCTTGAGTATGATTGCCAGAATTACCATCCTGATCTGATTCTTCTTGAGTAGAGGCTTGATCTTGTTGAGAGCTGTGCGTTGGATCCGCTTCTTGAGGCGTTGGATCTGCTTCTTGAGGCGTTACAGGGTTTACCCCTCCATGGGTTCTTGTAGGCATATCTTGATTCCCAAGGTGATCCAACAGAAACTTGAGACTAGTTGCAAGATCAGATGGTGAACTAGACAAGTCTTTTAAGCTTTCCCAATCTTTCTTGTCATAATAACCCTTGTCTTCAAAGAACTTGACTTCTCTAGACACATATGATCTGCTGTTGATAGGATCATAGCACTTATAACCCTTTTGAGTAGTTGAGTAGCCAATAAACATGCATTTCGTACTCTTTGCATCTAGCTTGTTTCGTTGCTCTCCTGGTATGAACACAAAACAAACACAACCAAACACTCTTAGATGATCAATAAATGGTTTAGTTTTGTTGAGTACCTCAAATGGTGATGAGTCTTGCAAGACTTTGGTTGGTATTCTGTTGATAAGATAGCATGCTGCTAGGACAGCATCTCCCCAAAAACGTTTTGGCACATTTGTATGAAACATCATAGATCTAGCCACCTCCATAAGGTGTCTATTTTTCCTCTCCGCCACTCCATTTTGTTGTGGCGTATATGGGCAGCTTGTTTGATGCAAGATGCCATGTTTTGCTAAGTGATCTCTAAATTTGTGACTTGTGTATTCCCCTCCATTATCTGATCTGAAAACTTTGATCTTGGCATTAAATTGATTAGTGATATAGTTTTGAAAGTTTGTAAATGCTTCAAACACTCTGTCCTTAGATGAGAGCAAAGTAACCCAAGTATATTTCGATTTTTCATCTATAAATGTCACAAAATACTTGTTACTATCTCTAGACATGCATGGTGAAGTCCAAACATCAGAATGCACTAGATCAAAGCAATTTTCATAAAGAGTAGAGGTTTTAGGAAAAACAATTCTACAATGTTTGCCAAGAATACAAGCTTCACAATTCGAATGATCAAATTGATTATTAGGCAACATTAAACCGAGAGCACGAGCATGGGGATGGCCTAATCTAGCATGCCAAATTCCATTTAACGAAGCTGAATAACAAGAACTAAAAGTAACAGCATTTGAATTCCTTGGTGAGATGTCTTCTAACACATAGAGTTCATCTTTGGTTCCACCTTTCCCAAGTAACTTTCCACTCTCAATATCCTGAAAATGAACATCATTAGGACCAAATATTGCATAGCAATTCAGATCACTAGTTGCCCTCTTAACAGATACTAGGTTTGAAGTAAACTTAGGTACAAAAAATGCTTTACTATCCTTGCTAAACAAATTCAGTTTCCCAATTCCTTCTATAGGAATGCAATCACCATTTGCTATAATCACTTTCCCTATAGCAGATTCAATGTTATTCAGCAGTTTGGGGTTACTAATCATATGATGAGAGGCACCACTATCAACAACAAGAGAGCTACTCGGTTTTTGAGAGAAGAAAGTGATACCAGACTGTTTAGAGGCAAATGCTTTGATGAGAGCCTCTAAATCACTTTTCTTCACAAACTCAGCTGATGCATTCATAGCATTCATAGTCACCTCTCCTCCTTGATTTGAAGCGCTTGACGTGCTGGTGTTTGCTAGTCTGGAATCACCTGCCTCCTTTTGTGCGAGATTGGCTCTTGCTGGGCGAGAGTTGTTGTGCCATTTCGGTCTTGGAGGGTTCGCCGGCCTGAGATGGGGATGGAGGATCCAACACTGAGCTTTGACGTGACCTGGCCTCTTGCAATGGTCACACTCACCAGGTCGCCTCTCCTCAGCTTGATACACTCCTTTGTTGGCCGAGACAAGCTCACTTCTTTTGAAGAGGTCAATCGATCCTTGCTCCTTTTGAATCCTAGAACACACATCATCAAGGCTCGGAAGTTTGTCTTCTCGAAGGATGTGCTTGATGAGATCATTGAATGTTGGATTCAGCGTGAGGAGTAGCCCAAACACCTTATCTTGCTCACGCCTTTCATTAAGGACCTTTGGATCCATTGTTGATGGCCTAAGCATCTCAAGTTCTGCCCATAGTGACTGAAATCTCCCAAAATGCTTAGTAAACTCCATATCTTGCTGGCTTAAGTCATTGATAGTCTTTTTAACTTCAAAGACACGATTCAGGTTGGAAACATTTCCATACACATTCTTGAGTGTCTCCCACAAAGCTTTAGCGGTCTCACAGTAGGAGTAGGCTTCAAGAATGGGTTGAGTGAGGGAATTCTGGATGAGACCAAGAACAGCTTGATCTTCTTGAAACCACTTTGCCTCTTCGGTCGTGGCTTTCTCTTCTTCCTCTTCTTCCTTGGCGTCGTCCTCCTTTGGTGTTTTGTCTTTCAAGACATGATCCCAAAGCCCGCGTCCGCACAAGGCTATTTTTGTAGTCCTTGACCACAGCAAGTAGTTTCCTCCTTTGAGGATCACAGGAATGACAATGGGTTTTGAGTTTTCAGTGGTAAGAACACAAGATCCCATTGTGCAGATTTTAGAGATTTGAGAAAAAAAACAGATTTGGAAAGAACAAGATTTAGAACCAAAAGAACCAAAAGAACCAGAATGGGAGATTAAGAACAAGAATAAGAACTGAAGATGAAGAGTTTATAGATCTAGAATCGACATATGCTCTGATACCATGTTAGAATTATAGAGTATTTGCTGGAATAATTAAGAGATTAAAGAGAGAGAGAATGGCGAGATTGAGAAAGAGAGAATTATATTCTCATTGCTTAATTTATTGCTGTGTGCTTACATGAGTATATATGTAGAGAATACACAAGTAAACCCTACAAAATATCTAGGAAAGGGACAAAGAGGAACAAGTAACAAAGGAGTGAAAGTGACATGAAGAGCGATCTGAAGAGGGGGGGACCGCTGTCACACAGCCTTTGGGACCACAACTCTGGGACCACTCTCCAACGGTCTTATTCTCTAGGAGACCGTTGCTGACTTCTTCTTTCTGTCACACGGACCTTGCACACATTCCTTCTGTCACACAGACCTTGCACATTATCAAAGCTTGTGCATTGTGCAACACACACATTTTGCACGCCCCTGATAATGCACAACACAGATAATGCACACAGGATATAATGCATTAGATAGGCTTGATCAATAGTTTATTCCGGCAAGTGAGTCGTGGTTCCTCCTCGCCCGACTGTCCTCCTACGCTGTCTCATCGATTCTAGGGTTGCGATTTCGGCAAGTAAAACCCGAAATTGCTTTTGGATTTTTGGGGAAATCCGTCGCATCTCCGCCTTCTCCGTCGCATCTCCCCCTCCCGGTGCCGATTGTTTATTTCGGCAAGTGAGTCGCCGTTGCTCCTCCTCCGACAGTCCTCCTCCGCCGCCTAATCGGCACTAGAGTTTCGGGCAAGTAAATTACCCAATTTATTTTGGATATTTGATTTTGGGTTTTTTTCCAGTCAATTGAAAGAAACTTTTGTTCTTTGTTACGGATTAAACTTGTTTCTCTCTTGCATTGTTTATTTTGATAATCACTTCTTTATCTTGTTTCTCTCTTGCATAAACTTGTTCCTCTCTTGTATTGTTTTTTTTGTCTGTAATGTTTGATTTCTCTCTTGCATTGTTTATTTTGATAATCACTTCTTTCTCTTGTTTCTCACTTGCATAAACTTGTTCCTCTCTTGCATTGTTTTTTTTTTGTCTGTAATGTTTGATAATCACGTTTTTTTTGTCTGTAATGTTTAATCTATTCTTTGGTATTTTTTTCCTTCTTCTTTGCAGATATGGATATGGAGCTGCTGAAACTGCTTTTTAAGGCAGGGTTTGAGCCGCAAGTTGAGAAGATCAACAATCGTTGCACGATAGCAATTCTGGCTGAATTGAAGCTAGCACTGGAAACCGAGTACAGTAAAGTTCAGAGAGACCCGGTCTTCGGCCCGATTGTGTCCCTTCTCGATAACAATATGGTATACTCGGCGTGCTTGATCCACAGCTTCCTCTATAAGGAGCTCCTCACTGACAAGAAACATGAGTTGTGGTTTGTATTTGAGGGGAGGCCACTTCGTTTCTCTCTGCAAAAATTTCAATTGGTTACTGGACTCAACATCAAAGAATACGAGAATTGCAACTTCAAGGAATGGGTTTATGACAAAGGATTTTGGAGTAAGTTGCTCAAGAAAAATGCAGGAATTAGTTTGCAGAAGATATTGGATGTTCATCTACAAAGTGTTAACACATGGAGTCGTGAAGACAGGTTGCGGTTAGTCTACTTGTGTGTCATTGCTTATTTGGTAATGGCAAATGACAAAATGATTAATATCCCTCACGAATTCATCGTTCTAGCAATGGATATCGAGAAGCTAAGGAAGTACACATGGGGCTGTGTAGCGTTTGACTACGTAGTAAAGAGCATCATCAGAATTCGGTCGAAGCTGACACATCCGAAAGGGTACACGTTGGATGGCTTGTCAATAGCTTTCCAAATCTGGATCATGGAGGCAATTCTAGTTTTTGGGAATTTGGTGGCTACAAGAGTAGACAATGAGGTCAATGCAGTTCCTAGATATTGTAAGTGGGCAGGTATTCCAAAAGTTGGCTTCTCATATATTATACAAGTAGAAAACACATTTCGATTGGAGGTGCGTATAAGAGTTATTTTTTCTAACTTCTTTGTTTTATATCTTTAAAATGTTAACAATGTCTTTCTTGCAGGATGATCTTTATCACTACATCTCTTCCACGGGGAATTTTGATACAATCGATTCAGTGGAATTTTTAAGGGATGATGAAATGACTGATGCAAGAGTGGATCGTATTAAAACGATGATCGCTGAGGGAGTGGATTGGAGTCATCATATTTGGGAAGTAGATGAAGCTACTCATACATCTTCTGAAGAAAATGTGCAAGATACAGTTTATGTTACTTAATTAAACCATATGGTTTCAAAGATTGGTTTCTCACTTTCTCAATTTGAACGACATGTTTACAGAGGCAGCAAATGAGAATGTTGACGCTGAAAGTGAAGTTAGAATATCAAGTGCTGTAGATAGCTCGATCACTGGTTCGAGTCGTGGCCAGAAAAGGATCGTTGATCGTGGTGCTGAGTCACGCAAGCAGAAGCTGTTGTGTGAACGAGCAGCTGCAAAAGCAGCATATGATAACATGAAGTCAGCAAACATGAAGTCATTTATTGAAAGACTATTTCAGGCTTCATTCAACACTTTGGAGGAGAAGCTTGAGAAGAAAATTGATACCCGACTGGAGATGCTTTAGAAGAAAATTATGGATACAATCCAAACAGCAGGATTAACTGGAAAAACCGGAGAGCAATCATCAAGTGCTACTCCCAAAGCCACATATCCATCAACAAGTGTCCTTCCAAGTATGGTCGACAATCCTCATAATTCAAAAAAGGTAAGAAAGGCTAGAACTTGTAAGTCTTGATGTACTTTATATGGGTTGTCTAAGGCATTATCTGGTCTAGTTGCAATATTTATAATATGTTTGGCTCTATGTAAAATTGAAGGATGTGAACATGTAATATGTGTGCCTATATATATTAGGCTCAGAGCTTGTCCCTTGTGTTTATCTTGTATTGTCCCTTGTTTTTATCTTGAACTTGTAAGCATATTTCTCTTTTGTAACATATGTTGTTAAATGTAACATAATTTTTCTTTTCTTTTTCTTGATTTGTATTTTAGGTAATTGATATAACTATTTTTTATTATACATTAGCAGGCAGATATATTTGGAAGAGTAAATGATAATCTTTATGACTTATCTCAAAGTGAAAATTTTGATATCGATTTCAACATGGATAGTGAAGATGTTCTCCAAAACAAGCTGGCCAAACTCTCTCAAGCTGATGTGGATTACAAATTGGTTCACGTGGATGAAAGTGAGTGGGTAAAACTATGTGATTGGTATCAATTTCGCGAGTAAATATTTGTAAACATTTTTTGTTTTTTTTTAAATTTAATACTTTATATGTTTGACAAGGTATTTAATCTTGAAATTTGTTTTACTATTTCAGAGATTTAAATGTTAGCCCACTCTTGTATACCATTGACGTAGCTCATCACATAATAAGTCGGAAGAATTGGCTGCACACCCCGGTAAGTATATAGCAGAAGTAAACTTTTTAAAAGATAACCGCATTTGATTCCACAACTTTTTAACTTTATAAAACTTTTCAGGAAATGGATGGTTATATGTACTTACTTCGTGAGCACACATCATTGGGAAGCTTGAGTCGTGATCGTGTCGGCTTCATGACATGTATGTCCAGTCTCCAAATCGGTGTTGCGTACAAACTAATGGTGGAGAATAAATAAAAAATACCAATTGGACCCGCTGCTCAAACAATATGGATTCAGAGAGCTTCCATCACATGGACGAACAATAAAAATTTGGTATATCGACGTGGATCGTGTATACACTCCGGTACATGTCTCCAATAACCACTAGATTTCTTTGTGCATCAATTTTAAGATGAGATCAATTGAAGTTTTTTATTGCTCGGGTAAGAAAAACAACCGGTTCATCGACCCATTCGCACACATCATCCCTCAAATTGTCAAAGAAGTTCAGGGATACAAAGACATAAATCATTTCCATATTAAACCATATGAAGTGCATTATCAGCCGATGAAACCTGGGATTAATAAGAGCGGATGTGATTGCGGCGTCTACGCGTTAAAATTCATTGACTGTCACATGCTTGGACTACACCTGTCATTGATGGACGACGACAACATTAACGACGCTCGGATGAAGATTGCCTACGATCTTTGGAAAGCAGCACATGATCCAGTGTTGATTGAGCGGATGTCGAAATACGTACCTCCAAAGTTAGAGTGCTCTGATGTTTGTAGAACTTGAATAGGTTCGATATTAATGTCTTTGTAGCTCAGATTGTAGTGTTTTCTGATGTGACAAAATAGACAGAAAAAAAGAAGAAGCAGAGAAAACAACCATTTTTTTCAATGTCGCCTACAAGATACAAACACATACACAAACACACCCAAGAACTGTATCAAGTAGCCAAACATAAAGACTTATTCATCAACAGAGACACTTTTCTGGTAAACTTAAACTTTGAAACCAAAAGACTTATTCAAGCATAAAATCAAATCCAAGTACAAACCAAAAAAAACTTAACTATTGATATTAAAAAAGAGATAGTCAACGATTATATTGGCATTTTACATGTCCCTCTCTTGTGTCCTTCAATACCATAACGACTGCACTTGTGCCTCTTCAACCGTTGTGATCCTTGTGATGATCGTATTTTGTCTTCCACTGTTTCGTATCTTCGTTTCCTCTGTCTACCAGCTGCCCTTCGTGATTCCGGTGCTACAACTTTGGCATGTTCAACATCATCTGGGACACGCCATTCATCCTCAGTAAATGCAATTGGATTAATGCATTCCTCATAAGCCGTTCTCCATGTCGTAGTAGTGTACTTCTCATCAGTGAGTGAGTGAATATGCTTGTTGACAGAAAACGCTGCTTTAATTGCATGTCTGCAAGGAATTTTAACCAAATCGTATTTTCGACACGAACAAGTTTTTCTATCCAAATCAACAAGGCAATCGAATTGGTCACCTTTGACCAAGAATCGATCATGGTTAATCGGATAAGCAGTAAAAAATTTACCCTTCGCAATTCTCCTATCGATCTTTATCTCCACCTCAGCGGTTAGATGAGCCTCATGCTTTGAGCTTAAGTTCTTACGCTCATAAAACCATCTGGTTAGCATTTCTCTGATGATGTCTAGCAAAGGAATAACCGGATACTCTCTAGGTGATCGCAATGCAGAATTTATCGATTTAGCTGGGTTATTAGTTCTAACGTCATACCTGTACCCAGGGAATTTGCATCGAGCACATTTAGCAACATCAGCATCTAGTAGATACTTTCCAACAGCAAGACTAATAGAGCAAATTTCGTTGAAACTACTCTCAAAATCAGCGACCCCGTGTCTTTAGATGCCTTCTCAATCAAGCCAATTATACCCCGTGTCTTGTAATATGTTATCACATTATTCAGCAAATGGTGGATACAAATTCCATGCTTAGACTGTGGGTAAACTTTCACAAGTGATTTGATAACGAAAGTATTTCTATCTGACACAAAAGCTAAACCCACCTCATCCGCAATGACACTTTTAGTTGCACCATAAACCACTCCCACGACAGGTAGTTCTCTGAATCAACAACCCCAAATGCAATTGGATACAAATTGGAGGTACCATCTAAGGTTGTAGCAACAAGCATAAGTCATTTGTATGTACCCTTCAAAAATGTTCCATCAACAATGATGACCCTACGAATGGCTTTGTAAAAACCTCTTACCGATTGAGCGAAAGAGATAAACAGATACTTGAACCTTCCATCGTCATCAGTTTCTTACCGAGTATGCGTCCCCGGATTCGTTTCTTTCAACATGTGCAAGTATTTTAGAATTCTACCGTAGCTTTTCGCAGGAATTCCTCTAACAACACTAATCGCATACTCACGGGCCTCCCATGCTTGGTCGTAAGAGATCTCGCATCCGTGGTCCGTACAAATAATCTGAATGATTTATCTGGCTTTAGGACCTTCATTAACACCCTCACACTTATGCCTAATCATATTGCCGATTGTTTTTGCTGAAGCTGTCTTACCGACTTTGTCTTTATTGGAAGGATAACATGTATGTTTAGGAACATACTTGTTGATTCTGAAATACCGAGACCCCTCTAGACATTGTGCAAGAACACGCCAATTGCATAACTTCTCTTTGCATCGGATAAACCAAATTGTTTTGGTCGATTCCACAACAGCGTAGTCAAAGTTATATTTCATCGCATAAATTTCCATAGTAGACTTCAACTCTATTTTGCTTCTAAAAATTTGGTCATTCTCTACAACATCAACCAACGAAAGACGAACAATATTGTCATTGTCTCCTTTTTTCCAGCTTTAACGGCTTCATCTAACACTTTCTCCATGTTTTGGACACTGATTTTGATGTCATCAGCATATGACTTCTCAACGAACGTAGCATCGTATTCCCGAGTACTTGAATCAGATGGATACTTATTCAAATCAATGCTCACTGTTTTCTCTCCATGGGCAACTTTAGATGTAACTGTCACACAAAGACTGCTCAACGCTTTCTTCCTTGAATACCCAACATAATTTTTTACTTGACGATCATTGGCGACTTTGACTGGTGGAGAACCTAAGTTATCAATCAAATCACTTGGTAGATAACTAAACTCGACTTTCTGATCGATTATTCCATAGTCTTCTAAAATCATCGTTTCTAACTCCGCAAGAGTAGTATTTGATTCCACATCAAAAAACCTACCTCGTTTTTCTTCATCAACGACAAATATCCACTCCTTATTGGTACCCAATCTCCAATGACGACAAGTAACATAGATATGTACCATATTTGAAGAAGAAGAGAGGAAAACTTAGAGAAATTTGTTTTGATTCAAAAATAGAAGAAGAAAGACTCGATGACGATGGAAGATAATGGGTAAAACGTGAAAGAAATATTAAAAAAATAAAAGATTTTCGAAAATATTCAGTTTTGGAAGTTACCAATTCTCCTAGATTTTCTCTGATTTTGTTAAAATTTTATAGAATACATATTCTACATATCGTAGAACAAAGACCAAACGTTAGAACTTATCTTATGGGTAAAAGTAGAATATCGTGTAAGCACTAGAAGTTGTATTCTGGGTAAAAGTAGAATATCGTCTAAGCACTAGAAAGTGTATTCTGGGAAAAAGTAGAATATTGTGTAAGCACTAGAAGTTGTATTCTGCAAAAATGTAGAATATAGTGTAACATATAGAATATGTATTCACCTTCTCGGTAGAATATAGTGTAAATTCTAGAAAACGTATTCTACAAATTGTTAGATTAATGAGAGAATACAGGAAAACGCATTCTAGACGTATAATGTAGAATACGCATTATGCATTGCGTAGAACCAGTTAAAAAATATTCTTTAAATATTCTTTAAATATTAATTAAAAAGTTATTTGGGTCAAAAAGTAACAAATTTCAAAACAAATAGTAAAGGGACAATATTAAAACTAGGGATGTCAATCGGGCTAGCCCGGCCCAAAACCCGTAAAGTCCGCATATATTTGAACCCAGCCCGGCCCGGCCCGAACAAAAATTGGGCCTATATTCCAAAGCCCGGCCCGGACAGGGCTTTTCGGGCTTTTGTTTACAAACACAAAAATTCACAATTCTCAAATGAATAATTAAACCAAAATATTTATAAAAATAAATCTAAATTGAAATGTATTATATCAAATCCAATTAAATTTAAAATCAAAATTTTGACAAAAAAATAAATAAAACTCAAATAAATTATATTACCAAATAAAACATAAAATCAAAACACTTCAAATCTAGGTAGTAGAGTTTAGATTAGAATATTATTCATCGTATTCTAAATCCTCATCACCATCAAGAGGTACATATTAAAAAAATATATTAAGTTTTGACATGTATAAATCATATAAAAATGTCATTGAAAGTTTATAGATAATGATTCTAAAAAATGAAGTAAATATGGATGAATGATAATGGTACCTGAATCACGAAATGTATAAAAAATATGTCAAATTATTATTTTTAGAAAGATAAATGTTGAAATAAAATCTCTAACTAATTAAAATGTAAAGTTCCGGGCTTTTCGGGCTAGCCCGAGCCCGTTCGGGCTAAACCCGAAAAAACACTAGCCCGAAAGATTTTTTCTGGCTTATATTTCTAGGTTCGAACCCGCTGTTTTTCAGGGTCGGGCCGCGGGTTTTTGCCCTAATTGACACCCCTAATTAAAACCAATTAATCACCATTATAAAACCAATTCCCCCTAGAATAAATATAACTGTGAAGGAAGAGACTCTATATATTGAACTCGACCAACACTATATTCTCTTCATTATTCAGCTCTTATACAACTTATTCTCATACATATTCGTCCTTATACAGTTCTAATCAAGTGAATCACAAATAGCTCTAATCGAGCTAGTTATGGTCATTATGATTCTCCCTTATTCTCTATTCTTCTAGATCTGTTTCATACTCTTATTCTCTCTTATTCTCACTATCAACCACGTCCATATTACTCTAAAATTACACTTCCGCTGTCAATCTCTTTCTCTAAGAACAAGAATTATGTTCTAGTTGTTGCACCTAATTGGTGTTGTCACATATTTCTACATAGACAAAGGGTTGTGTATAACAAATTTCTACATGATATCAGAGCTGTAGATCTGTTTTTCTTCATGGTATTAGAGATCTAAGATTCTGTAAAGCTATTCTTCATTCTCTATTCTCTAAATACTCTTATTAATTCCCCATTCTTTATTTTATGGTGATTGATTCGTATTCTCTGTCATGCATACTCTGATTTTTTTTATCCTCAAAACGTTGTCATGGAAAACTCAGATCTGAGTACTCTTCAAGTAACCTTGTTTTTTTGTTAAGAACTTTTTTAATCTAAAAGTATAGATAGCATTGGAAGAAAAGTGAATGACTTGAGCAAAAACGTGGATACCAATATGTAACCATCAACCAAACTAAAGAATATTACTATTTAGATACGTAACGTCTTCGACCACAGGTCCATACCTTGGAGTTTACAACTCCAATATTGTGTCCACTCTAAGAATTTCCAATAATTTTAATTGTAAGATTCGAAAACGGGGATGCTGCCAGTTCATAGTGGTTGAATATATATATTTTTTATTTTATAAGAAATCGACTGAATAATAATTTTGTTGATTTTTGTTGAATATATGTCCAGCGTTTTAAACAGTGTACACAATAATTTTGTTGATTTTTCGTGTGCAAGAATACAGATGTCTTGTCCTACTTTATTCCTCGTGAGACACATTTGAGTGACCCTTTTGTTCCTTATCTTTAAATGGCCATGAGCCTTACGACGTCGTATCACAACCACACCAACAACCCAAAACCTTCATGTTCTTGTGTAGACCCCTAAACCATTTCCTTTTCAGATTCCTTCATTTTCTCGGGAAAAAACCAGAGCCAACGACCCAATCTCCCACATTTCCGAAAAATCAATCAACCCCACCAGACAAACCAACCATGATGATGTCAGGACTCGACGGCTTAGTACACAAAACACTCAAGGTAAACGGTATAAACATGCACGTCGCCGAGATACCCGGATCCGGGTCCGGATCAGGAGGAGATCCGATCATCCTCTTCATCCATGGATTCCCGGAGCTTTGGTACACGTGGCGGCACCAGATGGCTGCGCTTTCCTCCTTGGGATACCGTACGATCGCGCCGGATCTTCGAGGGTACGGAGACACCGACGCGCCGGAGAAAGTGGAAGATTACACTTACCTAAACGTGGTCGGAGACTTGGTGGCACTCATCGACGCCGTGACGACGAGCGTAGACGAGGCAGTTTTCGTGGTGGGTCATGACTGGGGAGCGATGATTGCGTGGCAGTTGTGTCTTTACCGACCAGAGAAAGTCAAAGCACTGGTGAACATGAGCGTTGTGTTCTCTCCGAGGAACCCAGATCGAGTTCCGATTCCGACGTTGACACATGTCTTTGGTGACGATTATTACATCTGCAGGTTTCAGGTAATTATTACTTGTTACCCTAATCTTCTTTCATTTGGATTGGCTTGAAAGTTAAGACCTGTATTAAACCAAACCGAACAACATCAAATTAGACCAACCCAAACCAACGTCTAATAAGTTTTCTTTGTGGTTAGTTTAAAAATATGAGTGGAATAGGAGGAAACGAATAGAAAGATTTTGCTATGCTGACCAAATTAGATTCAGTTTTAGTTTTGTACGTTTTTTACTCAAGTCTTAAACCGAAATAACCAAATCAAAATAAAGTAAACCGGATCCGTCTGTGATTATTATTGTGATGAAACCGAAATCGAAACCGGATCAAAGTTTGGTTTGAGTTTTGTAAGTTTTCTCTCCCACCACGCGAAATTGAACCAAATAAAACCAGAAATTCTATACTGGAATATCCACCTTTAAAATTCCTTACGCGTGCATTATTTTGGTTTTCAACCGGATTCTTATCTTTCGATGAGACATTCACATCTCGATATGGTGTAACTCATACGGACAATTTCAAACCACGAGCCATGCGAGACAGGGCGAGAAGATAAAAGGAATCAGAATTTCGTGTCAATCCGACTAAGAACCAAACCATCACCTCCTCTCAATCTAGTCAAGAATCTCTCGAACTAGGCATGATCGAATTTACAATATCTAATTTGCTTGATCACCTAGTTGATCAAGACAAAAAGCCTAAAGGGTCAAAACATACACTGACGCAAGGGCTTCCAGCAAATGTCTCACATCCGACTTCGATGATTAGCCGCTTCTCAGACTCAAGCTCCTTTTATTACAAAACTGATTCTGAAGAAGAATCACTACCAAAGCAGTTCGCTATAGGAGAAACACTAAAAGAGGAGCCATATATAGACGAGGTATTCTCAAACGATGACAAAATGAGTGGCACACCCTTTCAAGAACGAAAAAGGCCAGTAAGACAATTCGCCTCAAAAGTCATAACATTCACGTTCGATAATATTCCCTTCGAAAAATGGAATGACCGTCTTGACGAATTTTACGCATGGATGAATTCCGAAGCCATTACCTCATCATCATACCTCGTCATACAACAGTTCGCTGCACGACTTTCGGGTGCACTAAAAGAATGGTGGAATTCGCTTGGCGAATACAGACAACAACAAGTCTATCAAACCACCATACCGTTGCTTCTTGGAGAAATTCACAGAGAATTTATAGGCACCCTAATCCATCTCAAAGAGCAACTACAAGAAGAATACTTCACAGCAAGATGTTGTTCGCTAAAGAAAAGAGATCTCGCAAAACATTTCGAACATCAAACCCGGAGGTACTATGCGCTAAACGGCCTTAATAACCCAAGCCTTAAACAAGTCTACCTCTCCTCTATTGATGATTATCTGAGCCAACAAACAAAGCTCAATATCAGAGACCACGGCCAAACAGTCGAAGAGATTTCTATCGGGCAAATCCAACAATACGTCTTCAGAACACTCGACAAACTTTGCAAACAAAAGGAGTTTTGGATGGAATTTATAGATAAATCGAAGCATTTATCCAAGGTATGTGCAATTCCAGATCTATCAATCAAATGTTCAAATTCCAAGAAACATTGCTCGTGTGAAGATAAAAGCAAAACTCGTTGTTTCCAAAAATCAACACATAAACCCGACTTTGCTAAATTCAGGCGCAAACGGTTTTTCAGAAAAAAGCAAACATTCAGAAAGGAGACAAAGTGCTTTTTATGCCACAAAGAAGGAAATTTCGCCAAGAAATTCCCAAACAGTTCAAAGAAGAAGAGACAGTATCTCATCAACTCAACATCCAATATTGCAGAAGATATCGATCTCGACAATCATGATCTCGAATCAGTGCTTTCTTATTACAGCGATGAAAAGGATGCCATCTGTGGCTACTCAGATTTTGATGTCTCTGAATCCTATGATGAAGAAGAATGCTGCTTCAAGATCACTCAAATACCTCGTCAGGAAGAAATACAAACACCGAATTTACCAGTAACAATTTTTGATCCTTCAAAAAACGAAGATCCATTCCATGCTATTGCTTTCATAGACACAGGAGCCCACACAACGATAATGAATCCCAAAATCCTTTCATCATCCATGTGGTGTCCATACCAACAAGAATTCAGATCGGCAAATTCAGGGTCATTAGCAATCAAGTTCAAATCAAAGCCAATCACCATAGAGCTCTTTCCAGGGTGTCAAATAACTACAGAAGTTCAAGGTTCTTCCGAACCTGGAAAAGACCTAATTTTGGGATGGGATTCGTATTATTCGCTGAAAAGAAATTTCGACATTTCGATCGAGCCAAGAGGAATAAGATGGAAAACTCTCTACAAAGCCTTCACAACAATACCTCGACTATTCACAATTGAAAGAATTCCGTCCCCTGAATTCATCAAAATTAAAGAAGAGATTACAGCAATCTCATGTGCAGACTCTCATACCGAGTTTCTTCAAAAATGCAAAAACCCACTATGGTTAAACCAGGAGTTCTTCGTTTCACTACCATTCAAGGAAAATATCTACACAACGCCAACAAAAGCAAATCACGCAGGAATGCCACCCGGATTGCTTAAACAAGCAAATGGGAATGTGACAAACTAGTCAGCCAAAAAGTGGTCTCATCGACTAATTTTCCATGGGCGTGCAACGCTTTTTACGTCAACAACAGAGCTGAACAAGCAAGAAGAAATCTAAGACTGGTCATCGATTACAAACCAATGAATCAATACCTCCAAGATGTCATATTTCCGTTACCAAACAAAAGAGAACTCTTTCAACATCTTCAAAGTGCAACAATCTTCTCGAAGTTTGATTTAAAGTCAGGATTCTGTCAAATCGGTATTTCACCATAAGAACGGTACAAAACAGCGTTCTGTTTACCTAATCGTCATCTTCAGTGGAATGTCTTACCGTTCGGACTCAAAACAGCGCCATCACTATTCCAACAGGCTATGTTACGTATTTTCAAACCTCTACTCCATACGGCCTTGATATACATTGATGACATCCTCTTATTCTCATCAAACTACGAGGATCATATTAAAACTCTCCGACAGTTTCAGATCATAGTAAAAACATATGGAATAATGCTCTCAGCCCGAAAGATGATTATAGCCCAGCCCAACATCGAATTCCTTGGGATGCAAATTACAAACGGACAATTTGCCCCACAAGCCAATCTAGCTACGACACTTTTTGAATTTCCAGACAGCGACCTATCGAAAAGACAAGTCCAACAATTCCTTGGGGTAATCAATTACCTAAGCGATTTTATCCCGCAACTTTCGCAGCTGACGCGTCCACTACAAAAAATGCTGTCCAAAAATCATCCTTTATGGACAAACAGACAAACATAAGCGGTCAAAAGGCTAAAGCGAGAAATGCAGAAGTTACCACCTTTAAAGATTCTCTCCGAAGGAATACGTGTTCTCCTGACCGACGCAAGCGAAAAATATTGGGGTACTGTGCTACTCGAAGAAATAAATGAGAAACGTCAAATCTGCGGATACAAAAGCGGATGCTTTAAATATTTGGAGTTACATTATCACTTCACGTTCAAAGAAATCATAGCTGTCAAAAGAGCTATTGAAAAATTTGAGTTCTACCTGATTGGACATAAATTTTGCATAGAAAGGGACATGTCATTTTTCCCAAAAATGCTAGAGTTCAAACAAAAGATGGTCCCACATCAGCAATTATTACGTTGAAGTGAATGGTTTTCGAAGTACGACTTCAATTCCGTCTATTTAAAGGGTACGAAGAATATTCTTGCCGACATGCTGAGCAGAAATCCTCAAAAAGAAATTCACATGATGGCAAGCTCCTCCGCATCCGAAGGAGGATACTACGATTTTGGAGCCAACATGCTTGAAGATGCTCATCAACTTATCAATATGAGAATATTTCACGAGCATCTCAAAGAAAGAATTTTCAAGTACCAGTCGGTTATCCTATCAAAGTACGGCGTCAACGGTCACTACATCGCGCCGATAGGAATCCATCCAGACTATCCGTTCGCTCATCTCTACAGAATCGAAGATGCTGAAATACCAGAATAATTTCTTTGTTTCTTTTGGTATCTCTGTTCTGTGTACACCATTGGCATCACTTTTTACATACAATGGCTATACCAATTCATCAACTCACGCCAGGGACGCAAAGATTGCCTCTCTACATTCCTGACATGGTTTGCACCATTAAGTGTTTGAAGTGGTAAGCTGAGAAGATCAGCAAAAACGGTGAACCTGTGATTCAAGAAGCTAAAAGGACAAGGGTGTCTCAACCCTTTCTTCAATCTTCACACAATATACTTCTTCCATCGCCCCGTTCAAGTCAACGTCAAAACCAACAAAATGCATGCGCTACCAACACTCATCCACCATGACGACTTCAAGCGAGGTGTTCGGCCAGACTTCAACGTCTATGATAACAAGGGATTTGAAGAATTCCAAACTCATGCATTTCGCCTCAACAATGCTAGACAAACATTTCCCATTCCATTCAATCTGAATTGGAACTACTATCCTATAGACTACCAGATGAGTCTAGACGAAGATCTACAGTTTTTCGGAAGCATAACAACCCCGAGACGAATTCAACCAAAGACGATAATACCAGAACCATCGCCAGCAACAGACCCGCCGGAGCATTTTCAAGATGCACAGTCTCCAAATAACTCGATGAACATTGACGAAATCGGAAAAATGTTCGGTTTAAATGATAACGACGAACCACAAGAAAACTTTGTTTACGAATGTCCAGGAGATGAATACGGCTGTTGCGACAAGCATATCATCAAGTTCGAAATGGATCATTGAAGGCCTTTCTCAAGGTATTTATTTATGTATAATTATGTGATGTAAGCGATGATGTAATCGCATAAATAATGTATAATTATGTGTAATGTAAGTGATGATGTAATCGCATAAATAATGATGTAAACGATGATGTAATCGCTGAGGTATGCGCTTAGGTCAGCGCACAAATCCTCCCTTATAAATATGTGTGTATCCCTTTGTGAAAATCAACTAAGAATTTCTCTAAAAACCTCTCTATAAGTTCTCTCTCTATGAGTTTCTAAATTCCCTCTTGTTTTCAGATTTCTTAACATCTTCATAAACTCTGATTACTTTTTTTCAAAATATAAGTTGCAGTTCTGCTCAATGTGCTCTAAATGAGTTTCTCTTTTAACCAACACGACGGTCAATACGACTTTTGTGGGGGGAGATAAGTTTCCTAACAGTGGTTGAGCCATGGCTAGAGATGCCTACGAATGCTCTCTTTCCCTGGAACTTATCGAAACCCATGATTGTTAATATGACTTAGTCAATAAGGTTTCTCGATTCAACTCATGCTCTTCTATATCTGGTATCAGAGCCAAGACTTATGTTTTGAGTAAATGAATATATGTTTATGACTGATTGTTTAGAATGTTCTGAAAACAAATCTTCATCATGTCTATTTCAAATCCTTCAGCTATCAATTCCCAGTTTGCTATTTATACCTTACAAAAAAATAAAAGTCATTCATCTTCCTCTGATATTAATTCCATATATGAAATCGAATATGTTCCAGGAGACCAATTGCCTGAAACTACTCTTCCACTTGTAAATCCGTATGAATACTTTACTAAGAATCCTGGTGTTTTCTCTATCAAAAATGTTCGACAGTTCATACATCCATCATCAAGCAGAAAGGTTCGCGAATACGTTCAATCTAGCAAGTTCTCATCTTGCCAGGTCCCAACCACGGAAGAAGAACAGTTCATCTCACTCAACATTCCAGAAGGACTACCAAAGTTATGGCAGCAACAAGGATATACTCACCTACACTTTGGAGTAGTACGAATCGGGCTAACCATACATGCTCGAAAAGGTCTACCGGTCATAGCACGAATCGCTTTGGTCGACTTTAGACTAAAGTCGTATCAGCAAGCCTGTATCGGGACGGTTCAAACAACATGAAATGCTGGAACAGTATTCATAACACTGTTTCCAAACTTTAATCTTTCTCTGCAAGATCCCAATCTACTAAAAACGCTAAAAGTCCAACTACAACTGGTTGGAGCGCTTATGCAAGAGAATAGCGTTATAGCAACGCTACATCACCAGATCGTCTACCGTATCCAAGATCATGCTCTTGACCTTATATTATCCTCATCTGACGAGGCACTTTACTTTGAAGTCACATCAGCTTCACAAGCTCCAAGTACTACTCAAATCCCTCTACAAATCTCAAGGGAAGAGTTAATCAAGCAAATACCAGAGTCATGGGTAACAAGCTACGAAAGGTTACATCAAGCATCCCAAACACCGGTCCAGACATCCGAAGTAAGCTTCCACTCATGCAACAATGGAACAACGAAGATCAAGTTTGACAAGCCTAGATCATCTTCATTCCGAAAGCAACTACTTACACAATTTGCTATCCAAATTGATAAATACGAGTTTCAAGGTCCATACAAAGAGCAAAACCCGAAGCTGATCTCCTTTGGTCAAAACGGACAAATAATGTATCACTTCAAAGATGAAAACGGTCATCAATATTTTGATGTCTGTTCTTGCACGGCCTGCATAGAATATTCCTATGAATTTGATGACGACATTCGCCAACGACGGAGAAAGAATAAAGATTCCCTATATAAGAGATATCTTGAAGGAGATCCTCCAGTCGGTCCACTCAGCGAAGGCAATGGGCGATATGAATACGTAGTCCAATATTCTAACATAAAAGAGACATCTAAGCCAGAAATCATGATGATAAGAGCAGATAGTTTTTCTCCACCAGAAGATTTCATCAATGATAATATATCTCATTGTCCAAAAGTGCTTTCGAAAGCAATCAACTCCTCAGGACCAGATCATCTAAGTCAAGGAGAAAAAGTTTTCAATTGGCGATCATAAAATGTTATGCCTCAGAATCGACTACTTACCACGATTAATCAAAAGATCGACCAGTTTGCAGAAGGTTACAACAAAAGATTGAGTGTGCTTCAAAACTCAATCTCAGAGATCCATAATCGACTCAATACTCTCCATCAAGAAATGATGTCTATGGCTCAACACATGATGGTCAACACTTCTCAGTTTCAAGGAAAAGATGCTGAGATGACTAATCTTAGATTTCAGTTAAAAGATCTCAAACGTTGCCTCGAAAGTATGGTCCAACAACGAAATTCTCCCGCGTACCTTCCTCACATAGGAAACCTGTCATCAAAAATGCCTATGTATCTAGGAACTTATTCTCCAGGATTTCTTTCGGGTGAACAATATCAAAGGCCAAGACACCCAGTCCCCATATGACTCGATGAACATTGACGAAATCGAAAAAATGTTCGGTTTAAATGATAACGATGAACCACAAGAAAACTTTGTTGAACCAGAAATAACATACGAATTTCCAGGAGATGAATACGACTGCTGCGACAAGCATATCATCCAGTTCGAAATGGATCATTGAAGGCCTTTCTCGTTCTAGAAAGGGTGTGCCACTCATTTCGTCATCGTTTGAGAATTCTCGTTTATATATGGCTCCTCTTTTGGTGCTTCTCCTAAAGCGAACTGCTTTGGTAGGGATTATTCTTCAGAATCAGTTTTGTAATAAGAGGAGCTTGAGTCTGAGAAGCGGCTGATCATCGGAGTCGGTTGTGAGACATTTTCTGGAAGCCCTTGCGTCAGTGTATGTTCTGACCCTTTAGGATTTTTGTCTTGATCAACTAGGTGATCAAGCAAATTAGACATCGTAAATTCGATCATGCCTATATCCTTTCCTTTTTCTTTGTCATGTTCGAGAGATTCTTGACTAGATTGAGAGGAGGTGATGGTTTGGTTCTTAGTCAGGTTGACACGAAATTCTGATTCCTTTTGTCTTCTCGCCCTGTCTCGCATGGTTCGTGGCTTAAAATTGTTCGTAAGAGTTACATCATATCGAGATGTGAACGCCTCGGAAGATAAGAATCCGGGGATTGGGCGTCTTGGCCTTTGATATTGTTCACCCGAAAGAAATCTTGGAGAATAAGTACCTGGATACATAGGCATTGTTGATGATAGATTTCATATGTGAGGAAGGTACGCGTCGGAGGAATTTCGTTGTTGGATCATACTTTCGAGGCACCGTTGGAGATCTTTTAACTGAAATATGAGATTAGTCATCTCAGCTTCTTTTCCTTGAAACTGAGAAGTGTTGACCATCATGTGTTGAGCCATAGACATTATTTCTTGATGGAGAGTATTGAGTCGATTATGGATCTCTGAGATTGAGTTTTGAAGCACAATCAATCTTTTGTTGTAACCTTCTGCAAACTGGTCGATCTGTTGATTAATCGTGATAAGTAGTCGATTCTGAGCCATAGCATTTTCTGATTGCCAATTGAGAACCTTTTATCCTTGACTTAGCTGATCTGGTCCTGAGGAGTTGATTGGTTTGGAAAGCACTTTTGGACAATGGGATATATTATCATTGATGAAATCTTCTACTGGAGGAAAACTATCTGCTCTTATCATCATGATTTCTGGATTAGATGTCTTTTTTATGTCATAATATTGGACTACGTATTCATATCGCCTATTGCCTTCGCCGAGTGGACCGACTGTAGGAACTCCTTCAAGATATCTCTTATATAGGAAATCTTTATTCTTTCTCCGTCGTTGGCGAATGTCATCATCATATTCATAGAAATCTTCTGTGCAGACCGTGCAAGAACAAACATCAAAATATTAATGACCGTTTTCATCGTTGAAGGAATACATTATTTGTCCGTTTTGACCAAAGTAGATCGGCTTCGGGTTTTGCTTTTTGTATGGACCTTGGAACTCATATTAATCAATTTGGATAGCAAATTATATGAATAGTTGCTTTCGGAATGAAGATGATCTAGGCTTGTCAAACTTGATCTCCGTTGTTCCATCGTTGCGTGAGTGAAAGTTTACTTCGGATGTTTGAACCGGTGTTTGGGATGCTTGATGTAACCTTTCGTAGCTTGTTACCCATGACTCTGGTATTCGCTTGATTAACTCTTCCCGAGAGATTTTTCGAGGGATTTGAGTAGTACTTGGAGCTTGTGAAACTGATGTGAGTTCGAGGTAAAGTGCCTCGTTAGATGAGGGTAATATAAGGTCAAGAGCATGATCTTGGATACGGTAGACGATCTGGTGATGTAATGTTGCTATAACGCTATTCTATTGCATTGGCGCTCCAACCAGTTGTAGTTAGACTTTAAGCGTTTTTAGCAGATTTGGATCTTACAGAGAGATATTAAAGTTTGGAAACAGTGTTATGAATACTGTTCCATCGTTTCATGTTGTTTGAACCGTCCCGATGCAGGCTTGCTGATACTACTTTAGTCTAGAGTCGACCAAAGCGATTCGTGCTATGGCCGGTAGACCTTTTCGAGCATGTAGGATTAGCCCGATTCGTACTACTCCAAAGTGTAGGTTAGTGTATCCTTGTTGCTGCCATAACTTTGGTATTCCTTCCGGAATGTTGAGTGAGATGAACTGTTCTTCGTCTGTGGCTGGGACCTGGCAAGATGAGAACTTGCTAGATTGAACGTATTCGCGAACCTTCCTGCTTGATGATGAATGTATGAGCTGTCGAACATTTTTGATAGAGAAAACACCAGGCTTATTGGTAAAGTATTCATACGGATTTACAAATAAAAGAGTAGTTTCAGGCAATTGGTCTCCTGGATCATATTTGATTTCATATAGGGAATTAATATCAGAGGAAGATGAACGGTTTTTATTTTTTTGTAAGGTAGAAATAGCAAACTTGGAATTGATCGCTGAAGGATTAGAAATAGACATGATGAGGATTTGTTTTCAGAACATTCTAAACAATCAGTCATAAACAGATATTCATTCACTCAAAACATACGTCTTGGCTCTGATACCAGATATAAAAGTGCATGAGTTGAATCGAGAAACCTTATTGACTAAGTCATATTAACAATAATGGGTTTCGATAAGTTCTAGGTAAAGTGAGCATTCGTATGCATCTCTAGCCATAGCTCAACCACTGTTAGGAAACTTATCTCCCCCCCCCCCCCACAAAAGTCGTATTGACCGTCGTGTTGATTAAACGAGAAACTCATTTAGAGCACACTGAGCAGAATCGCAACTTATATTGTGAAAGAAAGTAATCAGAGTTTATGAAGATGTTAAGAAGTCTGAAAACAAGATGGAATTTAGAAACTCATAGAGAGAGAACTTATAGAGAGGCTTTTAGGGAAATTCTTAGTTGATTTTAACAAAAGGGGTACACACTTATTTATAAGGGAGGATTTGTGCGCTGACCTAAGCGCATACCTCAGCGATTACATCATCGCTTACATCATTATTTATGCGATTACATCGTCGCTTACTTCACACATAATTATATATTATTTATGCGATTACATCATCGCTTACATCACACATAATTATACATAAATAAATACCTTGAGAAAGGCCTTCAATGATCAATTTTGAACTTGATGATATGCTTGTCGCAGCAGCCGTATTCATCTCCTGGACATTCGTATGTTATTTCTGATTCAACAAAGTTTTCTTGTGGTTCATCGTTATCATTTAAACCGAACATTTTTCCGGTTTCGTCAATGTTCATCGAGTCATCTGGAGGCTGTGCATCTTGGAAATGCTCCGGCGGGTCTGTTGCTGGCGATGGTTCTGGTATTATCTTCTTTGGTTGAATTTGTCTCGGGGTTTTTATGCTTACGAAAAACTGTAGATCTTCGTCTAGACTCTTCTAGTATTCTATAGGATAGTAGTTCCAATTCAGATTGAATGGAATGGGGAATGTTTGTCTAGCATTGTTGAGGCGAAATGCATGAGTTTGGAATTCTTTAAATCACTTGTTATCATAGACATTGAATTCTGGCCGAACACCTCGCTTGAAGTCGTCGTGGTGGATGAGTGTTGGTAGCGCGTGCATTTTGTTGGTTTTGACATTGACTTGAACAGGGCGATAGAAGAACTATATTGTGTGAGGATTGAAGAAAGGTTTGAGACACCCTTGTCCTTTTAGCTTCTTGAATGACAGGTTCACCGTTTTTGCTGATCTTCTCAGCTTACCACTCCAGACACTTAATGGTGAAAACCATGTCAGGAATGTAGAGAGGCAATCTTTGCGTCCCTGGCGTGAGTTGATGAATTGGTATAGCCATTGTATGTCAAAAGTGATGCCAATGGTGAACACCGAACAGAGATACCAAAAGAAACAGAGAACTTATTCTGGTATTTCATCATCTTCGATTCTGTAGAGATGAGCGAACGGATAGTCTGGATGGATTCCTATCGGTGCGATGTAGTGACCGTTGACGCCGTACTTTGATAGGATAACTGACTGTTACTTGAAAATTCTTTCTTTGAGATGCTCGTGAAAGATTCTCATATTGATAAGTTGATGATCATCTTTAGGCATGTTGGCTCCAAAATCGTAGTATCCTCCTTCGGATGCGGAGCAGCTTGCCATCATGTGAATTTCTTTTTGAGGATTTCTGCTGAGCATGTCGGCAATAATATTCTTCATACCCTTTAAATAGACGGAATTGAAGTCGTACTTCGAAAACCATTCACTTCAGCGTAATAATTGTTGATATGGGACCATATTTTGTTTGAACTGTAGCATTTTTGGGAAAGATGACATGTCCATCTATATGCGAAATTTATGTCCAATCAGGTGGAACTCAAATTTTTTAATAGCTCTTTTGACAGCTAGGATTTCTTTGAACGTGGAGTGATAATGTAACTCCGTATCTTTAAAGTGTCCGCTTTTGTATCCGCAGATTTGACGTTTCCCATTTATTTCTTCGAGTAGCACAGCACCCCAATATTTGTCGCTTGCGTCGGTCTAGAGAATACGTATTCCTTCGGAAGGAATCTTTAAAGGTGGTAGCTTCTGTATTTCTAACTTTAGCCTTTTGACCGCTTATGTTTGTCTGTTTGTCCATAAAGGAGGATTCTTAGACAGCATTTTTTGTAGTGGACGCGTCGGCTGCGAAAGTTGCGGGATAAAGTTGTTTAGGTAATTGATTACCCCAAGGAATTGTTGGACTTGTCTTTTCGATAGGTCGTTGTTTGGAAATTCGAGAAGTGTCGTAGCTAGATGGACTTGTGGGGCAAATTATCCGTTTGTAATTTGCATCCCAAGGAATTCGATGTTGGGCTGGGCTATAATCATCTTTCGGGGTGAGAGCATTATTCCATATGTCTTTACTATAATCTGGAAATGTCGGAGAGTTTGAATATGATCCTCGGAGTTTGATGAGAATAAGAGGATGTCATCAATGTATATCAAGGCCATATGGATTAGATGCTTGAAAATACGTAACATGGCCTGTTGGAATAGTGATGGCGCTGTTTTGAGGCCGAACGGTAAGACATTCCACTGAAGATGGCGATTAGGTAAACATAACGCTGTTTTGTACCGTTCTTCTGGTGAAATACCGATTTTCTAGAATACTGACTTTAAATCAAACTTCGAGAAGATTGTTGCACCTTGAAGATGTTGAAATAGTGCCCTTTTGTTTGGTAACGGGAATTTGACATCTTGGAGGTATTGATTCAGTGGTTTGTAATCGATGACCAGTCTTAGCTTTCCTCTTGCTTGTTCAGCTCTGTTGTTGACGTAAAAATCCTTGCACGCCCATGGAGAATTAGTCGATGAGACATAATGATTATATAAAAGAAGAGCGCGACTGCCGAGGAGACATAATGTTTACATCTACGAAACTCTTCGTTTCCCGCGCACCTAGGAAACTCCCCGCTTTCCACGTGTCCAGGTGACCCTTCGATTCTCGTGTGCCTAAACGACCTCTCAGTTCCCGCGCATCAGTATCTGGACCCAAGCGTCACCAACAAAGGCCCGTTAAGAAGCCCACCGAGCGTTATCATAGGAAGCACCGATCTAGATTTCAGCTTCGGCGATCACACAAATTCGCCGAACTCAAGATACCCTCAATCCTTCGCCGAACTGGGGGGGGGGGGGGGGGGCAATTTTTGGGGGGGGGTCCCGCCCCCCCCCCCCCCCCCCCCCCCCACTTTTGTTAAAGTCCCACGATCAAATCAAGATCGGTCCATCTAAGTAATCGGCCCAATAAGCAGCCGGCCCACCGAACGAACATAGCCCACCTAAGTCGGCCGTACAAAGAGGATTAGGTGGATTGCCATCGAGACCGGTCAGTGCACTCTACCCAACCAATCGATCTGTCCTGCCCCACCATCAATCCGTCCTGCCCGACCAACGAGTTGTCCTGACCGACCGTACGAATTAGGGTTTCAAAGGTCTCTAAACCACTGCTCTAAGTTTGATATAAATAGAGGAGTTTCCTCATTTGAAAAGGGAAAAATTTTGGAAGGAAGAAAGAGAGAGAGCTAGAGAAAAGAAGCCGAACTAACTTTGTAATCTTCAAAAGAAAAGAACCAATATATCATCAATTTAAAGGCAACATTCCTCTAAAGTCTTGATTCAGACCGACCTCGCTACATCTTAATATTCGCCGACATAAGACTTTAACTCAACGGAATTCTTCGAGTCCCTTCTATAAAGTAGATATAAGAGTTAGTCGGTGCCGATAACCGATACAATAATTGGCGCCCACCGTGGGGCTTAGAGATATTTCTCAATGCAAAAAGCAGTTTGGCGGATAAACAGCTCAACGATGTCAGAACAACCATCCGTGACCACGATAGGCGCGAAGACAGCAACGCCTCGATTCGTCGGACCCGAACCACCTACGAACCGACAAAGTAGCACCAACATACCGACTACGGCCGCGATCCTCGAAACTACCCGGAAAATCCCTCTAGTCGGAAGCGTACCCACTGCAGGACCAATCGACATCCCGACCCTCTTCGAAACACTCCTCGCAAGAATAGACGAGCTCACCCGTGGAACGAGCGAACGATTTGCCCAAGTCACCGCGGTACAAGCAGCATGCCAAGATCAAGTCAACGACCTCCACTCCCAGGAAGCCCAGACTCCCGAACACCATCGCACCCGCCGTAACCTGTTCGGCGATCAGCCTTCCCCACCGACCAGCCTACCTCAAAACCCGACATACGCCGAAAACCGAACACGTATGTCGAGCTGCGAAACATTAACCCCCCCCCCATCAAATCAAAAACCCTGAACGAAACCAAGAGATGGAAAAGATGAACGCCAAACTACAGGCCATGACATCTCTGGTTCATCGGGCGACCATTTCGGCTCCGGAGTTATATCGCGTGTTAAAAGAAACGCAAAATACGCCTTTTACTGCTCAGATAGCCGACTTCCCGCAACGCAATCCAGGAAATTTTAATTTTCCGATCTATTCGGGAAACACGGATCCCAGCCAGCATCTGACGGCATTTCAAATTGCGATTGGCCGGGCTCGATATTCCGCCGAGAAACGAGACGCCGGTTTTTGCCGGCTCTTCGTAGAAATCCCTGCCGGGGACGCCCTAGTGTGGTTCTCCAAACTCGATGCAAATTCCATAGACAGCTACCGTACGATGAGCACCGCCTTCCTCAAACGATATCATATGTTCCTCCAACATCCGACCTCTTGTGCCGACCTCTATACAATCACCCAAGGAGAAAATGAATCCCTCCGAGCATTCATGAACCGATTCAATTCAGTGGCATCTCGGGTTTCGGTGCCCGATGACGCGGCGATACCGGCCTTATGGGGAGCCCTCCGACATAACATGAAATTCCGAGACAGCCTCAAGTTCGATAAACCGCCGACCTTAGAGGACGCGCTACACCGAGCAATTCTATACATCGAAGATGAAGAAGAGAAAGAAGCGATGGTCAGAACGTGCCAACCTAATCCGGATCAACCGACAAAGGATAAACTCAGGGAGGAATACTGTGAACCGCGGCAACACCTCAATCAGAGCTATCACGCTAGTAATAACGGCAACGATAGGGGTAGAAAAGCAAACGTGAACTACGTCGGCGAAGCGCAGCCCCAACAACAGATGAACAAATGGATACGCAACGAAGAAAGCCAGCGCCCATTCTGCGAATACCACAGACGATACGGACATCCCACCTCTCAATGTCGCTAACTACAAGAGTATCTCCTTGAAAAATTCCGAAGAGGAGAGATCGGCAATCAGAATCAGACTTCGACACAAGTCGACGAACAGCGATCAAACGATGCCCACCGATATGACAATAACCAATCCAAGCCAAATCTGAACGAAAACCTTCCCCCACCGCTGATCCTGTGGAGGACGGATGATGAGCAGCCGAAACGAGACCGCGACTTCCATGACAAGCAAGGAGCACCTCCAACCATCCGAAGACGGGTCAACATGATCATGGGTGGCCTCATGACGTGCAGCGATTCGGTTCGATCAATCAAGAAGTACGGCAAGAAGGTGATGATTGCTCAAAGATGGCGAGATCAGATCACAACTAAGCCTATCAGCGAAACAATAAGCTTCACCGAGGACGGTGCCGCAGGCATAGATCAACCACACAACGATCCCCTCGTTATCGAGCTTATAGTCGTCGATTGCGAAGTCTCGCGAATATTAATAGACACCTGCAGCTCGTTAGACCTAATATTCAAAGAAACCCGGGATAAAATGGAGCTCACCGACCATCATCTCAAACCATCCGTCAAACAACTCACGGGATTCAGTAGAGATACGACCATGACGATCGGGACGATCAGACTGCCGGTGTATGTCGGAAAAACGACGAAGCTTGTCAAATTTGTCGTCATTGATAAACCAACAATCTACAACGCAATACTGGGCACACCGTGGATACATGCAATGAAGGCCGTCCCATCCACCTACCATCAGTGCATCAAATTCTCCACTCTGCATGAAGTCAAAACAATCCGGGGAAACCAGGAAATGTCCCGAAAATGCTTCATCACCGAGCACAAGTTGAGAAATTCGGCCTCGAAACGACCTGGAAGATGTTTAATGATCGAACCTAGGATCAATGTCGGGCTTCCACCCCAAGATAACCCGAAGCGCGAGACCATTCTCCAAGTCAACATAGACGAAAGCGACCCAGAGCAATGCGTTGGCATCGGAGCCGAGCTCAATGATGACATTAAATTCGAACTGATCCATCTCCTACGCCAAAACGCATCAACCTTCGCATGGTTGGTAAGCGATATGGTTGGGATAGACCCAAAAATTACTCGCCACGAGCTGAACGCCGATCCAACATTCAAACCGATCAGACAAAAGCGACGAAAGCTAGGCCCAGAAAAAGCCAGGGCCGTCGACGACGAGGTCGAACGACTATCAGCAGCAGGATCCATCACCGAAGTAAAATATCCCGAATGGCTGGCCAACCCGGTAGTCGTCAAAAAGAATAGTGGGAAGTGGAGAATTTGCGTCGATTTCACCGATCTCAACAAAGCATGTCCAAAGGACATCTTCCCTCTACCACACATCGATCGCCGGCAATGAATTACTATATTTCATGTATGCTTTCTCCGGCTATAATCAGATAATAATGCACCCCGACGACCGAGAAAAAACGGCATTCATAACCGACCGCGGCACCTACTGTTACAAAGTCATGCCCTTCGGACTTAAAAACGAAGGAGCAACCTACCAGCGACTGGTCAATTGTAGGTTCGACGAACAACTCGGGAAAACAATGGAAGTCTACATAGACGACATGCTCGTCAAATCACTAACCGTTGGCGATCACATCGGCCATCTCCAAACTTGTTTTGACACCCTGAATCAGTACCGAATGAAGCTGCACCCATCAAAGTGCACATTCGGTGTAACTTCGGGCGAGTTCCTAGGATACATCGTCACCCAAAGAGGAATCGAGACCAACCCCAAACAGATAACGGCGATAATCGATCTGCCATCGCCACGAAACACGCGAGAGGCACAACGATTAACTGGCCGAATTGCTGCCCTGAATCGATTCATCTCCATATCCACTGAAAATCTACCTTACGACACCACCAATCCTAGCAAAACCAGAAGAGGGCGAGACTTTATATCTCTACATATCGATTTCCAGCTCGGCGGTAAGCGGCGTGCTGGTAAAGGAAGATCGAGGAGAACAGAAGCCGATCTTCTACATCAGCAAGACGCTGGATGACGCGGAAACCCGATATCCGACCTTAGAAAAACTCGCACTTGCAGTCATCATCTCGGCAAGAAAGCTACGACCCTACTTCCAATCCCACTCTATCGTCGTTCCAACCGACCAGCCACTTAGAAATATCCTACATAGCCCAAGCCAATCGGGACGAATGGCAAAATGGGCAGTCGAGCTAAGCGAGTACGGCATAGAATACCGAAACTAGACCAGGGCAAAGTCACAGGTCCTGGCCGACTTCATCATCGAGCTTCTCCCCGAACTGGCTAGCGACAATCTCCTAACAGAAGATGGTAGATGGCTGCTCTACGTTGACGGTTCATCATCACAGCGCGGATCGGGAGTGGGAATCATGCTGCAATCTCCCACGGAAGAAGTCCTAGAGCAATATTTCCGTTTAAATTTCCAAGCCTCAAACAACGAGGCAGAGTACGAAGCATTGATCGCCGGACTAAGGCTAGCTAGAGGAATCGGGGTGAAAACGATAGAGGCATTATGCGACTCAACACTCGTGACGAATCAATATAGTGGCGACTACGAGACCAAGAACTAGAGAATGGAAGCCTACCTACAGATCGTCAAGAAACTCGCAGAGGGTTTCAACTCTTTTACACTCACCAAAATCCCGAGGAGCGATAACGCGTCGGCGGACGCACTGGCAGCACTTGCATCTACCTCAGAACCAGATCGGTGCCGTATAATACCAGTAGAAAGCATCGACATGCCGAGCATCGACCTGCCTAAAGGAATATGCTTCATCAACGATCTCCAAAATAACCAGGAAAGCGACAACGAAACAACCGACCAGGTAGAGATAGAGGACGAGCCCGCTCTAGAGGACGACACAGGCAACACAACCGACCCGGTGGACTGGAGAACCGAAATTATACTCTAAATCAGCGACAAAATCGTCCCACCCGACAGTTGGGCAGCTCGGCGCCTCAAAGGTAAAAGCGCCCACTACACCCAACTCGATGGCAATCTCTTTCGCGTCAATACTTATGGCGCCCTACTCAGGTGCCTCAGCAGCGAGGAAAGCAAACACGTCATGAAGGAGACCCACGAAGGAGCGGGTGGCAACCACTCCGGAGGCCGATCTCTAGCTTTACGGGTCAAAAATCACGGCCATTTCTGGCCAACCATGGAATCCGACTGCATAAAGTTCGTAGCTCGATGCGAGCCCTGTCAGCGACACGCGCAAATGATCCATGTTCCCACCGAGCTACTAACTACCGTCACAGCCCCTTACCCATTCATGAGATGGGCGATGGATCTAATAGGCCCACTCCCCCGATCTCGCCAAAAACGCTTCGTATTGATCATAACCGATTACTTCACCAAATGGGTGGAAGCCGAGTCTTACGCAAAAGTTCATGCCACCGATGTGCAGACGTTCGTGGGGAAGAACATCATATGTCGGCACGGACTGCCGTACGAGATCGTGACCGATAACGGATCCCAATTCACATCCGCTATCTTTGAGGGGTTTTGCGCGAAGTAGAAAATACGACTAAGCAAATCCACGCCCAGATACCCGCAAGGCAACGGCCAGGCCGAGGCAACGAACAAAACCATCATCGATGGTTTAAAAAAGCGACTCGAGCAGAAGAAAGGACTATGGGCCGACGAGTTAGATGAAGTACTATGGTCACACCGAACGACCCCAAGACGATCTACCAACAAAACGCCTTTCTCCCTTTCACACGGAATAGAAGCGCTGGCTCCAGCTGAGGTCGGTATACCCAGCCTCCGACGAACAATGTTAACACAAGAACCAAAGCTCAACGAGAGGATGATCAGAGATCGACTAGACCTAATAGAAGAAGACCGCGACCGAGCCCTGCTCCGCATACAGAACTACCAACAACAAGCAGCTCGGTACTACAACAAAAAAGTTAAAGGAAGATACCTCGAGGATGACGACCTGGTACTTCGAAAAGTCTTCGAAAATACCGCCGAGCCCAATGTAGGAAAGCTTGGAGCCAACTGGGAAGGACCATACCAGATTTCAAAGGTTGTCAAACCAGGAGTATACGAGCTAAAGACCATGGTATTCGATGAACCTCAAGAAATATTACTACTAGATCAACGCCAAGCTATGTCTATGTAATGTGAACTACGATCGGCTTGATCATTCCTCGGAAGGTACGTAGGCAACCCATTTCGGGGTGCAGCTGTTTATATAAAAAAATGTTATTTTTTTTTAACTATTGTCTCACTACCACCCACATCAGCATCATTCCACATCGGCATCCTAGCTAGATGTTCGATTTAGCAAACGCATTCCTCATGGATGCAGTGGTGAAATAACCCACACACTAAGCCGGGCCCAGTCCTGCACATATCTTAGGTCGGTAGAATACAAACGCCGAACACATCTTCGCGTATTCGTACCCGATCTAAGAAGTTAACAAGTAGACCGAGCTAAGACTCGCACCTACTAACATAATAAGTCGAGCCCAGACTCGCACCTTACAGGATAAGTCGAACGTAATGTCTCGCACCTAAAAATCAAATAAGCCGAGCCCGACCTCGCATTAGTCAACAACAAAAAATCAAACCAGTATTGAAGAATGCAATTTCATTCATATGGCTATCAATAACAAGCAGATTTTGAAGAAGGCAATTTCATTTATATAAACGACAACAACGTCTATATTACAAAAGGGGGACTACATCGGCAAAAGAAACAGCAACAAAAAAATCGAGAGAACAAAAAGGACTAAGGAAAAATATCATCGGCCGGCCAATTCCTTCGCCCGATCAGCCACGGTAACCAGGTCGGCGGGATCCTCGTACTCGTCTGACTCAGGAATCTGCGGAGTCAAAGGCAAGTTGTCTTGAGAGCACTTATTCCCATCATGAGAAGGTCGGTCCTCTAGATCCTTGGGATCACCACCTTCGGCAGCAGCTTCAACAACAGGAACCGCCGAGGTACCCAGAGGGAGTTCGATCGGGACGGGCAGCACGTCTAGATCGCCGGATAAAATGTCGGTAATCTGCACCTTGCTAACCACATCGCGCCACTCGGCCTTGTATTCCTCTAGCTTGGTGAAATAAGAATCGGGAATATCAACGCCCTCATCCTTCATCAGCTAAAGATAATCAAGTATCCCGGTGACCTGATTAGCAATCAGAACCGCGTCCCGGGCCTTCTCCTGATCTTCAAGATGCGCCTTGAAACGTTTAAGCCGAGGAGCGTACGCCCCATTGACCTCCTCCCAGACCCGTTCTCTCTCTTGCCGGACTTTGTCTTTTGCCGACCTCTCCGGCCGAACTGATTCAGAAACCAGCTCCTTCTCCAACCTCACCCTCTCCCGAGAGATCTCCTCCAAATTCGTCAGAAGATCGGAGTTCTCTCTGCCGAGATCGGAGACTGTGGATGCAAGCTCAAGGTTGCTCTTGTCAAGCATCTCCAACCTCGTCTTTTCCTTCGCGTGCTGCTTCTTGACCGACTCCAGCTCCCTCATCAGTCACCGACCTGCAGCCTTGATCTTCTGCACCTCGTCCAACTTTTTGGTCCTCGCTCTCTTCAACTTACGGTCATATGACGCCGTAAGTCTGTTCACACAGGCCGCCGTCTGATATAGAAAAAGGCAAACGTTAGGAACCTCGATCAAGAAAGAAAAACCATAAGGGAAGAAATGATCAAGTTCACCTTCATAAACTGACGGGCCAGTTCCTGGTAAGTCTCCTCCTCCTCTAGCTTACCGAAGGACGGAAGACTGCTCGAACTACTTCCGATCTCACGAAGCAGATCGGAGCACGCAGCCTTATCATTGACGAACAGCTCGTCCTTCCCATATTTGAAGCTGAAACCCTGCAGACCGATCTTCTGCTTCTTCGAGGGCCTTCCCTCGCCGACCTGCTGCTCCACGGAAGGAACACCCGGATCGGCGGATGTACTTTGATCCCCTTGCGGCTCGATCGGCCTCGAGAGATGCCTAGAGGATTTCTTGGAGGAATGCTTCCTTTTCTTCCTCTCCTCTCCGGGCCTCGCTGCCGGGTCCGCAACGTTTGCCCCTTCAGTCCTCATCACCGGCTGCGCCACATCTGCATCTCTTTGAACAGGTTTATCCACCGTTCGCCCCTCGATTCTTGCGGATCGCTCCGAATCTCGGTATTAATGGAGGCGCCAACCTCCGCGATCCTCCTTTGAGACCGATCGTCCCCAGCACTTGAGGGATCGGCAGGGTCCGATCGAACGACGAGAGCGGTGCTCGCATCGATCGGAAGAGAAGTGGCCGACCTGACTCTGGCCCTGTTCGCATAGCTTGGCAAAGCGTTAACATCTACACCACCAATTTCTCTGTGTCTCTGAGAAGAACGAACGACCGCGCTCAAACTAGCTGCGAAACCAAAAATGATTTAAGTCAGATAAAAATCACCAACCTAAAAATAAGGTGATGCAGAGATCGGCTTACCAGAATGAATACAAGCTAACGCCGATTGAATCCTTTGAAGATGAATTTCAGGCCACCGTCTCTGACCCAGCTCCCGGATTCTCGCCAAATCTACTTCGAAACCTACAGGGGGCGCCTTGGAGATAGGATGCCGAACTAAAACAGCCAGAGGAAGGAAATTAAAACAAGGAAGATAATGCAATAAAGAGCATAATAGAAACTAATATCTACCGAAGTCCCTATTCCACCGAGTCATGTATCTTCTTCCGACCTCGACGACCGATGCCGAGTTAATCTTGACATAGAAGTATCGATTCTCCCAGTCGTTAAACTTGCTAACACTCTCGCCCATAATCAACTTGTGGTTGCTCTTCGCGGCCACGTAAACCGTCCCAGGGGTTTTGCCATTCACACTAATGCGGGACATCTCTTCGAAGAAACGAAGATCGACGTCGACGCCACACTCGGCCCCCAATACTAGAGCGGCGACCATGTTGTGAATCCCAGCTGGAGTTATCTGACTAATGGCGAGCTCCCTAGCATCACAATAATCAATCAGCAATTTCGGCAAAGGAAACCACAGCCGACACTGAGTGAAGTACGCCTCGTACAGACATATCCACCCCTTGGGGGCTGTCCATGGTCGCTCGTCGGGGGTAGGTGGTGCGAGTTCCAATCCAGAGACCAGATGCGCCCTTGCGTGTAACCTCTTCAAAGAAGCATAGTCTGACTTTGAAGGAATGTCTGCCAGACGGAGCCGACCACGAGGGATTGATTGACCTCTGGATCTGGGGGCCGACCTACGAACCGCTTTAGCTCCGACCCCAGCAATCTCTACAGCCTACTTCTCGGCCATTGCAAGCAGCTCGGCCTCAAACTTGACATCAGCAATCGCCTCGTCCATCAACTGGGGAACAACGATCTCCAGGCGAGCCAAGCTGGAACTAGCACCATCGGGTCGCGTTCGAATGGCTAACTCCTGGATCGGCGAGCTAACTACTCCCGCCGAACTGTCCGAGGTTGTCATCTTATCCAGAGAAGAATCGCTACTCACCGAGATAGCATCCTCCTCAACCGACCTCGAGGACAAACTCGATTCAATGCGTGTCATCTGCTTTCGAATATCTAAAAACGAGAAGGGCGAAGAACACAAAGAACAATCAACCGACACTACACAAACCCCCGCCTTACCGGAGAAATCACGTCGCGGAATCAACGAAATCACGGCGGCGACACGACGAAGTTACGACACGAAAGAGAGAACGATATAATAAAACCGAGAGAGAAAACGAGAGGAGAACAATACATTTTTCTGCTGAAGAATGAAATGAAGGAGAACGAGAGGGGGAGATTATATAAAAGAAGAGTGCGACTGCCGAGGAGACATAATGATTACATCTACGAAACTCTTCGTTTCCCGCGCACCTAGGAAACTCCCCGTTTCCCACGTGTCCAGGTGACCCTTCGATTCTCGCGTGCCTAAACGACCTCTCAGTTCCCGCGCATCAGTATCTGGACCCAAGCGTCACCAACAAAGGCCCGTTAAGAAGCCCACCGAGCGTTATCATAGGAAGCACCGATCTAGATTCCAGCTTCGGCGATCACACAAATTCGCCGAACTCAAGATACCCTCAATCCTTCGCCGAACTGGGGGGGGGGGGGGGGCAATTGTTGGAGGTGGGTCTCGCGACCCCCCCCCCCCCCCCCCCCCCCCACTTTTCTTAAAGGCCCACGATCAAATCAAGATCGGCCCATATAAGTAATCGGCCCAATAAGCAGCCGGCCCACCGAACGAACAGAGCCCACCTAAGTCGGTCGTACAAAGAGGATTAGGTAGATTGCCATCGAGACCGGTCAGTGCACTCTACCCAACCAATCGATCTGTCCTGCCCCACCATCGATCCGTCCTGCCCGACCAACGAGTTGTCCTGACCGACTGTACGAATTAGGGTTTCAAAAGTCTCTAAACCACCGCTCTAAGTTTGATATAAATAGGGGAGTTCCCTCATTTGTAAAGGGAAAAATTTTGGAAGGAAGAAAGAGAGAGAGCTAGAGAAAAGAAGCCGAACTAACTTTGTAATCTTCAAAAGAAAAAAACCGATCTATCATCAATTTAAAGGAAACATTCCTCTAAAGTCTTGATTCAGACCAACCTCGTTTGATCTTAATATTCGCCGACCTAAGACTTTAACTCAACGGAATTCTCCGAGTTCCTTCTATAAAGTAGATATAAGAGTTAGTCGGTTCCGATAACCGATACAACAGTTAACACAAGAAGACCTCGACTATTACGTTACCAAGTACGAGAAGAAAGGCTTCACTGGACCAATCAACTACTACCGCAACATTGACCGGTACGCATATCACCCGGTTCACTAGTATTCATCTCAGATCTCAATTTTAAGCAATGGGTCCGAAATTTTCAATTTTAACCAATCGGTCCGAATTCGGTTTGATTTTTAAACAGAAACTGGGAGCTGACTGCACCTTGGACGTACCGTTTGGCGGTGCTAAGATTCGTGTACAGGTGAAGTTCATAGTCGGAGATCAGGATTTGACGTACAATTCGCCCGGAGCTAAGGAATACATTCACGGTGGTGGATTTAAGAGAGACGTACCGTTGCTCGATGGAACCGTCGTGCTCAACGGATTGGGACATTTCCTCCATGAGGAACACCCTGACGAGATCAATCAACACATTCACAGCTTCTTTCAAAAGTTCCTTTAAAATCAAAAACTACATTTCGAAATACAAATCGTTATTGAAACGATCAAATAAAACGGAATAACACTCGTGTGTAATTTACGATTACATGTATTATAGATTAGAAGACAATTCCAAAGGATGCATTGTCTTGATTATTTAAATACAGAGACGCAACAAATCCAACAGAAACGGATCGGACGAGAATGTTATCAGAGAGAAGAAGAGGCTTGGTTACGCAATTCTTCAAGGTGATTGGCGTGATCAGCATTGCAGTAGAGAAAGCTCTTCTTACCAGATGCCGTGGTAGTTTCCACGGTGGAGAACCCCAAGTATTCTTCCTCGCACTTCTTTTGGCAGATGTTAGCAATGAACTTGAACATCTCGTTCTTCTGGTTCCATGGTTGGTCTACATATTCTTGGATCGGCATCCACTTTTTTTAAAAAACGATATATACCAGCTCAGGTGATATTGGATAAGTAGTGACAGTAACTTTCAACATTTTCTTGGCTCATCAACAGTGAAAGTTAGAAAGGTTATACCTTAGCTTCCAAGATCTCAGATTTTTGTTCAGTGATTTCGTAGGAGCGTGGACTTAAGACACACAGGAAAAACAGATCCGATTTCTTTTTCAAGAATGATTTGTGGCTTTGCCTACGAGTACAGAGTAAATCAATCAAGAACTGATAGGGTAAGCCAGATCAAATGTTTCCAAGGCAATGAAACATAATTTACCTGAAAGACAACACTTCAACAAAATCTGCAATAATCTGAAGTAAAAAATCCAATGAAAAAGAACACAGATTTTAGAATAAAGTGATAAGTACAAGATCCTTAAAATAGATTAAAAAAAAAAATCTGAAAGCAAGATACATACACCAGTTTCTTCTTCCACTTCCCTAGCTACTCCAGTGCAAATATCCTCACCCTGTGGATTTGGAAAGTTTTCGTTAGAGGCAGCAAAAAAACGATCACAACTTGATATAATCAATTCTCTTTCCACGGACCAATGCTTGACACTTATGTACTATCTCAAATATGTATACCAAGTTGACTAGCTAAGTTTAAACGTTTATCTGAGTTATCGTAAACACTTTACGGTTCTGCGGCAAACAGAAGCTGCCAAAACTTGTTTTTCTTCTCCAATTCACCAATAAGATAGACTTGATTCATAAGAAACTCTCAACTCTCCTAGACAATATGCTTTGAAAAGCTACAAGCCAAGCGCCACTAATTTCTCTCTAACCGACTTACTACATCTACATTCAGTCCTAGGTTAGATATAGGACAATCATTTAGTAGATTAGCTAGGAGTTAACTGCATTTCTTTAACAAAAAAAACTGATATAAATCACCTCGTTGACAACACCGGTAGGCAGCTTCCACACATTTTTATCTTTGAAATAACCACTCCTTTCCTGGACAACGAGAACCTACGCCCATTGAAGAAATGTTTTCATAAACAAACACCATTGAGTAAGAAAAAAAAACGCAGATCAAGAGTGAGTGGATAACATATTATCATCAATAGCTAAGCATATTGTGCGAGACTTTACTCTTCTTGAGTGCCCTTAAGAGATTCAAAGAAAAGAGGGAATAAAGAATTGGTCTTTACCTCTCCAGTATCCTTGTTGAGGACTAAAGCACCGACACCAACAACATGAGAAGCATTGGCTGGGATGGTATCAGCAGTGTGAGAGATCCAAGATACAAGCATCAAGTAATCAGGCTCGGCATGGTGATATCTAAACCCTTCCTGAAGAAGAATTATCACCAAACACAAACATCATCTCTAACAAAACTCGAAAAAACAACAAAGATTCCAAGTAATCATATAAAACCCTCTTACACTAACTGCAGGTTCTACAAGATTAGCAAATCCAAGAGGCAGCTTTATCCAAATTCCCTTCTTCCCCTGCAAATTAACACACAAAACAAAAACAAAAAAAAACGAAGACTTTCCATATGATTTATAGACCCTTAAGAGCTCAGCACAATCAAATCCCTAGAAAGAGGCTTGAAATCTGAAAGTTGGATTGTTTTACATACCTCTTCTCTCCAATGCGAAAGCGAAGCCCTAAGCCTTTCGGTGAAAACCTCAGCATCCATTGGTTCCTCCACGGTTACGGTAACGCCATCGAAATTGTCAGTCTTGCCTTCAAATAAAAGGATCTGCGACATCACAATCAACTCTCTTTGGGTTAAGCCGAAGATGATCCAAAGACGATCTTCTTATCAAAATCGAGATGGTCTCTGGGAAAGGGTCGAACTCAAGAAGACTTTATACAGGGAAGATGAAGGGTAGACTTTGCTTTGATTCCACATTTTCCAGGAAAATTGCGCACAACTTTGTTTTTTAATTTAATCATATAAACAATAGAAGAAGACAAAGGAACTAAGACAATTTCCATCTTTGAATATTTATACGAGTCATCGTCTCTCATCTGCCTCGTCGAATCATCCAAGACGTTCCCAAAAACAAAACAAAAAGGATTTTCCCGGAAATTCAATGTTTTCTTTAAAAAATAATAATCATTGACTAACAACCCATTTTTAATAAAAAACAACATACTTTTTTATTTTGTCCTAAAAGTTTGAATCTATATAATATTATTTAAAAATAAATTTTGTTTTCTAAGTTATTATATGAAATGTTATTTATATAATAATTTTTAAAAATTATTGATTAAAATATGAAAAATATATATTTTGTATTAAATAGGTTATTTATTATTTAATTTCTTAATTATTTTTATTACTATATATTTTTAATAATAATCAATTTATATATATTCAAAGAAAAAAAATCTATTAGAAATCTTGCTATATTTTTCACTATAATCTATTATATTTTATTTGAATACATATCAAAACAAAAGTTAAAAAATATTTTACTAATTTTATAAAAAATTAAACACAAAAAAATTATTTTTTAAAAAAAGTTCGCAAACTAATCATAAAAATTATATTCATTTAACGGTGCATATTAGAATTATGTTTTTAAGATTATAAGTTTTTGCAAATTGATAATTTTATTTATAATCATTAGTTAGCTATACTGTAAAATTTAGATAAAAACAATTTTCTTAAATTTTAAAATAATTTTTTTTTTAAATATACTTTGCGCTAATTAATCCGGATTAAATCCCAGTTGTTTTGTAAAAGAGTATCTGATTTTTTTTTTGTCAACTTACAAACTCAAAACATCTTTCGAACTTAAACTTCAGAAAAATATATGTTTTGTATGAGTTAATTTTTTTGTATCCTTTCTATAGCTCTGAAACACTTAGATTAGGATTTGATTTAAGAGAAACGTATTGTTCCTCGATAAAACCGTCGTGCTCAGTGGATTGGGACATTTCCTCTACGAGGAAAATCCTCGTGGAGATCAATCAAGTTCGTTTAAAATCAAAAACTACTTATCGAAAAAAAACAAAAACTATTTATCGATCTACAATCTTTATCGAAACGAATAAATAAAGCAAACTACATTCGTGTGTTTTACAATTACGTGTGATGATGATCTTGTTCACACTGGAATCTCAAAATTACGGCAAACATCGGATAAAGAAAGCCGGGAAATCGAATTTTACTGGATTAAACCGGACAAAACAGAATATAACCGGACATGATGGGATTAAACCGAAATTAGCCGAGGGAAAATCCTCCACTTCTTAACCAAGTTTGATCGGACCGGTCTAGATTGCTCCGGACTTTGTAGCTACTTACGCAGATCAGCAGGATAAGAACAATTTTTCCCCATATTTTAAATTTATTAGCTTCTCTTACGAATGGATCTTACTTTCAATCACAGATTTGTCAAGGTTAATGGAATCAATATGCACATCGCCGAGAAAAGTCCCTCCGTCGCCGGGAACGGTGCTTTCGACGGGGTTTTACGTCGCCCGGTGATACTCTTCCTCCACGGATTCCCGGAGCTCTGGTACACGTGGCGACATCAGATGGTGTCTCTCTCTTCGTTAGGTTACCGGACAATCGCGCCGGACCTACGCGGCTACGGCGACACCGAGGCACCGGAGAGCGTGGACGCGTACACAAGTCTCCACGTGGTCGGAGATCTGATTGGATTGATCGACGCCGTGGTCGGAGATCGTGAGAAGGTGTTCGTGGTGGGACACGACTGGGGCGCAATTACCGCCTGGAATCTCTGTCTTCTCCGACCGGATAGGGTCAAGGCTCTGGTCAACATGAGTGTGGTTCTCGATCCTTGGAATCCTAAGAGGAAACCGATCTCGACCTTTAAATCCTTGTATGGCGATGACTACTACATCTGCAGATTTCAGGTCCATCTTCTTCAGCTCAATAAATTTGAATCGACTCTAATGAGTGTTGATAATGTTGGACATGTTTGAAGAAGAGATCAATTTTGCTGGAAATCAGTTTGACTCAGGTTGAAACATGAAACTGATCATATTCACAAGCCAAACATTAGCTTTCCTGACCTGAATGAACTTTTGCTACTTTGTTTGCGATTTGAAATTTCTCATCAAGATTCGTGTGGGTGAATGAATAGACATTGGACTGTTTTGCTTGAGACGAGATGTTTTGTATTTTCCGTTTCCGCGTAGCTGTTTCTAATTAGAAGAATGGGTTTACATTGCAGGAATATGGGGAAATAGAGGCGGAATTCGCTAAAGTTGGCACGGAAAGAGTTCTCTTAGAGCTCTTAACGTATCGTAATCCTGGTCCTATACTCTTACCTAAAGGAAAAACCTATGATGATCCTGTTTCACTGCCCTCTTGGCTAATTGAGTATGATGTCAAATATTACGTTTCCATGTACGAGAAGAATGGCTTCACTGGACCAATAAACTACTACCGAAATATGGACCGGTAAATTACTCATCTTATCCTATATGCCCCCTATTAAACTTGCTTGAATACATTCACTTGCATGTGTAGCTTTCAACATATAATTCTGATTACGTTACCCTCAATTCATTTGGCCTGCCTTAAGTGCTTTAGCTATAGTCTTCGTGTGTTAGGAATCTCATCGTCTGAGAAACTACCTCATTTTCAAACCCTGAAACAGCCTAAATCAGCTTTGAAACGTTTAGTATTATTGTTCAGAAGAAAACCTTTTTGATCAAATGAAGAATTGATTTTTCGCAAGTGTTCTTGTGGTTCTTATAAATGTGTGTAATCCAGTAGAACCTCTGTGACTGTGTGTTTTACATACGTTGGGTGACTATGAACTTTGATTAAGATTTTCGGATCCATGTAACCATATTTTCAGACATAAAACAGGGATCAAGATCTCTAATCTCTTCCGCAAGAAATATTTTTTTTTCCCCGTGTGTCACTCACTCTCTTCATTGCTCTTTGCAGAACATGGGAGCTGATGGGGCCACTCTCAAAGGCTCAGGTGAAAGTGCCGGTGAAGTTCATAATCGGCGACCAAGACTTGACGTATCACATCCCAGGCACCAAGAAGTACATCCAAGACGGCCGGTTTAAGAGCCACGTCCCGTTGTTGGACGAAGTTGTGGTAATTAAAGGCGTTGGTCATTTTCTCCACGAGGAGAGGCCTGATGAGATAAGTAAACACATCCACGACTATTTCCTCACTTTTCAGAGCCATTAGATAATCTATTTAGAAATCATATACTCCTTCTCGATAAAGTGGGAAACGAAAAATATGCTAAGTATAGCGAAGCGTGCTAACGACATATTTGTGATTCCTTTTGTTAAACAAATTTTTGCTATGAGATTGTCAAAGTCTCTCTACATATATATAATTGTCACATTTGGTATATATCATAAAAATGGATAATTGAAATGTAAGGATAATTTGATACTTTCCAATATAAGAAGAAAAAAGAATGGAAGTCTTTTTTTTTTTTTTTACATTGATCAATACTTCCACCACCAAATTTTCCTCAGCTTCAAGCAAAACCCAAGAAACGTGATAACCGGTAGCTCAAATTGGGTTATAACTTGACCGTGGCCGGTTTCCGGCGAGCCAACCCCGGCGAGCAGTTTCTTCATCGAGAAACAAATCATCGGTACTACGGCAAGCGGCATGAGCTCCGACGAAGAGCAGACCAATGATCAGCGGAGCCAGAGCGTTTTCGCCCACATCTGTATACATCAAAGCCAGAATCGTAACCAAGCTGAGTAAACCCAGGACGATCCGGTCATCTACTTCTTTCTCCGAGTTCACAATCGGACCGTTGGTGTCTCGCGAGATATAGAGGACACTCCAGCCGGTGAAGACGACGAAAAAGACGACCATAGAGATCGGGTGGTAGAGCAGGCGGAGGAAAACAATCGCGAGGACGGCGAGAGCGTAGTTCGCGCGGAAATAAGAGAGGTTTCGCCTTAGTTGCGCCATGGCCTCAACGAATCTACGAGGTAGAGAGAGCGCGGACAGATCGAGAAGCTGTCGCCATGGACGGAGCGTCGTGATCATCGATAGCGTCGTCTGCTTGGCGCGTGCACTCAACCTCCCGATGATTGTGTCAGAAGAGGAAGGAGGTACTCCTTCACCACCGGTGCCATAACTGTACGGCGGAGGTTTTTGATTCATTGGGTTTAGGGTTTGGTTTGGTTTTGAAAGAGAGAGTCCACCCACACACACAAAAGTGAACATATGCTTTCAGAGCATCTGCATTAATATTTTTGGTGTCTCAACATGGGTGTGTTTGGTGGGTCAACATCGGTGTCTCACCAAAAAAATATTAATATTTTGTATAATTTAGATAAATAATTAAATTTAAAATTTAAAAATAAAATTTAACCAATTAAATTTGACCAATTAGAGTGTCTTAGGAAAATTTGACCAATTAGAGTATCTTAGGAAAAGAACAAAGCTAACAGATAATTATATGCACTTTCCAATAAATAATTATATTCACGTTCCAATATATTAATTATATTTAGAGTTGTTAAGTGTGTTCAATCTGTCTCCCTAGATCCGCTCCGGGTGAGTTATATATTTTTTTCGATCCGCATCGACCCGTTTCACTTGATTCATTAACAAAAATTGTTTAACCTGCATCCGTTACGCTTAAACCCGCGGGTAACCCACAAATATTTTAAAAAAATAAAAATTTGTTTATATTTATTTTAATAAAATAAATTTCACATGAAAAAAACATAAATACACAATTTTTTGAAAAACTAAACAAAATAATTGATTAATTTATATATATTACAAAACAAATCAGTTAACAAAAATAAATCTATATATATTAAAAAATATTTCAATATTTTAATAGTATTTAGTAAATATTTTTTTTTAATTACGGGTAACCCGCGAAACCCCCGGGAAAAAAATACTGACCCACACCTGTCCTTAGAGGTGTCAAAATGGGTGGGTCGCCCTTGGGCTGTCCATGTCCAAAACATTATGGACCGGACATGGACAAGTCCATATACAAAGCGGTCTAAATGGGCTTGGTCTAATTTTGTCCACGGACAAAACGGGCTTGGACAACGTGAACATGGTCTGGCCAAAATACTTTAAAAACTAGGTCAAAATTGATTTTTACGAAATATTTAAATAACATTTTTTTATTGAAAAATAAAAAAATGTAATTTTGATTTACTAACGGAAAACAAAATTTTCGTTTTTGGGAGAAAAACGGAATATACGTTTTTGGCGGGAACGGGAAAAACGAAATTTCATGTTTTTGGCGGGAAAATGGAATTTTACGTTTTTAGCGAGAAAACGACATTTTACGTTTTTGGCGGGGAAAACGCAATTTTACGTTTTTGGCGGGAAAACAGAATTTTACGTTTTTGTGGAGAAAACATAAAAATTATTATTTCTTTATCAATTATTAATTATTATTTAATATTTTGACCAATGGACAGTCCATTTGGACATGGTCCTTAATGGACACGGTCGTTAATGGACACGGTCGTTAATGGACATGGTCACTATATGTTCGCAATCAAAATGGTCAATATTGGACTGGTCTAAATGGACGTGGACGACCCATTTTGACAGCCCTACCCGCCCCGCATTTGAAAACACTCGATCCGCACCCGCCCCACTCCACTTTTTGGTATTTTGAAAATTCTCGACCTGCACCCGTCCCGCGATGGATCAAAACCCGTGGAACCCGCGGGTAAACACTCAAATTGACAGCCCTAATTATATTCACGTCCCAATATAATATACTACCATTCCCACAAAGTGCAAAGAATCAAGATTCTTTTAATCGATATCGAAACTGTCTATGATGAACTTAGTTGGTTCGAACTTATCTTGTATCTTCAGCCCTTAACTAAGTTTCGGGCTCTTATAATTAAACTCTCTTTTTGAATCCAGGAAACTCGTAAACTCGAAATCAGGATTAAAGAAAATGTTGTAGACAACACAATACATCAAAACTCATCGATTCAAATGTCATACTTTTCCAAATGTTTCCCATATAAACAAAACTAAACCGGTCTTATGAGTCATTGTTTTAGAAATTACAAATGAAAGGGAAACGAGTTTTACTTAAATGTTATATTCTACCTTCCCAAGTGTAAGAAAATACAGTAAATGATGAAAATTAGAGATGGTTTATTACCACAAATGATTGACATTTTATATGAAAGAAAACAACAACAACAAAAGAAACACTTAGCTCAAAGGCTTTACACGCCTATCGACATCGAATTGAACTTCAGATAGACCTGTGATTCCTGCGGTTATCTTCTGACCTATCTTTACAGGTCCAACACCTTCTGGTGTACCTATAATTTGAAGGCATTGTCTCATAAAATTTACGCTTAGTTCCGAATGTTTTGGTCTGGAAAAAAAAAACCGAACTTATAAGTAAATACCTGTCAAGATGACATCTCCTTCGTAAAGAGTCATTATAGAACTTATGTAGCTGATGAGGTATGGGACCTTGAAGATCATATCTTTTGTCAAACCCTTCTGTCTTGTTTCACCATCCACCTGTCACAAAATGGATTCAGTTTGGTCTTTACAGATTCTTAAGAAGGGATATAAGTGACAACAGGACAAGAACAAGAGGGGGGGGGGGACCTTCAGCCAAAGTTCTAGATTATCGGGATCATGCACCATCGCCTTTGGCAGCTGAAACACGGCAAGAAAAACAAAATTGAAACTAGGAGATTAAAAAGTGTTTTGATTCTCAGCAAGATTGGCATATCATGTCAAGTTGGCTGTGGTCCTGTGGAAGCATTAAACCTCCTGCAAGGAGACTTTTCTAGTCTCAACTAGATATTAACCACCACAACAGGCGCAAGCAAACAAATTGTGGTCAGACCCTAACCGCATAGTGCATTCTGGTCATATTGCAATCAGACAAAGGGAATAAATGCGTCCATTACGGAAACAGAACGCAGCATTTTTCATATAATCTATACATTGCATGTTGAAACTAGCATTCTAGGTTTCAGAACAATACTTACAACAGAGCTGATTGGAGTGAAAGTATCTTGTCCTTTAGCAAGCGTCCACGGGAGACCAGATGCCTGAAAACGAGAATTCAAACACGATATATGCTTAAGCACAAAACTACATATGTAGCTATCTTCCCATGCTTTAAAAAAAAAAAAAAAAAGCAGCCCAAGCCAGGAACCCAAATAGAAAAATCTCGATCCATAGATGGCTTATGAGCTTATAGACACTTTTCATTAAAGGCTGAGTTATATCATCGATGTTTTGACCATCCGTATGGGTATTAACATACACTAGTTCAAAAGGATTTGTAAATGCAGAGCAAATATGAGTAAAACAAGAACTATGTAAAAATATATAAAAAACCCACAAGAACCATTGATATGAGCTCAAATCAGTTTTCTACCTTAGCAGAAGCTTGGAGCTCCCTCGCAGTCATATCAAGAGCAACCGCATATCCTTAAAAACAAGAAATGCAATAAGAAATGAGATTCATACATATTCAGAAGAAAGCAGATAATAAACTTAAATACCTCCAATGTAATCCATGGCTATTGATTCGGGTACATCTCTAGCCTTCTGTCCGATGACTAGAGCGAGTTCCACTTCATGGTGAAGTGAATCCAGAGGATGTGGGATCTCAATTGTTCCTCCATTCTCCAAGTACGATGATGTCGGCTTTAAGAATATAACTGGTTCCTGTTTCACAATCAACGATCAGAGCTATGCAATTAAATTTCTGATTCGCAAAACAAAAATCATTCGATCTCGGATTAACGACGGTGAATAATAAAATCATTCGATCTCGGAACCTTGGGAACGGCGTTTCCTAGCTCTTTGGCGTGAGCGGCGTAGTTACGGCCGACGCAGACGATCTTCGTGCCTTGCTTAAACATCCTCTGTATCATCGACGTCGCCATTTTCCGATCAACACCCTTTTTCTCTCTTCTTCTTCTTCTTCTTCTTCTTCCTTTCGGTCTAAATCGTAAAATTTGTAATTTTGTCATTGAGTCTACTTCTAAAACGGAATTTACTTGTTTGCCCAAACAAAAACGGAATTTACACTTTCAACCCCCAAAACTCTATTGTTTCACATATGAAACCCCTTAACTTCGAAAATAACAACTTTTGCTGTTAGTAACTAACACTAAAAGAAATCTATAATATTTTCTAGTTCTAATATAAAATTTTGAGGTTTTTCATAACTTTATGTTCTGAGAATTTGAAAGATTCAGAATTAAGATAGCAATTGGTCGGTTGGACCAATGAAATGAAGGAAGAAAAAGCATCACAAAACGGAAATTAGGATTTCTCAAAGCTGAGTTTTAAATCAAATATACATTTGAAGATGCATGACATGCACTGAAAGACTTTTTTAAGGGTTTATTCTCCAAATTTGTTGGTTAAAAGCCTTAAAGGAACACATTCATTACATACATACAAAACAAGAAACTAACTACAACATGATGATGATAATGCGATTGAACATCACATTTTTTTTTCCCAACGATGAGCTTTCTTGGTTTTCCAGATTCTTAACCCGACTTGAAGAGCAGAACAGCTTTTTGGTCGAGGTAGAAGTAAACGAAATGGTTTGTCTCGTGTGTTACATAAGAACCTGCAGAAAAAATGAGAGGTAAAGGAACGAGTAAATATTATAGGCTAGAAGTTCTAGAACAGAAGCATAAGTATAAAACACAAACGATCGACACATAATAAAAGCCAGTACGGTTTTAGAAATATACAGTATCACTTTGTTTGTTGTAATATCATCTTATGCACATGAACAAGATCGCAGAGACTTTTGGTTAGAAGAGAAAAGCTAAAATGTAAGAACTGCGAGGCTAATGTGTGGTACCACATTATGATACAGAACACTAAATCATATACTAAATGCAACGGAAATGTAATTGGTCAAGAAAGCATAAATGACTGAACATATGAAGATTTGAACAAGGAAGAATGGTAAGCTAGCTAAGCTATAATATTGTAGACTTGATTAAGTGCTTCAGAGGCTTAATAGTTAATACCGAGATATCAATCATCTGTAGTTTCAAACTTATGTCATGGGGACAACTAAACTTTCTCAAACACAAAGTGCACAAAAACCATTCAAACGCAATCCAAAATAAGTCTAGTTAGGACAGAGAAGCAATCAAATCATTGATCTGAATCTCGAGAATCAAATTGCCAGCAGAAAAACCAAATGAGCCAAAGAGGATGATATGTTCAAAGCTAGATTGAGTTACTACGAGATCACTAACTCCCCCTGAATAAGGATCCGGAACTAACCAAAGTTGCGACCAACAATGCAATGCCAAGTAGCACCATGTTTCTTGTCAAACTCCTTCTTTATATTCTCAGCAATATCCTTCTCCACACTGTACTTCTCAAATGCCTGCAAAATTTAATCCCAGATTCTGAAATGTAAATCTTATACATAATCACTCACAGAGATACTTCAAGAGACTCTAAGTTGAACCAATCGATTGAGAATGTCACTAACACAGTTCAAAAGTAGATAGAATCTAGTTCCGTACACAATGATTGAGCTTCATATTATCAAAATCAGATTTAGAAAATTGAGTGCACTAAGATCAAATCGAACTCCAGAGATAGCTCAGTGACTATTTCTGAAAATCCCAGGCACAATCAGTATCACTCATACCCTAAACTCTTAGGATCAAGATAAGAAATCCCTAAATTCGAAGAATGTAGACACAACAGATTGGAGAAAATGAGAGATAGAGAGAGAGTAAGAGAGGCTAACGGTGATAGCGATATCGATAGCCTCCTTCTGCATATCCTCTTTCATATCAGCACTCTTGATTACAGCTCGCTTTCCCGCCGGTGGAGAAGCTCCAAGTTCCGGAAGACTAGATCTCCGGTCATCGGAGATAGTTTGCACCGGTGCACTTCCGTTCACACTCTTCTTCATCCTCCCGTCACTCATTTTTTTTCCTTTTGGAAAATCAGATTTGCTGAAGAAAGAAGCTAAAACGAGAAAAGAAGAGGAGTGAGAGAGAATCCGTAAAAGCACGACGAAGAGGAGTGAAGTACAAGAAGTCCTTAGATTTTTTCGTGTCGTCGTAGAAAATTTTGCATTATGAATACGACGGCGTTTTCGTATGCTCGGTTCCACTCCAGTGTCTTAGTGGAATTCGATATTCGTGACTCAGGCCCATTATTTCTGCATTTATTACTCATCAAAACCATTTTGTTTCCCTCTTATATACTCCCTCCCTTCTAAAATAATTGATGTTTTAGAGATTTTTTTTTATTTTTAAATAAGTAATGTTCTCACAAATCAATGTAAAATTAAATAATTTTTAATTATTTTTTACCCTTTATATTTTGCATATTATTTTCTTATTGGTTGAATTGTGTTTAAATGTACAATAAATGATGATTTTAGTATAGAAAAAATAAAAATTAAATGAATCCTTAATTAGTGTGTAAAAATCTTAAACATCACTTAATATAGAACAGAGAGAGTATTTTATATACCAACCCATTGTTTTTTTTTTTCTCGTTGTTGGTGTGGGATCTCGATTTAGGGTTCCGGCTCGCAAAACATACTTCTCGAGATGAAAACAGAGAAATTTTTCCCATTCTCAGTTTGTTCTTCTACTATCTCGTTGTCGCGATTAGCCTAGTCTAGCCTTTCCGATCTTTTGTTCATTGTCACCGACGGTGTAATATTCCGATGTCCCTTCGAAAAAAAAATTAAAAAAACGTAAAATATTAAACTAAAAATAAATATATTTACGAAAAAGATATGCATATGCGCAATCATTCACCTAGTTTTAATAAATACGAAAGACGTTACAAAATGTGTAGGAATACATGTGGGTTGGTAGTTTGGTTGTATACTCTGCAGTCTGCACCACAACGGCATCATAGTGTTTTCCTCGTTTTCAGATTTCTTACATTCGTGTTTTTAACAGTTTGGTTAATTGTTTGGTTTGTAGTGCTAAAACTATAATTAAAATTTTTATGGCTAGTGTAACCGTCGAATAGTATATTCATTGGATTTTTTTTAATAGACCTAAAGCGTAGCATCATCTTGCGTGACTAAGTAGGAGCGAAAGTGTTTTTAATAGAAATCAAATTCATGGGTGAAGGAATTGTCCTGAAGTCCTTTTACCACTAAATTACCACCGGTTGGTTAGATTATCTATTGTGAACAATTACAGTTTTCAGTTTTACCAAGTGAGCTAAGATCGAGTTGTAGTTTTACACATGATAGTTCTATACTAATATTTATCGAATTTCAAGACACGTTGATTTAAAAATAAAATAGAATATTGTTGTTAGTATTGATAATGACATCAAAATCATAGAGGGTTGTGGTTGAAGTTTATTAAAGACCAAAGTGGAGTATCTCAATGAGATATACTAATTATACCCTTGCTTTCATTTAATTAACCAAATATTTTTAATTTATTAGAGATCAAAGTGGAGTATCTCAATGAGAGATTGTTAATCAAATGTAAGCAAGGGTATAATTGGTATCTCTCATTTAGTTTTTCAATCTCTCAGTTGATCAAATAAATTAAAAAGAGTGATTCAAGAGTCTTTAATCTCTCATTTGATTAATTTATTTAAGGAAATTGAAGAACTCTTAAATCACTCTTTTAATAGGAAAAAAAACAAAAATCAATAAAAGAGTTGTTCAATCTAAAAAAAAAGAGGTAGCAATTGCCAATTGGTCTACTGTCCATTACTATACATGAATGGAAAACAGTAGTAAAACACATGTATTAATCCGGTCAATAGCATGGAAAAAAAATACTTCAAATTAATTAAATAGTTTGTTTGACAAAATAATTAAAACCCTTATCTACATAAGTATTAGTTCGTGTATTTAGAAAGAATTTATATGATTTTAGAAATTAAAGAATTTCTTGAATTTAAAAATAATTTTCAGATTTTCTAAAAAATTATCAACAACTATTTCATCCATATAGCTTGTTTTATCCAACTCGTCTATATTGGGTTTCTCTAATTCGTCTAATAATATCTATGAACGTCAATAAACACAATTCATATATTAAAGTGTGAACAAATAAAAAACAATATAAAACCCGCCCAAAAAAAACAAGGAATATAAATTAATGGTCAAGTTCCTCCGAATTAAGTAGCCTCCTCTTCCTCCTCTCTCTCACACACACACTCTCTCTCATTCTCCCCTTTTCCTCTTTTTCTTCAGAAACTCTTTTCTCCAGAAATGGTAGAGGCAAGTTTCTACATCGGAGTCATAGGTAACACCACGTGTGCTTTATATCTCTACATGTATATACACTCTTGTGCACCAATATATAATACACCGTACTTGACAATTCCTCTTATAATTTCTGGTTTGACGCAGGAAATGTAATCTCCGTACTCGTCTTCCTCTCACCAGTGTGAGCTCTCTCTCTCTCTCTATATATATATATATATATATCGAATTTTATGTCTGAGTATTGATCGATCGGTCCAACATACAAAAACTCAGGGAGACGTTTTGGAAGATAGTGAAGCGAAAATCGACGGAGGAGTATAAGAGCTTTCCGTACATTTGCACGTTGTTAGGATCGTCGCTATGGACATATTACGGCATAGTCACTCCCGGAGAATACCTTGTCTCGACCGTCAATGGCTTTGGTGCTCTTGTTGAAATCATCTACGTCTCACTTTTTCTCTTTTATGCCCCTCGACATCTCAAGGTTTTTTTTATTTCATTACAGATGTGACATACACACTCTCTCTCTCTCTTATCTGCGTTTCTTATATGATAGCTGGTTAAAATCGGTATATTATTTGATGCATTTATTCAGATTTGGATCTGAATATCACTTTTCTGTATCACACATTTTTTAAGTTAAGTTGATTAAAATATGCGATCCACTTGTTATAAATATATACCAGGATGACTTGTAAAGTAGAATTTCTTACGTAATTATGCATTTTACAAAGTGTTTGGTTGATATAGGTGATCTTTATATATCCATATATTAATAATGTGTTTTTTTTGTTTACAGTTGAATACAATCGTAGTGGTAGCGTTGTTGAACGTCTTTTTCCCAATCGCAGCGATTGCTGCCACGAGAATCGCGTTTAAAGATGAGAAAACGCGTTCTCAATCGATGGGTTTCATATGTGCCGGTCTCAACATTATAATGTATGGCTCTCCTCTTTCTGCTATGGTAAGTTCATTCTTAATTTTCACATATCTATCCTAATTTTATATAATAAGATATTGCGTATAGCTGATTTTTTTTTTTGGGGTCAACTATCCATCTAATTAAATCAAGTTTTAGCTGATAAAATAATGGTTTTGTGAAACAATCCCTACCGAATTTGTCCAACTTAGATAGAAAAATTAAAATAACTGTTTTATATTACCCACGTTTTGAAATAAAGTTTGCCGCCTTTATATAACTAATTTGATCTTGACATTGTTTTCATTTTATTTCCTTTATAATCCACTTGATTTCCTTTTCTGAAATTGCGTATTTTATATTATTTTATTTAGTATTATTACAAACAAAAGCTTAACCGTCCATAATTAAAAACGAACCACCTGATCTAGAGACTAATATTTTGTATAGAAAACATAATGGTTTCTTTTTATTTTGTAGTTTACTCATTTATTTTGTCTTTTTAGCTTAGTGGTACTAGAATATCGTCGATAGTAGAATCATTTTGTTTCAGAAATTAGTTCAGTGGTTATTTTTAATTGGTGGTATTGATTTGGTCATTTGAGTAACGTTTGTTGGGAAATATAAAGGTTATTTTTGATCATACATGCAAATGCAATCATCATAAAACCAACCACCATATGGCATTTTTTTCACTTTAAGAAATCGCAGTCAGATATCAATTATACAACTTCTACGTCATTAGTTTTTTCACGTTTAAATTTGAATATAAACGTCACAATTGACATCTCCTGTATGCACCCCACAGCTAAACTAATAAACAAACTTGACTTGGTGGGTCCATTATTTATACAAATTAATTTTAGATAAAGACATCCCTATTATTCAATTTTCGCATATCCGAAAAAAAATATAATTAGAATATAGTTTTTTGAGCTTATCACATATCTGTTATAAAATATAGTAATAGACTAATAATAGTAATATTTTTAAAATTAATTTGCAGAAAACAGTAGTGACGACAAAGAGCGTGAGATACATGCCGTTTTGGTTGTCGTTTTTCCTCTTCTTAAACGGCGCGATTTGGGGAGTCTATGCTTCACTCCAACGCGACGTTTTTCTAATCGTAAGTAACGTTTTACTGTTTTGTTCACATAGTTATTTTACGGTTCTACCCCTATAAAAGTATCTGACGTTGACATATATCAAGGACAAAACAGGGATACTATAGAACTAGTTAAAGCTATATTTTGTCGACCCCATGTCTATTCGATATTCCAACAATAACCCCAAAATATTTTGTCGTTTTATTTGACACCCTAATTTACTCCGTTCATGTCATTGTAAATTTGTCATGCCACACATTTTATAGGAAAAAAATATTCTGGAAGAAAATCTCGATTTATGCATAATGAATTAAAAAAAAAAAATTGTGGACTCCCAAGTGACCAAGTCTCTCCAACATCAAACCAATTATGTTTTGGCGATATTTTTCCAGACAATAATCTTTTTTGTAAAAGGTCTTTTGGTCTAAAATGTACAAGTACTATTTTGTGGGGTCATTTTTTAAATGCGTCTTCTTGAGATTTCGGATAGGCGTTTGAATTTAATTATATGCTATTGAGAATAATATATTTATGATAATAAATTTAATTTTGTGGTTTAATTGTGTAGGTGCCAAATGGAGTGGGGTTTGTGTTCGGGACATTGCAACTCATACTTTATGGAATTTACAGAAATGCTAAACCGGTCGGTTTAAGCAACGGTTCAAGTGTGATTGCTGCAGATATAGAGGAAGGCCTCACGTCACGTGTCCCTCTCCTCTCTTAAACCCATCTTTTCTGTGTTTTCTAAACATTATTACAACAAAACCACCTTTTAGATTATTTCTTTTTGATTTCTTGACGAGTGTTTTCTGTTGATTTTAGTCTTATATGTGTATTTATTATACTTTTTCCCATTATTGTGGTGTGCGATTTTGTGTACGTTACTTTTTTTTTTTTTTGTTAACAGCCTAGTATATTTTATTTTTTGAACCAGATTAGATTAAGTTGAAGATATTACAAATGGTTTGTTGTTGTTGTTGTTGTGTTCTTTTTTTTGTAACTATGTGTTTTTTGTTGTTGTGCTATTTTTTTGCAATGAATCATTTTATTAAGTGTAAATTAGAGAATTGTAAGCCAAAACAAATACAGTTCATTTAGTTTAGAAGAGTAGTAACTTTTACCTAAACCTTATGTAAAGCCCATCATTCAAATGTAAAACCTTATATAGTCTCAAAGATATCCCAAGGGGTAAGAGAATGAGGTTTTGGAAAAAAATTGATGAGTCTAAAATGTAGGGAAACACTCTTTCTCCTTCTCTTCGATCTATCTTGTTGATATGTTTAGTTTTACAAGTTATATGTTTTCATTGAAACAAGTTCCTATAATCATACCATCGAAAAATTTAGGTTCGTTTAATAGCACGTAGACGACAACCTCTTTTACAAACACAATCTCCACATAATTAAAGAGGGCTAACAATAGGAAGAAGCTATCAAATATAGATAATTATTAATTACCACCCTCCCTCCTTATAGGAATCGATTCCCACTTTTCATATTTCCATGTTTTTTATGAACCATTGATTACAATTTCCTATTTAAGGACCTAGAAAAAAATAAAAATATAAGCAGAGATCATTTCTACAAATTAAAGTAAAATTCATCTTCACCAGCTACTAATCCATTAGACATGAAAATCATTGCATTGATGCTCATTGCCATCATCATACCCGTAGCCGGCAGGGGCGGCATGGGTGGGGGTGGCCGTGGCCGTGGCCGTAGGTATAGCGCGGGCTATATTAATGTAACAATACCCGGCAAGCCTAAGGAGGAGCTTCCAAGGATGGAGGAGCTGCCAAAATAATGCAAAGTGGAGGTTAGAGATTGCATCACTAGGCATATATACAAAGGCGAGAGGGAGCCTAAAAACGGAGGGCCATGTTGTGTGAAATTTAAGAACTCAGTACACTGCATGTGTAGATTCCTTACGTCCCAAGATCCTAAGGTAAGAAAAGCTGCTAATGGTATACTTGGAGGTTGTCGTTATCAACAACCCACTTGTGCGAATACGCCAATGCCACAAGCATGTTGGGAACAGCTTAAACTTTGTATCAATACCGGAAGTGCATGGCAGCCTAAATACAAAGAGGCTTGTTGTGTTAAATTTAAAAACTCGACATCATGTATCTCGAAATCCCTTACGTCCACGGATCATAAGCAACGAGAAGCTGCTAATCGTATACTTGGAGGGTGTCAAGTTCGTAAACCCCAATAATTGTCCAAAACCCTAGAGATTATATATGTAGTTAAAATATAAAAAAGTTAACAACATAGCAAACCTATTTTGAAATAATGTATAAATGATTGGTTTTTATATGGTTAAAGAAAATATCAGTATTGTTATTGATTTTTGTATTTATATGTGTGATCAATATGTTATATATCTCTCTTTCAGAATAAAAGTATACACTAGTAATAGAAAGAAAAAGCAATCCAATAAAAAGGTGTGGCAGTTATAGACAAATCAAGTGCAGTTAGTTCGACCTAAAAATCTTAGTCTTATTCAGTTTCTTTTTGGATTACGTTGATATGTTTCAAACGCGACAATATACTACATTCGAAACATTTGTAGCCTTTATAGCTAAAAACAAGTGATCCGGCCTACATCGAATGTAGCACATTTCTTTCGAAATTTAAATGAAAGAAAATGATTTTAAAAAAAATAATCAAGTAGATGACTCTAAGATTCTATGGGCACTTGCAAAAATGACATAAAATTTGAGGTCAAACACAAACATAACATCTTTTTTCCTTCTCCTCAACAAATGCCATTTTGTGTCCATTACACCCTTCCAGTTTGTGATATTCACAAAAATGCCATTCTGAGAAAATGAGTAGACTTCTTTTGAAGTCTGCTACATTCTGAAAAATACACAAAACACCTTTGGATATCCACTTATTTACGAAAATGTCATCTTCTTCAATTTTCTCAACCACCATGAACAACCAATTTCGAGCTCTAAATGCTTCTCCAACCAATTTATTTGGTTCTAACTCCTCATCTTTATGCTCATAACCTCATAATCTTCCATTTCTTCTCCATTTTCATCCAAAAAACTCTCTCATTTTCGTTTTCAAAATTTACAAATTCTTAAATCTTGCTTGTTTCGGTAACTATTGCATAAGAAGGACTGGACTTCTTTGATATTGGTTAATCATAGTGTTCTGGGCACTCGACGAAGCTCAAAAAGCCTCAAACCGGATCTAGGTAATTATTCACTTGATTTTCGTTAATTTTCATATATGTTTCGCGATAGTAGACTTCATTTGAAGTCTACTCTTCATCGTAGACTTCATTTGAAGTCTCCTAGTCAACCATATGTTAGTTTTGCAATTGACTATTTTTTTCGTTTTTGTAAGGAGACTTCAGGTGAAGTCTGGACACTTCAGGTGAAGTCTGTGAGTTATCCTTTGAAAACAAAAAAAATCACACGTAGACTTCATATGAAGTCTCCGAAAAAGAGAGGCTACTTTTGTAGTTGATCAAACTTTGATTTTTATATGGCAGACTTCATCTGAAGTCTTCTGAAGAAGTCTTCAAGAGAAGTCTTTTTTAAGTCAGTTTGGTATTTGACCAAAATTTTGACTTTTTATGAAAGTTAGTTTTGCGTTTGACAAAAATTTTAAACTTAAAAAAAAATAAAAAATTGAGTAGACTTCATATGAAGTCTACAAATTTAGAGTAGACTTAAAAAAGAAGTCTATTTTTTCAAAAACTGAAGTAGACTTCAAACGAAGTCTGTAATGAATATTTTTGGTCAAACTCAAAACTAACCTTATTTTTCGTAGACTTCAAACGAAGTCTACTTTCAGTATTTGAATTGCAAAAGTGACCCATTTTCAGTAGAATTCAGTCTGAAGTCTTCTCTAACGACGTAGACTTCATTAGAAGTCTTCTTTAACAGCGTAGACTTCAAATGAAGTCTACTTTAAAAGTCAAACACTGATGAGATTCTGGTCAAATGAAAAATTAACCTATTTTTCAGCAGACTTCATGAAGAAGTCTAATTTTATAAAGTCAACAGTTTGGTCATATGCAAAAATAACCTGTTCCACAGTAGACTTCACACGCAGACTTCTAAGAATTTTTGTAGACTTCAAATGAAGTTTTCTTTATCAACTTCTCATAGAAGTCTACTGTAACGTTTTTTAAAAAATTCATTTAGAGCATATTTATAACGAATCTTTGAGCTTTTTTTGTTCTATTATATATTTTTACTAGTGCTTTTGATGTTGTATGAATTTTATGTGTTTTAACCAGACAATTATGGGTGAATCAAATTTATTGATTGATTAGGCATTTAGCTCGTAATAGAAGACTTTCGGTAGAAGTCTACTATGTACTATTTCATTGAATTATGGTTTGTAATCACGAATGCTAATGGGGTTTGTTCTTGTTTTTCTTACAAGAAATGGTTAACCTACATGTTGTTTACGGAGAATGGATGTTTAAAGACTCGACGTGGGAGTTTGCGGTTGATAAATTCAAGGGAGGAAGGATGTTCATTTTGAGTGATTAGGCTTTTAGCACATTTGTGAAGACTTCACCTGAAGTCTGCTTCATAATTACCATTTTAATAGAAGCTTATGTATTTTTTCCTTTAGAGATGGAAATTTGGCGATAACTAGAGATGTTGGTAACGTTCTGAGGTAACAGGGAGAAGTCTGCTACAGAAGTCTACTGTAGAAGTTTATTATAGAAGTTTGTTAATTATTATGCGATTAAGTACTTAAGAATTGTTTATGAATTCTGTTTTGAATTGTGTATAATTTTGAATTGAATTGTGTCTTGTATCTGAGTTCTATTTCGATTCAAAAGTTTCTTTGGAATCAGTTTATGGAACCTTTCTTTGCATTATCACTTTGAGTCATGATTCATTTTCTATAAAAACAGAACCTACTTAATGACCATTACGTTTCTCTCAAATTGATATTCTGCTTAACGACAAGAAAAACAACGAGACATTCTGCATAAAATAGCATCACCATTACACTTGTTAAAAATACAAAACGAATTCATGACCATTACAATTGAAAATCATTACAGTGGCATTGGTCACAACCGATGTGTCTGTGCCCACAAGTATCACTTTGTTCAAAACAATCTGCACAAGAGGAAGAAGAAAAAATGAAAACTTCAAGAATCATCAAAAATCTGTTGATCAATCATCATAAACCTGTATAATAATAAGACTGACCCGATGACACCGATAGCCGCGCATATTAGCCATTGTTTCCAGTTCAGTTTCATCGTCGAAGCGAATTTGCCAAGGAACTCAACAATGATAACCTGACAAACAAAAAATTAAGACATTTTGATTTAATGTGCAAGGAATAAAAGGTTATATGATGCAAATTAGAATATGTTTCTGTGATGGACCAATTTATTTACCTGGAGGACGAGAGTTATGACTATTATTCCCATGAAGGGACGATTCTTGATAATGCCTTTGAAAATGTTCTTCTCGTCTGGTTTTCGAGCATTGAACTCGTTGAAAGCCTGTTAACCCAAAAAAAGAAGATAAAACATATGCGGTTTACATTCTGGTTTTATATGGTAAAAGAAGATACTTGATTTAATTAACTCACTTGGCAAAGAACAAAGGCGTTGAAGATAATTGTGTTCTTCACTCTGATGGCGTGTGCAGGAACTTCATGCTCAAGGCCAAGTATGCTTATGCCTCAGAAATTGAGAACTAACAATACACTCACTTGATAGGTAGCCTAAAAGATTTATATTTCAACTTTTTATTAAAAAGGGTTGATTTCAGATATGCAGAGACTTTATTCATCGATTTTTTTTTACCTGAATCAGCAAGTTTCTCCACATGATGTTGGTAATAAGAGGTTCTCTGCAAAAAGAAGTCAAAGAAAATAAACACATCGAACAAAACCAAATGTCTTATTTAATTTGATTGTGAGAGACCAAAAGCTGAAAACCCAGATTTGTTCACTCGAGTCTATTACTCTAACATAGGGCAAGAACCCAGATTTGTAAACACAAAACACACCTGATTCAAAGTTAGTGTTCCAGTTTTATCGCTGCATATAGTGGTGGCAGAACCCATTGTCTCATAAGCAGATAGCCTCCGCACCTACACATGAGCTTTTTGTCATGCTATACAATAGAACTGCTAAAAGAATCATATAACGTTCACTGCCATCACATAGGAGAGATAGAAAAAAGGTAAAATAAAATAGAAGGCTTACCATTTTGCGTTGGCAACCGGCGGCGGCAAGCAGATCTGCAAAAAAACAAAAAGTAATGAGAAAGGATTTTCGCCGGTGTCGAAAAGAAGAAGAGGGAGGAAGAGAGACGGCTTGCCGTTTCGTGTCGGGGACCAACGAGAGATCCGGCGGCGAGCTGACGGCGGCGATGAGATCGCCACTTCGAGAGCAGATCTCCACTTAGAGCGCCGCTAGGGTTTTTTTGTTTACCAAACAACAATGTAGATGTAAAATCCTTTTTATATGTGGGGTAATTTTTCTGGGTAGGTTAAAATTTAACAGAAATTGGTTCAATTTTGGTTAGATAAATTTATTTCGATAGATTTTGGTTTAATAGAAGTCTATTCATAATTCAAATATAACATATAAATTATTTTCTTGGTTAATCTGATCAAATTTTATGAAATTTTGATTTTTAAAACATCATAATTGAGTATAATAAATTTTTAAAACCTCATAATTTTATAACATAATATTATATCTTTTTATTATTTAAATATAAAATTTAATTACAGAGCAGACTTCATGAGAAGTCTACTCATAATTCAACTATAACCTATAAATTATTTCCTTGGTTAATCTGATCAACTTTTATGAATTTTTGATTTTTAAAACATCATAATTGAGTATAATAAATTTTTTAAACTTCATAATTATATAACATAATATTATTTCTTTTTATTATTTAAATTGTAAATTTAATTACAGAGCAGACTTCATGAGAAGTCTACATGTAAACTTCTATATGAAGTCTACCCATAATTCAACTATAACCTATAAATTATTTTCTTGGTTAATCTGATCAAATTTTATGAATTTTTGATTTTTAAAACATCATAATTGAGTATAATAATTTTTTAAAACCTCATAATCTTATAACATAATATTATTATTTTTTATTAATTAAATATAAAATTTAATTATAGAGCAGACTTCATATAAAATTTAATCATATGAAGTCTACTCATAATTCAACTATAACCTATAAATTATTTCCTTGGTTAATCTGATCAAATTTTATGAATTTTTGATTTTTAAAACATCATAGTATAATAATGTTTAAAACTTCATAATTTTATAACATAATATTATTTATTTTTATTATTTAAATATATAATTTAATTACAGAGCTATATGAAGTCTACTTACATCTCAAGGTTATAATCGTAAAACACGTACTGAGTTTTTGTTTAGTCATTGAAGAGGTAACTGTAATTTCACTACCCCTACAAGTTATTTTTGCTTTAACTCAAATAAATAGTCTAATTTTACTGAAAAAACCAAATTTTAAATTATTTTCAGCAATTCTCCCAAAATCCTAATCATTTCACAAGATTCATAGCTGATTGTACTAAGCAAGTTTTATATCGCTTTTACATCGATTAGGCCCGTAAGTGGCCCAAAACACATCATATAGGTTTTAATAAGATAATTTCATTCGAATAATTTTATTTTGTTGACGTTGTTTAACTATCATAACTTTAACAATAGAATTCTACAAGATAATTTCAACAAAACAAGATAATTTCATTCAAATACTATATAAGAAATGGTAACAAAATTATTCGAATGAAATTATCTTTGTTTTGTTGACGTTGTTTAACTATCATAATCAACGTTGAGTTGGCCTATTAGTTAAAGAGGAGTGGGTATGTACCTTTTCTACCGGTTCTGGGTTCGATTCCCATTGAAAAGGGTATTCTCCGAATGAGTGATTTTAACATAGTTTAGAATCTGTTCCGGAGATGTACGGGCCTACAGACCCGAAACCTCGGTGATTCAAAAAAAAAAAAAAAAAAAATTCTACAACTAGTGTTAACTAAAAGTTTCGATGTATCGTCGTCTATATAGCAAACAACAATCTTTAACCGTGGAGCGGCTCAAACAACAAACGGACCGTACATGATCAGATACTTTCTCTTCCTTCTTCAAATTTGATTCATCTACTTCTCTCCTTGAATACTATCTAGGTTGTACCTAACTCACCTTTTGTAACTAGTCTACATGGTCGGCCATGAGCCCAAGCAAAGCAAATCCATATTTGCGGCTCTCGTTTTTATATAAAAATTTCGGCTCTAAAAATCTTAAAACTCTTTTTAGACTAGTGGTAAAGTGTAGGTTCTTTAACACTACATGTTCATGTGTTAGATTCTCATGCAATAGTTTTTTTTATCCAATAAACCAACTAAAACCCAAAACTATTAAACATAAACTAATATAAACCAAGATAATACAATTAAATAATTAACACATCTAAAAAATCATAATTAAAACCTAAATTCTTACAGTTTTTTTTTCTTTCAACCCTTCGTCTCTCTCTCTCTTTGGAGATGACGGCGGCGTTTCAAATTTCTTGAGAATGGTCTCGGATTCGAGCTGGCACAGGGTGGTTATTACCCTTCATTCGGTTGACTACTCAGCATCGGAAAGGTTGGATCGGTTTAAGGTGGGAATGCGACGGCTATGTCACGCGGAGGAGGTTTCTGGTTTCGGCGAGCATCAAGGGCCCCGGATTCGCCGAGCATCAAGGGATTCGCCGAGCATCAAGGGATCTCGGCTTCTCTGTTTCGGGAAACTCCAGTTTCTTATCCCTTTGTTGCGTAACAGGATCTGGATGGATGATAACAATTTGCGGGATTGGCGGGGTTTGATTTTCAGAATCCTCAAATCACGGTCAATCACCAAAGATTGCAGCCAGCGATTTATTTACCAAAGCGGATTCGCGGGTCAGTAATGGATCGGGATTTCAGGGGAAACCAAAGCGGCTATTATCAACATGGTTTGAGGAGATTCAAGTTTTAATGGAGAGATTGCGGTTAGGGGTGGTAAGATACGATATGGCGAGGTAGTTTATGGCAACCATACTCCTCAACATCTGTGTTTTTTTGGCAACCATTTGCTGTACCGGAGAAGATTCAGGGAGACATTCACGGGCTAGAGATGATATGATTAGGATTTGCAGTAAATGAAAGGATTGTGTACAGCGAGAGGTGACTTCACAGCGACACAACAATAGACACGGGTATATATGGGCAGCAGAGAAGCTCGTTCATATCAACCCATCTTTTGCGCTTCTACTTCTCTCGGTTCTGGCTTTTTTCATTGCACAACAAATAATGTCCCAAAGTAACTTGGTCAAGCGAGACGGTTCAGAGATGAAGACGAAAATAAGTGTGAAAAGATTGAAGATTCGTGTGCCTCGCTTTGACAACTCGGAACTCATAGCCGGTTACTCCAAGACACTGATCGGGAGGTGTATGAATCCTAAGAAGCAGGACATGAAGGTATTACTCCACATGCTTCCTAGAATCATGAACGTTGAAGATCGAGTAGCCGCAGCGGATCTCGGAATGGGTCGGTTCCAATTTGATTTTGACAGAGAGGAGGACATTACGGAGATCTTGAAGATGGAGCCTTTTCATTTCGATTACTGGATGCTATCATTGGTGCGATGGGAATCCGTCGTGGATAGCAAATACCCGTCTGTCATCAAATTCTGGATTCGGGTAATGGGAATTCCTCTACATTATTGGGCTGACCAGACCTTTCGTAGTATTGGTGAAGCTCTTGGTGAAGTGAAAGGGGTGGATCTCGACATGGGCATAGTGCAAGTGGTATTGGACGTATTCAAGCCTTTATGTTTTGAGACATCGGTTAAGTTTCACTGCGGTGAAGAGACAATCATCACGCTGCGATATGAGAGGCTGTTTAGGTATTGCAGAAGCTGTTTCAGCTTATGCCATGACCAGTCTCAATGTTCTGGACGGGTAGACAGGGCGAAGGCTCTGGAAAATACGCTGGAGGAAGCGAAACCGGGTCTGAATGTTGTTAGCTACAAAGCTGCGGCGGTTCACGACGTGGGGGGGGGGGGGAAGCTGGCTCAACAGCAAGCTGAACTCTCAGGTAAAATACATTATGGGCAGGACAAGGGAAAGGGAAAAGCTTAGGATGTCAGAGATGCGGGGACTGGAAATATAACAGGAAAGGAGTATCGGTACGGTTCATGGAAGGGGGACAGGATGTACAGAGACAGAGATTCAAAATCTATCCCTTCCTCGAACCATTTACCAGCTAAAGAGACAAATAAAAGGTACGCCGTGTCCACTTCGGGGCTGAATGAATTGAGGTGTACAAGTGTGGGAAACAGTTTGTCGGAGCATGAAAGTAAAATGCTTGATGCGTTCCTGGGCAGTAACGCGGGGACGAACCAGAATCCAGGTGAAGGTACAGCGTTGGAAAATTGCGGTAACGCAGGTCAGATCACAGGGAAAGTGGTCCACAGGGGCCTGCATTTTGAGGAAAATACAACGGAGACTCTTGAGACGGAAAGTTATAAAGGTCAGATCTCTGAAAAATCGTTATTATCAGCAAATGTTCCTAGTGTGGTAGAGATGCTAGATGATTTAATTACGGATAATTCGGTTGCAATAGACAAGATAGTGGAACAAGAAAACTTTGCTGATGGAGTTTTGGTTGATTTTAGTGATGATTTCTTTGATTCTGATTTTCTGGGTGAGGATATGGAGATAAGGGAAATTGTAGAAAGGGCTATTTTAGAGGTTGAAATAGTGCGGTCAGAGATATTGGATGATGAATTGATAGTTGAGACGGATGAGGGTACGGTGAATGTGGAGGGATTAAGAGAGGATAAGGAGGGTAATGATGGACTAACCAATTTAAAGCGGAATCATGCTTCTAAATTGAAAAAAACAGGTGATGGGTGTAGGGTTAAAGAAGAGGATCGTGCAGGGTATAATTTCTCCAAGGAAGAAGAGAATTCCAAAGCATCCGGGACGGGTCGGGGACGCGCATCAAGGCGCTGGAAACAACCCAACAAAGGCAAGAAACAAGTCAGAGAACTCAAAATTTGAAGAACAAGAATGAGGCTCAAGGGTGGGAGAGTTAAAGTTTCGGATAATAAGAGGTCGTTAAGTCATTTTCGGGAGTCACAGAAGATGCTTAGACCAGTTTTCAATTTTCGGTTTAATCAACATTTGCTTCGTTTATGTAATCTATTTCTGGGATTTTCCAGAATTAATTTTTTTTCATATGGCTGTATCGTATGAGGTGAAGGGCGGTTATGCTCTTTTCTTTAATAATAAAATTTAGGTTTCCTTAATATTTATAACAAGATCATGTGCGTTTAAAGAGAAAACACAGAGGATAAAATACGGAGCGAACACACAATTGGGGTTCTTGAGGGGCGGCCCTAACCCAATGTGTGGTTCGGAAATAGTTATTATGGTATATTGATGCGGATTCTAAGCTGAAATTTTCAGGGGCTCGGCAGCCATTACACAATAAGCTATCTTCGGGAAATATAGAAAAAACATAAGCCAGAGTTTCTATTTCTTTCAGAAACAAAACAAGAATTTCCCTTTGTACAGAAGTTCCAACCCCACTTCGGGTATGACCAATTGCACACGGTGGAACTGACCGGCGCGTGATAGTAGGATTTTTACTAATCAATTACTCAATTCCCACTCATGTCATTGTAGTATTTGAGATATCGAACCACGGAGGTTAAGATTGAAGCATTAGGAATACATGAATCTTCCTAAGCTAGAGCAAATGTTTTTGGGTTTTTCTGTTTTTAAACTAAAGAAAACAAATGCAAGAAGGAAAACAAAATGCAAGAAGAAAACAAAACACAAAGACACAAGACAAAAGTGTTGGATCATGAACTAAGCTATAAATGAGATGGGTAACAATCAAACAATGAATCATTTGGAAGCATTAATCACTATCTTAGAACATGGAACTCACAAATATGACTAATTCATTTCCATGACACTAATAATTTTGTTAATTATCTAATCAAGAACAAATTTTCATTTGTGATTAAATAATCAACAAGCATTAAGAAACAATTCCAATTAGTTCACTAACACCCTAAACATCAACTTCCATTGGCTAGGATATGCATAGTTCACAAAAGGTTCGGGTCAAGCAATTCATTTAAACTCGGGTCATGAGTGAAATGCCTAAGATCTAGAAACGAATGAACAATCCTAATCTAGTACTAACACCGCTTACTCGAATCTATCCCTAATGCATGGGATGAGACCAAAAATCTAACTAATATAAGGTGTAGTACTAGGTTTCGGTTTATCATGTCAAATCTAGCATTGAGAACCAACCTAAGTGAAAGACTCATCCAAGATCATCCTAAATCATCATCATCTAACCATCAATCAACAATTGACTACTAAACATTCAATGCACATTCATTCTTATGACATGGATCACACAAGTAGATTAGTTCACTTCCATGATACTAATCCATTTACAAATCATCTAGTTATCAAGAACTTCCGTTCGCAACTAAATGATCCATAATCATTAAGCATTAGTCCATACAAGTCAACAATTCACCTTAATCATCAATTTCCATTGGCTAAGAATTGAATTGCATGCTTAGAAGTTTTCTAGACATTTCATCGAACACCTTCCGGGCGAGAAATGTCTTAAGTTCTAGAAATGAGTTGTCAATTCGATTCTAGCATTAAGATCCCTCCTAACATGAGAACAAATGTTTATCTAGTCCTAAGCATCAACAATCAACCATCAAACCATCCAAATCAAGCAAAATCCAACAAAAAGGTCAACTCATAAGAACATGAAGAACACAAGAGAAAAAGACATAGAAATGAAGAACAAGAATCAAATAAACATACTATAATAAAGGTTGAAGAATCCTTCACTAGAGTGGCATGAATGATGAAGATCCATCCAAAATCATCTTAGGAAGAGTTTGGGATAAAACCCAACTCTAGATAAAAGAAAACTTGCATCTAAAAATTAGGTTTTTCACTATTTAAAGAAGTTTGGTTCTTTAACAGGTCCCATCGGTCGGCCACAGCCCGATGCCATGCACCGATGCACTCTCAGATTTCGCAGAACTTCAATCGGTCACTTGCATCGGTGTAGTGCACGCCGATGGACTTCTTGTCGTCGATCTTGTGAGCTTCCCATCGGTCGGCCACAACCCGATGCCACGCATCGATGCTTCCTCAGATTTTCTACATCGGCCATGCAGAGACGTTTTCAGTAAATCTGCGATAACTCCTCAACCAAATGTCCAAATGGCCTGAATCTAACTCTTGTAGACAGATGACTCACTCCTATACAACTCCTATGAAGACCGTTTAGGCTGATTCATAAGGAGGGCCTTCGTACAGCTACATATTTCCGTCGTCTCGGATGGGCTTTGCATTCCTCTTATGCTCCATAACTCCAAGCATCATCAATTGTCTCCAAGACACCTAGAAACACTCCAAATGCATGCAAAGACTCACTAGGACCTAATGCAAACATCTAATACTCTAATAAATACCAAAATGCTATAAAAACTATGCAAGACACATGCATGAGACACAAAACAATAACAAGAATGCATGCTAAAAAGAGGTAAAATATGGGAATATCAGCGCGAGCGGTGGACTTACATTATTTTATGATAATTCTTATCAGGTAAATATAATTTTTCAAATAATCGGATAAACGATATTGAAGCGCTCGTTCAAGGGGAAAATGTTTTCTTATCGGTTATATATGGAGAACCGGTACCAAAATTGCGGGATCAGATGTAGGAACGACTAACTCGGACAAGCTTATCCCGCTCGGATCCGTGGTTCATAATTGGTGATTTAAATGAGATAATCGGCAATAATGAGAAACAAGGAGAAAATTTAAGACATACATCCACTTTCATCTCTTTCAATCTCATGATTCAAAAATGTGGTTTATTGGAATTTCCATGCTTGGGAAATACCATGTCCTGGAGGGGAAAACAAAACAAAAAGACAGTATGGTGCCAGCTAGATCGGGCTTTAGCTACTAGAGATTTGCACGAAATGTTTTCACATTAATATGTCGAATATTTGGCAATGATTGGGTCGGACCATAGACCATTAGTTGCCACAATCGATGATAAAATTCCTCTGAAACGCGGTCAATTTCGGTTTGATAAACGCTGGATTGGGCAAGACGGTCTGATGGATTCAATTGCCAAGGGATGGGAGATTAATCCAGGGGGAACCAGACTATCTTTTGTCCAGAAAATCAGGAACTGCCGGTGGTAGATATCGAAATGGCGGAAGAATAACTTACCCTACGGCAAAGAAAAGATAAATGAGTTACAACAGACATTAGAAGAGGCCCAAAATAATGATAATAGAACCCAAGAAGAATTGATAGAAATTACTGGAAATTAATGGAAGCATATCGGGATGAGGAGTACTTCTGGCAACAGAAAAATCGTACCTTGTGGCTAACGGTGGGAGATAAAAACTCAAAATTTTACCATGCGCAAGTAATGCAAAGGAGGGCAAGGAATCGGATTGTCGGGTTACACAATGCAGCAGGATTGTGGGTCACATCAGAAAAAGAGGTGAAACAAGTGGCGGTAAACTATTTTGACGATTTATGCTCCACTACGTCCCCGACGGACTTTGAGGAGGCTCTGGGCGAAATTAAGCCTATAGTTTCGGAGTTAAACAATGACAAACTCACGGCAATGGCTACCAAAGAGGAAGTACGGTCGGCACTCTTTATGATGCACCCATAAAGATCCCCGGGCCCTGACGGAATGACATCACTCTTTTTCCAACGATCTTGGCACATAGTAAAGGCATATTTAGTAGAGTTGGTTAACGGTTTCTGAGAGACGGGTGTTTTTGACCACCAGCTGAATATGACAAATATTTGTCTAATCCCGAAGACGGAAAGACCAAGCTGGATGACGGACTTAAGACCTATAAGTCTTTGTAATGTAGGATATAAAATTATTTCGAAGGTTTTATGTCAGAGGTTAAAGCGACTACTCCCGCACCTCATTTTGGAGACTCAATCGGCCTTTGTGGCACGAAGATTAATTTTAGATAATATTATGATTGCTCAAGATATGTTCCACGGCCTCCAGACTAACAAGCCATGTAAGAGTAAATTCATGGCGATTAAAACGGATATGAGCAAAGCATACGATCAGGTGGAATGGTCTTTTATTGAACATCTTCTGAGGAAGTTCGGTTTTTCAGAAAATGGACTACATGGATTATGTGGTGCATTACATCAGTAGAATACAAAGTGCTTATCAATGGACAACCCAAAGGTCGGATAATTCCGAAAAGAGGGCTTCGTCAAGGGGACCCGTTGTCACCTTATATTTTCATACTTTGTACGGAGGTCTTAATAGCAAAAATCCGAAAGGCAGAAAGAGAGAAATTACTAACGGGTTAAAAGTTGAGAGAGCGAGCCTATCGGTATCACATCTACTCTTCGCTAATGACATTTTCTTCTTCTGTAAGGCTACCAAACAGGAATGCGAAACTATATTACGTATCCTTCAACAATACGGGTCAGTGTCGGGGCAGCAAATCAATTTTGGTAAATCTTCTTTACAATTCGGTCACACGGTTGATGTGATGGTACAAAATGAGGTTCAACAAACACTAGGAATTGCTAATATCGGCGGCATGAGCTCGTATCTAGGCCTTCCGGAGAGTTTCGTAGGTGCCAAAAGTAAGATCTTTAACTTTGTAACAGAGAGGCAGCAAAATCGAATTAACGGATGGACATCAAAGTTTCTATCAAAAGGGGGGAAATGAGGTTTTAATCAAATTTGTGGTATCAGCAATGCCAACCTTCGTTATGTCGTGTTTTAGGTTACCCAAGTCCATAACCGCAAAATTAACTAGTGCGGCGGCACGGTTCTGGTGGAACTCAAACGGAGATTCAAAAGGAATGCATTGGATAGCATGGAAGAAACTATGCCGAAGTAAATCGGAGGGAGGTTTGGGTTTTCGGGTGGTCGAGGACTTTAACACAACACTATTGGCCAAACAATTATGGAGGTTAATGAATAAACCGGATTATTTGTTTGCGCGAGTTTTCAAGGGTCGATACTTTCGAAACAAAGATCCTTTAGAACCCATTCGATCATATTCTCCATCATATGGATGGAGGAGTATGATCTCAGCTAGATCTCTGGTCAACAAAGGGCTAATTAAAAGAGTTGGATCAGACTGTTCTATTTCAGTATGGAACGACCCGTGGATACCATCTTCTCAGCCGAGGTCAGCAACATGTAAAGGGTACAATTATTACCCGAATTTAAAGGTTAATCACCTGATTGACCCAGTAACTCAGACGTGGAACACATCGTTATTGAACGCGATTATTGATCTGGCAGACGTCACAATTATTCAAGGTCTGCATATAAGTAGCTCATACAAACCAGACACCAATGGATGGCATTACACAACATCGGGAAGGTATACGGTGAAGTCGGGTTATCAAATTAAACAAACGGAACCAAATATCGGTACCACAAACTCTTTTGGTCCGGATGTGACGAAATTACAAGCACACACCTGGAAGTTGAAATGCTCACCGAAATTAAGACACTTTATTTGGCAAGCTATATCGGGGTGTCTCGCGGTCTCATTTAATTTTTGAAGTAGAGGAATTAACTGTGATACGCGGTGTGCAAGGTGTGGATCGGAAAATGAAACCATCAATCATGTCCTTTTCGAATGTCCTCCGGCATTACAAACATGGGAACTTTCAAAGATTCCAACACCTGCGGGTGTTTTCCCAATGTCATCGGTCTTTGCTAATTTTGATCATCTTTTTTGGCGGCTTACTCCAAATAATTCGGATAATAGTTTTCCATGGATTGTGTGGTACATTTGGAAAGGGAAAAATGACAAGGTTTTTTTGAATGTGGACAGATGTCCACAAGGCATACTACAGCAGGCATAAACTGAGCCCATGTCCTGGGAAGCGGCACAGAACAGTGACCCATATATGATAATTGAAAATTTTACCCCTTCTCTGGTAATTCCGATATATGACGATTGGTGATGTAATGTTGATGGATCTTGGAAGGAGACCGATAGTTTTTCCGGAATAGGCTGGTATTGTTATCAAGAAGGAGTCGAAGGAACTATAATGGGAGCGAGAAATCTGCGAAGAAGCATATCCCCCCTACACGCAGAATTGGAAGCACTCATCTGGGCCATGCATTGTTTGCTAGCAAACCAGAAGACAGAAATAGCTTTTGCAACAGACTGCTCCGAGTTGGTGAAGATGGTGTCTACACCCGAGGATTGGCCGGCTTTTGCATTACACCTGGAGGAATTCGTGAAGAGTAAGGATGCGTTTTCTTTCTTCTCAATCTCACTTATTCCACGCGCGAACAACACAATGGCAGACAATCTAGCAAAAAGTGCTCGCGTCTACCCAGTGGATATTGACTATGTAAACTCAGTACCACCGATTTGGATTTCCGAATCGCTCTAGGTACCTAGGCTGTTGAAAAAAAAAAGAAAAAAAGAAAACTTAAATTCTTAAATCCTAATCACCGTAACTTTTTCTCCTCCGATTTCTTTCACGGTTTCACGACGACACCATCAATTTCTTCTTCTCTCTTTATCGCCAGTCTTCTTTTGTTTATTCTTCCTGGTATGTCGATTTTCAATCTCTTACTTTTTATTTTTCTCCATAAATGTTAGTTTTTTATATGATCGAGTGTTGGTTTTGTTTGATTGAAGTTATGGGTTCATACAATCAATTAAATTCTGGGTTTTTGTCTTATTAGATTAGAATACTGGAATTCAATTGTTATTTAGAGTTTGGGTTATTATTATGGTAATCCAAATTACTTTGTTTGATCAATCTATTGTTGCTCACTTGTTCTTCTACTATATACGGAGAGTTTGTTTTAAAAGTTAAAAAAAAAATGAATTGTTTTAGGTAATTGTGTAGTATCATGAATATGATTTTTTTAAAAATTCAAAAAAATATTATAAAACAGTCTATCGACTCTGCTAGTCTACTATTTTTCTTTGTTCATGACTTCCAAGATAGTTAGTTTGTAAATTTTAACTTTCTCTTTTTTAGTATAAAATTTTAACATTAAACCAAAAAAAAAAATTGTCTAGAAAGTTTAATATTACCATTTTTAAGATTAAACCAAAAAAAGAAACGTTCTAGTAATACATATTAGTTATATATTTCCATTACTAGAAAGTTTTATTTTCTGATTAAAATGATAAATTATTTTCAAAAATAGTCGATGCAAAACCATATACGAACTCGATCCAAATCATAACAATCGTCTACGAGAGACTCTCCCGTGGAACCAAACCAATCAAAAGTCAAAATCCTCAGAGAGGCTTGGCTTTGTTTTTCAAAAGCATCTCCCTGAGCTCCGCTGGATCAATTTCATCCATACGATTAGAGGGTCTGTAGTATCCCGTGACTGGATCTGGGGCCCACGCAGACTCTGCTTCTTGATTTGCACTTTGTTCGATCTTCCCCACCGTAACTCTGCTGGAACCTCCCTTACTGAAACCTGGTGCTGTCGCATCGTAACTCCTCCTATAATCCAACAACAATACGACATAAATATAGTATTATGTTTTCAAGGTAACATTTCCAAACTTAAGTGTTACAAAAAACATTTTAAACTTTGCCAAACAGCAAATACTGAATAATATAAAGAAAATAGCTGATAATATCATGCATAGTTTATCGTTACGCTTCGGATCTGAATTCGATAAATAAACTCAAATTATTAGATCTAAGTGATCACGTGTATGATAAGATCAATCTTTAGCCGTATACTCAAAACAATAATCATATTTAATTAGAAATGTACAATTTTTTTCAATCACATAAGCTATTTTATTATTTTCAATAGGAATATAAAGAAAAATGCATGATCTAAGCAAATAAAAGAGTGCGTATATCGCATATATATAGTAACTTGAAAAAGAAAAAGAAAAACGGATCATTTCAGACAAAAGCACCTTAACACAATGGAACCAGAAAGATTGCCGTATGCGGCGGAGCAAAGAGATTTGACGGCGCCGGAGAGTGTACGAGTAGCCATTTTTATTATTTAGATATCGGATATTTCTGATATGTAATATAAATAAACCGATCGAGCTTAACTTTTAGCTACCGCAAAAAGATGGTATTATTCTTCCAAGGTAAGTAACCCTTTAGAAGAAAACAATCCTTTTGCAGTAACCGCCGGTAATATGCCGCCGTCAGATTCTCCGGTGATGGTTTTTGGGAGTCTCTAGGGTTTTGGGTTTATATACACCACGGAAAGATGAAATGTTTTTGGGCTCATGGGCCTTGTTGTGGGCCCATGGTTTTCCAGTGGGGTCCACATATTCTCATAATTGTTGCCAAAGTAAACAGAGCTTAGGTGGGTAAAATGTAACTTATTATAGGAATGAGTAATTCAGTTTAAGGTTTGGTTTTATTTCGGTTGTTTGTTTTTTATTATTATTTTGTTAATATTAGAAAAATTATAACTATAGAAAATTGTTTGTAGTCTGGTCTCATTTGATAAATCACATTGTTTGGGTTTGTATTCGGGAAAATTGTCAACAAAATCATGAAATTTTAAATTTTAGGGAGAGTTATTGGTTCTTCCATTTTAATGGATTTGGAAATCCAAACAAAATCAAGTGTTATTGGTTCTATAATTTTGAAATCCATATTCAAATCTTGTGTTATTGGTTCTATGATTTTAAAATCCATGTTAAAATCAAGTGTTATTCAATAGTAAGGATTTTCATAAGAATTTGATTTTAATTTGGATTTCAATGGATTTACAAGTGTTTTTAACAAGTGTTTTTAAGAGTAAAATACAAAGGAGCAAATATCGAGTGAAACCTTGTTATTTGGTTGGATTTGGATTTACAAGTGTTTTTTTTTCCAAGATGAAACTACTATGTATAATTAAAAATAGAAAAATACATATCAATTAATGTGTAGAAGAAGAGACAAGAAATAACTACACGTAACATTAAGCTACTACATGTTACAAGGCTAGTTTCTAAGTGGATACATAATATATACTACATGCTGGACATGAGGTTAGCTAGTTTCTAAGTGGATGTTCAAAACACTGCCCGTGAGAACTCTCAGGTTTCATGTAATCAGTGTCTGCTAATGTACAAACAAAGATTGTGATTGTTCTGCACGATCGCTAAACTTAAAATAGATTTTTGAAATGGGAAAAAGATAGATAGAAAAAGCCAATTTCATTATAAAAATCCATAGTCTAATCGAACACATAAAATAATCAATCCAATAATAGATAATAATAAATTCATCACCCAATGACGTTACGCTCAATTCAACCATAATGCTCATCAATGGACATGCTAAGCAACAAATATGTGGATATATTCTATACTTTATGAGAATACTAGATGATTATTGAAAGAAAAAGAACGAAATTTTTTTTGGTTTGTTTTTTTTATTTTCTTATAATACTAAAAAAATTTGTAAATCTATTTGGTTGATTTGCAATAATCCATTTATTTGATTTTGAAATCCAATTATTTAACATTGAAATCCACTTCTCTAATTTTAAAATCAATGGATTCATTAAGATTTCTAAATCTGAGAAATCCATTAAAATGCAAGAACCAATAACCCCCACTTAGTCATTCAAAACACGAACTGTCGTGTATACAATTTAAATCATCAAAATCTGTTGACATTAAATTTAAATCTCAAACTTCCGTTGATTGAACTAAATTAGACACGACTTAAATAAACAGAGTAAAAAAGTCGTTGTAAATCACTGTTGTTATGAATTAAATATATGGATGCCCATTATAAGGCCCATATTCTAGGGGGTTTAGAATATTATCTGTCTCCTTATTTCTCTTTATTCAGCTTGCTCCCCAAGTCTATGTAAACATATATATATATACCTATTCATGAAATAATACAATAACAATTTCCTCTCTCTCTTCTCTCTCTTTTATTCACAACACGTTATCAACACGATAGTCTCTCGATCTGTTCTTACACCAAAAAGTTGAGATTTAATTTATGGTTATATTTATGTTTATGTGTATGTATTATTCCGAGATGATAATATATGCCTTCCTCGAACTGATCGTTATGGTAGGTTATGCCTCCTCAGATCATTATTATAGCGAGGATGGTTATAAATCTAATCCTACTTCAAATCATGTTTATTATCGACTCATGATTTGTAATATGGATTCACGATAATTATCTAGAATAATTATCGATGTGTGATTTAATTTCTGTCTATGTTTATTCCGGGATTATAAAGCGATGCCTTTTTCCAATTCGATCGTCATGGTAGGCTATGCCTCCACAATCATGATCATATGGTAGACTATGTCTCCTCAGATCAAATGATGGTTATCAATGCTTATCTAGAATAATGATTATTGATTGTTTGATTTATATATTATATATTGATTAGGAGTTATTAGATACCCAAGATTTTGTTATATAAAACAAAACGATTTTAATTGGTAATTTGAATCAATTAGGGTTTTTGTTGCTTCATTACCCATCGATCGAATTTATTATAATAAACAATGAATCATGTTAAGAGAAGCATTGGTTTTATTATATCGTTGATTTCTCTTGTGATTAAACCATATTATTTTATCATAGGAATCTTATTATTTAATTGCCTTTTATCGAACTAGCGTCATGCTTAATAATTGATCATTATAATTCATCACTTAGATTCTAAAGTTTTCTTATAATTCATGAGATGCATAGATGACGATTGTTAAAAAAAGAGTATGTTTTGCTTTGATCCGAATTTCTATATGAATTTTGCATCTTAATTGATTGATTGAAAATCTAGTTTAATAAAAAGATACGAACAAAATAAGATAGGATGATTGTTCTTTGTTCTTCTATGAAATTTGATCAATTTTCTTAATATTTCAGTAAACCATGTCGAATCTTACAAGCCTTGAATTTGGGGCTCTTGATATCACTGGAGACAACTATTTGGCATGGGCATTAGATGCTGAGTTTCATCTAAATGCAAAGGGGCTTGGTGATACAATCACCGAAGGAAATAAAGCCGAAAATCAGAATAAAGGTAAGGCTATGATATTTCTTCGTCTTCAACTCAACGAGGGCCTTAAAAACGAGTACATGACCGTGAAAGATCCAGAAGTTCTTTGGAACAATCTGAAGGAAATGTATGATCACCAGAAAACTGTGATCTTACCTAAAGCTCGTTACAATTGGGATTCATCTGAGACTCCAAGACTTTAAGTCTGTGAGTGAATACAACTCAGCCATGTTCCAGATTACATCCAAATTGGAACTATGTGGGGAGAAACTCATGGATGCTGAAATGCTAGAGAAGACATTCTCTACGTTTCACACAAATAATGCTGTCTTACAGACACAATACCGTGAAAAGGGATTCCAGAAGTATTCCCAGCTTATATCTTGTATCCTCGTGGCTGAGCAGAATAACGAGCTCTTATGAAAAATCATGGTTTACGTCCAACTGGCTCAACTCCATTCCCTGAAGCGAATATGACATCCTATGATAGGAAAGAACAAAACTACGCCAATAATAATGGCCGAGGAAGTGGCTATAGACGTGGTCGTGGTCGTGGACGTGGTCGTGGACACGAATTTGGTCGAGGTCGAGGTCGAGGTCGAGTTTCTTTCAAGAAACCTTATTCTCACCAGAAGTGGAAAAAGAAAGATGGTAACAAGCAAGAGAAAGAAACATATGAGAATAAATGTCACCGATGTGGAGCAAAAGACCATTGGGGTCGTATATGTCGTACACCAAAGCATTTTGTTGATCTCTATCAACAATCATTGAAGCAAAATGGAAAGAAGGTGGAAACAAATTTGGTGTACGAAGATGGCGAAGATGATTTTGATTATGGTGATACGACACACCTGGAAGTTACTGATTCCCTTGCCCATGCTGAGAAGAAGTGATTTATAGATTCATTATTGTTTTAGTTATGATTTTTATTTTCATTCAAAAAATTTTGTTGCTTGGTTTTTGATTTTTATTCTATGAATTTGTTGCATGGTTGAATTTGATTTGATTTATTTTATTATGATTATGATTCATCTTATTTTATTTATTTGAAGAACAAAGAATGGTGAAGATTTATGTTTGGCAGACAGTGCGACACACCATTCTGAAAGATAAGAGATATTTTTCTCATTTGATAATGAAAGAGGCTAGTGTGAGCACTGTATCAGGTAGTGCAAAGATAATTGAAGATATATGTTATTACCTATGGAAACGCAATTTGAAATCAATGATGCGTTATACTCTCCCAAGTCTAAGAGAAATCTTTTGAGTTTTAAAGATATCCGCAGAAGTGGATATCATATTGAGAGTATGAGAGAGGGAAGTGATAAATATCTTCATATCACTAGTATTTTCCAAGGCTCTAAAAATATTGTGGAAAGACTACCCGCACTCTCCACAGGAATGTACTATACTAAGATTAGTACAATTGAGGCAAATGCCACAGTAAACCAAAAGTCTACTGAAAACTTAAGCATTTGGAACGACCGGTTAGGCCATTCCGGTTCGATAATGATGCGAAAGATAATAATGAATTCATGTGGACATTAATTAAAGAACCATGAGATTCGTCCTAACGACTTCTCATGTGCTGCATGTTCTTTAGGCAAGCTTATCATACGGCCTTCACCAGCAAAGATAAATTCTGAATCGATTAGTTTTCTGGAAAGGATACAAGGAGATATTTGTGGGCCGATTCACCCACTGTGTGGAACTTTTAGATATTTTATGGTTCTAATTGACGCATCGACTAGATGGTCACATGTATCCTTATTATCGACCCGCAACTTGGCGTTTGCGAGGCTACTTGCTCAATTGATTAGATTACGAGCACATTTCCCAAATTTTCCCTTAAAGGCAATTCGCCTTGATATTGCTGGTGAATTCACGTCTCAGGCTTTTAATGATTATTGCATGTCCATTGGGATAAGTGTTGAACATCCGGTAGCACATGTTCATACACAAAATGGTTTAGCTGAATCGCTAATTAAGCGTTTGCAGTTGATTGCTAGACCATTAGTTATGAAATCAAAACTCCCAATCTCTGCTTGGGGACATGCTATATTACATGCTGCAAAATTAATTCGATTCAGGCCAATTAGTAATCATAAGTTCTCCCCATCACAATTGATTTTGGTTCATGAACCAAATATTTTCCATCTGAAAGTTTTTGGAAGTGCTGTGTATGTTCCAGTTGCTCCACCACAGCAATATAAGATGGGAACTCAAAGGAGGTTGGGAATATATGTTGGATTCGATTCTCCATCGATAATTAAGTTTCTAGAGCCATCCACGGGGGATTTATTTAAGGCTCGATTTGCAAATTGTCATTTTAATGAATCAGTCTTTCCAATATTAGGGGGAGAAAATAATAAGCTGGAAAAGGAAATTCGCTGGAATAAATTATCATTGTCTTATCTTGATCCTTAGACTAAAGAATGTGATTTAGAAGTCCAAAAGATAATTCATTTACAGAGCTTAGCAAATGAGTTGCCAGACGCATTCTCTGACCCAAATAAGGCGACAAAGTCACACATACCAGCTGAAAATGCTCCGATTAGAATTGATGTCCAAGAAGGACAAAATCAAGCTGCTAGAGAGTCTAAGGCACGCTTAAAGCGTGGTAGACCTATTGGTTCCAAAGATAAGAATCCTCGGAAAAGAAAAGGAGCAGAAATTGGCAATGGTGATACCGAGGATGCTAATAATATTGATGAATCTCTGGAAGAGACCATAGACATGAAAAACAAAGAAAGTCAGGTACCTGAGAATGAAGAGATCTCAATTAGTTGTGTCATGTCTGGAATGAAATGGAACCGAAAGCAAATCGACGTCGATGAAAATTTTGCATGCAATGTAGTGCTTGATGTTATAAATGAAAATGAGGATCATGAACCAACGTCTATTGCAGAGTGTACACAAAGAAATGATTGGCCAAAATGGAATGAGGCAATAGACGCAAAATTAAAGTCTCTTTCAAAGAGAGAAGTTTTTGGACCAATAGTCCGTACACCTAAAGGTGTTAAACCACTGGGACATAAATGGGTCTTTGTGCGAAAGAAGAATGAAATGGTGATATCGTGAGATACAAGGCACGTTTAGTTGCACAAGGGTTCTCACAAAGACCTGGAATTGATTATGAAGAGACATACTCTCATGTGGTGGATGCAACAACGTTCATGTTCCTTATCAGTTTGGCAATAAAAGAAGGACTTGATTATTACGTTTGATGGATGTAGTCACAGCCTACTTATATGGGCCTCTGGATAATGATATTTATATGAAAGTTCCAGAACGATTTAAACTGCCAGAAGCAGCAAATCCTAGTTCTCGAGAACAATACAACATAAAGTTAAATCGATCTCTTTATGGATTGAAACAATCAGGGCGTATGTGGTATAATCGCCTCAGTGAATATTTGTTAAGAGAAGAGTACAAGAATGACCCTATCAGTCCATGCATCTTTATAAAGAGATTTGAGCAAGGATTTGTTATAATTGCACTGTATGTTGATGATTTAAATATCATTGGAACTCATGTAGAGATTTTCCATACAGTAGAGTATTAGAAGAAATAATTTGAAATGAAAGATCTCGATAAAACGAAATTTTGCTTGGGATTAAAAATTGAGCATCTAAAGGATGGAATCCTAGTGCATCAAACGACATACACAGAAGATGTGCTTAAAAGGTTTTATATGGATGATGCACATCCCTTGAGTAGCCCTATGATTGTAAGATCACTTGATGTGTTAAAGGATCCCTTTCGTCCTCGAGAAGACGATGAAGAAGTACTTGGTCCTGAAGTACCATACTTAAGTGCAATAGGGGCATTGATGTACCTTGCTAGTCATACAAGATCTGACATATCATTTGCAGTAAATTTATTAGCAAGGTTTAGCTCATGTCCAACTCGAAGGCATTGGAATGGGATTAAACATATATTTCGTTACCTCAAAGGAACGAAAGACATGGGTTTATTCTTTTCTAACCTATTCAAAGAAGACTTGATTGGTTTTGCAGATGCTTGATATTTATCTGATCCACATAGTGCTCGATCTCAGACAGGATATGTATTCACATGTGGTGGTACCGCTATTTTCTGGCATTCTGTGAAGCAAACCATCACAGCTACTTCTTCTAACCATGCTGAGATTTTACCTATTCACGAAGCTAGTCGAGAGTGTGTATGGTTAAGATCTGTCCTTCAACATATATGAAAAGATTGTGGTATATCTGAAGGGAAAGAAGCTCCAACAATTATGTATGAAGACAATGCTGCTTGCATCGCTCAACTTAAGGAAGGATACATCAAAGGTGATAGAACAAAGCACATTCTAACAAAATTCTTCTTCACACATGACTTGCAGGAGAATGGCGATGTTCGTGTCCTACAGATTCGTTTAAGCGATAATTTGGCGGACTTATTTACCAAGGTGCTTCCAATTGCTACTTTCAGGAAGTTGGCTCATCTTATTGGATTACGCCGTCTGAAAGATCTAGACGGATGTACACATGAGGGGGAGTAAATGCGCGCTGCACTCTTTTTCCCTTAACTATGGTTTTTCCCATTGTGTTTTCCTAGTAAGGTTTTTAATGAGGCAGCATCTTACGCGTTTTACTACTATTACATTATAATGGACATCCAAGGGGGAGTGTTATGAATTAAATATATGGATGCCCATTACAAGGCCCATATTCTATGAGGTTTAGAATATTATATGTTTCCTTATTTCTCCTTATTCAGCTTGCTTCCCAAGTCTATGTAAACATATATATACCTCTCTTTATTCATGGAATAATACAATAATAATTTTCTCTCTCTCTTCTTTCTCTTTTATTCACAACAACTGTTAAATAAAATGACGTTGTTTTCTCTTTTTTTTTAAAACTCCAAATTAGGGGTGGACAAAAAAACCGAACAGAATCAACCGAGCTTAAACCGATCCAAACCAAACCATATTATATATATAACCCAATCAGTTGAAATTTTTCTCAACCCGAACGGTTCGGTTTAATTCGGTTTAAAACCAAATCGAACCGATAAACCAATGTGTTTTTTTTGTTAATTAGTTAATTAATAATATTAAAAATAGAAACACATATGGTGGGATCTCCGGTTCTTCACCTAAAACCTTTAGACTAAAGGTATTAAACCTACGTTTTCCTTTTTTGTTTTCAATTTCCATTTTTTTCTTTTATGTTTTCAACATAATTAATATATATTCTCTAACCCTATTAGCTAAGTATTCGATTAAAAAACGAGAAACCTAAAAATGTTGCAAACCCTTATACTTAAGCGCCATAAAATTTTATTTTGGTTTTAAACTTATAGGGGATAGTTTTTTTTATGGTTTCGTTTTGTTTACGTTTCGTTAGGATTCTTGTTTTTATAAGTTAATTTTTTAAAAACCGAACTAAAACCAAACCAAATTACAACCGAACTAAACCCAAACCAAACACAAACCGAACCAAACTTATTTCGGTTGAGTTCGGCTAGAGTTTTACTCAACCGGAATCAACCGAACCGAACCGAACTCGAAATTAAACCGAAATGTCCATCCCTACCCCCAAATAACAAAAATCTCCGATGTCTTTGCTTGGGGTTCTAAGAAGAAATATGAGACAACGTCGTTTTATTTAACCGTGATTTACAACGGTTTGTTAATTCCGTTTATATATTCTGTTTATCAACTTAATGTCGTGTTTAATTTGATATAATCAACAGAACTTTAAGATTTAAATTTAATTTATCCACGTGATAATTAATGTTTTGAATGACCAAAATTTAAAAATTCATGATTTTTTTAACAATTTTTTTTTTGTATTCGGTTTAATTTTAGTTTAAAAAAAAAAAAAAAAACAATGTCTTGCACTAAACTATACTTGCGGTAAAAATTTAATAAAGATGGGCGATTAAACAAGTAATTTCGATGCAAAAAAATCTAAAGAGGTCAGTGAGATGTGAAAGAGGTCAGTGAGATGTGATGATGATTTATACTGTAAAGTGTCTCTTACAACACAAACAGGTGTCAATGTCATCCTACAAAACGATGAGCTATTCATTACCCTGACGCATACAATATCTAGAGTATCCAAAAATCTTGGATCGCACTAATCTGGTTTTGCATGTGATTACTAGTAAAAGAACTATATTATTTGTATGAAAGTGTTTAGGATTTATGTTGTTGGAGGTGGGTCTAGCACCCCTATTTAGTTAGGTTCATATTATCAAGAGCCTATCTCGATTCAGTTAATATAGGATCGGCTTTTGACCAGGGACCACCGACCTGGAGTCCCGCGCTCAGCTTCATCTGGGAATCCCGAGCTCCTAGGAGAAGCACCCCGGGTCCGCGCTGACACTTCGCCAAGATTGAGATGTTGAAAGAGAAGAAGGCACGTGGGGGTTGGTCGAACAGTGTACTATCCGAATAGAGGTATGGTCTGACCTCGACGTCCTACCAACCCTACAGAGTAAGCAAGGGAGGAAAGGACACGTGGAAGGGAGTTGGCCGAACAGTGTGCTATCTTACAACAACATGGCGCCGAGCTCATCATTGCCTCTCGCCTCGAGAACCGGGACACGCCTCCTAGAGCACTTTACCCGTGAAGCAAGCTGAGGGTGACGCGTGGCCCCGGAATCCGCGGACACGGGAAGCTGCCCTCACTATATATACCCATCGTTGTGCATCAAGCAAGGGACTCCTGGACTTTTGGAGAAAAACCTGATTACTCTCTACAAAAATAGGACCGATCTCTCTCTCTTTTTCTCTCTCCCTTGTAACAAGACACCGCGGTTTAGAACACCGAACTGGTCTCCTGTCGGAAGCAGTTCGTAAGTCTAAATTGTCCGTCTCTTTTCACCATTAATACGAAGAATACGGTCCCCGACCTGTTCATCATTATACCCGAACTGCCCTGAATTGTGGTTGACTCGCTCTAATTAACGAAAATCTCACCTCCCACTCCGTAATCGACCCTTAAACAACATTAGCGATCCCCGGGATCAACAATTGGCGCTAGAAGGAGGGGGGAGACTTTTCTATACGCAAGGAGCAGCTCAACCACGACATCAGCCGCAGCAGCAATGGCAATTCCACCCCCGAGAGTGTTGTCGGAGCAGGAGAACCGGGCCCAGGCAACGGCCCCGGCCCAGACAACGGCCTCGCCGTTGACTCAAGCAGCAACAGCGGCCGCCGCAACGTCAGCCCAGGCGGCAACCGACCAATCGATTCCCCGAGAGCAGCCCTTCAGAGCTCCGCCTCCGGCTCCGGGGCCCATCCCGTTTGGCGGCTCCGCCACCCTCAACGCGCCCCGAACGCCGGAGGATCAGTCCACTCTGTCTGCCATAATGCAGACCATGCTCGCCAGAATGGACGAGCTTACGCGTGCTACCGATCAACGGTTTGCCGCACTAGCAGCCTCCTGCGACCGGTCGGACAACATCTGATCCCCCGACGTCCACCTCAGAGAACCCGCTCTTCGGGGAGAAACCCCGCGCGCCCGAAGAAACCGGCCCAGCGACTCTCCGTCAGGATCCGAAGGCCTGGGCGGACGTTTCGCCCCGGCAGTAGGAAGCTCCCCGGATGACGAAGCTCACCTTCAGCGATCTATCTCGGAGCGCGTCAGAGACGCCGAGTTCGAGGCCATGAAGGAAACTATCCGCGCGATGACCTCCAAAATCCATCAGGCTACCAGCGCGGCTCCAGAAATAGATCGCGTCCTCAGAGAGACGCAAAACACGCCGTTCACCCGCCGGATCGCCTCCATCCCGCTCCAGCACCTCGGGAAGCTCAAACTCCAGCCCTACGCGGGAAACACCGACCCGGCCCAGTATTTAACAGCGTTCACCATCGCCATGGGCCGCGCCCACTTCTCCCCGGACGAGCGCGTAGCCGCCCACTGCCAGCTCTTCGTAGAGAATCTCACCGGCCCGGCCCTCACATGGTTCTCTCGGCTGAAGACGCACTCCATAGACAGCTTCAGAGATCTCTCGACTACCTTCCTTGAGCACTACTCCATCTACATCAGACAGTCCGCTTCTAGCGCAGATCTCTGGGCGATGAACCAAGGAGCGAATGAGTCGCTCAGGTCCTTCATAGAGCACTTCAAGGCCACGGCCTCACAAAGCAACGTCACAGACGAGTCAGCACTCCCCGCTCTAAGAAAGGCCCTGCGGGCCGATTCGGCCTTCAAGGACGACATGAAGCTCAACAAACCGCGCTCGCTGGAAGACGCCTTACACAACGCCGGACTCTTCGTCGAGCTCGAGGAGGAAAAGGCGGCTGAGTCAAAGAGCAGCGCCTCGCACAAGGCCCCGGTCCCGAAGGAGCGAGCCCAAGAAAGGTATCCAGAGCCCCGTCAACACTACGATGATGAGTACCAACGCAGCAAAGGAAAGCAGGCCGCCGTGTTCCTCGTCAATGAATCGCCCGCCGTCCTCCGTCTGCGCGACCCCGCTCTTCTCAACCCCGCGCGAAAGTTGCCCTGGAACAAGTATGTGCGGGATCCCCACCAGCAGGATCGGCGTCCCGACGAGCCAAACGACAGGGAGCCCCGACCAGATGAGCAGTATGACAGGTCGGCCTTCTGCGACTTTCACCAGAGAAAGGGGCATCCGACCTCGCAGTGCCGCGCACTCCAGGAAGTCCTGCTGAACCAATTCCAAAGGGGGGAAATCCACGTCCCAGAACGGCTGCGTCCGCATGCCCGGGACATCGACCGATTACAACCCCGCGACAATCGAGGCCGCGAAAACAGCCGGGCTAGGCCTGATAACCGCGCTCAAAACAATGATCGTCGCCGGAGATCCCCTCGCGACACCAGGAAAGGGGCAGGTCGCCTCCCCCGGCGCGGACTTTGATTGGGATGATCATGGGAGGCCTCCTCTCGTGCAATGATTCAGTGCGGTCCATCAAGCGTCATGAAAGGAAGACTGACGCCTCCCTGAAGTGGCATTTCGGGCCGGAGATTGACGCGCAGGACACGAGCAAAAGGGGGATATGTTTCACCGAGGCCGACGCGGCCGGGGTCCACCAGCCCCACAATGACCCCCTGGTCGTACAATTCCGGGTAGCCGACTGCGACGTCAATCGAGTCCTCGTCGATACGGGCAGCTCGGTCGATCTCGTCTTCAAAGACACCCTCACTAGGATGAACCTGAACGGAGCCGCAATCAAACCGCACTCCATCCCGCTAACCGGCTTTGCCGGGGATACCGTCAACGGTATTGGCACCATCGAGTTACCGGTCTACGTAGGCCGGGTCACCAAAATCGTCAAGTTCGTGGTCTTCGATACCACCCCGATCTACAACATCATTCTCGGGACCCCCTGGCTACACTCAATGAAGGCAGTCACTTCGACGTGCCATCAGTGCCTCAAGTTCCCCAACCAGGTCGGCACGTATACTCTTAGGAGTAACCAGAGGGTCTCTCGCGCCTGCTTCGCCATTGAACATAAGCTGCGTCACGCCACGCCAGCGTGCTTAACCATCAACGCGCATCAGCCCGGCGAGCCCAACGCCAAGGATCTCCCAGGTCGGGACCTCGTCGCCCAGATCAACATCGATCCACGCGACCCCGCCCGTTGCGTTGGCATCGGAACCGACCTCAAAGAGAGCATTAAGCGAGAGCTGGTCGAGTTCCTGGGGCATAACGTCTCCACCTTCGCCTGGTCAACCGGCGACATGCCCGGCATAGACCCGGCAACGTGTAGCCATGAGCTCAACGTGGACCCGACCTTCAGGCCAATCAAGCAGAAGCGGTGAAAGCTGGACCCCGAGCGAGCACAGGCAGTCAATGACGATGTGGAAAGGCTGACCGCGGCCGGGTCGATCACCGAAGTCAAGTACCCGGACTGGCTAGCCAACCCGGTGGTAGTCAAGAAGAAGAGTGGGAAATGGAGGGTCTGCGTAGATTTCTCCGACCTCAACAAGGCGTGCCCAAAAGATAGCTTTCCCCTCCCCCGAACCGACCAAGTCGTCGAAGCCACCGCCGGGAACGAACTGCTCTCTTTCATGGATGCCTTCTCAGGGTACAACCAGATCCCCATGCACCCCGACCACCAGGAGAAAACGGCGTTCATCACGGACCGCGGGATCTACTGCTACAAGGTGATGCCCTTCAGACTCAAAAATGCCGGGGCCACCTACCAGCGGCTCGTCAACCAGATGTTCGCCGATCAAATCGGCCGCACTATGGAGGTCTACATAGATGACATGCTGGTAAAATCCCTGGTAGCAACCGACCACGTCGCTCATCTCCGATCTTGCTTCCGAACGTTGAACCAATACAACATAAAGCTGGATCCAGCCAAGTGTTCTTTCGGCGTCACGTCGGGTGAGTTCCTCGGGTACATCATCACCCAGCGCGGGATCGAAGCTGACCCCAAACAGATCCGGGCCATCACCGACCTGAAATCACCAACGAGCACGCGTCAGGTACAGCGACTCACCGGGAGAATCGCCGCGCTTAACCGGTTTATTTCCCGCTCAACCGACAGATGTCTACCGTTCTATCAGTTGCTCCGAGCTAAAAAACGGTTCGAGTGGGATGACAAGTGCGAGAAAGCCCTCCAGCAGCTGAAGGAGTACATATCCACTCCTCCCGTCCTGTCTAAGCCGGAAGAAGGCGAGACCCTCTACCTTTATATCGCTGTGTCCACGTCGGCTGTCAGCGGGGTGCTAGTGCGGGAAGACCGGGGTGACCAAAGGCCCATCTCTTACATCAGCAAATCTCTAGACGACGCGGAAAGCAGGTACCCGACTTTGGAGAAGCTCGCCCTGGCGGTGGTCGTCGCGGCCAGAAAACTCCGGCATTAATTCCAATCCCACACGATCGCCGTCCCCAGCACCTACCCCCTCAGAACCATCCTCCACAGCCCGGGCCGATCTGGCCGAATAATGAAGTGGGCAGTTGAGCTGAGCGAGTACGAAATCGACTACCGAGGACGGACCGCGGTCAAATCTCAAGTCCTGGCCGATTTCGTAGTCGAGTTGGTCCCCGAGCTAGCAATCAACGAAGTCCCCGAGGCATGGAGCCTGTATGTTGACGGGTCGGCATCCAAACATGGCTCCGGCATTGGCATACGCCTCGAGTCCCCGACCAAGGAGATCCTCGAACAATTTTTCCGCCTGGCCTTCCCAGCGTCAAACAACGAAGCCGAGTATGAAGCTCTGATCGCCGGCCTCCGCCTTGCAAAGGGGGTCGGCGCGAAGAAAATTCGAGCCTACTGCGACTCCCAGCTCGTCGCTAATCAATTCAGCGGGGAGTACGAGGCCAAGAATGATCGCATGGATGCCTACCTCAAGGTGACCCAAGGCTTGGCCGAGGATTTCTCCGAATTCACCCTGACAAAAATCCCCCGAGGTGATAATACATCCGCCGACGCCCTCGCAGCACTGGCCTCCACTTCGGCCCCAACTCACCGCCGGATCATCCCGGTCGAAAGTATTGATTTCCCTAGCATCGAACTGCCAAAAGGGGCCTACCTGATTGGCCCCCAGATCGCAGACCCCGACGAGGACGTCCCACCTCCAGAAGATCTACCGCCACCTCCAGCCGAGCCCGAATTACCAGACTGGCGAGTCGACATACTGCTGTACATAGCAGACGGTGTCCACCCAGCAGACCGATGGGCCACCCGCCGGCTAAGAAAAAAATGCGCCCGGTATACGATGTTGGACGGCAACCTGTTCCGATGGAGTGCCTCGGGGACCTTGCTCAGCTGCCTCCACGGACAAGAAACCATCGACGTGATGAAAGAGATGCACGAAGACGCCGACGGGAACCACTCCAGTGGCCGAGCTCTCGCCCTGAGAATACGAAACCAAGGACATTACTGGTCAACAATGCTTCAGGATTGCGAAAAGTTCGCGTCCCGGTGCGAGAAATGTCAACGCCACGGCCCACTCATTCTTTGCCCAACCGAGCTGCTAACCACCGCGGTGGCGCCCTACCCATTCATGCGGGGGGCCATGGATATAGTCGGACCTCTCCCCCGATCTCGTCAAAAGCGTTTCATCCTGGTGATGACCGACTTTTTCACCAAATGGGTCGAAGCCGAAGCTTACGCCAAGATCACGGCGGAGGACGTCCAAAAATTTGTCTGGAGGTTCATCATCTGCCGGCACGGGCTGCCCTACGAGATCGTGACCGACAACAGTGCCCAGTTCACGTCGGTCCTCTTTGAAGACTTCAGCGCAAAGTGGAAGATCAGACTGAGTAAGTCCACCCCGAGATACCCACAAGGAAACGGACAAGCCGAGGCCACCAACAAGACCATTCTTGACGGCCTCAAAAAGCGACTAAACGACAAGAAAGGCTCCTGGGCCGACGAGCTAGACGGATTCCTCTGGTCCCACCGCACAACGCCAAGGACATCCACAGGCCGCACACCATTCAGCCTCTCTCACGGCATGGAAGCGATGGCCCCATCCGAAGTCGGCCTCCCCACTCCTCGCCGCGCTATGCTCACCCAACAGGCCGACCTGAACAACGCCATCCTATTAAGCGAGCTGGATTTTCTCGAGGAACAACGGGACCACTCCCTCCTCCGGATCCAGAACTACCAACAGCTCGCCTCCAAGTATTACAACAAGAAGGTTCGAGGCAGGTTCTTTGCCGAGGGCGACCTGGTCCTGCGCAAGGTATTCGAAAACACCGCCGAGCTAAACGCCGGCAAGCTTGGCGCAAACTGGGAAGGCCCTTACCTCATCTCCAAGATCGTGAAGCCCGGAGTCTACGAGCTAGTCACGATGAACGGCGACGCAATCCCGCGCTCCTGGAACTCGATAAACCTAAAACGCTTCTACTATTAGCCCCCCGGGCTCCGCTCCGCTGTCTATCTTTGTAATAAAATGAACTACGATTGGCTTGATCCCTTCTACTAAAGGGTACGTAGGCAACCCCTAACCAGGGCTCAGCTATTAATCTAATAAAGCCTTTTCGAAAACCAGACCTCCGATGCTCGCACTCATAAAAAAAAAATAGCCGAGCTCCAACGCTCGCACTCAAAAAAAAAAAAAAAAAAAAAAAAAAAATTAAGCCGAGCCCCAGTGCTCGCACTCCAGCAAGAAGAAACGGGGACCGAGCTCCAACGCTCGCTCTCCCCAGCACACAAGCTATAAGTGCTAAAGCCGAGCTCCAATGCTCGCACTCACATAGTACACAAGCTATAAGTACTAAAGCCGAGCCCAAGGCTCGCACCTCTACTAGACACACAAGCATTAAGTGTCTCAAAGCCGAGCTCGCTACTCGCACCAAAAAAAAGGTACACAAGCTTTAAGTACCTTAAGCCGAGCTACACCTCGCAACCACAAAAAATAAATAAAGATACACAAGCATTAAGTATCCCAAGCCGAGCCGTACCTCGCACCCAATACAAGGGCACGGTCCACGACCTGCACACGCTACGTTGATCCATAGGGTACGGCCTACGGCCTACTCTACCAGACATTCGCAAAATATTCAGACACACCAGTTTTATTTCGAAAAAAGCCTCGAACGGCACTTACATAAAAAAAAAAAAAAAAGAGAAGAGGGCCAACGGCCTAAGTCCTTACAAAAAAAAAAGAATGAATAAAAACAACAAAAGCTTTACAAGGTCACATCGGCCGATAAGTCTTCAACCCCGTCAGCACGGGTACCATCTAGATCGCCTGGGCCCACCGTCCTCACATTGGTGCCATCCTCGCCAAGGGAGGGTTGCTCGGTCCGCTCTTCCTCAACCACGGCCTGAGCAGGCAGCGCTTCAGGGCCGGCCTCAACAGCTCCCGGGGCTGGGTCTTGCGCTGGCAGGTCCGCTTGGACAGCTTCAGCAACAGGTGAGTGAACGTCCGAGGTCAGGTCCACGATGGGCGTTTCGGAGGGGCCGACGGGCATAAGCCGCTCGAGCTGGACGCCGGATGTGCGGTCGAGAGGGATGTCCAAATCTTCCGGGGTCAGGTCCGGGAAATCCATGTCATCCAACTGGGCTCCGAGCGCCGCTTCGTCCTCATCCAGCTTCTGATACCGGTACCACGGCACCGATATCCCGTCCTCAGCCTCCATCCTCTTGAGGCACGCCTTTATGCCGACCACCTGGTTGAACAGCAGGTGAGGCTCCAAAGCCCGGTTGCGACCGTCGAGATGAGCGCGGATCTTCTCCATCTTTGCGGTCCACCTCCGGTTCCGGCCCTCCCACCTGGCCGTGACCCGGTCGCTCTCCGCAGCCACGGCCGCCTTAGCCCGGTCGATGGCGCCCTCCAGCCCCTTCACCCTGGAGCGGAGTGTCTCCCTCTCCCCCTTCAGGAGCCCGAGCTCCTCCTCCAAGGCAGACGACCGAGCTCTCTCCGCTGCGGATCGGGCCCTCTCCGCCTCCAGCTCGGCCAAAACGCTGTCCGCCTCTAGAGCCCGGGCTCGTACCCGCACCGCCTCATTTTCCATCGCCGCAGATCGGGCTTTCTCCTCCCTCAAGTCCTTCTCAAGCCCGCGAATGAGAGCGGACTGGATTTGCGTGCTGGCCTCCTGGCGCGCCTTCAGGAAGTCGAGCGACGCGTCCTTCTCGGCGAGTCGCTTCTCGTAGGCCTCCCCGAGAAAAGCAGTGAGAGCCATCATCTGCATCAAACCAGATGTTAGCAACAACATACATACACCCTGGTAAATCAACAAGCTATGCCCATAAAAAAAGGGGGGAAGCTTACCCGAGCTGCGGACCGCTCCGCTGCGCGAAAGGCATCGGACTCCACCATCTCCATCGGCCGAAAGTGGGGATGGTTCTGCCCGAACATCATCGCCTGCGCCAGCTCGGCGCATTCATCTTGGTCGACGATGACCTGGCTACTCCCGTCCTCGTGGCAGAAGTAGAAACTGTAGTCCCGAGGCTCAGCATCGGAACCCCCCGAAGCCCCACCGCTCCGGTCCTCGGCACCCTGCATAGCAGCAGGGTCCCGCCCCTCCTCCACGACGACGATCGAATCGCCGCCCTCCGCCGCCTGGACAGCGACCTCCTCGCCCGACAGGACCCGGGCCGCTTCGACCTCACCATCGGCGGGTACCTCGGCGGCAGGTTCCTCGGCCTCCACTACATGTGGGACGCGAGAGCCCTCGGGCTCGCTACCGGGCTGTTCAGGCCGGATATCGTCCCGACCTGAAACCGAGGGGCCTCCCACCTCGGTCCTCCTCTTCTTGCCGGCCCTCCCGCCAGCAGTTATGGCCGCCCTCTTCTTTGAGGGAACGGCCTCGGACCCCTCCCCTCCAGCCCGTGGCGCCGGCTCTCTCCTGACCGGCACCTCAACAATCGGCGGAGGCGGCGCCACAAACGAATCCGCATAAAGCGGACTGGCGAACCTTGATCGTCCTGCAGTAAAGTCAGTCGTCAGGTTAATAAAAAAAAAAAAATAATAAACAAAAAAAAAAAAAAAAATTAATAAATACCGACCTCCGGCCATGGCAGCTGCTACTCTTCCCGAGGTAAAGGACTTCCAATCTCTTTCGCGCACCATCCTGAACACAGCAAGGATACCCGCGTAGTCCGGTAGCTTGAATCTGGAAGAATGAGGACCTGAAAGCAAAACAGACAACGTTAGTCGGACCAAAGCTAAAGGAAGGAAATGCAGCTCGGTCTACAAACCCCTACCCGGGGAAAAATTCCAATCCCGGGTGAATCTCGCTGACGGGTCGAGTCCAACCACTCCGGCAGCCCGGATGTAGAAGTAGCTGCGAGACCAGTCCTCGACCTTGGACAGCTTGCTGGCCTTAGACCCCGAGCTGCTGACCTCAAGGATGTTCGCCGCGGGCTTGAAAGCAGCGTAATAGGTCCCCGGGATCCCAGGATTCGCCTTCTGCTGGGTGAGAGCCTCGAACATGGGCACCGTCACCTCCACGTCGCACTCATGCCCCAGGGTAAGCAGCACGATCATCCCTTGGATAGTAGACGGGCAGACCTGCGAGAAGGCCAAACCCCGCGCCCGGCAGTATTGGATGAGCAGCTCGGGGAGAGGTAGACGCAGCCCGCACTTCAGGAAGAAGCCCTCGTACAGGCAGACGAAGCCCGGCGGAGGGTTCCACGGACGCTCGACCGGTCTGGGCAGGCGGAGCTCAGCGGCAGCAGGGAAGTCGCACAGCTCCCTCAACAGGGCAAGCGACCCCGGTGTGCTCCAGGTCGACGACCCGCCTTGCTCGTAGGGGACCAAGGGAGACTTCCTCGCCTTGGCCGCTCGCACTCCTCCACCACGACCACCCCGGCGTCCGCCATGATCGCCCGCATGCACGGTTCCTCCTCCGTCCCGGCCAGCGCCATGACTCCCAGAGGAGGACCTTATCACCGCCTTCTTCCGGTGACGGGTCCCGGGATGCGGCGAAGCGGCCCCCGAGGTAGAAGAAGCAGGCATTTCTTCGCCCTCCTCGCCCCGATTCGGAGAAGAAGCATGCTCAGAACCATCAGGGGAAGAGCTTTCCCCCGGAGAATCGTCACGGTAATCGCGAGACGCTGACTCGTCGCTCGACTCGGCCCTAATTCCATCTAGCATTGGCGCCATCGCTCAGAGAAGAGGAAGAAACCTTGATGCCCGAAGCCGGAAGCGAAGTCGAAAGGGCAAAAAGAAAAAACACAGAGAGAAGAAGGAGAAGAAAGGAGGTTACCTTGAGAGTATGCGCAGAAAGTTTTAACGAGAGGGAGAAAGAGGGGTTAAATAGAGGAAGGGGACAACGAAGCGACGCCTGGACACGTGTCGAAAGGAGCACGGCCTCCCAAAAACCTAATGATGGCGCCTCTTCGATTTTCCCACGCCAAAAGCAGGAGACGCCTCGATAAACGCGAAGCGTGTTTCGTACGCCGCGCGTGAGCAATACGCGCAGAAAAAGGAGAGCCGTTTCGTTTCCCCGTGTGATGGGTACGCGCCAACGATCTCCGGATCCTCGGGGAAACCAACACGCCGCTCTCATCCACTCGAATCTCAAAGGACCGTCCTAAGATGCGCCGAACTAACATCAGACCAACTTCGGTGTATTCGCCTCACCTCATGCCACCGAACTGGGGGGGGGGGGGGGGGCTATTGTTGGAGGTGGGCCTAACACCCCTTTTTAGTTAGGCCCATCTTAGCAAGAGCCCATCTCGATTCAGTCAACATAGGATCGGCTTTTGACCAGGGACCACCGACCTGGAGTCCTGCGCTCAGCTTCATCTGGGAATCCTGAGCTCCTAGGAGAAGCACCCCGGGTCCGCGCTGACACTTCGCCAAGATTGAGATGTTGAAAGAGAAGAAGGCACGTGGGGTTGGTAGAACAGTGTACTATCCGAATAGGGGTATGGTCTGACCTCGACGTCCTACCAACCCTGCAGAGTAAGCAAGGGAGGAAAGGACACGTGGAAAGGAGTTGGCCGAACATTGTGCTATCTTACAACAGCATGGCGCCGAGCTCATCATTGCCTCTCGCCTCGAGAACCGGGACACGCCTCCTAGAGCACTTTACCCGTGAAGCAAGCTGAGGGTGACGCGTGGCCCCGGAATCCGCGGACACGGGAAGCTGCCCTCACTATATATACCCATCGTTGTGCATCAAGCAAGGTACTCCTGGACTTTTGGAGAAAAACCTGATTACTCTCTACAAAAATAGGCCCGATCTCTCTCTCTTTTTCTCTCTCCCTTGTAACAAGGCACCGCGATTTAGAACACCGAACTGGTCTCCTGTCGGAAGCAGTTCGTAAGTCTAAATTGTCCGTCTCTTTTCACCATTAATACGAAGAATACGGTCCCCGACCTGTTCATCATTATACCCGAACTGCCCTGAATTGTGGTTGACTCGCTCTAATTAACGAAAATCTCACCTCTCACTCCGTAATCGACCCTTAAACAACATTAGCGATCCTCGGGATCAACATATGTGATATACTATTCTTTATCTGAACAAACTAACTATCGGATTCAAAGGTCTAAAGTTATATATTCGATAAAGATGTTTACTAAGCAGCACAAAAGAAGAGAAAATAAGAAGCAAATATGTATTCTTAAACGTAAAAGTAGATGAACTATTATTGTTAACAGAAGAAGTTACAAATGCCTCGAAACATTACATAAAAGTACATGGCCCCTATTTCTCACCCAAAAACAAGGCACTCCACATAATCAATCTCCAAGAAAACATAATCATGAAGACATACATAGTGAGGTTCCAATAATAGCTTTCAGATACAAAATATAGAGAGTTTTTTAGAATCGCCTTATCTCCTTGGGTGGTTTGAAATTGACAGGATGAGTTTCTGGAGTTGCATTCTCATCTTCTTTCCACATCTTTATCGTCTTATCCGCCTCACATGTTACCAGTCTTGAACCTGTATGATCATAACATGCTGCATATATACCCGCTTCACTCTCCAGTGAACCTGCCATCATTACATCAATTAAGACCCCATGACTGTAGCTTTTAAAACAATCGGGACTTAGTTCATCGTACACTTCCAACACTTGGGTCTTCACCAAGATTCAAATTTGATTACGTTTGATGGTAATTTACCATACTGAGACTTCTACAATCTTACCTTACAAGCAGATCAAGGTCAAAGGAACATGATGAAACAAGCTATGAATGCACGTACCAGGCTGTACAATAGTTTCTGACTGTTGGAAACTGTGACCACTCTTCCAGTCCCAGAACCAGATACTTCCATTATCACCTTCAGTTGTACATAGACATAGGACCAATTTTGGTTTTAAAAAATGATAATGAAGGGTAAGGCGATGTAGAAAAACAATCACAAAAAAAAAGGATCGCGAACTGAATCTAATACCTCCAGTGACCATTACACCATCCTCGTTCACAGCCATTGCGTTAATTATGGTTTTCTGCTGCGAACTGTTCCACAGAGAACAAAAACATTGTTTAACCACATCAGAGAACTGAAACTGTTTAATTTATAATGATAACTCTTATTTCAAAAGCACTAGAGATGCAAAAAAATGGGATATATATTTATCTAGCAGACTTACAGCATGTTGTGGCAAAATTCTCCTTTTGGTAGGCTAAATTTCTTGGTGTTGTCAGCTGATGCAGAAGCAAAGGCATTCCTAAAACGAGAAACAAAGAGATAACATTAGGAAAAGTTCAGATACAGCATCTTGAAGACTCCACTGTTGGAAAGATTAAGTAGATGCAATGCAATTACACATACTCTTTAGGATGGAGAGTCATTGCTCGGACAGACTTCTTATGATGTGTTAGAGTCGTCATCGTTTTGCCTGCATATAATAATCCGACAAATTTCAGATGAAATCATATACTTGCAGCTGCTGTTTTATCTAATGAGCAGGGATCGAAAAATATGGATTTAAGTTCAAACAATGGTTAGAATGATAAGACAATACCATATCGGAGGTCCCAAAATTTAATGGTCGTGTCATGAGATCCGGTGACAACTTGTGGGTCCTGCAACATCACAGACCAAAGTGAGTGCCAGTTACTGTAATAAGAGATCCTGAAAGAAAGTCAGAAACTATAACAAGTTCATATGAAAAGAAACGCACTGTTGGACGAGTGAAAACAGAACAAACTGTGTTGTCATGTCCTGAGAGTGCAAAAATTTGCATCTTGGTCCGAATATCCCACACCTGCAAATAGCAAACATGGACTTTTTTACTACAAATTCAGCGAAGATCAAGTATCAAAAGAGCAGAAATATACATATGCTAACAAACAAAGGATATAAAAATTTATAGTAATTTTTTTACCCTGCAGACAGAGTCTCGCCCTCCAGTTAGTAAAACGTCCAAAGTTGGGTGAAGAGCTAAGCAATAGACTCCACTCAAGTGACCATGATAAGACCGAATAACCTATGAAAGACAAATTTCAAGAGCATTAGATATGAGAAGTTCAGATAAAGAAGAGAATAGAGTTGTAACCTTATTCTGCTCAAGGTCCCAGCATTTGACTTGTTTGTCATCACCAGCAGAGAACATATATGTATGTCGATTGCTTACAGCAAGGCCTGTAACAAAATATATTCGGAAAAAAGAAAAGAAAAGAAATCCCAAACTTTTAACTTGTTCCATGAGTGTTAGTCATTGAGACGTCTAACAAATAAGCTGGAAGAGTTTTTAAGAGGCTAACCTCGTACTTGCTCGATATGTCCAGTAAGTGTTAACTTCAGAACTCCAGTTGCGACATCCCATATCTAGTGAATATAATATAAGCAAGCAATTCAGCAAGCGTACTACATTCAGGAATGCTTCTACAAGTGCTAAAGTTGGTGGGTTATTTCGGCAATGCACTAAAGTGCAACTTAAGTTCCAGTAACTACCCACTTAATGGAAGTCTTGTAACATGAGATATGACTATAACAAGAAAAAAAATTCGGAAAAAACAATTCATACTAAAGATTCAATCATCGTAACTACCTTGATGGTACGATCCGCTGAACCAGTACAAAACCATTCATTACTCGGGTCAAACGCTACAGATCTGACCCAACCCAAGTGCCCCTGAATGACCTGTGAAAGAATAATTAAGCGTAAGTCATGAAACTTCTCAAATTAACAGAAATAGCCTTCGGGGGGCCAACAAAATGCCAAAATCAGTGTGATGCAGCAACGGTGCTGTGCCAAAGATCTTACCCTGTAATTCTTCCATGGTGCATGCCACTCTGGGCGAGGCCATCTACTCGGTAATCTCTCCATTAATGCAGAAGTTGAAAAGTTTCTGTAACAAGTAGAGAGGCACACACAAAAAAAAAAGACTCAGAATGATAAACTACCATATAGGTCCAAGCTAACAGACTTTGAGGTCGGGGAAGTCTAATTTCTATGCATGTGAACTACCTACACCACCTCAGGATGCCATCTATGTATTGCAATCCAAATGAAGAAGAAGAAAAATGATAAGAATGGGAAAAAAAACCTTTCATACGAGGATCCATTTGCAGGAATAATGGTGGTGCTTTTGCCTGAGGGACCAATACTGTTCCTACAATTCGAGATGCAAACTATTTTAATCAGCATCCTTGTGATAAAGTAGAAGCATTAATTTACCATCCAGATCAACGAAAACAACAGTAAATAAGGTAACTTACAAGCCTTTTGGCTGTAAAGTTGGACCAACAACAAGTGCCTTCTCATTTAGACCCTTTTGATTACACTTGGAACCTTCAGGACCTGTAGAATTCATCGAGCACATGAGTTTAGCCTTTCCAATACAATAAGAACGCAACGCGTAAGAGAAACTAAATTAGGAAATAAGTAAAACAGGTGATACCTGGGAGAGCAAGAACATTTGAGGTTCCTGCCTGCTCGTTGCTGCGGTCAGGTTGACGTGGAGGTTGACTCACGGGTTCTACGCCTCCAAATGCAACTTCCATCTGTAAGAGACAAACTTGTTAAAATCATTATTATACACAACTCACAGCTCGAACTGGGTTGATCAGAGAAAACACAGAGAGTTAATGCAAATCAAACATCTTAATTAGTTTCCATGATTATAGCAAAACTGCATACTCAACTTTCCTTATTGGTAGATATATATATATATATAAATGGAAGAATCTAAAGGATAACTGTAAAACCTTAAAGTTCGAAGCTTTAAACAATCCAATCAATAGACATAAAAGCGAAACCCAAAGAACGATTTGAAACAAAGCGGATAGGGATTTATCTTGACCTTATGGCTGAGGCGAATCTTCTTGCTGCAATAAAAAAAGAAAAACAGCGAAGAATTTCAAAAGAATTCTTTAAAAAAACGAGGACTTGAATCGAAAATTGGGGATCGGAGACTAACGCTTCGGCATCAGGAGGAGCGAATTGGCCATGGACGGGGGAGAAAAGATCAAGGGCTCGTTTGAGGGATTTGAGACTGAGCTTTTTCAGCGATTGTGGCTCAATGAGTTCGAGCGGCTCCGTCGTCGGAGCCGGCATCGTCCTTCGTTTAGGGTTTACAGAGAGAGAGAGAGAGAGTGAAAGTCTTTAAAATTCTTTTATTTACACTCCACTTTCACCATTTATTGCGCCGAAAACTATTAATCCAAATAGAACAATGTGGAGTTTTGACATAAAATAATTAATGTTATTATTTATGAACACTTAATCAGCAATATAACCATTATTTTGTGTGGATTGTCTCATCAATAAAACTGCATTTGCTTATAAACTCATGTTCTAGTTCCATCTTCATTTCATGTCCAACACTTGGACTCTGAAATCCAGAGCACACTCAAAATCCGAATTAGAGACTATTTTCTAACTCAAGTTCGATGAGGTTATGGAGAGCTAACCTAAAGTTCCAAATTTTAATCAATGTTTCTTACACTACATGAGATGAAACATCTTACATTCGATTTCAAGCATACACATTTACAACAAAAGTTATTTCTAGAGTTTCAATTCTCGTCATCAGACATGAAAGTTGGTCTTCTTCTCAGAGACTCCAACACATCAGCCGATGGTCGACCACTCTGGCTACCTCCACGGCTCGACCTTAGCTTCGGAACGCTCATTGCGCTCAGAGGCGGCGTGGCGGCTCCACCGTTCACTTCTCTTAGCACCGACCTAGCCGCTTTGGCCGCTACAGCATCAGCAGCCGCAGAAACCACTCTCCATTCCAGTCCCGAATCCCTAACATTCTCTTCTTCGCTTGCTGCTGCTGCTGCTGGTTGCTCTGGTTCACCGTTTCTATGACTTGTCCCGCAACCAACCCCTTGGTTAGCCATGGACCTTGCCTTTGCAGCCTCGTGCTTCTGCATATCATAAACGAGCTCTTTCTGAAGCTGTTTATCAGCGACGAGCATTTCTTCTATCTCGTTCTTGTAGTCTTTGAGGAGGATACGGAGGCAGTCCATGAGCAAACCTGTGAGAGGACTGTTTTTGCTCTCCAATAGCCTCTTGAGCTCAATGAAGATTGGAATCGTGTTCTGAATCAAGCCTTTTCTAACAGCTTGCGTTATGGCTCTTCCTTTCGCAGCAGCCGCGTTGGAATCTCCACCTTCTTCTTCCATCTCCACCGTCTCTGATGATGCTCCTCTGGAAACTGATAAACGGATCTCTTTGCACGCCAAGATCTGAAACGCATCCTACACCGCGATACAAAAGAGTAAGAACTCAGCGATCGCAACAAGAAAAGAAAAAAAAGGGCTCAACAATTTCCAGCTAGAATGGAAATTACCTGTAGAACTGACTGACCAGTGACATCTTCTATGTTGAGCATTCCATCAGAAGCAGCTGCGAGGACCTCTGCACATAACTTTGCAAATGTGGCCAGAAGATGTTCTGGAGCCATTTGTTTAAGCAGAGTAATGTAGATTTGCATTCTCTTAGACCTAGCCCTTTCATCATTTCCTCTGTAAAACAAATGTAACAAAGAGAATCACTAAAATCACCCACAACAAAATGACAAGTTGTGTATAAGCATACCTATATAACATTAACCAGGCTATGTAACACGAGTACCTGATAGAAAATGCTTGATCCTTTGTTCTTGATTGTTTAGAATCTGGATTACTATGGCCAGTGTGGGCGTGGCAGTCGTTTAAGACATAAATAGCTTCTACGAAACTGTTGTAAGCTAGAAGTGGCGCCTTTACTATGAGCAAAGTGGGCACAGTAATAATCAAAATCCTAAAGATCATGTCTCTCTGTAAGAATTTACAATAACAGGGAATAAAAGAAATGCCTTCCATGGTTGTTCCCATGACTTCATACCTTTAAGGATGTTTCCAAATAAAAAGTCTGCAAGTCGACGTATCTTTTCAGATTCATCCACAAGAGATAGAAGGAATCGAAGGAAGAGAACCCCTCTCCACTTCACGTAGTCTCTCTGAAATCAAAATAACAAAGCCTGCTTATTAATCTTCAAGCCTGGATTTTTCAACAACGGAAGATAAAGAATCGGTGGAGAATAGCAATACCTGTAATAACCTTGAGAGAAGTATGAAGGTCTGCCTTCTAACAACTTCACAAGGATCCCGAAGACGTTTGGTAATCTTCGGTATGTAACTATCCAGGTAAACAAACCATTAGTCTTTGTCATGTAACAGTTGTGTTATTAACATTTTGAGAAAATACTAATGAAACGTTAATGTTCTGTGAATGAATTTACCACTCAACCATGGCTGTATAGTGAACACAAAAGTCTGTCATCGCCACTACAAGATTGTTACGCAAGGCTGCACAATCACTCTTTTCAAGCTCCTGCAAGAGTAAGGCATCAACGAGATCACATAGGTTACAATAGACTGCATATATAAAGGAGACTGCTGTTAAATTAATCAAAGCCCAATGGATATAGCTTTCTGAAACTAAAATTTTCCTTTCCAGAAATAATCAAAAATAATAAATGGACAGAGGAATCAGCAAAGGAAATCAACAGACCTGAGCAAAGAGAGGGATATATCTTTTAGCAAGCTTCCCGTCAGCCAAACAAATCTTTGCCATGGTCAACCAAGACTGACTATAGAGCGGAGGAGCTTTTTGCTTCAAGCAAACATTAGCTTGTGGAAATTTGTTTTTCAGCTTTGAATCAGAATTTCCTGAAGTGATGACAGTATGTAACAACGGAACAATTTTGGTCGTGTCAGCTGAAGGATATATAATGAGACAAGATCCAATGGTATATACTGCTGTGACAGCTTTTGATAACTTCTTGGATACAGAACCGTGTCTCTTGCTTCTCCTACTTCCAAGTGTTGCTGGTGTAGCAAAAGAATGATTATTACTGGAGACCCACTCTATGTACTTCTCGGTGACCTTAGATGCCTTAGATAAAACTTGTTCTACCCACTGCTTGACAAGCACATCAGACTCCTCAGAGGTGCACGCCTTTTTTAGGCACAAAGTTCTTAATGCTTTAACATGTGCATCGACCTGTCATTGAATGGCATGGACAGATGAACCATTAACGATAAATTTTTCTATTCTCAATAATAATCTGCTCGATTCAAGCGTTCAACAGTTGCACTGAAACCAGGTCCCAGTTACATCATGTACCAGAAAAAATATATCTATCTGAAGGAATACGTCCATTTAGACAAAAAACAGTGATGACCACTTGATTATATATAGGAGATATCCGGTTAACTATTAATCCAATGATTACCTCAGCAGAGTGCAGGTTAAACTTTTCGATTTTCTTCAGCAAATTGTCGGCCAGATCTGCAGCAGGCTCTGATGGCAGCTGAAGGGAAACATTGGAGATTGTTTGCAAAAGACAAACTCGATCGCCAGCCCATCTAGAAGAATTATACTCTACACCCTCTTCATCACCTTGTCCATTTGTTCCTTCAGAAATAGCCGCATTATCAAAAACACACATTCATGAATTGGTTTAGCTAGAGCAGAAGTTCGAATTAAAACCACGCTACTAATAGCAACAAGTAGAGACATAAACCAGTTAGTTGAGATGTCGTATAATGAATGAACTGGCAAACCTTGCAAGTCATTTTTGTCAAGCAACTGCCAATGATGGTGAAGAAATTCCCATTCGACAGACTTTGGAAGATAAACTGAAACCTCTGACAGAAGAAACCAAGCCCCAGCAGGAGCTGTCCATTTATTTATTGGCATGGAACGGGTTAACCAAAGTGATTCAGATTCCTTTATGATACTCTGCAGCGCAAGGGCAACTCTTGGTTTTAGTTGCTTCTTCTTGCCCAAACTTCCACATATTTTCTTAACCCAAGGAGAAACCTCGCTGCTGCAGAGTTCCTTTAAGAGAACTAAAACTCCTTCTGGAAACAAGGATTCAATGTCTCTGTCTACGTATTTTGAACTAGAGTTCCCGTTGCTAGGGAGGGAAGCACTGTCTTGAGAAAGTGCATTTCCCGCTCGTGATATTCTCTCCAGAACTAGTTCATGAAAGACATTCTCGCATTCTTCTTGGATGCTAGTTTCATTGTCCATTATCATTCGAGGAACAGAATGTAACCATTCGGTGGTCACAATTTCATCTGTACATATTCTGAAGGCCTGCAATGAAAAGAAAAGACATTGATTTACATTATCAGAGAAAAAAAAGGAAGCTGAAGTAATATGGTAACAAGTCATTAGCCTAACCTATATTTAGAGATAAGTTACGCATAAAAAATTATCGGATTTTAGAACTAGCAATAGAAGCAGTTGTTATGAATTCTTCCATACATTCAATTGACCAAAACGCACATTCATTCATCTAGAACATTTTGGGGCAACAAGTTTGGTCTCCTTAACTTTGAGCTAATAAAAGACAAAGCACCCGTACCACTGAGTAAGGGAGAAGGAAGAGGAAGACACTGAGTTACAGAAAACATACCTCGGAAAGAGCTGAAATTGCAGCCTTTCTAATACTTATGAGCGGATCAGAACAAGAAGTACCCATTGTCTTTAGGATACTAACATCAAAGCAACCACCTAAAAGGGATGTCAATTTTGTAACCAGAAGAAGAGCTGCTCTCCTTGTAGCCGCCTTCTCATCCACACATCTCTTCTTCAAAAGGTCAGTTACTACACCTTTTCCTTCTGAAATCTCACCAGTAAACCCAAGGGCTTGTTTCAGGATCGACCTATTCCTTTCATCACCAGACAAGAACCCCACGACTTGAGCCAAATTGGACAAAGCTCGAGCTCTAATCAAAGCGTTTGAGTCTGAACACCGCTGCACTAAGGCATTAAGACAACCCAATCCCCACGAATCTTGCAAGCCATTCTCTGAACTAACAATTCCTAAGGGGTTTCCTAATGAGCTTATCAACAAAGGTATAAGATCAACAGCTAATATCCTGAAATTAGATTTACCTTGACCCATCTTCAGCACAAATTCGACAAACTCTGATTGGTCCTCGAGTTCCATTGCCTTTACTATCTCCATTATCGCCTCCACCGCGAATCCACGCGGCTCAGCCTTCTCAGGTGCCTTATGAACCAGAAACTTTGGCAAATTAGAAACAATTTTCTTCAATTCAGAGTTATCTTTAGCCAAACCCATAATTTTCCTTGACACAAAACCTAACGCGAAGCTTCTCGCCTGATGTTTCCCCATCAGAAGCAACGGCGTCAAAGACTTTGAAATCTCAGCCGCAGTGTTTGCCATGTCTCCGTGATCGGAGTTCATCACTCCACCCAGAATTCTCCCGCACATTTCCATCAATCGATCATAATTCAAAACCCCTGAATGTTCCAGCGCCAATAAAGGAATCTCGCTCACTGTTTGTACCAAAGACTTCAAGCTATCGGGAAATCTATCCAAATGAACAAAACTCAGAACCGAGCCCAGAAGCTCGAGCACTCTAAACAGCAGTTTCGCATCGAATCCACCTTCTTCCATCTCGTCCCCATCTTCATGCCCTAAATTTCTCGCGTTATTCTTCGAACCGCGTCCTCTCTTCTTCTTGTTCCCTTGAGCGGCCGCCGTTCCTGAATCATCCCGGTGGCGCCGTTTGAGGTAGCGGCGGATTGAGCCCAGTAGAGAGAGAAACGCAACCGGAGAGAAGAAAGTGAAAACGGGGCAGTTCGTCGAAAGAAGCAGACAGAGATATGCGTCGGAGGAAAGAATAGCCAGACAGCCAGATTCAACTGGCGAATCCATGGCGGCGGAGAAGCAGCGGAGAAACGATGAAGCCACCGAGGAGAGGCTGCCGTAGAACCGATTGAGGATTTCATCGTCATCTGTATCCAGGAGAGACTTGAGATCCGTGACGAGTTCGTGGTAGTAAGATCCATCGTCTCCTCCTCCTCCTTCGATTCCTGCAATGATTCTAGCAAGCAAAAGCTCCTCATCCATGGCTACTCTACTGAGAGGAATTCGGATTCACAGAATTTTAGGTAAAAGTGCAAAACTTTTTGGAATTCCCGCTAATCTGTTCGTTCTTATCAAAATTCAAAGTGGAACGATAAAAAGTTAGGGGCAAATTAAAGATTATGATAAAAAGCAGAGCCCTTAATGGTAACTCGGTTTTGGAGTTTTTATTCCTGTGTTTCGACTCCAACGTACACCCTCGCTACGTTGTATTTAGTTTTAGTTTTGTATAATGACGTTGTTTAACCAAATGATAATGTCAAAAGTTCTATAATGACTCTTTACGAAGGAGATTTCATCTTCACAGATATTTACTTATTAAGTTCTGTTTTTTCCCTCAGACCAAAACATTCAGAACTAAACGTAAACTTTATGAGCCCAATGCCTTCAAATTTTATTAATACCACAAGGTTGGACATGTAAAGATAGGTCAGAAGATAATCGCAGGGATCACAGGTATATCTGGAAATCAATTCGATGTCGATAGGCGTGTAAAGCCTTTGAGCTAATTGTTTCTTTTTTTCTTTCATAGAAAATGTCAATCTTTTGTGGTAATAAACCTATCTCTAATGTTTATCATTTACTGTATTTCCTTACACTTGGCAAGGGAGAATATAACATTTAAGTAAAACTCGTTTCATTTTCATTTGTAATTTCTAAAACAATGACTCCTAAGAACGACCATGATTCGGAGATGATTTGAACAAGGTTTTTATAGAGTAAATTGGTTTTAGTATTTCGATTTTCAAGAGCGATTTACAAGAATAAGAACAAAGAAATAACAAATGTTTGAGCCTAGAACTAGATTGTAGTTGAGAGTGGTGTCGAGAGTTTTATTTTGGTTCCCTTGCTCCTTGCTCTCGTCCTTTTTATACTTCGAAATCATGTTTAACGTCTCCGTTTACTCCGCCTGATGCGCCATAATTGGTCTTTAAGTCTGAAGATTTGCCTGTTACGTTTCGGCGCTTTATTTCACCGGTTTGAACGAGTTTTTAGTCTCGTCGGGGTTGACTAACGGTTTTGTATTTAATCCCTTTTGACCGTAGACTTTCACTTCGGTGGATCTTTCACCTCGTCCCGCGATCTCAACTTTTCTTTTGACCCATCCTGGACTCTTTGACTCTGTTGGACCTTTTTAACTATTTGTTTACTGGGCCAGGTTTTAATCCCCAATGACCACAACCAATATGTTACCAAACAAAAGTCTGGTGATGCGGTCATCGAACCAAAAGACGAAGCCCACGAGCCCAAGATGAAGCAGCCCAACCCCGAGCCACAATGGCCTATCTTGACCATCCTTTCAATAGTCCAGAACCGTGGAGACTTAAGGTGTACCAGCCCAAACAAGCTCACAACCCTACAATCATTCAAATGACCCGATAAGAACATATGGGCATCTATTGAAGGATTTCGGCTCAACCACAAAAAACTAAGCCATGACCCTACTTGGTCCACATTCTTGACCTATCAAGGATCCAAGAACAACTCAAACTCGACCCGGATCGGTTCAGATCAATTCGCAAACCGGAAGCTAACCCGAGAAACATTAAATAATTAATCAAAAGATGGACTTTCCATAATTGGCACTTCGAGGATTCGTGTATGGCAACGAGGAGAGTTTATAATTCATTTAGATGCTATGGAGAAGTCATTCAGGTGCACCAGCACACATGTGATCAAGTGGATCTCTTCACACCTCAACTTTCCTTATCCGGAGCCAATTACGTCACATATGGTCAAACGGGTATATCTTATTGATTTATTCGATACAACTGGTTTGAAGACCTTATATACCACCAAGAGGCTTCCAAGACGTCACTACTTCATGTCCAAGCTATCCAGATACAAAGAACCTCTTATTTCCCTTACTTGGCAAAAAATCAAGCAATAAATGCCATATCAATCAAGCATTTGATTGATTCTTTTTTATGTTAATTATTTGATTTATTTTCTTTGTAAAAACGTGTATGGGCTCTATATAAGTTCACTCATTTCCCTTGTAACACATCACCAATGAATTAATCAAATAAAAACGTTTAAAGTTTTTTTACAAAAGTTTTGTCTTTTGTGTTTGTTCATTAGAGTTGTTTGGAATCACTTCTCTTGTGTTCGTACGATCTATAGAGTGTTGTGTGTGATTCCTCACTCTATAAGTCATGTGAGTCTATGTATTTGTGTGGAATAACTTAAACTTAGGCTTGTGATCTCATCACGAAGGCTTTCACACCTTTGTGTGGCGATCCTCGATCCATCTAGCTTGTCAGCTTTGACATCTTTGTGATCACTTAGATTGGTGTGATTCTAATCTTATATCATCGGGTCTCTACCTATTCAAGATAAAACTTACAAAAAATGTATTTAATTCTTTTGTGAGTTTTCGTTCTCCACAGCTCATGAATCTCCTCTAGCACCGACTCCTCCATATCTCCGTGACCACGAGCTCCTCTCGGAGCTTTCAGATATATCCATCTCATCCACCTTAACATCATCAATATCATCACACTCGTCAATTTCTTCATCATCCTCCCAGAGCTTTCACATCACGTCTTCCGTGATAGATTTTCATGCAACGCTAGTTTCTGCGGATAGGTCCATTAGAATCTGAAACTTCCGAATGTCTCCTAAGATACTAGAACGTGGAGGGGGGAGAACAGAGGAGGGAGACGAAGAAGATGGAAATTTGAAAATTCACTTTACCTATTTCCCTTTTTAGTTTTTCGTATATTCTTCTCAATCAAATAGTTTTCACTTTTCATGCTGCCAAAACAAATAGGTGCAATGACCTTAGTTTTTAATGCACTAAATTTGCACGATGTGCCATGTAATGAACATGTAAGTTTCTTTTTTCTTAACCTTTATGAGTACTTGGAGAACAACAACCTTGTTAGAGCACTATTTGGTTAGTCATTTTGAAAACATTTATATGTAATAGATTTTGAATAGCAAACAAAAATTGATTAATTCAATTTAGTTTTTTTTTTCTTTTTGTGTTGGTCTGGTGCGCCTTAGAACAAGCTGGCAGATCTTTTGGATTCACGGTTGCAGATTTATGATGGCGAAGACGCGCTTATGATGGTGAAAGTCGATCGCCTGCAAACATGCTACTCATGCCAGTAGTGATGAAGATGTTGGAAGAGGAGTTGAATGGAGATGTGGATCTCCAATTGGTTAACATAGGCAAAGGAGATGAGGATGTAAAAGTTAAAGCTCCATACCTAATGCATAGTATGTCAGAGATTGACTGGGTGTTCGAGCAATGGGGCGGCGAGCAGACTTGTGAAGAGATTATAAAGAAGATTTTTGAAATTGATTTGTTGGCGTGGAAAGAGAAAGAGTAACATAATATATTACAAAATTTAACAAAGAAAAAGGGAAAAAATGAGAAATTTTGGTTTGTTGTATCTATCCGGTTAGAGGGATGGCATTTTTAATTTGAACTATGAAAAAGTTGATAAAAAATTATCAAAAACTAAGCCAGGCCTAGACCCCTCAAACTGTTTTAGTTAATTCAGAGAAAAATTAAGGATTTCAAGTACATGCAACTGAATTGGATTCAAGAACTAAAACCTCTGAGCAAGTACTAATCTGCATTCTTTACTCAGCAAAACCTTCCTCATTCTGTTGAAAACGAAAGACCTTTGACTTGTAGAAACCATGCATGTTCTTTGGAGCCTTTACTTCTTGTGTCATTTCCTACCAATTTGCTTCGTACCAACTCGGTTCTTGCTCCATGATTGATCCTGGTTGGACATTGAACTGTTTTCTAACAGTGACACTGACACAGAATTTGGAAGGATAATTAACATCGAGGAACATAAAGAACCACAAAACTGAAATTTCAGATTTAGGAAATCAATTTTAGTTTGGATTTTGATCTCCTAATAGCATCTCCAAGAGATATTTCATAACTTCAAAAGCAATTTCAAAATTTCAAATTTCAAATTTGTTCTATTCCGATTAGTCTTGATGGTATAAAAAGATGCAGAACCGTTGTAAGATAAGGAAAAGCCAAAGTTTGTGGTACTTTGAAACATAGGATCAAGGAAAAGGAAGAGCCTGTGCATTTCCTCTGATCCTTCCGATGCTTATGAAGCTAATGGCATTGAACTTTGAGAATCAATCTTTGTGCTGCGCAAGGAGTGAAAAAACTAGCGGAGGTGAAGAGTTGTTGGTCCAAGGATTGATTGTGCTAGAAAAACAATCATTCTAGTTTTCGAAAAAAGGTAGCTCTTTTCTTAAAAAAATATATCAGCATCTTAAGGTCTAACTCAAAACTCGTCCGACATAGAACAATTAAGGTCTTGTAATAGCTTTTTATGGTATGGTTTGGGCTTAAATTCAATAAGAACGTTTGCACCTTACTTGTAACATAATAAATGTGTCCTTAATTCAATGCCCTGAGAAATAATGATGGAAATTTAGAATTTGCTAGTTTGCGTTATGTGTTAAAGATATTGTATTAGCCAGAAGCAAACAAAAAAAAACCTCTCAAAGTAAAGATTTTTGTTTGTTTGTTTAGAAAGGATTTTGTAAGTAGCCAGGGATGAATCTCGGTAAAACGTGAGAAATTAAGTTCCGCTGGATTCCACACGATGAAACTCTTGCCACTTTCGTTCCACGAGATCATTGAATCCGATGAAGGATCATTCACCATCTCATATGTATCCTTCATAAGACCATAGTACTTGTGAACCATCACTGAAACCTTAAAAAGCAAAATCACACAAAACCGAACAAAGTACATGAAAATTTTAAAGAAAAAAACCCTAAAATTAAATTAGAGAGATGTGCTGCATCATCATGTTACATGTACCCTCTTCCTCTTACTCAGGAACCGGAACCAGACTTGGAACATATACATTGCAATGGCTATAAGCATAAATCCATATATCTCGGTTTTCTGCCACAACTTGTTTTTTAATGTCACCGTCACCCATTTCGTAGACGTTGACGTCAATATATCCCCTCGTGGCATCGAGATGATTGCAACATACTGTAGGACCAAAATTATCGCACAATAGACATGAGAGATTTAATCACGATTTATATAAATAAACAGTAAGGAACAGACGATTCATAAAACGATAAAGCAATAAAATAAATCTAAGGAGGTGAGATGAATCTCTTTCCTTAACTCTAAGAATCTCCCGTAGTGCGACAGGTTTTAATAGATCCATGAGTCCCAGGATACAACCAAAGTAATCTGTATCATCTACACTTGATATCAGATCTATCGAACATTATACTACGATACTCTCAAATAAAGACTTACTCTAAGCTGTGGAGAATTGAAGAAACTTTTTCTTTTGTAGTGTGTTTTCTTTGTTTGATTGGATACATTTTTCTCAAGAGAGGTGATCCTATATATAGGAGAAGATCATGTCCTCACTTTTCCTTTTTTTAGGTTTTTCCTTTTTTTAGGTTTTTCCTTTTCTTAAGGCTTTTCCTTTTTTGTAGGCTTTTCCTTTTTAAGGCTTTTCCTTTTTTTTAAGGTTTTTCCTTTTCTTAAGGCTTTTCCTTTTTTGTAGGCTTTTCCTTTTGTAAGGCTTTTCCTTTTTTTAAGGTTTTTCCTTTTTACATTCATAAGGCTTTTTTACTTAGCCCAAATGTCTCATTTCAAATTCACACATACACATATTTATAAAGCCCACAAGCTCTTATAAATTTTGTTCCAACAATCCCCCACATGAATAGAAATGACTCTAAACATATGAAAATTGAACAGACTAGACTTTACTAGACATACTTGACTAGACTCATCTAGACGTAGACAGACTTTCGAGAGTATACGAAAATGTAAATGTCACTGAATGGTAGCGTTTTTCAGCTTTGAACCAAACAATTTTAATATCTGTTGCGTTTACTCGGCCATGAGGTGAACATGATGTCTTGAACCATCCGGATTTTGATGTAAACTGATACAACAGATATCGCACAGCGACATTTTCTCGTACAACTTTGTTCTCTATTGGGTTCATTTTGGCCTTGAACATTCCTGGTATTCGTGAGTGAATTTGGAGAATATAGCCTTATCATTCATTCTCCTAGAAACGGCCCCATTTCACACTTCACAAGGTGATCTTTTATTAGCTTGTTTTCAGAAGTGTCCTGTCACACTCCAATATCTACACAGCTATGCAATCATTAAAAGCCAACGCTTATCCTCACTATCCACAGGTAGCACTGTTTTATCATCCTAGGAACTGGGCAGAGACATAGTCTCACAGTGCTCAAATTCGAATCAGTTTAATTTTGTTTCCCTTTGAACCTAGATCTTGGGATCTCCAGTCACATAGGTGGGGTATCTGTCAAACGTCATCTTTTTCTATAGGCTTTAAACCCATTCCTTTTGATGATTTAACTAACTTGATCTCGAGGCTAACTTTTTGGGAAACAGATCCGCTAAGTTATCAGCCGTTGTGAGATCAGTTGTCTAAATGGTCTTATATCATTCTCGAGATTTACCATTTTATAACTTACTCAGTGCCTGAGAGATAGCTCACTAACTCTCACAGTGTACACATAAAGTTGGCACTAGTTTTTCCCACATCGGGATATCTTCCACAAAGTTTCGAAGCCATTTTGCTTCCTCTGTAACTTTATCTAAAGCTATAAACTCTGACTCCTTGGTTAATTAGGCCAAAAGTGTTTGTTTGGAAGATTTCCAGGATACTGCTGCACTACCAAGAAAAAATATTATCCACTTATAATATCTGTCAGGTTTACGAGACCAAGAGGTGAACATAATGTCTTGAACCCCCCAGACTTTGATGTAAATCGAGACGACATATAACGCTGGATAATTCAACATTCTAGTTATGGCTTTCCACAGAGTATGACCTGGATTACTCATGTAGCGACTTATTTACTGAATGCGCCAAATCGGATCTAGTACGATTCATCAAGTACGTTAGACTTCCGATAATTCTTGCATACATCACTTGTGACACAACTTTATCACAATTAAAGTTATTGCAATCTTGTTTGAGTAGTTCTCAAAACATTCTAGGATCTTGAGACAAGATTATCCACTAATCTTATGTCTATCAAACTTCCCACTAAACACTTTCTTAGTGTGTTGGATTATGTCCTTCTTGCTTCCATGATGAACGTGTCATCTTATAAACATAACAAAACGTATCCATGTGGAGTACTTTTGATGTATATCACCTTAAGTGATTTTGAAGCTATTTGACATCACTTTGTTGTCAAACTTTCCAAGCTATTGCTTAGGAGCTAACTTAAGCTCGTATAAGGACTTTGCAAGTCTACTTATTTTCTTTCCTTGTTCAGGAGTGACATAACCCTCGGGTTGTTTCATGTAAATCTCCTCTTCTAAATGGTCGTTTAGAAAGGCAGATTTTACATCCATTTGATGGATTACAAGATCTCATATTGCTGTGATTCCAATCAGCATACGACTAATTTCAACTTTAGCCTCTTCTGCTTCTTTACAGAAGTACCGGCATTGCTCGATCTAAGGTCCAATACCCGTCAAGCATCGATCGATACCGAGGGGTATCGATCGATACGCATAAAAGCGTAAGAGCCCAAGAACTCAATTGCTCGCCTCAATTCGTGAGGTACTAGAGCTTATCCTTTACACAGAAACTCATGTTCAAAGGAAGACGCATTCCTTGTTTACCGTGATTACTTGGATGTCTGGTATATCTATTTTATATACCATAAAGTAATCAGCACTACATTGTGTGCATATACACAATGAAGATACAATCCACCTTCTTAGGTGGTTGCTAGGCACCCCCACACTTTCATGTATTTGTATAAAAACCCATTACTTTTCCAAAGTTCACATAAAACATTTCCAGTGACTTTCTGTGGTATTTAGTTCAGGATATAACTTGTGGTAAGCAATGCTTCCCCCCACATTTCTGGACTAACCCAGATTCCTGCAACATTGCATTCATCATTTCCTTGAGAGTTATGTTCTTTCTTTCAGCAACTCCATTGGATTCAGGTGAGTAGGGATCAATCGTTTGATGTATACTACCTTGTTCATGTCCTCTATCACTTCAAACTATGTTGATAGTTCTTTCGAGTTGGTTTTCAACCTCGAGTTTAAACTCCTTGAGTTTTACAAGGTCTCGTATTTGCTTCTTAGCAAATAGACATAACTATATTTCGTACAATCCTCAACGAAAGTTACGAAATATTTCTCACCACCTTTTGTATGAGTCAAACCAAGAGGTTCACTCGATTGTGGTGTTTTAGTGAGTTTGGTTAGAACGCAAACCTCACACTCATCTTTGCTTATTTTGTATTTCGGGATCTCATTCAACCTACGCATAGATTCGAATATACTGTGACCGAAACATTCAGATCAAATACTAAGAGATTATGTACCATAAGCAAATGATTCTTTCTCATTAATGTCAACAACATTGGTTACATTAATTTTTAAGTCCGACTGTCTTAACTTTAATTTTGACCAGTCCGTCCTTAATATAGACAACATTATTTGTCAATACATGCTAATCAGCTTTGACAATTGACTATGAATTCGTGTCTAATTAGCATTGTGCCCTAAATAAGATTTTTATGCATTTCTAGCACATGCTTTACATTAGTGAGAGTGAGCTTCTTTGAGAAGTCAACTTCAGCACCAAAATTCTTGTCATTATTTATGGTAGGAGGGAAACATTCCCATCTCAACGCATATATTGGTATAATACCACCACTCATGTGGGTTATGCTCAACCATATTGACTCCGAGGATGACATTACACATGTCTATCTCGACTACATTGGCTTGAGCCATTTCATTATCTTTTACACCACCGAATCTTAACAATGATCACATCGGTGTTGTTAGTCATATTGAAATTTGATTTTGTTCAAGAGAATCAAACCAAATTAATATACTAACCAATACCCAACTCTCAAGTTAAAGGGTAAAATTAAATTCAATTTCTAGAATTTAATAAACTTAATACAATATCGAATTGTATTAGTATTCTTGAACTCATATCAAGAATCGCAAGAGGCCTGCTCACTTAACCCAATGATTTAATTATTTAAATTAAATCAGCCTCCAATACTTAATTGAACATCAATTATTCCAAAAATCGCAAAATTTTTGGACACATAATATTGAGCTACACGTCTTTAAATTTTGTCCAAGGCTTTATCTTTACTCCGCAGTAGAAAGATGTATCAATATCTCGTGCAATCGTCTATGAATGTCACGAAATATTTCTTGCCTCCTCTGGTTTGAATATATTTCAAATCACATCAAACTGTGTGAATTAAACCTAGAGGTTCTGTTGTTCTTTGAACGCTGGGTGATGGCGTTTTAGTGAGTTTGGCTTGGACACAAAACTTCACATTTGTCTTTGCTTAATTTGCATTTAGGAATCATGTTCATGTTCATTAATCTACTCATGGACTTGAAATTAACATGTCCTAATTGTTCATGCCAAACAGCAAATGGTTTCTTATCATTAATCTTTAGGGTTCTACGAGGTGGATGCCTCGGTTACATTATCTTTTCGGATTACTTCCTCAACAGATATCTTACACAGATTATCACATACAAAACCCTTACCCACATACATCCCATTTTTCGTTAGGATTAGCTTATCACCTTCCAACTTCACAGAGAATCCATGCTTACTTATGAGCGATCCTGAGATCAGATTCTTGCGTATGTCTGGTACATGGACGACGTTCGTGAGAACTAGTTCCTGTCCAGAGGTGAGTTTCAGAACAACCTTCCCGTGACCATCAACTGTCGACGAGGCAGAATTTCCCATCAAGAGTTTATCACCACTCTTGTTTTTTTTTTTTTTTTTTTGTGTATGTCGAGAACATCTCGCGATCCATACAGATGTGTCTGGTTGCACCAGTATCGAACCACCAAGTCTTTGGATAGCTCTCTGCAACATTGGCCTCAGTGACCACATCACACATGTCAGCTTCTATCAAGTTTGCTTGACCTTTCAATGTTTCGATCAGACTCGCAGTCGTTTGATCCACTTTGTCACTGGTTTTCTCCATAGTTCCAGAGTTGTTGTTTGTCATTTCTCTAAGACAATGAGAACACAACTTTCAGTTAGTACCGATATATAAACTCAAGAATCGCAATTCTAAGACTGATATCGAACTGAATCGCATTGGTGTCGATCCATACTCCTTGGTATCGATCGATACACACACAATGTCTATCGATACACCCATATGGTATCGATCGATGCCCTCAGTGTCGATCGATACACCCTTGGTGATGATCGATGCACGTGAGTTTTGCATAAGATCTATCGATACACCTCGGTGTCGATCGATGATCAGCTTGTATCGATTGATACACCTCGGTGTCGATCGATGCTCAGCTTGTGTCGATCGATACACATATAGTGTCGATCGATGCACCCTGTGTGTCGATCGATGCAAGTGAATTTTTACACAGGATCGATCGATAAACCACAGTGTCGATCGATGCTCGATGCACATACTGTGTTAATCGAAGCATCTTGGTGTCGATCGATACACATTGAGTGTCGATCGATACACCCTGGGTTCCTATTGATGCTCGATGCACATACTGTGTCATTCGAAGCAACCTGGTATCGATCGATACACGCTCAGTGTCGATCGATATACCCTGGGTGTCGATCGATACAAGTGAATTTCACAGGATCGATCATAGCACCAGTGTCGATCGATACCTGTGTCTTATACACAGTATCGATCGACATAGACCAACTTGGTCGATGAAAGTATCGATCGATACACTGAGGTGCCGACCGATACACTGTTTGCATGGTATCGATCGATACACTTAAGTGTCGACCGATACAATTTAGTCCAATATCGACCGATACCATAGGGTGTCGATCGATACTCACAAGGCCTCGATCTGAATCGAACCTATCAAGAACAGATGTGTGTTCGTTGATTATACCGTTCTTTAATCGCAATTAAAGACAGTTTTTTTTAGAAGATGTTTAAGCAGATCTGCTTCTACTACACGTTTCAAGTTGCTAAACAGCTGTTTGATTAACGTTTGAGTATCACTAGCAGAAGAACATCTTCTTAAAAAATAGAGAGAGATGAAGATTGCCTCTACTACACGTTTCAATTTGCTAAAAGCTTTTTGACAACGTTTGAGTATCATCAGCAGTAGAAGAATCGTTTAAAAACCGTTTAAAAACGTTTATTTACTCGTGATTAAAGATCCAATTGAAGTAATAAAACAGAAATTGGATCTTCTTAGAGTTAAGATTGTAGGACCAAAATTATCGCACAATAGACAGGAGAGATTTAATCACGATTTATATAAATAAACAGTAAGGAACAGACGATTCATAAAACGATAAAGCAATAAAATAAATCTAAGGAGGCGAGATGAATCTCTTTCCTTAACTCTAAGAATCTCCCGTAGTGCGACGGGTTTTAATAGATCCATGAGTCCCAGGATACAACCAAAGTAATCTGTATCATCTACACTTGATATCAGATCTATCGAACATTATACTACGATACTCTCAAATAAAGACTTACTCTAAGCTGTGGAGAGTTGAAGGAACTTTTTATTTTGTAGTGTGTTTTCTGTGTTTGATTGGATACCTTTCTCTCAAGAGAGGTGATCCTATATATAGGAGAAGATCATGTCCTCACTTTTCCTTTTTTTTTTAGGTTTTTCCTTTTTTTAGGTTTTTCCTTTTCTTAAGGCTTTTCCTTTTTTGTAGGCTTTTCCTTTTTAAGGCTTTTCCTTTTTTTTTAAGGTTTTTCCTTTTCTTAAGACTTTTCCTTTTTTGTAGGCTTTTCCTTTTTTAAGGCTTTTCCTTTTTTTAAGGTTTTTCCTTTTTACATTCACAAGACTTTTTTACTTAGCCCAAATGTCTCATTTCAAATTCACACATACACATATTTATAAAGCCCACAAACTCTTATAAATTTTGTTCCAACACATACCATGATATTATTGGTCTTGTGGTCGATGAAGTATGTCGGGAAACTAACACAACCGAATATTGGGAGATCAGGACGAGTAACATGAAAAAACTTGCTCCACGAAACAACCCCATCAGTCACCTTGTTTGTAATCCACACCTCAATCTTCACACGTCTATGTTGATGTAATAAAGAAAGCCTATCTCCTCCGAAGCCTGAAAGGACTAATGTACCATCACGTCTCAGACGTAAACAATCAGTTTTGAAGGGAACAGAACATCCTATGTCTTTGAATGTCTCTCTAGAGAAATCAAAACTTTGGATGAAGATTTCGGTTTGATCGGAGTTACCCTTCTTCTTCCTATGGATAGCTATCCAGTACATGTTTCCATTCATAGACAAAGCTTGGTACGTTGGATACCAAAGCTCTACACACGAATCGAGAGCAACATGAACATGTCTCGAATTTAGACTTGAAGTCATATATCTCAATATATGATTTGTCATCATACCTCAAGATCTTGTAGTTGTCACGAGATACATTGTCGTATCCAAAACCGTAGACATCATCCCTTTTGTAAGAATTCGATGGTTCGATCCATTCGACTCGGCTCAAAAAGGGATTCCAAACTGCGAGATTTTCATGTGTATAACCAGTCTCAATAAATGCCCTACACTGACATAGCAATAACCCGTCGCAGTGGATCACTGTACGAATTTCACTTGGACCTTGTAGAGATGAGAGAGCTTGGGTCTCAAGATTAAAGAGTTGGACCGATTTATTATGATGATCCACTTGTATGAATCGTTTCTGAGAGAGATCAAAGTGTTTGTAGATGAATCTCTTGTCGTTAATAAGAGCGTACCATTGTTTGCATGTTGATTTGAATCGTACCAAATATTCGATCGGAATCCTGTAAAGTATCTCTTCTACTAACTCAAAAGGTAGCGACGACGAACGCTTTGACGAAGCCATTGAAAATTTCACAAAACTAGGTCACCAAGAGAACAACCCAAAAAAAAAAAATTGTTTATCCAAAACTTTTTTTTCTTCCTCTAATAACATTGATGAACTTACAACGAGTTTACAAAATCACAATATAATACATCGGTAATTAATCCAGGGATAAATGAATGAAAAGTATAGGATTGATTTTCCTGAATATTCTTCTTACACTACAAGAAAACAGACGTTTTCCGACGAATTTTTATCAGTCGGTTCCATCTCTTCGGAAATTCGTCGGAAAGTACCGACAGATTTCAGCCGTCGAAAACTGGTCGAAATATTTTCGATAGATTACCGATGACCGTATTTTCGTTAGATGTATTTCTGTCAGAAATCCGTGGGAAATTTTCCGACGGATGTATTTCCGACGGAACTAAATAATTTGATTTTTTTAAATTATTTAATAAATTAATTTTATTAAATATTAATTCAAAAAATTTAAATATATTAAATAATAATCTAATTAATTAATGAAAATAAATTATAAATTTAAAATTTTCTTAATGAATAAATTCATTAAACAAAAAAAAATCATAAAACATAAAAATGCATTCTTCATGATCTTTTTCATATCCGTGAGCTCTTTCCGGGTTGAGTTGTGTGCGTACTCCAACTCCTCGACCTTCATGTTACGGTTTTTTACCGTTTGGATGAGCCTCTCGATTTCATCCTTGCACTCCGAAGCATATCGAGGACCCGAAAAAGAAGATTCTTAGGCCGGAATCGGATTGCTCGAACTCCAGAATTTCAGCTCCCGAGGTCGATCCGCTACGAGGCGTACCCCGAGAAAGATTGCGTCCATGGGAGCCCAAACGGAGAGAGTCCTCGTTATTCCTGCTAGAAAAACATAATAACGTTAATACATTGAATTGTAAAATTCCAAAAATTTCAAAAAAAAATTCGTTTTTTTTTCTAAAACTTTCAAAAATTCAAAAATTCAAAAAAATCATAAAATTTTCAAAAATTTCAAAAAACAATCAAAAATTTCATAACCTTTCTAAATTTCAAAAAAACTAAAAAAAAAATTCAAAAAATTCCTAAAATTTCAAAATTTCCAAATTTTTCATAAAATTCAAAACTTTCATAAAAATTCTAATTTTTTTTAATATGTTTTTTATTATAAAAATTTCTAAAAACATTGTATAAAATAACCTATAAACGTTTTTATAAAATCAAAATTTTATAAAAACGTTTTTAATTAGTACAAAATTAAAACCCTAACAAATTCTAAATACTAAAACGTTTTTAATTTATAAAATTAAAAAGTTATAATTTTCTAAAATACTAAAATCAAAAATTTATAAAATTCTAATTTTCTAAATACTAAAATTTTCTAAAAATCCTAACAAATTCTAAATACTAAAACGTTTTTAATTTTCTAATTAAATTTTTTTTACCAAAATTCTAATCTAACAATTCTAATCTAATAAACCCTAACAAATTTTATTCCACCAAAAAAATACACAATAAATTTTATTCTATAAAAAACTATCAAAATTAACCACCTAAATCTAATAAACTCTAAAAACTATCAAAACTAACAAGATTTACCAAAAAAAATATAAACACTTACACATGAACCATGATTGATGATGAAGAATGAAGATTTAGAGAGATTGGAAATGATACGGTGATAGCAACCGAAATCGTTCGATTTTAGAGAGAGAAGAGGAAGAAAAACGGTAAGAGAGACAAGGAGAAAGAGAGAAATGAGGGAGAAGACATTTCGTGAAAAATAAATCTATGGATTTCCGACGGCTATATCCGTCGAATTATTTAAAAAAATTCGTTTAGGCGGTAAATCTTCCCGCGGTCTTGAAAAAACAAAAATCCGTCGGAAATTTCTCACGGATTTCCGACGGATATGGGAATATACCCTGCATGTGTTTCTATTGGATAGTCAACCGACACGTATCGAATGACCCATATATGTCGGAAATTTCTCACGGATTGCCGAGATGATAGTAATCCGTCGAAAATCCGTTGGAAATTTCCCACGGATTGCCGAGATGACACTAATCCGGAAATCCGTCGAAAAATTTCCCACGGATTTAGGGTATATATGGGGTTTAGGGTTATGATATATCATGGTTTTACCCGTTTTTAGCCATGATATAGGTCTTATTTATAGAGTATTTCTAGTATTTTGGAGTCTTTTCGAATATTTTCAGGTTTTAAGTGACTTTGGGAGAAAATGAGCCGTTTTGGGTGAAAATGAGTATATGGAGATGCAGAGTCATGCAGAGACATCAGAAGTTTGGCATTCGTTGAAGAACTTCTCAACGATGGATTGAGCTCAAATTTGGATAAAAGACAGATCAATGGATTAGCTTTCATTTGGAAGTGGTTTGAGGCCATTCCAACAGTGCGATCAAAAGTTATGCCAGTTTTCGTGAAGACAGTCCAGTCTGACGAGCAGAAGAGTCGACACGCAAGCTTGGTACCGATCGATACCACTAATGGTGTCGACCGATACCGACTTCAGGAAGAAGGAAACGTGACTTTTTACAAGTTTGAAGTTTGCACCTTGGTCCAGAAGACTTTAATAATTACTAGATGCCCCAAAACGTGTTTTAGATTATAAATTAGGTTTTTCAGCTACTTTTGTTGGCTAAACTTTATTTTATTCTTGATACTTTGAGAGAGATTTGTTCCAAGGTTTTTGGGAGACAACTCTGAACCTTTGTTTCTTATTGATTTCTTTTATGCAATTCTATTCATCTATGATTTCTGTTCCATTGATCATGTCTGAGTAGATCTCCTTTAGGTTTAGGGTTCTCATAAAGGATCTTTTTGAATGTTAGGTTAATTGGTTGATTAGGGTTAATTGATTTTTTAAGAGTTTGGGGACTAACCACAAAAACTATAGTCATTAAGCGGTGCATAATAGTGTTATGTTTTCAAGATTATAGGTTTTTGCGGGTTAGCCCGAATAATATTTTAGTTCATTGCAAAACATGTTAAGTAGATATGTTAGTCCGGGTTGACAGTTATATTTATAATCATTAGTTAGACATATCATATAATTCAGATTAATTTATTTTTTATTAAATTTCAAAACAATTTTTTCTTAAAAATTATCCCGCGCTATATAGCGCGGGTCGAATCCTAGTATAACACTTATTTCACTGTTCAATCCAATTTTACCGCGATAATGTGCGGTACTCGATGTAACAATAAGAGTGATAAAAACATCTTTTCACACCAAAAGTGACAATTTGTTTTTAACACTTTAAGAAAATGCTAACTTACTAATGAAAGTTGAAATAAGTGACATCATGTGCAGTTATGTATTAAAAGAATCGGTATGTTTATTTCAGAAAATAATAATATATAAAAACAAACATAGCTTTTGCTATGTTAAAAATATTTAATGTCTTCCAACAATTTTGAACGAGGGTTTTGCAAGTTTTGTCACTTAATTGAAGTTTCATTAGTATGTTGATACTTTTTAAAATTTTAGTAAAATATAACACTTATTTCACTGTTTAATCCAATTTTATCCATATACAGTACATTGTGTACGATAATGGACGGTACACGATATATCAATAAAAGGGATAAAATCGACATTTCACCAAAAAAAGTGAGAAATAATTTTAACACTTTAAGAAAGTGGTAACTTACTAATGAAACTTGAAATAACTAAATAAGTGACATCATGTGGAGATATTTGCACCCCAAGTCACTTTTTAAAAGTTTACTTACAATTTTGTCTTTTTTTTTGTCTTCTTCTGTGTAAAATAACGATTTTATCTCTGCCTCTTATTCGTCCGTGTATTATACATAGTTGATCTCGTGCAGTACTGTACAGTGCACGACTGGAAAGTCAAATTGTATACTGTACAAGAAATGTTAGTTCTCAAATTAAGTTTAGAAAATGTTAAAAACTTTATAAAATTTTCAAAAAATGACAAAATAGCCAATACTCTCCCTCATGTGCAAGTAAGTCATTTTGAATATACTAAATTCAGGATATTTTAAATCCAAACATAATATTAAAATTGTAGTAAATTTAGAAGCTTTGTGGAAAAATAAATGTTGACACAAAAAGAAAGATATAACTAAAATAAGGAGTATTTGCACACATAGTCACTTTTTGAAAACTCTCTTAAATTTCTAACACTTTTCAAAATCCAAAAAATGATTCAACACTTTTCCTTGTAAAATAACGATTTTACCCCCTGCTCTACACACGTGTCACTACAAGAAAACAACGGATTTGCGATGGACAAATCCATAGCAAATCCGTCGCAAATCACGTTTTGCGACGGAATTGCGACGACACGATTTCCGTCGCAAATCAGTCGTCGCAAAACAGTTTCCCTCGCAAATCCGTCGCAAATTTGCGACGAACCATTTTCCCTCGCAAATTTGCAACGGCAAATATCCGTCGCAAACCCGTCGCATATTTGCGATGATAAATACTCCCTCGCAAATTTGCAACATATACATTCCCTCGCAAATCCGTCGCAAATTTGCGACGAGATAATTCCCTCGCAAATTTGCGACGAACCATTTTCCCTCGCATATTAGCAACGGCAAATATCCGTCGCAAACCCGTCGCAAATTTGCGACGATAAACACTCCCTCGCAAATTTGCAACGGATACTTTCCCTCGCAAATCCGTCGCAAATTAGCGACGGATACTTGCCCTCGCAAATTTGCAACGGATACTTTTCCTCGCGAATCCCTCGCAAAATTGCAATGGATTTGCATGGAAAATTGAATTTTGTAAATTAAAAAAAAAATAAGAATTTAATTTAAAAATTGAATAATAATTAAAATAATTAACATATTAAATTTAAAAACATAATTATATAATTTAGTTATTACAAAAAGTGCATAATTGTTTTAAAAAAAAACAAAATAAAATGTTTACAAAGGACTGGTTCCGGTTCCGGTTCGGGTTCCGGTTCCGGATCCGGTTCCGGATCCCGATCCCGAAGGGTTACGTGCTTCGCGAAGTCTTGCAAAAGCCGGATCCTTCTCAGCAAAGTAATCCATGAAAGCATCATAGGAATTAATCTTCTCGGCCTGATTCGTTAGCATCTCGGCCTGACTCGATAGCATCTCGGCCTGACTCGTTATGATCCGGTGTAAATCGTCATGGGATGGACGCGAAGCCGATGTAGAAGAAGCTTCAATTTGCGGTTGAAGCGAACCGACACCGTAAATTCTTCCTTTTTTGCGGGGAGCAACCTATGGAAGACAAAAAAACAAACATTATAAATATTTCTAAAAATATTTAAATACAATACAACAATTTAATTTTTAAATACGTACCTCGGTAAAAATTTGGTTCTTCACGAAAGGAGTAAGGGCGCAAGATGCTGTGCTCTCGGGATCATCACTATCGACGGTCTGAGATAACAGTTCGAGCCGCGAAGTGACATCGTGGTAGATCTTCTCCGAGCGTCCATCGATAAAAGAGCCATCCGGTTTCCGTTTTGTCTCCTCGAGAACCGCTAACAAATCCGGAACTGATGATCCGGTCTTTGCGGCCTAAAAAAAATTCATAAATTCATAACATTAAATTAAAGTACGAATGTAAGATTTTTAAAAAAAAAAAAACTTACTATGTTTCGGCCCCGTGCTTTAAACGAGGTTTGTCCTGAACGATGCTTAGAAGGCCCGTAACCATCAGGATCAGAGTATCGGGCCTTGCGACTATCGTCACTCTTCTTCTTGCTCTTTGGATCCATCCAATATCGAACAAGACCGTTCCAAACAGACGGATCCATCCACTTAGGCTTCGACTCATCGCCTTTAATCTTCCACATTTCTTTCCAACGCCCAACCTGACCGCACATACGAGCCTTCAACTTCTTTTCAAATTTTTTACGGACCTCGCCGTTAATTGCAAAATCCCAATGAAACGATTGCTATAACAAAAAAAATAAGAAGTTAAATGCATAAAAAATATTATTAATAATAATAAAAATAAATTTAATAAAATTTAGAAAACTTACCGCAAACGTTTTATACCAACGTTCAATGATATATTCCGGTGTTTGCGAGTAATTGGCATGCGGTTCTTTGAAATCCGTTTCAAAGATCGAACGGATCTGAGCAGCCACAGCTCCGTCATCATCAAACCTGAAATTAGAAAATATAGTAAATTTTAAAAATAAAATTATGATAATTGTAAACAAAAACATAAATAACTTAGAAAATATAAATTTTACCATAACGTTCCTGGAGGACGGCTTGGATCGAGTCGTGGTAGACTATCATGACCAGGACTCTCGAGAATCTGCTCTATCACAATATCGATGGGGATGGAGTCAGCCGCGGGGTTAGACGGTGCGGGATCCTCCGGTGCTGGGGCAGGCTCCACAGTCTCAGGAACAGCAGTAGTCGCAAAATCCATCTGTATAACAGGAGGAGTACTTGTGGAACCCATCGAAAGAAATCGAGTATAGTCGTTACCTCGAAATCCCGACATCTACAAAAAAAAATTTAATAATTAATTCATATAATTATATTATAATTTAGAAAATACAAAAAAATTACAATCAAACTAATAATTTTATATAATGTCATAATAATTATAAAATTATTTAATCTAAATTCATACTAATTAAAATACAAATTTAACAACCTAATATATAACATATCTAAATCTAACAATCTAAATTCATCCTAATAAATACAAATATAATAAATATAATTTTTTAACAAATCTAAAAAACTAAAAAACTAAATAATCTAACAAATCTAAGAAACTAAATAATCTAACAAAATCTAACAATTCTAAAAATCTAAAAATCTAAATTAAATACAAATCCAAATCTAACAAATCTAATTTTTTTTTCACAAATCTAACAAAGTTCACAAATCTAACAAATCTAACAAAGTTCACAAATCCAATATTTTTTTTTTTAAGATAACAACATATATTTTTGAAATAAAAAATGAAATTAAAAAAAAGCAACTTACCTTCGCCCAGGAGAAGAAGAGGTCGCCGGAGGGAGAGGGGAGAGGAGGGGACTCGCCGGAGGGAGGGGACTCGCCGGAGGGAGAGTAGGTCGCCGGAGGGAGAGGAGGTCGCCGGAGGGAGAGGAGTGCTCGCCGGCGGAGGAGGAGAAGAAAGAGCTCGCGAGGTGAAGGGAGGAGGTCGCGGAGGAGAGTAGAGAGGAAGGTAAGAGAAACCGATCGCCGGAGGAAGAGTAACCGATCGCCGGAGGAAGAGGAACCGATCGCCGGAGGAGGAGGAGTGGGATCGCCGGAATCGACGGGAGATTGAGATTGAGGGGATTGAGAAGGGAGAAAGGAAGAAGAAGATAAACAGTCGGTTTATAAACTAATAAGCGATGGATTTGCAATGGATTTGCGATGGATCCAAAAATTGCAACGGATTTGCGACGGATCCATCGCAAATCCATCGCAAAATTCGCGGTTAAATTTTGGCCCAAAATGTTCTGAAAAAATTCAATTTTCGTACCAAATTTCCAAAAAACATTTTGCAACGGATTTGCGATGGATAACTTATTTGCAACGGATTTGCGACGGATCCATCGCAAATCCGTTGCAAATTAATGAGTTTTTTTTTTTAATGTTTAGGGTTTAGGGTATACGTTTAATAGTACATAATAAAGTTTACGGTTTATAATCTCATAAGACTCATGATCATAAGCATATTTTTTCACAAATATAATGAATTTGAGGGTACGAGGAATGTTGAACTTATATATATATATATATATATATATATATATATATATATATTCATAAACAACATATACGGATATATGACGTTTTATATATCATACGGGGACATTTCCAAATTTTCACAATTTATGAATGCACATCATTAAATAACTTTAGAAATATAATTTTTTGAGATTCACTTTTAAAACTGTTAGACGCTTATCACGTTTTTATCCTCTCCGGAAATAAGGAATGAATCCCTAGCAATTCCATTGCAAATTTGCAACGGACTTGCGATGGATCCTTTTTTGCAACGGATTTGCGACGGATCCATCGCAATTCCATTGCAAATTTGCAACGGATTTGCGATGGGGTCTTTATTTGCAACGGATTTGCGACGGATCCATCGCAAATCCGTTGCAAATTCGTGATTTTTATTTTATAATGTTTAGGGTTTAGGGTATACGTTTAATAGTACATAATAAAGTTTACGGTTTATAATCTCATAAGAGTCATGATCATAAGCATATTTTTTCACAAATATAATGAATTTGAGGGTACGAGGAATGTTGAACTTATATATATATATATATATATATATATATATATTCATAAACAACATATACGGATATATGACGTTTTATATATCATACGGGGACATTTCCAAATTTTCACAATTTATGAATGCACATCATTAAATAACTTTAGAAATATAATTTTTTGAGATTCACTTTTAAAACCGTTAGACGCTTATCACGTTTTTATCCTCTCCGGAAATAAGGAATGAATCCCTAGCAATTCCATTGCAAATTTGCAACGGATTTGCGATGGATCCTTTTTTGCAACGGATTTGCGACGGATCCATCGCAATTCCATTGCAAATTTGCAACGGATTTGCGATGGGGTCTTTATTTGCAACGGATTTGCGACGGATCCATCGCAAATCCGTTGCAAATTCGTGATTTTTATTTTATAATGTTTAGGGTTTAGGGTATACGTTTAATAGTACATAATAATGTTTACGGTTTATAATCTCATAAGAGTCATGATCATAAGCATATTTTTTCACAAATATAATGAATTTGAGGGTACGAGGAATGTTGAACTTATATATATATATATATATATATTCATAAACAACATATACGGATATATGACGTTTTATATATCATACGGGGACATTTCCAAATTTTCACAATTTATGAATGCACATCATTAAATAACTTTAGAAATATAATTTTTTGAGATTCACTTTTAAAACCGTTAGACGCTTATCACGTTTTTATCCTCTCCGGAAATAAGGAATGAATCCCTAGCAATTCCATTGCAAATTTGCAACGGATTTGCGATGGATCCTTTTTTTGCAACGGATTTGCGACGGATCCATCGCAATTCCATTGCAAATTTGCAACGGATTTGCGATGGGGTCTTTATTTGCAACGGATTTGCGACGGATCCATCGCAAATCCGTTGCAAATTCGTGATTTTTATTTTATAATGTTTAGGGTTTAGGGTATACGTTTAATAGTACATAATAATGTTTACGGTTTATAATCTCATAAGAGTCATGATCATAAGCATATTTTTTCACAAATATAATGAATTTGAGGGTACGAGGAATGTTGAACTTATATATATATATATATATATATATATATATATATATATATATATATATATATATATATATTCATAAACAACATATACGGATATATGACGTTTTATATATCATACGGGGACATTTCCAAATTTTCACAATTTATGAATGCACATCATTAAATAACTTTAGAAATATAATTTTTTGAGATTCACTTTTAAAACCGTTAGACGCTTATCACGTTTTTATCCTCTCCGGAAATAAGGAATGAATCCCTAGCAATTCCATTGCAAATTTGCAACGGATTTGCGATGGATCCTTTTTTGCAACGGATTTGCGACGGATCCATCGCAATTCCATTGCAAATTTGCAACGGATTTGCGATGGGGTCTTTATTTGCAACGGATTTGCGACGGATCCATCGCAAATCCGTTGCAAATTCGTGATTTTTATTTTATAATGTTTAGGGTTTAGGGTATACGTTTAATAGTACATAATAATGTTTTATTTTTATAAGATTTATGGTTTATGGTATATGTATTATTATCATAATAAAGTTTTTATTTTTTTTACGGATTTACAACATATACATATTTTTATTTTAAAAATTACATTATAATACATTTAACACATTATTCCGAATCGTTTTCAGATTCATTTTCAGACATATTAGAGTGTTCACTATGCTCATCATTGTTTTCTCCGCTATCGTTCTCCTCGAACTCGCCAGATGCGGCTGCATCTTCGCTTGAATCATCCACGATGTCTTCAACTGTGGTCCTCGCTAATCCCTCGCAAATTCGTAGCAATTTTGCAACGCATTTGCGACGCCCTTTTGCCCCTCGCAAATTTGCGAGGGATTTGCGACTCTAGATATTCCCTCGCACGTTCGTCGCAAATTTGTTGCAAAATCGTCGCAATTTGCGACGACTTTTTCCCTCGCAAAATAGCGACGGATTTGCGACGACTAGTTAGTCACTCGCAAATCCGTCGCAAATCCCTCGCAAATTTGCGAGGGATAATATCCATCGCAAATTCCATTGCAAATCGACTGTTTTCTTGTAGTGTGTACTGTATACAGCTTGTTTTCTCGCGGTACTATACAAGAGTTTGATTAAAAAGCCAATGCATGTACAGTACACAAAGTGTTAAATCCTTAATCAGTTTTTGAAAATTGTTAAAAACTAAAAGAGTTTTGAAAAAGTGACAAAATAACAAATAATCCCCTAAAATAAATATCTTCCAATAAAAAAGTTGTAATAACTAGTATTTCACAACGAAATTTTAATTTTTTTTTAATAATTTTTTTTTGTCTGTCAAATCTCTTGGTCTTTCTTTCTGCCTAGCAATAGCATCGCTTACGAGATAGGCGACGAAAAATTTGAAACAGATTCGCCTCGCTCGCTCGCTGTCTTCTTCTTCTCTCTCTCCATAGCCAAAGAATACGGGTCGCTTAGGGTTTTTCCTCCGACAGATTCGATTCTTTCCCGAGAAAATTCCAGATCACAGATCTCCACCGTCGTTTATCTTCGTCTCCTTTTGGTAATCATTTCTTGTTTTTTTTATTGCTACTGTAGATTCATCGATATTCGCTCCACTTCTCTGATGCAAGTTTTCATGTTGGAATCTATCGGTGGAATTTCAGATTCCAGGGAAGTGAAACAAGTTCCAGGTGTAATCGCCGGCTTTCATGTTCTTCATTCCATCCTATTGTTCTCCTCATTGTGAGTTTCCTTGGATTACATCTGAAACTCTGTAATCTAATTGTTCATTTTCCTAATACGGAAACCTCTTGGGGTAATGATTTTTACTCTGTTTTTTTGTTTGGATGAAGAGTCGTTCTACAGATCTCCCAAGTTGGCTCCTCAAAGAAGATCACAGCGCCTCATGGGCGGCCAGATGCAGCAGACTAATGCTGCGGCTGCGACGGCGCTGTACGACGGGGCTCTGCACAATGCAGGACCAACGAATGAGGCAGGCGATGCCGTCATGGCACGGTGGCTCCAGTCTGCTGGTTTGCAGCATCTGGCGTCTCCAGTTGCTTCCACAGGCATTGATCAGCGTCATCTCCCAAACCTTCTCATGCAGGTACTAACTTCTTCCTTTAGACTGTTGCATGTTTTTATATGTTTATTGTCTACATTTGATAGTGTTTGCTAAAAGCCAATTCTTAAGTTTATTATATACATTATCATTCTTAGACAGACAAGTTTTGGGTACATTTTTCTGCTACAGCCTACAGATGTGTGGAAGTAGGATTGTTTAGATGTCATGTACATTATGATTTTCTGTAGCATGTCCATTGGATTTTCTATACATGTGATCAGTTAATTGGTCATTTTTCTATTTTCAATGGACAACTTCTTGGCTCTAGAAATTTGTGTGCCACCTTCTATTGTTTTATGATATCTGCGGTATTGCTTAGGGTTATGGGGCACAAACTGCTGAAGAGAAGCAAAGACTTTTCAAATTAATGAGAAATCTTAATTTTAATGGGGAATCGGCTTCTGAGCCGTATACACCCACTGGTCAAACATCAGCAGCTTTGCCCTCGTCGGATGGATTTTATTCACCCGAGTTCAGAGGTGACTTTGGAGCTGGGTTACTAGATCTTCACGCAATGGATGACACGGAGCTGCTATCCGAGGTATGTTTGCAAGGGGAATTTAGATCAAAGAAGTTTTCTATTTTTGCCCGTATATGACCACATATAGTAGGGTCAAGAATATCTTTGAGCTCCATCTTGGTTACAAATACTGTTTCTGTCAACATCCAGTTACAATCTTATATTGACTGCACCTATTATATTGGTCAGCCCCCATATAATCATCTTTTGGACGACTTTTGATATTGAGACCTGAATACCGCTGTTTGTCAATATAATCATTACTGTTGTGAAAATACCATATAGATTTTGCAATTTATATGTGCAAGCAAGTCATTAGTGTAGAGAAGCTAGTGCAATTAAAAGGAGTTGAGAAAGTACTAGTTTGGGTGGAGTGTTGCTTACATTTGCTGCTGCTTAATCATAATGATTTCATTGTAATAGCTATCAACTCATTGCTTGTGTAAACTAAAATTTCATTCATATTGCAGCATATGATTTCTGAACCCTTTGAGCCATCACCTTTCATGCCTAGTGTCAATCAAGCATTTGAAGAAGACTTTAATATGACGGCTAACCGGCAACAGCGACAAGAGCTGGATGCTGAACCTTCAAGCTCATTTCCCAGGACTGAAAAAGAAAGTAGTGGAAGAGAGAACAGTGTAGCCAAAATTAAAGTAGTGGTATGATATTTGTTTTGATCTGTTACCTGGTTTCCATTCCTCTGTTGATATTTCAAGCAATGGTCGTTATTGTTGAACTATACATTTTTCATATATTTATTTCAGGTAAGGAAAAGACCCCTAAATAAAAAGGAAACTGCTAGAAAGGAGGACGATATCGTGACCGTATCTGATAATTCTTTGACTGTTCATGAGACCAAGTTGAAGGTTCGTGTGTGTGCTTCAATAAAGATAACGCTGACATCCATGATTCAGTTCAACGAGATTAAAGGTCATAGACCCTCTTCATTTTATATTTATTTTTCTGATATTGAATAAAACTTAATCTTTGTTGGTGCAGGTGGATTTGACTGCTTATGTGGAAAAGCATGAGTTTTGCTTTGATGCTGTTCTGGGTGAGCATGTTTCAAATGACGAGGTAATTTAGTAGGCTTCAGAAATTGACATCTACTGACAATTCTTGCGGAAGTGCTTTACTGTACTTCAAGATGCTAGATAACATAGATTAATTTTAAAATAAAAAAACCTTGTGAACTTTAAATTATAGTGCAACAACCCTTATCATCAACTTTTTTCCTTGTCTGAGTTCCGTTTTACAGTAGCTGTATTCTCCGTTTCTGAAGTTGTTTGCTGTTCCTTTGATCAGGTGTATCGGGTCACTATAGAGCCAATTATTCCCACCATTTTCCAGAGAACCAAAGCCACCTGTTTTGCATATGGTCAAACAGGTACATAATGTATTGTTCATGGGAATCATTTATAAGGCCAATCTATTTGTAATTGGTCTATTATCCCTAAAGCGTTCTACTCTTTACTCACTAATATTATCTTCATTCTTTTGTGGCTCTGATAATGTTTTTCTTTAATTAGGTAGCGGTAAGACATTTACAATGAAACCATTGCCTATACGGGCTGTTCAAGATCTAATGAGGATGTTAAATCAACCAGTATATCGTGATCAGAGGCTTAAGTTGTGGCTCAGTTATTTTGAGATATATGGTGGAAAGCTGTACGATCTTCTCTCCGAGAGAAAGTTCGTGTTTCTTTTTCTGTTCTCATGTCTTTTAAAGGTTACATTTGGTGTTAAGCGTTATTTCTTTTTGCTTCTGAAAAAATGCGCTAGACAACACCTTGGTCAGGCACTTATACTCTTTTTGTTTGTTTTAAGTCTCCATACTTTCGTTAGTGTTTTCTTGTATTACAAATGCATGTGTGCAGTCGGCTGACTATATCAGTTGTTGCTGAGTAGGAAACTTTGTATGCGAGAAGATGGTAGACAACAAGTTTGCATTGTTGGCCTGCAAGAATATGAAGTCTCGGATGTTCAAATTGTTAAGGATTTTATCGATAAGGGGAATGCTTCAAGAAGCACAGGATCAACTGGCGCCAATGAGGAATCTTCTAGATCACATGCTATTTTGCAGCTTGTTGTCAAGAAGCATGTGGAGGTAAAAGAAACTAGACGAAATAATAATGATAGTAATGAATCACGAGGGAAAGTTGTGGGGAAGATTTCTTTCATTGATCTTGCTGGCAGTGAAAGAGGTGCAGACACCACAGACAATGACCGCCAGACAAGGTAAGGTCATCTTTGTCCTCTGGTAGAAGAGTTTTGAGTATTGACTTCCCCACCTATGTAGACCTTATGTTTTAAAATCATGGATAAAGTAATTCTACCTTCTTCCTTCAGAACAACTACTCTTGATCTAAACTGGTTTTTTTTATGATGTTTTTTTTTAGGATTGAAGGTGCAGAAATCAATAAGAGTCTTTTAGCTCTTAAAGAATGTATCCGTGCGCTGGACAATGACCAGCTACATATTCCATTCCGCGGAAGCAAACTAACTGAAGTGCTCCGCGACTCATTTGTTGGAAACTCAAGAACGGTGATGATTTCATGCATCTCTCCAAACGAAGGATCATGTGAACATACCCTCAATACATTGAGATATGCTGATCGGTATGTTTTGACGAGCTAAAAACGTTTCTAAAGTAACTCTCGATTACATCTCTGTAACTCATGTCTGTAATTTATTAATTCAAACAGGGTTAAAAGTCTATCTAAAAGTGGAAATAGCAAGAAGGATCAAACTTTCAACTCGTTGCTGGCAGCTAATAAGGATGTTTCTTTGGCTTCTTCTCAACTAGCTTCAAATGATGCAGAAGATGTCTTTGAGCCTCCACAGGAATATAATGTACAGGAGACAGGGAGGAGGGTAGAGAAAGACAGCTACTCTACTTCGGGTATTGAATTCAAGCAGCCTACACATTACCCATCTTCATATCCGGTTAACTTTAGAGAGGAAAGTGGAATACCATCGATATCAATGGACAAAGGAAGATCAGATATGAGCAATTCTTTTGGCGGCTCCACTAGTCATAGGATTCACTCATCTTCGTATTCTCAAGATACTTCAGACCAGGAAGAAAAAGTGAAGAAGGTATCACCGCCTCGCAGGAAAGTTTCCCGGGAGGAAAAACCAGAAAGACCTCAAAACTGGTCAAAAAGAGATGTCATCAGCTCGTCTGATGTCCCTGACATGAAAATCTCTAGACAGCATAATATTATCACAAGTCAGGACACAAGCGATGCTGCTTCAAGGCAATATGAAACAACAACAGAGTCTTCTCTTGATGAAAATATTGATGCATTGCTTGAGGTAATAACAACCCATCTGCTACTTAAATGAGGAAATTTTATGAATTTTGCTCACGAACAATCTTTCGAAACCTGTACAGCGGTTTAACTATATTTTGTTTTAATCTCTGGCAGGAGGAAGAGGTCTTAATTATGGCGCACAGAAAAGAAATCGAGGATACAATGGAGATTGTCCGTGAGGTACTAAAAAGTCATTGACCTGCTTGTTATTGGCTTATATCTTGTGGTTTGTTTTCAACAATATTTTGGGTTTCACCAGGAAATGAAATTATTAGCGGAGGTGGATCGGCCAGGGAGCATGATTGACAACTATGTCACACAACTGAGCTTTGTGTTGTCCCGTAAAGCAGCTGGGCTCGTAAGCCTCCAAGCCCGTCTTGCTCGGTTCCAACACCGTCTGAAAGAACAAGAGATACTTAGCCGGAAGAGAGTTCCGCGCTAGAAAAGGGAATGAAGTTAGTTTCGGTTCCAGTCAGGTGATCTTTTATTCTTCTAATACACACAAATCTTCCTTTCTCTCGTGTTTTTGTGAATTGGGGAGTGTTTTTTTGTGGAGGGGGAGGATTTTAATTTGTCAATTTCACATTTTGGGGTGGGGGGGTTTTGATTTTCTGTGTCCTTGTCAACAATTTGTATTCGATGTCTTGTACAACAGATAATGAAATGTGAATTGAAAGTTTATACTGCCATGACAACAGTTATGTGGAACTCTAATTAAAGCAGCTGCTTTGTTGTATCATTTGTGTGTATATGTATGTATTGTTTGTATATTGAAAACATTTGCTTTCAAAGACAATATCTGTTATAATAGTTTATTGTGATTCATGGAAGTTGGACCTGGCTACGGAACAAAACATTGAACCGGATAATAACTTGTAATTTTTGCTCCAAATTGCGGTCGTACCGGTTTGACTGAACAAGTCGGGTAAAAATTACGGTCCCACGAAGATCGGTGGAAATTTTGCAATCCTAAAAAAATGGACCAGTTCAGAACAAACAACTAAAGGTTTTCATTACTATTCATATATAAATCTTCAGTTAGACTAATCAACAAAAAAAATAAACACTAGAGAGATCAAACAAGCTTCATCTACAATTTTTTTGCGTTGGGCTTGGCTCAGTGTTTACCTCTGCTTCTGAAGCTGAGTGCTTCACTGCCTACAAAGGAGTGGAAAATTTAACGTTTGAACAAATCAACAATGCAAAGCAAAATAGCACTCCTCAAAGCTTAAATCGCATTGCCCAAGCTACTTTAGTCAGCTCGTAGTCTCAGAATCTCTTTAGCCGTTCTTAGCCGGAAGTATGGCATGTGTTCCTGCACCAAAGTAACACAAGACAGAAACAATTTCGGTATCAAATCGTAGAGCATGCAAAGGATATTAACTGCTTAAGTGAGATACTAATTCCATAACAGATTCCAGACAACTAGTTTACTCTTTCATTGACTACAATTCCTTGAAGCATTGAGGGATCTGGATCTAATTGCTTACCTGGCTGAAACAAAGCCCCAGGCCTCTACTGAAAAAGTCGATGTACTTAAGCATGAACATACCACAGTCATACCTGGCAATATATAAATTGCAGAAGAAAAAAAAAAGATAAAAGTTAGCAGAGAACTAACACAGTGAGCTAAGAGCATAAGCACATAGTGTTTTGATAGATTCCAGCCATTCAGATGTGTTTTAACAAAATGATATTTTGGCAACAGCCCAGCAGGAAACTATGAAAATCATCAGTTTTTTTTGTTTTTTCCGGTGAACAGCTATGCTTGTTGCTCCCATAATCAAAAATTCATATAAAGTAAATTTCTCAATCTCAAACGAGATCTATACTTTAACTACACCATATTCCACATCAGAAAACAATTAGCTGATTCTACAAGGAGTGATTTCAAACAAGACAGTTCCTTTCACATAACAATAAACATAGCAAGTTCAAGGATAGTTACGTACCCATTTTTTTGTTGGGGAAGGTCTTCAATAAATTCCATGTCCCACGAACTAACATCAATGTTTTTCCCACTTTTTTCCTTAGCTTCGTCGCCCAAGTATTTTGCCTGAAACACACATATCAGTTGCAGCATTAGCTATATGGACTAGTATGGTTAGAATATTTTCACAGTAGCGTTTGATCTAAAAAAGCAATATCAGCTTCTGGAATCTCCACAATGTCCATCGACAGATTTTGGAATCAAGAAATAATAATGGTAAAGATAAAACAACATCTACTATGACAGACATTCACTTCATAACCATACATTATATAGGAGAATTTGAGAAACAGTTTTCCAGATTTTAGCCCGACTGTTTTATGTTTATGTATGAGTATGATAAAAGACTAAACAAAGAGAATGAGAGTTGGAAATTAAAATATACCAGAGCATTTAAAATCTTAGAATCAACTCCATTAAGTGAATCGAGATAAAGGAACTTGCGATCCCTGTTGTTAATAACTGCCAACGTCCAATGTACACCCCTGTGGATGGGAACAAATATCTGCAGAGGGCAAAAACTGGTTTGAACATAACGAAGTTGGACTACGTTTTTTTATCAAAAAAAAAAAAAAAGTTGGACTACGTTTGTAAAATTAACAAGAATTTAAAAATTCAAGTTCCTCGAAAAAATTACCATGTCACAGTCAATCAGAGCATATCCCAACTTTCTCTGCGTAGTCCATCTCCTGACAGCTTTATAATTATAACCGGAGTCGCTTACCAGCTGAAAAAAGAAGTTAGAGAGAGAATAAAACATATGTCCACAAGGTATTCATCAACATCTAAAAAGGCCACAGCTTGTGTTGGGTGCTCATTGCCATTCATGGGATACAGAAGTCAGAGACAAATGAGTACCACAGGGAAGAAGCGAGGTAAAACATATTGATGATCTTAGCAAAAAAACCTCTTAAACATGGTGCAAGCAGCAGCTAAACAAAAGAACTGACACTGAGACAAAAAAGACGCTACTTTTAATCATGTGAGCACAGAGAAGAAAACAAACCTTTTTGTAGAAAAAGGTATTGAAGAAATGACACTTCAAGTAATTTTTGGGCTCTCTAGTTTCTCTTTCTTTGAGTAGTTCAAGGTAGACATTGATAACCTACAAAACAGAAGAGGAACACAGCAAACGGAAAATATGTTATTTAAGATCTCTTAATCGTGCAGAATATTATGAGGAACCAGTAGTACCTCGTCATTTAGCCATGAAGATGGTGTAAGGCATTGTAGAACTTCTCCAGTAATATCAATATTTGAACTTTCATGAGTAGCCAAGACCTTCCTTCTGAAAAGAGGGACACATTTGGATATGGTTAGCTACATAAAACACTCAACATGCTAGAGCCTCTTGAAGAACCATACCTATTTCTCCCAGAAAAGGCACTGTAGACTTCCGCCTCTTCCTCCTCTGTGAGAGGTATAAAAGGTTCATGAGGCACCTTCTTCAATAGATCAATACCACAACAAACAAACAACAGAAATGTTAACAGCAATAAAAGCATATAAGATGCTCCAACGACAAAAAAAAACACACTAAGGATCACTGATTGTGAAGCTATAAGCATAATTGCAGCTTAATGGGCAATGAGACGCTTCAGTCTATACTATACAACTGTAGGCAACAACATCATATGCATTATAGAGAATCAATACAAAAATCGAGCAGGGACATTAATTATTTTCAACTCGAGAGAAAAAAAGGTATAAATCGAATCACCTCAAGACGCTTTTTCTCCACAGGCTTTGGACGAGACTGGCGAAGCTGCGACAAACGCTTCTCGTTTAAGACAATCTCAAAACCCAAAGCTTCCAACTTCGAATTCCGCCTCTCTGCACTTTGCAAAAGCTTTCTATAGGCTTCGAGGCTCGAAGCATCATCTGTCGTCATTTGTCTACCTAAAGACAACGAATCCAGCATCGAACTAGTGTCATCAACTCTCATGGTGTTTTTAACATCAGAAGAAGAAAGCTGCAGATTCATCTTCTCCTCCTCCTCTACCAATTTTTCCTCATCACAGTCGACAACTTCAATGCTTGAATAATCAGAAACTGGTTCCTTCTCAGGCTCATCGACCAAATCAATCAACTCTTTATCTTTCTTAAGGAACCTCAAAACATCCAAAGCTGTTCTCTTGGCATTATCATACCTACGAAGGAAAAAATTCCCCCGAGTAATCTCGTCCTTGTGGCAGTAATCGTTAGGTTTAGGTTTGGATGATCCGTATCTGAGATTTCCTCTGCTAGGGGCGTGGATTTCTCGTCTAAGAGGAGCTTTGGCATCAGGATACCTCGAAATCCTGGAGATTGTGGGGTTTGAAGACGAAGCTGGCTTACCGGAATCTTCAGACACGATTCCGAAGGAGAATCTGCGTTTCTTCGAAGCTTGGAAATACGGGGCGGTTGATTGGTGGTTGAAGTTTAAGGATTCTTCGCTGCGCTTGCGATTGATCGCTACGGCACCCATTAGAGGAACGAAACCACTAAAAACCCTAGAGATTGGGGGGAATCAACGGAAAGGAGAAACCATAAGAGAGGGTCTAAAACATGAAATTAGGGTTCTTCCCAAACAAAACAAAAAAAGGAGCGACAGGCTGAAATTATTGCCGAAAAAACTGATCATATATGCCATCCTTATGAAAATCAATTTTATTTTGATTTTTTTTTAATATCAAAAAACTTGGAAATATCATGATTGTCTCCATTTGTTTTTAAAATTACAATCGAACCGCTCAACCGTTCTATACCCACCCGTCTAATCTAACCCGACTAGATTATCAATTTACAGTTTTCGCAAAACCTCTAATTTTCACAATTTTGAGTGAGTGAAAAAAAAAAGACAAGTCTACAGGACAAATCGGCGACCTCCTCCTCCGATTGTTCTCCGACGAAGAATTTAATATTCTCTGTCTCCTCTCCTTCGCAATCTTCTTCGTCTCCCTTCCTCTCCTTTTCCTCTCCGTCATTTTGTCTTCCTTCCTCCTCCGTAGTCTCGAAAAACTTCTTCGTTTATGGCTCGGGTTAGAGACTCTGGTGTTGAGTATGAGTCGGCACCCAATATCACAAAAGAAGTGGCGATCCCAGAAGAAGCACCCAACACCACAGAAAATCACACAATCCCAATACCACAGAAGAAGCAAATGATGGTGATGGTGACGAATAGAGACACTCAAATGATGGTGATGGGAACGAAGTAGAGAAGGTATGTATATTTGATATTGAGAATGCGAATTACCTAATCTTGATAATGCGATGAGTGTCAGGCCCGACATAGCACAGCTGAAACAACTATTTTTGATTAATTTATGTTTATGTGTCATTTTGGACAATTGTGTTTGATTAATTTATGTTTATGTATAATTTTGGACAACTGGATGAAATGAAAATCGTATTGGTAGAATTTCAGACAACTAAGTAAATACTGTGTTTGAATTTCAGGATACTGATGATGATGAATTCGATGATGATAGCCTACCAATGCAACCTGAGAAACTTTTCTTCGGTCCAACCGAATATAGCAAGGCTTGTAAGATAGTGACGAGGTGTTCTGTGAACAATGTTGTCGTATTGATAGAGAAGCTTCCATCCGAAGTGACATGGTTCAGATTGCATCCTCAATTTAAGCATGTATTTCACATGGCTAAGGAGTCAAACCACATGAATCAAGGATTGTGAATGCTGCTCCTTCACACAGCTTATACGGATAAGCAAACTTAGTGTTGGTTTGTGGTTAATGGAGTCCCTATTAGGTATTCCTTGAGAGAGCATGCACTCTTATGTGGTTTTTACTGCCATGATTACCCGAAGGACTATAAGGAATTGGGGGATTTGAAGTTTGTGAAGAGGCAGTTTGGAAGGATAAATCAAATAACAATCGCAGATGTGGAAGAGAAGCTATCGTCAATGCGGAGCTGTATAGACAAGAAGAAGATGACAGTCTAGTATTTCTTAAGCAAAGTAGTGAAAGCTAAGTCTAAGGCTGATGGAAACATATATCCCTTCTTGCTTAGAGTTGTTGATGATTTGGAGGTGTGTAAAATATTTCCTTGGGGGCGTTACACATTTGATGATTCTATGAAGGAGATCCAAAGAGTTATGAAGAAGTTCAAAGGCTACGTGAAACCAAATCAAAAATCATGTAGCTTTTCTGGTTTCATTCTTCCTCTAGAGGTAAGTCTTAGTTGTTAGTATTAAAGTTTTAGTTTTATGATATGAAGTTTGTGATATTATGACTTTTTGTGTAGATTATGGCATTTGAATGTATTCCAAATATTCGACGCAAATTTCGAGAAGCTGTAGCCGCAGAGAAGGACTGTCCAAGGATGTGCAAACACAAGTTCACTGAAATTTCCATGAAAGGTTATCCATTGGATGATATAAATGAAGCGATTGGAAGTAGTACTAAGGTTAGTGTTACTAGCATCTTGTTATGAGTTTGATTTAGGTTGGAAGTACTAAGTATGATGTTTTTTGTTATGAATTTGATCTTAATTTATATTGATAAATATTGACATGATATTACTAGCATATTGGAACCTGACTCGGATGAGAAAACTCTTATGGCACACATCATTGACGATGATGATGGGTTATGGTTTGTTGATCCAATAGTTGAAGGTTTGACAGATTATCTGACCGTGCAGAAGAAGAAGATATGTTAGAAAGACCTATACGAGTTGGACGTTGGTTCTCGAGTTGAAGTTGAAGTCTCTGAAGAGGAAATGGGTTCATCAGTGTTGGATCTGCAGAAAGTGATGGAGAAGGGGTTTAAGGAAATCATGGAGAATCTTGATGGAATGGATAAGAGAATATATGGAATAAATGGGAGATTGAAAGAACTTGAAGAGTTAGTACTTCCACCAAGAGTCTCGTCACCAATACTAGACTCCTCCTCCTCACCACCACCACCACGCTCCTCACCACCACCAACAGTCCCGTCACCAATACCAACAGTCTCGTCACCAATACCAGAAGTCGTAGCTTCGAAGGAGTCAGAAGTCGAAACTGCTGCACCTAAGAAGAAGCGAAAAACTGCTGCATCAAAGCACATTTCAGAACTGTATTCAACAGTTAAAGAAGACAAGAAAGAAGACAAGAAAAAGAGGGGAAAAAGAGGGGCCAAAAAAAGAGGGGCCAAAAGAGACAAAAGAATTAGAGTTTATGGTTTTCAGAACTTTATTTAGTATGTTTTTGTTCATTTTCTGATTTGTGGAATTGGTTTGAGACTTCTATGGTTTTCGTATGTTTTTGTTGAACTGGTTTTCGTATGTTTTTTTTGTTGAACTGGTTTGAGATTAATCGTATGTGGAACTTGTTTCAAGTATTGGGTACATCTACAAATGGGACAAATTGGCATTTCATCTTATTCTTCTGTTTAACAAAATGGGACAAATGGGACAACTAGGATTTCATCTTATTCTTCTGTTTACCAAAATGGGACAAATGGGACAACTGACATTTCATCTTATTATTCTGTTTACCAAAATGAGACAAATGGGACAACTGACATTTCATCTTATTCTTCAAAATGGGACAAATAACTTACCATAAAGTCACATTACATTACATTCTTCTCTATTTAAAGAGGTACAAAGCGAGGTTCAACTGAGTACCATTACACAAATAATTAAAGAGGTTCAACTGATATTACACAAAGCGAGGTTCAACTGAATACCATTACACAACTGAGATTACACAAAGCGGGCGAGGGCTACGAGAACAAGAACAAGAACAACCAAATTCTTCAAAAGCATGCAAGGGCTTACATTCTCCATTTCATCAAGTGACTTCTTCAATCCCCCAATCTCATCCTTAAGCTTAAAATGCAATGGAGAGGCTCGTCAATGTAGAGAATATTCTCAGTGTAATCTTTCAGCGTTTGCAGTTCTTCCATCATAGCCTCATCCCACCATTTAAAGATATGGCACTCTCCATCCTACACAAATCGGAAATTAGATAATAGTACTTAAACAATGTAAAAGTCAAGTTGATTACTTACGTTGATGTTCGACGAGCATGTGTAAAACAGTCGTCCGAGGTTCAATGGTACGCGAAATGAATCTAGTATTGCTCTCCCACCACAGTAGCATTGTGTGGAAAATACAGCGTCGGCTTCGTGGTATCTGGTTACGCTTACCTCTGATACATAGTCAGCGTCAGCTTCGTGGTAAAGCCTCTCGATTAGCCTCTTGTTACGCTTAGCGTCACTATAGCTCGTGTCCATATCTGTAACATGGAAACAACCCAGAAATGCATAAGCAAACAAACACCTAAATCAGACAAACACAATGGGAATATGTAAACAACTCAGATTGTTGATGTATTTGTCCTCAACAACAACAAAGGTAAAAAAAAAGTGCTTACGGTGATCGAATGCTCCATATATCTAATTGCATCTCTGCTAAACCCAGAAATTGCATCTATTGGTTTAACTCGGAATAAACCCCAGATCGATTTAACTCGGAATAAACCCAGAAACCCAGAAATTGCATCTCTACTAAACCCTAATTTTTTTCTTCTCCAAATCATTTTTGACCTTAATTGAGCTTGAATGAATCGGAATCGGAATCGAGCATGAAACAATCGATCTTACCTTTCTTGACCTTGACTCGGAATCGCAGATCTGCCCCCTATCTCCGGCTACTCTCTCTCGGATTCTCTCTCTCTCTAGAATGTTCCTCTCTCACTATACTTTTCTCGAAAACGAAGAAAGTGAGAAATGCGAATAACGTTGAAGAGGGGATTGAAATTATAAAGGTGGGAAATATTCAATATTTTTGGGGACAAATCGATTTTGTCGGTGTTGGAAATGTAAAATAATTAAAATATTCATGTTTTATACATATAGTTGTCCCTACGTTTCTAGTTGTCCAACTTTCCTAATAGTTGTCCTTTCATGAAATTAGAGTTTTTGTAGTTGTCTTGTACTATCAGATATTACGTTGTAGTCGTCCACATTCTTTTATAGTAGCAATTGACAGGTAGGAAGTTTTCATAGAATAGATTGTGCAAAATAATATATTTTGTTTTTTTTTCAATCATAAGATAGTCAATATTACTAATGTGTTCCTTATAGTATAAGGGGTGTTTCATGTGAAACATGATATGAATAAGGAAAATAAAATTTGTATAGTATTAGGGATCCCTTTGTGTTATGAAACACTACTAATGTGTTACTTATAGTATAAGGTATGTTTGCCATGCTTTCTTTATATGTTTATTTTAATTTTATTACCATCTTTTAAATAAGTAGTTCCATATAATTGTCCTTACGGTTCAACTGGTTGTCCAAAACAAAGAAATAGTTCTCCTCACAAAACAAAACAAAGAAATACAAGTACATAATAGTTCTCCTCACAATTAAGTTTCACTCCTGCTTTGAGGCTCAAACCACCTCCCCAAGTTTACGGCTGCCATAGACTTGTTCCTCCTTTTCCGACGAGGTTCTCCGGTGGAGGGATACCGTCTTTCCTGGTTTCTTCCTGGTTTTTTTTTTGTGGTGAATTTCTGGCGGTAAGACAACTAATTGTCGTATGTCATCAGGAATACTCCAAGTAGACTCATGCGGCACCAGATATATCGTCCTGTGATATGCCAAAGCCCAAGTCTCAATCAAATAATATCTTGAGCATAGATCATGGATTTCAATATCCTTTATTCTCCCTTCCTTCCGCATCAAATCCATGTTCGCGGCTATTGCATGAACACACGGAAACTTATCTACATCAAAATGTCTGCAACAACAAATTTTCTCTAACAATTTCACCACATAAGTCTTCCCATCAAGTCCAATAACGTTGTATTCAAGCTTGAAGCTGTTTAGCTCAGTAACAATTAGGTGCGTTGCAATTGTACATCGTGTGTGCATTTCGTTCTCCACAAAGGGCACCAGTTTCTTTGTGTACGATGCACCAACAAAATCTTTCGTATGCTCGTTGAACCACTCAGAAACTTTTTCACGATAGGCATCAATCTGAGATAATAGTGGATACTTCCTCACATTTCTGAACACACTGTTCAAGGACTCGCATGAATTTCTAGTGTCTACGTTGTACTTGTCTCCTTTAAAATAGCACCTTGCCCATTTCTCGGCCGCTACCGTTTCATCCACATACTCGGCGGCTTTTGGAAACATTCTCCTAAAATCAAGGTATGCTCTGTTGAACTCTTCCTCGGTATACATATGAGCACAATCAATGAATTTCATAGAAACTAGATCTTTACTGCCTTTACAAGCTTTACCTCTCACGTTTCGAGACAGATGCCAAACACAATATCCATGCTGAGATCTCACATACACCTCTTTGACTGCCTTGATGATGCTTGTATGTCTGTCACTCATAAAAACAAGTTCATGGTCATCTGGTATTGCGGTTTTCAGCGTTTCAAAGAACCACCTCCAACTAGCATCATTCTCTCTATCAATTACACCCATAGCAATGGGGGTAATGGTGATGATTAGGATCTTGAGCTGTCGCAAATACTAGCATACCACCATACAAATTCTTAATAAAAGTTGCGTCCACAACTATTAATTTTCTCATCGCTCTAAATCCTTCAATGCTAGCCCCCAAGGCGATGAATAGATACTTGAACTTCTTTTCAGCATCCAATTTCACACTTGTCACTGTACCAGGATTGACATGCTCTAATATGTGGAGATAAGAATACAATAACGAAAAGCTTCTTTCAGGACTGCCCCTCACTTCACTAACAACTAATTTTTTGCCTATCAAGATAGTAGAGTAGGACACACTCACACCAGCTTCTATTTGAACAAGCCTACTTACACTTTTAGTAGAGGGAGTGTCCACTTGACCTGGAAATTTATCATGCAAAACGGATGCTACTATGTGTGGTGTGCCTTTCCTTTTACTACGATTTGTACTCGCAACGGCCCTAGAGCATGTATGCATATTCATGTATACTCTAACACAGAAATAACTTGAATTCCTTACTTTCGTAGCACATGGATACCATTTACAACCTACTTCTGCTTGACGGCATTTTAAGATGAGACAGCCCGGATCCGACTTATATGTTTTGACCACAAAACAGTTCTTATGTGAAGCTCTGTCAACCAAATTTCTTAATGCCTCATTCGAACAAAACTCTTGCCCTTCTTCAAGCCCCGCACCATCTTCCCATTCTACAACAAACTGATTTTCTACATCCCGTGGAAGGTCAACATATTCATCTTCATGCATACCATCCAAACCGTCGCCCCCATGGTTATCTTCAGCCCCAAATTCCTCCTCCATCAGCTCGTTATCTTTTCCAGATTCCTCCGCTCTGTAAATAGTCAGGATACCAGCATTAACTACATTATCAACTATGGAACCTGAACCCAGCATCTCATAATTCACCCCAAATTACGATGCATGCCCAACTCTTGACACTTGTTCGCCCCTCTGATTTATTTCCAAATATTTGATTATCTCCACATGCAAAACAGATCTATGTCCCTCTTTATCCAATGTCATTAGGTAAACAAAAACGTCCTCATCATCCAAAATAGATGACTCTCTATGCGGATTAGCTACCAACGGAATGTAACTCAATTTCACCTTCCTCGTAGTTTCTTCTACATCAATCTTCTTGCATATCTTATCTACTAACGCAGAGTAAGTTATCTCCTCCATAGATGCGCTCTTAAACGATATAGCAGACATGGAACCTCCTGAAATCCATTTAAACTCTTCTCCGTTCTCTAAATAGTTTCCTCCATAGTCAAAATGTATGTTCGTATGGCTAATGCTCATTGTATCCTGGAAATAAAATAAAAATTACTCATTTAGCACAAGTTGTCACAACTATTTGGTGAGCTCGGGTTCAAATCTACCTAAATTTCTCTTAGATTCAACAAACGCAACTTCTGAGCTTCAAAATCTATCTATGATAACAAACAGACCAATCACGTTTGATATCTACAACTACAAAGCATCATTTTTTTAATAGAGCAACAACTTACAGGTATGAAGAAAACTAGTAAAAAACCAAACCAAATCCGGCACAAAGCAACGATCGATCTTACAAGTATTTCTGAGTAGCAATATTACCAATGCAAGACCTAAACGTCCCCTAAAACTTGGTTACCAACACAATGCACAAACCGAAACAGGATCACCGAAACAAGCAATTTTGAAATCGAATCCCTAAACCCAAATAATGAGAAACCATTCATAACAAGAACTCACCCAGGAGCTGCGAACAAGACCGATTGTAGATCGGAAGGTCCGCCGGCGATATGGAGAGAGCTGGTTCGAGCATCCAGGTGGTTCTCTCGATGAGGATGTCGGGGAGAACGAGATTTTAATTTATATTTAAAAAATAATTTATATTTATATTTAAAAATAATTCCAAAAATTCAAATTTTAATTTAGATTAGTTTGGATTTCCTTAAATATATGTTAGATTAATTATCAAAAATCACAAAACAAGTTGTTTCTTTACAAAAATAATAAACCGGATATTAATTTAGATTTAATTTAAATATTTAAATTTAAATAATATTCTCATAATGACGGACATGATAAACAATATGTTATTGCATATTTTTATCATAATCAATCAGCCTAAAATTTTAAATATTTGAAATTAAGAAATATGTATATTATACGGTAATATGAACGGGCGGGTTAGAATTATGTTTTTATAATCGCGGTCATTCTCGGATTAATATGAATGGACGAGTTAGAATTATGTTTTTATAATCACAGTCATATTTAATACTAGAAACACTTAAATCTATAAAACAAACTATATCTAAACACAAAAATAAATCTTTGTCACTTATTAGAAAAATTATATCTAATTACAAAAAAATATATTACAAAATTTGGTAAACAAAAAAAAAAAAATTTCCGTGCGGACGCACGATGTAGAATCTAGTAGTTAGTTATTACTTATTAAGAAAATCTAATATGATATATCTAATCTATTAAAACAGAGTGCTATTTTGTGTCCAAACATGAAAAAATAAAAATAAATATATTCTTATCCTGGATAACTTTTAAACTTTAGATTTTTGTGGATAACTATTCTCTGTTTCCAAACAATTGAATTTTGTTCAATTAAAAATTTATTTAATTAATATGATTCAATTAAAGATTAATTTATTTAATTAATTAATCTCATTATATATATATATTAATTTTAATTCGTAATTATAAAAATTCAGACTATACCAAAAATTAAATTAAATATTTAAAATTATAAATAAAATTGATTATTTCAAAAATATGACAGTTAAATATTTCAAAAATAATTTAAATTTTTATTATTATTTTGTTACAAAATAGTATTAGTTATTTTGAATTTTAGAATTTTGATTATGCCGAATAATTTAATAATCAAAATTTTTTGAATGATACATATTCAAAATTAACAATTTTCATTGAAAGATAATAAAAATTTAATATATATTTTCTGAGATTTCATCAACAGTTACAAACAAAATAGTCAGAATTAATAACAAAATATGTTTACTTCTAAATTTAAATCTTATTAATACAATCAGATTTATAATTGAATATTTTTCAAACTTAAAAATGAATATATTATTAATTAGATTTGCACAACCATAATTTTAATCATGCATATAGACAACATTCGGTTACTAATACATATTCAATATTTGTTATTTACATATATAACGTGATTAATATTTTAAGAATCACACAATTTTAGAAATTGTTAATTTAGAATTAAATTCGAAATGCAAATCTAATTAATCTTGGTAAGATTGTCCAGATTATGTTAATATTCTTTTATATTAATAAATATTTATTAAAAAAATTATTATCATAAAATCTAAATCAGAAATGTTTATTCTATTCAAATTCAAAATTAAGAATTTTACCACAAGTAAAATTAAAACATATACATTTTTTGTGTCCAAACATGAAAACCTTCATATTAGGCTATTGTTTACTTGGACAACTACAATTCAAGTTGCCAAACAAGTCAATTTAGTACAATATTAATAAAAAAATTATTTTAATTTATATTTATAAATAATTCCAAAAATTCAAATTTTAATTTAGATTAATTTGGATTTCCTTAAATATATGTTAGATTAATTATCAAAAATCACAAAACAAGTTGTTTCTTTACAAAAATAATAAACCGGATATTAATTTAGATTTAATTTAAATATTTAAATTTAAATAATATTCTCATAATGATGGACATGATAAACGATATGTTATTGCATATTTTTATCATAATCAATCAGCCTAAAATTTTAAATATTTGAAATTAAGAAATATTTATATTATACGGTAATATGAACGGGCGGGTTAGAATTATGTTTTTATAATCGCGGTCATTCTCGGATTAATATGAATGTACGAGTTAGAATTATGTTTTTATAATCACGGTAATATTTAATACTAGAAAACCTTAAATCCACAAAAACAAACTATATCTAAACACAAAAATAAATCTTTGTCACTTATTAGAAAAATTATATCTATAAAATAAATTATATTTAATTACAAAAAAAAAATTATTACAAAATTTGGTTAGCAAAAAAAAAGAAAAATTCTTGTGCGGACGGACGGGGTAGTATCTAGTTAACAAATTAAACGGGATTAATTTAGGATTAGTTTTTATAATTTAGAGTTATATATTAGATATGGAGAATGGTCTAGTGGCTCAAAGCAACACCAAAGTTTCGGAGACCATGTAAAAAATCATATGATGATTTTGCCCATGAAGAGAGACGGATTATATTTGATTTGATGTGTTTTTATTATTTACTAGTGTGTCATCTGAGCGGACTTGAAACAAATTTTTTTTTTTTTAATTATCTAATATTTTTATATATTTTTATTAGTATAATAATTAATTGATTTATTTCTATTAGCTATTTAGGAGATGTGGATTTATTTCTATTAGCTATTAATTGATTTACCAAATTTAGCTATTTATTTCTATTAGCTATTTAGGAGATGTGGATTGAATCTGAAACATATGTGGCGAATGGTGAGTTTATCGACGATTTAGGGTCAGATATTGTGCGTAGGAATGTAGATAGTTGCAGAGGATTTTAGGATCGCTAACCTCGTCTTGCTCAATTAATATTGTGTTTTTGTTTTTTTTCTCCAATTTTTAATATTCTTTCCAATATTATTTACGTTGGGAATTTAACACACATATAAATGTTTTGTTAAAGCAAGCTCAAACTTCTCAATATTAGATTTAACAATCCATCAAATTGAATCAATTTTCCCTAAGTGTGGACATCATTCGTTCAGAAGTCAGAGACGTCTGAAAATCCCAATAAAAAATTGAGAATATGTGATTTTGCCGCCATCATCGGAGGTAATATTCATGGCGGCTGCAGAAATTCCTTCTATTGATTGTCAAACTATCACATATCAATTGGCAGTTTTTCCTGATTCTCGGATCTAACAACTACCGGCAGATGATAAGCCAGAAGCGAGAGTTGAAGTCACCGCCAATCATTCTAAACTTTCATTGTGGTATTTTTGTTTTCCTCCCAATGATCAAATTACGTGATTGTCCAATTGGTTGGAATAAACTTTGATATATTTCTATTTTCTTATTACATATTTGTTGATTTTTTTGATAATATTTTATTATAATGGTACAGATAAGAGAATATATATATAAAATAAGATTTTCTCACTTCTCATGAAGACACATCATCATACACATATATCCCACATCATTTTGATATTTAATTTTCATAATTTAATTAGTCTATATATACAAAGTAATGTTTTCTCACTTCTCATGAAGACACATCAACATCCACATTTATGCCACATCATTTTGATATTCAATTTTCATAATTTAATTAGTTAAAACTTTGATATACATATTAACTATACATTTTCTTAAATTATGCAAGGAAATTGAAATGTCATTTTCATATTTATATCATGAAAATTTTAAAAAATCAACAAAATTTACTGAAAGAATAATAGATTTAAAATTTTAGTTTTACTAATATATTACACACTTTATTATAGTTACAAAGTTAAAATTTTATATCAAAAAAAACTTTAGTGAATAGATATTATTTGATCTAAACTAATAGTAGACAATATATACAATATTAATGTAACATATATCATCCACAATTATGCCACATCATTTTGATATTTAATTTTTATAATTTAATTAGTTAAAATTTTGATATACATATTAACTATACATTTTATTAAATTATGCAAAAAATTTGAAATGTCATTTTCATATTCATATTCATCTTCATATCATATTCATAAAACTATACATTTTTCATGAATACTCATCTCCTTCTGATAAGTCAAAGTTATTTTATACAAGTAATTTTTAGTTATGTATATATAACTGAAATTTTGTTTTATTTGTAGGCAAAAATATTAGCGCAGCGATAATACTAGTGTACACTATATTGGAAACTCAATTATAATAAATTAATTAATGGTATTTTTATCTTATATAGACTTCCTTTTTTATATTGTAAATAATGATTTACATGTCGAATATAAATATTGGAAAATATCGAATTCTCCATCCATAAAATTCAATTTTCCATTTTAATATGCAATTACCCCATATCAGATGAGATGAGACAATAAAGAACTCATTTTAATATGCAAAGTATATATGGATCTAAATCCTTCCCGTAGTTAGTCGTGTCATCGAATACGATTATAGTTTTCCAATGCAGCAAAAACATTTGACTGTTGTGGAGTTATTATCTCTATCGCAAGTTGCTGGAACACATATATTAAGATTTATCTTTCACCTCGAAACACTCCACGTTTTCACCTTAAAAGAAAAAAAAACGTCTAAAGATGAAATAAAGAGATTAAAGAACAAAAGCCAAAACTATATATTATGAATATGCCTTACATGCAAAGAGGGAAACGAAAACGATGCATAGTAGTATTATAGCAAAGCGTGATAACGACATATTTGTGATCCTTTATTGTCAAAGAAACTTTTTGCTATGAGATTGTTAAAATAACTCATAACTCAGTCATCAAGCTTTGATTCTCATGGAGCTGTTCAAGGATGAAATATGGGTTTGCATTCTGATTAGCATTCAGTGATGAAGACCCTCCCAACTATTGGTAAGCCGAGTCAACACAAGGACAAGATCACATGAAAATTTGTGTGTCATAATACTCAAACTTGATAATCCATTCCTACAGGATTGTTTCTTCACCGCCGCAAAGCAGAGATAGTGGATTCCTTCCTATGGTAAACTGTAATAATAGAAGCTACTTGAAATAGCCATGTCTTGTGAAATAACAAATCTCTTCTCCCTCATGTTTACATGGATCCTCGTGACAAAGTGATTGCACGTTATAAGGTATGCTCTTGATTTCCTTTTGTATCCTGTTCTAGCTTTACTGTGACTCCTCTCTTTGTCCTGTTTTGTAAATGGTTCCTCTCAGTCTCAGCTGCTTCTTTTTTTCTTTTAGTGTTGTTACTCTCTTGAGGCGTTGTTTAGAGCTCTAAGAGAAGGCACATTCAAATTTATTGGACCTGAAATCTGCAGATGTAGTAGTCATCGCCATACAAGGAAGGATTAGATCGGTTTCCTCATGGGATTCCAAAGGATCGAACACCTTCTCTCGCTCTCCGGCCGGTAGCCTAACGAAGAGAGTACCACCATCTGATGCCGTCAAAGTCACCGTTCCCCGCGACGGAGGGACTTTTCTCGGCGACGTGCATGATAGAGACTTGGTTAAGGAGTGGAGGATTTTCAATCGGCTAATTCCGGTTTAATCTGATCATGTCCGGTTTAATTCTGTTATTTTTGGTTTAATCCAGTTACATTTGATTTCCCATGATTTCTTTATACATGCAACTGAGGAATGTTATTTCATTTTATTTTGATCGTGCCAATTACCATTGTAATTCGATTAAAGAGTTTATGACTTTTAAAAGGAACTTTTGAAAGAAGCTCTTAATGTGTTGCATAATCTCGCAAGGGTTTTCCTCGTGGAGCAAATTTGGAGGAAACCAAATCTATACCAATCGACTGGTTGTGGTTAATTAACCCGGACCAAGTTTAGAATTTAATTCGATTTTTCCGGGTTAAGAAATCGAACAAAACATAAGAATTCTCATATGGTATGTGTATGTGATGCGAACAAGATAACACATGTGAAACATGAACCGGTCGGTTGTATCAACAGAACCGGTTTGTGAAATTTTAACACACATGAAATTGATATGAATATAACCAAATAATTCATTCATTAAAACAAGAGTCTTCTTAAACTATGTCCACGAGCAACAACATTGTCTTATCCAGAGACTAAAAATTCACAAAGGACACGAACTTGCTACTTTCTCTTCCCTTTCCTTCTCCACTATCTCTTCGGTAATTTCTTCACGAGTCTGCTCGCCGCCTTGTTGCTCGAACTCTCGGTCAATCTCCGCCATCATCTGCATTAGGTCCTGAGGTGTAGCTTCTGCATCCTCATCTCATTCGCCTATGTTAGCCAACTACGCATCTATCTCTGCATTCAACTCTCCTTCCAGCATCTTCACCACTACTGACATGAGAGGTCGGTTTGCATGTGTGTGGCTTGTACACAAGATTGCGATCTTCACCATCACAAGCGTTTTTTTCGCTATCTCAAACGTATCAGTTGAATCAGCTACTTAGGAGATTATCAGAAGAATAGGCTCCTAATGTGCCATGTAATTATTTGCAAAGTGATTTTTACTTATGTTTTGCTCATGTTTTGCTTATGTTTTGTTTATATTTTGTTTATGTGTCGACTTGAAAATCATAATGAGCAAAAAACTTGTAACGTGGTTTAGAAAAAGATGACATGGTTTAAAAAAAAAAAAATCAACTGATGTGAACAAGATAACACATGTGAAACATGAACCGGTTGGTTGTATAAGCAGAACCCGTTTGTGATTTTTTAACACACATGAAATTGATATGAACATAACAAAATAAGTCATTCATTAAAACAAGAGTCTTCTAAAACTATGTCCACGAGCAACAACAACATTGTCTTAACCAAAGACTAAAAATTCACAAAGGACACTAACTTGCTACTTTATCTTTCCCTTTCCTTCTCCACTATCTCCCTCGGTAATTTCTTCACGCGTATGCTCGCCACCCTGTTGCTCAAACTCTCGGTCAATCTCCGCCATCATCTGCATTAGGTCCGGAGGTGTAGCTTATGCATCCTCATCTCCTTCGCCTATGTTGGCCAACTGCACATCTATCTCTGCATTCAACTCTCATTCCAGCATCTTCACCACTGCTGACATGAGAGGTCGGTTTGCAGGCATGTGGCTTGTATACAAGATCCTGATCTTCACCATCACAAGCGCTTCTTCACCATCATAACCGTGAATCCACAAGATCCACCAACTTGTTATTCTTCCACATAAGGCGCACCTAACCAAAGCATATGTTCTTCCTCGTTGGCCAGTCCAAACTGATTTGACTCTGATGAGTACATATATCGAAAAATAATTACTCACACCAACACAAAAGATTACTTAAACAAATAGATATTTTCTAAACAACTAACCAAAAAGTTCTTTATCAAGGCTATTGTTGTCCAATAACTCATACACTAGCAAGAGATCGTCTCCTTCAACGCAGCACCCATATAATTTCACCAGATGAGGATGCTGCAACTCTGAGATAACCCCAACCTCGTTCAAGACCTCCCTATTCCCTTGCTTTGACTTTCTTCGAGAGCTGTTTCATAGCGACAAGAGTTCCATTCCTCAACATTCTTTGAAATCACATACTTTCTGTCATCTCTTACTATGTACTTATATACATATATACCGGTACCAGTTGTTTTGTCTTCTGGACTCTACCTTATATACAAGACCAAAGCCACCTTCGCCAATCTTGTTTGCAACACTAAAATTGTTTGTGGCAGCTTTGATTTGCCTCAACAAAAATGCTTCTACGCTGAAATCCAGGCTCTTCAAATCTGAGAAGAAAAAACAAAGTTGTAAAGTATTATTATACGGACATAAACAAAATAGGCTCAAAGAACACACTAAACTTGTTGGGAATCGATGCATTTATGAGCAAACATATTGATAGGTTCAGAATTGGTTTTCACTATTCCAATTGCAAGATTACACTAAACCAACCAAAGACCAAATAACCAAAGCAATTATGAGTAAACAAATTCAAAGGAAACAAACAAGTTTAATCTTTATTCTCTTTCAAGAATAACACTAAAATTCAAAGGAAACAAACAATTATGTGAAAATAATTTCATAGAATGGTTTCGGCTCTCTTAAGATTACACTAAACAAGCCATTTCAATATTCTACTAAACCAATCAAGGACAAAGCAGCCAACAACCAACTAATGAAACAAACCATTTTCTGAATTAACCCTCTTTCAGAAAGACAATCAAGTAGCCAACAACCAACTAATCAAAGAAACAATGTGGTTTCAGCTTTATTCCACTTCATTGCTCATCACAAACAAAAAATAATCACTTGGTTAAAGCTTTGAAAGTACCTCGTTCCATCTGGTTTTTGAATCTTAGACAACATAATATTATACATCATATTTTTAGACAACCTAAGCTTAGACAACCTCCCCACTAGAGAATACCGCCAATAACTAACAGCAGCAAAAACATAGCAGCCACACTAACCACGATGCCAATCTATCCGCGTGAAGAATTATGATTGTTAGCTTTGGTGTCAAATGGGTCTGTGAAGAGAATGTGTAATTTATGTTAGTTTCGGTGAAATACAACATCAAAAAGCAAATCCATATGTTTTTGTTTTTGCATCGTCACATGTGATCTGTGTATTGATCAATCTGGATACGGTATTAAACAACTTATTTGAAATAGCATATATATGTTTTCAAAACGAATAACCAAATAGTGCTTTAGCAAGGTTGTTGTTCTCCAAGAACTCCTAACAATTAAGAAAAAATGAAACTTACATGATCATGACATGGGACATGGAGCAAATTTTGTGCAGTAGAAACCAAAGTCTTTTTTGCATTCCTTGTAATTTCATTTTCATAAAAAATGTATGTTCTTTTTGCATTTACTCTAGTTTTCTTTGGCATTTTATTAAGTGTTATGTGTTTTGTTTTTTAGAATGTTCATCCAAGCATATATGTTGGAAAAAATGTTTACTTAGACATCTTAGATTTAAAATAAAGATATTTGATGGTCATAAACACTCATCTACCAATTATTTGATTGTTTTATGGTACATATCAAAATTTCTCATTTATTTACTCATTAAACATATCTCAAATTTGTTTTTGCTTGCCATCTTTTGGTGATAGTGATAAGGATTTGTTCAAATGTGGATGACATATATTGATTTGATGGAAAATGTAGGCATAATAGCTCTTGTACAAATAAAAATTAAGGCGAGCAAGAGAGAGACTTATTATATGATTGAATAAGTCCAAAACTAAAGTAATTGATGCTCCAAAGCTACCTTTTCACTTTTGGGAATGCTCATTGATGTTTTAGATATTGGTTAAGTGTTGATAATCATATCTTATTATATGCTCAAATATTTATATTGATTCTATATGGTCCACATTGTAAAAATGTTATATGAACTAGGATTTAACCCGCGCTAATTATAGCGCGGAGTAATTTTTAAAAAATAAATTGTTTTGAAATTTAAGAAAATTGTTTTTATTTGAATTTTATAATATAGCTAACTACTGATTATAGATAAAGCTGTCAATTTATAATAATTTTTCTATTTAACCCATTTTGCATTGAACTGAAATATTATTCGGGCTAACCCGCAAAAACTTATAAACTTAAAAACATAACTCTAATATGCATCGTTAAATGACTCTAGTTTTTGTGGTGAGTCTACGAACTCTTAAAAAATAGTTTTTTTGTGTCTAACTTTTTATAAAATTAGTAAAATATTTTTCAACTTGTGCTTTGATATATATTCAAATAAAATATAATCAAATATAGTGAAAAAATATTGCATGATTTTGAATAGATTTTTTTCTTTGAATATATATGAATTGATTATTATTTTAAAATATATAGTATTAAAAATAATTAAGAAATGAAATAATAAATAACTTTTTTAATGCAAAATATATATTTTCCATATTCTAATCAATAATTTTAAAAGACTATTATATCATTTCCTATTTCAATTATTATTTGTTATTTGTAATGACATTTCATGTAATAACTTACAAAACCAAAGAGGAATGTCAAACCATTCGACACATACTTCAGCAGTATGAATCGGTGTCTGGGAAACAAATCAATTATGCAAAATCTTCTTTACAATTTGGACACTCGGTAAACGATACGGTACAAAATGAGGTGAAGCAGACACTGGGAATCTCTACCATTGGAGGTATGTGATCATACCTAGGCCTTCCGGAAAGTCTCGGAGGAGCAAAGAGTAAGATTTTTAATTTTGTAGCAGAGAGACAACAAGACAGAGTTAATGGATGGATATCACGACTATTATCTAGAGGAGGTAAAGAGGTTTTAATCAAATCGGTGGCATCAGCAATGCCAACGTATGTCATGTCATGCTTTAGGCTACCGAAATCTATTACCAAAAAATTAGCAAGTGCAGCGGCACGGTTCTGGTGGAGTTCAAATGGTCAACAAAAAGGAATGCACTGGCTAGCATGGAATAAATTGTGTTGGAGTAAACCAGACGGGGGAATCGGTTTCCGGACAGTAGATGAATTTAACACTGCACTTTTGGCAAAACAGCTATGGCGACTGATGGATGCCCCGAACTCTCTGATTGCGCGGGTCTTTAAGGGTAGATACTTTCGGAACACAGACCCTTTCACGACAAGAAAACTGTCTATTTTCAACAAAAATTTACGACCGTTTTAAATCGATGTAACTTTACATCGACATTACGACGAATTTACGACGAAATATGTGTTCGATGTAAAATCGTCGTAAATATGTGTCGTCGTAATATCGATGTAAATTTACGACTAGTTTACGACGACATTACGACGACAACATAAATCGTCGTAATCTCGTCGTAAATTTACATCGATATTACGACGAATTTGTTTTCTGTATATTACGTTGATATTACGACGATTTGACGTCACATGTTCCCAGTTAGGTAGACCACGTTTTTAATAGGTCCACCTACTAAATTTACATCGAATTTACAACGTAAAATTTGTTGTAAATCCGTTGGAAAATCGTTGGTAAATCTGAAAAAATTTCTATAAATACAGCCTAACTTCAAACGAAAGAATAAAAAAAAAACAGAATAAAAAAAAAATATATATATATATAAATGTCTATATGCGAACTACGAAAATGGATGTATACGCAAAAGGATTCAGAGGGAGATTTGACGGAAGAATTCAAAGAAGGGCTTGAAATATTCATGTATCAGGCCGGACATATGCAAACAACCCTGGAAAGTGGTAAGATGTTCTGTCCTTGTCATAAATGCAAGAATACGAGATATATGTTTATTGAGACGGTGTGGAAGCATTTACTAAATAGAGGGTTTATGCCGCAATATTATGTTTGGTATCAACATGGAGAGGGTTTTGAAAGAACTCAAGCAACGGATAGTAGTAGTAATTATCAAGGTCAAGTAGAATCAAATTATCAAGGTAGTTATGATCATGGTCAACATCAATTTGATCAGGGTGCAGATCATGATAGGATTCATGCAATGGTTAATGATGCATTTCATGAAACAAATGCTGATAATAGTACTATTGAGGAACCGGACGTAGATGCGAAGCGATTTTATGATATGCTAGACGCTGCTAACCAGCCACTCTACGATGGATGTAGAGAAGGCCAGTCTAAATTGTCGTTAGCTGCTAGGATGATGACAATTAAAACTGATAATAACTTAGCTGAGGTTTGCATGGATGATTGGGCTGATCTTATTAAAGAGTATTTGCCAGAGGATAATTTGGCTGCCGAAACATACTATGAGATATAGAAGTTGGTATTTAGTCTTGGGTTGCCTTATGAGATGATAGATGTATGTGTTGACAATTGTATGCTTTTTTGGAAAGATGATGATAAGTTGCAGGAATGTCGATTTTGCCAAAAACCGAGATTTAGGCCCCAAACAACTGGGCGTACTCAGATACCATACCAACGGATGTGGTATCTTCCTATAACTGATATGTTGAAACGATTGTATCAATCTGAAAGGACAGCTGCATCGATGAGGTGGCATGCAATACATTCACACAGAGAAGGAGAAATGACTCACCCGTCAGATGCAAAAGCTTGGAAACACTTTAACACGGTACACCCTGATTTTGCTAACTCTAAGCGAAATGTGTATCTTGGTATTTGCACTGATGGATTTAGTCCATTCGGTATGTCTGGTAGGCAATATTCTTTGTAGCCAGTTATCGTAACTCCTTATAACCTTCCCCCAGATATGTGCATGCAAAGGGAATTTCTTTTCCTGAATATTTTAGTCCCTGGTCCCAATCATCCGAAGCGGTCCCTTGATGTGTTTTTGCAGCCTCTCATTCATGAGTTGAAACAGTTGTGGTATACAGGAGTACGGACATATGATTGTTCGAGGAAAATTTTTTTTACGATGCGTGCGGTGCTTATGTGGACAATAAGCGACTTCCCTGCATACGGAATGCTATCAGGTTGGACGACGCATGGGAGGTTATCTTGTCCTTATTGCCTCGATCGGACAGATGCGTTTCAACTAAAACATGGTCGAAAAACATGCTGGTTTGATTGTCACCGCCGGTTTTTACCAATCAATCATCCATATAAGAGAAACAGGCGGTTGTTTAGGAAGAACAAAATCATGCGTGTCCCCCCACCAGTGTATCTATCTGGGGAAGATCTTGAAGCGCAAATAGATCATTTTGGGGGACTAGAAACTGTGAATCGTGGGGGAAATTGGCACACTCCAGCTAATATGCCTGATGGATACGGGGTAAATCACAATTGGCACAAGAAAAGCATTTTTTGGGATCTTCCGTACTGGAAAAATCATCTACTGAGACACAATCTTGATGTCATGCACATTGAGAAAAACGTTTTTGATAACATCATGCATACAGTGTTAAACGTGAAAGGAAGAACCAAAGACAGCGGAAAGTCAAGGTTGGACTTGCCAGATATTTGCAACAGAAATGAGTTGCATATAATGAGCAATGGAAAATCACCAGTTCCTATATTTCGGTTGGGTGCAGAACAAAAGGCATCGTTGTTCAATTGGGTTTCATCTGACGTGAAGTTTCCTGATGGGTATGTATCCAATATTGCTAAATTTGTTAAGAAAGGAGAAAAGTTTTCAGGGATGAAGAGTCATGACTGCCACGTGTTTATGCAACGTTTACTTCCTTTCGCATTTGCCGAACTCCTTCCAGAAAATGTTCATGAAGCAATTGGAGGTAAGATACTTCATCACATATAAAATTATTGAGATTAATTATATATATATATATATATATATATATATATATATGTTACAATGTATATAATTTTGTCTTTGCAGGCATCAGAGCGTTTTTCCGGGATCTTAGTACACGGACGTTGTCAGAAGATGTAATTGCACAACTGGCTGCTAATATTCCAATCTTGTTGTACAATTTGGAGAAGATATTTCCCCCTGCGTTTTTTGATGTTTGGAACATCTTCCCATTCATCTCCCCCACGAAGCAGAACTAAGAGGCCCTGTTCAGTTTAGGTGGATGTACCCATTTGAGCGCTTCATGAAACATTTAAAGGGAAAGGCAAAACATCTAGCAAGGGTTGAAGGATCAATTGTTGCGGGAAGTTTGACAGAAGAAACTTCACACTTCACTTCATATTATTTCGCTCCAAAAGTCCGCACACGCAAACGGGCTCCCCGACGATACGATGATGGCGGTGTGGGACGAATTTATGCAGTAGAGGGTGTCCCAGATATATTCTCACCAATTGGTCGTCTTAGTGGAAAATTGAAGGAAGTTTGGTGGGATAACGAGCATGACAGGCACAACGCACATACGTACATCCTCCTAAACTGTGATGAAGTGAGTCCTTACGAAAGGTAATAACAAAACTATTTAATTATTCAGTCATTAATAATTAATTAATATAATTATAATTAAATGTGTTAATTTTTATGTCTATATATGTATTTTGCAGCTTATTTGTTACCCAGGTAAGAGAATGCATTGAAGGGGTTTCAGATGATGAAATAAACGACCGTAAAGATCGTCACTTTGTTGAGTGGTTGAAGGTGCAAGTAAGTTAATATAGTTATAAATATTTCATTTAATTATATCGGCTTTCAATCTAACTTTTACACTTATCATAGGTTGATCATGGCGATCCCGCATATCCATTTTGGTTCCATGAGTTACTCCTAGGCCCCATCGGGAAGATAACGACCGCACCCATGTATTTTACCCGTGGTTATGTGTTTCATACATACAAGTATGGCGTTCGTCGGGCAACTACCAACTACGGAGTATGTGTTAGGGGTGAAATAGATTTTTATGGGGTTTTGCAGGAAATAATTGAAGTGGAGTACCCCGGACTGGTTAGGTTGAAATGCGTTATCTTCAAATGTGATTGGTTCGATCCAACAGTCGGTCGAGGGGTGCGAATTAACATATTTGGTGTGGTTGACGTCAACAAATCACGACGTTACAACAAGTTTGAGCCATTCATCCTAGCATCACAAGCAGAACAAGTAACTTTCGTTCCATATCCGCGAGTTCGAACATCTGGGATCTCATGGTTATCTGTTATTAAAATAGCTCCAAGGGGTAAAATTGTTGGTGTTGATGATCTTCCAATGCAACAAGATTCTTGCCTTGATATTACAGAATCAGAGATTACGGAGAACGTTCTTTTAATTGATCCTCGAAACAGGCAACTTGAATATCTACCTGACGACACAGAAGAAGAAGGCGATTCCGACGAGTTTGAAGAAACTGACGATGATGATGGACCTGAAGATGATGAACCCAATCAAGATGATGAGCCCAACGAAGATGATGATTCTGATTGAAAGCTTATATATATATGTAATTTTCGGTTTGTTAAATGTTTAAGTTTTTGTTGTAAAATTATATATTAAACTAATAAAAATTCGACGAAACATTGATGAATTAACAGTTTTTGTGAATGAAACACGTAGATTAGGGTTAATTTAACTTTATTACATAATGCTAAACCCTAAATATACAGTTATTTAATGTAAATCTGATGGTACTTAACGATGATTTTACGACGAAATTACAACGCTTAGGACCACATTCGTACGTAGTAATATCGTCGTAATGTCATCTTGGGTTTAGGAGCAGAACGTAACGTTGTATTCCCACTTCTGATGATCTGGCCAACAAAGAATTCTGGGGGTCGAGTTTTCTAGATTTATAAAAACTAACTATCATAACTGAAAGATACATAGAATTGGACATCCTTATATCACGAAGGATTTACATAGATGTCCAATTCTATGAATCTTTCACCTATGGTAGTTGAAGACTAAAGGATGATTTGTTGGCCAGATCATCAAGAAGTGGGAACACAATGATCAGCGTAAAAAATCAAGGAAAAGTTACCAACGGATTTAGCATTGAAGGTGTGTATTTTTTTTTGAGTTAGCATTGAAGATGTGGAATGTATTTATAGAAATATTTTAGAAATTACCAACGGATTTGCAACGAAAATTTACAACGGTTTTACATCGAATCACATTACAACGATTTTACATCGAATATGCGACGAAATTACGTCGACAAAATGCGATGTAAATAATTAGGTGACATATAAAAAACCGTGTTTTACCAAACTATCATTTCGTCGTAATATCGTCGTAATTTTACAACGATTTTACGACGAGTTAGTCGTAATTTCTAAAATTTGGGGTAAGTTTACAACGATTTTACATCGAATATCATTACAACGAAATTACGTCAACAAAATGCGATGTAAATAATTAGGTGACCTATTAAAAACGGTGTTTTACAAAACTCTCAAAGTCGACGTCAAATCGTCGTGATACCGATGTCACTCATTTCGTCGTAAAATCGTCGTGAATTTACGACGCGTTTACGACGATTTAGGTTTAATTTACATTACGATAGATTCGTCGTAAACTCGTTGTAATTTTACAACGATTTTACGACGAGTTAGTCGTAATTTCGTCGTAAGTTCTAAAATTTGGGTTTAGGGTTTGATTTACATTTTTGGTTTTTTTTATCTTATATCTTGTTTTACATAAGTTTTAATCATAGTATGTTTTTACAAAATCATTTACATTATTTAAGTCATGCATGTTACGAATATACTTATAAGAACGAATGATATACATTATTATGTAAGATAAGGAAATCGACGACGATATAGATTCAATCGTCGTTATTAAATCTATTGTTAAATATTAGAAGTATTAGATCCACAAATATACTTCGTTCTTACGTCCAGGATATGTGTATTGTGATTTAGGGTTTAGGGTATAGATTTTATGTATTACAACGAAATTACGACGGATGCGTCGTAATTTCCCTGTAATACCTAAAATGACGGATTCGTCGTAAATTCGTTGTAAGTTTACAACGATTTTACGACGAATCCGTCGTAATTTCGTTGTAATACCTAAAATATAGGGTTTAGGGTTTGATTTACATGTTTTGTTTTTTTTATCTTAGATCTTGTTTTACGTAAGTTCTAATCATAGTATAAACAAGTTTATGTTTTTACAAAATCATTTACATTATTTAAGTCATGCATGTTATGAATATACTTATATATAAGAACGAATGCTATACATTATTATGTAAGATATGGTAATCGACGATGAAATAGATTCAATCGTCGTTATTGAATCTATTGTTAAATATTAGAATTATTAGATGCACAAATATACTTCATTTTTACGTCCAGGATATGTGTATTGTGATTTAGGGTTTAGGGTATAGATTTATTTTATTACAACGAAATTACGACGGATTCGTCGTAAAATCGTTGTAAGTTTACAACGAAATTACGACGGATTCGTCGTAAAATCGTTGTACGTTTACAACGACATTACGACGAATCCGTCGTAATTTCGTTGTAACACCCAAAATATTTGATTTACCGCGTGGGGGAAAATTTCGATACGTTTAAATTTTCTGTTCAGTATTACGACGATTTTACGACGATTTCGTCGTAAATTACTAACAAATTTACGACGACATCGAAATCTATATATACGCGACCAAAATTTTCCTCGCTCACAATCTCAAAATTCTCTCTCTCTCCTCACTCTCTCTCTCTCTAAAAACCTCTGCCTTCTCTCTAAAAAAAGATAACATTTTTTTTTGTATTTTTATATTATATTATAGTTGTAAGGATTTTGAATTGTTAGTTAGGATTGTAGTATTTATTAGTTAGGATTGGAATTATTAGTTAGGAATGGAATTATATTATACTAAAATTGAGTTATTTTTAAATATTTTTTAGATATGGCGCCACGTAAATCACACTATCGGCAGTTTCTCGAGACGGGACCGAGTGCTAATTCGCAACTCCCGTCATCTTCTGCGACACAGTCCGCTGTTCCGGATTCTTTTCCCGGACCAGCGCCGCCTCCGGAAGCAGATGCTCGACCGCCGTTGTTGTATGCGGGATTGATGGTCGAAGATATTTTACAGTCGTCGGGGCATGATTCTTTAGACCGGTTAGATCCGCGACGGCTCCCGAATACATTTTGGTACGTAACTACAATTTTTGTTTTTAATAACATTATGAATTTGTTTTTTTTTACTAATAATTTTTGTTTTATTTCTCAGATTTAAGGAAGATAACAAATTTGGACGGAGTGTGGCTGACACCATTAAAGCCTATTTCATGGAGCCTCACCGCAATTGGTCTTCGGTTCCGGAAGACGTTGTCGAGACATGGTTTAAATGTTTCGCGGTAAATTTTTTTTTTTAATATTCATTATTATTTTGGTCAATTCTTTATCTTTAATATATCATTTCTAATTTTTTTTTTGTATTGCAAAAATGGCATTGGGACGTTGCGATCAACGAGACGGTGAAGACGGAATTCAAAAAAAAGGGAAAATTGCGGCTCAACAATGCCGTCTCCGATTGGAAGAGGAAGTGGGAGGTTAAAGGCGATCATGGGAAGCCGCCATACAGGTCTTCTGATGTTTGGAACGGCTTGACGGCATACTGGAGAGATCCGCATGCGCAGCAAGTGGCCGCTAAGTGTTCAGCTTCTCGAAACACTATGGGTCCAGACGGTCTTTCAGCGCTTATGCCTCATAAGTCGGGTCAAACGTCTTTTGCGGGAAGACGCCTTCAAATGGTAATAATTTTTTCGGTTATAATTTTATTTATGTAATTTTAATTTGTTATTAATTTATATTATCCATCAACTGTTTGATTTCTTTTTGAGTGTCTTTTTTGTTAGGCAAATGGAGGCGAACTTCCTCCAATGACCCGAGTTTTTGCGGAAACTCACAAGAAGAAAGACGGATCTTTTGTAGATCCTCGAGCAGAGGCGATCTACAATGACGCGCATGCAAGGATCGACGAGCGTCAAACTCAGCTTTCTCAGCAGCTATCACCCGGCGGTAGTTCGGTCCAATCCACTGCGACTTTGACGGTTGCCCAGATGGACGAGATATACGCAGAGGTAATTTAACGTTTTTTTTTACAAAAGTTAACGTTTCTTTATACAATTTATTAAATTTTACGTTTCTTTTTTAAAGGTTGCCCCGCAGAAAAAGGGCAGAGTTTTAGGGATGGGATCGATCGTAGATAGTGTCGCCGCGTCGTCCCGTCGTCAGCTTTTCGACGATCCGGTTATTTTGCGGACGGAGTTAAACACCGCCAACGCCGAGATCAACACTTTGCGGGAGAAGCAGGTGGTATACGATGAGAAGATCCAAGGATACGATAAAACAATCCTAGGATACAACACTCTCTTAGATATTATTGCCCTGACTAACCCGACTTTGGCGGCTGCACTGAGGCAGCAGGAAGGATCGACATCGGGCCAGCCGACTGATCCGCTCGCGCAAGAACGAGCGAATGTGGAACATAATGGATCGGACGACGAGCTTTTTGATAATTTACGTTTTTCAGCTGGACAATAGTTTAAGAATTTTATTTTGTATTTTAAATTTTATTTTAAATTTTGAATTTATTTATAAAATTTTAATTTATAAATATAATTTTATTAATTTTTTTTTTAATTTTATTTAATTTATATAAAATTATATTTAATTTACGACGACTTTACATCGAAAACTTTACATCGATTTTACATCGTTTAATAATTTACATCGATTTTACATCAATAATTTTACATCGATTTTACATCGTTCAATAATTTACGACGAATTTACATCGAATATTTTACATCGATTTACCAACGCATTTACAGATACCTATTACGACGAATTTACGACGTATTGTCAAAACAGAAATTGTATACTTCGATGTAAATTCGATGTAATGTTTCATACTATTACGACGAATTTACGACGTATTTTCGAAATTGTTTTTGTATAATCCGATGTAAAATCGATGTAATATTTCATCGTGATATCGATGTAAAATCGATGTACTGTATTCGTCATAAAATCGATGTAAATTTACAACGATTTTACGACGAATAATAAACGACGATTTTTAGTGCTCCTTAATGTTACGACCAATTTACGACGATTTCCGATTAACAACGATCATATTACGACGAATTGTTAATCGTCGCTAATCCGTCGTAAACCATGTTTTATGACCAATTTACGACGATTCTGTTAGTTGTAAAAGGGCAGTTTTCTTGTAGTGTTTAGACAACATACGAAGCTATTCCCCATCGTATGGATAGAGGAGCATTATATCGGCTAGACCTCTGTTTAAAAAATGGCTAATTAAAAGAGTGGGTTCAGGATGTTCTATCTCAGTATGGAACGACCCATAGATACCATCGTCTCGGCCGAGGTCAGCATTCTGCAAAGGGTATAATTATTACCCGAATCTTATGGTTAATCAGCTGGTTGACCCAGTGACAAAAACATGGAACATGGGGTTGATAAATGCAATCATCGACCCGGCGGATGTGACGATTATCCGAAGTATGCCCATAAGCAGTATTTATAAACCAGATTTCTGGGGATGGCATTATACGAAATCGGGAAGATATACGGTTAAGTCAGGATATCATGTCGAACATCAAAGTATATCTGATGGTACAGATATCTTCTATGGTCCGGATGTGAAGAAATTACAGGCACATACATGGGAGTTGCGATGTTCACCGAAATTACGACATTTCATTTGGCAAGCAATATCGAGATGTCTATCGGTCACAGCAAATCTAAGATCCAGAGGGATTAAATGCGATACACACTGTGTGAGGTGTGGAGCAGAGGAGGAAACAATTAATCATGTCCTTTTTGAATGTCCCCCTGCTTTACAAACATGGGCCCTTTCGCAGATACCATCACCCCAGGCAGTTTTCCCAACGCCATCGGTTTATTCTAATTTGGATTATCTCTTCTGGAGACTCCCAAAAGAATATCAGAATAAGAATTTCCCTTGGATCATGTGGTACATATGGAAAGCAAGGAATGACAAAGTTTTTTCGAATAGATCGAGACCTGAAAGAGACTTTGCAACTTGCGGAATCTGAGGCAACATTCTGGGAAGAGGCACAAAGTAGCGAACAAGCTATGGCACCACAAAATTTTGGCCCATCAACGGTGAACACACATTACGACGGATGGAAGTGCTATATTGATGGATCGTGGAAGGATACCGATAATTTTTCAGGACTAGGATGGCATTGCTTAAAGGAAGGAGTGGAAGAATCAGTTATAGGAGCAAGGAATTTACGACGGAGTCTATCTCCTTTGCACGCAGAACTAGAAGCACTCATTTGGGCGATGCATTGTATGATTGCAAACCAGAAGACCACAATAGCCTTTGCAACAGACTGCTCTGATCTGGTGAAGATGGTGTCTAAACCAGCGGAGTGGCCCGCTTTCGCATTACATTTGGAGGAATTCGTGAGGAGCAAGGAGGTGTTCACTTTCTTCTCTATCTCTATCGTCCCACGCGCAAATAACACAGTGGCGGACAAGTTAGCAAGGAGTGCACGCGTCCACCCTGTAGATTTTACATATGTAAACTCAGTACCTCCGGTTTGGATCTCTGAACCGTTCTAAGTACTCAGGCTATTGACAAAAAAAAAAGTTACAAAACAAAATTCATTTTTAAAAATGTCTTCTTACATAATATTATAGAGATAAACATGTGGGAACATTTTCTTTTTTCTTTTGTTAACATGTGAGATCATATACATATATTCATATTAGTATGTACTTACTTCTTGTGGAAGTATTAAACCACTTAGGTAATTTCTTAGAGGTTACTACTAATGAAGGATAACATTTATTAATTTGGCCATATGGTAAATTCTGGCAAAAGCAAAATTGAATAACCATGAGTCCACTAAATTTTGGATCCTATCTTTAGTTATGGAACCAATGGAAAAATTCATAATATCCCAAAGTCGATAAGTGACCCTCATAAACAACCAACGATCTCCCAACAACAACCTACGACCTATGAAGTCATCTTCGAACGGTTTTTGATATCAATTTATTGTAATTCCGAGCGGGATTAATAAAAATTTGTTGATCAATAAAAACATATTTTTCCCGTTTTTTCCTTCATTTCGTAAAATTGTCCACATACGATTCGGTTAAAATTTGCCCAAATAAGTATATAATTGTAGAGACTAAATGCAAAAAGAAAAGATGAAACTTCAAATTTAAATTTGAAGTTTTGAAATTGCTCTTGGAATGCATAAAACTTCAAATTTGAAGTTATAAAATATCTCTTATAGATGCTCTTAGGAGATCAAAATTCCAAACTAAAATTGTTGGGCTTTGGTGATGAAAATCATGAGTATTAAGTAGGTCCGCGACTTGGGTTAGTCAATTAGGAATGTGTTTTTCTTATTGGGCTTTGGTTTAGGTTTAAACCGTCTTAACTTTGTAATTGCCCTAGTCTATATAAAGACAAACATGTGTGAGGGTTTTCTGTATCCTGGAAACTCTAGAGAGAAACTAGAGAGATCTTTCTTGTTCTTAAAGAGATTGTGAGGAACCCTAATTCTTTGTGATCCGTGGTGATAGTGGATTACTGGAAAGCTCCAGGCCGAGACGTAGGATCACACACCGTGATCTGAACTCGTTAAATTCTATGTGTCTTTTATTTATTGCTCAAGTTCCGTGATTATCGAGACAGGGATCAAATCTCAACAAAGTGGTAGCAGAGCCTAGGTTTTAGGTTTGGGAGCAATTGGACAGAGAAGTTCTGCAGGGATCTAGGTTTTAGATTTGGATTGATAGCTGGAATCAAGGCATCAATCGGTTTAGGGTTTCAATCTGACAGCCTGGGAGAAAAAGCTGTCTGCGGGGCGAAGAAGAAGATCGCCCAGATCGCTCGGTATCGATCGAAATCCCTCCTGGTATCGATCGATACGTCTGTTACGGGTTTGCAGAAAGACGAAGAAAAGTTTGGTATCGATCGACACTCCATCTTGTATCGATCGATACGGTAGCAGAAGCGTGTTAAGAAGTTCGTTTGATCGAGATGTCTTCAGAAAAGAATCCGAATGTGAAGATAACCATCTTCGACGGACAAGGTGATTTCTCTATGTGGAAGAGAAGGATGTTAGCTCACATGAATCTTCAGGGGTTGAATGAAGAGCTAATAACACCAACCACTGAGTCGGATAAGCTGGTTATCAAGAAGGATGAATCAGCAGATGATTTCGAACAGATACTTAAAGCAGAACAAGTCAAGAAAGGGGAGCGAGCAGAGAATGCTATGGATATTTTGATACTCCATCTAGGAGATCATGTCCTCAGGAAAACAGAGGAGTGCATAACAGCACGTGATCTTTGGGCAGCACTAGAGAGGTTATACAACACCAAGACTCTACCGAGTCGGATTCATCTTTTGCATAAGTTCTATACATTTAAGATGGATGAGACTAAGTCAATCAATCAGAACGTTGATGATTACTTGAAGACTGTTTCGGAGTTGGCTAGTGTAAAGGTTACATTTGCGGATGAAGTGCAGACAATTCTACTACTCAGTTCCTTGCCACCTCAATATGACTCCATGAAGGAGACATTGAAGTATGGTAGAGAGTCCATCTCTATTGAAGATGTGGTGAATGCGGCGAAATCAAAGGAAACTAAGCTTAAAGCTAAGGGTATATCGATTTCACAAAGCAATGGTGAAGCGTATGTGGCTCGTGGGAGACAGAAAAATAGGAATCAACGAAATTCTGGGAATTGAGGCAGAAGCAGGTTGAAATCGGGAACAAAAGTCACCTACTGGTTCTGCAAGAAGGAAGGACATGTGAAGGTTGATTGCTATGCTTGGAAGAAGAGGAAAGGCGACGATGATGAAGATGCTACGACAGCGGTTTTCATCGAAAAATCAGCAGGAGTTGATGCGTTATCAGTCTCGAAAAATTGGCATCTAGAAAGGTTGGTGATTGATTCGGATTGTTCATATCACATGACCTTAAGGAGAGACTGGTTTGATACATTTGAGGAGCTAAACTCTGGACAAGTGCTACTGGGGGACGACTATTCTGTGGAGGTTAAAGGAATAGGTTCCATCAATATAAAGGCATGTGGTGGCACGGTAAAGACATTGACGAATGTCAGGTATATTCCTAAGCTGGAGAGAAATCTAATATCTACAAGTACATTGGATAAGCTTGGGTTTGATCATGCTGGAGGCAAAGGAAAAACAAGGTTCTATAAGAATGGGAAGATGGGTCTTCAAGGTACTCTGTGTGGTTCTTTGTATTTGCTTGATGGAGAGACTGTGGTAGGACAGTCAAACATAAGTGTTACCAGGAAACCAGCCAAAGACGAGACGGCTTTGTGGCATAGAAGGTTGGGACACATGAGCATGAAGAATATGATGATCTTGGTAAAAAGGGGCATCACTGACAAGAGAAGGATTGGAGAGATGGATTTCTGTGAGAGTTGTGTAATGGGGAAGACCAAGAGACTGAGCTTCAACATTTGGAAACACAATTCAGGAGAAACGCTAAGATATGTTCACTCAGATCTTTGGGGATCTCCATCGGTTACTCCAAGTATCTCTGGTAAGCAGTATTTCCTGTCTATCATTGATGATTACACTAGAAAGGTGTGGGTGTTCTTCTTGTCTGTTAAGAGTGAAGCTTTCACAAAGTTCTGTGAATGGAAGAAACTGGTTGAGAATCAGATAAACAAGAAAGTGAAATATCTGAGAACAGATAATGGGTTGGAGTTTGTGAACAAAGACTTCGACGGGTTTTGCAAGCAGCATGAGATTGAGAGGCACATGACTTGTGCATATACTCCACAACAAAATGGAGTTGCAGAATGCATGAACCGAACAATAATGGAGAAGGTGTGTTGTATATTGGATGAAAGTGGCTTAGGTGAAGAATTCTGGGCTGAGGCGGTTAGCACAGCTGTGTACCAAATTAATAGAAGCCCATCATCGGCCTTAGATGGCAGTATTCCTGAGGAACTTTAGTTGGGAAGAAAGCCGGGTTATGGACACATGAGAAGATTTGGGTCATTGGTCTATGTTCATGTAGATCAAGGGAAGTTAAGACTAAGAGCTATGAAGGGAATATTCATAAGCTATCCAGAGGGAGTAAAAGGGTACAAGGTATGGCTCCTGGATGAATCAAAATGTGTGATTAGCAGGAATGTGGTCTTTGTGGAAGATACTGTATTCAAAGACTTGAGGAATAAAGTCTCTGTGGAAGAGACTGCACAGAGGAGCCTGACCTCTGAGAAAGTATCGATCGATACCCTCCCGAGTATCGATCGATACCATCCCGAGTATCGATCGACATGGACAAGTATCGATCGATACCATCCCGAGTATCGATCGACACAGACAAGTATCGATCGATACCATCCCGAGTATCGATCGACACCAAGGAGGAGCAGATGCGACAACTTCTGTTACTGAAGACAATGGGCAAGTTGGATCTTCAGGTGGAGCTGTTGGAGATCAGGAAACTGATGAAGTACCTCTAGAAGATTGGGAGTTAGCTCAAAACAGGTCTAAACGAGCAACAAGGCGACCTGAACATCTTGGTGATTATGATTTAGCGAGTTTCGCCTTAATCGTTGCTGTCAAGATGAGTTCTGAAGAACCTAGGGACTATCAGGAAGCTGTTGAAAGCAAGGATAAAGTTTTCTGGAATGGAGGTTTGGTTGAAGAGAAGAGTTCTTTGGAAAAGAACAAGACTTGGAGGTTGGTTAAAAGACCAAAAGGTAGAAAAGTGATTGGTTGCAAATGGGTTTACAGGTTGAAGCTGGGTATCCCAGGGGTAGAAGAACCGAGATATAAAGCTAGATTGGTAGCCAAGGGTTATTCTCAGAAAGAAGGTATTGACTATCAAGAAGTGTTTGCTCCGGTTGTGAAGCATGTTTCTATCAGGTTTCTTCTATCGGTTACAGCAAATATGGATCTGGAATTGGAGCAGCTTGATGTTAAAACTGCGTTTCTTCATGGTTTACTTGAAGAGGAGATCTATATGGAGCAGTCTGAAGGTTTTGTGGTTAAAGGAAAAGAGGACCACGTTTGCTTGTTGGAAAAGGCATTGTATGGACTTAAGCAAGCTCCAAGGCAATGGAACAAGTGCTTTGATCAATTTGTGGTAAGTCATGGATTCAAAAGGAGTGAATTCGATCACTGTGTTTACATAAAGGAGAGCAAAGGTAATTGTTTCATCTACCTACTCCTATATGTTGATGACATGCTAATTGCTTCAAAGGATATGAAGGAGATACAGATTGTGAAAGATTTGTTGAGCAGTAGATTTGAGATGAAAGATCTAGGAGCTGCAAGAAGGATTCTTGGGATGGATATTGCGAGGGATCGTGAAGGTGGAGTTCTCACCTTCTCTCAATCTGGTTACATCAAGAAGATTCTGCAGGTATTCAATATGGATGAAGCTAGATCAGTTTCTACACCTATCGGTTCGCACTTCAAGTTGTCTGCTGTGAAAGATGATGAAGCAGAGACAATTTTGGATGATATTCCATACTCAAATGCTATTGGGAGTATCATGTATGCGATGTTAGGAACTAGGTGTGATCTCGCGTATGCGGTTGGCTTGGTTAGTAGGTTCATGAGTAAGCCAAGCATGATACATTGGACTGCTGTGAAGTGGGTGCTAAGGTATTTGAAATGTGCCCAGGATCGAAAGATTGTGTTCAGGTTGACAAAGGTACTTCCTGTGGATAAGTTTGAGAAGGCTTTGAGTTTTCTCAACTTAGAATAGCACTAAGGTTCTGGACTGTCTGGAGCGGCACATGAATGCAAAGATTAAGAAGTTATACTCAGAAATGATTGTCATCAAGGTGGAGTTTGTTGGGTTTTGGTGATGAAAATCATGAGTATTAACTAGGCCCGCGACTTGGGTTAGTCAATTAGGAATGTGTTTTTTCTATTGGGCTTTGGTTTAGGTTTAAACCGTCTTAACTTTGTAATTGCCCTAATCTATATAAAGACAGACATGTGTGAGGGTTTTTTGTATCCTGTAAACTCTAGAGAGAAACTAGAGAGATATTTCTTGTTCTTAGAGAGATTGTGAAGAACCCTAATTCTTTGTAATCCGTGGTGATAGTGGATTACTGGAAAGCTCCAAGCCGAGACGTAGGATCACACACCGTGATCTGAACTCGTTAAATTCTCTATGTCTTTTATTTATTGCTCAAGTTCCGTGATTATCGAGACAGGGATCAAATCTCAACAAAAATTGATTTTCTAAATCCGAAATTTATGTTATGCAGTTCTTTATGTTCCTCGATGTTTTCCTTCCAGATTTTTTTGTGTCAGTGTCACTGTTAGACAACAGTTTAATGTCTAACCAGGATCAATCATGGAGCAAGAACCGAGTTGGTACGAAGCAAATTGGTAGGAAATCGACACAAGAAGTAAAGGCTCCAAAGAATATGGTTGCTACAAGTCAAAGGTCTTTCGTTTTCAACAGAATGAGGAAATTTGGGTTTTGACTATTATGAATCTAATTAAATACATTAATTTAACATTTTTTTGGTTCTTGTTACTCAGAGAATCAAATTGAGGCTATTCGGTAAAATTACTTAAGTTGTTGTTTGTGATGGCTAACTTCCCTTTTCGAATCAGCATTCGCTTTTACTATTAAGCAATCACAATTGATGAAAAATATAATTAATGATAACTTTGTAAATCAAAATAGTATTCGCTTTTGGAAAAAGTATATATATAATGCTTGGGGCCTCCTCTAATCTCTATCAAAAGTCGATGTGAGACAAATGGAAAATGCATAAAGTGTGACGCAAATGGAGTAACCAAATGAAATAAAGTACGTAATCAGAAAAGAAGAAAAAAAAATGCATAAAGTGTGACGCAATAGGAAAAATTCAACAATTGAACTCTCAATTTTTTTCGTTAATCGTGGTCTCATTTATATTTATCAACATTTTGGACAATTCTTGTATTTAGGAAATAGTAATAAATATGTTATGAATTAAATATATGAATGTCCATTATAAGGTTCATATTCTATGAGGTTTAAAATATTCTCTGTTTTCTTATTTCTCTTTATTCAGCTTGTTCTCCAACAAGTCTATATAAACTTATATATACATTTCTTTATTCATGGAATAAGACAATAACAATTTCCTCTCTCTCTTTATTCACAACACGTTATCAGCACGATAGTTTCTCGATCTATTCTTACACCAAAAAGGTGAGATTTAATTTATGGTTATATATATGTTTATGTGTATGTATTATTCCGGAATGATAAGATATGCCTTCCTCGAACTGATTGTTATAGTAGGCTATGCCTCCTCAGATCATTATTATAGCGAGGATGGTTATAAATCTAATCCTATTTCAAATCATGTTTATTATCGACTCATGATTTGGAATATGCATTCACGATACTTATCTAGAATAATTATCGATGTAATATTTAATTTCTGTCTATGTTTATATTATCCCGAGATAATAAGCGATGCCCTTTTCCAAAACAATCGTTATGGTAGGCTATGCTTCCACGATCATATGATTATATGGTAGACTCTGTCTCCTCATATCATGTTTATAAATTGGATGATAATCGATGCTTATCTAGAATAATCAATTTTGATATTGACTCAAAGATTTTGTTAAAATTTATTAGACACCGAATCTTGATTTATAAAGCAAACGTGTTTTTAAATCAATTAAGGTTTTTATTTATTTAGCACATAAATATGTCGCTAGGGTTTATATATTAAAATCATTGGTTTCGTCATCACACAAATCATTGGTTATCATATAACATGTTTATATTAAAATAATTAGATAATCCACAATTTGTCTAAATATGTAAGTAATACTTAAGATTAGATTAATTTCTTATAAATATTAATTTGACTTTTGAATTAAATCATACTAGTTAAAGTCATATGTTTTGTGTCTCATAGATCGGTGCAAGTTTTAAAGATAACACATTAAATGTTTTTCGATCTGAACTTCTAAATGAACTTTGAACATAATAGTTGAATCCTAGTTCATTATCATACTTCTATGAAATTTGATAAATTTCTTTTAATATTTCAGTAAACCATGTCAATCTTACAAGCCTTGAATTTGGGGCTCTTGATATCACTGGAAACAACTATTTGGCATGGGCATTAGATGCTGAGTTTCATCTAAATGCAAAGGGGCTTGGTGATACAATCACCGAAGGAAATAAAGCCGAAAATCAGGATAAAGCTAAGGCTAAGATATTTCTTCGTCGTCACCTCAACGAGGGCCTTAAAAACGAGTACCTGACCGTGAAAGAACCATAAGTTCTTTGGAACAATCTGAAAGATAGGTATGATCACCAGAAAACTGTGATCTTACCTAAGGCTTGTTATGAGTGGATTCATCTAAGACTCCAAGATTTTAAGTCTGTGAGCGAATACAACTCAGCTATGTTCCGGATTACATCCAAATTGATACTATGTAGGGAGAAAGTCACGGATGCTGAAATGCTAGAGAAGACATTCTCTACTTTTCACGCAAACAATGTTGTCTTGTAGACACAATACCGTGAAAAGGGATTCCATAAGTATTCCCAGCTTATATCTTGTCTCCTCGTGGCTGAGCAAAATAACGAGGTATTGATGAAAAATTATGGTTTACGTCCAACTAGCTCAGCTCCATTCCCTGAAGCGATTGTGACATCCTATGATAGGAAAGAACAAAACTACGCCAATAATAATGGCCGAGGAAGTGGCTATACACGTGGTCGTGGTCGTGGACACGAATTTGCTCGAGGTCGAATTTCTTTCAAGAAACCTTATTCTCACCAGAAGTGGGAAAAGAAAGATGGTAACAAGCAAGAGAAAGAAACATATGAGAATACATGTCACCGATGTGGAGGAAAAGACCATTGGGCTCGTATGTGTCGTACACCAAAGCATTTTATTGATCTCTATCAACAATCATTGAAACAAAATGGAAAGAAGGTGGAAACAAATTTGGTGTACGAAGATGGCGAAAATAATTTTGATTATGGTGATACGACCCACCTGGAAGTTACTGATTTCCTTACCCATGCTGAGAAGAAGTGATTTATAGATTCGTTATTGTTTTAGTTATGATTTTTATTTCCATTCAAAACTTTGTTGCTTGGTTTTTATTTTATTTTTATTCTATGAATTTTTTGCATGGTTGAATTTGATTTTATTTATTTTATTATGATTATGGTTCATCTTATTTTATTTATTTGAAGAACAATGAATGGCGAAGATTTATGTTTGGCAGACAGTACAACTAGCCACACTATTCTGAAAGATAAGAGATATTTTTCTCATTTGATAATGAAAGAGGCTAGTGTGAGCACTGTATCGGGTAGTGCAAAGATAATTGAAGGCTCTAGAAGAGCATATATGTTATTGCCTATGGGAACACAATTTGAAATCAATGATGCGTTATACTCTCCCAAATCTAAGAGAAATCTTTTGAGTTTTAAAGATATCCGCAGAAATGGATATCATATTGAGAGTATGAGCGAGGGAAGTGATGAATATCTTCATATCACTAGTATTTCCCAAGGCTCTAAAAATATTGTGGAAAGACTACCGCACTCTCCACAGGAATGTAATATACTAAGATTAGTACAATTGAGGCAAATGGCACAGTAAACCAAAAGTTTACTGAAAACATAAGCGTTTGGCACGACCGGTTAGGCCATCCCGGTTCGATAATGATGCGAAAGATAATAATGAATTCATGTGGACATTCATTGAAGAACCATGAGATTCGTCCTAACGACTTCTCATGTGCTGCATGTTCTTTAGGCAAGCTTATCATACGGCCTTCACCAGCAAAGATAAATTCTGAATCGATTAGTTTTCTGGAAAGGATACAAGGAGATATTTTTGGGCCGATTCACCCACCGTGTGGAACTTTTAGATATTGTATGGTTCTAATTGACGCATCGACTAGATGGTCATATGTATCCTTGTTATCGACCCGCAACTTGGCGTTTGTGAGGCTACTTGCTCAATTGATTAGATTACAAGCACATTTTTCATATTTTCCCCTAAAAGCAATTCGCCTTTATAATGCTGGTGAATTCACGTCTCGGGATTTTAATGATTATTGCATGTCCATTGGGATAAGTGTTGAACATCCGGTAGCACATGTTCATACACAAAATGGTTTAGCTGAATCACTAATTAAGCGTTTGCAGTTGATTGCTAGACCATTACTTATGAAATCAAAACTCCCAATCTCTGCTTGCGGACATGCTATATTACATGTGGCAGAATTAATTCGTATAAGGCCAACTAGTAATCACAAGTTCTACCCATCACAATTGATTTTGGGTCATGAACCAAATATTTCCCATCCGAAAGTTTTTGGAAGTGTCGTGTATGTTCCAATTGCTCCACCACAGCGATCTAAGATGGGATCTCAAAGGAGGTTGGGAATATATGTTGGATTCGATTCTTCATCGATAATTAAGTTTCTAGAACCATCCACGGGGGATTTATTTAAGGCTCGATTTGCAGACTGTCATTTTAATGAATCAGTCTTTCCAACATTAGGGGGATAAAATAATAAGCTGGAAAAGGATATTCGCTGGAATGAATTATCATTGTCTTATCTTGATCTCGGACTAAAGAATGTGATTTAGAAGTCCAAAAGATAATTCATTTACAGAGCTTAGCAAATGAGTTGCCAGACTCATTCTCTGACCCAAATAAGGTGACAAAGTCACACATACCAGCTGAAAATGCTCCGATTAGAATTGATGTCCAAGAAGGACAAAATCAAGCTGCTAGAGAGTCTAAGGCACGCGTAAAGCGTGGTGAGCCTATTGGTTCCAAAGATAAGAATCCTCGGAAAAGAAAAGGAGCAGAAATTGGCAATGGTGAAACCGAGGATGCTAATAATATTGATGGATCTCTGGAAGAGACCATAGACATGAAAAACAAAGAAAGTCAGGTACCTGAGAATGAAGAGATCTCAATTAGTTATGTCATGTCTGGAATGAAATGGAACCGAAAGCAAATCGACGTCGATGAAATTTTTTCATGCAATATAGCGCTTGATGTTATAAATGAAAATGAGGATCATGAACCAACGTCTATTGCAGAGTGTACACAAAGAAATGATTGGCCAAAATGGAATGAGGCAATAGACGCAGAATTAAAGTCTCTTTCAAAGAGAGAATTTTTTTGGACCAGTAGTCCGTACACCTAAAGGTGTTAAACCAGTGGGACATAAATGGGTCTTTGTGCGAAAGAAGAATGAAAATGGTGATATCGTGAGATACAAGGCACGTTTAGTTGCACAAGGGTTCTCACAAAGATCTAGAATTGATTATGAAGAGACATACTCTCCTATTGTGGATGCAACAACGTTCAGGTTCCTTATCAGTTTGGCAATAAAAGAAGGACTTGATTTACGTTTGATGGATCTGGTCACAGCCTACTTATATGGGCCTCTGGATAATGATATTTATATGAAAGTTCCAGAAGGATTTAAACTGCCAGAAGCAACAAATCCTAGTTCTCAAGAGCAATACAGCATAAAGTTAAATCGATCTCTTTGTGGATTGAAACAATCAGGGCGTATGTGGTATAATCGCCTCAGTGAATATTTGTTAAGAGAAGGGTACAAGAATGACCCTATCAGTCCATGCATCTTTATAAAGAGATTTGAGCAAGGATTTGTTATAATTGCAGTGTATGTTGATGATTTAAATATCATTGGAACTCATGCAGAGATTTCCCATACAGTAGAATATTTGAAGAAAGAATTCGAGATGAAAGATCTCGGTAAAATGAAATTTTGCTTGGGATTGCAAATTGAGCATTTAAAGGATGGAATCCTAGTGCATCAAATGACATACACATAAAAGGTGCTTAAAAGGTTTTATATGGATGATGCACATCCCTTGAGTAACCCTATGATTGTAAGATCACTTGATGTGTTAAAGGATCTCTTTCGTCCTCGAGAAGCCGATGAAGAAGTACTTGGTCCTGAAGTACCATACTTAAGTGCAATAGGGGCATTGATGTACCTTGCTAGTCATACAAGACCTGACATATCATTTGCAGTAAATTTATTGGCAAGGTTTAGCTCATGTCCAACTCGAAGGTATTGGAATGGGATTAAACATAGATTTCGTTACCTCAAAGGAACGAAAGACATGGGTTTATTCTTTTCTAACTTATCCAAAGAATGCTTGATTGGTTTTGCAGATGCTGGATATTTATCTTATCCACATAGTGCTCGATCTCAGACAGGATATGTATTCACATGTGGTGGTACCGCTATTTCATGGCGTTCCGTGAAGCAAACCCTCACAGCTACTTCTTCTAACCATGCTGAGATTTTAGCTATTCACGAAGCTAGTCGAGAGTGTGTATGGTTAAGATCTGTCCTTCAACATATACGAGAAGATTGTGGTATATCTGAAGGGAAAGAAGCTCCAACAATTGTGTATGAAGACAATGCTGCTTGCATCGCTCAACTTAAGGAAGGATACATCAAAGGTGATAGAACAAAGCACATTCTACCAAAATTCTTCTTCACACATGACTTGCAGAAGAATGGCGATGTTCGTGTCCTACAGATTCGTTCAAGCGATAATTTGGCGGACTTATTTACCAAGGCGCTTCCAACTGCTACTTTCAGGAAGTTGGCTCATCTTATTGGATTACGCCGTCTCAAAGATCTAGACGGATGTACACATGAGGGGGAGTAAATGCGAGTTGCACTCTTTTTTCCTTAAATATGGTTTTTCCCATTGGGTTTTCCTAGTAAGGTTTTTAATGAGGCAGCATCTTACGCGCTTTACTACTATTACATTATAATGGACATCCAAGGGGGAGTGTTATGAATTAAATATATGAATATCCATTATAAGGCCCATATTCTAGGAGGTTTAGAATATTCTCTGTTTCCTTATTTCTCCTTATTCAGCTTGCTCTCCAAGTCTATGTAAACCTATATATACCTCTCTTTATTCATGGAATAAGACAATAACAATTTCTTCTCTCTCTTTATTCACAACAAAATATACATTTATATTTATCAAGGTTCGTTTCTGTTTTTTTCCTCGGGTTTTCTTTGGTTTCAAAATTAAGCTTTAAGTGCTCTCTCGTTCATTATTGTTGTTCTTACGTTTGTATTTTCAGCATCTTGTAACACTTCTGTTCGCAATTTCAAAGATAACAAAAAAAAAACTATTGTATTATATATTTTCGTCGCCTGGCTAACGGTAAAGTGTAGCGTATTTTGAAACACTCATCGCTCTCGCACGACTTCTCATCTTTCACACACACATATACGTAAAAGTTGAAAATGTAACAGCTACTACTACAAGATGTAAAACACAAGTAACGGGGGTTGATCTTCTCAAAAGAATATTACTAGATTAATCATCAAGAGTACTTACAAGTTTTCTCTCAATCTCACTAATCTAGTCTCTTCTGTTCAAAGATATATACGTGATCTTCGAACCTCCCAAAGTACCCCTTAGCCCTAGCTTTTGCTTTCTTACAAGAAACCCCAAAACCCTTTTGCTAAGTGATAGCTCTCAATTGTGTTGGCCTCATACAAAGGCCAAACACCCTATTTATACAAAATAGATGACGGCGAATACTAGCCTATATCGCAAAAACTAAAGATACTAAAAGATCTTTTGTGATAAGTAACATTCCATATTTCTTAGGATAAGACTTAGGGAATATTCTTTATTTCCGATATCCTACGAGATCCTCTCCGAGATTCTCTTCCAGATCAGCTCTAGCTTCCTGGTGCATCCACGTATCTTCACAAGCTCGGTCCAAGTCATCTCCCTTGCTCCAAGTCGTCCAACGCCTTGAGTTGCTCGCCTGTATCACTTCACGTGCTACTTCTCAACTGGTACAGGAGATGCCTCAGCACAGCTACATCTTCAATCTCCCCCATTTTAGTTTTGTGTGTCTTTTAAGCACCTGCATTAAATGCTCATACAAACACAGATATCCAGACAGCATATAGACTCCCAACCATTCCATAAAAAACTTTTAATAAAGATTCGAGAATTTAACACATGGTCTTTAGCTAACAACAGGAGCAAAGAAGATAGGAAACACGGCCTGAAACACAAGGCCTAAGATTTCAAAAATACAGAGTCCCCAACTCCCCCAGAATAGTAAACCGAGTCACAAAACCAACAACAGACATCGGTCTCACTCCCCCACAAATCAAGGCACCTACACTCAGCCACTTCTCTCAGAATCATTTCCCCCTGCTTGGGAGCACACAAGTTAAAAACAGATAGGATTAGGTTAGAGAAGTGTACAAGTGGTACGTGAGCTTACCTGGTAGGGATTTCAGTAGAGTCTGCACAACGTAGGCAAGATTCCGAAGTGCATGGCATGTGTCCTCAAGAGCATTACGAGTTGCAGCTGGATTGAATTGTCCAATTGGTAAGCGGATTGATCCAAGCTTTACCACTTCTGTAGCAGATGCTGATGCAGACGGAGCAGGTGCTGATGTAGATGGGTCACAAGGTGCAGCAGCGACAATGATAGATGGTTGAGATGAGATGTGCTTCCCCTTTGACTCGTTCTTAGTCTTGGCCTGTGTAGCTTGCTGCAATAAGAACCCCTCGGCACTTCTTACATCTTTTCGATAGACCACTGGCTTGATGAATCTCTCATCCTCAAATAACTTTGGTGGTTGCTGCATTTGGAGAAATCCAAAAATGATTCGAGGGAATAGGAGCCAACGTGAATCCTTTTTCTGTAATACACCAAGACTCGGAATATGATTATACACCATGGTTCCAAAGTTGAACCTGATTTCATTTGCCATCTTACAAATGAATCGTGCTCTCTCCTCAGATATGTGATTCTTGTTGCTCGAAGGAATCCAGTTATGGGCAGCAATAGTCAAAAGGGCGGCAGACCATGGCGGGAGCAGCGTTGTGTTCAGATCACGCTAAGATGTCACCTTCCCTTCAGACAAATAACTTGCTACAGCCTCACGTGTGGCTTGATCAACACTTGCATCAGCACAAATTTCTGCATAGATAGAGCTTCAAGACGAAGAAGCTTGTTTATCACGATAGGAGAAAACTCATATTTATGGCCTCGAAGATCCACTGTAACACATTTCCCTGAGACTTCAGACTTCACATATGGTAAGTGTGCATAGAATTCGACAATTACTTCATGAACATAACCTCCAAGACCTGTCACAGTGCTCCCCATCTGTCCTTTATCAATCACAGCCTTGAATCCCCATTCATCCTCCTTGTCAAACTCCACCAGACGTTCTTCCATTATAGATCGAGTCAGAAAAAGACCGTACCTTTCTCGAGTTTGCGGCGAGGTGAATTTTTTGGACCGAAATGAGACATTGCATGTGTCTTGGGATGTTGATCCAGATTTCAGCCTTTTCTGACGAGCTTCCTTCTCGTCTCCCATGGCTGCATCTTCTTCGGCAATTTCCGGTTGCTTGCCGGAATCTCGCTCAGCTTCGGCGGGATCGCCAGAAGCTCCCTTGCCATCCCCTTGTTCTCCTCGAATCAGAGATACCCATACAACCATCGGGAGTGGAGCCGAGCCCTCGCCGTCGACACCATCCACCTCAGGTAATGGAGCCGAGCCTCCTCCATCCTCTTCTGCAATCAGATGCGGCAAAAAGGACCCTCCGCCGCCGTCGCCACGGGCCAATTGCGGTGGTGCTGCGACTTCGCTGCTGTCATCGTCATCGACCAGGTGGGGTCGATCTTCTCCGCCGGAATCATGTAAAGCCGGAATTTCGCTGTCGTGCCCAACCCTTCCCCGTCGAGTTCGAAAAACCATGGTTGCCGATTTTAGCTTTCTCTTTTCCCTTTTTTGACTTTAGGGTTTTTGAGGCAAGTGATGTTTGAGTTTTCCCTTTGCGGCGGGTATATCCAAGTTTTCCCACTCTCCTTTTTTGTTTTAGATTTGAAGCAAATTTGGTTTTGCTCATCAAACCGAAATTGACTCGGGTCTGTGCTAACCGGATTTGAATTCTTCACACCTCTGATTCACTGCAACAAATAACTTTACGGGACAGGAAAAATCAGTAGCACAGTCCTCAGAACGAAATTGATGCAACCACATTCAAGTAAACAACATAGTGAATGATTTAAACTTGCAGTGGCATTCCATATGTCAATAATTTTAAACTGGCTTTGAAAATGTTTTTGAATCAGTTTTCTTGATGTACCTTTTTCTGGTGAAGTGCTACACGAACTGACACAACACCTAAGCCAGAATGCACACTCAACTCGTCATGATTCATTGCATTTGGTCATCTCAACTTTAGTGGCTAGCTTTCACATTATCACATCTTTATCAGCATGTAGTCAGTTTTCAACCTTCGTTATATATCAGAGAGAGAGCCCCTGGAATTTTTTTTTTTTTTCATTTAGGCTTGATGTAGGTTCCCTTGTATCTTCATCAGACTTCTCAAGTACATGGTTACCTATTGGTTTCCTTGTACTATCATTGAAATCTTCAGATACCTGGTTGCTAGTCAGTCCCCCTTTTTCTTTTGTTTCACTTGATCAACAGATGAGTTAGCTCCATCACTTGACTTCTCAAGAACTAACTCATGGCTGATCTCTCTTCAGCGTTGTAGTTCTCTCCTCTCTGTAACTCGGTGCTGATGTCCAGGCTGACGACATGATAAGTAGCTCTTTTCCACTCATTTCCTTGACTCCAAACCAAATCTGAGCCTTGTGTACACTCTGTCGCAGCACTTGTATCAGCCCTGCACACTTCACAAACTGTCACAATTCACAGATTCCAATCGAATTTCTTAAGGTGAGAAAATGTGCAAAGTCCAATGGTTTAATAAATAAATCAGCCAGTTGTAATTCAGTGACAACATGTTCAACCACTACTTGTTTCTCCTCAACCAGTTCTCTGATGAAGTGGTGCCTTATGTCAATGTGCTTCGTCCTTGAGTGATGTACTGGATTTTTCAAAATATTGATGGCACTCTTGTTGTCACAGTAAACCAGAAGTGTTCCAGACTCCATTCCGTAATCAGTTGACATTTGCTTCATCCACATCAGTTGAGTAATGCAGCTCCCCATGGCAATGTATTCTGCCTCAGCCGTAGAGAGTGATACAGAATTCTGCTTCTTACTCATCCAGGCAATCAAGTTGTTTCCGAGAAAGAAACACCTACCACTCGTGCTTTTCCTATCATCTGCACTTTCTGCCCAGTCAGCATCGCAATATCCAACCAGATTCTTGTTTGACCCCTTTGAGTACCAGATTCCGAGATTGGTAGTTCCCTTGACATACTTGATGATTCTCTTGACTGCTTCCAGGTGTGATTGTTTTGGTCTGGCCTGGTACCTTGCACACACGCCCACACTGAAGCACAAATCTGGTCTGCTTGCTGTTAAGTACAAGAGGCTCCTAATCATTCCTCTATACAGCTTGACATCCACATCTTTCCCTTCATTATCGCTTGTCATTCTTGCTGTAGTACTCATGGGAGTTTTGGCTTCCTTGCATTGATCCCGTTTGAATCTAGACAACAGATTCTCTGCATACGTGCTTTGTGAAAAGAACACTCCGTCGTCTGAATGTGTTACTTGTAACCCCAGAAAATACTTCAGCTCTCCCACCATGCTCATTTCGAATTCTTGAGTCATATTCTTCACAAAAACATCAACAAATTTCTGAGGTGTACCACCGAAAATGATGTGGTCAACATAAATTTGAACAATCATGATATCCTTTCCTTGTTCTAGAGCGAACAACGTTTTGTCCACACTCCCTCTTGTGTATCCATTTTTCTCAAGAAAGCTGGTTAGCCTCTCATACCAGGCTCGTGGAGCTTGCTTTAGCCCATACAATATATTTTTCAACTTGTAGACATACTCAGGATGAGCCGAATCCTCAAATCCTTTAGGCTGCTCCACATGTACTTCTTCCTGTAGAAAACAATTAAGAAATGCACTTTTCACGTCCATTTGATATATCTTGAAATTCATAATGCACGCCATTCCGAGAAACAGTCGAATAGATTCCAGACGTGCTACATGACCAAAAGTTTCTTCAAAGTCAACACCTTCGATTTGAGAGTATCCTTGAGCCACAAGCCTTGCTTAGTTTCGCACCACAACCCCACTCTCGTCGATCTTGTTCTTGAAGATCCATTTTGTGCCCACAATGTTTACACCATCAGGCCTAGGGACCAGCTCCCAGACATCGTTGCGCACAAATTTTTCAAGCTCTTGTTCCATTGCAACGATCCAAAATTCGTCTTCAAGAGCCTGAATATGATTATGAGGCTCAATGACTGAGACGAAATATGCAAACTGAACCATCTCACGAAAGTTGATATGAACCCCTCTAGTCTCCTCCCTTCATTCACATCGCCGATGACATCCGATGATGAATGATTTCGATGCACTTACTACAGTACTTCCTGATCTGATGATGGTTGAGTGATATTCTTTGTCTCTGCTTGTTCTGACTCACTGTCTGATCCAGTATGTTCCAGTGGAGGTATTGAGTAGTCATCAAACACCACGTTGACTGATTCCTGGATTGCGCCAGCACGTGTATTGTAAACTCGAAATGTTGTACTAGTGCCTGAGTAACCCAGGAAGATCCCTTCATTGCTTCGTGAGTCAAACTTACCAAGCTGATCATTGTCATTCAAGATGTAACACATGCACCCAAAGACATGAAAGTAGCTCAAGTTAGGTGTCTTTCCTTTCCATAGTTCATACGGAGTTTTTGTTGTCCCCTTTCTGACGTAGACTCTGTTGATTATGTAACATGCGGTGTTTAGAGTTTCTGCCCAGATCTTGGTAGGTATATTATTCCCATGTAACATTGCTCGAGCCATCTCCTGAAGTGTCATGTTCTTCCTTTCCACGACTCCATTCTGCTGTGGTGTTCTGGGTGCAGAGAATTGATGTGCAATCCCTTGATTTTCACAGAAAGTTTTCATAGCCTCGTTCTGAAATTCTCCTCCATGATCACTCCGTACTCGCTTGATCCCTCCTTTCTCGTTGATCAGTTGAAGAGCCCAGATTCTGAAACTGTTAACTGTCTCTGTTTTTTCACGTAAGAATCTGACCCAGGTCCATCTGGTGTAGTCATCGACGATAACAAATGCATATTTCTTTCCTGCTAGACTTTCAGTTTGCATTGGCCCCATTAAGTCCATATGAACCAGATCCAAAGCAGCTGTTGTGTGAACATCATGGACTCTCTTGTGTTGAACCTTGACTTGTTTTCCTTTGTTACATGGTCCACACACCATCCTTTCTCCTCCCTTAATCTGTGGTACGCCTCGTACTATCTCTTGATTGACCAGAGTAGTCAGGTTCTTCACATTCATATGACCTAGTCTCTGGTGCCACATGTAGCAGTTGTTTCCCGTTCTGATTCCTCTTAAGATGACTTTTCCAGCTCGGGTGACTTTACATTATGTGCTAGTGAAGGTAATTGTTAATACCTTATCACACAGCTGACTCACACTAATCAGGTTTGCATTCAGTCCCTTGACAAGATACACGTTCATCAGCTGTGGTAAGTCTGTTTCACACGTTTTCCCTTTCCCTTGAATGGCTTTGTGGCCACCATCTCCAAAAGTCACTTTTCCTCCTTTCAAGATCTTGAGACTTTCCAGATTGCTTCTTGTACCAGTCATATGTTTAGAGCAGCCACTGTCAAAGTACCACGGACATGTATCCTCCTGTTCTTCTGAGACAGAGGCCATATTGCACCGAAAACCAAGTCCTGTTGCACTTCGTGATGTATTTCCTGAGGCAGTTTGCATTACATCAGTCTTTTTCACCCAGATTTGATTTCGAAATCTGTTCCAGCTGAACCTTCCAAGTTTTCTGAGTCTATTCACTCTTTTCCAGAACTTGTTGCAATGTGCCCTGATATGTCCATTCTTTCCACATAAGTAACACCCATTTCTTTGAGCTGTACCACTTTTGAGGACATAATCTACCTGCTATGAAAAACCTGTAGATACAAATTTGGTCTCTTCAGATGCATATGCTGTTCTCCCAGTGTAACTCAGTCCTCTGTGAGTTTGTTTGCTTCTTCCGTAGCTCAGAATCTGGTCCAATTGCTTGGTTCCAGCAAACATGTGGATTTTTTTGTATTGAAGATCCAGTTCAGCCTGAAGTTTGGCAGAGAGTTTCTTTTCTGAGATAAGTTTCTGTCTCAGATTGTCAGCCTTTGTAGCCAAGTTGAGTTTCTCCTTTATCAAGGATACACTCTCATGGCTGAGTTTCCTTTCAGCTATGAGTTCATTCTGCATTGACTCAACAAGTGTTTCAAGACGAAGTTTCTCCTTGATGAGTTTATGAGTGCCACATTCTCATGTCCAATCCTGACTAGGGTGTCACGAACCTCTTTATAGCTAGTAGCAATATCATCCTCTGGTTCTTCCTCTGGCTCAGGTTCAGACACCTACTCTTCTTTCTCAAATTCCATGATTCCCACAAATGCAACAAAATTGCTCACCTCTTCTTCTGAGTTACTTTCTTCTTCCTCTGACTCTTCTTCAGCCAGCATTGATCTCTCTTTTATTTTTTTCTGATCATTAACACATTCCAGCTGAGTATGTCCAATTCTTTTGCAACCGAAACATTTGATTTATCTTCTTTTGACCGTGGGACATTCTGTTTTGAAGTGTTCGTATCCTTTGCACTCATGACACTGAATTTGACTTCTCTTGATTGCCTTTCCCCTTCAGCACGTCTTTTGATGAAGCCTCCTTTTCTCTGTCCTTGGTCTTTTTCATCTCTTCTCAAGGCTCTATCAAATCATCGTACCAGCATGCTCACAGGGTCGTCATCATCTGATTCCTGTGATTTCTTTTCACATGAAGACAGAGCAAAGTTCTTTGGTTTCTTCAGTCCATCCAACTCTATCTCATGAGCTTGCAGCATCCCAACAATTTCTCCAAAACTCAGCTTCTATGTGTCTTGTGATACAGTTAAGACCGATTTATAACCCATAAACCTAGCAAGCAGACATCTCAGGAATTTCTCCACCAATTTCTTATCCTTATACTTCTTCCCAAGCGTTGAAGCTTCCTGAGCCAATGAGCTTATCTTGGAACTGAAATCCGAAATGGTTTCATGTTCTTCCATCTTCATGTTCTCAAACTTTGATGCCAACATATCTTTTCTCGAATTTTGCACTTTCGTTGTTCCTTCAAAATGGGTTTGGAGAATATCCTATGCTTCTTTTGCTGTCTCACATCCTTGTATCAGTTTGAAGGTCTTCTTAGAAACACTGCAATGAATTGCGGTGAGAGCCCTTGACTTGAACTTGAATTTTTTTAGTTCATCCTTTGTCCAGGCCTCCTCTGGTTTAGCAACATTGTTTCCTTCAGCATTTTTCGTTTTAGGCATTTTCCAGCCCGCTACGACAGCTTTCCACGCAAGTATGTCAATACCACGTATCACGGATTTCATTCTTGCCTTCCAAAAACCATAGTTTCCTGGATCCAGAATTACCCTCGAGGTGTTGACCAAATCCTGATAGCTTTCCATTTTCTTCCCTAAGATCTCACCTGTTTAGTAGTACGCACAGATGTGAGCTCTGATACCAAATAAAAATGTAACAGCTACTATTACAGGATTTAAAACACAAGTAACAGGGGTTTATCTTCTCAAAAGAATATTACTAGATTAATCATCAAGAGTACTTACAAGTCTTCTCTCAATCTCACTAATCTAGTCTCTTCTGTTCAAAAATCTATACGTGATCTTCGAACCTCCCAAAGTACCCCTTAGCCCTAACTTTTGATTTCTTACAAGAAACCCCAAAACCATTTTGCTAAGTGATAGCTCTCAATTGTGTTGGCCTCATACAAAGGCCAAACACCCTATTTATACAAAATAGATGACAGCGAATACTAGCCTATATCGCAAAAACTAAAGATACGAACAGATCTTTTGTGATAAGTAACATTCCCTATTTCTTAGGATAAGACTTAGGGAATATTCTTTATTTCCGATATCCTACGAGATCCTCTCCGAGATCCTCTTCCAGATCAGCTCTCGCTTCCTGGTGCATCCACGTGCTTTCACAAGCTCGGTCCAAGTCATTTTCCTTGCTCCAAGTCGTCCAACGCCTCGAGTTGCTCGCCTGTATCACTTCCTGTGCTACTTCTCAACTGGTACAGGAAATGCCTCAGCACAATTACATCTTCAAAAGTCATATATATAAATGCAAATATTATATATATATATATATATATATATATATATAACTATTGATACTGATACGTTACACGTAGGTATATTATCTAGCTTACTTCTATGTCGTAACTCGTGTATAGATATATGCACACATAATTCATTTCAAGCATCACATCTTCAAGAAAATGGCTTCTCTCGTGTTAAGGGTTTCACTTCTCTTTGCAGGCTTCTCTTCTACCCTTGTAGAGACTGCTTCACTAAATCCAATTGATTCTTGCTGGCGAAGAAACCCTAATTGGGCATCTAACCGTCATGCCCTAGCCCATTGCGCCGTATAGGGTTTGGAAAATCCGCGATAGGGGGCAAACAAGGGCCGATCTACGTGGTTACAAACCCATCAGACGACCCTGGAAACCCTAAACCCGGAACCCTAAGATATGCGATGAACCAACCTAAACCGTTATGGGTCACATTCGCAGGTAACATGGTCATAGTGTTGCGAAAGGAGCTCAGAGTGAGCAGCTACAAGACGATCGACGGGAGAGGTGCAAAAGTGGAAATTGCAAAGGGGATGTGCGTACTGATCCATCGTGTGACCCATGTCATTATACATGGGATAAGCATCCATGATTGTAAAAAGCGGAACGCAGGGGATGGTGACGCAATCGGCGTGTTTCAATCTTCACATATTTGGATCGATCATTGTTACTTATCTCGGTGTCCAGATGGTTTGATCGATGTGACTCATGCTTCTACGGCGGTCACTATTTCTAATAATTACTTCACTCAGCACGATAAAGTAAAGTATTTATATTACTTTTACATAATTGTAACTTTAAACACATATCGAATATTGATGATATTTTGGTTGGTATGTTATTATTACGTAGGTGGTGTTGCTCGGACATGACGACCGTTATATGGACGATAAGAAAATGAGAGTTACAGTTGCATTTAACTATTTTGGACCGGGTTGCATTGAGAGAATGCCTAGGTATGTAAATACATAATTGTTGATCTAACTAATTAAATTCGATTAGAAATTACACTGACATAGATATGGGTTGATGATGTGGCAGGGTGAGGAGAGGGTATGTACATGTAGCAAACAATAGGTACGAGAAATGGCAACTGTATGCGATCGGAGGAAGTGCTGATCCAATTATCTTTAGTGAAGGCAACTACTTCGTTGCTCCCGACATCCCTGCCAAAAAACAGGCATCTTCATTTTGAATGATCATCATATAAGTTTTAATGATTTCAAATTAGAATATCATCATCATCTCACTTTTGAAATATAACATGAGACCTAACGTATTATTATATGATGCACTTGGGTAAACATAGTCATTATCCATTGGTTTTGATCAGTCGAAAGAACGCATTGAATACTCTACACGTTGTGTATGTATAGGTGACGAAGAGAATGGGTATTGGATATGATTCTAAAAAATGGAAATGGAGTACGTCTAAGGACGTTTTCATGAACGGAGCTTTCTTCGTGCCGTCTGGCGGAGCCGTCAGGCCGTCGTACCAAATTGGAGAGTCGTTTCCGGTGTCCCACGGCTCTCTCGTCCCTTCTCTTACTTCCTCCGCCGGTCCTCTCCGTTGCATCCCCGGCAAGATTTGCTAATCGACTACTCACTTTCATATATTCATATGTGATATAATGTTTCATGAATATTACAGAAAAAAGGAATTTATCTGCATAAAGTTCTAAAAGGATTCCTGAAACCGGAAAATTTTCTTGTTAATTAATCATATGAAAACTTACTGTTGTTACAAAAAAAAACATTAGGTCACAATTGTAGGGTAGTATAATTGCGTAATTAGGGCGGTCATGTGCCCAAACAAAGCAAACATGAGCTTACGGTCCTCGTTTTTATAATAAAAATCGGCCCTTAAATTTTAAAAAATATTTTTAGTTTCGTGGTAAAATTATAAAAAAAAATTTTAATAAAAAATAAGTTCGAACTTTAATATGGTAAAGCAACCCAAAATTTTTGGTTAGCTTGTGGCATTCTAAAACTCAGGGCCGGCTCTGTGGTGTAATAAACATACATTATGAATCTTACATCTATAAATCATCAATTTCAGTGATTAGGGTTGAAAAAAAACTTTAGAACAATTGTAAGAATCTCCATTTATCTGCACAAAGTTCAAAAAGTTCAAAAAGTTCAACAAATATGTAAAAATACAGAAAAATAAATATAAATAATCGAACTCTTTAGTATCTAAAAATAAATTAAATACATGTATATTTCGTTGTAGCATCATTGAAACATCGGTCGAGTCTTGAGAAGATCAAAAAAGGAAGTAATGTAGAAGCATCGCGAGGGAGGGAGGCACCATCTCTATGAATCCAAAAAAACAAAAATTTATTGATCTTGTAATTTTGTTAATAGGAGTGATTTTGTTTGAATAATCCTCTAGATGATTATACTATAGAATAATAGAAGATATGCACAAATCCAAATGGGTAGTGAGCAACATGTTGCAATCATAATTTCTAAATTTTTGAAATTACTCTTTCACTATTGATCAAGAATGATTCAAGTGATAAACACGTTTCAATATGTGATTATATGTTCTAACATGTATCGAAGAGAAGCTACTTGGACCAAGCTTTGTCCGTACGATCCATACGGTGGTCCCTCTTTCTCCAACGTTAATATGAACGTTGGATCAGGTCACTATCACCTTTGGTGAGGAACCAGCCCCCTCTTCCTTCTCTCTTCACATGTTGCACTTGTTAGACCATATATATCTTATCTAGAAGTTCTTTTTGTATATCTATAAATAGATTGTAATAGCAAACAATATAATACACACTTTTGGAATATTATTCTCCCATAATCTCTCTCTCTACTCTCTCAAATTCTAACATGGTATCAGAGCCACGTTGAAATTGATTCTTGATTCTTGATTTTCTATTCTCTAAGCTTCTTAAATCTCACCTCTTCACTTGATTCAACATTCCTTATATATATTTTTTTTTCTCTTCGAGTTCTTTGGGCTACAACAATGGGTTATAGTGTTTTTACAACCGAAAGCTCAAGACCCATTGTGATTCCCGTAATCCTCAAAGGAGAAAACTATTTATTGTGGTCTAGAACCACAAAAACCGCCTAGTGTGGTCGGGGTCTTTGGAATCACGTTTTGGAGGACAAAACGTCAAAAGAAGACACCAAAGATGGAGAGAAGGATGAAGAAGCCACAGCCAAAGAAGCCAAGTGGTTCCAAGAAGATCAAACGGTGCTTGGTCTCATCCAAAACTCCCTTGAGCCATCCATTCTTGAAGCTTACGCCTATTGTGAGACCGCTAAGGCTTTTTGGGAAACTCTCAAGAATGTGTATGGTAATGTGTCAAACTTGGGCCGTGTTTTTGAAGTCACGAAGACTATCAACGACCTAAGCCAAGAAGATATGGAGTTCACCAAACACTTTAGAAGGTTCCAATCACTATAGGCCAAACTAGAGATGATTAGGCCAAGCAAGATGGATCCAAAGGTACTAAATGAAAGGCGTGAACAAGACAAGGTGTTTGGTCTCCTCCTCACTTTGAATCCAACCTTTAATGATCTCATCAAGCACATCCTAAGAGAGGACAAGCTTCCAAGCCTTGATGATGTGTGTTCCCGAATCCAAAAGGAGCAAGGTTCTATTGGACTCTTTAGAAAGGGAGAACTCATCTCGGCCAACAAAGGAACGTACAAGCAAGATGAGACGAAGCCATGGGTATGTGATCATTGTACAAGGAAAGGACACATCAAGGACAAATGTTGGATCCTCCACCCGCACCTCAAACCTAGCAAATTCAAGGATTCAAGAGCTAACCTCTCTCATGAAGATGTGGGTGAACCGGGACAAGCAAGCACGTCCACACAAAGAGAAGAGGTGGCCATGGCTGTTTTTGGTGAATATGTGAGGAAAAGCGATTTGGAGGCCCTCATCAAAGCCTTTGCCTCAAAACAATCCGGTATCACTCTCTTTTCCCATAAACCTAGTAGCACACTTGTTGTAAACTCGGGTGCTTCTCATCATATGATTAGTAATCCTAAACTTCTAAGCAACATGAAACCGGCTCTAGGTAAAGTGATTATAGCTAATGGTGATGGAATTCCCATAGAAGGAATTGGAAAATTAAATTTGTTTAACAAGAATAGTGAAGCAATGTTTGTACCTAAGTTTACCTCGAATCTACTATCGGTTAAGAGGACAACTAAAGATCTTAATTGTTATGCAATATTTGGTCCTAATGATGTTCATTTTTAGGATATTGAGAATGGGAAATTACTTGGGAAAGGTGGAACCAAAGATGAGCTTTATGTTCTTGAAGACACCTTACCAAACAAATCGGATGCTTTCAATTTTAGTTCTTGTTATTCCTCTAGTTTAAATGCTATGTGGCATGCTAGATTAGGTCATCCCCATGCTCGGGCTCTTGAATTAATGTTGCCTCATGCTTCTTTTGATCACTCTAGTTGTGAAGCTTGTATTCTTTGCAAACATTGTAGAACCGTTTTTCCTAAATCGTCTACTCTTTATGAACATTGTTTTGACTTAGTACATTCGGATGTTTGGACTTCACCATGCATGTCTAGGAATAGTAACAAGTATTTTATGACCTTTATTGATGAAAAATCGAAGTATACTTAGATTACTTTACTCCCATCAAAGGACCCTGTGTTTGAAGCTTTCACAAACTTTCAAAACTATGTTACTAACCAATTCAAGGCCAAGATTAAATTGTTTAGATCAGATAATGGAGGTGAATATACAGGCAATAGATTCAAAGAGCACCTAGCTAAGTATGGGACCCTACATCAATCAAGTTATCCTTACACACCACAAAAAATTGGAGTGGCGGAAAGGAAGAACCGGCACCTTATGGAAGTGGCTAGATCCATGGTGTTCCACAACAATGTGCCAAAGAGGTTTTGGGGAGATGCGGTGTTAGCAGCATGCTACCTCATCAATCGAATTTCAACCAAAGTCTTGCAAGACTCATCACCATTTGAGGTACTCAACAAAACCAAGCCCTCTATTGATCACTTACGAGTGTTTTGGTGTGTTTGTTTTGTCTTTGTACCAGGTGAACAAATGAACAAACTAGAAGCCAAGAGCACTAGGTGTATGTTCTTTGGATATCCAACCTCTCAAAAGGGTTACAAGTGTTATGACCCCATCAACAACCGCACCTATGTGTCTAGGGATGGCAAGTTCCTTGAAGGTCAAGGGTATTATGACAAGAAGGATTGGGAAAGCTTAAAGGATCTATCTAGCTCACCATCCGACCTTGCCACGAGTCTAAGATTTCTTCTTGAGCATCTTGGGAACCAAGATCCTTCAAGCCGAATGAATGTGGTATGAAATGCACCTACTGTTCCAACATGTGGTCCTATGTTCCAACAAGACCACATCCATACTCAAGAGAAAGAACCACCTCAAGACCAACACCAAGAAAACTTGGACATGGTAGAGGAAGAGTATATCCATCATGGGGAAAAAGAGGCGGCTATAGAAGAAGTAGTTCAACCACTAAGAAGGATTACTAGGCTCTCATCAAAGCCTAGAGTCTACTACAACAATCAAGTCGTAGCTCATCTTATCCAAGCCGTGTGTTCTCTTGCCCTTTTGCCATCCGACCATCAAGCTTTCCTTGGGAAAATTTAGCAAGATCAAATCCCACGAAGCTATGAAGAGGCCAAGGATAAGAAGGAATGGGTAGAAGCTATCGGGGATGAAAAACGAGCTATGGAACGCAGCCATACTTGGGATGTAGAGGATCTTCCACCCGGGAAGAAGTCCGTGAGTTCCAAGTGGGTCTTTACTATCAAGTACAAGAGCAATGGTGACATAGAAAGGTACAAGGCATGCCTAGTAGCAAGAGAGTTTACCCAAACTTATGGAGAAGACTACACGTACACCTTTCCTCCCGTAGCTAAGCTTCATACCGTGCGAGTGATGTTCTCTTTGGCTACTAATCTCTCTTGGGATCTATGGCAAATGGATGTCAAGAATGCATTTCTTCAAGGAGAACTAGAGGAAGAGGTGTATATGACTCCACCACTGGGTCTTGAAAAAACCATTGAACCCGGGAAAGTTTTGAGGCTTAGGAAAGCCATCTATGGTTTGAAACAATCACCAAGAGCTTGGTACCATAAACTTAGCTCCACGCTCACGGATCATGGTTTCAAGAAGTCACACTCAGATCATACCTTGTTTACGTCACAAAGTTCTCAAGGCCTTGTTGTGGTTCTTGTCTATGTGGATGATCTCATCATCTCCGGTGATGACAAATACGGTATTCAATCCACCAAGGCCTTCCTCAACTCAGTGTTTGATATCAAGGATCTCGGGGAATTGAAGTATTTCCTAGGGATTGAAGTGTGTAGGTCTCCGGAAGGACTCTTTCTATCCCAACGGAAATACACACTTGATCTTTTGGGTGAGACCGGTAAACTTGGAGCAAAACCGGCTAAGACACCGCTTGAAGATGGCTACAAGGTCACTCGAAAGGGGGAGACAACGGATGAGAAGTTTGAGGATGTATCATCATATAGACTGCTTGTTGGAAAATTGATCTATCTTACACTCACAAGACCGGATCTTTGCTTTGATGTGAATCAAGTGAGCCAGCACATGCAAGCCCCAACGGTTTACCATTGGAGTATGGTGGAAAGAATCCTAAGGTACCTAGAAGGAAGTCCGGGTCAAGGCATTTGGATGGGAAAGAATGATAACACCGAGATTGTGGGTTATTGTGATGCGGATTGGGCAGGTGATAGGGTTGATAGGAAGTCTGCAGCAGGCTATTGCACCTTCATTGGAGGAAATTTGGTGACTTGGAAGACAAAGAAGCAAAAGGTGGTCTCTTGCTCTAGTGCGGAAGTGGAGTATAGAGCCATGAGGAAGCTCACCAACGAATTGACTTGGCTCAATGCTTTACTCAAAGACTTTGGCATTGAGCAACCAAGTCCCATTACCATGCATTGTGACAACCAAGCGGCCATTCACATTGCAACCAACTCGGTAATTCATGAGAGGACGAAACACATTGAGATCGATTGCCACAAAGTTCGTGAGAAGATTGAAGATGGAACGATCCTTCCATGTTACACTCGAAGTGAAGATCAATTGGCAGATATCTTCACCAAGGCTGCAAGTCTCAAGGTTTGTGATCACATTCATCACAAACTTGGGCTTGTAGACCTTACACGCCATTGATCTCATGACCTCTAATCCATGGACATCACACTCTTTTCCCCTTAACATAGTTTTCTCTCAATTTGTTTTTCTATGTCAAGGTTTTTAATGAGGTGATACTTCATGGGTTTCCAAGTTTAGCCTTCTTGTGGACTCTATGGCTAAGCTTGAGGGGGAGTATTGATCAAGAATGATTCAAGTGATAAACACGTTCCAACATATGATTCTATGTTCCAACATGTATCGAAGAGAAGCTACTTGGACCAACCTTTGTCCGTACGATCCGTACGGTGGCCCCTCTTTCTCCAACGTTAATATGAACGTTGGATCAGGTCACTATCACCTTTGGACGAGGAACCAGCCCCCTCTTCTCTCTCTCTTCACATGTTGCACTTGTTATACCATAGATATCTTATCTAGAAGTTCTTTTGTATATCTATAAATCGATTGTAATAGCAAACAATAGAATACACACTTATTCACCCATAATCTCTCTAATACACACTTATTCTCCCATAATCTCTCTATCTACTTTCTCAAATTCTAACATCACTATGTGCATATCTTCATTGCAATGATAATTTCTTGTTCCAGGGAGCTGGGCCAAAGTACTCTTTCACTATGTGGCTGGTTTGTTTAGACAGATTGCCAACTATGAATAAACTTCGCTCTTGGGCATGGAAGTTGAGCCAACTTGTGTTCTCTGTGAAATCTTTCACGAAACCAGAGATCACTTGTTTCTCAATTGTCCTTATAGTCAAGATCTATGGCATCTCTATGCAGCAAAGCTTCATTTCAACTTTATGAGATTTGTCAACTGGCCCAGGTTTCTCCAATGGCTTAAGGCTCAGCAACGTGACTCCAAGGAAGGATCGCGGCTCATGCAACAATCTATGCAATATGGCTAGAAAAGAATAATAGGTTATTCTCGAATACTCGCACTTCCATTGGAATTGTTTTCAAATCCATTGACTGGGGTATTCACAACACTTGCTTAGCTAGACGTCACTTGCCTTGATACATATATCGATGTTCTTAACCTGTAAAAAGTTTTTGGTTCTTTTCCAAGTATGTTTAAACCGGGTACTCGATGTTGTTTAGGCACCTTTTTCTTTTTACCTATGTTCTTAACTACAATTTCTGATTTTATTCCACATTATGAAAGCATGTCTCGGAATTGCTCATTTGAACCAGAATCTTTGTCCATGTTTGTGAAGGTTTTTTAATTGTTAGATATGAATATTGTAATTAATTATAATATTTATAAATAATATTTAATTCGATTGATTAAATTATTTAAAATATAATAATGTTTAAGCTCTCACTTCTACAACCATGAAATAAATAAATAATAGCAACAATAATTTCAAATATTGTGAAGAGTTGAAGTATTAGACTAACTAGGAGAGCACCCGCGCGTAGCGCGGATTTTCTTTTAATTCACTATGAACATCACGGTAAAGATTAGCCATCAGAAATTTTGGAGCGTCGGGTCCATTAAAAATGTCGTAGATCCCATCGAGAAGCCATTCTTGCTTCTCTTAAACCGCTAATTGCATTATGTCCTCTCATGCTTTCTCTCAATGCCCACTGTAAATTGTTCTCGCTTTTGCCACTTGCCTTCACTCCAGCAGCCGCTAACGCAGCTTCGACGATAACGCCGCTGCCGCCGTCGGGTCTCACAGTGTGTTCCCTCTTACAACCACGACGAAATTCGACACCTGAAGAACATAGGGCTGTTGCTTCCTCTCCCTGGAAATCGGGTGCCAGGAAAGGCGCTTCTTTCTTTTCTGGCTCTTCTTCGAGTATACGTTACCGAGCGGCGCCGAGAAATGCACGCCGCCGGGTCCAACGGGCCTGAAGTCACACCTCTCTCGGACCCGACATGATCGTCGTCTCTCTCTTTGACTTGAAATAAAAATTAAAAAAATCTGAAAAAAAATCAGAAAGGATGCCTCTTCACGCGTCTTGGTCATCTCTTCACACACGCGCTTCTCTCTCACCTCAAACACTCTCTCTATGTCACCCTCTCTCACTTTCCTCCTCTCACCGGCTCTGCAATGACGCCGGCGTGAATTTCTTTTTCGCCGACATAAAATCTGACCACGTCCGCGACTAATCCTCGTCGTTGAAGTCACATAATTGATCGACGACGTTTTCATCGGCTGCTCCGTTAACCACGCCGTGACTGACGGAACGTTGTTGTGGAATTTTATTTCGATTCCATATATTTCCATTATGGATGTAGTTGATAGTAATCTCATGATTTCCTTCGGTTTCATGATGCTCTGCATTATCATTGATTTTGTCGATCCAACTTTTTTCTTACAATGCGATTTAGTTTTCAATTGATTTCTCAACTAATTTTGTACCTATAATTATTTATGGTTGTTTTGAAATCCTTAAAAAAAAAAATATATATATATATATATATATATATATATATAATCTTAAATTTTAAATATTTTATGCCCCTAGTCAAAAAATGTTCTAGATCTGCCACTGTATGGATGAGTATGATTGATTTGGGATATATACCCGATCAAGATATACTTACAAAATTTACTATCTATAATATTTGTAAAATGCCTTGTGTGTTAAATTTTCAAGACTTATATGGTTGCTAGATTTTCGATCCAATGTTTTATCTACGAAGGGTTTGCAAACAACCTTTTTTTTCTAATGCCAATAATTATCTAATCTATTAAAACAGAGTGTTATTTTATGTTCAAACAGGAAAACATCAATATAAATCTATTCATATCTTAGATTTTTGTGGATAACTATCCCTGTTTCCAAACAGAATAATTTTGTTCAATTAAAAATTTATTTAATTAATCTGATTCAATTAAATAGTAGTTTAATTAATTAATTAATCTTATTATATATATATATATATTAATTTTAATTCGTAATTAGAAAAATTAAGACTATGTCAGAAATTAAATTAAATATTTAAAGTTATAAATAAAATTGATTATTTTAAAATATGTAAATTAAAATTTCAAAAATAAGTTAAATTTTTATTATTATTTTGTAACAAAAATAATATTAGTTATTTTGAATTTTTTAATTTAGATTATGCCAAATATTTTAATAATCAAGTTTTTTTAATGTTACAGATTCAAAATTAACAATTTTCATTGAAAGATAATATTAAATTTTGAATTTAATGTAGATTTTTTAAGATTTTATCAACATTTACAAACAAAATATTCATAATTAATAACAAAATATGTTTACTTCTAAATTTAAATCTTATTAATACAATCAGATTTATAATTGGATATTTTTCAAACTGAAAAAGGAATATGTTATTAATTAGATTTGCGAGTCAAATTCAAAATGATTATTCTATTCAAACTAAAATTTAAACCAAAAATGATTATTCTATTCAAATTCAAAATTAAGAATTCTACCACAAGTAAAACTAAAACAGATATTATTTTTTTGTTCAATCATGAAAACATTTATATTAGGCTATTATCAAAAATCACAAAACCAGTTGTTATTATATCTTTACAAAATAATAAACCGGATATTAATTTGGATTTAATTTAAATATTCAAATTTCAATAATATTTTCATAATGACAGAGATCATAAACGATACTCCCTCTGTTTCATAATATAAGTTGTTTTGGCTAAAAGCACAAATATTAAGAAATTCAATTTTCCTAAAAAATATATCATTTAATATATAAATTTAAAACAATTCAGCCAATCATAAAAAAACTGCATAATATTATTGGTAACACAATATTCAATAAAGGTAAAAATTTCATAAAAATGTGAAAACAACTTATATTTTGAAACAAAACAAAACCTCTAAAACAACTTATATTATGAAACAGAGTGAGTATGTTATTGTATATTTTTTATCATAATTAATCAGCCTTAAATTTTAAATATTTGAAATTAGTAAATATTTATATTATACGGTAATATGAACATGCGGGTTAGAATTATATTTTTATAATCCCGGTCATTCTCGGATTAATATAAACGGACGGGTTAGAATTATGTTTTTATAATCACAGTCATATTTAATATTAGAAAAAAATTAAATATACAAAAACAAAATATATCTAAACACAAAAATAAATCTTTGTCACTTATTGAAAAAATTATATCTATAACACAAATTATATCTAAATACAAAAAAAACAATTATATTACAAAATTTGGTAAACAAAAAAAAAAAAATTCCCTACGGGATAGAATCTAGTTTATATGATTATTTTTCAGAAGGAATTAAAAATGTCTTTGGATCTGGTCATGAATTATGATCACTACCTTTTGTTTTTAGATTGCATGTTTGCATTTGAGATTTATTGTATATACACAGAGCATATATATATAATAATATAAGAGGCATGTATCAATTTATTAATTGTCAATAAATTTTTAATATATAATTAATTTAAAGAAAAATATAAAATAAAAAAAATTGACCAATAGAGGATGCTGATGTGTCAATACTGGAGAGCACCCCTTCTCCCTTCTCTCTTTATTAAGGTAGATACTACTCTAGTTTCTAATTAATACAATGGATTCTTCGCCTCCACGAATCCGACCCGTTTGAGTATTTGACCCGAGGGTCACCCAGACGAACTATGCTTGTTCTGATGTCGTTTTGTTGCGATTGGTTTGGGAGTTTCCGGTTCTTGAATTATGCTTAAAAGCTTGTCTTCCTTTCCTCGGTGCTTCCGACTCAACCAACTCCTTCAGCTTCCCCAGAGCTGAAATGAGAAATGATCATTTTCATCAAAACCAGAGTCCAATTCAGATAATCAATGGCCTTGAATGTTTTTGCTTTCACAGCATCATATGCCATTTTGACAGACTTCCATAAAACTCTATATCTACATCAGTAGTACTGTCGATAGTGCGCTAAATCTAAAATCCGCATGTCACAAAACCATGGTCTTTAGAAGGTTTAAAATCTAAGCCGCAGTGCAGAATCTCAATTCAGTTCCACATAACACCCCTATTTTTCATGTCTATTTGTTGAGTGTTTCCTAGACCTGTATACAGAAGGCTAGGAGATTACCGGGTGCATAAGTGGCACGGACAGAATCAAATGAAGTGGGTGGGATTGAATAGATAGGGCATGAAGCACTCCCAACTTTCTTCAGGAGCTTCGAAAAACGCCTCACCTGAAATTTATGTATATCCAAATGAACATATGGACTCAAGAGCTTAAGCCTGACAAAAGGAGCAGATAATAAAATAAGAGAGTTCTAACGTTCTAAGCAAGTGTCCTTTACAATTATCCTAAGAGATTAAGGTTCAGTGAGATAAACACAAGATTCTGAAACTGTAACTTCTTCCCCCTTATTCAGACACACTTCTTTACCTAGTATTTATCATCTGAGGTACCTCTAGCTTGTGTTTACACATAATTGGACAAGCATACAGAGAAAATAATGTTTGTGCAGTATATAGTTCCAGTTTACCTCATGATTACTCAGCAATGTGAAGCACCTGCCGGACTGGCCTGCTCTAGCTGTCCGTCCAGCACGATGGATGAAGGTCTTTGCAAATGGAGGCATATCATAATTAATGACATTTGTTACCCCTTTAACATCCATTCCACGAGTTAGAGCATCAGATGCTACAAGAACTTGAATATCGCCTTTTCTAAAGGCCTTTAGTTCTTTGCTGCATGCAAAAGTTTTGTTCAACAAATGAGCAAATTTCTTTTGTTATGGGTACCAACAGTACACGGTGCTACTAGTAATGTAACATTCAAATATTACCTCCGAAGTGATTGGTTAAGACCACCTGAATACTCTTTTGCTTTTATCTTTGGGTGACCAAAAAAGTTGAGTAACTTGCATAGACGGCGAGTTGTCTCTACAGAAGATGTGAAAATTATACACTTTTCACCCTCCCATGATTTTAAGAGAGCAACTAAATATACAGGCTTCATCCCGGTTTCACAAATCTGTTAAAAGACATGGGAAGCAAAATCTGGAGATAAGCTTTTGCAGATAAATGCTACATTAAAGCACAAAGTTGAAGAGAAAAGACATATTAAACACGCATACATACCAATCTAAGACATTCCAACTTCTCTGGTAGCCTGTATCGGCTTTCTCCAGTTGTCAAGAATAACGGGTGATGCAGGTCAAGCTGAATAAGCTTGCTTGGATCCTGCGTTAATGTAGCTGATAACACCATCTTCGCCAGCCTCGGGTATGGTTTACCCTTGAAACCTCTCTCCACACTTCTGAGAAATTGAAGTAGGCATCACATTAGTTACTTTTAATCAGTTTTGATTACAACTTTTAACATGCTCGCATTATTATGTGACTAGTATTAGTATAACAAAAGAAATATACTCTGTACTAGAAAGATGGAACTCACTGTCTACGAACAGTCTGCAGAGAACCAAAAGTGGAAGGAACAAATGGTGTAGCTGAAGGAAAGAGGCCATCGTCAGATGTCTGAGTCACTTTCAGAACAGTTGGCAGCCAGGATTGATATGCCTCCCTAAGCAATCTATCGGTTTCATCAACAACCTAGAACAACTGGCTTCATCAAAAAAATTGGAAACTAAGACCGAGGTAATCTAAGAAAGGAAATTTTGGGTGTTCTTCATACAAGGTAACGCAAATGCTCAAGCGTAAAGCCCTTGGTGTTGTTGATATGGTCCATCAGCCTTCCTGGTGTTGCTACTAATATGTCCACAGCACTTTCAAGGTTTTGTGATAGATCCTCGGGATCATAGCATATTCCTGCATCAAGTTTAGGTGTCTTGATGAGCTGTGCGATTTCACCAGCTATCGAAGATTGACCCACAGCTGAACCAACAGATAATCCCACAGCTGGCGCTATAGCATCAAAGACATCCTTAACCTAAAGATAGGAATATCAAAAAGGAAGACTTCAGTACACAATATATTTTACTAAATGGAGTTGTTGCGTATTACAAAAACACAGAAGTGGGAAACATTATTCTTGTTTGACTGAGAAGGAACCTACCTGCAAGGCTAAATCACGAGTGGGCAATACGACTAAAGCACGGAGGCATCTTACTGCACGAGGTGCAAGGATCTGCACAATTGGTAAAGCATAAGACAAAGTCTTTCCACTCCCTGTTGGAGAGTTAACACAGATGTCTCTTTCGAAACCACCTGGCCCAATTGTCTCGTGCCAAACTGCAACTTGCACTGGAAAAAGTGAAGATATGCCCATGTTCTCCAATGCCTCGTTCAACCTAACGCATAAAAGGATTTTAAAACCAAAATTTAGGCATTCAACACTCACCAAATGATGCAAAAACAGTTCTTACTCATCTGAATATTGTAAAGGATGATAAAAAAATCCAGACAACAAATTGACATAGCCCAAGATCAGGAACACTGAACAAATTTGGAGGGTTTGACTCCATTCGTATCCTTTCTTACCAAGGAACTGTTTCGTGCAAGCCAGACAAGTTAAACATGTACCTGGGATCAAGGCAAGGAAGGGTTTCGAGAGCGCAGTTTTCGACATTTCTGACGTCAACCGGAGCTCTCATCCATGGAACAACCGAACCGGTCTCTCTCTCCGCGGAATCCTCTTCCTCTCTCCCCATACTCGCTTAAGCGTTTCTTTTTCTTTCTCTCCGGCGATGAGTAGCAGAGGAAAGGTCAAAGTTGTGACGGTGAGTGAGAAAGAAGCTTCTCTGGGGAAACCAAACCCAGATACGAGAAATCAGCAGCTTCGTTATTTTTAACGAGTACGCAGATATTGAACGACGGAGAATCGAACCAGAATCCCAGAAGAAGAGAACTCACCGGAAGATTGAAGAAGAGGATAAAAACGAAGTCGTTTCAAACAAAATCATAAAACCCTAGGTAAAACGACATCGTTTGTCTAAAAAAAACAATCTTAAGGTTTTTCAATATTTTTAAAAATCTATGTTTGTCTAATCAATTTGGCTCTGATTCGTCTCATGGTTCTGATAGATTTGAGGCTGGTACAAGCTAAACCGAGAGGAAATCAAAATTTGAAGCTTAACCAAAATTGTGAACTACTTTTGTCTCGCCGCAACAGAAGTAGAGAATTGAAGCACTGAATTTCTCAGCATAATTTTGGGGTAAAAAAAGTATTTACAAGCAATATTCTGAATTCTGAATTCTGAAACCTTGATACTTTCCTCTAATCCTCTCTGACTCGTATATTGAAACACACCCATAGTTTAAGGAAGTAAAATCTATTTATTAAGAGGAAGCTTTTAACTTCCAAAATATGGATTTGATTCTACGCCCTTATAAAAATGATACAATATCTTTTACATACAGTTGTCGAGTTTTAAGAGACCACTTAGACGAGCTGAACCACGGCAGCGACTCTGAGAGCACCATTTTGGAGAAGTTCAGAGAGCTCATCGAAGAGCAGTGCGGTGCGCCATCCCCACCCTTTTGGAGCTTTGGGCAATAGAGTTCCTCTTTGCTTGAAGCTCCCAAACAACATCACTTCTCTTTTCGACGGGCATATCAGCTGCAACAACAGAAGAGAAACCAATCATCTTCGACACAATATGTAATACGGGTTTTGACAAGGAAACTATGATTTAGATGTATCACCTAAGAATTTGTCATTCCACATAGAAAGATGCATAAATTGCAACTAAATATCAATGACAACTTGAAAAGTTACCTGGTAACGTGCAGTCACTTTGTCACGAGGATCTATGTAAACGTGGACCTGAATCACGGAGAAGAGAAGAGACTGTGTTACTTCACTAGACATGACTATTGATATATAGCTCTTTTCTAAACAATATACCAGAAAACCGACCTTCCTTAGTGAATCCACTATCTCTGCTTTGCGACGGTGAAGAAACAATCCTGTAGAAATGGGATTATCAAGTTAAATATTATGACACACCAATTTAATGGTGAGGAAAACATGTCATCTTTTCATTGTGTTGACTCGGCTTACCAATCGTTCGGTGCCCTTGAGGGTCTTCATCATTGAACGCCTGAATGCTAATCTGGATCCGGTATTAAAACGTCTCATCAAACAAATTTCAAGAAAAAGCTTGATGACTGAGTTATGAGATACCTTCCACAAAGAACCAGCGTAGAAGAATTCAGGAGAGTGCTCTACATGACCGTTAGCGAGTCTATGGACATCTTCAAATTCAACTCTACAGACAGCGAAAATGACAGTAACTGTTTACCAAACAGGACAAAGCAAGGAGTCACAGTAAAGTGAGAATAAACCAAGCGAGATAGTTACAAGTAAACAAAACGAAAACCTTACCCAAAACGAAAGGGAGGAAAGTGACACAAAGGTGTCCTTGTATCGAGTGATATGGTACAACTTGCGTTCTCCCACTCAGTCCCTACTGAAGGTTCCTTTGGTTCTGACATTCCAACAGTAGCTCCACTACAGCATCCTCCCTCGTTTTGATCTTCACATGTATTATTACCAACACCGCTTGTCCCGTGTCTCAGCCCAACTAGAGCTGTCAAGCCGTCTTTTGAAATTTCTCCACTTTGATCAATTCTACCATCAGAACCATCACTAGCTATAGGTTGCTGACCATTTCTGTTTATGGGGACACGAGAGTACACAAAAGGTGTGGGAGGCCAAGCAGGCGGTGGTACAAATGTAGCTTCACATCCAATGCCGGCAAGTCCATCAATGTGTTGACCTCTAACACTGATCCTGACAGGCTTAAAGATGCCAATTCCTTCACCTTGAGAAGACTCCGCCACATACATGTTTTCCATATCTCCCATCATATTGTTCTGCATGTTGTCTTGGCAATAATAATTGTTGAAGGTTGCACCATGTGAAACACCAAATCCCTGTTTACACGCACATGCAATACTGATAAGGCAACACCTTTTGCATGTGTTGGCAGCAACTTCCTGCACCCTCTGACTAAGAAGCATCTGGATAGTAGTCAAACAGAAAGACATTAGCGCATTTATGTAAGAAAACATATAACACTAGTGTGATTGCTCATGATAAATGCCACCATTTTATTCATAACACACTACGCCGTATTAACTGCAAATGCATCAAAGCATATCCACCATCCCAACATTTCTAAGAGACTTGCTGAATGAGAAAGCAAGTAAGTTTAAAGGAAAATAACCTGCAACCAGAGGCCATCATTCACGGCTTTACAAGGAAAACCCAACTCTTCAAGTTGTTTTCTTGCGTTCAGAAGTACTTCAAAAGACATATTGCAATACAGAAGTGAACCACCTTCAAAAGTGTTCACAAATGCATTGTATTCTTCCTCAGTAAGTCCCCATTTTCCTTTAAGACAGTCTGTAACCTGCCTCGTCCCCACAACCCGTCCACCCCAGGTAAGAGCAGAAACGCCACAGTTTCCCCAGTCATTGACCACAAAACCATCAGAGGAAGAACCTAAAGCAGGAGAATTTCTAGATTCTTCAGAAGGTCCTTCAATTGCCACCCCACTGCCTTCTGTCTTATCAACAACACTGGTACAAGTACGACCAAAACTTGTCTGTGAGTTAGCAGATTGCTGAAACACGAGGCTTGAACCAGAATCTCCTCTTTGGAAATCAAAAACACCTTCTGTGCGTGGAACAGTCGCGTCATCACTAGCATCCCTTAGGTCATCTTCTAAATCTAAACGACCTAACTTACGGTCCAAACTCCTGAAGGAAAAATCATTTATAACATTTTTCCCCTTCGATATAGAGGAATCAACAGAAAAGCTTGCCCCTCTCTCAAAACTGGCATCTTCGCTGGAATCTTCTGAGTTAGAAAGAGCAGCATTTGCTATGAAGGCATACAATGCCAGTTCGAATCTTTTTAACATGGAAAGAAACTCAGTTTAAGGAAACTTAATAAATGAATATACAGTATGAAACCATAATCCAACTAGTCTATGCAATGCTCCATACCGTTTTTCTTCACTAGGGACCCATAGTTCATCAGATGTCAGCAATGCACATAGCGTCTGTGCAGAGAGTTTTGGCAGCATCTGACCATAAAACGCGATTTCATAATTAGCAAGTCACAAAAACTAGGATACCAAGCTCGAAGAACAGGTTTGGATACTGTCATATTCACTATCAGGTGCTTTCTAGGCAGAACGACATGTAAGCATGGAAAAAAGTGAAGCCAGATACGTCATGTCAATGGTTAGGACAAACATTTTACTAGCGAGATGGGTAGACCAGGATATTGCTAGGATGGGCCTAGTTTTGCTTCTGGCAGATACCCAAAAGAAAGGAGACCATCACCAACTACATAAAAATCATAATGTCAATCTAAGGCATAAGACATTATATTACCTCTCTCAGTTCCATGGCACTACTTTGACAGAGATAACCCCAGCAAGCGTTCCTTACACGTTCTCCATGTATACCATAGTCTTGGCTCTCTGCAAACAGCTGAGTCACAAGTTCTGTGTGCTCAAGATTCATGGAGACCAAGGAGGTTGAAAAATATACATGACTGAGATTTCTCAAACCTGATATGCCAGGAAGTTTGAAGTCCTCAGCTCGGAAATAATAAAATCAGTGCATATTGCACAAAGATCCTGTAGAAAGAAGCTCCTAGTTTTTAGATCAATCGGATCCAAGAGAAAATAATTTTTTGATCAAGAGAAAACCACCATACACATCATTTTTATTGGGAAATCAAAAAAATTTGCATCATGGAGTGGAGTGGTCCAATTCTTAAGAATTAAGAATACCTGAAGGTCCAGAAACGAAGCTGCAGCTAAAACGCGAAAGGCATTATCATCATCAAGCTTGGGATGATGCCCATAGAGATAAGCCAAAGCAACAGAAATTGCATCTCCATTAACATTTTTATCATCCACAAGTAAGTTAACAACCGGAGAGCTTGCTTCTTTCCATGGACCTTGGAGCATGTTCCTAGCAAAATTCCATACTTTGTAATCAAAACATGAATATCAAAAGCAAACCTATCAAACTGAACCACTTTTGATAATAATCAAATTGGACCATTCCATTCCAGAATTCAACAATTTGACCATTCCATCGTATCAAAATCCTACCACGAAGTTACGGTTCAAAATTCAAACTCTAACACTTTTTACGAGACACAACAAGCTGTTTATGAAGTGGAAACCCAGATTATTCGAGTCGATCCTCCTTGTAAATAGGAAATTCACATGGATGATACAGATCATCATACCTGAAGTAAGAGCTGCGAGATACAATCAACCGGTGGAGGTGGTAGCTGGATCCCATGGCCTTGACAACAACATCGGAAAATGAACCAGAGCCGAAACCTTGGGATTGAATATGATCGCATAAGGAAGTGAGATTACAATCGAGAGCACGAAGCTCCAATGTACTCTGATCGCTTTCAGCATGAGAAGGAGGAACCGGAGGCGAAGGCTGAGGCGACGGTGGTGGAGGAACCTTCATCCTCATTTGATGATGCTGGTGGTGGTGGGACACCGACGTTCTAGGGTTCCGATACTCTTGGTCCATCATCGGAATCAAAACGAAGCAAGATTCAAATCAATTGCTCTAGGGATTCAATTTTCAAACGGAACACACACAAAAGTGTGTAGAAGTGAGTAGGCGAGCTTAAACGCCGTCGTTCGATAGCGTGATTATAACGCGTCGTTTTTTAATACCGAGATTAGTTATCCGGAGAATACCAACTTCAATAGCCGAATCTAATTCATATAACCGAACCGACGATTGTGACCGTTGGGAACAAAACCTTCCCAACGGCTAGCTTTATCTTCTGCTTTTATCTTTTGAATTTTTGAATATAAAATACTAAAAAAAGAAACGAAATTATCCTCTTTATATCAACTTTTCATCCCCACCATCGATTATTCCCCACAACAATTTTTTTCAAATCAAAATCTCTCTCTTTCTCTCTCTGTCTCTGTCTCTTTGATATCTCAAAACTTCCATCAATGGCACTTAGGAACATTGAAAACGCTCTTCCGATATCACAGGAACGACCTAAGAAGCTTCCTAAACTCTCAAAGCAGCCGGAGATTGGTCTGAACGACGAAAACAACCCGGTGCCTCTGCCTGAATCATCCATTGAGTATGTTGCTTCTGAAAATCTCAAACCATTTCCAGATCCGGAATCCTCTGTTCAGGTCAGATTCTTACCTGATTCTTGAAAATATGTAGAGTAGTTTGTTTGGATGTTCATAGATTCAATTCGATTCTAACCTTATTGTTTTTGGTTAATATTTCGAAGGGATTACTGGAAGAATTAGCATCAAAGGACTGGATTAAAGTATGCGAATCATTGAATAACACAAGGAGATTTGCAGTTTATCACTCTTCTCTGTTACTACCCATTATGTGAGTATCTTCCTTCTCATCTTGAATTGTTCAATTCGATTCTAACCTTATTGATTATTTTGTTTTTGTCAAATTTGAATTGTGTAGAGAAAAGCTTATACTTGTAATGGTGAAGGCTATGAAGAACCCTAGAAGCGCATTGTGCAAGACTTCGATTATGACTTGTTCAGATATCTTCAAATCATATGGAGAGAAGTTACTGGAAGTACCTCATTTGAAATCAATGGATGATTTGGTAATAATAAAAGTTGCTTCTGTCATTTTAGATTTGATTGAGATTTTAAATTTGCTATCTTAATGGTGAAAACAACAGTTGTTGCAGCTGCTAATGAAAGCTTCACAAGACAAGAAGTTTGTGTGTGAAGAAGCAGACAAAGCACTGAACACGATGGTTAACTCGGTGGCTCGTTTGCCTCTTCTGCGTAAGCTCAAAGATTATGTCCGCCACAGTAACCCTCGTGTCAGGGCCAAAGCTGCTGTGTCTACCTCCAACTGTGTTTCCAAAATGGTATCTCCAATTCTATAACAATGTTTTAAAATGGTTCATGTTCTTGAACTGTGATTGATTTTTTTTTTGTCAGGAGTTAAATGAAATGGAAGAGTTCGGGATGGTTATGATCGCGCAAATGGCTGCGGATTTATTGAATGACAAGTTGCCGGATGCAAGGGAAGCCGCAAGGAGTATGGTGAGCTCGGTTTACGATAAATTCACATGGATTGAAGACGAAGGCGAAGAAGGAAACAACAAACAAGAAGCTTGGCAGAAGTTTTGTGAGAAGAATGTAACAGGGCTCAATGCACAAGCCATGATCAAGATCGTCTCATCTCAATAAAACTCTGAAGAAGAAATATCTTGTTCTCTCTGATTCATGTAAAATACGTTTTTACATGATTATTACAAGAACAATCTTTTCTATTTCTTCCATTCCTATTGGAGACAATGAGGCAAAATTGCAAATCGATTACTGTAGCCTGAAGATAATTAGATTACCTTGTGGCTTCAGCCAAATTCTTCAGGCTTCTCCGTCCTTAATAGCTTTCTCATCAATGTCTGAAGTCTTGAGCCATAATCCAATCCAATATTGAAGTTATTTTGTAAAGTCATCCAAAATATTTGGACTATAATTATAGTTTACCAAAACTATTGGGGCTAAAAATCAGTACTAAGAAGTTGGGGCTGTTTTCTGAATTGTGAAAACATTGAGGCTATTTTGTAAGTCGTACGAATTAGTTGAACTGATTTGTTTGTAAATTATCGAAACTATTGGGTGCGAAATTAAAGCTCCGAGTGACAGACTTTTTGAGTTGAAACCGTTACGACTTAGGGAGTGAAGAGTAGAAATATGGCGGTGGCCCCGGAGCTTTAGCACGACCGGCGTGACGTGTGGTCAATTGACGAAGAAGAAATGGGACGCGGTGGTTTTGGATGCGGAATCGCACACCTAGTTTTTGTAAGAATTTCTAGGGAATAATTTCTAGGGAAGAACTTTTGATGGGGTAGTTTCTATCTATGAATCAAAGATATAATTTGGATATAAACTCGACGAATTGGATTTAGTATTGAATCAATAAGGCTCTTTTACAAGCAAGGAAATCTCAAGGAGATTTTACAAATAATCTGTGTTGTTTTGCCGAAAAAAGAAATCCCTTAAACCTAAGTCGCGACGTCCCTTTATACCGCCACCAAGCTGAATCGCTTCCGAATATCACGTCGTCGCGTACGCCTTGAATCTAGGAACTGCCCTTGACCTCGTCATTGCAAATCGCGGGTTGTTGAGATTCGTTCTTCGAACTCGGGGTATCGGTGGTTTGATGTATTGGGCCAAGCCTATACGTTTAAAAATATATTGTTATAGGGCCCTTAATGGGCCAGATCTCGAATAGGTCGAGATCTGGTACCAACAATTGCCCCCCAGCCCATTAAATTAAGTTTTACTTAACGGCTGATAGGGATACGATCGACGTCTAATCCACGGCAGAGATCTCGATTTTACCGAGATATTTTGGATCGGACGGCCGAGATTCGGGGAAAGGAACAGGTTCCGCGATTCCCGGTAAAATGTGATCATTGCGGTTTTGAGATTGTACGGTCGAGATTTGGGGAGACGAAAGATCTCCGCGATCTCAACGGCTGGGGTTAATCCCCTTTATAAGCTTGCTTCTGTGCCTTCCCAATAAACCACGATCATCGCCTAAACAAAGGTAACTTCTTTTCTTACTTTTTACTCCGCGATTTTCTGGGTTTTGTTGGGAAGGGTTTTTCTTAAGAAAGAAATTTATTTTCTTTTCTTCGTCTCGTTTCGTTTTGATTTTCCGATAGGATTTTCTCCAGTTTGTCGAAATCTAGGTTCTTTCTTATTTCTTTTTCCGTGTAAACCCTATGGCCGATCCTTCGAAATTCGCCCCGCGCATCCGGATGAACTCTTGGGTCCGCACTGGAAGTCGACGACGACCCGGCAGACCATTGCAAACCTCCGGCAAGTATATAATATTTTGACGGACGTCGAACTCGCCGTTCCATCGGAATTCGAAACGCCAGAGAGATGTAGGTCGGGGTTTTGCTGCACCTACGCGACCCTCTTTGAGAAGTGTGGGCTCTTCTTCCCCATTCCTCCCTTTCTGCTCGAGCTCCTTACCGAGCTTCAGCTCTGCTTTTCACAGATGATGCCGAACTTCGTTCGGCACGTCATTGCACTAGCGGTCAGAGCTTACGAAGAGGGAATTCCTCTTCGCGTAAGAGATGTGCTTCACCTCTGCTAGGTGAAACACAACCCCAGATTTCCGGGGACATTTTACTTGTCCCCGAGGGCTAACCGAAGGACTATCACCGGTATTCCGGGCAAGGACGAATGGCGGGATAATACGATCTTATTCCGGATCAGCCCAGCCTCGATTGGGGATTTTGACATCTCCAGGCTTCCGCAGCGGTTGTCCGCTCTGGCTGGTCAGAGATGAGCTCACGGGCTAGTCCACTTTGTTTGATTTCAGAATTTGCTTTTGACCGCGCACTGATTTGTTCCTCGCGTTTTGCAGTCACCCCGAGGAAATCGCCTTTCACAGACGAGCTTATGACGCTTATGACAGCACTGCGACACGGGGAGATTGAGTGGGACCTTTTTACGAGGAGTAGGATCATTCGAGCTATAGCATCGGTTCACCGACCAGTTTGCGATCCCGAACCGTCCCGACAACCTCCTCCATTACGAAGTAAGTGCGCTTTGTTTTTGGTATATCGCGATACGAATAAATTTCTTTAGTTCTAAATCGGCTTTTTTTTTTAACAATGCTCGTTGCTGTTTTCAGTTGAGCCAGCTAGGGTTCAGGGAATCCCGACTCTGGTTATCCAACCTACGCCAGACACCAGTTCATCTACCAGCACCACGCAGCCTCTAATCATGTCAAGAAGAGCGAGCTACCGTAGCCGACCTCAGACCGTTCCGAGTACTGGTGCCAGCTGGGTCCGTTCTGGCGACATCACCGCCGCGGTAAGCGATGCTCTGAATAGGCCGGTTCAAGCGGAGGCGTCAAGCCGCCTCGCAGTCGTGGCGTCGATTGGATCGGGCGAGGCCAGGAGCCCTGACCCCACATTAGTGAGTAGGGAGGACGTAGTGGATCCTTCTAAGGATCCTATTATCGTTAGCTCGAAGTCGAATGGGTCGAGTGCGGCTGCCTCTTCTCGTCGCCCTGTGACCCCGCGTCCTTTGGGGGCTCTGCATAATTCTGAGGCACCGCATGCAGCGTCGAAGCAGCCCAGAAGCGAGCAGGCGGGATCCCGTGGTTTGGAAGGCCGGCAGGGTTCTGACTAGGTCAATGGTTCTTCTGTGAACCGATCGTTTCACTGGGCACGTTCAAGCATGCTAGGGACTCTTCTATCACTGAGGATCCGGAAAGAATGGCGACGCTGTTTCGCCACTGCAAGGCCGCCGGATGTCAGCTTCCTTCGCTAAGGAACATGCCCGAGATGGAGGCCTACTTGGACATATGTGCTGCGAATGGGAGGGTATGTTTTTCTTTTTGGGTTTTTGCCTTAGTGATTTTAGAGTCCCCAATAACACATTTCTTTTTGTTGTGTCCAGGCGTTGGCGGCTCAGAACAGAGTGGTTGCTCTGTTCGAGCAGCGGTTTCGGGATGCCCCTCAGCCAGAGGAGGTCGAGAAGGCGAAGCAGGTGGTCGCTGGTTTGAACGCCGAGGTGCAAGCCCTGAAGGCTCAAGAGGTTTCGAGGGCCGCCGAACTGGCGAGGCTCCTCGTTCTTGAGGCCCGCAATGCTGACCTCGAGGCTGCTTCGGCTTCGATGTCCTAGAAGTTGCAAACAATAGATAATCACCTCGCTGCTCTTCGAACATAAAGTCAGACTGCGCTGGGACAGGCCGCTCAACTTGCTCAAGAAAATCGTGAGCTGATTGCGGCCCGAGGCAAGGAGGTTCGACAGGCGGCGCGGGCAGCCCGGCGGGAGTTATACGCGAAGTATGCGGAGGTTCTTGGCGGGATCAAGGAGAAGTGGCTTCTGAAAAAGGCGGAGACTGAAGCCGAGATAGACTTGCAAGAGGTGATCGCCAACCTCGACCTCTTGAACGAGCTGGACCGGGGGGATACTACCATGGAGGTCGAGATCCCCAAAGTTACTCAGACGAGGGCGGAGTTCGAAGCGGCTTTCACGGCGGCTTAGGTGTCTGATTTCTCTCTTGGGAAGCTCAATCTCCCGGCTGTTTCGGAGGATTCAGTTGCCTTAATGGGGGTCGACCCCGTGTCGCAGGCTCCGGTGGGCGTTGATCAGTTTGGGCCAACGTCGAGATGACGGAGAGTTCGGCGGCGTGGTTAGCTAACGAGGAGGTGGCGGCCGATGATTTCATCGAGGACTAGGAGGGGACCCGAAGCGCGCGCTCCTTGGCTTAGTCTTTTGAGATTTTTTGTTTTTGCTTTCCAAAATTTCGAACACATTGCCTTAGCCGGGAGGTTTTAATCCGGCACTCTGTTGTTTCTAAGATTTTGCTTCAATAAAATCTCTGAATTTTTTTAAGTAAAAGACTTCGGGGTCTTTCGCCTTAGTAGAATTTTATCTCGAAATTTTGAGATTCGGGCACACTTCGATTTATTTTGACGAAGTGTGCACTTCGGGTAAAGGCTTGTTGCCTTAGTGAAATCTTCTTGCGATTATTAATTTTATGCCCCGAAGCTCGGGTTCGCTTCTTCCTTCTATTTTTTAGGCAAGAAGTCGGTGTTCGATGTTTTTAACACGCAAATTGAGTTCGATGCCCTTACGAGGGGTTTTACTTCGTCCGAAGGTGCTAAGTCTTTTGCCTTAGCAGTTTTTGTTTTCGAAACTCGGGTTTCGTCTTTGATTTGATTCCTTTGGGCAAAGTGTGTGCTTCAAGGTTTAAATGACTTTAGGGTCGTTCGAAGGTGTTATCGGCCTTGAGGCCTTATCGAGGTTAGAGCTCGTTATTTGCAAGTTAGGTCGTATCGACGTGGTCTTAAGACGAGGTTTTGCCTTGTGATTTAGTTCGTGATGCGAAATCGCGAGATTTTAGTGATACGAGAGCTAAATAGTGTTTACTTGGGAAATGTGCGAGACGAATGTCGTAGTAAAAAGGTTTCTTTATTTACCTGAGCTCGCTGTGAGAAACGAGCGAACTCCAACGTACAACGATCAAGATAAATGATAGTTTGTTTTGGTGGCTGCACTCGAGGGTCGAGCTGCCTACGTACTCTGTCAGGGGATCAAGCCTTTACGTAGTTCGCTTATTATACGTACTCAGTCGTGGTATCGTTTTAGATTCATCGAATTCCAAGATCTTTTTTCTGGTACGCCGTTTTTGACTTTCGGGAGCATGTAGACGCCATTGCGTACTACTTCGATGGTGCGGTAGGGGCCTTCCCAGTTGGTCCCTAGTTTTTCGGCACCTCACTCTTTGGTATTTTCGTACACTTTTCGCAAGACTAGGTCGCCTACTTCGAAACTCATGTGTTTAACGTTGGAGTTATAGTAGCGGGCGGCGGCTTGCTGGTAGTTTTGGATTATGATCAATGCTTGGTCTCGACGTTCGTCTATGAAGTCCAATTGATCTCGTAACATTTCCTCGTTGAATTCGTTGTTCACTGGGCAAAGAGTTCGCTTGGGCTTGGTACCGAAACTTTGGCTGGTATAATTTCTTCCATCCCGTATGCTAGTGAAAACGGTGTTTCGTGTGTAGCTCAGTGGGGAATGGTGCGGCATGTCCAGAGAACTCCGGGGAGTTCGTCTGCCCATCTTTGTTTCTTCGAATCGAGTCTCTTTTTGATATTGCTCAAAATTGTCTTGTTCGAGGCTTCGGCATGACCGTTTCCCTTAGGATACCTCGGAGTCGAGGTGGTCAGACGTATTTTCCACTTGACGCAGAAAGCTCTGAAGCTTCGGGATATGAACTGGGATCCATTGTCGGTTACGATTTCGTATGAAATTCCGTGTCGGCATATGATGTTCTTCCAGACGAAATCTTTTACCTTGACTTGTGTGGTTTGCTGGAAAGCTCCTGCTTCGACCCACTTGGTGAAGAAATCGGTGAGGACTAGTAGGAAACAAAGTTTCTTTTGTCCTGATTCGACTAGCGGTCAAACGATATCCATAGACCATCGCATGAATGGGTACGGAGATAAGACCGAAGAGAGCGTTTCGGTTGGTTGGTGAATGCTCGGGGCGTGCTTTTGGCATTTGTCGTATTTCTTCGAGTAATTCTCGCAATCGGCGATAAGGGTCGGCCAGAAGTAACCCTGTCGCTTAATTCTAACGGCGAGCTGTCGTAAGTGAAAGTCGAGATCGGGGTGTTTCGGATCGGAGTGTCGAACTGCCCGATGGTTGTCGACGGAGCGTGGATCGTACCAAAATCCAAGCGGGTTCGCGGGGGCGGACTTCCTTGCGGGCGTCGCTCCCAGTTTTTCGTCAAGCGGCGTTTTTGCTGCTCTAGGCGAGCTTCTATCGTACGAGTCGAGGTCTCGTAGGTCTGGTGCATGTCCACTATTATTGATAACATACCGCGGATTTCGGCCAGGTCGTCTCTGTGTTGTTGCGGCATCAGAGATGGCGAAGTTGACCCTGTCTTGCCGCGATGGGATTTGTTCCCATGGCGTTTGTCGGGATTGGGATTTGGGATGTGGATCCCGTGAGTGCGGGCTCAGCAGTCGCGCCAACGGCGTTGCGACCTATTGAGGGGTTGCCCCTTGTTGATTCTGAATGGCTTGGATCCATTTCGTTTCTTGTTAAATCGAAGATCTGACTCTTGTGTTTAGAAAGCTATATGTTCTTCCCCACAGACGGCGCCAAAATGTGGATGCGGAATCGCACACCTAGTTTTTATAAGGATTTCTAGGGAAGAACTTTTGATGGGCTAGTTTCTATCTATGAATCAAAGATGTAATTTGGATATAAACTCGACGAATTGGATTTAGTATTGAATCAATAAGGCTCTTTTACAAGCAAGGAAATCTCAAGGAGATTTTACAAATAATATGTGTTGTTTTTGCTGAAAAAAGGAATCCCTTAAACCTAAGCCGCGACGTCCCTTTATACTCGCCACCAAGCTGAACCGCTTACGGATATCACGTCGTCGCGTACGCCTTGAATCTAGAAACTGCCCTTGACCTCGTCATTGCAGATCACGAGTTGTTGAGATTCGTTCTTCGAACTCGGGGTATCGGTGGTTTGATGTATTGGGCCAAGCCTATACGTTTAAAAATATATTGTTATAGGGCCCTTAATGGGCCAGATCGATATCTGGTACCAACAGTGTTGATCGGCGGCGGCCACAACGGTTTGATCGCTGCGGCTTACCTGGCACGCGGTGGTCTCTCCGTCGCTATTCTCGAGCGCCGCCATGTCATCGGTGGTGCGGCGGTGACGGAGGAGATCGTTCCTGGCTTCAAATTATCACTTTGCAGTTACCTCCAGAGCCTACTTCGTCCCTGTATTATTAGGTTTAAACTCTTAAATTCCTTTTGAATTTGTTCGATTTTAGTTCCGTCGTCGTCTCTCTGATCATGGATTTTGGATTCAAAGGAGAATTAGAGTTAGGAAAACACGGACTGAAGCTTCTGAAGAGGAATCCTTCGTCGTTTACCCCTTGTTTGGATGGGAGTTATCTTCTTCTAGGACCAGACGAATAGCTTAATCATTCTGAGATTTCCAAGTTCTCGAGTCATGATGCCAAGGCTTACCCAAGGTGATTTTGTTTCTAATTTGGGCATAATAAAGTATTCAATTCAACAACAACGGTGAGGGAAGTTCTCATATGCCACTTTTGTTAAGAAAAAAATCGGCCATGCCATGTACTAATCTACATGCCATCAAGGATGTGTAATGCCAATTTTACACTTAATGATATTTGTTAAAAAAAAAAAATTAAAACAAAAAAAAAACAGACCAATAACCCGAGACCCGCGACTCACCCCCGTCACCCTCCCTCCTCCTCCCCGAGATACCATTGTTGCTCAAACCGAGGTCATTACATCTGTCGTCCCCTCCGGCGAGTTCGTCGTTCTTGTGGTCGTCGGTTTCTTCCCCTTTCTCCATCGGATTTGGTGAGTTCATTGTTAGGAGATTTGGGGATTTGTTAGATTTAGGGATTTGAAAAGAATTTTAGCTGTTTTGGTAGCACATTTGGTTCCATTTGGTTTGTAATCATGTTTAATGGTAAGAATAGCTATTTCCATAGGTTATTTATCGAATTTAGTTGTTGAATAGTGGTAAATCTAGAGGAAACCCCGATTTAGAATCGATCCCAAATTTGGAAATCTGCAGACGTATGACAACTGGAACAAATGGTATAACTGAGAGATAGTAGGACAACTGGTTCAAAAGGTATATAACTGAGAGATATTAGGACAACTGGAACAAATGGAATAACTATGACAAATTGTGTAATTCGTAATTTGTGTTTTTTATCTTATTTCCAGGAGGCGATGAGGAAGAGGCACACAAACGTTCATTTTGACTATGGAGGGTACTATACAGAAGAGCATGAATGGGTTTCAATAAATTCCGTATACGCTATATCGTTTAAGACCGCATCTATGGAAGAGATAACTTATTCGATGTTAGTAGAGAAAATATGCAGGAAGATTGCGTTAGATGAAACGCCGAGGAAGCTGAAATTGAGTTATAGCGTATCTAATGCTGCGAGAGAGTCATATATTGTAGATGATGATGACGTTTTTGTTTATCTAACGACATCGGATGAAAAGGGACTTCGACATGTTATGCATGTGGAGTTATCGAATGATGATTTGGAAAAAAGTCAGTGGGTCGATCAAATTTCAAGAGCGGGGCGAGGAAGTTCATTTGGTAAGAATTATGGGGAGCTGGCTTCAAATGGGAGAGTTGATGATGCAGATAATGGTGGAATCCTTACTATTTTCAGAGCTGGCAAAATATCAGAACAAAATAACGAGAATATCAATGAAGAGCCGATGAATGATGGTAATGAAGGTTGTGAGAATGATTCACGTAACGATTTTGAGGCTGTTGATAGCCCAGTGGATAACCATGTGGATGACAGTTTCGATGGTAGGCATGAATATGTTGAGCTGCCACCTCCTGTACAAGATAGTTAGTATGTTGAAGAATGGGAAGATGGTACGGGTCTTGAAAAGGGTCAAGAATTTTGTTCTAAGGAGGCAGTGCAAGAACTGGTTTATAGAGCTGCAAATTTGAACTGTTTTGGGATTCGTACGGTTAAGTCGGATACGGAGCGGCTTATGCTATGATGTGGTCAAGCTGCACAAAGTTGCAAATGGTATTTACGAGCTGCGAGAATTCAGAAATCAGAATTTTTCAGTGTCAGAGTACACAAAAAGATGCATACTTGCTCTCGGGCTGTTGCGAGCACAAGCAGTTGTAAACAGAAAGGCACACCAGGAATGGTAGCATCTCTTTTGCATGAAGACTATACAGGTCTATTAGACACCCCGACTCCTAAAAATATCATGAGTATTGTTCAAGGAAGACTCAGTTTGCATTTGTCTTACTCTACGGCCTGGAGAGGAAAAAAACAACATGTAAGTGATGTGCGGGGGAGTCCTGAAAAAAGCTACAAGATGTTGTATTCCTATCTGTACATGTTAGAGAAGGTCAATCCTGGATCAGTAACAGCTGCGGAATTGGATGCAGAGAAAAGGTTCAAGTACCTATTCATTGCTTTGGGAGCTAGCATTGAAGGGTTTAGGGCTATGAGGAAAGTGATAGCTGTAGATGCAACTTTTCTTAAGTCTGTATATGGTGGTATGTTGGTTTTCGCAACAGCTCAGGATCCCAATCATCACCATTACCCCCATTGCGTTTGGTGTAATTGATAGTGAGAAAGATGCTAGTTGGACCTGGTTTTTCAAAATGCTAAAAACCGTTATACCGGATGTTCCTAGAATGGTTTTTATAAGCGACAGACATGCAAGCATCATCAAGGCAGTCTTTGAGGTGTACCCGAGCGCACATCATGGACATTGTATCTGGCATTTGTCTCAAAACATGAGAGGAAAGGAGAAGAAACAACACAAGGATCATGTCGCGATGAAATTCAGGGATTGTGCTCATATTTATACGGAGAGTGATTTCAACCGAGAGTATGCTGATTTTAAGAGTAGGTTTCCTAAAGTCGCCGAATATCTCGATAAGAGCATAGAGTTGGATAAATGGGCAAGGTGGAAGTTTCCAGGAGACAAGTACAACATAGACACCAGCAATTCCGCAGAGTCAATGAACAGTGTGTTTAGGGAAGCAAGGAAGTACTCTCTATTACCTATGATTGATGCGATTCTTGAAAAAAATTTTGAATGGTTTAACAACCATAGGAAATAAGCTGGTGTTGCATCGGACCACAAGAAAATGGTGCCTTTTGTGGAGAACGAGCTGCACACACGATGTGCAATTGCATCGAAATTAGTGGTGACTGAGCTAAACGGCTTCCAGCTTGAATACAATGTTATTGGACGCGATGGGAAGAGTTATTTGGTGGACCTGAAAATGAAAAGTTATTCTTGCAGATGTTTTGATATAGACAAGTATCCGTGTGTCCACGCAATAGCCGCAACGAGAAACCTCATGAGGAAGGATGGGAGAACCGCGAATATCCAAATCTATGATCTCTGTTCCCAATATTACTTGATTGATACATGGGCGTTGGCATATTACATAACGATTCATGTCGTCCCGCATGAGTCTAACTGGATGGTTCCTGCTGAAATAGAAGAATTGTTCGCTTTACCGCCGCAATACACCAAACGATCTGGAAGAAATCAGGAAACGCGGTTTCCATCTACCGGAGAAGGTAGCCGGAAGAGGAGAAACAAGTCTGTCATTGGCATTAACTTGGAGAGGTGGTTGCAGCCCGAAAGTCCTGATGAGTAAACATATTTTCTTCTTTGTAATTCTCGAATTTAACTAAGAACATGTCTGTTACTAAGTACTACTAAAAACATGTATGTTGTTGTATTTCTCGGATCTTGACAACCAGGTTTAACTAAGTACTACTAAGAACATGTATGTTGCTATATGGCATCGGATTTGTACAACCAGGTTTAACTAAGTACAAATAAGAACATGTATGTTCAGCATTTCTCGAATTTGTACAACCAGGTTAAACTAAGTACCGATAAGAACATGTATGTTCTCGGATTTGTACAACCGGGTTCAACTAGTACAACTACGAACAAAATAATTATACAATCATAATTATTAATATAATATCCAACTAATATTAAAAATGGTAAATTAAGTTGTAAAAGGATTCGTAATACCTAAAGAAACGATTATTAATCAATAAAAAATGAATTAAACATTTTCCTAATACATATGCTTGTTTTCACATCAAATACTCCTTACAGTATAAGGAAAACTTTGTTAATATTCACCTCTTACGATGGAAAAGAGTTGAAAAATTCGATTTCGTGCAAATTGTCTTATGAAAACCTCCTAAATCGTACATAACTGTCGGAAGTCACGTGGACAACTACAACATAATCATTTATATTAAGGTCCAACTTCAAATACGTAAATATCGCCAAAAGCACAACTATGATGTTTGGTGAACAACTGTACATCTAGGGGAAAACTATGTTTAAACCACACCTACTTTAATAAATACATTTCTAACTCATTTCGGAACTTCCCTCCTTTTTTCGGAACTTCCCTCCTTCTTTTCCCCAATTGGTTCATTTTATTTTTAATTTTTTTTAATCAATATACCTTTTTGTCGACACACACTCTCACTCATTTCTCACCATTTTTCGCTTCTTCCTTTTAGAGAGAGAGAGAGAGAGAGGAGAGCGATTTCTAGGGTTTGAGAGGAAATGGGGAAAGTTCTCAAATTTTTGGATTTGGAAGGTGAAGTTCAACAATCGACAAAGGTAAGTTTTTGATTCGCGATTTTGATTTTCGATTTCTCGATTTCCCGATTTCTGGGTATTAAGGAGAATGGCAATTCTCGATTAAGGAGAATGGCGATTTCACAGTATTAAGGAGAATGGCAATTCGCGATTCTCGATTTCGCGATTCTCTATATAATATGAGGTTTCGATTCTCGATTTATGATTATGAGGTTTCGATTCTCGATTTATGATATGAGGTTTCGATTTCTGGGTATATGGAATTTCGTTTCGATTTCTGGGTATATGATATGAGGTTTCGATGGTCTGTATAACTATTTATGGTTTTCCCATTACAGTGACAATGCCAATAAGTGCAAGAGAGACTGATTCCTCAGAAGAAAAATACGAGGATCTCTACGCAAGAGAGGATGCTAATTCCGGTATTCATTCAAAGTGTTGGTGCAGTAAACAAGTGAGAGTCGACGTGGCTAAAACTCCGGGGGATGAAGGAAGAAGATACTACCATTGCACAGCGAGTGACGTAAGTATATCTAACCTTTGTTATGGTGGAGAGCACCTTTTTAAGTGGTGGGATCATGCAATACAAGAGCAGTTTACTAGAGTAGAGCTCCGACTAGATGAGCAGAGAGCTTCGTCTCACAGTGCTTTCAAACTCCATTGTGAGATGCGTATGGCCGTTGCGCAAATGCGTCAAGAAAATGATGAGATCAAGGAAATCTTAGCCAAGAAGGACCACGAGATCCATATGTTGAGGGAGAAACTTTCGGGGAGAAGGAAGTGACTTTAGTTTAAGTTTATGTTTCATAATATGCAGCTTAAGGTCCTTTTGTATTCGTTTTTCCGAATGATCTTATGTGTCTATTGCTTTATAAGACTTGAAAACATCTACCTGTTTATGTTTATGTTTACCTGTTTCTGTTGCTTTGTAAGACAATCTTATGTTTCTTTGTTATAAACCAGTTGTTCCGCGAAACTTAATTAAGTTGAACCTATATAAACCAGTTGTTCCAAAAAAACTCAATTAAGTTAAACCTTTATAAACCAGTTGTTCCGAAGGAACTTAATTAAGTTGAACCTATATAAACCAGTTGTTCCAAAAACTGAAATACATAAAAACGATAAGTAATTCATAACCAAACTACTACAAAGTACTAGATGCTAAACACCAAAGAACCAAACTACTACAAACACCTACTTCTTTCTCTACTTTTTCTCGGGCTTCTTCTCAGGCTTCTTCTCAGGCTTCTTCCCAGTCTTCTTCCCAGTCTTCTTCCCAGTCTTCTTCTTAGGCTTCTTCTCAGGTTTCTTCTCATCAACCCACGGTGGCCTTAGATAGTCAGACTCTCCCCTTCTTCTCTTCACTCCGGTTGGTATTGGAGTGACACTGGAATCCTTCGCCTTCCTCTTCTTATTCTCTTTCTTTCCTTTTCCTTTCTTCTCTTTCTGACTCTCTACCTCAACTACATAAAAAAATAAACAAAGTTAAACACAACAAGGAAATCACCAAACCCAAAACCGCAAACCCAAAAAACTCACTTATATCCTCGATGATTGGTGGAGATGGGTCAGGGACTCCACTGAAAAGAACCACACCACCTACATATGGAGTCTCATAAGCTCGACTCTCTCGAGGTGTTGAGCCAAAATTCTCAAACTCACTTATATCCTCGATGATTGGTCGAGTTGGCTGATAGGATGGAGTCTCATAAGCTCGACTCTCTCGATGTGTTGAGACAAAATTCTCAAGCTCTTTCAGTCTCGCATCCATCGCTTTCTCCATGTCCATAACCTTCTCTGTTATCTTCTCTGTGATCTTCTCAAACTCTTTCTCCATCGTTTTTTCCATCCATTTCTTCAGCTTCCTCTCCAAGGCTTCTCCAGACTGTGCAGGTACATGCCCAGGTACCTGAGAAACTCTGTCAAGGCCAACATCAACTCTCGCAGTCTCAGGGACTGCATCACTCTGCGAAGCCACGTCCAAATCAAAGAGATCTCTCCAAAATATCTTCTTCTTATGAACAGTTAGACGCTATCTACAACTTTCAACGAGGGGATCGATGAAACCTATCCCATCATCATAGTCATCGTCTATGATCCGCTCCAACAGATCATTCTCCTCTGAATCTGGTTCCAAGATGCTAGAGATGTCCTGTAAAGATTAATAATTCGAACATCAAATGAAACTCTAAAAGATTACAAATATTATCAACTAACTATGTTCACAAACTCTTACCTTGCTGAGACCGACCGCTTCATTGATGTCATCCAAAGGATGACCTTTCATTAAAAATTCTAAGAATTTATTTTTAAAACACCTTGGACATTCCTGCTCTGCGGGTACAGCTTCCCGAAATATGCGTCCAAGATTTGGAATCGCCTCATATGCCATAATCTACACATAGCGTTACATTATCTCAGTGTTAAAATCTTTAAACTAATATTTAAAATCATAAATTACTCGTAAATATTTACCTCGAGAGGAAGAACAAAGCCACCAAACGCCGCTTGCTGTTTTGGTTTCACGACTCCTTTGAAGCTTTTCACAAAGCGTCGGATCTCTTTCATGGTTTCGTCGAATGTAAAACGACCCCAAGGAAATGTCTCACAAGCGTGGACATCATTAACAACACTCAGCAACCACGAATCTATGTTACCATCAACCTAAGACTTGGATTTCACTACCTTGCATAAGAAATACAAGATAGTGAGCTTCAACCTGCCTGCCAAGGTCTTCCTCACTGCTGAGGTATTCTTCTTCACTCCTCCGGTCTTCTTCTTAAGTTCCTCAATCTTCTCCTCCACATCTTTGATTGTTACCTTCGGGTCCTTACCAAACATCCGCTCAGCAAACTCCAAATCCCCCAACGCCTTATAGTTGTTCGGGTAATTTTGGCCGTCCAATCCAGTAAGGAGGGCTTGCTCTCTCAAAGAGTACCTGATAGGCACTCCGTTCACCACAAACCATCACTCTCTCTCCTTCTCCGTAGATGCTGTCCGAAGGAGAAGCATCCACATGCCTTGAAGCATGTGGTTTGCCTCCTTAGGCATGTGGAACAGATGCTTGAATTTAGAATGGTTTCGAAACCATTCCAATTCATCATCAAGACCATCCTCAATGTACTCCACCGTCGATTTCAGCTTACACCTACTTCCGACCTTGCAAATCTTGGTGTACTCGCTTGGACCAAAAAACATCTTCTCCGGCGGCAGTGGTTGGCTCTCATCATCATCTTCATCAACATCACTATCGTAGTCCTGCAAATTAAAAAAAACACTTATTATTATCAGTTATCCAGAGTTGAACTCAGATGTTCCAGTTAGCCAGAGTTGTCCCTACATCACTGTTGAACTAAGATGTTCCAGTTAGCCAGAGTTGTCCCTACATCACAGTTTCGATGTTCCAGTTAGCCAGAGTTGTCCCTACATCACAGTTTCAAACCTAAAATGTTCCAGTTAGCCACAGTTGTCCCTACATCACAGTTTCAAACCTAAGATGTTCCAGTTAGCCAGAGTTGTCCTTACATCACAGTTTCAAACCTAAGATGTTCCAGTTAGCCACAGTTGTCCCTACATCACATTTTCAAACCTAAGATGTTCCAGTTACCCAGAGTTGTCCCTACATCTCAGTTTCAAACCTAAGATGTTCCAGTTAGCCAGAGTTCTCCCTACATCACAATTTCAAACCTAAGATGTTCCAGTTACCTCATTTTCTTCCTCCACAACATTGTCTTCCCCTGCGATAGCAATGTTTTCTTCAACGTTTTCAGCAACGTTTTCTTCTACGTTTTCAGCAACGTTTTCTTCCTCCTCAGCAACTGTTTCTTCCCTTTCATCCCCCTTTTCTTCCTCTACTCTCCTTCCATCCACGTTTTCTTCAACTGATTGCTCTTTACTCACTTCTTCTCTTTCATTAACCGTCACTTTCGGATCGATTTCATGACAATCCATTGCTTCTCCTTCTATAATTGCTTCTAGCTAATTCCTAAAACAACCAAAACTAGATATAAGTTAGACAACACATCCACATACCATTTGTGAAGAATCCAAACTAATTCGAGAACAATTTCCTATCAAAACCGAAAGGAGAGAAGTTAGGCATAATGGCGCTCATCGAAAACTAAGGCATCGCGTGGGTCTGAGGGAGGATACAAGTCTGAGAAGAGTTACCTATTGACAAGTCTGAGAAGAAGAATGAAGGATATGAAGAATCGCGTGGGTCCGAGGGAGGGATTTCTCGGCTTTGCTCTTGTCGAGGGAATCGACGAAATCGGATCGACGAAATCGAAGACCAGAACGGCGAGTTACAACGGCGAGGGAACCGGAGTTGAGCTTCGGAGTTCTCGGCTTCAGTTAAATCGGATTTCGTGGTCAGAATGAATCGATCATAGCTTCCCTCAGGGGAGAGCGATGGTCTCGCGGAGCATGGGGAAGTGGGAGAGATTTTTTTGTTTTTTTTTTTTTTCAAATTTTAATCAACTGAATTAGGATTTGGGGTGGATTGTTGGGTCTGGGTGGGTTTTGAATCGGATCCAACTGCTTGTGTCTGTAATTCTCGATTTTTGTTTTGGGTTTTTCGGTTTTTCTTTCAATTTTGATTTAAAAGTAAATGTTTATTAAAAATACAAAAAAAAAGTGGAATTTGGGAATAAGTTATGAAAAATGGTGGCTGTTCCAACAACGGTTTAGTACTAAAACTGTTTGTTTCGATTTGCAGATACGAGAAGCAGCTAGAGAGGTTCTGTGGATTCATGGATCCTCTCTTGGATGCAACTCCTCCAGAATCTCTGCAAGGTGCCTCTTCTTTTAATGATAAGCTGAGCAATAAGATGCACAAATCTGCTTTCTGGGCTCGTTGTTTCAAGCAAGCAGTTTCTTTGGGGCAAAAAGATATGGTGTATGATCTCCTATTTTAAAAGATTAAGCTGATTTTGGCGTGTTATAATGCTGTAACATTATCTATCTCTTAATGCGCTTTGTTAATATCCTCCATTGTTGATCTGAATGCTCCTCTTTAATGTATTTTTATTTTGTGAAGGGACTTTATGGATCTTCTATTGTCCCCAGCTTCAAAAGTTTTGAACAACTGGTTTGAGGTGGTTTTCTGACCTTAGCACGTATGGTCCTACGATTAGTATTAGTAATATTTGATTTCACACGTTTTATGTTGGCCTTATGCTTGCAGTCTGATGTCCTGAAGGCGACTCTTGCAACAGATGCCGTAATTGGATCTAAGGTAATTGACCTTCCTAATTTAGAACTTGAGCTTTGAAATTCAAACTTCTTGAAATCGAGTCGTTTTGTGATTTATTATTAATCTAATGGAACGGAAAGGTGAGAGATGCGTCTTTACGTTCAGGAAGCTGATACTATATTGGGGAGTTAATGTAGTGCTCCGAACATTGATAGACAGGCCAGTGTCCATACTCCTGGAAGTGGATGTTGGGTTAATCGTTTGAATTAGTCAAATAGAAGGTTCTAGTCGTGTTAGGATTAGGATCAATAAAATGGAAATTAGACTTATTCTTATCGTGCAGGATAAGGTAAGTAGGATTCTTATAAGATTTGGTGTTAACAAATCTTATCATCATAGGGTTTTGGTGTTGAGGCTTCTCCCTATAAATATCAATGGCTTTGTGTGCTAATGATATGTCGAGAATCATATGTTTAGTTTTGGTGTAGCTTTCTAAACATCTAATAAAGAAGTGTTGTTCTTTAATCGATTCTTAACCTAGAATTGGTATCAGAGCCTTAGATCGAGATCAAAACCAAAGCACGTGGAGGTGATCGTTGGTTGAAGAGGATTGAAGGCGTGATATGGGAGAAAGACAAGTGACGGTGGCCCCACGAGGAAAAGAACCCGGACAATCTTCGGTTCAGTTTCCGATGTTGAACTCCACAAATTATACTGTATGGGCGATGCGCATGAAAGTAGCGTTGAAGGTTCATAAGGTATGGGAGATCATCGAACCAGGAGGCACAGACACGGAGAAGAACGATGTTGCAACAGCCCTATTATTCCAATCGATACCCGAATCTTTGATTTTGCAACTTGGGGAGCAAAATACGGCGAAGGGTATATGGGATGCGATTAAAACACGACACATGGGAGCTGATCGTGTTAGAGAGGCTCGTTTGCAAACGTTGAACGCAGAGTTTGACAGAATTTTGATGAAAGACTCGGATAGCATCGATGACTTTGCGGGCAAGCTATCGGAACTATCATCAAGAAGTGCATCACTAGGTCAAACTATTGAGGAATCAAAGTTGGTGAAGAAATTTCTCAAGAGTTTACCAAGGCACAAATACATACACATCATTGCATCTCTCGAACAAGTCCTTGACCTTAACACTACCGGGTTTGAGGACATTGTTGGTCGATTGAAAGCATATGAAGAGCGTATCGGTGAGGACACGCAAGGAGAAGACCAAGAGAAATTAATGTACGCAAACTCGGAATCACAATGCTCGCGTGGAGGTCTTGGTGGATTTCGAGGGAGAGGAAGAGGTGGTCACGGTCGTGGAAGAGGTCGTGGAAGGACCAACTCACAAGAGCAGCAAACCGGAGTTGTTGCGGACCAAAACCAAACTCAAAAAAGGGATTACTCTAAACTTGTGTGCTACCGGTGTGATAAGAAGGGACATTTTGCCAAACATTGTCCCGAAAGAACTCAAAATCAACATGAAGCAAATGTGGTGGAGACACAAGTGGCGGATGCTGCATTGTATATGCATGAGATTGTTTTGTTAAATGAGGAGAAGGTGATACCGAATAAGCTTGAAATCGTAAGAGGAGATGATAGCGTTTGGTACTTGGACAACGGCGCAAGTAATCACATGACCGGGGACAAATCGTTTTTCATGGAGTTGAATGAAAGAATCATAGGGAAAGTGAGATTTGGTGACGGCTCGAGTGTGGAGATAGCTGGAAGAGGTACGATTATGTTTGTTTGTAGGTCCGGAGAACAACGGTCGTTGAAGGACATTTACTATATACCGGATCTCAAACACAACATACTAAGTCTTGGACAAGCTACTGAGAACGGTTGTGAAGTGCGCATGAAGGAGGATTACCTATCACTTCTCGACCCGTGTGGAAGAGTTCTAGTTCACGTAACAAGAACTCCTAATCGGCTTTACAAGGCAAGCATGAAAATTGGGACAACTTTGTGCTTACAAATCAACAAGAACCAGACCTGGAAATTAGTAGATAAACCAACGAAAGTCAAGCCAATTGAACTGAAGTGGGTTTACAAACTGAAGAGGAACTTGATTGGCGTGGAAGACATCGACCCGGATTCAACGATTAAGAGGGAGAATGTTGGGTTAATCGTTTGAATTAGTCAAATAGAAGGTTCTAGTCGTGTTAGGATTATGATCAATAAAATGGAAATTAGACTTATTCTTATCGTGCAGGATAAGGTAAGTAGGATTCTTATAAGATTTGGTGTTAACAAATCTTATCATCATAGGGTTTTGGTGTTGAGGCTTCTCCCTATAAATATCAATGGCTTTGTGTGCTAATGATATGTCGAGAATCATATGTTTAGTTTTGGTGTAGCTTTCTAAACATCTAATAAAGAAGTGTTGTTCTTTAATCGATTCTTAACCTAGAGTGGATATGTCTTGCTACATCATGTGATGGGAGAAACAGATGGAGAGCATGGCATTTGGTCGTAAGTATTTGAAATATTGAATTGTATTTTCCTCTAGACGAATAGACAATGTAGAAATAGTGGTGTATGCAATTGAAGAACTCTTTTACCTGATAATAATAAGCATGCATCCGCGAGGTTTATATGAAGGGCACAAGATGACCTTTTAAAGTAAGGCCTGACTCTGCTGAGTAGCTGATAAGAAATCTTTTGCAGTTACGTTGAAGGTGGAATGGGCTCTGTCTCCATGGCTATAGCTAATGCTGCAAAGGAAGATGGCGCTCAGATTTTCACAAACGCAGAGGTTTTTGTTTTCCAGATCATTTTGAGGGCATCCCTTGTTCCCACGTTATTAGTAACAGTGGAATTCTAGTTAACATCTCTCTTATCGGAAAGCGAAACCGCTTAGTACGCTCAAATTTACTTTGCAGGTTTCTGAAGTATTGACTGAGGACTCTAGCATCGTGAAAGGGGTTAGTTTGTCTTCAATGATTCCTGGATAAATTGAAAACTTGATACAAACTCATCTGATAAAGTGTTATCTGGTATAAGGTTTTGCTTGCTGATGGTACACGGGTGGAGTCATCGGTTATATTGTCCAATGCAACCCCTTACAGAACTTTTGTGGTAAATCTTTTCATGTCATATTTTGTCTACTTGCAAAACTCCAGTCTACATTGAGTTCTTCTGTTTCGGATAACAGGAGCTGGTTCCGACCAATGTTCTTCCTGAAAAGTTTGTCGGTGCTATAAAGAACTCAGATTACAGCTCAGTAAGCATTTTATGTCATTTTAAGTTCCTCATTCTCTCGATCAAGGGGAGATAAATCTCTACAGAAACCAAATAGTTTTTTATTTTCTTGCTCCATCTAGCTAAGTATTTGGTGATTGATTGTTTGATTGCTGTGAACAGGCAACTACCAAAATAAACTTGGCTGTTGACAAGTTACCGCAGTTCCAGTGCTGCAACACTAATCATTCGAGTCCAGGGCCAGAGCATTTCGGCACTATACACATTGGTGCAGAGAGGTATGCGTCATGCTAATTTTATCTTGATTTTTTTGCATCTCCAAGAACAAATAAAAACATCAATGGCTCTGTTCTATCTCTGGCTCTGTCAGCATGTCATGATGCTGAAAACGGCTTACCATCAAGGAGACCAGTGATCGAAATGACTATTCCATCCTCACAAGACAATACCATATCTCCTCCGGGCACACTTATTCTTCTTTTACTTTACTTTCAAACCCTTTTACTTGTGTTTAGTATTAGAATGCATTTTAACTCTGAACGTGAGTTTGTATATAGGGAAACATGTAATCAACTTGTTCATCCAATACACTCCTTACAAGCCATCAGATGGAAGCTGGGAAGATCCTGCATATCGAGTGAGTTAGCTATACACTTTATCTAACGTCATTACTGTTACTCCTCAAATTTTACATTCCTTAAAACTTACAAAACAAGCCAATCCAATCCGGGTTAACTGTTTGATTGTGTTAAATCAGGAAGCATTTGCACAAAGATGATTCAAATTGATTGATGAATATGCACCTGGATTTAGCTCATCCGTCATTAGCTACGATATGCTGACTCCTCCGGATCTCGAACGGGAAATTGGTCTAACAGGTAGTTTATGTAGTAAATATCCTAATAAATAGGATATGGCCAAACCATATATGACATCCCCCATCTGTATTCTGCAGGTGGAAACATCTGTCACGGTGCCATGGGATTAGACTCTCTCTTCTTGATGCGACCGGTGAAATGATGGTAATCTACGCACTCTCACAACTCAGAAACAGTCTCCAAGACGACGATGAGGAAAACGGCGCAGACGAGGCCAAAATGCTCCTCATCGGCGAGAACGGGATCGACGGTGAGAGTTTCTCTCCTCTGTGTAACGGTGCACCGGAGCTCCAGCAGTACAACATCCGCTCGATCGAGTCAACTGACTTCACAGGGTCTCTCCTTCCAGCTCTGGCCAGCCGCTTCTACTTTCGTCACGCTGCTGGATAATTACCGTCGTGACCCTAGCAACAGCCCCCTCACCGCAACACTCTCGTCGCTAAAATCCGACGATCCTGATCCACTGATAAACATTCTCGAGCTCGGATCTGGAACCGGCGTCGTCGGAATCGCCGCGGCAATCACTCTTTCCGCTAACGTCACTGTTGATCCCAGGGATCACCTAATGAAGATTAAGGGATGATTAGGAGATGAGAGGTGAGATTTTCGTTAATTAGAGCTAGTTAACCACAAACAAAAGCAGGTCGAGAATATTTTGGGCAGGCCGGGGGCCGTGTTCGCTTTATTGATGACAAGTGCAGTGAACAATTTAGAGTTACGAACTAGTTTTGAAGGACGTCCAGTTCGGCGTTCTAAATTGCTGTCCTGTTACAAAGGGAGAGAGGTCGGGTACTTGTGGTCGGTGAGATCCCAAAGATTTTCAGATCCCCCTCATTAATGACATCGAGGGGTATTTATACTGGCAGTTGACTTCCTGCTCCCCGGGATCTCGGGCCCACGTGGCGTATTCGGCCTGTTTCGCGGGTAAGGTGGTCTAGGAAGCGTGTTCCGGCTTTCGAGGAGGGAGGTCATGATGAGCTCGGCGTGGCGTGTTGCAGGGCAGCGCACTGTTTCGCCAACTCTTCTCCACGTGTCCTTTCCTCCTTCGTCAGCTCTGCAGGGTTGGTGGGACGTCGAGTCGAAGCCGTATCCCTACGCGGGTAGGGCACTGCTCTACCAGCTCCCACGTGCCTTCTGCTCTTCTGACACTCCTGCTTTGGTGAAGTGTCAGGTCGGACCCGAGGTGCATCCTTGGGAGCTCGGGAGCTCGGGTGATACGAGCGCTGTGCCTACTGGTCGGCGACCGAGCTGAAGAGAGACTTTTCCTAAGATGGGCCTAACTAATTGGGGGTGCTAGGCCCACCTCCAACAATAGGCCCTCCCCCAGTTCGGTGTCACGAGGCGAGGTGAGTGATCCGAAGTTGATCTGGTGTTAGTTCGGCGCATCTTAGGACAGTCCCCCTCGCTTATACGTGTCGTCCCTTCCGAAAATCCGCAGACGGTTGGCGCGTACTCACCACGCGGGAGGACGAAAAGGCGCCTCGTTTTTCGCGTGAGCTGCCCACGCGCGGCGTGCGAAAGACGCTTCGCGTTTATCGAGGCGTCCTTTGCTTTTTTGGCGTGGGGATAGCGAAGAGGCGTCATCATTAGGTTTCTGGGCGGCCGTGCTTCTTTCGACACGTGTCCAGGCGTCGCTTCACTGTCCCCCTTCCTCTATTTAACCCCTCTTTCTTCCTCCTGTTAAAACCTTCTGCGCATAACCCTAAGGTAACTCCTCTCCGATTCTCTCATTCCCTTCCTTTTTCTGTATTTTTCGATTTCTTCTTCCTTTTTGCAATGGCACCGATGCTAGATGGAATTAGGGTTGAGTCGAGCGAAGAATCGGCGTCCCGTGGTGGCGTTAGCGATTCTCCGAGTTCTTCTTCTGATGGTTCCGGGCGCGCCTCCTCTCCGCGTCGAGGCGCAGACAGTGGGGAACAGTCTGTTCCTTCGACTTCGGGGGCCGCCCCGCTGCTCCCGGGGACCCATCTCCGGGAAAAAACGGTGGTTAGATCTTCCTCTGGCCGTCGCGGTGCTGGCCAGGTTGGGAGAGGAACCGGGCGTCTGGGCGACCGGGGTGGTCATCAGGGCGGTCGCGGTGGCGGAGTACGAGTGGCCAGGGTGAGGTCTCCCCTGGTTCCTTACGAGCAGGGAGGGTCACCGACCTGGAGCACAGCGGAATCGGTGACTCTCCTGAGGGATTTGTGCGACTTCCCTGCTGGCGTCGAGCTCAGGCTACCCAGGGCGGACGAGCGCCCGTGGACTCCTCGGGCAGGCTTCGTCTGCCTGTATGAGTCGTTCTTCCAGAAGTGCGGGTTGCGCCTTCCTCTCCCCGATCTGTTCGTCCAGTATTGCCGGGCGCGGGGTTTGGCCTTCTCGCAGGTCTGCCCGTCCACGATCCAGGGGATGATCGTGCTGCTGACCTTGGGGCACGAATGCGATGTGGAGGTGACGGTGCCTATGTTCGAGGCACTCACCCAGCAGAAGGCAAACCCTGGGATTCCTGGGACTTACTACGCCGCTTTCAAGCCCGCGGCGAACATCCTGGAGGCACCCAGCTCGGGGTCTAAGGCGAGCAAGCTGTCGAAGGTCGAGGACTGGTCTCGCAGCTACTTCTACATCCGGGCTACCGACGTGGTTGGACTCGACCCGTCGGCGAGATACGCCCGGGATTGGAATTTTTCCCCGGGTAGGGATTTGCAGGTCGAGCTGACTTCTCCTCTTCGGATTTGTCTGATTGACGCCGTCTGTTTTGCTTTCAGGTCCTCACTCTTCTAGGTTCAAGCTGCCGGACTACGCGGGTATCGTTGCTGTGCTTAGGACAGTGCGTAAAAGAGAGTGGAAGTCATTCACTTCGGCGAGAATAGCAGAAGCAATGGCCGGAGGTCGGTTGTTTTTTTTTTTTTTTTTTTACCGAACTGATGGGGGCCATCGATGCAGGTCGAGCAAGGTTCGCCAGTCCGCTGTACGCGGATTCCTTTGTGGCGCCGCCGCCGCCAATGGTTGAGGTGCCGGTCCGGCGAGACCCGGCGCCGCGGGCTGGGGGGGGGGGGTCGTCCGAGCCGGCTCTTTCGAAGAAGAGGGCGACCGACGCTACCGACGCTAAGACTGGCAAGAAGACGAGGAGGACCGAAGTGGGAGGGTCTTCGATTTTGGGTCGGGAATCTGGTCGGCCTGAAGAGGCTGGTTGCGAGCCCGAGGGCTCCCGAGGCGCTCTTGTCGGGGAGGCCGAGTTACCTGCTGCCGAGGTGACAGCGGGGCGCGAGGTCGAAGGGGCCCGGACCCCGGCGGAGGACGAGGTCGCAGTTCGTGCGACGGAGGGCGGCGATGCGATCGTCGTCGTGGAGGATCATGCTGCCGTGCAGGGGGCCGAGGACCGCAGCGCTGATGGAGGCAGCGCCTCGGGAGGTTCCGACGATGGGCCTCGAGACTATAGCTTCTCCTTCACCCATGAGGACGAGATCAGCCAGGTCATCGTCGATCAGGACGAGTGTGTCGAGCTGGCGCAGGCAATGATGTTCGGGCAGAAGCACCCGCACTTCGTGCCGCTGGAGATGGCGGAGTCAGATGCCTTTCGCGCAGCAGCGCGATCCGCAGCTCGGGTGAGCTTTCGTTGCTTTGCTAACTGTTTTTGTCAGGACTTGTTGTGCGTCTTTGCTAACAATTGGTTCGTTGCAGACGATGGCCCTTACCGCCTTTCTAGCGGAGGCCTATGAGAAGCGACTCGCCGAGAAGGACGCGTCGCTTAGTTTCCTGCAGGCGTGCCGGGAGTCCAGCACGCAGGCCCAGGCCCTTCGTCTCCGCGGGCTCGAGAAGGAGCTGAGGGATGAGAAGGCCCGGTCTGCGTTGATGGAGCAGGAGGCGGCGCGGGTACGTACCCGGGCTGCAGAGGTGGGCAGTCTTCAGGCCGAGCTGGAGGCTGAGAGGGCCCGATCTGCCGCTGAGCGGGCTCGGGCGGCTGCCCTGGAGGAGGAGGTCGGGCTCCTGAAGGGGGAGCGGGAGACACTCCGTTCTAGGGTGAAGGGGCTGGAGTCCTCCATAGGCCGGGCGAAGGTGGTTGTGGCTGCGGAGAGCGACCGGGTGACGGCCCGGTGGGACGCGCGGAACCGGAAGTGGTCCGCGAAGATGGAGAAGAACCGCGCCCATCTCGACGGGCCTTAGAGCCTCACCTGCTGTACAACCAGGTGATCGGCGTCAGGGCGTGCCTCAAGAGGATGGAGGCCGAGGACGGGGTGTCGGTACCGTTCTACCGATACCAGAAGCTGGACGAGGATGAGGCGGCATTTTGTGCCGTGCTGGATGGAATGGACTTTCTGGACTTGACCCCGGAGGATCTTGACATCCCTCTGGACCGTACTCATGGCGTCCAGCTCGAGCGGCTCATGCCCGTCGCTCCTTCGGAGGCGCCCTACGTGGATCTGACTGAGGACACTCCCTCCTCGGCTGCGGAGGTCGTCCAAGCGGACCTGCCAGCAGAAGACTCGGCCCCGCGTGCTGATGAGGCCGGTCCTGACGCGCCGTCTGGGGAGGCCGCGGTTGAGGAAGAAAGGTCCGAGCAACCCTTCCTTGGTGAGAGCGGCGTGGAAGTGGAGGCGGGGGGCCCCGTTGATCTAGATGGTACCCGTGCTGACGGGGTTTTAGATTTACCGGCCGATGTGGCCTTGTAAAAATTTTGCTGTTTGTAGCTTTTTTCTTTTCTCTCCTTTGTAAAGACTGGGCCGTAGGCCGTTTATGTAAGTGCCGTTTCGAGGCTTTTTGTAAGGACTAGGCCGTTGGCCCCCTCTTTTTTTTTTTGTGATAACGAGGCTGTTGGCCCTTTTTGTAATAACGAGGCCGTTGGCCCTTTTGTAATAACGAGGCCGTTGGCCCTTTTTGTAATAACGAGGCCGTTGGCCCTTTTTGTGATAACGAGGCCGTTGGCCCTTTTTTTTTTTTTTTTTTTTTTGTAAGTGCCGTTTCGAGGCTTTTTTGATCGGTAGAGTAGGTCGTCGACCGTACCCTGTCATGCATGCAGGTCGTGGACCGTGCTCTTGTATTGGGTGCGAGGTACGACTCGGCTTGAGATACTTAATGCTTGTGTATCTTTAATATTTTTAGTGGGTGCGAGGTGATCTCGGCTTAAGGTACTTAAAGCTTGTGTACCTTGTTTTTTTGGTGCGGGTAGCGAGCCCGGCTTAGAGACACTTAATGCTTGTGTGTCTAGTAGAGGTGCGAGCCCTGGGGCCCGGCTTTAGTACTTATTGCTTGTGTACTATGGGAGTGCGAGCATTGGAGCTCGGCTTTGGCACTTATAACTTGTGTGCCGGGGAGAGCGAGCACCGGAGCTCGGTCCCCTCTTTTTTTTTTTTTTTTTTTTGTAGTGCGAGCATTCGGAGCTCGGCTTTTTTTTTTTTTTTTTTTTTTTTTTTAGTAGAGGTGCGAGCGTTTGGAGCTCGGCTTTTTTTTTTTTTTTTTTTTTTTGTAGAGGTGCGAGCGTTGGAGCTCGGCTTTTTTTTTTTGTAGTGCGAGCGTTTGGAGCTCGGTTTTCTGTGCACAGGTCGGGGACCGTGTTCCTTTGTCGAAAAGGTTTTATTAGATTAATAGCTGAGCCCTGGTTAGGGGTTGCCTACGTACCCTTTAGTAGAAGGGATCAAGCCAATCGTAGTTCGTTTGTTTACAAAGGCGGAGAGCGGAATGGAGCCCGGGGGCTTAGTAGTAGAACCGTTTGAGGTTGATCGAATTCCATGAGCGCGGGATTGCGTCGCCGATCATCGTGACTAGCTCGTAGACGCTGGGCTTCACGACCTTGGAGATAAGGTAAGGGCCCTCCCAATGTGCACCGAGCTTGCCTGCGTTTAGCTCGGCGGTGTTTTCGAAGACTTTGCGGAGGACCAGGTCGCCTTCGGTAAAGAACCTGCCTCGAACCCTCTTGTTGTAGTACTTGGAGGCGAGCTGCTGGTAGTTCTGGATTCGGAGGAGGGAATGGTCCCGTTGTTCCTCAAGGAAATCCAGCTCGCTGAGTAGGACGGTGTCGTTCAGGGCGGGCTGCTGGGTGAGCATGGCGCGGCGAGGAGTGGGGAGCCCGACCTCGGACGGGGCCATGGCTTCCATTCCGTGGGAGAGGCTGAATGGTGTGCGCCCTGTCGACGTCTTCGGCGTTGTGCGATGGGACCAGAGGACTCCATCGAGCTCGTCGGCCCAGGACCCCTACTTGTCGTCTAGTCGCTTTTTGAGGCCGTCGAGGATGGTTTTGTTGGTGGCCTCGGCTTGTCCGTTCCCTTGTGGATATCTCGGGGTGGACTTACTCATCCTGATTTTCCACTTCGCGCAGAAGTCTTCGAAGAGGGCCGACGTGAACTGGGCACCGTTGTCGGTCACGATCTCGTAGGGCAGCCCGTGCCGGCAGATGATGAACTTCTAGACGAATTTTCGGACGTCCTCTGCCGTGATTTTGGCGTAAGCTTCGGCTTCGACCCACTTGGTGAAGAAGTCGGTCATGACCAGGATGAAGCGCTTTTGGCGGGATCGGGGAAGGGGCCCGACTATGTCCATGGCCCATCGCATGAAAGGGTAGGGGGCTACCGCGGTGGTAAGGAGCTCGGTAGGACAATGAATGAGCGGGCCGTGGCGCTGGCATTTCTCGCACCGGGCTGCGAATTTTTCGCAGTCTTGAAGCATTGTTGGCCAGTAGTGTCCTTGGTTCCGTATTCTCAGGGCGAGAGCCCGGCCACTGGAGTGGTTTCCGTCGGCGCCTTCGTGCATTTCCTTCATCACGTCAACGGTTTCCTGCCCGTGGAGGCAGCCGAGCAAGGTTCCCGAGGCGCTCCACCGGAACAGATTGCCGTCCAGCATCGTGTAACGAGCGCACTTCTTCCTTAGTCGGCGAGCGGCCCATCGGTCTGGGGGATGGACGCCGTCCGCGATGTATAGAAGTAGGTCGACTCGCCAGTGTGGTAATTCGGGCTCGGCCGGTGGTGGCGGTAGATCTTCGGGAGGTGGGACGCCTTCGTCAGGGTCCGCGGCCTGGGGGTTGATCAGGTAGGCCCCCTTTGGCAGCTCGATGCTGGGGGAGTCGATGCTCTCGACGGGGATCACCCGTCGTTGGGCTTGGGCCGAGGTGGAGGCCAGCGCGGCGAGGGCGTCTGCGGAAGTATTATCGCCTCGGGGGATCTTTGTTAGGGTGAACTCGGAGAATTCTGCGGCCAGGCCTTGGGTTACCTTGAGGTAGGCATCCATGCGATCATTCTTGGCCTCGTACTCCCCGCTGAATTGATTGGCGACGAGCTGGGAATCGCAGTAAGCTCGGATTTTCTTCGCGCCGACCTCCTTTGCTAGGCGCAGGCCGGCAATCAGAGCCTCGTACTCTGCCTCGTTGTTTGACGCCGGGAAAGCCAGACAGAAAGACTGTTCGAGGATCTCCTTGGTCGGGGACTCGAGGCGTATGCCGACGCCGGACCCGTGTTTGGAGGCCGATCCGTCGACGTGCAGGCTCCACACTTCGGGGACTTTGTCGACTGATAGCTCGGGCACCAACTCAACCAGGAAATCGGCCAGCGCTTGAGATTTGATTGCGGTCCGACCTCGGTACTCGATTTCATACTCGCTCAGCTCAACAGCCCACTTCACTATTCGGCCAGATCGGCTCGGGCTGTGGAGGATAGTTCTGAGGGGGTAGGTGCTCAGGACGGCAATCGTATGGGATTGAAAATAAGGCCGGAGCTTTCTGGCCGCGACGACCACCGCTAAGGCGAGCTTCTCCAGAGTTGGGTATCTGCTCTCCGCGTCGTCAAGGGATTTACTGACGTAAGAGATGGGCCTCTGGTCGCCCCGGTCTTCCCGCACTAATACCCCGCTTACTGCTGACTCCGAGATGGCGATGTAGAGGTAGAGAGTCTCGCCTTCTTCTGGTTTGGACAGGACGGGAGGAGTGGATATGTACTCCTTGAGCTGCTGGAGGGCTTCCTCGCACTTGTCGTCCCATTCGAACCGCTTGTTAGCTCGGAGCAGTTGGTAGAACGGGAGGCATCTGTCGGTAGAGCGGGAGATGAACCGGTTCAGCGCGGCGATTCTCCCGGTGAGTCGCTGTACTTGACGCGTGCTCTCCGGGGATTTGAGCTCGGTGATAGCTCGGATTTGCTTGGGATTAGCCTCGATCCCGCGCTGGGTGATGATGTATCCGAGGAACTCGCCCGACGTGACGCCGAAAGAACATTTGGCTGGGTTCAGCTTCATGTTGTATTCGTTCAACGTTCGGAAGCAAGACCGGAGATGAGCGACGTGGTCGGTTGCTACCAGGGATTTCACCAGCATGTCATCTATGTATACTTCCATAGTGCGGCCAATTTGATCGGCGAACATCCGGTTGACGAGCCGTTGATAGGTGGCTCCGGCGTTTTTGAGTCCGAAGGGCATTACCTTGTAGAAATAAATGCCTCGGTCCGTGATGAACGCGGTCTTCTCCTGGTCGTCGGGGTGCATGGGGATCTGGTTGTACCCTGAGAAGGCATCCATGAAGGAGAGCAGCTCGTTCCCCGCGGTGGCTTCGACGACTTGGTCGATTCGGGGGAGGGGGAAGCTGTCTTTTGGGCACGCCTTGTTGAGGTCGGTGAAATCCACGCAGACCCTCCATTTCCCGCTCTTCTTCTTGACTACCACCGGGTTGGCCAGCCAGTTCGGGTATCTAACTTCGGTGATTGAGCCGGCTGCGGTGAGCCTTTCCACCTCGTCATTGACCGCCTGGGCGCGCTCGGGGCCCAGCTTTCGCCGCTTCTGCTTGATCGGTCTGCAGGTCAGATCCACGTTGAGCTCGTGACTGCACGTGTCCGGGTCGATGCCGGGCATGTCGCCGGTTGACCAGGCGAAGGTGGAGACGTTCTGCCCCAGGAACTCGACCAGCTCCCGCTTGATGCTCTCGTCGAGGTCGGCTCCGATGCCAACGCAGCGAGCGGGGTCGCGTGGATCGATGTTGACCTGGGTGACGAGGTCTACTCACGGGAGATCCCGAGCAATTGTCTCACGGGGCTGATATGCGCTGACAGCCAAGCAGGCCGGCGCGGCGCGGCGCTGCTTGTGATCGATGGCGAAGCAGGCGCGAGAGACCCTCTGGTTACTCCTAAGAGTATACGTACCGGCCTGGTTGGGGAACTTGAGGCACTGATGGTACGTCGATGTGACTGCCTTCATCGAGTGCAGCCAGGGGGTTCCGAGAATGATGTTGTAGATCGGGGTGGTATCAAAGACCACGAACTTGACGACTTTCGTCACCCGACCTACGTAGACTGGCAATTCGATGGTGCCGATTCCGTTGACGGTATCCCCGGCGAAGCCGGTTAGCGGGATGGAGTGCGGTTTGATCGCGCGGCTCCGTTCAGGTTCATCCTAGTGAGGGTGTCCTTGAAGATGAGATCGACCGAGCTGTCCGTATCGACGAGGACTCGGTTGACGTCGCAGTCGGCTACGCGGACTTGTACGACGAGGGGGTCGTTGTGGGGCTGGTGGACCCCGGCCGCGTCGGCCTCGGTGAAACATATTCCCCTCTTGCTTGTGTCCTGAGCGTCGATCTCCGGCCCGGAGTGCCACTTCAGGGAGGCGTCGGTCTTCCTCTCATGACGCTTGATGGACCGCACTGAGTCATTGCACGAGAGGAGGCCTCCCATGATCATTCCTATCAAAGTCCGGGCCGGGGGAGGCGATCTGCCCGTTTCCCGGTATCGCGAGGGGGATCGTCGCCGACGATCGTCGTTTTGGGCACGGTTGTAAGGCCTAGCCCGGCTGTCCTCGCGACCTCGGTTATCGCGGGGCTGCACTCGATCGCCGTCCCGGGCATGCGGACGCAGCCGCTCTGGCACGCGGATTTCCCCCCGTTGAAATTGGTTCAACAGGACTTCCTGGAGTGCGCGGCAGTGCGAGGTCGGGTGCCCCTTGCGCTGGTGAAAGTCGCAGAACGCCGACCTGTCATACTGCTCATCTGGTCGGGGCTCCCTGTCGCTCAGCTCGTCGGGACGCCGATCCTGCTGGTGGGGATCCCGGACATACTTGTTCCAAGGCAATCCTGGCGCGGGGCTGGGGGGAAGGACGGGATCGCGCAGACGGAGGCCGGCGGGAGGTCCGTTGACGAGGAATGTGGCGGCCTGCTTTCCTTTGCTGCGATGATACTCGTCATCGTAGTGTTGACGAGGCTTCTGGCATCTTTCCTGGGGCCGCTCCTTCGGGACCGGGGCCCTGTGCGAGACGCTGTTCCTTGACTCAGCCGCCTTCTCCTCCTCGAGCTCGACGAAGAGTCCAGCGCGGTGTAAGGCGTCTTCCAGCGAGCGCGGCCTGTTGAGCTTCATATCGTCCTTGAAGGCCGAATCAGCCCGCAGGCCCTTCCTTAGAGCGGGGAGCGCCGACTCGTCCGTCACGTTGCTTTGTGAGGCCGTGGCCTTGAAGCGCTCTATGAACGACCTGAGCGACTCCTTCGCTCCCTGGTTCATCGCCCAGAGGTCCGCGCTGGATGCGGACTGCCTGATGTATATGGAGTAGTGCTCGAGGAAGGTGGTTGACAGATCTCTGAAGCTGTCTATGGAGTGTGTCCTCAGCCGAGAGAACCATGTGAGGGCCGGGCCGGTGAGGTTCTCGACGAAGAGCTGGCAGTGGGCGGCTTCGCGCTCATCTGGAGAGAAGTGAGCGCGGCCCATAGCGATGGTGAACGCCGTAAGATACTGGGCCGGGTCGGTGGTGCCCGCGTAGGGCTGGAGCTTGAGATCCCGAGGTGCTGGAGCGGGACAGAGGCGATCCGGCGGGTGAACGGCGTGTTTTGCGTCTCTCTGAGGACGCGGTCTATTTCCGGGGCCGCGCTGGTGGCCTGATGGATTTTGGAGGACATCACGCGGATTGTCTCCTTCATAGCCTCGAACTCGGCGTCCCTGGAGCGCTCCGAGCTGGACCGGAGATGGTGGGCTTCGTCGCCCGGGTGGCTGCCTACGGCCGGGGCGAAACGTCCGCCCGGGCCTTCGGATCCTGATGGTGAGTCGTCGGGCCGGCTTATCCGGATGCGCGGGGTTTCTTCCCGAGAGGCCGGCTCTCTGAGATGGACGTCCGGGGAGCTGGTGTTGTCTGACCGGTCACGGGGGGCTCCTAGCGTGGCGAACCGTTGGTCGGTAGCTCGCGTCAGCTCGTCTATACTGGCGAGCAGGGTCTGCATTACGGCGGACAGCGTGGGCTGGTCCTCCGATGCTCGGGGCGTGTCGTGGGCAGCGGAGCCGTCGGAAGGAGTGGGCGTCGGAGCCGGGGGCGGAGCCCTAAAGAACTGCTCTCGAGGAATTGGTTGGTTGGTAGCTGCTTGGACTGACGGCGGAGCGGCCGCTGTTGCCTGAGTTGTCGGCGGGGCCGTTGACTGGGCCTGGGCCGTTGTTTGGGCCGGGGTCTCCTGGTCTGACAGCACTCTTGGAGGCGGAATTGCCATCGTCGCTTCGGTTGCGGTTGTGGTTGAACTGCTCCTTGCGTATAGAAGAATCTCTAAAGCCCCCCTCCTTCTAGCGCCAATTGTTGATCCCAGGGATCACTAATGAAGATTAAGGGGTGATTATGAGATGAGAGGTGAGATTTTCGTTAATTAGAGCTAGTTAACCACAAACAAAAGCAGGTCGAGAATATTTTGGGCAGGCCGGGGGCCGTGTTCGCTTTATTGATGACAAGTGCAGTGAACAATTTAGAGTTACGAACTGGTTCCGAAGGACGTCCAGTTCGGCGTTCTAAATTGTTGTCCTGTTACAAAGGGAGAGAGGTCGGGTACTTGTGGTCGGTGAGATCCCAAAAATTTTCAGATCCCCCTCATTAATGACATCGAGGGGTATTTATACTGGCAGTTGACTTCCTGCTCCCCGGGATCTCGGGCCCACGTGGCGTCTTCGGCCTGTTTCGCGGGTAAGGTGGTCTAGGAAGCGTGTTCCGGCTTTCGAGGAGGGAGGTCATGATGAGCTCGGCGTGGCGTGTTGCAGGGCAGCGCACTCTTTCGCCAACTCTTCTCCACGTGTTCTTTCCTCCTTCGTCAGCTCTGCAGGGTTGGTGGGACGTCGAGTCGAAGCCGTATCCCTACGCGGGTAGGGCACTGCTCTACCAGCTCCCACGTGCCTTCTGCTCTTCTGACACTCCTGCTTTGGTGAAGTGTCAGGTTGGACCCGAGGTGCATCCTTGGGAGCTCGGGAGCTCGGGTGATACGAGCGCGGTGCCTACAGGTCGGCGACCGAGCTGAAGAGAGACTTTTCCTAAGATGGGCCTAACTAATTGGGGGTGCTAGGCCCACCTCCAACAGTCACGGTGACGGATCTCCCACACGTCCTCGACAACCTCAGCTTCAACGCCGACGCCAACGCTCAAGCCGTGGCAAGATTCGGGGGCCGGGTCCACGTGGCACTGCTACGATAGGGAGAGGCTGATGACGTGGAGCTTCTGGGCCGGGACGTTGACGTGGTTTACCACGACCATCTCTACGAGCCTCTACTCAAAACGCTGCGTTTAATGACGACGACGATGCGGTTAGAGGGGAAGAGGTTAATATTCGTAATGGCTCATCTAAGGAGGTGGAAGAAAGAATCTGTCTTCTTCAAGAAAGCTCGAAAGCTCTTCGATGTTGACGTTATACACTCTGATGTTCCTCGACAAGGTTCTAGGATCGGCGTTGTGGTTTACCGTTTTGCAGCGAAACAACCAAATCAAAATGGTCGGATTGTTTCGTGTTAACACAGTTGCAGTTTCTCAGGATTTAGTTTTACTTTGATAAAATTTCCCAAAATGTGTTGTCGGAAATGTTTATTAAAAGTTAATGGGAATCATAAGCATTTCCAGGCTACAATTTAATAGAAAATTATAGAAAGCAGCCTCTATAGAAAGGAAACTCTCGTACCCAAAGATTTCGTTGATCGTTCTTATTAAAATTAATCGAGCTAATGGACTAGTGTGTGATGTAGTGTACGTGTTGTTAATGCATGAAACATTTTTTTTTTTCATCTAGAAATTTTTATTAAAACTATACATTGACGGATACACAGCCGGAACATATAGAAAATATCCCTGGAATCAAAGCTGTCGCAAAAAAACCACAAACCAATTTGAAAACTATGATAAAAAAAAACAAAACAAGAGCAATTTAATCCAAAACTAAAATAACGCATAAACCATACAAAACTTCATAACTTTTGAAGATCTTTTGAGAGAACTTAACGAGTAAGCTCATCATTAACATATTCCTCCTATAGAGATGCAGAGCTACGGTTTAAGACATTAATTCCTAGGCTTCATAATCCGGCAAGACAGAGACAAGATTTCTCCCAGATGCGGCGAAGTCAACGAGCGCGACGGTTGTACGCCTACATAGAAGTTTTACGAAATGACCAGATCTCGATCAGATCTGTAAGGTAGAGACAAGGAGCGAACAATCCAACACCGGATAACACTGATCTCCACAAAGCAAGAACGGCAAAAGATCGAACCGGAGAGAATCAAAAGCGATCTCCAAATAAACAAAAAAATGCAACCCTGCACGAAACTTAGATCCGACAAATAACAAGATTAACAAACCGATCTAGGAATAGAAACGATCCGTCGATCCAAAGGATCTGGCGCCTCAAACCTCGCAACAACCTAAAACCAGTCAGAACTTAAAATTAAACCGCCCTTGGACCGAAATCAACAACATCATTAAACCGCCCTTGGACCGAAATCAACACTATAATATAACTAACACGAGCAACCGTAGTGTTTTTGCTTCCACATTCAAAAGGTCGATTTATTATTATTTTTGTTTGTTTGGTATGAGACTGTAGATGAACGCTAAAAATGTCAAAATGAATATCTATTAAATTTGATGTACCGAAAAAAACATGAACTAAAATACAGTACAATTTCCTATCTTTCGGACATAAAAATTTAAATTTCCTACCCAAACTATTGAATCTAACCCAAATCCAGTATTGACCGCAAGTCTGTTAGTCAAACCGTTAACAACGCTGACTCAGCAGTCTCAGTCAACTGCCACGTTAGCTAAAACTTCTACATTTGCTGAGTCAGCTACCACGTCAGCTACCACGTCAGCTACCACGTCAGCCATCGTTATTATTTTTTTTCGAAATTTTTGTTTTTAAAGTTTTTTTCCTGTATTTAGTTTTTGGTCTAAATTTATAATATTTTATTGATCTTGAATTGCTTTCTCAAAAGGACAAAAAAAACCCTGAAACACTAAATTATCTTAACCAAAACTTGTGAATTCGAACCAAACCGAAATAATATTCGGAATCGAACCGACCATATACATAAATATTTCTATTATTAGAATGAAGGATAAAAAAATTACAAACAAAAAATGCTAAGACGCTTCTGCGCAAGTAAACCAGCTTGATGAAGATTTCTAGATATTTAAACCACTTGAGAAACTTGATGAGTTTCTGGAGAGACTTTCCAGGTTGATGAACAGAGTCGTGTGGCTTGACTGGATGCTTAAACCAATTGGAAGCATCCACATTAGCAATATATGTCACTAAAAATAAAACTAAACTTCTTTTAATGATATAATTGGTTATGTTCAATTTGATTTGTTTATCTATCCATAGACATGAAATTTATATTTTTTAAAAATATAGTTCCAAAAAGAATAAGTTAATTATATATTTTTAGTTCGTGTGATTAAAAAAAATTTTACAACATAAAAATTGAGATTTAACTAGATTTATTTTTAGGTAATTAAGATAAATGGAATTTTAAAAATTTAGATAAAAAATATATATATAGAAAAATGATATCATTTTTTAAAAAAATTGAAAAAAAAATCGGAATAAAAAAAGAAAATAATAACGGCTGACATGGCAGCTGACTCAGCAACTGTAGATGTTTTAGCTGACGTGGCAGCTGACTGAGACTGCTGAATCAGCGCTGTTAACGGTTTACTAACAGATTTACGGTTAATGCTGGATTTGGGTTAGATTCAATAGTTTGGATTGAAAATTTGAATTTTTATTATACCCAAAATATAGAAAATTGCACTATATTTTAGTTCAATTATTTTTTCGGCACATCAAATTTAATATCGATTGATTTTGACCGTGGATGAACAATGCATTGAAAGTTGCTTCTGTTTTTTTCTCTTGCTTCTCCTTTTACATCTGTAAATATTGCAATAAACTACATATATATACTTTTCAAATTATAAGAAGAAAACAAATAAAAACAACTAAGAGCATCAACATCGCTGAGAGCCCATTCAGGGTGTCTCAAAAATAAACTATTAATTCTATTAATATAATTTAATTAAATAATTAAATTTTAAATTAAAAAAAATAAAAATGGACACATATGCAAAAAGTGTCTTAACATTTTTTTGTAGAATGTCTCAAACGAGACATCCCATACGTTTCTTTTCTCTTTCTGTCGTGCTTTTACAATTTTATTTATTTATTTAATCGCAAGACACCCTTTGAAACCCTGCGATGCGCCTGCTCTAATGTCTCTCTTGCATTTCACATGGGCCTCCTAAATCGTCAAATTTCCCAATTTTCAGAATTAGGTGAGACATTTATCGTAAATAATAATCTGAAAACCATTCCAAATATATGTCTGCCACTTGTAATTTGTTTAACTATAAGCTGCTTCGTCCTGCCTAGTAGTTTAGGTGATGCTCATTAATTCATCAACCTCCATTAAAAAAAACCGTCGCTGCGACTTGTTTGTTACTCTTTCATCGTTGTTCTTGGATCAGAGTACGCAGGGCTCTTTCTACATCTTCAAATGGTTGACCAGCATACAGCGTAAGCTGCCTCTTCTTCACGACAATCACATTCTTGCCACCAGAACTCACTTCGTTATGAAGATCCTACAATCAAATTAAAAAATTCATATCTCACTGCCTTCTCTGATCATGAAGAGAAATCCAGGGTTCTAAGCAACAGTGTTCTCTTAAAATTTAAGTAAATTTCACAGAGACAGATATGTAGAGAGAAGATTGTTAGTAAAAGAATGAGATTATTTACCTTGGTTGATATGGGAACTACATTCGCGCTGAAATCATCCAAGTCTTCAAATACTGATTCGAGCAGATAAGAGAAGTTTATAGCATCACTTTGATCCTCAAATGCAATCATGTGTGCGACCTGGCCCTCGTTTTGTTCCATTGATTCGGTCCTCATAGTGAAATATCCCACAGATAATTCTTGGTCTATATTACTCCGCATAAGAATTCTCTGAAGAGAAGAGAAAACAGTAAGTACTGGCTAATAATATATTATGATACTTCTTGGTCCTGAAGTGGGATTGGATCTGGCAAATCAGAGCAGAAAATCCGATATTATTCATACAAAACAACAAGAACAATGCTAATACACAACCTACCAGCACATAGGGAAGCTTCAGCCACCACATATTGTTCTCTTTCCCCGATTGTTTCTCCTTGACTCTTCTCATCGGTTTTCCTTTCCTGACTTCTCCATGTTGGCCTGACAACGAAGTCCTACCAAATCCAGAACCGGCTTCCATATTTGGTTTCCGGCCCACTTGATTTCCAGATTTTCTTGACTTCATAACTTCGTTTGATGGTCGCCTTTGCTCAGAATCCTGAGCAGCACCTAAAATTTTAAGATAAGCTGAGGATTGCAAGATAGTTCTTCTTCGTGGCTAGTTTTCATATTCCGTATAGTTAACCAACTCATAAGACTATTACGCATGATCAACTTCGCAAACAACTACCCGTTCTTTCCAGTCTGTTAATCTCATATTCATTGCTACTCAATCCCTAGCAGCACCATTTGTTTCTTTAACAATGTACTTTAACACAAGATGTTGCAGGATTATGCTCTTATTCTAAAACCTACCAGAAATCATCTTGGAATCTGAACGCCCTGACCCTTTTTGCTGTTCTTCAGCATTCTTCTCACCATCTCGAGATTCACTAACACTCTCATTTTGCCCCGTCTTCCCGGTTCCAGACATAAGCTCGTTGTTCCCCTTACTTCCACCAAAGCCTTTCACATTACCCGTGGGAGGTTTCTCGGCTTTAAACTTGTACTTCTTCTCAAACATCAAACAACTTTTCTCATCCTTCAAACCATCATTTCTGGATCCATCCAAAGGCTCTACGCGCAATCCCGCCAACCCTTTTCTCTGCGAATTCAACCGTTTCTCCATGTTAGACAGTCTTGCTTCTATCTCTTTCTCAATCTCAACCCCTCCACCAGGATTCAAGGTTTCATCTTCTTCTTTCTTACCACTCTTTTCCTCGCTCCTACGTGCTTCCCGTGCCATCACTCTGATCTCTGCAATCTTCTCGTTCATCTCAAGATCTTCTAGCAAAACCACATTGCTCGTTCTTCGCCCATTTTGCCCGTTTAGATTCAGTGAAAGACTACTACTTGAATTTTCCGGCGTTTTCCCGGATTTTGTTGTGTTTTCCAGAAACAAAACAGCGCACACAGTTTGAAAAGCGAATATTCCGATCAAATACAATCCATACTTGGCTACTAACTTCGGAGAGAGCTTACTCAATATCCCACTCATCTCGTTCGACACAACCGAGCTACTTGAGACCTGAGGCTCCTCTAAACCATCGTCCTCGTTGGAGAATACGTCGCTTGGAGGAACATTATCCGGCGTTTCGATTCCGGTTGACACGGTTTCCTGTGGCTTCGGATTTAGGGTTCTGAGGATTTTGGGTCGCAGGTAATTTTTCCTTGTTGGTAACTTGGACGAGAGCGGAATTGAAACCGAAGAAGAACAACGGATAACTTTTAAGGAGACTCTTTTTCCGGTGGAGTAAGACGGGAGCAGAGTCGAAGGAGATGTGAAGACGGCGCATCGGAAAGCCGCCATGGCTACGGCGGAGATGGTTAGCCAGAGATAGATTCTTCCAAGCCAAAACATTACGCACACTGAAACAACAAAAATAATAACAAATAAACCCCAAATCTTTTAAAATATTCGGTATATTCCATTTTCAAATTTGAAATTTTCAAAATTGACCACAATGGATGATTTTGTTTTGAGCCGCCTGTGGAAATAGTCACTCTCTCTCACTCTCTGTGGTCGTCTCGTCTTCCACACCATCACTTCCATAGCCACAAGCTTCAGATAAATCCTAATAAAACCCTAAAAACCTTGTCAGACAAACAGAAAATCACAAAACACCTCTTTTGTCGAGAACGATTCTCGTTTCCTTTTGTTTTCTTCTGTGTCTCCTTTTGTCTGCTTTGTGTATAAACTATATAAAAAAAGGTAATATGGAGTCGGAGAAGCTTCGAGGTATTTCAATTATTGCGGCGGGAGCGGTCGATTCGGAGAAACCTCGAGGTATCGCAATTCCTGCGGCAAGAGCGGTGGCGGCTGATGCGTTCCTTCTCACGCGCGCACTCTCCGGCACGCTTTCCTCTGCAGGTTCTGTTCCGATTCGTGCACCTCTTACAGTTGATGACGGTGATGATTCTAGTTCTGCGACCGACGAACATAACTCAGCCAGTAGTGACGCTAGTAGTTACAGTAGGGGACTTGATTCTGGGACTGATGACGGTTTTGAGTCTGTTTCGGGGGATGCAGACGATGAACCTGAGCTAGAGGATGTGATTATGGGTGGGGTTAGGGTTCATAGGCTACTAGGGGATAATCCAGGTGGAGAAACTGGAGATGGGAGTGATTTTTCAGGTGGGAGTGTGATTTATAGACCATTTGCAGGTGATATTGAGGAGGAAACGTCGGTGAATTACTCTTCTTTGGATGAAGAGAGTGAGAACAGTGATGAGGTTGAGGGAGTTAGCGAGAGTGAAGTTAGTGAAGCCGATGGAGTTAGCACGAAAGCAAAAGTAGTCATTCCTCGGGCCATTTTGTCTTTGGATGATGATGAATTTGATGAAATTTTGGGTAGTGATGATGAAGAGGCTGTTTTGTTGCGTGTAACAAAGCCTCCGGGTGATGAAGAAACCGAAGTCGAAGATAGGACATCGCAATTTGGAGGTGTTAGAATGGATGAGGAACTAGAAGTGGTGAGAATGGACTATTCAGATAAATTGGATAATGGTTTGATGTCATTTGGGAATATTGATGAACAGAGTCTCGGTGTTCCATCAGGAGGTTCTAATGATTTTATCGTGGAAAATGAAGGGAATTCTATTGAGTCGAGCATGGGATTAGGTGGAAGTTCCAAGCAACTCATAGAGAAGGAAGTTCAAAGAAGTATCATCGAGGAAGATGGTGGTGGTAGCATTCATGAAGTCGACGCATTGATGAAGCCAGGTGATGTAGAAGGAGTAGAAGATAGTGCAGTTGAATTAGAAATAATGGGAATAACTGATAAACCAGACTGCTCAGGTTCTGTTACAGGTGAACTTGTCTCCACGGAGGAAGCTATGGTGCAAGTGAAAATTTCTGACGATGGTTTGGTTAACTTGTCCTTTGAGACTAATCTAGGTGTTGGACCGGGAGATTGCAATGAGTTTCTGGTGGAAAGTGAAGGAAACGCTGTTGATATGGATAGAGGATTAGACGAAACTTTCAGCCAGCTTGTCGAACAAGGGGTAGGTCATGGAAGTATCAGCAAGGAGAGCGATAACATAATTGATGATGAAGATAGGTCTTGTGAAGCAGGTGAATTGATGGTAGGAAGTAAAGAATCAGGGGATGAAGACACTGGAAATATGATAGGCGAGTCAAAAGAACACTGTGATAATGATTCTGGTGCTGTTAGCGAATTAGAAAAATCTGAATGCAAGGGCGAACCTGAAATTGGTTTGAGTTCTGAAAGTTTTCAGTTGAGTCCAACTCTGGATGCTGTAACAACGAGGAACCTTGAGGTCGCTGGAGGAATAGATGTTGTTGTAAGTGGGTGCGGTTCTTCTGACCAAAAAGCTGAACAAGAGGCTGAAAATGAAGGAAAGCAAGAATCGGAGGGTATTGATAGGAAGTTCTCACTTCTTGATGAAGATAGAGCATCAAGTTTAAGAAGTTCCTTTGAGACGGCCAGTGAGAGTCCTAAAAATGGGCGGCAGATTTCAGAACAGATTAATAAGCAAGTCAATTTTCAGTCTGATAGTGAACCTAATCAAATCTCAGTGGGCATAGAAGAAACCAGCTTGCTTTCACTTAAAGATGTTGAGAGAACCATACCTGAAAATTCTTGTGTAACTGCTTATGATGTAGTGGAAAATGAGACGCAGTTGGCACGGCTGATTAACAATCACACTTTTATGGAGCTTGATGAGTACGAAGGACCGGGTGTTTTGAGGGAGAAACACTCTGAATCCATTTTCCAGAATTTGTCTGAAGAATTATCCTCTGATCATTCTGTGCAGCTGATAAGTGAGAAAGTGAAGGAAAGAGTTGAGAAGACCAAGCTCTTGAAAGAAAAGCTCCAGAGGATTTTAGGAAGATTAGATCTTTGCGGTGAAGAATCAGCTGGTACTGAAGTTGGGTCTGAGCTGAGCCTAGCTGGTGGAGAACATCAAACCTCCATAGGGCTTGATTATGTGTCTGATGGAACAAAGATAATGCTGCCTGAACAAGAGTTTCCAGATGATCTAGACTTCTCCATTAACGTCCTTGTTATTGGGAAAACCGGGGTGGGAAAAAGTGCAACGGTTAATTCTATCTTTGGGGAGACCAAGTCTCCTGTTGGTGCATTTGGAGTTACCACAAAGTCTTCAAATTACGTAGTTGGGAATGTAGGAGGAATCCTGATAAGAATACTTGACACGCCAGGTCTCGTGTCCTCTGCAACTGAGGAACGGTTTAATCAGGAACTCCTCATGTCGATAAAGAAGAGCATGAGAACGTTCCCAGTTGATGTCATCCTCTATATTGACCGTCTAGACGAGAATCCAGACATCCATTTACTTAAAATCATGACCAGTTCTCTGGGCTCATCGATATGGCGAAAAGCTATCGTAGTCCTAACTCATGCAGCTTCCGATGTCCCAGATTCTTCAAGCTGCAAAGACTTTGTTGCTCAGAGATCTTCTCTTATGCATCAATCAATCAGACAAGCAGTTCCAGAGTTAAGATGTGTAGACCAGAGCAAGATGCCTGGAATTGTTCTGGCAGAGAACAACAGGAGCTCTTTCTGTGGAAACAAAACCAGCGAATCTACTTGTCCAGACTGGAGATTGAACCTACTGATACTATGTTGCTCGGTTAAAATCGGGTCGAAAGCGGATTCTTTGCAAAAGCACAATACCCTGGTAGAAAAGGGTGATGTTTTTGGCTCGCAGCTTCGATCTTTCAATCTATTCTGTTCCTTGTGGAATGTGTTGCTTCTTGGGACTAACCCAGGACAGGCTTCTCAATTACATGATGATCTAGAGTCGAAGAAAAGGCATCTACTGGATTGTCACCCTAAAATCCTCTTGGACGAACAGAGTCAAGAATATCTCGAGCAAGAAACGCTTTTCATGAAGAATAAAGAATCAGAAGACGAGGAGAGAGGATTTGAAAAAGGAAAAATAAACAAGGGTTTGGAAGAAGGAACTGCTCTTCGTCGTGTGAGAAGAAGAAGAGGAGGAAGACTTGGGTTCCAAGCAACAAAAAGGTTCGGTATCTATCTCGATACGTCGGAATTGCACACAGGGTTTTCCATTGGAGACGACAGAAAGCAAGAAAAACAAGAAGAAGGAAGGATCTTGGTGAGGATGAGAGGCTCGACGGGTGTTTTAGGTTTTGTTCCTCTGTTGGTGTCTGTCTTCACTTGTGTCTATGGTCGAAGAAAAGATATTTAAGTTTCTCAAGTTGTGGGTTTTATGCTTTTGACCATACAAGAAGCTTAAACTAATCTCATGATTCACTTTGGGATCACATTAAAAACAACCTAAATAACTCGGTTTTCTTCTTATGAACAATCGGTTTGATTTGAATCGGTTGAGCTAAACTAAATTGGGAATCGTAAGATCTAGATCTCAATAACCAAAGTCTGATATATAGATTTGAAATTTGAATACACAAATGATCCCACTCAAAACCAATCATAACGATATTAAAGCAGAGGGGCATTTTGGACATTTTCGATTCACATTACAGGTTAATATATTCACGGTGATACACACATCGCTCATCTCCGTCGTCTCATCGCTTCTCTCGCTGAATCAACGTTCTCACTCGTCCGATCAGACCGAAGAAGAAAAAATACCCTAAAATGGTATGTACGTACGTACGATGCCTCATATCAGTGCGCGTTGCTTGATTTCGATCGAATTTTATGTTTTCGTGCTCGAACCCTAGGCACGTTTTCTTCAGATTTGTCGATTGGAATTTAGGGCTAAATTCAATTGATATATCTTCGGATTTATTAGGTTTTTTTCAACAGTTCAGTGGCATCTAGCATGATTTTCGATTGTTTTTTTTACTGTTTCTGTAGATTTATTATCGAAAATCTGTGTTTGAAGCTTTTGTTTCTTCTTACATCTGTTTGCTCTGGCTTAAACGTAGGTCGAATTCTAGAACGTTAGTGAAAATTTTGGACAGCAATTTTTTTCCTGGGTTATTTTTCATTTCTTCCAATTTGTTTTTCCATCTGTGTGTGTTTTGTACTTGAGAATCTCGGTCCTTGAACATGAGAGTTTAGGATCTGATGGATGATCCAGTCTTTGTTGAGTAGTCTTTCTTTGGAATGCTCATGTATTGAGTTTGTTGCCTGAAATGTTGGTACTAAGATAGTTCAGATAGATATACCATAGTTCATGCTTATTTCTTTTACCTTTCGATTTCTTCATTATCATAAAGCTTCATCCTCCTTTTCTGATGCATGTAGTAGATTAATGGAGGTATGTTTTCTGTGTCTACTTCTCTTACAGCTATTTCTTTATGCTGACAGGATGGGCATGATTCCGAGGATACTAAGCAGAGCACTGCTGATATGACAGCTTTTGTGAGTATCCATTTATATTACATCTTTGGTCACAATCTCTTTGTTTCATATGCTTCTCACTTTGAGACAATATCACTTGGTTTTGTCACTGAATCCTTCAACTCTTATCCGCAGGTGCAAAATCTTCTGCAGCAAATGGTGGGGGGTTTTTGTTTTTCAGTTTCTTTGTCTTCTTAGGCCTGTGAATTGCAGCTTCAAACAGGTAGATTCTGATAAATTTGGTTTTTATTGTGTGTTTCAGCAAACCAGGTTCCAGACAATGTCAGACGCCATCATCTCAAAGAATATCCTTATATCAATCTATGGTTTTACTTGAATGTTGCTTCCATTAGTATATTTGAAATGTTTCCCTCCTAGAGCAGGAACGATGATCTCTAAATATTAGTTTCTTTCTGCCATTAAACCGAAGGAACGAAAGTTAGTACTAGGAATCGACAATTCTCAAATGACAGTTTAGATGTAACGATGATCCCTGATAATTTTGTGTCTCAACGGAAAGAAACTTAGTACTAGGAATAGGCAATTATCTAATGCCAGATTAGATGTCTCTTTCTCTCTCTTTTCTATGATTAAATTATTTCATGAGAGTCTAAATGTCTATTCTATACATGTGTCTATGTTATGTTCTCTTATATACATATACTTCTTGTTCTGTTCACTGGATTTTGATCAGCAATTTGTGTTAATGACATTGGTTTCCATCTGTCCCTTCACATAAATCGTAATCTCCTTGACTTTAATGGCTCACTCGATGACATGGGAGGCAGAATCAATGAGCTGGAGCAAAGCATCAATGATCTAAGAGCTGAGATGGGAGTAGAAGGCACTCCTCCTGCCTCCAAATCAGGCGATGAACCCAAAACACCAGCTAGTTCCACTTAAAAAAACTCAAATTCATGATCCTTTTTGCTTATGGCAGCTGCATCTGCAGAAAGCACTGAAATTTGTTATTACTTTTTAATTTCCAGTTTTAAGACATGAATATGTTGTTATGTTCATCAAATAGATTGATGATGTGGTACATTACTTTATTATGCATCTTTGAATTGCTTTCTATGCTGGTTTTGAGAGAACTGAGAAATCTAATGCTCGAAAGTTTTATATATTCCCACATGGGCGTGGTCGGGTGGTAGGTGGAGTGGTAGGGTCCCTCCCCATATTGGTATCAACCCGGGTTTGACACTGGTTTTCTACGCTGGCCCCCGAAACAATAGCACAAACGTGTGGGAGGTCCGGGTTTGGTAGTTCGGTAGTGGGCGAATCGGCTACCCGTTGGCACTTAGTCGGTCAGCATAAACTCGGGTGTGACGTATGGCACGATTCCCTAGGGCTGAACCGGATAGCCACCGTTATAAAAAAAAAAAAAAGTTTTATATTATTGTCGATACTACTTAATAGGAAGAAACGAATGAATCAATCGTACGGTATGATCGAGAAAAATTCACTATTTAATACAGGAAAAAGGCTAACCAAGCTTCCAACTAGACCATTTATTCTCGGTTTGGTTCCAATTTGTTTTTTTTTTTGTTTTTTGGAATTTCTCTTTAAAGAAAGTGAAAAATATAGGAGTCGTTCAATCCCCTACGACCAGCATATTATTATTCTTTCCAAACTGTCGGCCGTTTTTTCTATTTCCAATGCATACGATCTATATTACTCAATATAACTGAAAATTTACGGCGTTTATTAATGTGGAATAGCCGTGCAACATCGTTAACATCAAGTGATCGAAGATAGCGGCGGACAAACACCTCGGCAACATCACGGCAAAATCGTTTCAAACTTTTTATAGCCGTAGACTCCCCTATTTTCCAAATCAGACAACCCAAATTTATCAACACTATCTCGTCGTTTGACAAAGTAATTTTTATGTTTTTGTATACCATCATAAATATACAAAAACAAAGGATGGTTCATCCGTAACCTTCGTCAGAATATCGTCTCAAAAAACAAAGAATTATCTGCAAAATAATCATTAAAGAGATTGCGAAAAACATTTTCGTGGATTTAAATTTTATAACTGATCCAGCGTGTCGTGCGTATATTAAAAATGAAAGAGCGATAATTTTGAGAAGAAGAACACGGAGAAGGTTCTCAAAACCAATATCATGGATCTCCATATCTAACATCTCATTATCAAAGAGATCAAATTCATAGAGATCACCCACAATATAACAATTATGAGTTTTGTTTTTTTGAATTATAGCAATTATGAGAAAATGGTTCGATTTGACTGATGTGAATGGATCATCCAATTTTTTTTTTTTTTTTTTGACGTCAATCATCCAATTGTGTTGTGTACAAAATGCTAATGGATTATCCAATTGTGTTTTGTTTTCATATTTAGACCCCAAAACAAAAACAAAAAATGTTGAAAATAATTATAGTTGTGAATGGATTTTAAGAAAGGGTACGTTAAATATGAACGTAGTGTAATCTATCTATCATTATCAAATAACAATGGGTGATGAGTTGGTACATGCTTGTCATGAGGTATGGAGTCTGAGTCTATGGTCCAAAACTTTGGTTTATATTAAATGTTTTTATTTTATTTTTGTGAGGTTGTTGTTACCCTTGAGGGCCCGATGATGAAATTAGGGGCCGTTAGATTTTATGTGCATTAAATCAAAGTGTCTCTAATTTGTCCAAAAATCTAATGTTGTCTTCTTCTTCTTTTTTCTTCTTTCTAAATCAGATCTCCCTCTAATTGTAAATTAGTCTTTTCTCTTTGTTTTTCTTTCATTGACAGTTTTTCTACTCCAATACATAAATTTGATTTAGTTGTAAAATATATTAATTAGTAAGGATTATCAATGGAAAGTATGGTTAAATTTATTTATTTTTGTTATATTTTTTTCACTATATAGTACATATATTTATTTATGTAATAAAATATTTTTTGAAAGTTCGGTATAATTTTGTAATCTCAATTTAAAATCGATAAAATTGTTTGTAGTAAAAAAAAAAGAAGAAGATATATATATACTAATGAATTTAGAGCCATTACAAAAGAAAAGCATACACCAAGAAAAACGTAATAAATACGCCACGTGCCGAAAGTGTTTGCATGTGAAGCTTGCCTTTATTAGTTGGCCCCAACATAATAAAATCCTAATTTATTGTCTCTCTATTTTCCACTTCTCCACAATTATTCACTTTTTTCAACAAAAACGGAAAACCCAAATTAATTTATTTTATTTTATTTTATTTTTCCTTGAAAACCAAAATATGATTTCTTGTGAATATGAACAACTATAGTAGTTTTAATAATTTATATAACATATGAACATGCAAGAAGCACCGATACATATTATTAAACTACAGATCATGTAGTCATTATTGATAACTGATAAATTAATCAGAAATGTAATACATCTCTACACATTGTTTAGTTCCATATATATATTTCTGGTCATATATCAAACTAAGTGATGTAAATATTCCCATATATATATTGACTGTATGAAATTATATTGCAATAAAATTATAAACAAAAATCTGAATTGTTTTATAAAAGTAAAAACAAAAAAAATTGAGAAGAAAAATTAAAAGAGAGAGAGAGAGATCATCCCCTGCGGCTGCAACGAGTGATGGCGCTGCAGCCACGAGAGTAAGGGTTGGCCTCAGCTCCACGTCGGCAATTGTAGTAAGATGCGCCGCGGCGTGAGCAAGGAATTGTGTTTTTCCTCAGCGCACTGTAGCTGATGTACCTCGTCGTCGCTAAGATGCGCCGGTTTATCTCAGAGTCCATCTCGAACTCCTCCTCCGCCGCCGTCGAGCACTCGGCGATGGAACCAGAGCACTCTCTCTCGATCGGCATGAAATCGACGGCCAATCCTGCGGTTTGAGATGTCGCGGCGGCGAATAACCAGTGGACGGTGAGAATTGCGATGATCGGGAAGATTGCCGCCGCACCGGATTTTCTAGAGAGACCTCTCATTATTTCTCTCTCTCTAGCTTTTTTATTTGGGTCAGGAGAAAGAAAGAAATGGTTTAAAAGAGAAAGAAGAATCGAAAATGCCACTAGGATTTGGGGATATTTACGAGTTATGCCACTTGACTGTAATAGTTGGGGATTTTTAACGCGTTCGATTTTGACTTTTATTCAACTTTTTTTTTTATTAAACTTAATATATGACGCATTTACTTGAATATACCAACTGATGAAAAACAAAATAAATAACTAGAAATCTATAAGACACTTGGAACGCGTTAAAACAGCAGTACTCAAGTTGGTTCTGTATTTTAGAATCAACTAAACCGCGGTAGTACAGACCAAGAGTACTGGTGGTACAATCTAAACGTAGTAATAGTAGTAGTAGTAGTCACAAGATCATAAGAACAAGCATTTCCATCATCTAATGCTCTGCCTCTTTCACATTGTCATCAGTCGACCGAGCTTCCACTTTCTCTTCTGTCGCCTCGCCTCTCTTATCCGATTGCTCTTTTGAATCTTTGGAGTTATCTTGTAGCTGCAAGGACAGCCACAGAATCATTGAGGAAACCATAGGCTAGCTATAAGCCGGTCTTTTCCCCGGATTATACATTTGAAAATACTATTAGGAAGAAGAGACTCACCCCTAAGCTTTTCAGGCTAGCAGAAACATCATCTTGTTGCTGATTTAAGGTGGTTTTCAGATCTTTGAATTCCTGTTTTTTTTTTTTAGAAACAAAACAAATCAAAATGTGCATCATGAAACAGAAACCGGTGTAAGATATCGATGTTGCCTGTTGCTCAATAGACATGCATACCTCACGAAGCTGCTCAACTTCAAGATTCAGAGTCTTCTTTAGTCCAGAGAGCTCCTGTAAAGCACCAAGTAAGAGTTTACTTATTTCGACACAGTTTAAGAGGAGAGCTCTTGTGTAGTCTGAAACTGACCCCAGCAAAGGAAAGCAATCATCTTTGAGAGCAAAATTTGGCTCCGAGCAGACAAAACCGCAAAATGTATTGATAGGACTAGAAATAGAACTCACCTCACGGTAGACTTTAACTTGGGTGTCCAGCTTACCTCTCCAACTTTGCAAGTCCTGTGATGGTTAAAGACATAGATGACAATATATGTCTGAACAGCATGACAAAAGATGAGATGAGAATATATAAATGGTGTTAAAACCTGTTTCAGATTCTGGATCCTGTTAAGCAACTCAGCTCTTGATTCATTCAATTCCTACAGAAAACGAAATCCACACTTGAGAAAACCTTCTTGGCATCACAACGTTTGACTAGAAATACTAATAGGAAAAGATGGGAAAGCAACACATACCGTGAGCTTCGAATCAACAGGACTGGTATTTTCTTTCTTCTGCAAAAGAAGAAACAATCAAATTTCAGTTAACCACTTTGTGAAAACAAATTCCACACGGACAAGGATATAACTGTTGTAGGATCTCCACAACAAAATCATAATTAGGAAAAGAAACGAAAATTTGTGGATAATCAATGCTATAAGATCAATGAGATTGTTGTTATTAATGTTGATAATCAGAGAAACTTTTGCACAGAACAAAAACACAATGACAATCAGAACTAGACTCCAATACACAACGACGATAGCTAAGAACCACCAAATGAAAAAAGCTTTGCAAGTGAATCAACTCAACATCAATGTAACCAGAATCTGAGATTGTGAAATATGTAGAACTCGTAAATGTAGATAGATCTACGGGAACACCTTTACAAGGTTGAAATCCACAATTAAAAAAAAAAAAAAAGTGAAATCACAGGCATGAAAATCGAAACAGCAGGAAAGAAACGAGACAATCATTAAAATGGAAAATAATAACTAGGAAGTTGCAGACAAAACACGGATCTCGGTCCGAAATGCCACAGTTAATCCCAAACCCTAGATACAAAACCAAATTACAAAACAGCCGAAAACTCTCAATTGCAGGCCAAAACACAGAGCCTTAAGCCTAGGCGTCCATGAATCGCAAAATGAGAGAGGCGAGAGAGATTACAGGAGCAGTAGGAGAAGATACGGAGACAAGAGCCGCGGAAGATGTTGAATCGGCCATTATCGATGTAAATTTCTGTGGGAATGAAATCAATAGGGGAGGATAGAAGAGTTATGGTAAATTGACAAGGAAGAAGAAGAATATGAAGATGTAAAAGAGAGATTGGTAAAGTGACAAACGAACAAACATCAGACTATTTAGTGATGTCGTTGGGAGCGAGACTCAAATTTCAAAAACACACAAAATTAAAATAACAAAACACTTAAATTCAAAAAAAAATTTTATCTATTTTTCCCAACGTGATCTTCTAACTCTCAATTTTTTTTAACAAAGTATATATATATATATATATATATATATATATTCTTAAATTTAAATCAATTATTTTTTGTATATAATTGATTTTCTAAAAAATTTATCTGTTTTTTATTGATTAATATGTTAATAAATAATTAATTTTAAAAGTTATTAATTGAAAATATTTGAATTTGATGAATTTATTATTGGTTCATAGTCATGAGAAAATTTTTAACTAGAGAAAATAATGTATTTATAACTAAACATTAATTGTTTTTTAATTTATGTGAAAAAACTAATAAATTAAACTTTCAGAAATGAAAATATCAATGTTTGGCTTGTATAGAAATAATTTATAAGTTTTTTTTTTCACAAAAAATCTTTTTTTAATGTCTACCATTTAAAGTTGAGGACTTAGGAGCGTGTGTGAGGCGGCCAAAATTTAAAGATGCGAGCTATTTTTTTATTTGATTTCTTATTGGTTGGCCACTTTTTTGCTATTTAATTTAGTTGAATTTAAAAGGTTGTAAAATCTATGAACATTTAAAACTTTTAGAAAATGTTTTGCAAAGTTGCATCTTTTTGTCATAAGACTCATAACTATTTGTTATAGATCCTTTCACTTATATCTATTTTAAATAATCCTAAAAAATATTTTGATAGGTTGAGTTTTGTTACAAGGATTGGTCAAAGATTATTTCAATGAAATTAGCTAAATTTAGTCGTTTACATGCTCTTTTTCCTCTGTTTCTATTTCATTTATTTTCAAGGACTCAAAACTCATTTGCTTTTGATGTCAACAACAAAAAAGGATGTATTGTGTTTCATTAGAAAATGCGTTAGCAAGAAGCCGGCAAGTGTTATTTGGTGCAAGGAAGAGAAGCAAGAAAGGCGAGAGTAAAAGGAGATGTGGATTTTCCAAACATTGAGCAAAATGAAGGAAGTTTTTGGAGAACCCTTTGGACTTGTGGAGTGACACGATCGAAGTCAGTTCGGAGTTTCAAGAGAGGTCTCTGCTGTTTCTTCTTCTCCTTCTTCTTCTCATTAGATCCTTCTTCCTTCTTTTCGTAGAGTTTGAGAACAAACCTTGTTGGCGCTTTTTTCCCGCCTGAGAATTGAATCTGATGCCACCCTTCTTCGTTGCTACTTTTCTCGCCTCGTGCTATCACCAACTCTTCGTCCTCCTCCTCAGCGTCACCTACTTGCAGTGTAAAGTCTTCTATTTCCTCCATGTCAATGCCTAGAGTCCAGCGCGATGAGCCTCCTGTGTCCATCGAAACTGCTATGTCTCTTCTCTCGTCTCTCCCTTTGTCGTTTATGACACGCAGAACCGGAATATCGTGCTTGTCCCATCCAACCTCGGCGTCTTTCTTGGTTGCACAACTATACTTAGCTTCGAAACTGACAAAATCAACCTTATTATCTCTCCCACACTTGAACCCTTCTTTGATCTGCTCTGCTTCCATGTTCAGGTTTCCAGGAGTGTTTGAGAATAGAGATATGAACGACACTTGATCTTGCCCGCTTGTATCCACAACATGTACTACCTACATGTGTACAACCATATATCGAAAGGCTGAGTCGCATAGTGTTTAAATAAGTAAAAAAAATAGTAACACAAAAGAAATTAAAGAACTTCCATACTGGAACGAGAATCAAAGGGACTTACATTTACAGCTCTTGCAGTATCCTCAGTAAATGCAGGAAGAACACCAGAAGTTACAAGAGAAAGAGAGAGGGCAGTGATAATGCATAATGCAGTGACAATCCACCTTTTTGCGCCTGGAGACCATAAGTTTGTCAAGAATTATTATGCTTAATCAACTTAAAAATTTGTAATTCTTGTGGTAATTTCCAAAACAAAGTTTTGAATTAGAGCATTACCGGAGAGATGAATATAGGCCAGCAGGTATACCATAGTCAGACTTATGAAAGTAGCAATAACAACAGCGATCATCACATTGCCTAGCCATTCTGGAGTTCCGCCTGGGTTCCTACACACCAATATAAGGTCTGTTGAAGCTAAAGAAGAAAGAGATTCGCAGAACCATTAATTCTCATTGCAGCAACCGCTTTCGACCTTTTTTTTTTCTTTAGTCGCCATGTTTACTAACATTGGGCAGCTGCGAACTAAAAACTAATTACCGCTACATGGATTCACTTCAATAGCATTCCAACATATTGGGAACATTTTATTTCACTATCTAAGTTTAGGCAAGAGAATCTTGGCCTGTTTATGATAGGAACAGAAAGGGGAACTCTCTTTATTTCTCAAAGGAAGGTGAAAGAGTCCCTAATATCTCCGAAATTCCCAAGGCTCCCAAACACCCAATGATCAAAAAGACTCATAACATGTCTTCCCTCTGACCTATTTATACTATTATTTATTGTTCATCCATATGTATCAAGCATCTCACATTATACTACCTATCAGTTTACCTGTCAAATCGAATGAGCATGCCGATCATTGTGCCTGCTAACCGGATAAAACTACCAGATGAAACCAAAATTGGTACAGCCAGGCTTATAAGGAGAGTTGCAAGTTTGAGGGGCTTTGGCAATCGGATTGGAGTTAAAGTCGCCTCGAGCAATCCATCTGGACAACCATTAGGTTTGATTAAGTTAAACTTAGGAACACTTTTTCAACGTCTTCAATGAATATGGTTAGCCTGAAATGAAAATAACATCCCTCATTATATAAAAACAGAGCTAGCAATGATTGGCTTACATGCAAATGCAGGAGGAACTAGCCAAACCAAAGCGAGGTAAGTTGATCCAAGTTTATAATAGGTTCCCAAAGCCAGAAGAACAAGCCACTGTATAAAACCAGCTTTAAACAGCCATCTTTCAGCCTCCAGATTGGCCAGAATATCTCGTAGTCTTGGTGAGACTTGCAATTTGTTCAAATTTCGGTTTGATGATTTCTTCCGAAGGAAACTAAAGGCCACATGCTGACCACTTATTGACCCCAAAACCGCAGGCGACAAAAATAATCCAACTGCCATCCATGGGTTTGACGCATACGGCACAGGTGATGAAGAAATCCAGGGCAGTATGAAGGCAACAGCTACCGAGAAAGCTACTGAGAATATCCATGCGAGGATAATACTCAAACAGGACAAAATGAGCGACACAACAGCCGGATAACCACCCATGATCAAAGACATAACCCATATAAGAATGGACTGCATGATCACTGAAACATATAGCATTGTCGCAAAACTTTGCCGGTATACAATCATATACTTCCCCTGAAAATTGACATCGGAGTAAAGGAAAGACATTAGGACATGGTATGTAAGTACATATCTTAACAGACAGTAATAACAACAGAATAGTTAGTTCTGAAATCACCAAAATGTCAAAATAGACAGCTGAGTCCACGTTGGATTTCTCCTCTCCCTGGAGTGTTTTATTCTTTGGCAGATCAGAAGATGAAGCAACCCGAAGGAGGAAAGCAAGCATATTTTCCCCAAGATGCTGGAGCGATCCTGGTTTTATTAGTTCTATCTTATCATTCTGCGACACAAGCAATAAAATATCAAACATCTAAACCGGGATCAAAACAAGAAGAACAACATTTAAAACCAAAAAAAGGGGAATACCTTAGTGTGATAGACAGCAGTATTATCTGCAAAAGCGAAGTCCAATCCTGAGAGACCAGCAACCTCCTTGTATACTTGGAAATCAGTCGCAGATTTTATGACTCCAGAAGTGAACAGATCCTGTCATAGTAAAGAAGTCACATATAGATTGTATTATATACCAGACTTAACAGTAAAGGAGGTAAGAAACACCAATTGGAAGTACATACCTGTCCAATGATCTGACCAGATGGATATTTCGCGGCCACAGCAAAGTTTTCAATAGCCCACGGACTCGGGCCAGCCTACACCCGGAGGATATTTCCAACAATTAGAAGGTTGAAATTCTCACTTGGAGATAAAGGAAAGTAATTTGTAAACCAGAAACCCAATCCTCTTTCAGGTACAAGTCACAAACAATACTAATAATGTCCAGTACAACAATTTAGTTCCCAGAAAAAGAATCAAGACCATAGCCAAAAATGAGTAAAAATTACCAAAACCCTTCAGAATTTGTTTTCATAGCAATTACTTTCTGATTTAACAAGGGAATAGGAAAACCTCACAGGTCGAAAGAAATTGTACTTCTTAAAAATTTTGTTTGTATAATTTATATTAGCAAATTGTGAGGAACGATAGGTAGAGGTAGTGCATAAGACTATACCTGAAAAATACCGGACTTTCCACCCGTACCCATGGCCTCTAAATCAATAGCTAAACGTACTGTGGAACTCCATGGATGCTGCATCAGTAATTTACAATGTGAACCAGAAGCCATAAGTTTAGGAATTAAGAGATCTAATCAGATCAACTCGACCAAGTCAAAGTACGAGAGAGAGGGAAATATATCTAACTCAAAGCCATCAAGGTCAATGTATTATCATATTTACCTGAGTAATAAAACTATGAGCGCCATTAAGACCCTCTTCCTCTCCAGTATTGAACAAGAAGATAATAGAATTCTTGAATCCATGAGCCGATTGGGAAACAGATCGAGCTAGTTCCAGCATTACAGCTACACAGGAACTACAATCTCCAGCTCCACCTCTTCATACATTCACAAACGAAGTAAACAAACACTTCCTACTAGTAATATGGTGATGGAAACTAATGGATAGGAGAAGAAGCGACAGTACATACGTTGAAAAGACAGTATCAATGTGAGAAGAGACCAGAATAGCATTGTCTCCTGCGTCTGATTCATATTTTGGCAAGATTCTCAGTACAATGTGACTTATATCTGAATACACAAGTGACTTCCCTTTAAAAAGACCGCCGACCATACGATTTACACCGAATTTAGATTCGAAGAAATCAACATTCACATCAACCTCCCAGTGAGCAGTTTCTTTAACTTTCTCAACTGCTTCCAATACATACTACAAAGATGAACAACACAAAAGGATCCTCAGTGCGCACAAATTAAGAAAGAAGAACAAAAAAATGGATAAACCCCTCGACTAAGAAAAAGACAAACCTCAAGGGCATGGACAAGAGCATCAGAAGAAACGGGATGCGGACCAAACTGAGTCAAAGCGGTAACATGTTTCATTGCCTGAATTTCAGAGAAACCCCTTTTGCCAGCTTGTTGTGCGGTTAAAGGACGAGGCAGATTCCCATGCTGATAGTTGTAAACAGCCCAAGAGGAGTATGTGATCAGAATCAACACTGAGAGCCATACTTTTCCCGATCTTCTAACATCAACCTGCACATCCTCCTCTTTATCGACAACATCGTTATCGATTCCTTGACTGGAAGATGGCTCTGACGAATCTGGCGCCTTGGGATGACGCTTCCTCATCGTATCAGGAGATTTGGATCTCCTTTGTTTCTGGTAATGGTGAAAACAGAAACGGGTGTTGACCCGAGTTTGGATCAGGAATTATACGGAATCGTAATATCTCCTGCGTATACGAACCCAAGAATCGAACAAATTCGTACCTGAGTGAGTTGATTCCCGGCGAATTGTTGTGTCTTGTCTTCCTTCTCCGACAGTAACACTCGGGAGAAGCAAGAGACGCTCTGTAATTTTTTTCATATACAAAAATATATCAATTAGAAGAAGACTATGTATAAGGTTGACCAACAAAATATAATGCACGTATGATAATTGATAAACTAAACTTGTTTTGTTTGTTTGTTTATGAACATCTACTATTTAATACTTCCTCTTTTTTTCACAAAAAATATCATTTTGACATATTTCATGCATATTAATAAAATTATAAAAAATTTAATATTATTCTTTATTAATACAGTAAACAATTTTATCTCTCTAATTAATACATTAAAACAATAAGATTAAAACTAAATTTTTGTTCAAAATTATGCATTAAAAACATAAAATGATACTCTTTGTAAAACAAAAATCTATTATCTAATAAGAGAGTTTTCTCTCAATATAGGGTGTCCACCTCATCACCTCATTTACACAAAAAAAATTTAACATTAAAATATATTTAAAACATTCATTTAATACATGTCTATTATATTTATCATTATTTTTATTTAATACAAATTACAAAAATACAAAACTTTGTGTAATAAAATAGAAAAGTGATAATTCGATATTAAGAATCAAAACTAAAAAAATAATAAAATATTTTATTGAAAATGATATATTGTTAGATTTTTAACCAAAAACTTTAATTTAATATTTATCATATTTAAAATGTTAGAATGTGATTATGAAATTAAGAATGTAAAATAGATTTTACTACATTTAATGAAAAAAAATAATTTATTCAATTTTGGTCCGAGAATATATAATTTTTTATAATAAAATTTACATCATATGAGAGTCACAAAATACTATAAATTTGTGGTATATATAAGTTTTTACAATTAATTTAACAAAGTCGAGAATATGTCAAATATGACAAAGATAAGAACAAATAAATAAAATTATAAATAAATGATAGTAGAGAAAATAAGCATCTTATTATATATATAAAATAGAATCTATTATATAATAGGAGAGTTTTCTCTCAATATAAACTATCCACATCATCACTACAATCATCTATTAATGGACATCACTTATGTAAGACTCTAATATGTACTAATTAAAGATTCAACATAAGTATAATTATTACTATACAACTCCAAAACACACAATTACACCAACTAACGAGAAAAATATATAATATTAATTATGATTTAAAATTTGAACCGGCTATTAACAAAATTAGTATATGCGAATGCATAAGTTTGAAAAAAATGAAATAAGTGAAAATGACCATATAGTAAGTTCATGTTTGAAAATAAAATATTAAGATAAACTACTTACATTTATAATCAAATGTAAGTGTTTTGTTTAGTTAAATTTACATGGGATGATGATGTTATAATTGGTCTGAATATAAACTATAGATTCCGGAACAGAAATGTAATATTATATGTTCAACTAAATATATAACTTATGAGAGATTTGAAATGGTGTTAAGAAAATATATATATATATATATATATATATATATATATATATAACTATAATTAGAATCACACAGTAATCAAATACTACATATAAACACATGAAAAAAAGAATAATATTTCAACATAATTAAAAAAAAAATCGTTGTTATATACAAACACTAATAAGGAGAAATAACAAAACACACGCTTATATACACAATGCAACTATAAACATAAACCGACTATTAAACTAATTCGAAATTAAAAAAAAAACATGAATTTATAAAACATAAATGTAAAATAAGCTCGCGTGAAACGCGGGGTCAATCCCTAGTAAAACTTTATAATGATAAAACGGAGGGAATAATAACAAAATTAGGTGAATAAACAGTATTTCACGTCTATTGTAGCAATGCAAAAGACCATACAACCCATATTATAATAATGTTATGGAGAGATAACAAGTTTGTGAACATATCTAGTTTTATGGAACTCTGGTGACTAACAGAATCGTCTCCGATTTGTGTTACACAATTTGAATGAGTTTTCCACTATTGATGCTAGATCCGTGACAAGAACGATAGCATTTGTTATGGAGTTTTTTGGCACCGGTGGTGACGGTGATAGTGGTGACGATGACGGTATCGGTGATGGTAACGATGGTGGAGGGTGGGTGAAGGTGACGAATAGCGGAATCATCTCCGGCGTGTCACGTAACTTGGATGAACTCTTCATCATTGAGGCCATATCAATGACGAGAACGATAACATATTTTATGGAGTTTCTTGGCGTCGGTGGTGACGGTGATAGCATAGTGATGATGACAGTGATGGTGTTGGTGATGGTAACAATGGTGGAGGGTGTGTGAAGGTGACGATGACAATGGTGGTGATGGTGGTCGAGGGTGGGTGAAGATGATGACGTCGGATATTATTGTTAGTATAAATATTGTTAGCATGTTATAAGTATCATATATTATTGTTAGCACATTAACATTATATGATAATTAAGTTAACACGATAAACATATTGTTATAATTATTCTCATATTAATTACGTAAAAGAAATATTAATTATTTTTAATTAAACTTATATATACACAAAAAAACATCAATTTACGACTTTAATTTGAATTTTCATATTTTGTATGATGTGATAATGAGGTTAAGACGATAAACATAAATTTATCGTAAAATCATATTATTTAGCATGTTAACAATGTATCATAAATTAATGTTAGCACGTTATAAACATCAGATAATATTGTTAGCACATTATTATTTTTTGGTCACGATTGTTAGCATAACATTCCATATAACATGTTATAATTGTTATCATGTTAATTATGTAAGAGAAATACAAATAATTTTTTATTAAACTGATATATACATAAATAAAAAAAACATTAATTCACGATTTTAATTTTAATTTTCATATTTTGTATGATATGATAACTAGGTTAACACGATAAATATAAACTTATCCCGATATGATAACTGGGTTAACATAATAAAAGTGTTAATTTTTATATTTTTATGATATGATATGATAACGATGATGAATAGTATATGTGACTTTGGATGAATAGTATCGGGTCGGTTGATAAATAGTGTCGTCAGCAACCCTACATGTAAGGGTGTCAAAATGGGTCAAATGGATGATCCATGACCCTAATGGGTTGAGTGTTAATGGGTCATGGGTGACCCATGATCCATTTGTTATGGGTCATGGATGACCCATGATCCATATAATTACATGGGTCAAATGGGTAAATGGTAACCCATGACACATCTAATTTACTCAAATGCTAACACTATTTTTGTGTTATAATAAGTATCTCCTTAATTGAAAATAACATCCATAATTTATGTTAATATTATAATGGTATCTTAATCCAATTTCAAAAATCAAAAGAACATAATCTCCACATTCCATCGGCAAACTTCAAAATCTGAGCAAAATCTCATCTCTACAATCTGAGCAAAATCTCCTCTCTGGAAAAAAAATCTCCTGGAAAAAAAAAACTACTGAGAATCGAAAGAAATCACAACAAAACAAGCAACAGAACATAGCAAATATCCTCTCTTCATTATATACAAACTACGATTGATTAACTCTTGCAAATCAATACACAATGGCTTTCAACAAACTGACTTACACATCCTGTCCACTTTCTATACACACACATCGATAGATAACAAAATGACTTACACATCTCTGCATAATACCTTCTCTTCATCTCCTTTGTCACCCTTGTGATTTAATCACCGTCTGCAGGAATTTCACAAACTAATATAAGCATTCATTGATACTACTCTTCTCGTAACTAAAAGTTTGGTGTGCTATGCAAGTTGAAACCAATGAGATTTCAGCTACAAAAATAGTTCTCTAACAAGTTAATATCAACAACATAGTTCTAACTTCAGGGTTTAAATTCTACCATCAAACTAGCGAACAACCATGCTTCTCTATACTTCAAAACTGATTTGAACATAAGATCTCAAAACTGAATCAGAAAAGAAAGACTAATCGAGATGTGAATAGCACACGTCACTCATGTTTTTTTCCAAAGAATTTGGATCCGCTAATAACCATCTCATCATTCTCCTCTACAATTCAGAAAAAAAAATTTAATAGATATTTGATAAAAAAAACAAAGCAAATTAGTCTCATACCTTCTCCATCAAATTATTTGTAATGAATAACATTTTTGTAATTTACATAAATTAAAAATATAATTATGAGATAAAATATCTTTCTCTTAAATAACTACCTAATTTTTAAATTAACTTTATTATCTATCTAATATTTTAGTCAATCATTCATATTGATTAAAATCACTAAATGGATAAACTAGAAATTAAAATATTACTGTTACATAAAAAGTTGAAAACATTGATTTTTGTTAAACAAATTATTATGTTTTTGTGACACTTTTTATGAAAAAGAGGATAAAAAAAGCGAATTAGAGAAATGGAGTAAAGTTGTTCCTTTGCAGCAAAGGTAAAGATCAAAACTTTCTCTCTCTCTCTCTCTCTCTGCTTGAGCCGACTCGGTGGCGACTGAATGGGTCAGGAATCGTTTATCTACAGCTTCGTCGCCAGAGGCACTATGATTCTGGCCGAGTATACCGAGTTCACTGGTAATTTCCCGTCGATTGCTGCTCAGTGTCTCCAGAAGCTTCCTTCCACCAGCAACAGCAAGTTCACTTACAACTGCGATCACCATACCTTCAACTTCCTCGTCGAAGATGGCTACGGTTTGTTTCCCTCTCTCTCTCTTTTAATTTTCTCGGGAAACGAACATTGACTCGAAAAAGCGCTGTTTAGCTTGAAGCTAGTAAGGTTTTGATGGATCTAGCTTAGGATTAGCATTAGCTGATGTGCATCATCTGAATCTTAGGGCATTTTGTGGATTCCTTTTTTTTTGCTGATTTGGTTTGGTATTCTTTGAAGATTCAATTGGTAACAGAACACCTCAAATTCTTGACTGTTTTCTAGTTTCTGTGTACAATCTTTTAGTATTTCCTGTTTGTTTTTGTATGGTTAACGCATTACGCATCCTATCTGCGGAGATAATGCAGATTGGAGATGTTTTTGCCTGTTTTTCTATAAGAAATTAAGAACCAGTTATGATTTTGGAGATGAAAACACACGCATGAGGGTATATCATATGAATCTGTATAAAGTTTCCATCTTTGGCATGCATGAGGTAGGATTTGACTAGACACTGCAGTTTTTAGACTGCGTTTATTTCGCATTATTATTCAAGTAGAGTCTACTTGTTGTCACTTCTGGCATCTTAAATTGCAGGAAGATCATTGGAGATGTTTGTGCCAGTCTTTCTATAGGAACTAGTTATGACTCTGGAGATGAAACTGCTCATGCGTTTTACATTTAACTCGGACAATTAGATCATTGAAATCTGACATATCATGTGGATTAGGTTCCACTATATAAAATTTCCATCTTTGGCATGCATGAGGCAGGATTTTGTTTTTTGACTGAACAGTGTTGTTCCCTGGATTGGAATCTCCCTATTTAGCAATAATATATACAAGTTTAAAAGTTCTTAGACAGTGTTATTTATCATTATTATGATTCAAGTAGAGTCTACTTGTTACTTCTATCCAATTAAACAGCGATAGATCATTTGCTTTTATGTGTGGTGTCCTTTAATCTTTACAGGACACAGAAACTGATTAATGCTTCATGTTGTTAGCAATGTTACGAGGAGACATAGTTCTTCTGATATGATGCGTCCTCTTGAATATTCTTCGCTATGTCATATATTTATATCTTGCCAAAATCATATATAGGTGCATTTCACTTATAGAACCCTCCTTGAAAATGACATATTTCCTTGTTTTACGTTTTCAGCATATTGTGTTGTGGCAAAAGATTCTCTTAGCAAACAAATTTCTATCGCATTTCTGGAGCGTGTGAAAGCTGATTTCAAGAAAAGATATGGGGGTGGAAAGGCAAGTACAGCTATCGCCAAAAGTCTGAACAAGGAGTTCGGGTACTTACCATAAAACTTTTGGGGACTATAATGAATAGATGTGAGAGATTTCGTTCTTGACGAAAATGGTAACGGAAAATTGCAGGCCGGTGATGAAAGAACACATGAAGTATATTGCTGACCATGCAGATGAGATTGAAAAACTAATAAAAGTCAAGGCTCAAGTTTCAGAAGTTAAAAGTATAATGTTGGAGAATATTGACAAGGTAATGCACATAATTAGCTTTCATAGTTTCTATTGCATTCTCACATATGTCTTTCTGCACACTTAGACAATCAATCATTCTCCTTTACTTTACCTTTTACAATGATGGGTCTGCGAAAAAACAATTACGTATTTCACTATGTCCCCTTAAAGCAGAGACAAATCACTGTGCATTTATGCTTGTACATACCCAATATTGTTGATCTATTCGCAGGCTATCGACAGAGGGGAGAATCTAACGGTTCTTACTGATAAGACCGAGAATCTACGCTCACAGGTAAAGGGAAAACTTGACCTCAAACACTAAATACTTGACCTTTTTATAGTTGATCTTCTCTGAAATATGCAACTTTAATTTATGTATATTTAAACCTTTTTAGGCGCAGGAGTACAAGAAACAAGGGACACAAGTAAGGAAGAAATTGTGGTACCAGAACATGAAGATAAAACTTGCGGTTCTCGGGATCATTCTACTACTTGTTCTCATAATCTGGCTTTCAGTTTGTCATGGCTTCAATTGCACAGATTGAAGACACAACAAATTACTCAGATTGTGATGTTAGAGCCTTGGCGGAAATGGCGACAGAGACAAAAGTCTCCGGTAGAGAGAGAGAGAGATAGAAGAGAGAGAGGAGCAAAATATTACCATATATATATATATTGTAAGGTTTTGACTTTGGATGTTGTATGATAAAAAAGTTTTATTTCTAAGTACCATTCACATTTCTATGTTGCGTAACAATCCGTGAGGTTCTTTCCTGCGAGAAAAAACTTGCGTTAAAATCAAGAAAAGAAAAATAAATGAAAATATACGCCCACCGTGGGGTTCGAACCCACGACCACAAGGTTAAGAGCCTTGCGCTCTACCAACTGAGCTAGACGGGCTTAGTGACTACAAATATCAAATATATTGTATATAGACATTACATAAGTTTCTAAACCCAAACATGCCAAACCTAAGTTACTCGAGTGTACTTTACAGAAAGGATCAAGACGAACTTCATATTTTATGGAGCCATTCTTCTGGTTTGAATAAATCCCAATTTCTAGAAGTTTCTTTGGGCCATGAGAACATATGAAAGAGTTTCATCAGAATGAGCTCATAACTGTATTCAAATATATGTATGTGCTTCCACATTATTTGGCCATACACAACCAAACAGATGCTTCTATGTGCGTAGTTAACTGAAAAAGTTTCAAGCTTGTGAACATTTTGAAGCTTTTTGAGCTATAAAATTCTAAAGCAAAGCAAAAGCTGTTTCGAACACAAATCTTAATTATCAGCTTACAGATTTGAAAATCTCCCATATGTATGTATGATTTTAGCTTTTAAATACTCAAAGACGCTCACAAATAAAACGGCCATAACACCTCAAACAAATTCATAAGAATCAAGACTTTGATAGATCCAGCATCATGTTCCACAAAATTTGCAACAGCTACATACCTTAAAAACTCAAAATAGCTTAAACCAACAAAAGCAGAATCGAGACTAAGACCCCACTTACATAAAACTGCAGAAACATCCCACAAAAAAAGACTGAATCTTTGAACTTTTTCAAAGCTCGTCTTCATCCCTCAAATACTCCCCAATATCACCTTGATGAAGCACAACGATATTATTCGGGTCCAATTTCCGACAATCCTGAGTGCTCTTCGCCGCAATACCAAACCCTAACGGAACATCAGACATCGAGAACACGACAACTCCATCTCCGGGAACAATACTATCAGTAATCCTCCCCAATCCTCCTTTCAACACATGGTTCCCGTAAAGAAACGACATCTCCGATGTGGGTTTTAGCCATACCTTGTGTTTAGCGTTCGCCGCCAAGAGATTGAGCGACATGATGGTCAGGTGGAAGCTTCCGGCGTGAGTGTATTTCCCGATGCAGGTTCCGAGCGAGACCAGGTTTTTCCGGGAGATGTTTGTGGCTCGCTTCACGAGAGACTCGCTGACGTAGTAGACTCTGTTTTTATGGAGGCGGAAGCAATAACGGCCGGATTCTGGGTCGGGTCCTTCATGCGAGGGGTTCTCGACGATGTTCTTGAGGTTATTTCCGACGAATTTGAAGAGCTTCTCGAAGACGACGGTCGTCTCGTTCTCGTCTAACGGCCGCATCTTTTGGGAAGAGGGTTGATTTGGGAGACGGAGGAAGCTCTCTGTTTTTTTCTGAGATTGAGCTTTGTTTTTAGGGTTTTAGGGATTTTAGTACCAGACCTAATGCGGCCGACAAGTTTTTTCTAATATCTAATTTTGGTCCTTTCAAAATAGGTATTATCATTCCAACCCCTGAAGTTTAAACATTTGTACGCCGAACCCGAATAAAGTTTTTTTCAGATATCTCAACACAAATCCATTCTCGCGAATCGCAAACAAACCAAAGCCCATACTCATTATGTTTTCTGTTCTTTTCTTTCTACGGGGTTGTTAGGCTTGCCGTTCGGAAGTTCTTTGTTGTGTCCTTAGCCGAAACGATGTTTCGAAGTCACTTCGTTTCTGTCTTTGTAGCAGACTGTTTTGCACTCAAGAAAGCTTTCTTTGATGCTTGTTCTGCTTATTTGGAGCAGTTTTTTTTTCCCAAAATTCCCTCTTGTTCGGAGTGATTTGGATAATTAAGACTCGCCGGTATGTTTGAAAATGATCATTTCATGCTTTTCATGAAATGATGCAGATTTGAAAGACCATGCTTTCCAATTTGCTGATAAATTCAGATCACATAAGCCACACACTCAATTTATCCTTCTCTCTACCATTAGCAATCGATCAGAGGGAGAGAGAGAAGTCGATTCCTATGGTTGCTGCTTCACTTTCTGCAAATCAAGGTTTATTCGGAATTTCCTTCTATGGAGGTTGGGGGGAATTAATTCAATCTCCAGCGAGGATTACCACGATATGCTCGCCAAAACGTCTGCGCCACCGCTACAAGCTCGAGTTTCACGAAAACCCATCAGAGTACAGCCGGAGGTCAACTATAGAAAGATTCACCTGCTCATCCAGAATCGCAAGATGATTAACCTCATCGATCTTTTGGGATTCTCTTTTAGTGGTACCTAATTCCATTTCCAACCAAATGTGAAATATTTATTTAGAAGAAGAAGAAGAAGAAATATAGGTATGGTTCACCTTGGGAATTTAAAAATAAATGACATAAAAATCATAAGTGAAGATGAATCTATATTGCCGTTTGAGATTTCATATGTGTGGCCATAGCAATTAGCCAATTACATTACTGGACGATCGAGTTTACCTGTTAACCTCAAATCCCTAGTGTATTCTCGTTGGTTTGTAATTTGTGTGACTGTCTTTGTTTCTGCCTGGCTGTGATTTTGAGATCTTTACAACATAATGATGTCTCGCATAGCATTTCATCAGGGGTTAACAAAAATCTATTATAAGTTCTGTTTTGAATTCGTGATTAATTTTTCTTAAGCTGATTATAATCTTATTTATTTAATTGAGAATAGACTGTATATATCGTATCGAACGTGATTAATGATAAGCGCAAACGAAAACAACACCTTCAAAGAGAAAGTAAAGTGTTGTGGCAGAAGAATGGATGCGAAAGGCAAGCAATGAAAATATAGATATTTATATGTGTCATCAGCAAAAGTATTTGTCTTGTGTTGCAATTAAAGAATGAGTGATGGAAGAAAATGTAACTTATAAAATTACTGCGCAGTTACTTCTTGCTACGGATGGGCATTTCGGTTTAATTTCGGGTTCGGTTTGGTTGATTCGGGTTGAATAAAACTCTAGCCGAACTCAACCGAAATAAGTTTGGTTCGGTTTGTGTTCGGTTTGGATTTAGTTCGGTTTGGTTTAGTTCGGTTTGGGTTTAGTTCGGTTTGGTTTAGTTCGGTTGGAATTCAGTTTGGTTTTAATTTGGTTTTAAAAAAAACCAACTTATAAAAACAAGAATCCTACGAAGCCATAAAAAAATCATTCTCTAAAAGTCTAAAACCAAAATGAAACTATCCCACTTAATCAAAATAAAAAAATTAAAAAAAAATCCGTAGCTTCGTCTCTCTCATGCCATCAAAATGAACATGCAAGTGTGCAACAAGTCAATAATTTAAATATAAATTAATTATACAAGCCAATATTTATTCATCTCTTATATGAGCCATTATAGGTTTATTTCATTAATATAAAATTATTATAAAAAATCATTAACCTTAGCAAAACTAAGAAAAAATAGAAGTTGAAAACAAAAAAAGGAAAAACGTGGGTTTAGCCGTTTATGACCTTTACCCCTAGAGAATATGTATTTATATTTTTAATATTATTAAATAACTAATTAACAAAAGCATATTGGGTTATCGGTTCGGATTGAGAAAAACTTCAACCGATTGGTTTATATATAGAATATGGTTTGGATTGGGTCGGTTGAAATTTGGTTGGTTTGGTTTGCTTCGGTTCGGTTCGGTTTTTTTGCCCACCCCTACTTCTTGCTACATGTTTGCAACTGATGTAAAATATTTAGTTCATCTAAATTAATGTAAAATAATAATTAATTTATAGAAATAATATTTAATTGATAAAAAAAATTATATATATATATATATATATTTTTAGTCCATAATTTTCAAAAAAAAAATCATTGAAATGATGATGTTATATTAAGGAATTGAATTCAATTGTGATAAATGACATGTAAATAAACAAATTGTGATAAATGACATGTCACTACAAGAAAACACAGTTTTTGTGACCAACTTTTGTGACTCTTTTTTGGTCGCAAAAAAGTGGGACGAAAGTGTGACTAATTTGCGACTACTCGCAATACAGTTACAAAACAGTCGCAAATTAAGGACGAAACAGAGGAGTCACAAAAGAGTCGCAAATTTGTGACTGATTTGTAGCATGACTTTGTAGTCACAAAAGTAGTCCCAAATTTATGACTGATTTGTTTCGGTTTTGCCACTCCAGTCGATTTTTTAAAGAAATTAACGACAAAACATAGTAGTCACAAAAGAGTCGCATATTTGTGACTGATTTGTAGTCTTACTATGTAGTCGTAAAAGTAGTCCCAAATTTGTGACTGATTTGTTTCGGTTTTGCCACTCCAGTCAATTTTTTTAAAGAAATTCATCAATATATAATTGTAATAGGTTAATTTAGACGTTTTTATATAGATTTGTACTATTATATAGATTGAATCGTGATATTAGAGGAAACAACTTGTTTTGTTTTGTTTTAATTTTCAGATATTGAATCGAAATTTTAATTTTTTTTTTTTTTTACTAGAAGTCGCAAATCATTCTCTAAATTACGAGTAATATTGGGAGTCACATATTAGTCCCAAATTTGCGACTAATATTGGGAGTCACATATCAGTCCCAAATTTGCGACTATTTTTGTGACCACTGTATTTAGCGACCAAATATTTGCGACTATTTTTTTTGGTCCCAAAATGGTCGCAAATGACTCATTTGCGACCATTTTGGGACTCTTTTGGGGGTCGCAAAAACTGTGTTTTCTTGTAGTATGTATAAACTTGATTTTATGGTTAATAATTTTGGCTCACGACACGATTTGTCATCCATCGTCTCGCACACAACAGTCACACTCGCACACAACGACACGATTTTCATAGCTGTATGTATCAAAAATCTATATTTACATATATGTATATATATTTTTGTTACTATTTAAATTGTATCGCACATATTTCTTCCAGCAGCGCATTATCACCATTCGAATACTTTGTACAATAATTATTCTTGAAAGATAGGGTTATTGGATTTAGTTTTGAAAAGTTTAGGATTAGGAAATAAGATTAAACAAGAATTTTGAAACCATTTCTTCTTCGAATGTAAATTTTTCCGATGAAATATAGTCATCGGCTCTGTCCATATTACAGATTCCTCCAACTATTTTTGAGATGGCAAGACGTCATTATCAGTATTCTTTCCCTTCTTCTAAAGATTTACTCTGTTTTCGGCACAGAGCCGCAGATTGACGAAGATCAAGTCGAGAACCGATACAACGATGATGAAGAAGAAGATGATGAGGATAATCATTATCAGTAAGAAGAAGAAGACGAACATATGCAATGTAGTGATGAATATGATGGAGAAGAAGACAATTTGAATCTTCAAGAAGATGTTTATCAGCTTCTACAAGACAAAAACGTCAATTTCAAAAAGACGAAGCTTAAATGCTTGAAGAAATCTTTAGGGGAAAACGATGAAATTGATGGAAGCGGGAGCAGAGAAACTCTGTTCCCACATCAATTTGAACATTTGAAGTCCAAGATGAGCCTTCAGGACTATTGAGTTTGGTTTATTTTGGTACATTCCGGCTAAGTTAAACCATGTATTGTACAGAGTATATAAGCCGTGTACAGTGTTCATAATGAGAACATCAAATTCATAACAAACTTCTTCTTCAACAAACTCTCATTCGTAATACTTGAATTTTTTTTTGACAACTTGATATGTAATAACTTTGTTTTTTCTAAGAAATTTGCATAAGTTTCAATCTTCTCGTCGTTTGATTGTCGTAAGTCGTAACCGGTTGTTAAAAAAATAAAAGACTGTTATAACCGGTTTGATTAGAAAAATACTTGGTCCGGTTTCTGGTTAGCTGCTCGGATTCAGAATAAACCGGAAGTAAAACCGGTTCACATATCCAATAATCGTACTGTATTATCGGCACAGAGCCGCATATTGACGTTCACATAAAGCAGATTCTCTTACTTGTGCCACAACAGTTGCAAATCAGAAATCATGTGTAAATCAACACACACACACACAATTTATGTCTGACGATGACCGGATAGAAAAGAAAGCTTCAAGATACAATTAGTATTTTCTTGCAGACACCAAATCATCTAGTTATCTACCATTGGTCCATAAATTTCCTCAAGTCTCTCTCGTGCTTAAAAGTGAAAAACACAACAAAGATAGTGAAAATGAAAATGAAATAATAGCAATGGTCACAGTGTCATTCAAGTGCTTCTTGATTTTGTTTTTACCTCTTCCAAATAAGGTGCAATTTGCCAGTCGATTATAATAGCAATAATCTCATACACCTAGACCACAAAGGCAATCTCATTTTATCACTTAATATTTCTTATTCTAACATTGGATCTGAATATAATTAAGGCCCACAAAGATGATCCAAATCATGAAGTTTGGTATGATAAAAATCCACTCTAAATATATGATGTGTTAGCTGAAGTGTATTATTGTTTTAATTTGATTGGTTTAGAATTTAAATAAGGTGTCAACTCCTCAAAGCACCAAAAAGCTGATGTGTCAGCTCCTGGAGAAGCTGATTTCTCCTTTTTGATCATAGAGTTTGAGATCGCTTAGTTTAATGTAAATTAGAATTTAACAAAAAAAAGAAAAAGTATTTCTCCCTAGTCAAAGACAAAAGAAGTCCTATTAAAAAGCCCAATATACATAGAAAAATGAAATCATTTTCTCAACATTTCAAACTATTGGTCATTGGAAAAAAAATAAAATTTTCATCTTTGTTCTAGTATCAAAATATAAGATTGATTTTGAATAACTTTGATACATAAGAAAAAAGATAAGTATTGAGTCACAGCCACTACAACAAGTAGAGACATGCTTACCTACAACTAGTCTACTTGGTTGTGTTCTATCAGAAAGATGAATTTAATTTAGGTTGCGTCATCGCTTTCGTCATCGTCAACGTCAACGTCAACGTCAACGTCAACTTACTTGCAATAAACGTAGCACATGTTTGACTCGCAAAGACGATCGAGCACCTGAAAAACACGTGACTTGATTGCTTCCCAAGTTATTGTCTTAACGAGAAAAGTCTTCTCTGCTTCTTGCTTCTTGCTTCTCTCTTCTCTATATAAACAAATCACTATACATATACACATTCAGACAAATTAAAGAGAAGAAAAAAACAGTACTCAAACTAAAACAGTACTCAAAGTAAACTCCAGATCTAAAAATTTCAGCTTTCAATTAGGAAATAAATGGAAGAAATCGGGATTGTCATCGTCGGCGGCGGAATTGCTGGTCTCGCCACTTCCCTTGCTCTTCATAGGTTTGTTATTTTTGTTTCTTTTTGAAAATCAAACTAAACTTCGAGTGTATATAATAATTTTGTTTTGTAAAAACAGGAAAGGAATAAAGAGTGTTGTGTTGGAGAGATCGGAGAAAGTGAGATCGGAAGGAGCTGGAATCGGAACTCTTACCAATGGATGGAGAGCTCTTGATCAGCTTGGCGTCTCTCATCGTCTTCGTCTCACTTCTAATCTTATCCACAAGTACTTAATTATTGTATTATAATTAGTGATCATACCTTTCATTCAAGAATTTATTTAATGTTGGATCTTTCTTCGATGTGAACAGGGCACGGACCATGTTGATTGAGAATGGGAAAAAACGAGAATTCGTTTTAAACATCGAGTATGTCCTATATCTTTCTCCTTAATTCGATCATTTATATATTTGTTGTTGATTTAAATATCTAATTAATATTGCAATTAAACAGAGATGAAGCTCGTTGTATTAGAAGGAACGATCTTGTTGAGGCCTTAGCCGATGCTCTTCCTGAAGAAACAATCCGGTTCGGTTCTCAAATTGTTTCTATAGAGGAGGATGAAACCACGTCGTTTCCGGTTGTTCGCTTAACCAATGGAAATACGATTAAAGCCAAGGTAAACTTTCTTGCTCTCTCTAATTAGGCCTTAATTGTTTTTACTTTTACGATTAACATATACAATTTTCGTTTAAGATAGTTAAGGTTGTGGGTTTATTGATATAAAAAATGCAAATTCAAAAGCACATGCAAACAATTGAAACCTTAATAATATATAAGCATATCAAGAGGTTTTATAGTTTAATGTTTTGCTCCTCACATAGGTTTTGATTGGATGCGATGGTGCGAATTCTGTTGTCAGTGATTATCTGCGGTTAAGCCCGAAAAAAGCGTTTGCTTGTCGTGCGGTGAGAGGGTTCACCAATTACCCAAACGGCCATGGATTTCCACAAGAGGTTCTAAGGATGAAGACAGGAAACGTCTTAGTCGGAAGGCTTCCTTTGACCGATAACCTCGTCTTTTGGTTTGCAGTACATATGCAAGACAATCATCACAACGGTAAAGATCAAGAATCGATCGCGAATGTGACTCTCAAATGGGTCGACAAGTTATCCGAAGACTGGAAAGAAATGGTGAAAACATGTGACGTAGAGTCATTAACAATGACACACTTAAGGTACCGTTCTCCGTGGGAGATCATGTTCGGGAAATTCCGTCGTGGGACCGTGACTGTGGCTGGCGACGCGATGCACGTGATGGGTCCATTCTTGGCACAAGGCGGCTCGGCCGCGCTAGAGGATGCGGTCGTTCTTGCTAGATGTCTAGCTCGGAAGATGGGTCCGGACCACGGAGACTTGTTAAAGGGTTGTTCGATGAAAAACATTGAAGAGGCTATTGATGAGTATGTGGATGAACGCAGGATGAGATTAGTCGGGCTTTCGACGCAGACTTATTTGACCGGACGTACCCTACAAACGCAGTCAAAGGTTGTGAGGCTGATGTTTATTGTGTTGTTGGTAATATTGTTTGGGCGTGATCAGATTCGTCATACTAAATTCGATTGCGGCCGTCTCTAGAAACTTGATGCTGATGGACAGTTTATGATTTGTCTAGCTAGTGTGAGGTTGTGCTTTTATTTTTTTTTGGGTGAGATTATATTTGCTTCTATTACATATGTAATATTTTCCTTAAGTTTTGTCAAATTATATGTTTTAGATGTTTTTCTTCTCTTTTCAAAAAATAAAATATAATATTCAAAAAATTTATATAAATTTGGTGCGTTGACAAAAAAAGTTGTAAATTTGGTTCTTTATCTTGATTAGTTACAGTCAATATAAGGTACGTTTAATATATAGACATTACATGATGTACAAATGAAAATTGTATATCTTCGGAAATAAAATGTTTTAATTTTTTAATTTTTCATTAAGATGCATTGTATTTCCTAATATTTCCCTTCTTAATATATAAGAAACGATTTCTTTCTTTTGATTCCATTAATTTATATTATTGGCTCTTTTTCATTAATTTTAGATTTAATATAATTTTCTACATTTAGTTCATTCTACCATTTTCTTAATTCAATAGAAATCAAGCTTCATCTACCATTTATTATTAATAAGCTTATCTTTAGACTGTAACATCACCTTCCCAGTGACACTAATGGCGAATCTAACTCTAGAGCTAAACATCAACTCTGCAAGTAACCTTGCAAATGTCAATCTCATCACAAAGATGAACGTTTACGCCGTCATTTCCATTCACGGCGACGGCACCCAAAAGAAACAGAAGGTGAAAACCGCCGTCGATCGTTCCGGTGGATCTAACCCAACTTGGAATCACGCCGTCAAGTTTTCCGTCAACGAGAGGTTGGCTCGTGACGGTCCTTTGACTCTCGTCATGAGACTGATCTCTCGTCGACGTGTCCTTGGCAACAAAGATATCGGAGGAGTTAACGTCCCGTTACTTGAGCTATTGAATTCAATCACGCCGACATTTAACGGTGACGGTTGCGGCGAGGAGATGACGTTTGTGACGTATCAGGTGAAATCTCCGTCGGGGAAACGTAAAGGATCTTTGACTTTCTCGTACCGGTTCAATACGCCACCGATTAAACCGGATATCCCGGCGGCTTCTCCGGCAATCGATTATCCTCCGAATGCTCCACGAGAATCGTCTACTGAGTTTCGTCAGCTGTCTCAGCCGCCGCGTCAGAGCGATTCCGACCATCAGAAACTTCCAATATCCTACGGCGCTGGTTCATCGCCTTATGATATATCCGGTTACGCTTACCACCACGCGCCACCGCCACAGTCTCCTTCCGGATACTTTGCGCCGCAAGCACCGAGCCACCATGGGTATGGACCGTACGGGTATGCGCCGCCGTCACCGGCGGGATATGGATACGGGTGTTCGACGTCTCAACCGCCGAAGGGGATAGGGCTTGGCCTTGGATTGGGTGCTGGGCTTCTGGGTGGGCTGATGATGGGAGATATAGTGTCCGACGTGGCAAATTGTTTTGATCTTTGATTTTTGTTTTGTTTTCCCTTTCTACAAGAATTCAAAATTCATCAAAGCTATGGTTTCTTCTTCTTTTTTTTTTAATGGCATGTATCAATAAAAAAAAGATAAAGGGCAATAATTTAGAGAAAATTTGATCAATGCCAAAAAAAAAATTGTTAACTGTTACTATTTTGTGTTAGCAAATGACAGAAGGATATCGAAAAAATATTTGGGTATGAAACTTGCAGAGTAATCTATACTATTAGAAAATATTAATATAGATATTTTTATAATTTATTTGGATTATTTTGTAAACAATAGAAACAAATAAAAAATCTTGGAAAATATTCAAAACAAATATCAAAAATATTTAAAACAAATATCAAACAATATATTTTGTATCCAAACAAATATTAATATAGATATTTTTATAATTTATTTGGATTATTTTGTAAAAAATAGAAAAAAACAATTTGGAAAAATATTTAATCATACTAGATTTTAAAGATTTTAAATTGGAAATATCAAATGAAATTGTTTAAATTCTGTTAGATTTTTGATTTTAACTTAAATCATAAAAAATATTATAAACAAATATTTTAATACAATAAATCTATAAAACAATTACTCGTACGGATGATCCGGTGAGAATCTAGTCTAATTTATTAAAACAGATATACCTTTTGTGTCCAAACAGGAATTTTTATTTATTTTAGTCTATTCTTATCTTGGATTATTATTATTCCCTTCGTTTTATTTATGTTGCCAAACATATATTTTTGGTTAAATGGTTCAATTAAAGTGTAGTTTAATTAATTAATCCGATTATATATATATATATTAATTTTAATTCGTAAATAGAAAAGTTTAGACTATGTCAAAAATTAAATTATAAATAAAATTGATTATTATATATTACATATTACAAAAATTATTTAATTTTATTATTATTTTGTTACCAAAATAATATTAGTTATTTTGAATTTTGAATTTAGATTATGCAAAATATTTTAATAATTAAATTTTTTTGAATGATACATATTCAAAATTAACAATTTGCATTGAAAGATAATCTTAAATTTTGAATTTAATGTAGATTTTATGAGATTTCATCAACTATTACAAACAAAAACAAATAAAAATTGTCGCATGCCCTCATTGTGGATTAAAATTTTAGAAAACTATATAATATATTTGATAAAAAAAAAATTTGTTTTGACAAAAAATGTTAACATATCTCAAAATCTTACATCCACAAATATATTTTATAAAAAAAATAAAACTAAACATTAGAAAACAAAATTTAAAACTTACCCCCGTTCTAGGACGAATTAGAAAAATATTATGTCAACATAATAAACTCCCGTTATTTTTCATATTGAACTCACATTCTAGGACGGATTAGAAAAAACAAATTATATATCTAAACACCAAAATAATTATGTGTCTTATATGACAAAAAATAAATATACAAAAATTGATAAAAAAATAAATAAACATAAATTATATTACAAAATTTGATAAAACCAAAAAAAAATCCGTACGGACGCACGGGGTTTAGAATCTAGTTTTATTTTTAAAAGTATTGTAAACTGCCAGAACAATGACCAATATGTTAAACGATCACGTAAATTTTCAAAATAATAGATAGCATACTCAATGACGGATCCATTTTGATGAAGTGGGTTTAGGTGTCACCACATTAATTTTGATTTTCTTTCTAAGTTTATGGGTTTGTTAAATTTGAACGCAGTCCATTTTTTTTTTTTTTTTGTTGACTCCATAGATCAAATTGTTGTCCTGCCCAAATTTTTGTTTTTAACACCTTCAACCAAATTATAAATTTATTGGGGCAATCCTTACACATTGGATTAGTTAGTGACAATTAAAAATGTTATTCACCAATAATTTGTTGAATGATTATTTGATTTACATAGCCATTATATATATTTAGAAAATTCAGTAGTCTAGATCGTCAAGAAGATTTACAAGAGCATATCCATTTGAGCCAATTGAAAATCTTGTTTTCTCTCCTTTCTCTTAGTGTTGAAAACTCTTCGTGTTGCACTATGAAATTTATAAATCCACGAGGCTTTTAATGTCTGTGAACCTTAAAATTAAAGCCCATATCCACTTTGCAGATCAAAATTAAAGAACACGTATAATAAATTTACCTAACGTCCCAAAGAATCTGATGTAATTATCTTTTGTAGCCAAGAGAAGCAAAATAAGATTAGCAGCTTACATTGATTGTGTGTTGAAAATATGAAAAATTGCACTACGAATGGCAAAAAAGAGGTTGCAATCGAGCTACCACCTCAAAAAATCCCATTAAAGAGATAGTGACTTATGGCCCAATCAAATCTCAAGATTCTTAGTTTAAATAGGGAATAAACACCTCTTGATCAAAGAATTACCACCACAAAACATCAAACATCGAAAAACCTTTAACCAAAAGAAGAGAAAGAGAGAGAGAGAAATGACTTATCCCATGATGATCAAGGTTATGCTTTTATCACTTCTTGTGATATCGAATGGAGCTGACGATGAGCTGATTAAGAAAGAGTGTAGTCACACAGATTACCAAGTCACATGCCTCAAATGTCATGAGTCCGACCCAACCTCCCATCATGCCGACCATGTTGGGTTCGCCCAAATCATTATATACTGTCTCGAATCTCAACTCCATATCCTCGTTAAGTAAGTTTCATTAAACCATAAATCAATAACTTACAAAGTTTATTTCAACGTATTTTCTAGTAGATTTTGAAAATTAAAAGTTAAGATCCAATCCCTTTGATTCTTCCTTTGATTACTCTCTTCTATATCTTCGTTTTACACTCTAAATCAATATTATTGTTGTTTTATTTCAAATTTGACTTCCCTTGTAAAGTCTTAGCTTCATAATGGTATATAGTACTAACCTCTTACCAAAGTATAATAATAATACATTTGCAGTTTATGTCTCAACATAATAACGACTTTTTTTTTTTGGTTTTTGGTTTTTGGTTGTAGCAACATCACGAGTATATAGTCAAAGGAAAAAGGTGTAGCAATTAAGAAAGTTTTGGGAGACTGCAACAGAGGCTTTTCGATTGCAAAATTACAACTTTATGAAGCCAAGCACAGTGTGATAATCCGTAATTACACTAAAGCCATAGGGTTTGTGAATACTTCGCTCAGCTATCCTCTAACTTGCAGAGACAATCTCCAAAAACTCAAGTTCAAAAAGTCACCTGAAGTTTATGACGAGATCAGTGTCTATGGCCAACTCTCTTCTGTTGCTAGGACGATGATCAGGCGTCTCAAGTATTTTATATAGTTTCAATATTTTATCTATCTATCATGTATCGATCGGTTGTCAAACCACTGATTAAATATAATAAGTCTATTATATGGTTTTACAAAAAACAAAATTATATAATGAAAGTTGTCTTTTAATTATTCGAATTCTAGTCTTTTTTTCTATATAGAATATTCGAAATATGTGCCTACTTTTGAATATATTTCTCTATTTTTGTTCACGTGGAACTTGTCTTATGTTATATATGTGTGATAGAGGGAAACCACTCAACATATATAGATATGTTACTATGTTTCTTTGGGAAAATGGTCCAAATATACACAAATTTGATACATCATTTGTATATGTAGTAAAAAGTAAAAACATAGATCAACTCCCTCTCTGTCTTCTAAAAACGTTATATGTATTCGTAAAAGTACGTATTTGGTAAATATACGCATATGTAATATAAATTCTAGGATTTAATGCAGAACTATAGATGGTGTTGAGCATGAAATTTTATTTCAAGAATTTGTAGAATCTATATTGATTTCAAACTTGACACAATATAAAAAATGTGTTAGTTTTTCATTTAGAAGTAGAATATATAAGAGTGTTTCAGTGTCCAATATCATTGACCAAGTTTGAAATATGTGCTTGGCACAAATATGTTTTTTGACACATTTGTTGAGCTCTATTGCAGGAATTGTTTTTTCCATTTTACTGACGATACTGTTAGTAAATGGTGGGAACGGATTATTTTCTACCCAAACAAACTATAATTTTTCTCTATGGTTACACTAGTATTTGACATGATTTTTGTGTGTGTGTTATAATCAGAGCCGTGTCTGGAGTTTTTAAAGCGGTAACAATTAAAAGTTATAGTTTAACAAATAAATTCTTTAGCTAAATATAATACACATAAATATATGTTATATATTATGTGGGCTTTTGATACTGAGAGAAAAATTAACAAGCATATATACATAAAAAACTACATAAAATAAATTAAAATAATTATAAATATGATTTCTTAAATTTTATATAAAGTCTTATGACATAAGCGAATGTTTCTTTTAAAAAAAACCAAATAGGCACGACCTGGTTATAATAGCATCTAGTCTACAACAAGGCGTTTATCTACACTATTCAGTCGTAAAGGCCGTCGGAACTCCGTCGGAAATTTCCGACGGATGTCCGACGGATATATTACCGACGGATTTCCGACGGATATTCGACGGCGTTACGACGGATAATTTGATCGGAAGTTGTCTCGGAAGTCCGTCGGTTCTTCGTCGGAAATAAGTTCCGAAGGATTTACGACGGTAACTATAACGCCCCGACCACCCATACCTGTGGGCCCCATGCCTGCTCTCGGCCCGTGGGCCCCATGCCTTATCTCGGCCCGTGGGCCCCATGCCTTATCTAGGCCCGTGGGCCCCACCCTTGTCCGACGGCCGGTGCGTTAATCCGGGAGGCTTGTAATACTTGTTTACTGACCCTGCAATCACCACGTGATCTTTCCCCGTGTTTTGTCCTCACTCACACGATACCGCAAATAACTTCCCGGAATGTCACCCATCCTTAGACTACTCCAGCTCAAGCACGCTTAACTCTGGAGTTCTTTCGGGCAAGTGATCGGAAAAGCTAAGTGCACTTTGGTGTCATAGCTAGCCAAATCAATTCTTATAAGCCTCTCCGCATATACAAGAAATCGGGATGTTACAGTAACTTATTCCGACGGTTTTCCGACAGAATTGGTATTTTGAATTTTATTTAATTATTTATTTTTTGGAAATTTATATATTAAAATTATAGAAATTTGAAATATAAATTAAAAATAGAAATAATAAATATATAAATTCATTAAACAAAATTAAAAAAGTCATTACACATTAAAATAAAGTGTTCAAAAAAAAGCATTAAAAGCAAATATTTAAACGGTTGGAGAATCTCCGTCGTCGGGATTATTATCCCGAAACATATGCGGGAAGCATTTTTCCATCATCTTCTCCAAGCAGGAGAGCTTCTTGGTGGTAGTCTGTTGCTCCGTCCGTAGCTCTTCAACCTGCCGGTCACGGTCTATCACCGTTTGGGTGAGCCTCTCGATTTCTACCCGGTACTCCGAAGGATAACGAGGAAGCGAGGAAGAAGATTCCTGGGTCGGAAGGGTGCCTAACCCAGCGAATCGACCTTTCACTTGCCGGGTTTGCTGCGAATAATTAAAACCGGTAATTAATAAATAACGAAAATAAAAAAAAACGAAATGAAATTAAAACTTACCTCAAGTACAATCTGGTTTATCTCTTCCCGGGACAAAGCGGTCGAGGACGTCGATCCTTCGAGACTGAGCTGCGATGCTGATAGTTCACGATCCAGCTTCGTCTTCTTGCTCTTCTCGACAACATCCCGCATCCCCAAGTCCTGTATCTGACCGGTTTTCTTGTTGGTGTGTCTATTCTCGATGAGTTGAAGATAATCGGGTTCGGAACCAGATGCTCTCGCCTGCGAAAATTTGTTAAGTTAAATAAATAAAAAAAACAGAATTCACAATAAAAAATTTAAATTAAACTTACCATTTCCATCGCTTCCCGTTCGATGGTCTTTGCGCCCGCGTTGTGGATGTAGACCCCTTTCCCGCCTCGTTGGCTAGTTCTGTTCTTCGACTGTTGCTCGGAGGTCTTTTTCGTCGCAGGCCTACTCCAGTACTCACAGAAGCCTTTCCAGACGTCGTCGTCAAGGTCCTTCGGCTTGTCTTTGTTATGCTTCCACTTCTGTTTCCACTCGTACATGTGCTTCGAGTACGAGTTTGCGGCATACTTGTCGAAGGTGTCAATGACTTTGCGCGTATGATGAGAGTCCCACGTGAACTCTTGCTACAATTTTAAAAAAAAATTTGTTACATATCAAAAAGAAAAATTGACAAAATGAAATTCAAAATAAATAATATATCAATAAAGAAAGTACCGCGAAAGTCCGGTGCCACACGTCTTTCTCCTCGGCAGGCATGTCGGAATACTTCTCGTACGGTTTGTCCAACATGTTGTGGAGCATCCGTAATATCGCCTTGTTGATCTGAGTCGACAGCTTAAACCTGAAAACATTATGAAAAGATATAAATATGTTAAGTTTAAAAATCTAAATAAATTGAAATAATGTACCAAAAATTTCTTACCAAGTGCCGTCCTCAAACTTCGGGTCGAGTCGAATGCAATGGCCCCGGTTAGGCTGCCGGACTAGCTCCTCGATCTCAATGTGGCTCCGAGCAGCGGATTGCTGGGAATCTGGGATGTGAGTTCCCGAGCTCGTTGGTCCCGGAGGAGGCGTACACCGAGAACTCCGAGAACGGCGTCCTTGGTTGCCGCCTCCCAACTGAAGAACATCGTCGTGATCCCTGCGGAAAACGGTAAAATTGTTAGTAAATTAACAATAAATTCAAAAGTTCCGGAAAAAATTTTAGGAAAAATTCAAATTATCCGGAAATTCACAGTTTCCGAAAAATTCAAAGTTTACTAAAAATTGAAATATTTCAAAAAATTACAAAATTTGCTAAAATATTTTAAAATCAGTTTTAATATATAAAAATATTTAGAAAACGTTTTATTACTATAAAAAATATTTAAAACGATTTTATTTCTAAAATAATATTTGAAAAAGGTTTGTATTATTAAAAAAATATTTTAACATCAACTTAAATATATAGAAATATATTAAAAACGTTTTTATTAGTTATAAAATATTACAAAGGATTTTAATATATACACATATTATAAAAACGTTTTTCAAATTTAAAAAATATTTTAACAATTTTTTAAATATATAGAAATATTTGAAAAACGTTTTTATTAGTTATAAAATATTATAAAGGATTTTAATATATACACATATTATAAAAACGTTTTTCAAATTTAAAAAATATTTTAACAATTTTTTAAATATATAGAAATATTTGAAAAATGTTTTTATTAGTTATAAAATATTATAAAGGATTTTAATATATACACATATTATAAAAACGTTTTTCAAATTTAAAAAATATTTTAAGATCAACTTAAATATTATGAAAACGTTTTTATTACTTAACAAATATATTAAAAACGTTTTTAATATATAAAAATATTGTCTAAACGTTTTTATTACTTAAACAATATTTTAAAAACGATTTTAATATATACATATATTTTTAAACAATATCTAGATCTAACAATTCTAAATCAACAATCTAAACACATAAACCATAACACTAATATTATTCTAAATAACAAATTCTATTATAACCACTTAACAATTCACATTTTCGATAAAATTCTAACAACCTAACTAATATATTCCCTAAAACTAAATTGATATAAAACAAAATTAAAGGAATTGATTAAACTTACATGGTTTTGTTGGAGAAGAATTGAGGAATTGAAGAAGAGGAGTTGATGAATTGAAGATAAAAACTGAAATTGTGAAGTAGAAGAAGATAAGAGGGAGAAGAAGAGATTTTCGATTAGAGAAATTTTGAGAGAAGAGGAAGAAGAAGCGACGGAAGAGAGAGAGGAAGAAGAGAGAAATAAGAAAAAAAACTTACGTTTCTTCGATATAATTCGATGGCCGTCGGAAATCCGTCGGAAATCCGTCGGATTTCGAAAAATAATTTCATTTACGCGGTTGATATTCCCGCGGTCTCGAAAATATCTAAATCCGTCGGAAATCCGTCGGAAATTTCCGACGGATTTCCGACGGATTGGAGAAGATAAGGACTCAGTCAACATGCACGTGTCTAATTTTTCGCATCCGTCGGAAATTTCCGACGGATTTCCGACGGATAAGGTATATTCCTTGCATGTTTTTCGATTGGTCAGTCAACAAACACGTGTCTATTTTTCATATCCGTCGGAAATCCGTCGGAAATTTCCGACGGATTTCCGACGGATTTAGGGTATATTTGGGGTTTAGGGTTTAGGGTTTCTTTATATGATTTAGGGACATGTTATTTACATGTTTCATTCAATAAATATATTAAGTTCATCAATATTAAAGGGTTTGCATTAGTTTAAAAATTATACAACATCAAAACATATCGTTTCACATAAATCAACTATATCTTATACTATAACTTATACAAGCACTTCCATCAAAAATTTTAAAATCTATATAACACATTTTCTTGATATATATACAAGGTTAACCTATTTTATATACATCATACAAGTGTTTGTAAACTTTTGCCACAAAAAAAAACCTATACCCTATACCCTAAACAAGATTTTTAAATATCCGTCGCAAATCCGTCGGAAATTTCCGACGGATTTGCGACGGATTTAGTTGAATCTGGGTTATATCCGAGGGATCGATTTTTTAGCCGATGCAACTGAATCCGTCGGAAATCCGTCGGAAATTTCCGACGGATTTCCGACGGATTGAGTTGCATCGGCTAAAAAATCGATCCCTCGGATATAACCCAGGTTTTATCCGAGGCAGCTAAATCCGTCGGAAATGTCCGACGGATTTCCGACGGATATTTAAAAATCTTGTTTAGGGTATAGAGTATAGGTTTTTTTTGTGGCAAAAGTTTACAAACACTTGTATGATGTATATAAAAAGGTAACCTTGTATATACATCAAGAAAATGTGTTATATAGAATTTATATAGAAGTTATAATATTTTTTTTGTTGCCAAATTACAATTTTGTTACACTTAATCAAATGTCTAACTTTATAAAACTTCGACATAACTGATATATTACACATTACACTTCTAGTTCAAATATATGTACATATTTTACGGTGCAAATTTTATAATTAAAACTACTGTCAATCCGATGATGAGTAATCTGATTCTCCTGAATCGGAAGGTTCCCCAAATTCGTCAAATTCTTCTTCTGAATCCTCAAATACTCGATCGTCTGACTGTATAGTGAAATCAACGACAAGGTCGACCTCAAGGGAATGCTCGATTGAACCCAAACCTACGGAGCTTTGTTGGAGGGGTTCATGATCAGACATCCCATGAACTCTACCTCTCGGGTTTATCGATGTGACTGTAACCCACGGGTCTTGCTTGTTTGTCACCCGCGGATAGGGAATGTAGCATACCTACACCATGTACAAATTTAACCACGGGAATGCAACAAAACTTAATTAAAAATTAACGTAAAAGAAATACAAACCTGGTCTGCTTGTGATGCAAGTACAAATGGCTCGTATCTCTGGAGTTTTCTTCTGCTATGTAATGATGTAACACCAAATTGGTCGTGTCGCACACCGCTTCCTACTAATGGGTCGTTCCAGTCGCATAAAAATGCAACACATCTTAGACCGAGCATTCCCGGGTACTGAACATCGAAAATCTCACGTACGACACCATAGTATACAAGATCACCTGACTGAGTTGATACACCGTAATCTGATGTTGTAGCACTCTTATCATCCCGAAGAATCTTAAAAGCGTACCCCCGTGTGCTATACATCACATGTGACTGCACGGTTGCTAGTGGAAATCTCACAATTTCTTCTAACCACGTGGGAAATGTTTGTCCGTTAGCCTTCTCTGTCGTCACCTGCACAATTAAAATAAAAATACTTCAAATAATTAAATCTTTCATTACATATGATGATTGCTAAAAACAAGGCAATTAAAAGACTTACATAATCTCTTAACCAACGTCCGAACTCTTCCTGTTTGAGCTCGATTAGCTCGTCCTCTGTTTTGTCAGGAAATGAAAAACGTTGATAAGCCATATACATCCTGTGAGATTGAAACAATTATCACGTTAGTACATATATATATATATATAATCAAAAACCCAATACGTAATTAATAATTATGTTCAATATATAATACCTCTCATATTCATCAACTCCGTCGCAGTTTGTGAGAATATACATATGCAAATGCTCTCGCTCTTGTGGTGAAAGTCTCCTCTTCTTGCCTTTTCCACTAAGTCGTCCAATCTGTAAAAATATATGAGGTACATCGACCGGATAGAAAGGTAGGACGCCTCCGTCATCATGTCGAGCTGCTCTACGACTCTTTGTTTTGACTTGTGATGGAAAGTAGGACTCGGCAAAATGTGAGGTTTCTTCATTGATGGTCTGTGCGACGATAGAACCCTCCACTCTACTCAAATTTTTCACCTTCTTCTTTAGATGTAACATATACCGTTCGAAAGGATACATCCAACGGTACTGAACCGGACCCCCAAGCTCTGCTTCTCGAGGGAGATGAATTGTTAAATGTTCCATAACATCAAAGAATGAAGGAGGAAATATCTTCTCCAAATTGCAAAGGATTACAGGTATATTAGCCCCAAGATTGCGGATACCGTCTGATGTAAGAGAGCGAGAACATATATCTCGGAAAAATGCACCAATCCCTGCAATATATGGATAACAAATGAATAATTAAATAATGAAGTATATATTGTATAAAGTAGTAAATAAATAATTTCATGATTGTACCTGCAATTGCTTCGTGGACATTACGTGGTAGAAGACATGCAAAGGCAAATGGAAGGAGGCGCTGCATCACCACATGACAATCATGACTCTTCATCCCAGTAAACTTCCCTTCTCCATGATCAACGCAGTTCCGAAGGTTAGATGCGTATCCGTCCGGGAATCTAACACTTCCGGTAATCCAGTCAAAAAACTCGGCCTTTGAAGGTTCATCGAAACGAAAAGCCGGGACCGGAGGCTTCCCGTTCCCTGTCACATGTAGTGCTCTACGAGAACAAATATCTGGCAAGTCCAATCTAGACTTCAGATTGTCCTTCGTCTTCCCTTTGACATTGAGAACGGTGTTCATAATGTTGTCGAAAAAATTCTTCTCAATGTGCATGACATCCAGATTATGCCTCAAAAGATGGTTCTTCCAATAAGGCAAATCCCAGAAAATGCTCCTCTTGTGCCAATTATGAACGTTGCCACAACCATCAACAGGATGATGTCCGTTACCACCACAATCAACGGTCCTCTCTGCACCAAAATCTCTGAACTGAGTCAACAAATACTCACCATCTAACTCAGGAGGAGGACCGTCAAATACTTTCCGGTTCTTCCTAAACAATGTGGTGCTCCGACGATAAGGATGATCGCTAGGTAGGTATCGCCTATGACAATCAAACCAAGACGTTTTCCGTCCGTGCTTCAATTGGAACGCATCAGTGTTATCTTGACAGTACGGGCACGATAACCTTCCGTGCGTTGTCCATCCTGATAACATGCCATATGCTGGAAAATCGCTAATAGTCCACAAAAGTACCGACCGCATGATGAAATTTTGGTGACAAGAAACATCAAACGCTTCAATACCTTGGTCCCATAACATTCGCAGCTCATAAATCAATGGTTGCAAAAACACATCAAGTGATCTCTTCGGATGCTCTGGTCCAGGAACGAGAATGCTAAGGAACAAGAACTCCCTTCGCATGCACAAAGATGGCGGCAAATTGTAAGGTGTTACAATTACTGGCCACAAAGAATATTTTCTGCCGTGCTTCCCAAAAGGGCTGAAACCATCGGTACATAATCCAAGGTATACGTTCCTTGCCTCAAACGCAAAGCTGGGATAAATGGATTGAAAATGTTTCCATGCTCCTGCATCTGACGGATGGGCGATTTGTCCATCTGTTGTATGCTCTGCATGCCATCTCATTGCTCCTGATGTGCGCTCTGACTGATATAACCTTTTCAATCTCTCTATTAACGGTAAATACCACATCCGTTTATATGGCACTGGCACTCTTCCACCTGTTTCCTTATACCGAGGTTTGCGACAAAAACGACATGTCGTACGATCTGCGTCCTCTCTCCAGTAGAGCATACAGTTGTCTATGCATACATCTATCATTTGATACGGCAATCCTAGACCTTGAACAAGTTTCTGTATCTCATAGTATGATGCCGGTGCAAGATTATCTTCTGGCAAAATTTCTTTCACAAAATCAGCGATTGCATCCACGCACTCCTCACTCAAATTGAAATCCGTCTTTACACCCATCATCCTTGTTGCAGTTGATAAATGGGAATGTTCACCTCTACACCCATCATATAACGGATGTTTAGCAGCGTCTAACATATCAAAAAATATCCGAGCTTCTAAATTAGGTTCTTCTCCCCTATCTCCATACTCAGCAACCGATGGTATATTTTCACGATATGCATCGTTCACCATCTGAACATGACCTACCGTACTTTGTTCTTCCATTGCGGGTTCTTCTAAGCTAGTGTTATCCCCAATATAATGTTCACTAGTACTAGCATAATTATCCACCATTGTATCATTTTCTCCATGATAATACCAAATCTTGTAACCCGACATAAACCCATGACAATACAAGTGTGACCATACTTCATCTATCACGATAAATCTACGATTCCCACAATTGGTACAAGGGCAATAGATTTTACCGGTTTTTTTTGCTTTCTTCTGCATACCCGCAAATGCCATGAATTCCTGTAGACCTTTTTTGAATTCCTCCGTAACTAGGCCCGTGTCCGGAATTTGATGAGGCTTGTCCATCCATGATCGAAAATAATTATAAGGATTTGAAGAAGACATTTTCGTAAGGAATTAGATAACAGAGATTTTTTTTGGTTGTGCTTATAAATGAAGCGTGGAAACGTTTTTATAAGGAAAATTTTGTTCTTTTCCGACGGATTTCCGACGGATATAAAGCAGATATTATCGATGTCGGCAACCATGTCGGCAGCCATGTCGGCATCCGTCGGACATCCGTCGGATATCCGTCGGAAATCCGTCGGAAATCCGCGACGGATGAACGTCGTCGGAAATGCGTCGGCAGTATGTCGGCAGCGTCAAAAAGTCGTCGGAAATCCGTCGGAAAGTGTCCGACGGATTTCCGACGGGTTAATATTTCCGACGGAATTCCGACGGATGTCCGACGGATGAGAAGTTAGTCGGAAATCCGTCGGAAATCCGTCGGAAATTTCCGACGGAATTATTGCCGTCGGAATTTCCGTCGGATTTTTTGGGTGAGATAATATTTTTGCTTCTATTACATATGTAATATTTTCCTTAAGTTTTGTCAAATTATATGTTTTAGATGTTTTTCTTCTTTTTTCAAAAAATAAAATAAAATATTCAAAAATTTTATATAAATTTGGTGCGTTGACAAAAAAAGTTGTAAATTTGGTTCTTTATCTTGATTAGTTACAGTCAATATAAGGTACGTTTAATATATAGACATTACATGATGTACAAATGAAAATTGTATATCTTCGGAAATAAAATGTTTTAATTTTTTAATTTTTCATTAAGATGCATTGTATTTCCTGATATTTCCCTTCTTAATATATAAGAAACAATTTCTTTCTTTTGATTCCATTAATTTATATTATTGGCTCTTTTTCATTAATTTTAGATTTAATATAATTTTCTACATTTAGTTCATTCTACCATTTTCTTAATTCAATAGAAATCAAGCTTCATCTACCATTTATTATTAATAAGCTTATCTTTAGACTGTAACATCACCTTCCCAGTGACACTAATGGCGAATCTAACTCTAGAGCTAAACATCAACTCTGCAAGTAACCTTGCAAATGTCAATCTCATCACAAAGATGAACGTTTACGCCGTCATTTCCATTCACGGCGACGGCACCCAAAAGAAACAGAAGGTGAAAACCGCCGTCGATCGTTCCGGTGGATCTAACCCAAGTTGGAATCACGCCGTCAAGTTTTCCGTCAACGAGAGGTTGGCTCGTGACGGTCCTTTGACTCTCGTCATGAGACTGATCTCTCGTCGACGTGTCCTTGGCAACAAAGATATCGGAGGAGTTAACGTCCCGTTACTTGAGCTATTGAATTCAATCACGCCGACATTTAACGGTGACGGTTGCGGCGAGGAGATGACGTTTGTGACGTATCAGGTGAAATCTCCGTCGGGGAAACGTAAAGGATCTTTGACTTTCTCGTACCGGTTCAATACGCCACCGATTAAACCGGATATCCCGGCGGCTTCTCCGGCAATCGATTATCCTCCGAATGCTCCACGAGAATCGTCTACTGAGTTTCGTCAGCTGTCTCAGCCGCCGCGTCAGAGCGATTCCGACCATCAGAAACTTCCAATATCCTACGGCGCTGGTTCATCGCCTTATGATATATCCGGTTACGCTTACCACCACGCGCCACCGCCACAGTCTCCTTCCGGATACTTTGCGCCGCAAGCACCGAGCCACCATGGGTATGGACCGTACGGGTATGCGCCGCCGTCACCGGCGGGATATGGATACGGGTGTTCGACGTCTCAACCGCCGAAGGGGATAGGGCTTGGCCTTGGATTGGGTGCTGGGCTTCTGGGTGGGCTGATGATGGGAGATATAGTGTCCGACGTGGCAAATTGTTTTGATCTTTGATTTTTGTTTTGTTTTCCCTTTCTACAAGAATTCAAAATTCATCAAAGCTATGGTTTCTTCTTCTTTTTTTTTTAATGGCATGTATCAATAAAAAAAAGATAAAGGGCAATAATTTAGAGAAAATTTGATCAATGCCAAAAAAAAAATTGTTAACTGTTACTATTTTGTGTTAGCAAATGACAGAAGGATATCGAAAAAATATTTGGGTATGAAACTTGCAGAGTAATCTATACTATTAGAAAATATTAATATAGATATTTTTATAATTTATTTGGATTATTTTGTAAACAATAGAAACAAATAAAAAATCTTGGAAAATATTCAAAACAAATATCAAAAATATTTAAAACAAATATCAAACAATATATTTTGTATCCAAACAAATATTAATATAGATATTTTTATAATTTATTTGGATTATTTTGTAAAAAATAGAAAAAAACAATTTGGAAAAATATTTAATCATACTAGATTTTAAAGATTTTAAATTGGAAATATCAAATGAAATTGTTTAAATTCTGTTAGATTTTTGATTTTAACTTAAATCATAAAAAATATTATAAACAAATATTTTAATACAATAAATCTATAAAACAATTACTCGTACGGATGATCCGGTGAGAATCTAGTCTAATTTATTAAAACAGATATACCTTTTGTGTCCAAACAGGAATTTTTATTTATTTTAGTCTATTCTTATCTTGGATTATTATTATTCCCTTCGTTTTATTTATGTTGCCAAACATATATTTTTGGTTAAATGGTTCAATTAAAGTGTAGTTTAATTAATTAATCCGATTATATATATATATATTAATTTTAATTCGTAAATAGAAAAGTTTAGACTATGTCAAAAATTAAATTATAAATAAAATTGATTATTATATATTACATATTACAAAAATTATTTAATTTTATTATTATTTTGTTACCAAAATAATATTAGTTATTTTGAATTTTGAATTTAGATTATGCAAAATATTTTAATAATTAAATTTTTTTGAATGATGCATATTCAAAATTAACAATTTGTAATCTTAAATTTTGAATTTAATGTAGATTTTATGAGATTTCATCAACTATTACAAACAAAAACAAATAAAAATTGTCGCATGCCCTCATTGTGGATTAAAATTTTAGAAAACTATATAATATATTTGATAAAAAAAAAATTTGTTTTGACAAAAAATGTTAACATATCTCAAAATCTTACATCCACAAATATATTTTATAAAAAAAATAAAACTAAACATTAGAAAACAAAATTTAAAACTTACCCCCGTTCTAGGGCGAATTAGAAAAATATTATGTCAACATAATAAACTCCCGTTATTTTTCATATTGAACTCACATTCTAGGACGGATTAGAAAAAACAAATTATATATCTAAACACCAAAATAATTATGTGTCTTATATGACAAAAAATAAATATACAAAAATTGATAAAAAAATAAATAAACATAAATTATATTACAAAATTTGATAAAACCAAAAAAAAATCCGTACGGACGCACGGGGTTTAGAATCTAGTTTTATTTTTAAAAGTATTGTAAACTGCCAGAACAATGACCAATATGTTAAACGATCACGTAAATTTTCAAAATAATAGATAGCATACTCAATGACGGATCCATTTTGATGAAGTGGGTTTAGGTGTCACCACATTAATTTTGATTTTCTTTCTAAGTTTATGGGTTTGTTAAATTTGAACGCAGTCCATTTTTTTTTTTTTTTTGTTGACTCCATAGATCAAATTGTTGTCCTGCCCAAATTTTTGTTTTTAACACCTTCAACCAAATTATAAATTTATTGGGGCAATCCTTACACATTGGATTAGTTAGTGACAATTAAAAATGTTATTCACCAATAATTTGTTGAATGATTATTTGATTTACATAGCCATTATATATATTTAGAAAATTCAGTAGTCTAGATCGTCAAGAAGATTTACAAGAGCATATCCATTTGAGCCAATTGAAAATCTTGTTTTCTCTCCTTTCTCTTAGTGTTGAAAACTCTTCGTGTTGCACTATGAAATTTATAAATCCACGAGGCTTTTAATGTCTGTGAACCTTAAAATTAAAGCCCATATCCACTTTGCAGATCAAAATTAAATAACACGTATAATAAATTTACCTAACGTCCCAAAGAATCTGATGTAATTATCTTTTGTAGCCAAGAGAAGCAAAATAAGATTAGCAGCTTACATTGATTGTGTGTTGAAAATATGAAAAATTGCACTACGAATGGCAAAAAAGAGGTTGCAATCGAGCTACCACCTCAAAAAATCCCATTAAAGAGATAGTGACTTATGGCCCAATCAAATCTCAAGATTCTTAGTTTAAATAGGGAATAAACACCTCTTGATCAAAGAATTACCACCACAAAACATCAAACATCGAAAAACCTTTAACCAAAAGAAGAGAAAGAGAGAGAGAGAAATGACTTATCCCATGATGATCAAGGTTATGCTTTTATCACTTCTTGTGATATCGAATGGAGCTGACGATGAGCTGATTAAGAAAGAGTGTAGTCACACAGATTACCAAGTCACATGCCTCAAATGTCATGAGTCCGACCCAACCTCCCATCATGCCGACCATGTTGGGTTCGCCCAAATCATTATATACTGTCTCGAATCTCAACTCCATATCCTCGTTAAGTAAGTTTCATTAAACCATAAATCAATAACTTACAAAGTTTATTTCAACGTATTTTCTAGTAGATTTTGAAAATTAAAAGTTAAGATCCAATCCCTTTGATTCTTCCTTTGATTACTCTCTTCTATATCTTCGTTTTACACTCTAAATCAATATTATTGTTGTTTTATTTCAAATTTGACTTCCCTTGTAAAGTCTTAGCTTCATAATGGTATATAGTACTAACCTCTTACCAAAGTATAATAATAATACATTTGCAGTTTATGTCTCAACATAATAACGACTTTTTTTTTTTGGTTTTTGGTTTTTGGTTGTAGCAACATCACGAGTATATAGTCAAAGGAAAAAGGTGTAGCAATTAAGAAAGTTTTGGGAGACTGCAACAGAGGCTTTTCGATTGCAAAATTACAACTTTATGAAGCCAAGCACAGTGTGATAATCCGTAATTACACTAAAGCCATAGGGTTTGTGAATACTTCGCTCAGCTATCCTCTAACTTGCAGAGACAATCTCCAAAAACTCAAGTTCAAAAAGTCACCTGAAGTTTATGACGAGATCAGTGTCTATGGCCAACTCTCTTCTGTTGCTAGGACGATGATCAGGCGTCTCAAGTATTTTATATAGTTTCAATATTTTATCTATCTATCATGTATCGATCGGTTGTCAAACCACTGATTAAATATAATAAGTCTATTATATGGTTTTACAAAAAACAAAATTATATAATGAAAGTTGTCTTTTAATTATTCGAATTCTAGTCTTTTTTTCTATATAGAATATTCGAAATATGTGCCTACTTTTGAATATATTTCTCTATTTTTGTTCACGTGGAACTTGTCTTATGTTATATATGTGTGATAGAGGGAAACCACTCAACATATATAGATATGTTACTATGTTTCTTTGGGAAAATGGTCCAAATATACACAAATTTGATACATCATTTGTATATGTAGTAAAAAGTAAAAACATAGATCAACTCCCTCTCTGTCTTCTAAAAACGTTATATGTATTCGTAAAAGTACGTATTTGGTAAATATACGCATATGTAATATAAATTCTAGGATTTAATGCAGAACTATAGATGGTGTTGAGCATGAAATTTTATTTCAAGAATTTGTAGAATCTATATTGATTTCAAACTTGACACAATATAAAAAATGTGTTAGTTTTTCATTTAGAAGTAGAATATATAAGAGTGTTTCAGTGTCCAATATCATTGACCAAGTTTGAAATATGTGCTTGGCACAAATATGTTTTTTGACACATTTGTTGAGCTCTATTGCAGGAATTGTTTTTTCCATTTTACTGACGATACTGTTAGTAAATGGTGGGAACGGATTATTTTCTACCCAAACAAACTATAATTTTTCTCTATGGTTACACTAGTATTTGACATGATTTTTGTGTGTGTGTTATAATCAGAGCCGTGTCTAGAGATTTTAAAGCGGTAACAATTAAAAGTTATAGTTTAACAAATAAATTCTTTAGCTAAATATAATACACACAAATATATGTTATATATTATGTGGGCTTTTGATACTGAGAGAAAAATTAACAAGCATATATACATAAAAAACTACATAAAATAAATTAAAATAATTATAAATATGATTTCTTAAATTTTATATAAAGTCTTATGACGTAAGCGAATGTTTCTTTTTAAAAAAACCAAATAGGCACGACCTGGTTATAATAGCATCTAGTCTACAACAAGGCGTTTATCTACACTATAAATCGCCAATTTGATGTATATTAAAGTAACATTGACGCAAGGAATGATATCCAAGTTATCTTTCTATAACTTTGTAACACAAGAAGAAGAGGTATACACACAATTTGTATATAAATATCGTTGTTTTATTTCCTATTTGCAAAGATAGGACAACACGAGAGTTTCTAAAAAATGACTTCCCAATGGTTGGAAACACCCATAGAGAACCCAACTCTTGAGCTCAAACTTGTATCAGCCAGTGACGTAAGCCATCTCGATGCCACGGCCAAGATGGACGTATACGCCGTCGTTTCAATATACGGCGACAATAGTCAAAAGAAACAAGCGGCCAAAACACCCATTGACTACGACGGTGGTTCCAATCCGACGTGGAATCACACCGTCAAGTTCTCCATCAACGAGAGAGAAGCCAATGAAGGCTTATTGAATAGTAAAGTCAAGTTATATAGCTATTGGCTCGAAGGAGACAATGATCTTTATTTAGGAGAAGTCAACGTCTCGGTTCAAGAGCTTCTTACCTTAAATCCGGTTCCACCATTTGGTAATGGTAATAACGTCAACAGAATGAAGTCCGTGATTTACCCTGTCAAGTTCAACGGAGAGACAAAGCCAAATTCAAAGCTGAGCCTCTCGTACCGGTTTAACCCTGTACCGGTTGATGATTTGTATCCTCCCGCTCCGGATTACTCGCCATCGTTTGGTCAACACGTTTACCTAAACCCGGATCCACCAAGATCAGGTCAGCCTCTCGTATTTCCCCCTCAATTTCAAACCGCCTCGGCAAAACTGATCCTAGAGCTCGTGATCAAATTTGCCAAGGACATCAAAGATGTCAATTCCTTCTCAGCGATGGACGTTTACGCTTCTGTTTTCATCCTCAAAGACAAACAAGTTAAGCAGAGGGTCAATACCCCTATTGATTTCTCCGCATATAAAAATCCAAAGTGGAATCATGCCATTGAGTTTTTCCTGGACGGGAAGTTAGCTCGAGAAAACCGTTTGACTCTCCTCATAGAACTGTGGAGCCACCGGCCGTTACTTGGTGATAAAGATATTGGAAAAGTCAAACTCTCAATTCAAGAGCTATTGGGCTCAAATTCGCCTTCTCCTATGAATACCAACGGTATGAAGTTGGAGACGCACGCTTTGACGGGTCCTTATGGGGAAAAAGGTACCGTGAGCTTCACGTATAGGTTTCTTACTGAACAAGTTACAGTTCCAGCACCACTCACAACACCCCAACCATATATTATTTATCTACCTGCCTCACATCAATCATACGCGTCCTCAGATATGATTCAAGGAACCTCGGGTTACGTGACTATTCAACCAGGTGCAAATGCTGGACAAAGCAACGGTCTATTACCAATATATATGCCGCCTCCATATCAATCACATGGATACCAACAGAATTCACCGCCGGAGCCACAATTGCAACCACAACTTCAACCACTACCTCAGCAGCCGCTTCATCAGCTAGCGCCAGATACACAATCACAACCTTACAAGTCACATTCATACCAGCAATGTTCATCATCGCATCCATTACCAGAGCAGAAACCCCAACCACCACCACCACAACAGCCAACGCATTTACACATACGTACGCAAAGTGCACTACCAAGAATTACGCCACAAGGGGGTGGTATCGCGGCCGTAGGAGCGGCGGTTTTGGGCCGAGTAATAGGTGGAGCTTTAATAAGTGAGATGCTGTCCGACGAAGTAAACATATATGATTTTGAAGCTTGAGGGCTTTACTTTCGTTTTTCTGTTCTTTCTGTGTTCTTTTTTACTTGCTTTTATGGGAATTTGTAATATAAAATGTTCTTTGAAAGAGTGCTTGACGTGAAGTGGTGATGAAGCGTAAGTACCAATAATGCGAGGTCGCGTTCTGAATTCTTAGAAATTCCGTTACCTAAGCTTTCTTAATGCCCTTGAGTTCTTAAAAATTGGCCATAAATAAGGGAGAACGATTTGGTTCACTTTCTGTTTCCTGAATCGTGAGAATTAAAAATGTTATTCACAAATAATAGACAACTTAAGATTTGTGTTGTTGAATGTTGGGTATGATAATGAAAAAATTACTAAACTAAAAGATAGACAACAAGCAAGTGGGCCTTGAGCCTAAAAAACTTTTTCTAATTTTATTGTTAGATAAATTCATTAGTTTTAACTTTTAAGACTTAGAGAGGTATCCATTCGAGTCAAATGAAAACCATATTTTGTATCTTTTACTTAATGAAACTTCTTTGTGCTGCACAATGAAATGTATAAATTTATACATACTAAGTAGTTACCCGCACTACGTCGCAGAACTTTATATATATACTAGGTGAATCCCCACGTTAATGCCCGTGTATTTTTATTTAGAGGGTTTTTTGTACATTTTTTAAAAATTCTTCATAACAAATGCAGATCTAAAGAGACATCATGTCAGATGATATTCCGATTATTACCACAAAGTCGTAACCCATTATATATATCCACTAAACCAAATGCTTATCCAAAGACATTTAAACCACAATATGAGCACATGTTTTGCTATAAAACACAAGAGGTTACAGCGAGAGCGTACCATGAATAGTTTTAGTAGCCATGAAACGAGCCGCCAACATCCGAATCTTTACCATTCCCTCCTTTCCCGGTATCCGAATCACGATAAACATTAGGCAGGCTCTAACCTCTAAAGTAATATCCCAGAACTGATAGACCAGCACCAACGCCCGGCTCACCAATACCACCCATCTGGCTCGACTGCAACAAAGCATGGCTCAACCCACCATGGGTTAGAGCACTCTCCAACATCGGATACATGTAACCTCCTCCGGCTGCTGCTGTTAAAGCTGGATTTCCCAACATTCCGGTTACATAAATCGGATGGTATTGGTTTCCTAGCATAAATGACGATGCATCCATTCCACCATCGGTAAATACATGTTTTCCTGGCGCTTGTTGTTGCTGGGACTGATAATGATTAGCCATCGAACCTAAACTCATCTTCACCGGACCCGCCTGGTGATGCCCCTTTCCCGATGCCGCATGCCCCATTGAAACAAGCTGGCATGTCGCCGTTGGATTAAGAATCCTCTTCTTCGGCTCCTTAAGCGCCTCTCTTGCTCCTTTCCTCGTATGAACCCTTTAGCCTTGCCCCTTGTAATTCAGGAGATTGAATCCGCGATCATTACTATTTCAAAACGAATCATCGCTAGAAGAGCCGGAGCTCTCGTCTTTGTTAGGTTGATGAATCACCATACTCCCAACTCGCGTCATCCTTGGTGACAGAGATGGAGGAGGTTGCATCTACGGTGGGGGTGATCATGGCCTCTTCCTGGACTGGTTGTCGCCATAGTAGATCGATTACCAATACCTCTTCTTCGACGACACTACTCGAGAAATCGATGAACCTTTAATATTATCTTGTATCTTTTTTATATATTTTGTTTTCTTTTATAATGACATTAGTAATCTCTTCCATTTGTTTTTTCTGAATATTTACTTGTTCTTTACACTTTTTAAATTTATCAATTTACCATTTTGAGATTTTTTTTTAATCAACTCAATGCGCAATTCCTGCATTTTTGAAGCATCGAGTCTAGTTCGTGAGCCCTCAGCATCTAGTTCATTTTGCAACCTCTGCAGTTTAATCTTCGAATTGCTGTTCGAGACTTTTTTCCATTTGGATAGTTCCTTCCTGCAATCAGCGATGCGATCCGAGACTCTTCGTTGACCGCGTTGCAAATTTCATCCTTTCCGAATCACCTCCACTATACCTGGCTTGGAACACCATCTTTTATCAAAACTGAAGCGACCCCTGCGCTTCCCAGTGTTCCCAGTAAACCGAGTAATGATCGGTCTATGGTCCGATCCCCATTTCTTCAAGTATTCGGAATTTGTTCTCGGGAGGATACGAAACCATTTTGAGTTCCCAAAAGCTCTGTCCAATCGACACTGTATCCATACGGTCTCCTTTAAACCTGTCGCACTAATTATTTCTCTCCATCCTCCCCATGACATTCGATTACCCGAGCTTGGTGTTTCTTTAATACGACATTCCCTTATAAAGGATCAGAATGCATAAAAACTCGTTTCAGGTCGAGTTGCTCCACCAATCTTCTCCGAGCCGTTGGTGATTTCATTAAAATCTCCTACGAGAAACCAGGCCTCATCTCTATTACTGCCAAGCATAGCAATCATGTCCCACACCGCCTGACGACGAGTCCTGACCGGGTCTCCATACACAAAGGTGATAAAAAACTCCCTTGAACCGTATTTAACCTTTGTGTCAATCATTCTATTATTCGATTGAAGAATGTCCACCGAGTGTGAATTCTTCCAAAACAGCGCTAAACCTCCACTTAGACCCACTGGGTTTACCAAATAAATGTGGTCGTAATCCAACGATCTTTTCAGCCTCATCACTTGATCACTAGAGTTTTTAGTCTCTAGGAGAAATAGAAAGTCCGGAAAATGTTCACGACACATTTTCCTTAGGCGTTAAACTGTCAAGTCGCTTCTCAAACCTTAACAGTTCCAACTGAGCGTCGTCATTGAGAATTGGATGGTTTCTGGTGAACCATCAAGCCCTCAGCTTGTTTAGACAACTTAGAAACTCCCTCAGCACTATCCTGGGCCTTCCGCTTTGCTGGTTGTTCTTCATTTGTCTGATTTTCACCTTGTTGTTCTGCCCCTGATGTCACTGAAGCCTTAATGTTGTTTTTCTTTTTACGCGTCCAATGGGCTGTTGTTTTCTTTGAATTCTTGCTTTTGCCATTGGAAACAGACATCCCGTACTCAAAATGTCTCATACTGAAACCATTCGACACCGATGGCGGGATGAAATTGTCCGTACCTTCTCCTTGCTTCTGAGTAATACCAACAACATTCAGGTTTCCTGGGTTAGTCTTCTCCCCTTCTTTACCGTGTGCATTAAACTCCAATGGAGGTACCGTCTGAGTCTGTGCCTCTAGATTTCCACGATCACTCTCCATGGCCATATCTGATTGCTGCATATGCTCCCGTACTATCAATGCACTTGATGTATTACCCGCATCACGGGTCTGATCAGATAATTTGGAGGCTTGACATTCCTTTGAAACTTCATTCTGTTCCATATCCACGTTACGAAAGTCGAAAACTTTTCCTTTCCCTTTACCCAGCTCAGACCAAATTAATTGATTTTGTGCCTCTTACCGGAGCATCAAGATCTATGATAACCAAAGCACGTACAAATCCTTGGAATACCGATTTCTCTTGATCGAAGAGAATTTCCTTCACATACCCAACTCCATCCGCTATTGCTCCAATGGTTTTGATAGTGAAATAATTCACTGGGATTTTGCTAATCCTGATCCAGACCGGAGCTGTTTTAAGAAAGTTTGGTGCGGGATTTTCCGTCCAGCGATCCATCACCATTCCCCAATCGTCAAAAGTCCAAATACCATCCTTCATCACAGTCTGGATATCGGTTTCTAACTCAAAGATGAATTGGAAACTTTCATTAGTTAGAGCGATACCCCTGACCCTGTCAAAGACCTTCCAGATACGTGGCATCGTTCTCAACATTCTTGCCATGTTTTGACAGTCCGGGTTAAGAAGACGTCCAATCAAACTACGAGCACATGCCGGCATAGCGCTGTAACCTTCGTCTTCAGTTAAGGTGATTGGGGGTATCTTCTTCCAGAGACATTGATTTCAGCGCTTGATTCAAAGTACCATCCATGAGAAGCAAAAACAGGCATTTTCGTGATCTAGAGTTGCACCTTCCAAGATAGTTTCCGGAGGAAGAAAGGATGTGCGGCTGCGAAAGCGTTAAGAACCCTAGAAAAAAACTTAGGGTTGGTGAGGATTTGAGGAAAAAAGATACGTATGCTAAGAAAGCGGAGAAGATTTTGAAAGATATTTGGAAATTTTCCATATACTCAATGGTATCGACAAGGCATATTGCCTTTCGGAGGGAAACTACACTTAGAGCAAAGACTCTAGGTGAGGAAGAGAGGACTAAGCAAAAGTTACACATACTCGAATTTTTAATGTTCTATTAGTTTTGACGGCGCGTACTAATGATCCATTTTGAAGGTTTATTATATTAAACATTCTAAGTTGGAGGTTTAAAATGTTAGTGAAATACTTTTGAAGTTTAAAGTGTTAATATGTACCACTTTGAAGGTTTTTTTTATGCGATTTTCTCTAATTATATATAGTCCTCTTACGAAAATAATAGTAATAATATATTTGCGGTTTATTTCTCATAATAACGACTATTAATTTTATTTTATTTTAATTTTTGGTTGTAGCAACATCACGAGTATCGAGGAAAACATGTGTAGCAATAAAAAGTTTTGAAAGACTGCAACAAAGGCTTTTCGATTGCAAAATTACAATTTTACTAATGATATGGGCTCCAAAGTATGACAAAGCTATATTATCGAACACATAAACTGAAAATCATTTACAAAACAAATAGATGTCAAAAGCAGAAATTTGCTCATGAAGATACCTACAATACGGTGGAAGAAGAAAAGGAAGCGGAAAACCATTCAAATGTTAACAAATTATGTGCGGCCAAAAAGAAAATATAAAAAACATAATTTATGTAATTTGATGTTATTAGAAATGAGCTCTTGATTTGAAAACTCAAGAAAGACACGATCAAGTATGGCGAAACCGTACAAAGATACATATGAAGCTAACTAAAGATGTATCATATTGATAATCAATCGGAATAATCGTAATCCATTACATATCACAAAACACAAAAACGTTATAATAAGATAATGAATCTGAACCAAACATGAAAAACTCAAACAACGGTAAGAAAACGTCTCATTAACCAAACATGAAGAAAAATAAAATAAAAGATAAACCACACCAAGTCCGAGGACACCAAGTATGAGTAACTAAATCTTTGAAAAAACTTCTTTGTAGACAATGTTCATGGTTTGTTTTTGCGGCACCCCGTTCTTGTTGGTTATCAGAATCCTTAAATCTTTTCTAGATGTTACTCTTGAAACCGCGACGTAAATCTGACCGTGAGAGAACACATATTTTGGTAAATACATGCCAAATCTCTCCAAAGTTTGTCCTTGACTCTTGTTAATAGTCACTGCAAAGGCGAGCGAGACAGGGAACTGTCTACAATGCATCTGGATTGGGAAACATGCGTCTACCGGTTTAACAAACATCCTTGGAATGAACACCCTCTCATCAACATCATCGACAAAATTACCAGTAATCACCCTAGCCTTGATAACATGATTTGCGAGTTGAGTCACTATTAATCGGGTTCCATTGCACAAACCGCACTTGGGATCAATGTTTCTAAGCAACATGATAAGGGCCCCGACCTTTAAAACCAATTTGTGATTGGGCATAATAGAGATCTTAATACTATTTAAGAACTCTTGTGTATAAACCATGTCGTCTGCATCACTCGTGTCTGAAAGATCGATACTATCAGCACTTAAATAAGTTCTTCGCTCACCTAAACAATAATCAAACGCAAATATAAGTAAAGATTTATCCACTGAGAAATCGATAATTACGAATATATGCTAAATGTTTTTAAAATATACTCGACAAATGCGATAGCATGTATTCATTAATGACTTCCACATCCAAATTCCGAAGACTTAATATAGCCATACCTTTGAAGAATCTTGCATCGGTGTTGGTGGCAAACGAATCACCGTATATCTCTTCTACTATAGACCGAACAAGATGGTCACAATTAACAATCAATCAATTCTCCGGTATTTCGATCTCAACTTCGCCAGTATTAGGCTCGTTGATCTTGCCATCACCCACATCCAAAATCCATTTGGAGAAGGAACTAATATTGTTAGCATCATCATCATTAAGACCAGAGTGTAGCCGCATATTTCTTGTAAGCCTCAGAACTTTACAACTACGCCAAAGAGCTGATGAATTTAGCCCGGCCAAACCTGTCTCAGTCCTAGATGCATCAGGTATCACCGGCAAAACCTGCCTAAAATCTCCGCCAAAAACTATAACCTTACCGCCGAAGGACTTTTTAGACTTCAATATATCACACATGCTTCTATGCAATGTTTCGAAACAAAATTTGCTCATCATTGGGGCCTCATCCCAAATTATTAATCGAGTTTCTTTGATCAGCTTTGCCAAGTACAATCCATATTTCATCGAGCACGTCGTATGGTCGTTTACATTTATAGGAATGCCAAATCTAGAATGCGCCGTTCGACCACCCTGTAAGAGCAACAACGCAATCCCACTTGACGCTACATTCAGAACAACTTCACCTTTTGAATGTCAAGCAGCTCCTAGGACACTCCAGAGAAAAGTTTTTCCAGTTCCATCAAATCCATAGACCAAAAAAATTCCACCAACATCGCGGGTAACTGCGTCTAGTATCTCGTTGTAAATACCAGTTGTTCCCTTGTTATCATTAACATTAGCTCTTTGTGCCTTTCCCGCAATTGGACACGATCATAACTCTTCTCATCGCACAATAATGTATTCTTGAATTTATCGATCTCGATATCATATGGGCACGACATCTCCTTGAAGCTAGTCACTGAATTACCACTTGCGCGCAGGAGCTTCTTAACCTCCACTAATGTAAAATTCAATACCTCTTCAAAAATCACAAAATATTTACTCATTAAATGCTACTTAACAGAAAAACTTTCATAATAAACTAATAAAACGCTCTAGAACCTAGTTTCTTGTGTAACTTCTTTTGCTGGTATAAAATATCGTATGATAGCATTTTCCAAGTTGCATCCAAGACATCTAGGATCGAACCAATGCTATTGGAAAGCAACATTACAACAAACCACTTGCGAATGAATCGTCTGGAACCCCAATAACTCGCTTTCTTGATTGCTTCGATGTATTCCTTATCATCGTCTAATAAACCCAATGCATAGCAAGTATCCTTGAAACTTGTATAGGCCACACCGTGCACCGTTCTTATATCCTCAAAACATGTAAAACCTTTTATAACGTTAAACAAGACTCTTAAATAGTACACTTGGCCTAACGTAGGTGGTACATACGTAATTATGCCAATAACGTTTCCTTTTTTTCTCGGCGCCCATGATCTAGTCTTCACGTGCCAAACAAACTTAGAGGGGAAATTGACATAAGTAAGACCCCTTACCTCAGAGTACAAACTATTGTACTCCATCCATGCCAAGAATTTGGACCTACCAACATACATACGATTTAACACATCCTCAACCGGATCGTTCGCGTTATACACGAGAAGCTGTTGATTAGGAAGATGGAACAAAAGTTTCTCTACATCAGTCGTACAAAACTGAATTGGGTAGGCTAGAATACGCCATGTAGCTTCACATGCCGACACATACCTGAAAAGAGAGAAAAAAAACAAAACAAAATATTGAGATTACAATTTTTGTTTTTGTTATCGAACAATAACATATAAATTAGTTTGTTATAACAAAAGTACCTCTACACTCAACAACACAAGAGTATAACATTATTCGGAGTGTTATTAAAAAAAAAAAACGTACTCGATATCCATAACAAAACCAGATAGATCCTATAATACAAACATATATGCATATGTTTTTCAGTTTTTAAAAAACTAAAAATGTATATGACCACACTTTTGAAATCATCGACCACCACAGATCTCCTTTCCGGATTAGGATGTGTAAACGATATAACCGAGTTATATCCATATATAGCTTTTGATAAGTACTAAATTCCAAAATAAAAAGAAAAAAAATCTATTTTGATGGAAAAAAATAGAGAATTAGTCAAACCTGCCACTATAATGCTTTTTAATTTCGTCCGCCTTATCATATTCTGCAATCGCATCTCTCACATAGTCAGGCCATTTGGTAATGTATTTAAACAAATACTTTATGGAGCGTGATTGGTTGCACAATTCAACGTTAATATGTGTTCGATGATGAATCAACAAATCCTTGTTGTATGGAATAACATATCTGTTATCGCATTCAATTCATTTCTTATTTATCGTCCTATTCTATTTCTGTCTCCGATATATCGGATATCAACAGTGGTTTTTGCGCCAAAATGTTTTGGAAAGAACTTGGAACACTTGCCGCTAATCATGCAAGGACTCCTTTGATTAGCATTTCTGCATGGCCTGTGTAACATAACGTCACCAACAATCTCGTATAAAAGAGGTTATTTTGCTTTATCAGGAATTGATAAGCTCAAATTAATACCCTAAAGTACTAAAGCTTTGTCGATTGTATTACTTAGGAATCAAATCCACAGAGACTCACGGAAACACACAATAGATTATATAGATGAAAATCAAACTAAGTGATCAATGTAATTGAAAGGAATACGTAAATTAAATTGTTGTAAGTTCGATGGGAGAAAGATAGGTTCAGGGTATTTCTCAGGAAATCAATGAATGCAGACAAACTACGCACACACTACAAGAAAAAACAGTTTTTGCGACCACTTTTTGTGACTCTTATTTCGGTCGCAAAAAAGTGGGACGAAAGTGTGACCACTTTGCGACGGATTTGCGACCACTGGTATTGCAGTGGCAAAAGAGTCCCAAATTACCGACTAAAAATATTGGTCAGAAAAGAGTCGCTTATTTGCGACTGTTTAAAGACTTGCAAAAGTAGTCCCAAATTTGTGACTGATTTGCTTCGGTTTAGCAACTCCACTCGATTTTTTTAAAATAAACATCAAATAATATTAAAAAAAAAAATATAAACTCTAAATTTTAAACCCTAAACCATCAAATAATATACAAAAATTCAAATAATAATAAAAAAAAATCAAACTTCCTATTTTTAAAAATATAATCATTTATATATCCTAAATTCTAAACCCTTAATCATAAACTCTAAATCTTAAATTATAAAATATATATTACACATAAACATAAATAATATACAAAAATATTAAATTGTAAATATTAAATTGTAAACTAGATCTTACACATAAACATCAAATAATATATAAATATTCAACACTTACAATTTTTTTAAAAATATAATCATTTTAGGGTTTAGGGTAACATGTACATTAATTTGCAAACCCTAAATCTTAAATCATAAACTATAAATCTTAAATCATAAACATATAACTCTTAATCATAAAATCTATATCTTAAATCATAAACCTCTAACCCTTAATCATAAATTCTAAATAAATTCATCAATATATAATTGTAAATATTTTAATTTATAAGTTTTAACATATATTTGAACTAATATATACACAGAGCCATTGTAAAGTCATATTCAAACATTATAGATTCTTAAAGTTTAGGGTTTAGGGTAAATATGTTTGATTTAAAAAAAGTGTCACGAAAGGGTCCCAAATTTGTGACCGTTTAGCAACTCCACTTGATTTTTTTTAATAGTAGTCACAAAAAGGTCCCAAATTTGCGATCGTTTAGCAACTCCATTCGTTTTTTTTAATAGTAGTCACAAAAGAGTCACAAATTTGCGACCGTTTAGCAACTCTATTCAATTTTTTTTTTTAAATCATCAATATTGGATTGTAAACATGTTAAATAAACATCAAATAATATTAAAAAATATAAACTCTAAATTCTAAACCCTAAACCATCAAATAATATACAAAAAATTCAAATAATAATAAAAAAAAATTCAAACTTACTATTTTTAAAAATATAATCATTTATAAATCCTAAACCTCTAACCCTTAATCATAAACTCTAAATCTTAAATTTTAAAATATATATTACACATAAACATAAATAATATACAAAATATTAAATTGTAAATATTAAATTATAAACTAGATCTTACACATAAACATTAAATAATATACAAAATATTCAACACTTACAATTTTTTAAAATATGATCATTTTATAAATCTTAAATTTTCAACCCTAAACCTCTAGCTCTTAATCATAAACTCTAAATCTTAGATTGTAAACTAGATCTTACACATAAACATCAAATAATATACAAAAAATATAACACTTTCAAAAATTTCAATCTAACCATAACATCTACTAAGTGTTACATGTGTTTTATAAGAAATAATTTTGAAAGATAAAAATTCTCTCAAAATTTACTTATTTTAAGTTTTAACAAATTTTTGAAATGCTAGATATACACAAAATCATTGTAAAATCATATTCAAACCTTATAGGTTCTTAAAATTTAGGGTTTAGGTTAAAGGTTTTTTATTGTCACAAATTGGTCTCAAATTTGGGACTCTTTAGCGACTTCACACGATTTTTTTTAATAGGAGTCACAAAGTAGTCTCAAATTTGCGACTAATTTGCGACCAAATGACAAAAAACAATAAAAGTTTCTTATTGGCTACTTTATTGTGGCGCGGATTGAGATCCTACACCGTTGATTTGTTTAATCCAACGGTGAGGATTTAATCTGCTTTTTTTTTTTTTTTTTATTCTCTCTCTTCCTGCGTTGATCTTCTTCTTCCTTTTTCCTTCTCTCTCCCTCCCTCCTACGCTCTTCTTCTTCTTCCTTCTTTTCCTTGAAATAATTAAAGCTTCCTTTTCTATATCTCTCTCTTTCCCACGATTCTCTTCTTCTCCTCCTTCTTCCTTTTTAATTCATGCAGATCTATCTCCTTTTTAATTATTGCAGATAACTCCTTTTTTTTTGCAGATCTAGTCGCTCCCGGATTTGTCTCGGATAAGCTTCATCTCGGAGAAGCTTCATCTCGGCGGCTTCATCTCCTCTTTCCAGATCCAGCCGCCGGCATAGGAGAGGATGGAGAAGAGGAGGAGACCCACGAGGATGACGAAGAGGATGGAGAAGAGAATGGAGAAGAGGAGGAGACCACCGGCGAAGAAGGCTCACCGGCGAAGAGGAGGAGACCACCGGCGAAGAAGACCCGTCTCTTTTCTTTTTTTTTTCTTTTTTTTTTATTTATTTTTTTCGTTTTTTTGTAATTAATTAATTAAATAAATAAAAATATTGTTTTTTTTGAATTTTTTGTTTTTGTTTTTTTTTTAATTTTATTTTAAAAAGTAGTCGCAAAATCAGTCTCTAATTTAATACTGATATTATAGTCACATATCAGTCTCAAATTTGTGACCGTTTTGCGACCATTTTTTTTAGCGACCAAATATTTGCGACTACTATTTTTGGTCACAAAATGGTCGCAAATGAGTCATTTACGACCATTTTGTGACTCTTTTGGTGGTCGCAAAAACTGTGTTTTCTTGTAGTGACAGTTCTTGAACTCAAATCACTAAGGTATAATTAACCAACTCTCGCTGCGAGAATTATCTAAGCCTAAATCCTAGAATTCTAAATCTCTTTGCGAATCCTAAAGTCTAAACCAGCTTTTAGTTCAAGTTTGATTTGTTCACAAAACAACTAGACCAAATCTCTTTGCGAATAGTTATTTTGCTCACCCTAAGTTCTATCAGGTTTCTCAATTGCACTCTCGCGCCTAATCGATTAACCTAAGATCTAAGTTCTAGGTGATCAATCCAGAATTAGCTTTGAAAACAACCTATGGTGAAGAACTAATTCAGATTATGAACCCTAAACAACTATAATCAACCTAGCATTCAAAGAAATCCCTTATGAGAACCCTAAACCTAATAAGAGATCTACTCAGACATGGAAATTGAAACAATAAACATGACTGAATAAATACTTGAATAAATAATAAGAAAGAGTAACAAGAGGGTTCAAAATCTTCTCTCGGACGAACATAATTTCAGATTTGTCTCCCTTCAAAAGCTCTCTCACAAAACCAAAGTAAAGTAAAGCATAGCCATCAAAGTGGCTGTAAATCCTAATAAATAACATAAATCACGTTTTGGGGCTTCTTGTAAATAATAAAATCTTTTGGGCAATTTTGTAATTCTTCAATCTTGGAAAAGTCGCGACTCGTGTCTGCTTCAGTGAGTATCGACCGATACTAGTCAGATTCGATCAATACTGAGGCTTCAAATCGGGTACTCAGCTACACGAACTTCTGCTTTGCTCCAAAATGCTCCAGAAAACTCAAATATCTCCAATTATGCTCCAAACGTGCTAAAACCTGTAAAAGACTCTAAAACACTACAAAATAGTATAAAGACTCTATAAAACGGACTTATATCATGGCTTAAACGGGGTAAAAACCATGATATATCAACTCCTCCAGACTTAGCCTTTGCTTGCCCTAAAGCAAAACAGAAAACTAAACCAGAGAAAGAGGTTTGAAAACATAGAGACTCACCTGTTCTTGAAACATTGCAATGACCCTTTTCCTTAGTGCTCCACATATCACCTAACCAGTTCCAAATCTAACCACCATGCACTACAAAAAAGTGAATATTGTTACAAAATAATTGTGACTACTTTATTTGGTAACAATTTTGTGACGAAATTCATACGAATCCGTGACGAAATTATTTAGTCATAAAAGCGTTACCATTTCGTCATAAAATTGTGACCAAATTGAAGGTAATAAACTTCTGTCACTAATGGAGACATAATTGTTACAAACTATATTGTCATAAATATTGTTACGAATTTGCGACCAAATCGAGTAACTAAATTATACGATTTTTGTGACTAAACTGAAGTCACTTATAGCTACACATATTTTGTAAATAAATCGTCACATTTTGCCACCGTTTTAGTGACATTTGCATTTGGTCATAGAATGTGACATAGTTGTTACGAATTTGTGACAAGAGTAAGATCACATGTGAATTTTTTATATAAAAAAATCGCTTCAATTCTGAAAAAAACACCAAAAATACATAATAACTAAAAATAGTATAAATGACATAATATGTTAAAACAAAAAAATTGTGAACGTGACACTAGCTCTTGATATGAATGTGACCAACATAAAATAAACAAAAAAAAAGAATTAATTAATCAGAAGTTCCAAAAAAAAACACAACAACGATCTAAAAAACATGTATCCAATATCTGAAAACAATACAAGATGATTAACATATTACAAATCAATCACAAAAACTGAAATATAAAGCCAAGTAAACAATGTATCATAAGAAATAAAATTAAAGCAAAAATATAAAGAGCTTACAAAGACTGAGTGGCGATAGAAAGGAGATCGGAGACAACACTAAAAATCAGATTCTTCACTAGATAATTCGATATCAGAATTTTCATCTTCACCATCTATATACATTTCTCACCCGATGACACGAGCACAAAAAGACTTTAACATTACAAATCAAGCTAAATTTTTTTGGGTAAGGTTACTTAATTACTTTTATACACTGTATTTTAATTTAATTGATAATATTTTGTAGTAATTACTACTTTTTATAAATAATTTTCAATAAAATTAAACGTGTAATGTAGATGTTTATATATTTATTTATATATTTATATATAGTTTAGCAAATTTAACGTGTAATGTAGATGTTTAGATTGACAAAAAATGTATAAAAGCTGAAGAATTATTAGTGATCCTCGTTTGATGAAGAATTTTTCTTTCATTCTTAGCTTGCAAAATTATAACTCATTTTTAATTTTAAATTTCATGAATTCTTTTTAGAATGAGATGAAGAAGAATGGTGATTTGGTGAAAAATGTTAGACACTCTCATGCCAAGAATTCCAAGCTTCAACATAACTTCGACTTGAACAAGTTTCCAAAGATGAAACTTATTTATAAAATGGTTCGCTCGATAAAGCTTTGTTCGAGTCACGATTTCCGTTGCCGTGGGATCACCGGAAAAAGATTTTGCTCGGAGTTGCATCTGCTCTTGCTTATCTACACAGAGAGTGCGAGAATCAAGTTATACACAGAGACGTCAAAAGCAGCAATATAATGCTAGACGAGAATTTTAACGCCAAGCTCGGAGATTTCGGATTGGCTAGACAAATCGAACACGATAAATCCCCGGAAGCGACTGTAGCCGCCGGTACAATGATTGCAATACCGCGGCATTGAATTCTAGCCGATCGTCTTCGTGGTCCGTGCCAGAACATAACGTTATGATTCGAGGGGACGATGACCATTTGGTATAGATCGAAAGATAGAATAAAAGAAACGAATGCATTATGTAGTGGTTAGATGATTTGATTAGAGTTTGATTTATGTTGTAATATTTCATTCATTTTTTTTCTCATGTATGTAAGATAAGAAGACGAAATTAGTTTGTTAAGAAGCCATTGAATAGTTTGCCCAAAAAAAAAAAAAAAAGCCAATTGAACCATTTAAGCGAGTAGCCGGAATTTAATCTAATATAAGCTCAACAATGTCAGAAACTTACCAACGTTGTGTTGGGCTAGTGATAAAAAAAGTTTGGATATGTGTCTGTACGCCATGGGTTTCGATATACATTGGAAGATACTATTTACATTATTTAGGTTCCTAGCAATAAGGTGAAAAACACATTTTTTAACACCAAAAATAAACAAAGTGAGAAACCAAGTCGAAATAACTGATTGTAAAACCAAAACTCCCATGCGAAACTTCATTTAATTTGAAACCGAAACCATTTTTAAAACTGATCCATACGAACATAAGTTTTATATTTTGAATTATTTACTTATTATATTCATACACTGAAACCGAATTAAAACCGGATTTGTTTACATAGTTTTTTTTTTTTTTTTGATGACTCAGGGGTAAATCCCAGGCCCAAACTAATCTCCTGGGGTGTACCACCAACGGGCTAAACGTACACCCGAGTTTGCAAATGGGGCCTAGACATTAGCCCCATATCCCATTTGGCCAAACTAGCAGAAACTTAGTTCCCAACAGGAATCGAACTCAGGGGGACCATTGTTCATGGATTCCCAAGTCGATCCTTACCACCAGGCCACCACTAGTTTGGTTTACATAAATTTATTAGGTCCTTAATATTACATAACAAAAGATACGGGTTAAATTTGGAAATACCTAAAAAGTAAAGGGTCCAATTAGGAGTTTTCCGATTACAGGAAGTGGCTAGATAGTGGATAAAACACGTGTAAGTATATATATATATATCTTCGTGTGTTTGTCTTAATCATCTTGTGTTCAGAAACAGATCTTCGTTTCCTTGAAATCATTCTCATTCGTACGTTGCTGGAGCTGATCTCACAGATTTCGGATCGTATTCATGGACGGCGACGATTTTGCCGGAAAGGTACCGTCAATCGCCATTAATATACTTGCAGCGTTTGTAGAATTTAACGGTTCCTCTTGTGCGATCTCGGAATGTGCAATTAGATTTTTTAGTGATGTCTTTTTTTTTTTTTTCCTTGGAATTTGGACTATCTTGTTAATGATCTAAGGAAACCATGTGATGTATTCTAATTTTGAGAAGAAAAAAAAAATGCGATCTGATTCAGCCTGTGGGGGTTGCATGCATTCCAGGACAATTGTTTGGGTAAAAAAACAATTCTTGTGATTATAAATTTGTTGAGAAAAAAACTCTTTTATTGAGATTTGAATGAAAAAAGCTCATTTTGTTTTGCTTTTTGAGGTTATATATCACAGACAATGTGTATCAATTGCATGTCTGGCTTGTTCTATCTTGAGGTCTCTTGTACTATTATGTGGGCTTATATTAGCACATATTCGATTCTGAACTCTGAAAATCGTTGGAGAATATATTTAACCTAATGGGAAACCCAATCTCTTCTCATATTTGTTGATAGTGTAATGGTTTCTATTTGATCCCTTGCACATGGTTTACAAACGATCTCATTCCTGTTGCATGCACATTTCGCTTGGTGATTTTGTTTGTTTTCGTTTGGTATGATTTCCATTGTCCTAGATCCTTGTTTCGGTGTTTGGTATGATTCATTGGTCTGACATTCCACAGGTGGCTGCTGAAGCCAAGGGATGGAACCCGGGACCAATCGTGCTGCTTGTTGTCGGAGGTCCGCTTGTTGTGTTCCTAATCGCCAACTATGTGCTCTACGTGTATGCTCAGAAGAACCTACCTCCAAAGAAGAAGAAGCCGGTTTCCAAAAAGAAGCTCAAGCGTGAGAAGCTGAAGCAAGGAGTCCCTGTGCCTGGAGAATAAAACCCACCTTCGCTTGTATCTTCTGGTGAAGAGAATGTGACAGCGGAAAATCTTGACCAACATGAGAAAAATGAAATTTATGTCAAGGTAATATTTCAAAACTTTATTTTTCTCTGTAGGAATCCCATATGGATCTGTGAATTTGATGTACGGTGTTGACAAACATGAAAGCAAGGCAAAACATCTTCTTATTCCTTCTTACGTATTTTGTTCATTGATCTGTGCTTTTTGGTGACGCGACTGAACAAACGAAACTTATTTTGACTAACTTTGCTAGTTCTCAACGAGTTAAAGAGTGTTGAGATTGCTATTTCGTTTTTGACATAATATTTTTTCATTAACTTCATTTCTTTTTTTTTGGTTTTTTGCTTTAGGCTGTCGCTGCTGCTGCTGGATCATCAAAACAAGGCCATATCTTTGGACTTGGAACACTAGGTGAGGTTTTACCATTTGTTGATGTCTCTCCAAGTCAACCACAACCTTCTGAAGAAACAGAGATGATAAGACACCGCCTGCATGAGTTGGAAGCTGAACTGAAACATAGCCGTGAAGAAATTCTGCAAATTCAGAAAAGGCTTGATGGAAAAAATTTGTTGGGTATTTTGCAAGTCAGAATGCAACTCCACCACCTCTACCACCACAATCCACGTAATCAAGTTATGCTGCTATTATTTCTTGATATTGTTTACTTTGTATTTTATTAGGACTATTTCATTTAAATTGTGTTTGTTTAGTTTGTATTTTATTAAGACTATTTCTTTTAAATTGTGTTTGTGTATTAGCTATTAACTTTGTTTTGGATATTAGTTTATTAATTAATATTATCATTTGTTTATTATATTTTACTTTTAATGTTTTATTGCATATTATTTAAATTTAAGAAAATAAGAGTACAATTAAAATAGAAATATTTGGTTAATATTTGTGACTAAATTTTAATGATTTTCACATTTCTAATTTTGTAACAATTTGTAACGGTTAGGTAAGAAAAAACGTCATAATATAAATCAAATAATGACAATTATTTGTTATAATGTAGTCACTAATTGTGAGGGAGTTTGTGATATTATTGTGGTCATAATTTGTAATGGATCATTGACATAAATATTGTAATAATTTGTGATACAAATGTGACTATTTTTTGTCACATTGTGTAACTTAATTGTGATAGTATTGTTTGTCACGAATTGTGTCGTTTCTATGACTATAATTTAGTCACGAATTGTGATGAGATTTATGACATTATTTTGGTCATAATTTATGACGAATCAATGATTAAAATATAGTAACAATAGGTGACAAATATGTGACAATATTTTTCGGCACAAATTGTTTCATTTTTGTAACTATTTTAATGTCGTCACAAGTGGTGACGAAATGTTACGTTATTATTCGTAACAAAAATTTGTTACGTTTTTTGAGATAAAATTGATTTGTGACGGTTTTATTGTGATGTTTTAGAAATTGTGACATTTTCGTCACAATATAAATTTTGTGACGAAATATTTATATATTGTGACATAAAAATTTTTAACAATATTTACTTTTTTTTTGTAGTGATGTACTTCTCCGTAGACATTCGCAGCTTCCCAGACTACACACATTATTTCACAGCATCGTTCAATCACAGCATCGTCATCGCCAGTTTCATCGATGTGATTAATACCAAGAACCTTCTAGATTCTTTCCCATACAATATCATGACAAGGAACCATCCAATTTCATACTTTCCGGTATTATTTTCTCTTCCCCAGACTTATTTCTCATTATGTCTCTTGCATATACATATTAAGGTTCAAGACGCGACTATTGATGGTGTTTGCCACCGAATCCCCGGTTCTTCCATTAAAAGTAATCAAAGGTGTAGGCGAATAATGGTATCACAGGAAATTTTCCTAACATCGCTTCCACCTTTGTGTGATCATTTCCTATAAAGTAGAATAATGGGATCGCTGGAAATTTTCCTAACCCTCTACTCAGAAGAAAATCATCTCATCTTTTAATGCATCTTATTTATTAACTTGTAACAGGGAGAGAAATACCATTACTTTAAACACATGGGTTCCTTTGTCAGATACGAATGAGGAATCAAGCTCTATGGATATCAATCACATCGATGAAATGCAAAATATTTGGCTCAGGCTTCAATGGACTTTGCTGGAAACATGGGTGTCTTCTAGTTAACTGGTCAGCTTTTGGATTTTTCATTAGTCGATACAGAACTGAGTCTGTAACAATTGTTACTTAGAAGTAGAGTCAGAACAAAAGATTCAAGAAAAAGATCACAGTCTCCAACCAAAATTTGACTCAATAAAACAAATTTAGACTCAAAAACGACTGACTCTAAGAAAAACAAAAATAATGTCAGCGACTACCTCCCCCATACTTGAACAACACTATCCCCAGTGTTATCTAGCCTAAGGTTGGAGAAAGAAACAAAAGAACATAGTGGAATCACAAAGGAAAAGAAGGAGTTACCGATCTGGGACAGGTGTATCGACCGACACACGGCCTGGTATCGATCGATAACAAGCGTAAATCGACACAATGAACTCTTCTCATTCGCGTAGGGTATCGACTGATACCAGCTGGGTATCGATCGATACTCTGGCGATTTCGTGTTTGCTCCTTGTTTATCCTGACACAAAACACAAAACACAAACGAAAAAAATGAAAATAAAAAGACATTTGTACAAACTCACCAGTGGGTTGCCTCCCACCAAGCGCTCGTTTAATGTCATTAGCTTGACTGTACCGCCGTTCAGGCATTGGGTGCATCATCCAGAGGCAGTATGTGTCCCTCTGGCATCTCTGTTGCCCGGAAATAGTATTTCACCCTTTGTCCATTGACAGTGAACTCTTCGCCTGAAGGATTTGTCAAGACAAGTGCGCCATGTGGTCTAACCTCCTTGACTGTGAAAGGACCTGACCAACGAGAACGCAATTTACCAGGAAACAAATGCAAACGAGAGTTATACAGAAGTACCTGGTCATTGGGTTCAAAGTGTCTGGTGAGGATCTTTTTGTCGTGATATGCCTTGGTCCTCTCCTTGTACAACTTTGAGTTTTCATAGGAATGATGTCTAATCTTATCCAGCTCATTCAGCTGAATCAATCGCCTCTCAGCAGCAGACTTGATGTCGAAATTCATCAGCTTTGTAGCCCAAGCTGCCTTATGCTCGATATCCACCGTAAGATGACACGCTTTTCCATATAGTAAATGAAACGGTGTAGTCCCAAGCGGTGTCTTGAAAGCAGTCCTGTAAGCCCATAGTGCATCATCCAGTCTTGCAGACCAATCATTCCTGGTGGAACCCACAGTCTTTTCCAGAATCTCCTTGATTTGCCTGTTGGAGACCTCTACTTGCCCACTAGTCTGAGGATACTAAGGAGTAGCTACACGATGATTCACACCATGCTTCTTCAGCATCTTCTCGAAAACTTTGTTAATGAAGTGAGAGCCACCATAACTTATAGCAATCCGAGGTACTCCAAATCGAGGGAAAATGATGGTCTTAAACAGCTTAAGGACCACTGAGGAATCGTTGGTGGGACTAGCAATTGCTTCTACCCACTTAGAGACATAGTCCACAGCAACCAAGATGTACCTGTTCTTGTATGACGAGGGGAAATGACCCATAAAATCGATGCCCCAACAATCAAAAATCTCAACTTCGAGGATGAAATTCTGAGGCATCTCGTGTTTCTTACTAATCTTCCCTCTCCTCTGACACGCATCACACTAAGAGACGAAGACATGAGCATCCTTAAACATAGTAGGCCACCAGAAGCCTGCTTGAAGAATCTTGGACACTGTCTTGAAAGTTGCAAAGTGTCCAGCATACTCAGATCCATGACAATGAAACATAACACTAGGTACCTCCGATTCAGCAATGCATCTCCTGTAGATACCGCCAGAACAGTGCTTGTACAGGTAAAGGTCATCCCAAAAGAATCGCCTTATGTCACGCATAAACTTCTTCTTGTCATATTTCTTGAGATGCTTTGGCTCAGCACCCACATCGAGATAGTTGGCAATATCAGCGTACCATGGTTGATCAGAATCAGCTGCAGCGACTAGATACTATTCAGAAGTACCGAGGTGTTCAACAGTCAAAACATGTTCGGAAATCGCAGGGTATCGACCGATACTGGGTGAGTGTCGATCAATACCAAAACCTGCAATTCGTGGAAATTGCTGAGTTTCGGCAAAACCCATTCGAAACTCAGTTTCAATGAAGTAAATGGACTCTTCTGGTAGTTGATCATCAATAGGGACGTCTGCATCGATCCGAATCCTCGAAAGATGATCAGCGACCCCGTCCTCTATTCCTTTCTTATCCTTAACCTCAATGTCGAAACCTTGTAGCAAAAGAACCCAACGACAAAGGGGAGGCTTAAGATCCTTGTTCAGCATTAGATATTTGAGAGCAACATGATCAGTATGAACAATCACTTTGCTCCCAATCAAGTAGGATTGAAATTTCTCAAAGGAGAAAACAACTGCAAGTAGTTCCTTCTCTGTGGTGCTGTAATTCCTCTGAGCATCGTCCAATGTCCTACTAGCATAGTAGATAACGTGCACCTTCTTATCCTTTCTCTGACCCAGAACCGATCCGACAACGAAATCACTGGCGTCGCACATGATCTCAAAAGGCAAAGTCCAATCAGGAGGTTGCACAATAGGAGCACTCACCAAAGCCTTTTTAATCTCCTCAAAGGCTGCAAGACATTCTGGTTTGAAGTCGAACTTGATCTCCTTGCATAGTAGGGCTGTGAGTGGGCATGCTAGCTTGGAGAAATCCTTGATGAACCTCCTGTAAAATCCAGCATGACTAAGGAAACTTCGAATATCCTTCACAAAATTCGGTGGTTGGAGGCTTGTCATGACTTGGATCTTGGCCTTGTCAACTTCGATCCCAGCTTCATAAACCTTGTGCCCAAGCACGATGCCATCCTAAACCATAAAGTGACACTTTTCCCAATTAAGGACCAAGTGATTCTCTTCACACCTCTGTAGCATTTTGCACAAATTATCCAAACAATCCTTGAACGATGATCCATACACTGAAAAATCATCCATGAACACCTCCATAAAGTTCTCAATCATGTCTGTGAAGATAGACATCATGCATCTCTGAAAAGTGGCTGGAGCGTTACCCAATCCAAATGACATTCTCCTGTATGCGAATGTGCCATAGGGACATGTAAAAGTCGTCTTCCCTTGGTCATCTGGATGTATCAGAATCTGGAAATACCTGAATACCCATCGAGAAAACAGTAGTAGGGATGACTAGCCAACCTCTCCAACATCTGGTCGAAGAATGGCAATGGGAAATGATATTTCCGTGTAGCTGCATTCAACTTCCTGTAGTCAATGCACATTCGATGCCCAGTATAGTCCAAGTAGGGATCATCTCATCCTTTTCATTCTTCACCACGGTTATCCCTCCTTTCTTAGGAACAACGTGCACTGTACAGACCCAAGAGCTATCCGAAATAGCATATATGACCCCAGCTTTCAAAAGCTTCATCACCTCCTTTTTGACCACTTCTTTCAGTTTCGGATTCAGCCTCCACTGATGCTCAATTGAAGCCTTTGACTCGTCCTCAAGATGAATCCTATGCATGCGCAGGTCCGGTGATATACCTGAAAGGTCATCAATAGAATAGCCAAGAGCTTTGCGATACTTGCGCAGCTTGCTCAGCAGTAAGGAAATCTCTGCGTTGTTCAAAGAAGCATTAACAATTACTGGGTAGGTGGAATTAGGACCAAGAAAACCATACCTCAGATTTTCTTGAAGTGGTTTGAGTTCCACCTTAAGAGCATTCTCCTCGTTCCAATCTCCAAGCTCAGCAGCTTGCTTAGAGCCTTCGGCCAACCCTCCTTCGAGTCGCAAGGTATCGAACGATACTGGGGGTGTATCGATTGATACTGGTGACGCTGAATCGAGCATCTTCGAGTATCCAGCAGTATCATCATGCGAATAAACCTCTGAATCAACTGAACAGACCAATTCTCTCTCTACTGGATCCTCATGATGCATCTCCAGGAATTACTCTTCAGCTATGTCACTGAAGGTATCGACAAAGAAGGTCTGCCCATCGATGGTTGGTCTCTTCATCATCTTCTCCATGTTGAAAGTCATGACCAGATCACCAATGTTGAGAGCGATCTTCCCATTCCTGCAATAAATCAAAGCACCAGCTGTTGCAAGGAAAGGTCTGCCTAGGATGAGAGGATCCTTAGGCTCATCATCGTACTCCAGGACGATGAAATCAGTTGGGATCAAGAAATTCCCAATCTTAATAGGAACGCATTCGAGTAACCCCTCTGGAAGTCTAACTGAACGATCAGAAAGTACTAGGGAGATTCTTGTGGTTGTGAAATCTGTCATCCCCATTCTTTTAGCAACTGAGTATGGCATGAGGTTGACACTTGAGCCAAGGTCACAAAGAGAACGCTCAACATCTTCAGCAAAGTGAACAGCCTTTGTTGTCTTGCCCATCAGAAGATTGTGCATAGAATCTAACTTGGCTTGAACCTCAACAATCTGCGAACCTTCCATGCTACCAGCTTGCTTCTTGCGCTCAAAGTATGCATTCTTAGTGCTATTGCTAGATGCCAAGTTCTCAATCAGTACATAAGCATCATCAGGATACCTGGTGTTGAAGTTTCCATTGCTCGAAGCATCCAAAGCCATCTGATACCTCCAATCAATCCATCTGAAGAAGAAGCCCATCAGAACATCAGAGTACCCGTGATGTGGACAATCTCTATGATATGATCTAAATCTCGTCCAAGCAGCCTTAAACGCCTCAGTAGGGCCTTGAGAAAACTGGGAGATCTTGTTCCTCAGATCCTCGGATCGTGCATCATCATAGAAGTTGTTCAGGAAAGCAGTTTTAGTCTCTTCCCAGGTAGTCAATGATCCAGGAGGTAACTGATTCAGCCAGTAAGTCGCATCTCCACCTAAAGAATAAGAGAAAAGCTTGCAGAAGAGGTAATCATATGACACTTCATTGCTCTTGATGCTAGTGACCAAATCCTCGAACCTCTCAATGTGATCCATGGGATGTTCATCGGAAAGACCATGAAAGGGGTGCAGACTCACAAGAGTGTAGTATCCATGTTTCAGCTCAAAGTCATTCCTATGAAAAGCAGGAGGACGAATAGCTGATCGATTTGCATAAAACTGATAAGGCCTGTTGTACTCACCAATCGTTCTTCCACGATTTACCACAACATTCCCAGCATTCGCGTTCCCAGCGGCATTCTCCTCGACAACAGGAGCATGTGGAATGATGTTCCCTTCTCCATCCAATCGTTGTCCTCTCTCATTGCACAATTGACCCTCTTGGTCTCTGTAAACACCAGCTCTATCGTGAACCAAAACCACTGGGTTGTTCATCTCTGCCGGCTTCTTTGCTCTTCTGTTTGTGCGTTCCACAAGTGCTAGTTGCTCGTTTGAAAGATTAACTAGCTGAGTGCTCTTGTTCCTTCTGGTTTCACGAATAGGAATACACTTGAAATCAATAGTCAAGAACGTAAGTAACACATAAATACGACGAGTATCTGATATATCATGGTTTTTACCCCTTTTAGGCCATGATATAAGTCCGTTTTATAGAGTCTTTCTAATATTTTGTAGTGTTTTAGAGTCTTTTACATGTTTTAGCACGTTTGGAGCATAATTAGAGATATTGGAGCTTTCTGGAGCATTTTGGAGCGAAGCAGACGTTCGTGTAGCTGAGTACCCAATTTGAAGCCTCGGTATCGATCGATACCCCATTGGTATCGGTCGATACTCACTGCAGCAGACACGAGTCGCGACTTAAATGAAGAATTGAGGATTTGCAAAATAGCCCATAAGTCTTTAATTATTACAATAAACCCCAAAACGTGTTTTAGCATTATAATTAGGTTTTTCAGCCACTTTGATGGCTGGGCTTTCATTACTCTTGATTCTACTTTGGTTTTTGGAGAGAAAACTCTGAACTCCTGTTTTCTTATTTGATTTCTTTGATGATCTATTCAATCATGTTGTTTTCATTCTCCTTGTCTGAGTAGATCCACTTTAGGTTTAGGGTTCTCATAAGGGTTTTCTCTGAATGCTAGATTGATTAGTTGATTAGGATTCACCATCTGAAATAGTTATTCACCTTAGGTTGTGTTCAAAGCTAATTCTAGGTTGACGAATCTGGAACTTAGATCTTAGGACGATTGATTAGGCACGAGAGTGCGATTAATTACCTGATAGAACCTTAGGTGAGCAAAATAACTATTCGCAAAGAGATTTGGTTTAGTTGTTTTGTGAACAAATCAAACCTGATCTAAAAGTTGGTTTAGACTTTAGGATTCGCAAAGAGATTTGGAATTCTAGGATTTAGACTTAGATAGTTTTCGCAACGAGAGTTGGTTAATTATACTTTAGTGATTTGAGTTCAAGAACCGCGCTAAATCAGAATCCTGTTAGTTAGTTTATCTGCATTCATTGACTTCCTGAGAAATACCCTGAACCTATCTTTCTCCCAATCGAATTACAACTTGTTTAATTTACGTTCTGTTTTCAATTACATCTTTTGGTTTAGCTTAATTCGAATCTATTTAATCTATTGTGCGTTTCCGTGAGTCTTTGTGGATTCGATCCCTAAGTATTACAATCGACACTGCTTTAATACTTTAAGGGTATTAATTTGAGCATATAAAATTTGATTCCGTTGCCGGGGACTCAATTTCGCCATTAGATTTTAGCTTAGAATTTCGTTTAAATCGTTGAGTATCGATCGACACCCTAGTGGTATCGGTCGATACCCGTCGTGAATTTCGGTTACTTACGTTCTTGACTTTTGTGTTTCAGGTGCATGCCTCTTCGTGAAACCAGAAGGAATTAGAACACTCCGCTAGTTGATCTGTCAAACGAGCAGCTAGCAACTTTGGAACGTGCAAACAGGAAAGCAAAGAAACCAGCAGAGATGAACAATCCAATGATTTTGATTCAGGATGCTGTTGGAGCTTTGAGAGACCAAGAGGGTCAATTGTGCAATGAGAGAGGGCATCGACTTAATGAAGCTGGAAATATCATTGTCCCTGCAATTGCTGTGAATGCAGGGAACGCTGTGATTAATCGCGGTAGGACGATTGGTGAGTACAATAGGCCTGATCAGTTTTATGCCAATCGATCAGCGATTCACCCTCCTGCTTTTCAGAGGAATGACTTTGAGCTGAAACCTGCATACTTTACTCTTGTGGGTCAGCATCCTTTTCATGGTCTTTCCAATGAACATCCCATGGACCATATTGAGAGGTTTGAGGATTTGGTCACTAGCATCAAAAGCAATGGAGTGTCCTATGATTACCTATTCTTCAAGCTCTTCCCATACTCTCTTGGTGGAGATGCAACTTACTGGCTGAAGCAGTTACCTCCTGGATCACTGACTACTTGGGATGAGACGAAGAATGCGTTCCTGAACAACTTCTATGATGATGCACGATCCGAGGATCTCAGGAACAAGATTTCTCAGTTTTCTCAAGGACCGACTAAGGCACTCAAGGCTGATTGGATTTGTTTCAGGTCATATCAGAGGCACCATGGTTTCACTCAGGTTCAGCTGCTGGGTACTTTCTACAGAGGAGTTGATTGGAGGTATCAGATGTCCTTAGATGCTGCAAGTAATGGGAATTTCAACCCCATGTATCCGGACGATGCCTATGTGCTTATTGAGAACTTGGTTTCTAGCAATAGTACCAAGAATGCGGACATGGAGCGCAATAAGCAAGCTGGTAACTTGGATTGCAGTCAGATTGCTGATGTGAATGCTAAGTTAGATTCAATGCACAATTTGTTGATGGGCAAACAGCAGAAGGCTGTTCATCTTGTTGAAAAGGATGAAGTGGAATATGTTAATCACATTGATGGAGTTGGATCTCAAGATCAAAGGTATCAATGTCCACCCACACCACCCAAAACTTCTGAAAGCAAGATTGAATCTATGTTTGAACAACTTCTTCAAGGACAGCAGAAGCTAACTGTGGAATTCAATGGGAAGATTGATGTCCTGTACAACGATCTGAGTGGTAGGATCGACGCTATTAATATTTAGCAGAGGACGCTAGAAACTCAGGTAGCTCAGACTGCAGCAACTGTCAAGGAACTGGTGGTTCATTCCCAGAACGAATACGTCACTGCTATTCCCTCGAGGAGTGGAAGAGAGGTACACCCAGGAGTGCATAAGAGCTCAATTGCAAAGATTTTGGTCAATCATGACAAGGATGACGATGAGATTTCGGACACCACCCCTGTGTCGACCGATACTCCCTTGTATCGATCGACACACGTCCAAAATCCTGCCAGGGATGATTCCAGAGCGAAAGCATCGATCGATACCACCCCTGTGTCGGTCGATACCAGTTCAGTTGCTGAAACGAAACCCGAGTTGAGTGCAGAAAGGGTTTACAAACCCAAGGCGCCATCCCCCATACCACCCAGACACCTCAGAGACCCCATTTCTCCACAGCAGTTGCTTGGTTTTGAGAAGATGGTACGAAGGATTCCCCTCACATTGACTTTTGAAGATGCTCTAGAGCACCGCCCTCTGCTGAGCCACTTCCGAGATTGCAGAGAAACTCTGGAAGAGATCGAAGTACTCTTTATCAAGGCAAGAGGCAAGTCACTACCACTGAGGCAGTTGACCAAGAGGGAAGACCCAGGAATATTCTCAGTTCCATGTTTCATCTCTGAAGTTGAATTCAAAGAGTCTCTCGTTGACTCGGGGGCTAGCGTCAACGTCATATCAATGGCAATTGCAGAGAGATTGGGAGCTGATATTCGATCTCCCAAGAGATCTTTCACATTCGCGAACAGTTCCACCTCACTCTCATATGGTACAATCCCTGATTTGATGGTTAAAGTAGGAGATTGCCTGGTTCCTACTGATTTTCAGGTTGTGGAGATGAGTGCACAATCTCGCACACAGTTGATTCTTGGAAGACCGTTCATGGCTACGGTTGGTGCCATTATGGACACACCCGGCAGGAGAATCTCGTTCTCATACATTGACAAGGAGGTGTACTACGAAGCCATTCCTACTAGAGGAACTCCCACACATATCTCTTGCATCACCATTGTTACAGGAGAGACGTTGGTAATTGATCTTTTGGAAGAGCCTCCTGACGAGCCAACTGTCATAGACCTTCTAGATAGTCCTTCTGTCATCACCATGACGGACGTCAAGACATCTAAGGCAAAAATGAAGGTTAAGAGCAAAGGAGTGAAAGGTGGTGCTTCTATGAATTTAATCCCTCAGAAGAGCGATGGAGATTCACTTGAATATAAGGTGAAGTGCAAGGGAATTTCGAAACCATTCTCTAAGGCTAGAGTAATCCTCACTTCGGAGCTGAAAGAGAAAGGACAGGAGTTTGTGGAGCGCATGATGCGCAGAACACTGAAGCTGGCGATGTCTAATTGTGGAGCTTGTTTCAGCGCAAGTTCTCATTCTTCTCCTGACTGATCGTCCGTAAAGTCAAGCTCGTGACGTGAAACAAGCGCTTGGTGGGAGGCAACCCACTGGTGAGTCTGTACATAAGTCTTTTATTTTTGTTTTTATTTTTGGATTTGTGTCTTGTGTCTTAACGTGAAACAGATTTCAAGGAGAAGTATCGACCGACACAAGTCCGTGTCGATCGATACCACAGTCGCGGAGAGTGTCGACCGATACTATTCGGTGTCGATCGACACCGTGCGGGCAGGTAAGGTTTCTTTCAAAACCCTCGGGTTTTTCTTTCTTTTCTTACTTCTCCATCGATCGATACCACCTCCATCTCCCTCTCAAATCGCATCTCTCTCATTTCTTCACCAATTTTGGTGATTCAAGTGCCTAGATTCATTGGATTTTTATCTTCTATCTCTTTCCAGTATTTGTTTCTTCAATCAGCAAAGGTATGTATTCGAAATTCCACATTTTCGGTCCAATTTTTAGGTTTGAGGTTTGTGAGATTCTACTCCTTAGCACTTGTTTTTCTTGACAATGGTCATTTGCTGAGATGATCTAGAGTAGTTTCGCACCTTGCCTTACATTCAATTGCCTTTAGTTTCGACTCTTGGATAATTTGAATTTTGGGAACTCGATGAACTAGAATTGGCTAGGGTGTCGATCGATACCCTCTGGTATCGGTCGACACCATTCGTGTCTGTTGATCCAAATTTGCTGTGATTTGCTGAGAGGTGTTGGATTTATGCGGTGTCTTTCTGTCTTGTTTGCAGATGACATCTAGGCCAAAGAGAGCACGAACTACAGACGCATAGAGCTCTAATCCATCTGCCCCTGCTGTTCCTGTAGCCCCACGCAGAGGTCCTTGGCCTAAGCTGAACGAGAAGGCTAGGATCCCTTGTCATAGAGATTGGAACGGGACGGAGAAGGAGATTGCGCTGAGTGATTACTGCACCTACAGACCCATCTTGGAGGCATGGGATGATTATGACACGCTGCACTATAACGCGTGGTTGTGAGTGGTTATAGAACCTACTCGGTTTGTTGACGGGGTCTCCATGCGTCGTTGGGACTTGACACAGAGCTGGCCCGTTTGCTTGCGAAGATTGGTCTTAGTCAGATGGCTACTCAGCAGTATGATCTTTACCCGGATTTGGTTCGTCAGTTCATGGCGACAGTTCGCGTTCACTACCAGGACGAGGTTCTCCGGGATGCACTGGAGGGTACTTTGACTTTCATGGCTTTTGGATTGAGGTACAGGTTACCACTCCATGATCTCTGTAACATCTACGGTTTTACGCGGGATTGCAGGAGGGTTACTCTTCCCGCGCAGCATCCTGACATGAATACATTTTGGGAGCATTTCGGGAATGGTGCTTACTACTCTAAGGAGTCTACTCAGATGGATATACGACACCCGGTCCTGCGCTGTTTGGTTAGGATTTTGAGCACCACGCTCTTGTGCAAGATGGAACCAAACAAGATGAGGGTGTCCGAGCTTCTACTTCTGTGTCTGGCTATCATATACATTATTCCTGAGGAGGATTTCGCATGGCCTGAGCTTAAAGAGGTCAACCTTGGCGCTATCTTTGTGCATCATTTGGTCTCTTTGAAGACCAAACCATTCACAGGCACGAGCACGAAGACAGAGACAGTTGGTAGTCTCCTCACTCCTATCTTCCAGCACCTCAGTATCAGTACTACGAGCTGCTCAATAGTCACTACGCGTCGGTTTATGGATGAGAGCCATCTGAAGAACCTTAAGTGCTTGAAGCTCGAGAGGCGTTGGTTCTTCACTACATCTGCTGGAGATTTTCTGGTGTCGCTCCCTAACGACGAGCTGACAGACATTCTCGAGGATCCTTCTCAGCTTCGTTTTGAGCCTCCACCACACGTGTTGATTCGCGCACCTGCGACTCGACGACGAGCCCCTGCGCCCTCACCTGCTGCTGCTGACATTCCTTCTACTTCACGCCAGGGAGGACGAGCCCAGCGATCGCGAGCAGCGACCTTTTCTATCCCTGCACCATCATTTCCTTCTCCTTCGGAAATTCCGATGGAGCCAGCCGCCTTTCAGAAGATGATGATAGAGAGTATGAGGAGCATCTGGATTGCTATTTCTCGCTGCCGCTGAATTACTGACACGGACGCTGGTCCTCCATCTCAGCCTGTAACCTCGCAGACTCCGGTTGATCCTTCTCCCGCTGATGATCCTGATGTTGATGGCGACTCCGAGGCGATAGAGGATTAGTCTTCTTCTGTTTTCACGTTTGTTTTTCTTTTCTTTTTCTTTTCTTCTTTTTATTTTTCGTTTGTGTTGAACTTATGTCAACTTTATTTTTGCAGTTGAACTCATGGATTTATGCTTGATTATCTTGTTGCTATTAACCTTTTTTGAGTGTTCCTAACAGCTCTAACTTCTAATACTTTGGATCACCTTCCCTGGGTTAAAAAATCGATACCATTGATTTGAAATCAGTGTGTCGACATACGACTAGTGTCGATCGATACCAGTCTGTATCGATCAACACTCGTCACCTTCACAGGTAAGATGGGCGATTTTCACAATCCACTTGGTTCATTTGTTTTCTTCTACCAACCTTAGGCTAGATAACACTGGGGACAGTGTTGTTCAAGTCTAGGGGAGGTAGTCGCTGACTTTGTTTTTGTTTTTCATAGAGTCAGTCCTTTTTGAGTCATTCGTTGTTTTATTGTGTCAAAATCTGTTGGAGACTGTGATCTTTTTCTTGAATATATTGATCTGGCCTTGCTTCTAAGTGACCATTGTTACAGAATCAGTTACAGATCGACTAATGAAAAGTCCAAAGGCTGACCAGTTAACTAGAATACACTCATGTTTCTAGCAAAGTTCTTTAAAGCCAGAGCCAAATTTTTGCATTTCATTGAGGTGATTGATGTCCATAGAGTTTGATTCCTCATTCGTATCTGACAACAGGAACCCACATGTTTTAAAGTAATGGTATTTCTCTCCTTGTTACAAGTTAATAAATAAGATGCATTAAAAGATGAGATGATTTTCTTCTGAGTAGAGGGTTAGGAAAATTTTCAGCGATCCCATTATTCTACTTCAGCGGGAATGATCACACAAAGGTGGAAGCGAGGTTAGGAAAATTTCCTGTGATACCATTATTCGCCTACACCTTTGATTACTTTTTAAGGGAAGAACCGGGGATTTGGTGGCAAACACCATCAATACTCGCGTCTCGAACCTTAACAAGCATATGCAAGAGTATAATAAGAAATAAGTCTGGGGGAGAGAAAACAATACCAGAAAGTGTAAAATTGGATGGTTCCTTGTCTTGATATTGTATGGAAAAGAATCTAGAAGGTTCTTGGCATTAATCACAGCGATGAAACTGGCGATGATGGGTGTGATTGAACGATGCTGTGAAATAATGTGTGTAGTCTGGGAAGCTGCGAATGTCTACGGAGAAGTACATGGTGGTTAGACTTGGAACTGGTTAGGTGATATGTGGAGCACTAAGGAAAATGGTCATTGCAACGTTTCAAGAACAGGTGAGTCTCTATGTTTTCAAACCTCTTTCTCTGGTTTAGTTTTCTGTTTTTCTTGAGGGTAAGCAAATGTTAAGTCTTGGGGAGTTGATATATCATGGTTTTTACCCCTTTTAGGCCATGATATAAGTCCGTTTTATAGAGTTTTTCTACTATTTTGTAGTGTTTTAGAGTCTTTTACAGGGTTTAGCACGTTTGGAGCATAATTGGAGATATTGGAGCTTTCTGGAGCATTTTGGAGCGAAGCAGACGTTCGTGTAGCTGAGTACCCGATTTGAAGCCTCTGTATCGATCGATACCCCATTGGTATCGGTCGATACTCACTGCAGCAGACACGAGTCGCGACTTAAATGAAGAATTGAGGATTTGAAAAATAGCCCAGAAGTCTTTAATTATTACAATAAGCCCCAAAACGTGTTTTAGCATTATAATTAGGTTTTTCAGCCACTTTGATGGCTGGGTTTTCATTACTCTTGATTCTACTTTGGTTTTTGGAGAGACAACTCTGAACTCCTGTTTTCTTATTTGATTTCTTTGATGATCTATTCAATCATGTTGTTTTCATTCTCCATGTCTGAGTAGATCCACTTTAGGTTTAGGGTTCTCATAAGGGTTTTCTCTGAATGCTAGATTGATTAGTTGATTAGGATTCACCATCTGAATTAGTTCTTCACCTTAGGTTGTGTTCAAAGCTAATTCTAGGTTGACGAATTTGGAACTTAGATCTTAGGACAATTGATTAGGCACGAGAGTGCGATTAATTACCTGATAGAACCTTAGGTGAGCAAAATCACTATTCGCAAAGAGATTTGGTTTAGTTGTTTTGTGAACAAATCAAACCTGATCTAAAAGCTGGTTTAAACTTTAGGATTCGCAAAGAGATTTGGAATTCTAGGATTTAGACTTAGATAGTTTTCGCAACGAGAGTTGGTTAATTATACTTTAGTGATTTGAGTTCAAGAACCGCGCTAAATCAGAATCCTGTTAGTTAGTTTATCTGCATTCATTGACTTCCTGAGAAATACACTGAACCTATCTTTCTCCCAATCGAATTACAACTTGTTTAATTTACGTTCTGTTTTCAATTACATCTTTTGGTTTAGCTTAATTCGAATCTATTTAATCTATTGTGCGTTTCCGTGAGTCTCTGTGAATTCGATCCCTAAGTATTACAATTGACACTGCTTTAATACTTTTAGGGTATTAATTTGAGCATATCAGTATCGACCGACACTGGATGGTGTCGATCGATACCGACAAACTTAGTCGAAATTCTCAAACTAAAATCTAATGGCGAATTGAGTCTCCGCCAACGACGCTAAATTTGATAAGCTCAAATTAATACCCTAAATTACTAAAGCTTTGTCGATTGTAATACTTAGGGATCAAATCCACATAGACTCACGAAAACACAAAATAGATTATATAGATGAAAATCAAGCTAAGTGATCAATGTAATTGAAAGTAATACGTAAATTAAACTGTTGTAAGTTCGATGGGAGAAAGATAGGTTCAGTGTATTTCTCAGGAAATCAATGAATGCAGACAAACTAATTAATCAGGGTTCAGGTTGCGCACGGTTCTTGTACTCAAATCACTAAGGTATAATTAACCAACTCTCGTTGCGAGAATTATCTAAGCCTAAATCCTAGAATTCCAAATTTCTTTACGAATCCTAAAGTCTAAACCAGCTTTTAGTTCAAGTTTGATTTGTTCACAAAACAACTAGACCAAATCTCTTTGCGAATAGTTATTTTGCTCACCCTAAGTTCTATCAGGTTTCTCAATTGCACTCTCGCGCCTAATCGATTAACCTAAGATCTAAGTTCTAGATGATCAATACAAAATTAGCTTTGAAAACAACCTATGGTGAAGACCTAATTCAGATTATGAACCCTAAACAACTAATCAACCTAGCATTCAAAGAAATCCCTTATGAGAACCCTAAACCTAACAAGAGATCTACTTAGACATGGAAATTGAAACAATAAACATGACTGAATAAATACTTGAATAAATAATAAGAAAGAGTAACAATAGGGTTCGAAATCTTCTCTCGGACGAACAGAGTTTCAGATTTGTCTCCCTTCAAAAGCTCTCTCACAAAACCAAAGTAAAGTAAAGCATAACCATCAAAGTGGCTGTAAATCCTAATAAATAACATAAATCACGTTTTGGAGTTTCTTGTCAATAATAAAGTCTTCTGGGCAATTTTGCAATTCTTCAATCTTGGAAAAGTCGCGACTCGTGTCTGCTTCAGTGAGTATCGACCGATACTAGTCAGTATCGATCGATACTGAGGCTTCAAATCGGGTACTCAGCTATACGAACTTCTGCTTTGCTCCAAAATGCTCCAGAAAGCTCCAATATCTCCAATTATGCTCCAAACGTGCTAAAACATGTAAAAGACTCTAAAACACTACAAAATAGTAGAAATACTCTATAAAACGGAATTATATCATGGCTTAAACGGAGTAAAAACCATGATGTATGAGGAATCTCAGCACTAATAAACTTGTTAATATCCTCTCCCGTCCTTAACTTTGATTATGGATGGCGAAAAAGAACAATATGTGCATGTGGCAATCCCCTTTTTTGAAACTCGATAGTGTATAAGACTGTAGAAATAAAATCAAAACATAAATATCGAATGATAAACAATAAGATCGACACATGAAAGGAAAAAAAATTACAAAATTATAACATTACCAGCATTTGCTACACCGAAAACATCCTCTTTAGTCAAACTATGCATCAATTTATCCAACTTCATCTTAAAAACATGACAACAAATATCTGGCCTATCTTCTGTACTCAAATTATTTTTTCAAAGATGCATGGTGATTTCGGGCAACTTGGGATTGCAAGTTATTGTGATGAAAAGATTTGGGTATCCATAAAACTTGCAAGTTGCCATAGCATCGAGATAATGCTGCATCATATACCTAGAACCACATGTATATGAGACTGGAATAACCTTGATCAGATAAATCACAATTACCACCATCGGCTTTCTTTTTGATATCCGCGTAGTTATCAGAACGTAGATTCTTTTGATTTAAAAAACATATCGCAATCTATTGGTTTCAATCATCATGAAAACATCGACCAAAAATTGCTGAAACAGTTTACCGGACATGACTATTGTAGAAATCTCTCCATATCGCTCTTGTATTCTAAATGCAAAGAACTCCCGCATAGTGATTGTTGTCCTTTTTCTGCAAGCCATATCCATAAATCAAATGTCAATACCAAGTCTGAAACCATCTTCACCATAAGAAAATAACAATGGATACTGCAAGGACAAATAAGCTGGGTGCAACTCGCTGATTCGTTGCATTCGACCCGTTCTACTCTCCAAAACTATATCACGTGTTTCTATCCCCGCAACAAATCTCCTGGTATCAAAGCCGTGACTTCTTCTTTAGAAGGCATATTATGAGTCATGCCATCAAACTTCCGCTCGGAAACCAATCTAAATCTTAGTTTCTCATTTCCCGAGGTATCATGAAATCTTTCACTTGCTGATCTAAACGCTTGCTCATGGAGGTTATGAGTATCCAACATTTTTTCAAAAGCGCAACCATTGAATCTCTTATATCATTTGGTGGACATGTACGACTGTTTCAAGAAGACGTGCAAGATAATTAAAACAGAGAATGATATTATTAAAAAAAAGAAATAAAATTAAAGATAATGAGACGTGAAATACCCATATGCACCGATTCTATTCTGATTTTTATTGGAAGTATCGTGAATATAAAGCTACAAAAACACAAGCTTTTCACTAGGTGACAGCAATATATCACCTATAAGATGATAGTTCTCACCACACAATTTGAACAAATAAGGACATTTCCCATCGTTAACCGTATGATCAATTTGTCCGCCCAGAGATGTTATAAAGAACATCATATTATATGCTCTGATGAAATCACGATAGTGAGTTCTCCTCTCATCTTTATTATACAATAACGCCATAAGTGTTTTTGGAGGATCTCGTAATACAGAAATACATTCCCTTGACGACAACACATAGAGAATATCAGAGCACCATTTTTAACATTTTATTCAACCTCCCCCGAACCACATGTATGCTTCACAATGATCACATCTATACGTAGCATCACCATCGTATCCTTAGAAAACACATTATACACATTTATATACATTAAAAATAATAAAATACATATTTATGATAACTATAAAAAAGGATGTATATACCCTTAACTTTTCTCGACGAAACATCACGCCGGGAAGAAACAGAAACCAGAATCTTTTTATTTTTGGTGCCTAATATATTAGTTTTTTGCCGTATTGATCCATACACGCCAGATTCAAGTGCGTCGTCTTCGTTATCAGATGAGCTATTGGATTGGTTATAACCATCTTCGTTATCGGAATCGGTTGCGACAAAGCAAGCGAAATCATCAGGTTCTGCGATAAACGTTAATAAATGCTTAATGATACCTTAGACGATGGGACACACGTGATATTTTCAAAAACATGCACTAAGACCATCTCTAATGTATATCTCTATTTTTTACTCTAAAATGGAGTTGTGTTTTGCTCCAATGTATAACTCCATTTTTTACTCCAAAAAAAAATATTCTAAATAGATTATTTTTGTATTTTATTAATAATGCCTTTTATTTATAAAAGTTACAAATTAACCCATTTTTTTGCAAAACTTTTATAAATTATGAATTTAATAAAATTTAATACTTATTAAATAAAGAAAATTACATAATATCATTAAACATCACAGACACTAATTTTTTTCCACAAATGATCAATTAGTGCATTTCAAAGTGAAAAATGAGCTTGTTTATCTTTCATTGCTCTAAATCGAACAAGAAACTCTTGAAATAGGATATTATCATCATCTACTATTTGGACCTCTGGAGGTGTAGTTTCTCTTCCAACTTCAATTGGTGATTCGAGATCATGTTCATCCTCGATTATCATGTTATGTAAAATCACACATATAGTAATTATGTCATGTAACACATTTTTTTTCCAAAAACGAACTGGTCCTTTCACAATAGCAAACCGAGATTGGAGAACTCTGAATGCGCGTTCTACATCTTTCCTGCATGCTTCTTGTTGTGTAGCAAAAAATTTGTTCTTCGGACTTCTTGGCTCGTGAATCATTTGCACAATCTGGAGATTCAACATTTGGAGAGTATGCTTTGAAAGAGCTGAAGATGGAAAACAAAATGTTATTTTATGACATGGATTCCATATCGGATCCAAATATTCGTGCATATATTCAGGGTGAACAAGCCAAAATTTTACAAAAGCGGAATGCTCAACAACAAGATCAACAAATTCCTCCTCCATCAACTTCGTTTGGACAATTTTTTAGTTATCTCGGTGGACCATGAAGTGGTTTAGGGGAATATTAAATTTATACCAAACCTATTCATATACCAAACCAATCCATGCTAAACAAAACAAACCATATGAGAAGCCAATTTAAAGATTACAAACAATAACACCACGTTAAACCAATCGAAGAAAAAAAAAACTGAGTCTTGGTTTGATTTAAATGATTCTGACACGTCACCAAAACATTGATAAATTGACACATAATATCGCAAACAATATAATGAGGGTAATAAAATAAATTTGCTGATGAGAATCGATGTGAGCACGCCACATCAGATTATCACTTCACAATTACTATAGAGATGAAGCCAATCACATTGTGATAATCCGTAATTACAAGACCCCATTAATGAAAATAGATGTAATAGATATTATGAAAGAATATGTGTGTTGAAACAAGTTATGAAACTCAAATACATTTTGAGCAAAAAAAATTATATATGTGTCAATATACTATTTAAGCAAAACTTTGTATCTTTCTTGTGTTATCCTTAAAAACAAAAAGTCGTGTTATCCTTGTATTAAAAAAACAGAGTATTTTTCTTTTTCAAAAAAATATAAACATGACACAAAATTTATAGAGTCAATTAGCTACAAAACAAAGAATATGTCTTTGATTAGCAAAGTAACAATGATGTGACATATTGGCAAAGTTATCGTTTATGTCAGTATGAATTTTTACGTTTTAACCCGTGGTCTAATATATATGGACAAAACACATATATACATTCTAGTAACATCTTATATGAAAAAAACACATGTCTATACATATACATAACATGTTATATGTTTTTGTAACATGTTAAAATATATATTATACCATATAAATATTTAGATGTAACTTTAACTTTCAGTTTAACGAGATAATTAAATTATTGAATATTAATGTAAGATGTTAAAATATTTATTGTATCATATAAACATATAAATTTACATGTACATTTTGTTTAATACAATAACTCAATTATTGTATGTTAACTTTCATATTATTTGTTGGAACATACATGTATATATATAGAGCCGTACCTACATTAATAGATGCACTAAGCAAATTTTTATAAGAATTTGTTTTTTTTTAAGTGTTTACAAGTAACATTAGGTAGAAAGATTTTTTAACCTCTTATCCTAATTATGTTTTGATATTTCATTTTCATCTTTAAATACTTTTGAGAAAAATATTAGAAACTTTGTTGGAATTTGAAAAAAGTATATATAATATAATATATATTTTTTTTTGTAAAAAATTAGCTTTTCAAAATGTTTTTAAAAATTGGACCCTAGGCCAATGTGACAAAATTTACAACATGGGCACGACCCTGGTCTCAAAAGATTTTTTATGTGGCTATATAAAACCCTCAAACTTCCAACACAATGAGTATGCTTCAAAACCTACTTATATAAAATTACAAAAAGAGAGAGAAAAAAACTCTCAAATATCCCCACAACAATTTGAATCATGGAGGTAAACACTCCAACGTTCCCTAGAACTATCAATCATCGGGTTTGTTAGCTAGCTATCTAAACAGTCAACGGTCACACCGACTGGCTTGAGAAAACTAAAGGCAATTTAGTGGTTGCGGCGACAATGATTGGTGTAAGAACCAGAATTCACCATCTCATAGATTGTTGAATTCAGTTTAAGGTTTAGGAGAATTATTTTACTAGAATCATAGCTGTGCCCGTAAAGGCTGCCTACGTACCCTTTAAAGGGATCAAGCCAAAACGTAATTCTTGTTACAAAGAATGTTGGGAGATTTCTCTCTAAGTTCCGAGATAGCCTAGAAGGAGGGGATGGCCTCCTTATTTATAAGTCTTGAGGTCGGTCGATCTTCCTTTTCCTTCGTGAATTGATAATGGCAATTATCCTTTTTTCCGAAGTCGATAAAGATAACTTCCTATTTTCTTGTGATTTGCCTTTATCAAATAAAAGGAAATCTTCCTTTTATTTCGTAAGTCGGCTTTGATGGGCTTTAATGTCGGCTACCGCGACAATGGGTCTTCTCCCCGAGCCCGAATTATTGTAGACCGATGTTGATTAAGCTGATGGCGGTTCGAACCGGGTTAAACCGGGGAGTGCTAAACTTCCCTCTAATAATTGGTGCTATGAGTTTCGAAGTAATGATTAACCCTCCAGGCGGTGTTAGCCAGATTAGTGACGAGCAGTCGCCTAAGGTAACTCACAACACCAATGGAACTCATAAAACATTTGTGTATCTCTACGACCATTGTGCCCAATATTGGGGAACTTCGGTAATAAAGTGTGACACTAATGTACCATCCCCCTATGGTTGGATGGTTATCAGCAGTAGTGTGGCCTTTGCCGCCTCCATGGGTGTCATTCTTCTCGCGGTCAATGGTTTGAGACTCAAGTATATATGTGTGGTACAGCTTCGTTTTAAATATTTCAAAAATATCGAAAAATACAAATAAGAAAAGCAATATATATTGGATAATTCGTTTTAGGAAAAATATATTTATCAATTTTTTTTTCACATGTTCTACGATTTGTAGAATTTGTTTTATGGTATTTCTACTATAATTTACCATTTTGAGAATAGATATTCTACTATTTGTTCTGCATTCTACTGGCCTTATAGAATCCGTCATCTAGAATTTTGTGTATGTTCTACTATTTGTTCTGCATTCTACTGGCCTTATAGAATCCGTCATCTAGAATTTTGTGTATGTTCTACTATTTGTTCTGCATTCTACTGGCCATATGATAAGTTCAAATTAATACCATAAAAGTACTAAAGCTTTGTCGATTGTAATACTTAGGGATCGAATCCACATAGACTCAAGGAAACACACAATAGATTGTATAAATGAAAATTAAGCTAAATGATCAATGGAAATTAAAGAAAATACGTAAATTAAACAAGTTGTGATTCGATTGGAAGAAAGATAGGTTCAGAGAATTTCTCAGGAAATCAATGAATGCAGATAAATTAACTAATCAGGGTTCAGGTTTTGCACGGTTCTCGAACTCAAAACACTAAAGTATAATTAACCAACTCTCGTTGCGAAAATTATCTAAGTCTAAATCCTAGAATTCCAAATCTCTTTGCGAATCCTAAAGTCTAAACCAGCTTTTAGTTCAAGTTTGATTTGTTCACAATACAACTAAACCAAATCTCTTTGCGAATAGTTATTTTGCTCACCCTAAGTTCTATCAGGTTTCTCAATTGCACTCTCGTGCCTAATCGATTAACCTAAGATCTAAGTTCTAGGTGTTCAATCCAGAATTAGCTTTGATAACAACCTAAGGCGAAAAACTAATTCAGATTATGACCCCTAAACAACTAATCAACCTAGCATTCAAAGAAATCCCTTATGAGAACCATAAACCTAACAAGAGATCTACTCAGACATGGAGATTGAAACAATAAACATGACTGAATAAATCATTGAATAAATAATAAAGAAGAGAGTAAAACAAGGGTTCGAAAGCTTCTCTCGGACGAACAGAGTTTCAGACTTGTCTCCCTCACCAAACTCTCTTACAAAACCAAAGTAGAATAAAGTGTGTATGAAGCGTCATGGCTAAAACGGCTGAAAAACCTAATAAATAACCTAAGACACGTTTTGGGGCTTCTTGTAAATAATAAAGTCTTCTGGGGTAATTTGCAGTTTCTTAAATCTTCATAAAAGTCGCGATTCTTCTGTTTCTTCGACGGATATCGATCGATACCGTAAGTGTATCGATCGATACTCAGGCATCAAATCGGCGTCTTAGCTACATGATCTCTGCTTGGCTCCAAAAAGCTCCAAAATGCTTCAATATCTCCAATAATGCTCCAAACGTACCTAAAACCTGAAAAGACTCCAAAATATTAGAAAGACTCTATAAAAAGGACTTATATCATGGCCTAAAACGGGTAAAAACCATGATATATCAACTCCCCCGGACTTAGCCATTGCTTGCCCTCAAGCAAAACAGAAAGCTAAATAAGAGAAAGAGGTTTGAAAACACAAAGACTCACATGTTCTTAAAACATCGCAATGACCCTTTTCCTAAGCACCCAAATGTCACCTAACCAGTCCCAGATCCAACCACCATGTACTTCTCCGTAGACATTCGCAGCTTCCAAGACTCCACACATTATCTCACAGCATTGTCCAATAAAGCCCTCATCGCTTAGTTCCATCGCTGTAATCAATTCCAAGAACCGTCTAGACTCTTTCCCATTCAACATCATGACAAAAGAACCACCCAAATTTTCACACTTTTTGGTATTGTTTTTCTCTCCCCCAGACTTATTTCACATCATATTTTCTTGCATATACATATTAAAGTTTGAGACGCGAGTGTATTTTGATTGAAACCGGGCTCATCTCTATAATATTATTTAAGAAGAAATTTTTAAAAATGAGCTTTGATTGAAAGGACGGTGTATCGATCGATGCTTGACGTAAAATCGGGTACTTAGCAACACGAACTTCAGCTTCGCTCCAGAATGCTCCAGAAAGCTCCAATATCTCCAATTATCCTCCAAACGTGCTACAACCTGTAAAGGACTCTAAAACACTACGAAATAATATATATATATATATATTGTAATTCATGCAGAAATGGTTTAAGAGTCGGTTTTAATTCTTGTAACCGGGCTCATCTCTATAATATTATTTAAGAAGACATTTTTAAAAATGAGTTTTTTTTTGTAAGTTATTATATAAAATACCATTACAAATAACAAAGAATAATTGAAATAGGAAATGATATAATAGTCTTTCAAAATTATTGATTAAAATATGTAAACTAAATATTTTGCATTAAAGAGGTTATTTATTATTTAATTTTTTAATTATTTTTAATACTATATATTTTAAAATAATAATCAATTCATATATATTCAAAGAAAAAAACCTATTCAAAATCTTGCTATATTTTTCACTATAATTTATTAATTATATTTTATTTGAATATATATAAAAATAAAAGTTAAAAAATATTTTACTAATTTTATAAAATGTTAGACACAAAAGAACTAATTTTTTAAAAGAGTTCGTAAACTAACCATAAAAACTAGAGTCATTTGAAGGTGCATATTAGAGTTATGTTTTCAAGATTATAAGGTTTTGTGGATTAGCCCAAATAATATTTTATTTCACTGCAAAAAGGGTTAAATAAACAAATTATTACAAATTGACAGCTTTATCTATAATCATTAGTTAGCTATATTATAAAATTCAGATAAAAACAATTTTCTTAAATTTTAAAACAATTTTTTTTAAATTACTCCGCGCTATAATTAGAGCGGGTTAAATCATAATTTACATATACACAATATTTGGTTTTAATTAGTCGTTAGTATGGCCAATTTTGTTGCATATTAGCTCAATGGGCAAAGCCTATAATTTCCGGAAATTTCAATGAAGGAATACATATGTGTTGCTTGCAAATGTAACACCTGAAGTCTTGATTGTGTATATGATAGAGGATGGATCTTTCATTTCATTCGCCATTTCCGATCAATGAAACTACTACCTTCAGCCTTCAGCTAATTGTATAACTCTAATCTCTTGGATTTGCTTACTACTCTATAATTTAATAAACCTTTTTGTTGTTTCTAGATGACAAATAATAAAAAGTATGCTATGGGGCCCTGCTTGAGAAGTATCCGATCTGTTGGGCCCATCTTGAGCTCGCCGGATAGAGTCACAACCAGATGCGGATTCGTTTAGGCCCCCCCCAGGGTACAGTTTCTATTGGACTTAGGAAAAAGAACCCTTTACTATGTAGGATTAGGGATCGAGTTTTTTGGGGCTTATAAATACAAGGTATTAGGGTTTGTAAATGATTTTTCACACTATTAACACAGAAACTCTAAACGAGTGTTTACCTCAATTTGCAATTCCTCTCAACACTACAAGAAAACAGGGCTATTTCCGACGGTCAAATCCGTCGGAAATCCGTCGGAAAGGGTCTTTTCCGACGGATTTCCGACGGATTTAAGCTGTCGGTTACAGTTCGTCGGAAATGTGGTTTCCGTCGGAATCCGTCGGAAATTTCCGACGGATTTATGCCGTCGGAACGCCGTCAGACATTTCCGACGGATTTCCGACCGCGTACGTTCCGACGGATATTCGACGGACTTCCGACGGATACTCCGACGGATATTCAGTCGTAAATGCCGTCGGAAATCCGTCGGTAATATATCCGTCGGAAATCCGACGGATATATTACCGACGGATTTCCGACGGATATTCAGTCGTAAATCCGTCGGAAATCCGTCGGAAAGTTCCGACGGATTTCCGACGGATATATTACCGACGGATTTCCGACGGATACTCCGACGGATATTCAGTCGTAAATGCCGTCGGAAATTTCCGACGGATTTCCGACGGATAAATTACCGACGGATTTCCGACGGATACTCCGACGGATAAATGCCGTCGGACATCCGACGGTAACTATTTTCGACGGCGTTACGACGGATAATTTGATCGGAAGTTGTCTCGGAAGTCCGTCGGTTCTTCGTCGGAAATAGGTTCCGAAGGATTTACGACGGTAACTATAACGCCCCGACCACCCATACCTGTGGGCCCCATGCCTGCTCTCGGCCCGTGGGCCCCATGCCTTATCTCGGCCCGTGGGCCCCACCCTTGTCCGACGGCCGGTGCGTTAATCCGGGAGGCTTGTAATACTTGTTTACTGACCCTGCAATCACCACGTGATCTTTCCCCGTGTTTTGTCCTCACTCACACGATACCGCGAATAACTTCCCGGAATGTCACCCATCCTTAGACTACTCCAGCTCAAGCACGCTTAACTCTGGAGTTCTTTCGAGCAAGTGATCGGAAAAGCTAAGTGCACTTTGGTGTCTATAACGCCAAATCAATTCTTATAAGTCTCTCCGCATATACAAGAAATCGAGATGTTACAGTAACTTATTCCGATGGTTTTCCGACAGAATTGGTATTTTGAATTTTATTTAATTATTTATTTTTTGGAAATTTATATATTAAAATTATAGAAATTTGAAATGTAAATTAAAAATAGAAATAATAAATATATAAATTCATTAAACAAAATAAAAAAAGTCATTACACATTAAAATAAAGTGTTCAAAAAAAAGCATTAAAAACAAATATTTAAACGGTTGGAGAATCTCCGTCGTCGGGATTATTATCCCGAAACATATGCGGGAAGCATTTTTCCATCATCTTCTCCAAGCAGGAGAGCTTCTTGGTGGTAGTCTGTTGCTCCGTCCGTAGCTCTTCAACCTGCCGGTCACGCTCTTGCACCGTTTGGGTGAGCCTCTCGATTTCTACCCGGTACTCCGAAGGATAACTGATAGTTGCATAATTTAGTCCATTTTAGTATACATTTTAGTTAGCATTTTGTGACTTTGTGCATTCATTTCATTGTTTTTGGTCTAGTTTGCATCCATTTTAGAGTTAATGAGTCTTAGGTTAGTTTTTGCATATGTTTGTGTGCTATGGAGTCTTTTAGGTACTATTTGGAGCTTATGGAATCATTTTGGAGGTTGGACCAAAATCATGGGGCAAAATAAACCCAAACAATCAAGAAAAATGCAGAAGCCATCCGATGTGCTCTAAAGATTGGGTCAGAAGAAGCTCTTGCGCTCAGATTAAGCTTTGGAACACTTGATAAAGTTTGTAGGTAATTGAGTCATCTTTCCAACGGACGTTGTTTCATCAAGTTCTGAGCTGTATTGCGGAAGTTATCACCATTTCACTGAGCATACGTCCGTCTGGCGCGCGAATGAGCTACATGGAGCTCACAGCGGTGTGTGGCAGCGGTCTACAGTGACCGCTGCGGATCCTCCCGTCAAAAACACAGAGATTCACAGCGGTCATGCAGCGGGGAGAGCCAGACCGCTGTGGTTCCCTCCTGAGCAAAATGCAGAGTCCGTCCGAAGTGCTTCAAAGATCGACTCGGAAAGACAGTTTCCATTCGGATTTAGCTTCAGAGTACTTCTTGAAAGTTGTAGATATGTGAGTTAGCGTTCCAATGGAACCAGTGTCAAGTCATTCCGATCAGGGGTTAGAGAGATACGACAACTTTAGTAAGCGCATGTCCACCTGGCCTGCAAACGGAGCAAAACCGGAAATCCACAGCGGCCAGCTGCATCGGGCAACTGTAGACCGCTGCAACCTACGACCTGCTTTGATATTTAGGCCAAAAACCTTGTTGTTTGAGGATATATCTCATTTTAACTTCTCAAAAACACTCTTCTTAGAGAGAGTTTGGAGTTTTTAAGAGATTCTTGGTGTTTTTATGAAAGTTCTTGTTTGTTTTCATCTATCTATCTATTTCTAATCATCTAACCATGAATCTAAACACCTCCTACATAAGATTTGTTGAGATTATCATGGTTTGTGAGTAGTTTCTTTAGAACTTTGGGTATGGTAGATTAAGATGTTTTCTTGCTAAATCATGATGCTTACGACTTAGTTTATGAAGAATCCTTACTTGTTAGGTGTGATTAATGCTAGATTAGCCTTGACAAAGTTGATTTAGAACTTAAGGAATTTCATGCCCGGAAGGTGTTCGATGAAATTCCTCAACCAAACTTAGCAAGTGTTTTACATTCCTAGCCTATGGAAATAGATGTCTAGGGTGTTTAATGGCTATTTAGACTTGAGATTAATGCTTGTTGATCATTTAATTGCAAATGGAAGTTTGTTCTCAGTTAAGTGATTAGTGAAGTGATTATTTTCATGGAAGTGGATTAGTCTAAATTAGTGATCTAAGGCCTAAGGATTAGCATTGTTTGAGTATCATGGTTTAGCTAGAGAATGTCCAAGTCGATTACCATTACCCGAAGTTCGTTTGCTTATTCTTGTTTAAATCGTTTTCGTTACGTTTTAGTTCAAAACTTGTTAGTCTTTTAATTACCTTTGTTATATGCTTGGTTATTTATTATCTTGTCTTTAAATTGATTAGGATCATTAGAAAACCTTTATTTGATTAGCTTAGATTAAGAAGTGTCTCGTATTCTCTGTGTGTTGTTCTCGTGCCTCCTTGTGGATTCGATCCCTAAGTGCTACAATGACATACCATTAGATTGTGGTATTGTGCACAATGGGTTAATTGTGCGAACCGTAAAAAGTTCACTATCAATTTGGCGCCGTTGCCGGGGAGGTTTAGCAATAGCCATAGGGATTAGGACTCTTTTTGAGACTAAGTTTTATTTTTCTTTGTTTACTAATCTTTCCACCTTGTTTGCTCTTCTCTCTATAGGTGCATGAACTTTCAAAGGCGAGGTATGAATATGAATCTAGCACCACCGGTTAGAGATGCAAATGAGAACCGAGAAGAGGTTGCTCAAAGGATTAGAGCACCGAGGTTGATTGGAGCGGGTGATGCTCCCAACGCCCATGGAAATCGCGCCGGTATACATCCACCACCGGTGGAGAGTAATAATTTTGAGATCAAGGCGAGTCTCATTTCCATGGTGCAAGGAAACAAGTTCCACGGTTTACCGGTGGAGGATCCCTTAGACCACTTGGATCAATTCGATCGAATTTGTGGAATGGTCAAGATCAATGGAGTCTCGGAAGATGGGTTCAAGCTTCGATTGTTTCCATGCTCTCTTGGAGACAAAGCCCACCAATGGGAAAAGAACCTACCTCAAGGATCCATCACTTCTTGGGATCAATGTAAGAAAGCCTTTCTTGCCAAGTTCTTCTCTACTACAAGAACATCAAGGTTAAGAAACGAGATCTCGAGCTTCACTCAAAAAGGGAATGAGAGCTTTTGTGAAACGTGGGAACGATTCAAAGGCTACACAATGCAATGCCCACACCATGGCTTCTCCGAAGAATCGCTCTTAAGCACTCTATACCGAGGAGTTTTGCCCAAGTTTAGGATGCTCCTTGATACCGCAAGCAATGGCAACTTCTTGGGAAAAGAAGTTGATGATGGGATGGAGTTTGTTGAGAATCTTGCCCAAAGCAATGGGAATTATGGTGAGGATTATGATATAGCTTTGAGAGGAAGTGGAGAGTATGAGGAACGAACAAGAAGAGAGATGAAAGCCCTAAATGAGAAGTTAGACAAGGTCTTGGAAGCCACACAAAGGCGAGTGAACTATGTAAGGGATTGCAAAGGTTACCAAGAGGAAGTTCACTTTGTGGGAAACCAAGACGGTTACAACAAAGACTTCAACTCCAACTTCCCGCAACAAGGGTTTATTCCTAGAAACCAATTCCAAGAAAACCAAGGTGGTTACCCAAGCAAACCATATTTTGCACCTCAACTTCAACAAGAGCAAGGAAGCAACTCGACACAACAAGATGTCGAAATGAAGGGTATGCTTCAACAACTCTTGACGGGGCAAGCTCTTGGAGCAAATGAGTTGAATAAGAAGATGACCGAGATTCACAATAAGGTGGATTGCTCATACAACGATCTCAACGCAAAATTTGAAGATCTATCCTCTAGAATCAAACGCTTGGATCAACAACACACTCAAGGAGGTTCCCATTCTAGTAGACCCATGGAGAAATTAAAGGGCAAAATCGATGCAAACCCAATGGAGTATTGCAATGTTCTCCTCTCAAGTGACGAGATTGAAGAAGCTATACGAGAGATCAAGAGAGTTCTCCATGAATCCAAAGATGAAGTCGTAGTGGTTGCTAGCAACGAAGTAGTTGAGAAAAAAGATGTGGAGGCCAAGACAATTGTGAGGAAAGAGACTTCTTGCATTGAACCTCCTCAACGTGAGCCCAAATCGATTCCCAAGCTTGGAAATCCGGGTAAATTTGTCATCTCTTGCTCCCTTGGTGATTTGAATGTTGATGATGCCATGTGTGATTCGGGATCAAGTGTGAATGTGATGTCACTTGAATTGGTGAAGAGTCTTGAAATCAAGAGCATGAAGCACCACCCATCACACATCACTTTTGGAGATTCTTCTTCTAAGCAACCACTTGGCATTGTTGAAGATTATCCTCTCAAGATCGGAAATTGTCTCATTCCAACCGATTTCATAGTTATGAAGATGAAGCAAACCAGCAAACTCCCGCTCCTCCTTGGAACTCCATTCCTCAATACCACCGGTGCAAGCATGGACTTCCAAAACAAGAAGGTCGTTCTCAAGAACGTGAATGACAAAGTCTTCTATTCCATGAAGCCCTCTTCCACCAAGCTTTGTGGCACCATTGTTTGTAAGGATGATGAAGTGGAAGTTAAAAAGGTTGAGTATGTGGGAAGTTGTGAGAAGATGAATTTGGTTTCACCCCCAAAAGCTTGTAAAAAGAAGAAAGATTCTCATGAAGAGAAAGCTTTGGGTTATGGTAATGTTGAAGAAGCCTTAGCGCTGGATGGTGTTTGCTTGGAATCTCTTTTCCATACCTCTATGGAAAATGAGGTTGAGAGTATAAAGGTTCAAAAGAAGGGTAAGGGCACTAAGGCCAAAAAGAAGAAACCCAATGATACCCACCCTCCCACCCTTGTCAAAGGCGTGACGAGCAAGCCTAATGAGGTTAGATCAATTTTTCCCAAACTCGCCACTATGACCTTGACACCGTGGAGATATGAAGATGGTGTGGTTGAGTACAAGATCAAGTGTAAGGGAAGGTTAAAACCTTTTGCCATGGTTAGAGCAATCATCACACCCGAGCTCAAAGAAAAAGGTCCAACGGGAATTCAAGAGATCATGAGCAAGGTTCTCACACTCAAGCTCGAAGACCCGCCATGGAGTTCCACTACTCCTTCTCTCCAAGCCTAAAACGGTTTGAAACGTTAAGCTTAGCGACGTAAAACAAGCGCTCTTGGGAGGCATTCCCATGACTATCTTTGTATATATTTTCGTTCTTTCTTGTTCCTTTTGATGTTTTTGTTTGATGTTTATAGTTTTCTTGGGTCCAAGGTCGTGGTGCTTAATGCATGAATGGGTAGAGCTACAGCACGTCACACTCCTCTCCAATCCAAAGGTATGATCCAAACTCCATTTCATTGTACATACTTTTGCATATTTTTACCTTCTCTTTGATTTTTGTTGCACCGAGACGTTGCAATTCAAGTTCGGGGGAAGGATTTGTGTCTTTTGATCTTGTGTTTTGTGATCTTATTTTTATTTTTCCATCTTTGAGTCTCATTCATTCATATAAGTGCATATAAAAACCATAAAAAAAAAATTTAGTTGCATTTTGCATGTTTAAGATTGAGTCTAGATGCATATAGGTTTGCATTCACTTGCATTGGGAGAATTATCCATGTAGAATATAAACTTAAGAGCTTGAATTAATGCCCTCGTTAGGAGTTCTTTGATGCATTTGAGCGATCACGAAGTTAAGGATGATCTATGCTTTGATCTTGCGGTTTGAATGTTTTTGTCTTGGTTGAAGCATGCTTTGAATTGAATCTAACTCTATCTACATGAACTTTAATCTTGACTTGAAATTATCATGCTTGTACATTGAAAAGTGAATTCATGGATACCTTATACATATTTGAGCTATCTTACCCCTTTTCACCACTCTCTTGTTAGCTCAAATAGTCGTTTCTCATTTTTGGAACGGTTAACCACACCCTTAACTATACTTTTCCTTCAAGCCTTCATCTCTTGTGTGTGTCGTGAGGCCTAATTTTGAATGAACTTAGCAAAAAGTGTTGAGTTTGGAACGACAAGGAGTTGATAGATAGGTTGGTGATTTGGGTGTTGATGTAAAGAAAAGAAAGTGTGGAGAAAATAAAAGATTGGGAAAAAGGATAGGGGAAAGTAAAAAGTTTGGATTGGTTGGCATGAAAGTGTGGAATAGCTCTAGGTGTTGAAAGTATAAGTCTCTATGTGTGTAGAAGAAAGAAAGAGCCAAAAAAGAAAAAAATATATATATGGCTAAGGCATCTAAATGATGATTGAGAGACTAGTTATGAAAGTGAAAAAGAGCTAAAAGAAAAAGATGAAGAGCCAATCCATTTGTTGAAAGATAAGAAGAAAAGAATCCCCTAAGTTAGAAAAGAAATGTGGTCTAAGAAGGCAAAATGCCTTGTGATATGGGTAGTTTAGAATGAATATTGATGGGTTTAGAAATAGGAGTGGAGTTCATATTGGGGCATTGGGTAGACGGATGTCATCCTTGTACGCATCAATTGTTCTTTACTCTTAGCATTTTGCCAAAGTTCATTCTTTCGTGAGAGATCCCATTGCATTGGAATACCCACATGATTGAGATCATTTTTATCTCAAAACCTTTTCCCTAAGCCAAATGAGTTCACTTGATTTTTATTAAGCATGATTCACCATTGTACTTAATGAATGTTAAAGAGTTAGAGGATATGATTACTTGTAGATGCTAAGGCTTAGACCAATTCGTATAGCGACGAGTATGGCTAAATTTTTTTGAATTAGAGGTTGTTTGTGCATCACATAACTACTCTCAAGGGCATTGAATTAAATTATTTTGTTAATATTCTCGGATATGATCTCTCGCATTCCAACCTCTTCTTCGACTTGTTCTTGTTTGTTTGCTTGCGGACAAGCAAAAGGCAAGTTCGGGGGAGTTGATAGTTGCATAATTTAGTCCATTTTAGTATACATTTTAGTTAGCATTTTGTGACTTTGTGCATTCATTTCATTGTTTTTGGTCTAGTTTGCATCCATTTTAGAGTTAATGAGTCTTAGGTTAGTTTTTGCATATGTTTGTGTGCTATGGAGTCTTTTAGGTACCATTTGGAGCTTATGGAATCATTTTGGAGGTTGGACCAAAATCATGGGGCAAAATAAACCCAAACAATCAAGAAAAATGCAGAAGCCATCCGATGTGCTCTAAAGATTGGGTCAGAAGAAGCTCTTGCGCTCAGATTAAGCTTTGGAACACTTGATAAAGTTTGTAGGTAATTGAGTCATCTTTCCAACGGACGTTGTTTCATCAAGTTCTGAGCTGTATTGCGGAAGTTATCACCATTTCACTGAGCATACGTCCGTCTGGCGCGCGAATGAGCTACATGGAGCTCACAGCGGTGTGTGGCAGCGGTCTACAGTGACCGCTGCGGATCCTCCCGTCAAAAACACAGAGATTCACAGCGGTCATGCAGCGGGGAGAGCCAGACCGCTGTGGTTCCCTCCTGAGCAAAATGCAGAGTCCGTCCGAAGTGCTTCAAAGATCGACTCGGAAAGACAGTTTCCATTCGGATTTAGCTTCAGAGTACTTCATGAAAGTTGTAGATATGTGAGTTAGCGTTCCAATGGAACCAGTGTCAAGTCATTCCGATCAGGGGTTAGAGAGATACGACAACTTTAGTAAGCGCATGTCCACCTGGCCTGCAAACGGAGCAAAACCGGAAATCCACAGCGGCCAGCTGCATCGGGCAACTGTAGACCGCTGCAACCTACGACCTGCTTTGATATTTAGGCCAAAAACCTTGTTGTTTGAGGATATATCTCATTTTAACTTCTCAAAAACACTCTTCTTAGAGAGAGTTTGGAGTTTTTAAGAGATTCTTGGTGTTTTTATGAAAGTTCTTGTTTGTTTTCATCTATCTATCTATTTCTAATCATCTAACCATGAATCTAAACACCTCCTACATAAGATTTGTTGAGATTATCATGGTTTGTGAGTAGTTTCTTTAGAACTTTGGGTATGGTAGATTAAGATGTTTTCTTGCTAAATCATGATGCTTACGACTTAGTTTATGAAGAATCCTTACTTGTTAGGTGTGATTAATGCTAGATTAGCCTTGACAAAGTTGATTTAGAACTTAAGGAATTTCATGCCCGGAAGGTGTTCGATGAAATTCCTCAACCAAACTTAGCAAGTGTTTTACATTCCTAACCTATGGAAATAGATGTCTAGGGTGTTTAATGGCTATTTAGACTTGAGATTAATGCTTGTTGATCATTTAATTGCAAATGGAAGTTTGTTCTCAGTTAAGTGATTAGTGAAGTGATTATTTTCATGGAAGTGGATTAGTCTAAATTAGTGATCTAAGGCCTAAGGATTAGCATTGTTTGAGTATCATGGTTTAGCTAGAGAATGTCCAAGTTGATTACCATTACCCGAAGTTCGTTTGCTTATTCTTGTTTAAATCGTTTTCGTTACGTTTTAGTTCAAAACTTGTTAGTCTTTTAATTACCTTTGTTATATGCTTGGTTATTTATTATCTTGTCTTTAAATTGATTAGGATCATTAGAAAACCTTTATTTGATTAGCTTAGATTAAGAAGTGTCTCGTATTCTCTGTGTGTTGTTCTCGTGCCTCCTTGTGGATTCGATCCCTAAGTGCTACAATGACATACCATTAGATTGTGGTATTGTGCACAATGGGTTAATTGTGCGAACCGTAAAAAGTTCACTATCAATAACGAGGAAGCGAGGAAGAAGATTCCTGGGTCGGAAGGGTGCCTAACCCAGCGAATCGACCTTTCACTTGCCGGGTTTGCTGCGAATAATTAAAACCGATAATTAATAAATAACGAAAATTAAAAAAAAACGAAATGAAATTAAAACTTACCTCAAGTACAATCTGGTTTATCTCTTCCCGGGACAAAGCGGTCGAGGACGTCGATCCTTCGAGACTGAGCTGCGATGCTGATAGTTCACGATCCAGCTTCGTCTTCTTGCTCTTCTCGACCACATCCCGCATCCCCAAGTCCTGTATCTGACCGGTTTTCTTGTTGGTGTGTCTATTCTCGATGAGTTGAAGATAATCGGGTTCGGAACCAGATGCTCTCGCCTGCGAAAATTTGTTAAGTTAAATAAATAAAAAAACAGAATTAACAATAAAAAATTTAAATTAAACTTACCATTTCCATCGCTTCCCGTTCGATGGTCTTTGCGCCCGCATTGTGGATGTAGACCCCTTTCCCGCCTCGTTGGCTAGTTCGGTTCTTCGACTGTTGCTCGGAGGTCTTTTTCGTCGCAGGCCTACTCCAGTACTCACAGAAGCCTCTCCAGACGTCGTCGTCAAGGTCCTTCGGCTTGTCTTTGTTCTGCTTCCACTTCTGTTTCCACTCGTACATGTGCTTCGAGTACGAGTTTGCGGCATACTTGTCGAAGGTTTCAATGACTTTGCGCGTATGATGAGAGTCCCACGTGAACTCTTGCTACAATTTTAAAAAAAAATTTGTTACATATCAAAAAGAAAAATTGACAAAATGAAATTCAAATTAAATAATATATCAATAAATCACGTACCGCGAAAGTCCGGTGCCACACGTCTTTCTACTCGGTAGGCATTTCCGAATACCTCTCGTACGGTTTGTCCAACATGTTGTGGAGCATCCGTAATATCGCCTTGTTGATCTGAGTCGACAGCTTAAACCTGAAAACATTATGAAAAGATATAAATATGTTAAGTTTAAAAATCTAAATAAATTGAAATAATGTACCAAAAATTTCTTACCAAGTGCCATCCTCAAACTTCGGGTCGAGTCGAATGCAATGGCCCCGGTTAGGCTGCCGGACTAGCTCCTCGATCTCAATGTGGCTCCGAGCAGCGGATTGCTGGGAATCTGGGATGTGAGTTCCCGAGCTCGTTGGTCCCGGAGGAGGCGTACACCGAGAACTCCGAGAACGGCGTCCTTGGTTGCCGCCTCCCAACTGAAGAACATCGTCGTGCTCCCTGCGGAAAACGGTAAATTTGATAGTAAATTAACAATAAATTCAAAAGTTCCGGAAAAAAATTTAGGAAAAATTCAAATTTTCCGGAAATTCAAAGTTTCCGAAAAATTCAAAGTTTACTAAAAATTCAAATATTTCAAAAAATTTCAAAATTTGCTAAAATATTTTTAAATCAGTTTTAATATATAAAAATATTTAGAAAACGTTTTATTACTATAAAAAATATTTAAAACGATTTTATTTTTAAAATAATATTTGAAAAAGGTTTGTATTATTAAAAAAATATTTTAACATCAACTTAAATATATAGAAATATTTGAAAAACGTTTTTATTAGTTATAAAATATTATAAAGGATTTTAATATATACACATATTATAAAAACGTTTTTCAAATTAATAAAATATTTTAACAATTTTTTAAATATATAGAAATATTTGAAAAACGTTTTTATTAGTTATAAAATATTATAAAATATTATAAACGTTTTTTATTACTTAACAAATATATTAAAAACGTTTTTAATATATAAAAATATTGTCTAAACGTTTTTATTACTTAAAGAATATTTTAAAAACGATTTTAATATATACATATATTTTTAAACAATATCTAGATCTAACAATTCTAAATCAACAATCTAAACACATAAACCATAACACTAATATTATTCTAAATAACAAATTCTATTATAACCACTTAACAATTCACATTTTCGATAAAATTCTAACAACCTAACTAATATATTCCCTAAAACTAAAATGATATAAAACAAAATTAAAGGAATTGATTAAACTTACATTGGTTTTGTTGGAGAAGAATTGAGGAATTGAAGAAGAGGAGTTGATTAATTGAAGATAAAAACTGAAATTGTGAAGTAGAAGAAGATAAGAGGGAGAAGAAGAGATTTTTGATTAGGGAAATGTTGAGAGAAGAGGAAGAAGAAGCGACGGAAGAGAGAGAGGAAGAAGAGAGAAATAAGGAAAAAACTTACGTTTCTTCGATATAATTCGATGGCCGTCGGAAATCCGTCGGAAATTTCCGACGGCTTTCCGACGGATTGGAGAAGATAAGGACTCAGTCAACATGCACGTGTCTAATTTTTCGTATCCGTCGGAAATCCGTCGGAAATTTCCGACGGATTTCCGACGGATAAGGTATATTCCTTGCATGTTTTTCGATTGGTCAGTCAACAAACACGTGTCTATTTTTCATATCCGTCGGAAATCCGTCGGAAATTTCCGACGGATTTCCGACGGATTTAGGGTATATTTGGGGTTTAGGGTTTAGGGTTTCTTTATATGATTTAGGGACATGTTATTTACATGTTTCATTCAATAAATATATTAAGTTCATCAATATTAAAGGGTTTGCATTAGTTTAAAAATTATACAACATCAAAACATATCGTTTCACATAAATCAACTATATCTTATACTATAACTTATACAAACACTTCCATCAAATTTTTTAAAATCTATATAACACATTTTCTTGATGTATATACAAGGTTAACCTATTTTATATACATCATACAAGTGTTTGTAAACTTTTGCCAAAAAAAAAAACCTATACCCTATACCCTAAACAAGATTTTTAAACATCCGTCGGAAATCCGTCGGAAATTTCCGACGGATTTCCGACGGATTGAGTTGAATCTGGGTTATATCCGAGGGATCGATTTTTTAGCCGATGCAACTGGATCCGTCGGAAATCCGTCGGAAATCTTCTGAAATCCTCAAATACTCGATCGTCTGACTGTATGGTGAAATCAACGACAAGGTCGACCTCAAGGGAATGCTCGATTGAACCCAAACCTACGGAGCTTTGTTGGAGGGGTTCATGATCAGACATCCCATGAACTCTACCTCTCGGGTTTATCGATGTGACTGTAACCCACGGGTCTTGCTTGTTTGTCACCCGCGGATAGGGAATGTAGCATACCTACACCATGTACAAATTTAACCACGGGAATGCAACAAAACTTAATTAAAAATTAACGTAAAAGAAATACAAACCTGGTCTGCTTGTGATGCAAGTACAAATGGCTCGTATCTCTGGAGTTTTCTTCTGCTATGTAATGATGTAACACCAAATTGGTCGTGTCGCACACCGCTTCCTACTAATGGGTCGTTCCAGTCGCATAAAAATGCAACACATCTTAGACCGAGCATTCCCGGGTACTGAACATCGAAAATCTCACGTACGACACCATAGTATACAAGATCACCTGACTGAGTTGATACACCGTAATCTGATGTTGTCGCACTCCTATCATCCCGTTCCCTGTCACATGTAGTGCTCTACGAGAACAAATGTCTGGCAAGTCCAATCTAGACTTCAGATTGTCCTTCGTCTTCCCTTTGACATTGAGAACGGTGTTCATAATGTTGTCGAAAAAATTCTTCTCAATGTGCATGACATCCAGATTATGCCTCAAAAGATGGTTCTTCCAATAAGGCAAATCCCAGAAAATGCTCCTCTTGTGCCAATTATGAACGTTGCCACAACCATCAACAGGATGATGTCCGTTACCACCACAATCAACGGTCCTCTCTGCACCAAAATCTCTGAACTGAGTCAACAAATACTCACCATCTAACTCAGGAGGAGGACCGTCAAATACTTTCCGGTTCTTCCTAAACAATGTGGTGCTCCGACGATAAGGATGATCGCTAGGTAGGTATCGCCTATGACAATCAAACCAAGACGTTTTCCGTCCGTGCTTCAATTGGAACGCATCAGTGTTATCTTGACAGTATGGGCACGATAACCTTCCGTGCGTTGTCCATCCTGATAACATGCCATATGCTGGAAAATCGCTAATAGTCCACAAAAGTACCGACCGCATGATGAAATTTTGGTGACAAGAAACATCAAACGCTTCAATACCTTGGTCCCATAACATTCGCAGCTCATAAATCAATGGTTGCAAAAACACATCAAGTGATCTCTTCGGATGCTCTGGTCTAGGAACGAGAATGCTAAGGAACAAGAACTCCCTTCGCATGCACAAAGATGGCGGCAAATTGTAAGGTGTTACAATTACTGGCCACAAAGAATATTTTCTGCCGTGCTTCCCAAAAGGGCTGAAACCATCGGTACATAATCCAAGGTATACGTTCCTTGCCTCAAACGCAAAGCTGGGATAAATGGATTGAAAATGTTTCCATGCTCCTGCATCTGACGGATGGGCGATTTGTCCATCTGTTGTATGCTCTGCATGCCATCTCATTGCTCCTGCTGTGCGCTCTGACTGATATAACCTTTTCAATCTCTCTATTAACGGTAAATACCACATCCGTTTATATGGCACTGGCACTCTTCCACCTGTTTCCTTATACCGAGGTTTGCGACAAAAACGACATGTCGTACGATCTGCGTCCTCTCTCCAGTAGAGCATACAGTTGTCTATGCATACATCTATCATTTGATACGGCAATCCTAGACCTTGAACAAGTTTCTGTATCTCATAATATGATGCCGGTGCAAGATTATCTTCTGGCAAAATTTCTTTCACAAAATCAGCGATTGCATCCACGCACTCCTCACTCAAATTGAAATCCGTCTTTATACCCATCATCCTTGTTGCAGTTGATAAAGGGGAATGTTCACCTCTACACCCATCATATAACGGATGTTTAGCAGCGTCTAACATATCAAAAAATCTCCGAGCTTCTAAATTAGGTTCTTCTCCCCTATCTCCATACTCAGCAACCGATGGTATATTTTCACGATATGCATCGTTCACCATCTGAACATGACCTACCGTACTTTGTTCTTCCATTGCGGGTTCTTCTAAGCTAGTGTTATCCCCAATATAATGTTCACTAGTACTAGCATAATTATCCACCATTGTATCATTTTCTCCATGATAATACCAAATCTTGTAACCCGACATAAACCCATGACAATACAAGTGTGACCATACTTCATCTATCACGATAAATCTACGATTCCCACAATTGGTACAAGGGCAATAGATTTTACCGGTTTTTTTTGCTTTCTTCTGCATACCCGCAAATGCCATGAATTCCTGTAGACCTTTTTTGAATTCCTCCGTAACTAGGCCCGTGTCCGGAATTTGATGAGGCTTATCCATCCATGATCGAAAATAATTATAAGGATTTGAAGAAGACATTTTCGTAAGGAATTAGATAACAGAGATTTTTTTTGGTTGTGCTTATAAATGAAGCGTGGAAACGTTTTTATAAGGAAAATTTTGTCCTTTTCCGACGGATTTCCGACGGATTTCCGACGGATATAAAGCAGATATTATCGATGTCGGCAACCATGTCGGCAGCCATGTCGGCATCTGTCGGATATCCGTCGGAAATCCGTCGGAAATCCGTCGGATATCCGTCGGAAATCCGCGACGGATGAACGTCGTCGCAAATCCGTCGGCAGTATGTCGGCAGCGTCAAAAAGTCGTCGGAAATCTGTCGGAAAGTGTCCGACGGATTATTGTCGTCGGAAATCCGTCGGAATTTCCGACGGATTTCCGACGGGTTAATATTTCCGACGGAATTCCGACGGATGTCCGACGGATGAGAAATTAGTCGGAAATCCGTCGGAAATCCGTCGGAATTATTGCCGTCGGAATTTCCGTCGGATTTCCACCTGTTTTCTTGTAGTGCAAGGTTTTTAGACTTTCATCTTGTTTCGATTTGCTCTTATTCATAACACTTTTCTTACAACATTTATTACTATTAATTGTTGTATATATTCGTGAACAAAGATAGAATACAGTAAATTGTAGTAAATTACCATAATCTCAATTGAATATGCATGAACACTTTATTGGATGATTTTCATAAAACACTTAGATCATGAATAGTAGAATTTCCTTCAGATTTGCCTCGAGCCACCTTCCTTTCCGATTTCACTTGTGTTTGGGGGAATTGGGGACGATGTGCACACAATTGTCTTTAAGAAGAGGTGGAAAGAAGGGGTTTAACGGAAACATATGAGGCCAACAGTTAGCATCGATTGTCGAGAATGTATTGCAGCATGCGACTCCAACGTTTCCAAACTGACCAGAGAAAACTGATTTGTAGAGTTCGAATATGCATCCCCGTGTATTGAAAAGAGATGACCAACATTTTTCCATATCAATAGGGAGATCTGGTGTAAATTGTGAGTGTGGTGGTTGCTCATGAGCTACTCCTGGAGTGATTAAAACTGCAGCACATAAGGTTACAACTACGACTAAGGAGACCATATTTCTTGAATTGTTTCCCATCTCTCTCTTTTTCTTTTCTTACTTCCTTTTGCTTTGATGTTTGGATGGTTTTGTAGGAAAATCTACTTAGAATTTATAGGATGGAATTAGAAGAAAACAAAGGTATTAACTTATATGTAAATATTTAAAAAAATACTTCAGTGTTTATTATAAGGAACGGAAGAATATTAAAGCTTTTAAAAGTAACTCATGTTCTGTTAATGATCTGGTTTGACCAAAGTTCTTCATTCGGTCAAAGACATAATCAGTTATGGGTATTACCAATGTTCTAAATTACGTTAGGCTTAAAAGGTCTTTTTTTAGGAACCACAGTCTCGAGATTTACATGAAATCTACGCCGATGATCGGAATACCCTCCAGCTTCAAACACGCAATAGGATAGAAGAGACTTATTTAACCATTTGTCATTTATGAGTACCTTATCCAGCTTCTTACTTATCAGACCCCTTGCTCTCTTATTACTCCAAGTGAATAAAGGACCATGAAATCACATATCTGTCAAACCACAATCTCGAAACACACTTTGAGAGTCATGCATACCATTATCCAAACCACTAGAAGAGGCATGAGTGGAATGTTCATCGTTCGAAAAAATCTAATTAAAATCACCCAGAATCATCTAACGCATATCCGAATAAATAGCAGACTCAGAAAAATTTCGCAAATCATTCCACAAAATTTCCATTTCTTCCGCAAAGTTGGACGCATATACAAAGGAGCAAAGAAATTCCTCTTCCATCCCTCTGAGCTTCACCAAAACAGTAATTAATTGATCACTTTTATAGACAAGTGTCAATCGAACTGAATCACTCCAAACAACCCAAATCATGTCCAACCTGTGATGTTCGTAGTTATTCATACCACTCTGAAAAAATCGATGAGACAATCCTCCTTGATTTACTCTCCTTCACACATGTTTCCAACAAAGCACCAAACTGAAAATCATGTTCTCTACACCAATTTCTCACAACTCCATGCTTACTAGTTTTATTTAGTCCTCGTATATTCCAAAAAAAAAACCGTCATTAATGATGATGATTTTTTGGTTTAATTTTTTTTCTTTTTCCCGAGCTCTTTGTTCCGGAGCTCAGAGATCTAGAAGTAGAAACCTCCGGAATAAACTTGTGTGTTGATTTTGAAGCTCGAGGAAGAGAAACCCTAGCTCCAATATCAACTGTATGAGTTCATTGTTCTGCATGGCTCTCATATTCATTGTTCTGCATGGCTCTCATATTCATTTACTTCAACTTGTTTCCCTTCCTTGATAATCACTTCATCAACGTCAACATGCGTATTAGTGCCCTCCTCATCTTCTCTTGTTTGATCCAAGAGATAAGAGTAACGTTAACTAGAAGAGACAGAAAAATCATCCCCTTCTAGTAACCGTTTCTTGCTAACTTTCTTTGGCGAAACTCTTCTCCATTCGGTTTTTGTCTCAGACTTCGACGAAAACATAAAAACATCCTTCAGCCCACTCGCTAACGTGACTTTATCATTTGGCGACGTACTACCTTTTAAACCAGTCTCAACCTCTGAAGTCATCATCATCGTCTCCTCTAGTGGCTTTAAGTAGTTTCCACCTTGTCCGTCTTTTGAATTTGATTTCCCTTCTCGTGTGATCCCATAGTCGATTTCTCTGGAGAAACTCGACGTAATATCTCCTTTGATCCAAGAACAGCAAGACATTCTTTTGCTACATGACCCCAACTGTTGCAAGAAGTACAATGTGGGGGCAGCCAAGGAAATTCATACATAACCACTGCATCTCCACCATTTTTTATTTTAAAACTAAAAGATACCGGGAGTTTCTTCATCAAATCCACCTCGACAAAAACCTTAGCCTCCTCAAACTTCTTGGCCCACAAAGTATCCGGGTGGAGCTTTTTAGGGAATCCAAGAGGACTAGTAAGGTAACCAAGTCCAACCCAAGAATACAGTGATCGTGGAACATTCTTTAATATAACCCACATTGGAATTATCTTCATTTCTGGTTGAGGTTCCTCAGCTACCGGACTCCACTTCGAAACTTTCATCGCAACATTCTTGATATTCCACATTCTTCTACGGAGAACCCTAGCTCGCACACTCGCATCATTGATACGAAACTTAACTTCTACTAACATCTTATCAAATGCCGATCTAAACTGAAGAGCTCTAGTTAAAATGTGATGTGTAGAATTCCACATAGTCTTAACATCCAAATGCAAACTGCCTCTAGTCATTTTGCATGAATTAACACGCAGCTCAAACGATTTAAGTCTCGGAGTAGACGGCCTCACGTATGTCACTGCATTACGAATAACATCCACACTATGATCTATTTCATGTAAACCATCTTTCACAATTAAGTTCATAATATGAGCACTACAACGCATATGCATATACTCACCATCTTGAACTAATGAACCATTTCCCAGCAAGTTCATTACCTCCTTAGATTTCTTATAAGCAGAGGTATTCGCGGTAGCGTTGTCAACGGTGATGGTAAAAACCTTTTCTATACCCCAATCATACAAACACTCAACTAGTATAGTTGCAATGGTTGCTCCTTTATGATCATTGATATGTTTAAATCCGATGATTTTCTTCTTCATATACCAGTTTGTATCAATATAGTGAGTTGTGATGGTCATATAGCTAGCACCTATCGTTGGAGCAGTCCATATATTTGTAGTCAGAGACACTCTTTGCTTACAACCACTGAAAAAGCTTCTCAAAATTGATTTATATTTCATATATATGTTAATAATATCCCTTGTTGTTGTTCTTCTTGAATGAGTATTGTATGAAGGGAGAACTCTACTACAAAAATGCGTCCAAGCCAAACTTTCAACAAAAAAAAGTGGCAATTCACCCAAAACAAGCATCTCATTGGTCATTGTTGATTCTGAAAATCACACAAGGGGAAAAACAGTAAATACAATGGATCGAATCTCGTTTATTGATTAAACTCGGCGGAGTTACAAGATTGCTAGATCGTAAAAAGATGATTTGATCACTAAGAAGTTAAAAGCTAAAGTCTCAGCTCTCTGTCTCTTAGGTCTCGCAGATGATTGTGGATGGTCTGGATTGTGGCGAGAGTCTCCCTATTTATAAAATTCTGAGTCGGCCTAAATCAAGGGGATTTCCTTTTCCTAGTTCCATTAGGATAAGAAAATCTTCCATTTCTCCCAACGAAATCGGGAAAGATTCTGCAATTCTTGGAGGTCGGCGCGTTTAGCAATAAGTTGGGCTTTAGGCTGAGCTCGGCCCGCTGGTTATGATCATGGGCCCCCTTTACTCAGTTCGAACCATCATTAACCGGAATCAATTGGGCCGGTCTTGGTTCAAACCGGGTTAAACCGGGAAGTGATAAACTCACCTCTAACAATAAGTCCCCCCCTCAGTTCGGCGAAGGAGTCCTTTGAGTTCGGCGAAGTTCATGGAGAATTCTTTAGCCCGGTTGAAATTGAGAACATTATTTTTGTCTTGATGGGTTTAAGCCCATTTCTTTTGATGTACAACCTCGACATATGTTTGAGTTCGGCGAATCTTCCCTAAGAAGACATGTCGTTTCAGTTTCTTCAACTCTCGCAGGAATCGAGGGATTTTGTCATGATTTTTTGTCTCTCTATATATTCCTTTGACTCTTCGATTTTCCCCATTTCTATGCTCATAAAGGTAATCCATTTTTTCTTTTCTCTCTCTAATTCTTGCTTTCTTCTTTCTAGGGTTTTGCTTATTTATCGAGTCTTATAATTGAATTTCAACAATCTCTACGGTGAATTCCTTTGAGATTTTCGGGTTTCGGGTCACTCTCGTCTGCTTCTTGTGATTCTCCGTTTTAATTTTTTTGTAATTTCTCCTTCATTATCCGCTACTCTTTGCCTGTCTTTCACAGTCCTCTCTTGCCGAGTACCTTAATCGCCGATTTTAGCGATGGATGACCAATCAGATGTTCCTCCACTAGTTCGTCGCAGTTCACGCTGCCGTTCCATCTCCGACGCAAGCTCCTGGTTTTCGCGACCGGGATAGTGTCGAAACCAAAGCTCAAAGACGCTTCAACGGGGAGACGAATCCGACAACGAGTGTCAATAGGCCGGTACATATCGACTGGGGAGATGGTGTTAGCAATGATCTACATGTAGTCGACGAGTCTCGGCTTGTTGATGTGGAGAAGCTTTTCACGTATAGGCAGGTTGGCGATGATACAGCCGAATCGAGTGATCCCCGACCTCGGGTCCATCCTCCTCATGTTGAAGCTCAAATCCAGTGCGATACGGAGATCGTGATATTCTCAAATTAATACCCTAAAAGTACTAAGCAGTAGTTGCAGTAGAGTAGGGGTCGAACACAAGGAATCACAGAGACACACAATAGATTATAAAAGATGAGAATAAAGCTAAGCAATCAATAATATTGAAAACTAAACGTAAAATTAAACGGTTGTAAATTCAGTTGGAGAAAGATAGGTTCATGGTATTTCTCAGGAAATCTATGAATGCAGGTAAACTAACTAATAGGATTCAGATTTAGCGCGGTTCTTGAACTTAAATCACTAAAGTATAGCTAACCAACTCTCGTTGCGAAAACTATCTAACTCTAAATCCTAGAATCCCAAATCTCTTTGCGAATCATAAAGTCTAAACCAGCTTTTATATCAAGTTTGATTTGTTCACAAAACAACTAAACCAAATCTCTTTGCGAATAGTTATTTTGCTCACCCTAGGTTCTATCAGGTAATTAATCGCACTCTCGTGCCTAATCAATTATCCTAAGATCTAAGTTCCAGATTCGTCAACCTAGAATTAGCCTTGAACACAACCTAAGGCGACGAACTAATTCAGATGGTGAATCCTAATCAACTAATCAACCTAGCATTCAAAGAAAACCCTTATGAGAACCCTGAACCTAACAAGAGATCTACTCAGACATGGAAATTGAAGCAATGAACATGTTTGAATAAATCATCAAATAAAATAGAAAGAGTAACAAGAGGGTTCGAAATCTTCTCTCGGACGAACAGAGTTTCAGACTTGTCTCCCTTCAAAAGATCTCTCACCAAACAAGAATCAAAATAAAGCATAGAACAAAGCATAGCCACCAAAGTTGCTGAAAAACCTAATTATAAAGCTAAAACACGTTTTGGTGCTTCTTGTAATTAATAAAGACTTCTCGGCAATTTTGCAATTCTTCAACTCTTCATTAAACTCGCGGGTCGTGTTTGCTTCGATGAGTGTCGACCGATACTAGGCAGTATCGATTGACACTGATGCTTCAAATCGGTTACTCAGCTACACGACCTTCTGCTTTGATCCAAAATGCTCCAGAAAGCTCCGATATCTCCAATTATGCTCCAAACGTGGTAAAACCTGTAAAAGACTCTAAACCACTACAAAATAGTAGAAAGACTCTATAAAACGGACTTATAGCACGGCTTAAAAGGGGTAAAAACCATGATATATCAACTCCCCCAGACTTAGCCTTTGCTTGCCATCAAGCGAAACAGAAAACTAAACTAGAGAAAGAGGTTTGAAAACATAGAGACTCACCTGTTCTTGAAACATCGCAATGACCATTTTCCTTAGTGCTCCACATATCACTTAACCAGTTCCAAATCTAACCACCATGTACTTCTCCGTAGACATTCGCAGCTTCCCAGACTACACACATTATTTCACATCATCGTTCAATCAAGCCTTCCTCGCCAGTTTCATCGCTGTTCTTAATACCAAGAACCTTCTAGATTCTTTCCCATACAATATCATGACAAGGAACCATCCTTTTTCACACTTTCTGGTATTATTTCTCTCCCCCATACTTATTTCTCATTATGTTCTCTCTTCTCTTTTAGATCTGCATATACACATCAAGGTATGAGACGAGAGTATTAATGTTATTTGCCACCAAATCTCCGGTTCTTCCCTCTCAATGTATCAAAGGATGTAGGCGGATAATGGCATCATAGGAAAATCCTAGCCTCGCTTCCAATCTGTTGTGTGATCATTCCTCACCAAGTAGAATAATGGGATCGCTGGAAACATTCCTAACCCTCTACTGAGAAGAAAATCATTTCACCTTTCAATGCACTTATTTATTAACTTGTAACAGGGAAGAGAAATACCATTACTTTAAACACGTGGGTTCCTTTGTCAGATACGAATGAGAAATCAAGCTCTATGAGTACTAACCACGTTGATGAAGTGCAACATTTTGGCTCAGGCTTTAAAGAACTTTGCTGGAAACATGAGTGTCTTCTAGTTAACTGGTCAGCCTTTGGATTTTTCATTAGTCGATCTGTAATTGATTCTGTAAAAATGGTCACTTAGAAGCAAGGTCAGATGAATAGATTCAAGAAAAAGATCACAGTCTCCAACAGATTTTGACTCAATAAAACAACGAATGACTCAAAAACGACTGACTCTAAGAAAAAAAATACAATGTCAGCGACTACCTCCCCCAGACTTGAACAACACTGTCCCCAGTGTTATCTAGCATAGAGTTGGTGAAAGAAAGCAAAAGAACAAAATATAATTGTGAAAAACAAGAAGTTACCGTACTGGAACATCGAGTATCGACCGACATACGGCCTGGTATCGATCGATACCAGGCTTAAGTCGCCATGATGAACCTTTCTCATCGCATAAGGTGTCGACCGATACTAACAGGGTATCGATCGACACTTAGGCGATTTCGTGTTTGCTCCTTGGTTATCCTGACACAGACGCAAAACGAAAAATAAAAACAAAAATAAAAAAGTATGTACAGACTCATCAGTGGGTTGCCTCCCACCAATCGCTCGTTTTGTGTCATTAGCTTGACTGTTCGGACGATCAGGCCGGATAAGAATGAGAACTTGCGCCGAAACAAGCTCCACAATTTGACATTGCCAGCCTCAGAGTTCTGCCCATCATGCTCTCCACAAACTCCTGTCCTTTCTCTTTCAGCTCCGAAGTGAGAATAACTCTGGCCTTATATAATGGTTTCGAAATTCCCTTGCACTTCACCTTATATTCAATTGAATTTCCATCGCACTTCTGAGGGGTTAAAGTCACATGGGGAACACTTTTTACTCCTTTGCTCTTCACCTTCTTCTTTGCCTTAGCTATTTTGACATCTTTCTTGGTGATGACAGAAGGACTATCTAGAAGGTCTATGACAGTTGGCTCGTCAGGAGGCTCTTCCAAAAGATCAACTACCAACGTCTCTCCTGTAATAATGGTGATGCAAGAGATATGTGTGGGAGTTCCTCTAGGGATGGCTTTGTAGTACACCTCCTTGTCAATGTATGAGAATGGGATTTGCTTGATGGGTGTGTCCATAATTTCACCAACCGTAGCCATAAACGGTCTTTCAAGAATCAACTGCGTACGGGATTGTGCACTCATCTCCACAACCTGAAAATCAGTAGGAACCAGGCAATCTCCTACTTTAACCGTCAAATCAGGGATTGTACCATATGGGAGTGAAGTGGCACTGTTCGCGAATGTGAAAGATGACTTGGGAGATCGAATATCAGCTCCCAATCTCTCTGCAATTTCCCTTGACATGACATTGATGCTAGCCCCTGAGTCAACGAGAGACTCTTTTAATTCAACTCCAAAGATGGAGCATGGAACTGAGAATATCCCTGGGTCTTCCCTCTTGGTCAACTGCCTCAGCGGTAGTGATTTGCTTCTCGCCTTGATAAAGAGTATGTCGATCTCTTCCAGAGTTTCTCTGCAATCTTTGAAGTGACTTAGCAGAGGCCAACCCTCTAGAGCTTATTCAAAAGTGAACGAATGGGGTATCCTTCGTACCATTTTCTCAAAGCCAAGCAGCTGCTTTGGAGAAATGGGGTCTCTGAGGTGTCTGGGTGGCATGGTGTATTTCTTCTTAGGTTTGTAAACCCTTTCTGCACTCAACTCGGGTTTCGTTTCAGCAACAGAACTGGTATCGACCGACACAAGAGTGGTGTCGATCGATGCTTTCGATATGGAATCGTCCCTGGCAGAACTTTGGACGTGTGTCGATCGATACAAGGGAGTCCCGGTCGACACAGTAGTGGTGTCCGAAATCTCATCATCAGATATATCATCAACAAAAGGAAATTCCACAACCAACTTATCCAGCATAGTTTTGCTTATGGCGTCCTCCCATTCCTTCTTTGTCATCTTACGAGGAATAGGATAAGGTATTTTGGGTTTGTACACCCTCTCCTTGACAATCTCTGGTTCTTTCTCGACCTGCGCCTCCCTATCGACTGACATAGAAGTAGTATCGATCAATACACAAAATTTTGGATCACGTGCAGGTGTCTGGGCTGGTATCGATCGACACTGGCTGGTATCGATTGATACACGGGAATTTTCAGAATCCCAGTCATCATCTACAGAATCGTCGAAAATTCCTGCATCCAAACCCTTTTCTACCACTTCAATGGCTTCTTCAACACTTCCTAAGGTGATAGCATTGACGTGTACTCTTGGATTCTCAGTTTTTCCTGGAATAAAACCTTCCTGCCTCTGCACAGCTGCTGCAGTCTGAGCAACCTGAGTTTCCAGCTTCCTATGAGAAAGATTGATAACTTCAATTTTCCCATTCAGATCAGTGTACAGAGAGTCTATCTTCCCATTGAAATCCCCTTACAACTTCTGCTGTCCCTGAAGGATCTGTTCAAGCATGGATTACATCTTACTCTATGTGGACTTTGGAGAGATGGGTTGGTACGAAGAGTTCCCATAATTGCGAGTGAAATCGCTGCTCTGGAGTGGTTTCTGAGCAAATTGATTTGCTCCAAAGCCAGATTGGTTTCCCTAAAACTTGTACCCACCTTGCTGAGTGTTGTTGTTGAAGTTTCGATTGTTGTGGTACCCAAATTGTTGACCCTGAAAACCAGAACCACCAACGTAGTTAACATCCTCCACTTCATCTTCATCAATATAATCGACTCCATCAGCAAAGTGTACAGTCTTCTTCGACTTCCCGATCAGAAGATCTAGCTTGGCTTGAATTTCAGAAATCTGCGATGCATACATTTTTCCATTCTGTCTCTTTCGCTCAAAGTCTGCATTTTTGGTGTTATTGATAGACGCCAAATTCTCAATAAGCACATAGGCATCATCAGGATACATGGTGTTGAAATTCCCATTGCTCGAAGCATCCAAAGCCATCTGATACCTCCAATCAATTCCTCTAAAGAATAATCCCATCAGCTGAACATCAGAGTATCCGTGATGTGGACAGTCTCTCTGGTATGATCTAAATCTCGTCCAAGCAGCCTTGAATGCTTCAGTAGGGCCTTGAGAAAACGGGGAGATCTTATTCCTGAGCTCCTCGGACCTTGCATCATCATAGAAGTTATTCAGGAAAGCAGTCTTAGTTTCTTCCCAAGTAGTCAGTGATCCAGGAGGTAACTGCTTCAGCCAGTAAGTCACATCTCCACCAAGAGAGTGTGTGAAGAGCTTGCAGAAGAGGTAATCATAGGATACTCCATTGATCTTGATGCTAGTGACCAAATCCTCAAACCTCTCAATATGGTCCATGGGATGTTCATTGGAAAGACCATGAAAAGGGTGCTGACCCACAATAGTGTAGTATGCAGGTTTCAGCTCAAAGTCATTCCTCTGAAAAGCAGGAGGACGAATCGATGATCGATTGGCATAAAACTGATCAGGCCTGTTGTACTCACCAATCGTTCTACCACGATTAACCACAACGTTCCCAGCGACGTTACCAGCGATAATCTCCTCGACAACAGGAGCAGGTGGAATGATGTTCCCCTCTCCATCCAGACGTTGTGCTCTCGCATTGCACAACTGACCCTCTTGGTCTCTGTAAGCACCAGCTTCATCTCGAATCAAAACCACTGGGTTGTTCATCTCTGCTGGCTTCTTTGCTCTTCTGTTTGTGCGTTCCACAAGTGCTAGCTACTCCAATGACAGTTCAACTAGCTGAGTGCTCTTGTTCCTTATGGTTTCACGAATAGGCATACACCTGAAAAAACACTTGGCAAGGCACGTAAGTAACTAAAAACACGTTGAGTATCGACCGACACTGGGTGGTGTCGATCGATATCAACAAAAATAGAACGACGAGTATCGACCGACACTAGATAGTATCGATCGATACTGAGGAACTTCGTCAAAATTCTCAAACTAAAATCTAATGGCGAATTGAGTCCCCGAAAACGGCGCCAAATTTGATATGCTCAAATTAATATCCTAAAAGTACTAAGCAGTAGTTGCAGTAAAGTAGGGGTCGAACACAAGGACTCACAGAGACACACAATAGATTATAAAGATGAGAATAAAGCTAAGCAATCAATAATATTGAAAACTAAACGTAAACTTAAACGGTTGTAAATTCAGTTGGAGAAAGATAGGTTCAGGGTATTTCTCAGGAAATCAATAAATGCATGTAAACTAACTAACAAGATTCAGATTTAGCGCTGTTCTTGAACTCAAATCACTAAAGTATAACTAACCAACTCTCGTTGCGAAAACTATCTAAGTCTAAATCCTAGAATCCCAAATCTCTTTGCGAATCCTAAAGTCTAAAACAGCTTTTAGATCAAGTTTGATTTGTTCACAAAACAACTAAACCAAATCTCTTTGCGAATAGTTATTTTGCTCACCCTAAGTTCTATCAGGTAATTAATCGCACTCTCATGCCTAATCAAATATCCTAAGATCTAAGTTCCAAATTCGTCAACCTAGAACTAGCCTTGAACACAACCTAAGGCGAATAACTAATTCAGATGGTAAATCCTAATCAACTAATCAACCTAGCATTCAGAAAAAACCCTTATGAGAACCCTGAACCTAACAAGAGATCTACTCAGACATGGAAATTGAAGCAATGAACATGTTTGAATAAATCATCAAATAAAATAGAAGGAGTAACAAGAGGGTTCGAAATCTTCTCTCGGACGAACAGAGTTTAAGACTTGTCTCCTTTCAAAAGCTCTCTCACAAAACCAGAATCAAAATAAAGCATAGAACAAAGCATAGCCACCAAAGTGGCTGAAAAACCTAATTATAAAGCTAAAACACGTTTGGGGCTTCTGGTAATTAATAAAGACTTCTCGGTAATTTTGCAATTCTTCAACTCTTCATTAAACTCGCGGGTCGTGTTTGCTTCGATGAGTGTCGACCGATACTAGGCAGTATCGATTGACACTGATGCTTCAAATCGGGTACTCAGCTACACGACCTTCTGCTTTGATCCAAAATGCTCCAGAAAGCTCCAATATCTCCAATTATGCTCCAAACGTGCTAAAACCTGTAAAAGACTCTAAACCACTACAAAATAGTAGAAAGACTCTATAAAACGGACTTATATCACGGCTTAAAAGGGGTAAAAACCATGATATATCATATCGCTGCCGAGCTGGAGAAGGAGTTGGATACTGCACGAAAGAAGATGGAGGATGAGCAGATGCGTCATGACGCAGCTATCGCTTCTCAACTTGGTGAGGATGATAGGATTCGTGCCAATGAAAAGGTTGAGGCATCAGGTCGAGATGCTACCCGACCAATCCTTTGGAAGGCAATTTATAAGGAAACCTTCGAGCTCCATTGATTCCCCTGACACTGCGGCCACCAACTGTCGGGCCGTCTTGGTTATCGATAGATGGGATTGATGAATTGATCGGGTCCCTCTATTTCCCGGGTGCAATAACTGTTATGAATCCGGATAGTCACCAACGACCATGGGATGCTCCAAAGGGGCATATCTGTGTTTATGAGGCTTGGTTCAAGGCGTGCGGGCTCAATTTTCCCTTGCCTGACCTGCTCTTTGACTTCTGTAGAAGGCGGAATATCGCGATTTGCCAGCTCAACCCGGCGAGTATGGTTAATATAACGGGGCTCCTGTCTTTGGTAGCTGAACTCGTTATTCTGGTTACTGCTCGGATGTTTGAAGAACTCACCTCGGTTAATATAGCTGAGGCTAAACCTTGGTATTTCTCGCCAAATATGAAGCCGAGATACGACATAATCACCGGCCTGAAACCCAACAAAATTCCGGACTGGGAGACGAAATACTTTTTCGTCAAAGTTGATCATGCTTCTGTGTCCACCCCGGGCATTGGTTATATGAGATCATGGAACTAAAATATTGGTAGTTAATTCGTCATGTTACACCGAGGCCGCATATTTTGCTCTTTCTTTAATGTGTTTGTTTCTTTTTTTTTTGTAGTTCGGAACCCAACTTATCGCCGTGTCTCCGATCATTGGAAGGCGATTGCAGCTCGGTTTAGGGTGTTAGGGAGAACTCACTGGCCAGATATCCACCAAGCTCGCCTTGCAAAGAGCAGATCACAGCGTTCCAGTACTGGTTAGTCCCAACATTCTTTAAGTAAAAGTTTTTAGTTTTATTTGATATGTTTCTCAAAATTGTTATGCTTGCACAGCTCCTCGATAATCTTCATCCAGAATATCACCGCGACGGAATTTTCTCTCCATCCCGGATTACTCGACCATTCTTGACAACTCCATACTCCCCTCATAACGGAGGGATGACGATGTTCCTCACGAGGTCGTACCAATCGGCATAGAGAACGACGAAGTCAATCCGAACTCGCGGGTTGACGATATCGTCATGTCTACCACCCAGGATGACGCCGATCGGACTGATGGGCCTGAATCGGTTATACGCACTGCTGCGGTGCCTTTAGATACCGACTTTAGGGTTCCCGAAGCCGATGATGGCGAGGACGCTGAGCCATTGGACCTTTCAAGAAAAAGAAAGACTCCGCCAGGTCAATCTGAAGAGGAGCCAGCTGGTTCCCGAGGTTACCTCGGGGGGGGGGGGAGGATAGAGATGATGCTACTCTCGCTGCGGATACTCCCGAAGTGGTCCCGGGAGAGACGATCGATCCAACCATCGCTGTTGATGCTCGTAGAGAGCGCAAGAAAAGGATATCTCTTGCTGCAAGAGATGTTAACGTGATGTCTTTTAATTATAGTAAAGACTCGCCTCTGTTCAACGACGCAGCGTCCTGTGCCGAGCTGTTTTGTCAGTTCAAGTTTGGTAGCTGCGGGCTTCCAATGCTAGATGATCTCCCAGAGAAGGAGAAGTATTTAGAACTTGCTCGGTCGAAGGCCCAGGTGAGTTATTGTTCTTAAAAAGTTATCTTTGTCTTCACGTTTATATTTCTTGTGTTGTCTAATTGATTTTCCTTCTAGGTTGCAGCGTGGACGAATGATATTATTCGGTCGTTGGACCATAATTATAGATCTGCAGCTCGGGGGGCCGAGGAAGCCGAGAAGTTATGAAGGCGTTTGGTTGTTGTAAATGCCAAGGTTTTCCAACTTGAGGAGGGAGCTGCTTCGAAGGATCTGGATCTCGAAACCCTCCGTGCTGAGAACGAGAAAATTAAAGCTGAGGTGCTTGGTGCCAATGACGCCCTTAGCCATATGACCCTCAAAAAATGGAAGGTTGAAATCGGGGGAAAGGCTAAGAGGAGGAAGCTGAGGGCATCTCAGGATGCATGGGTGGCCGCAGAGAGGAGCCTCCGGAAGGAGATAAGGTGAATGCCCGTCTCAAGAAGATAAAGGGCTACATCGATGAGCTCGAGGCGGCGAATAAAAGGAAGCTCGTTTTCAGTCAAGTCACAAGCACGAAGAAGTACTTCGATCGGCTTGTGAGAAGAGGGACGCTCATTCCTCCGGAGACGCTTGATCACTACACGGCCGTGGAGAAGGAAATGACGGCTGAAATGCAGTCTTTGGAGCTTATAGAGCTTGAAGAGGGGGATTTTAAGATGTCCCTGATCTCCCTCAGCGGCATTCCTCCGGGTCCCCATCTCAGTGATGTTGGAACCGAGGTGCTGGCCGATATTGACGAATGGGGGTCAATGGCTTCGAGCATCGGTCCTGCGATGTCTGACGAGCTCAGGGACCGGGAATCTCCTTAAGTTCCCTTCTCTTTCGACTGTTGTTTTTTTTATTGTTGATAAGGTTTTGAACTTGCTCGTAGAGTCATTTTTTGTAATATGTACTATATTTACCCGAGGGGGGTTTTAAACCTTTGCCTAAGGAATATAATGAGTTTTACTTAGTCGATTTTGACTTTTATTGATTTTGGTTTGTGGGGGTTGTTTTTTTATAAAGTTATAAAATGATACAATCTTCTCAAATTCCCTAATGTTCCATAATTGGTGTCGTAGTTAATACGGTCTTAACCTGGGTGCATTAGTTGAAGTCGGCTTTCGATCAACTCGAGATCGGCAATCGTTCGGAGATCGGCTTATAGGTTTGCGATTGTTGAGAAATCGGCTTATATAGTTTGCGAATGTTGAGAAATCGGCTTATCAAATTTGCAATTGTTGTGAAATTGGCTTAGTTTTTGCGAGAATGCGTCGTTCGGCTTCAGCCCGAGAGCTTGGCATGAGACTGCGAATATTTGCTCATCTCAGGATACTCCGGGTCCTAAGATTGAATCCGACTACGATATGATTCGGCTTACTTTAGTTCGGATGGTCCGAGCATGAGTTCGAATGAGGGAAATGTCGCGACTTTTGCGAGACGGATCTCAGCTTTATAATTATTTGTATCCCTGAGGAGTAATATCGATCGTCTGGCCAGGACGTCGATGTGTGGAACTATGATGTTTTTAAGTGTGAACTGAGGAGCTCGGATTTGCTTCATTTGTTTCGAGATAAAAAGGTGTGAACCCTTCGATGAAGTGTGATGATTCGGTTTATTTTAGTCGCTTTTAGACATATGTCTAAAAGATTTTGGTTTGGAAAGACATGAACTGAAGAGTTCGGCAAGCTTGGTTAGCTCGGCGTTAATAAGTTGTCAATTTTCAAAGTTTGACTTCCAAAAGGTGCGAACTTGTAGAGTTCGGCGAGCTGCGGTAGCTCGGCTTTGTAAAACTTTTCATAAGTAAAGAATTTTTTTTTAAAGTCACAGCAGAACCCGGTGTGGGATGCCTACTTACACTCGAAAGAGGGTTCAAGTCGTTCGTAGTTCATATTACATCATAGAAGTGTATTATTATATTTTTTTTTGGCGCTTCTGCCGAACTAGTTGTAGAACCGTTTGAGGTTCATTGAATTCCAAGATCTCGGGATTGGAGTTCCATCCATTTACATAACTTCGTAGACGCCGAGCTTAACGACTCGCATGATCTGGTAAGGTCCTTCCCAGTTAGCACCGATATTGCCGGCGTTCTACTCTTCGGTGTTATGATAGACTTTGCGAAGGACAAGGTCACCGTCCTCAAAGTGCCGGCCTCAAACCTTTTGTTGTAGTAGCGAGCGGCTAATTATTGATAATTCTGGATTCGAAGTAGTGCTTGTCCGTGTTGTTCTTCAAGTGTGTCATGAGTATCAAGGAGCAGCTCGCTGTTGAGATCGGGATTTTGAGTTAGCATTGTTCGACGTATGCTAGGAATATCGAGCTCGGCTGGACATAAAGCTTCTACGTTGTAAGCTAATGAAAAGGAGGATTGCCCGGTAGCACTGCAAGGTGTGGTGCGATGGGACCAAAGGACTCCATCGAGTTCGTCGGCCCAAAATCCTTTCTTTTTGTCGAGTCTTTTCTTGAGGCCATCGATGATAGTCTTATTGGTTGCTTCGGCTTGGCCGTTTCCAGGTGGGTATCTCGGAGTGGAGAAACTTAGCCGGATTTTCCATTTAGCACAAAAATCACCGAATAGGGCTGAGATTAACTGAGGTCTGTTATCTGTGATTATCTCGTATGGTACTCCATGTCGGCATATGATATATTTCCACACGAATTTCTCGACGTGATGAGTATGTATCTCGGGATAGGATTCGGCCTCGACCCACTAGGTGAATAAGTCTGTCATGACCAAGATATACTGCTTCTTGTTGGTGGAACGGCGGAGTGGACCGATGTTGTCCATTGCTCATCGCATGAAAGGGTAAGGAGCTATTGACATCGTGAGTAACTCGGTTGGGAGATTTATCATCGGGCCATGCCTTTGGAATTTCTCGCATCTGGCGGCGAATTTCTCACAGTCCGCTAGCATAGTTGGCCAAAGTAGATTGCCTTCCTGATTTTTAAAGTCAAAGAGCGATCTCCGGAATGGTTTCCACCTTCGCCGTCGTGTACTTTACTCATGATTGTGTAAATATCTTTTCTGGCGACACATTTTAAAAGGACACCTGAGGCAATCCATCGGAAGAATTCACCATTGTGAATGGCGTAATGGGCAGATCGTATTTTAAGTCGTTGAGCCGCCCATCTATCGGTCGGGACCGTTCCTTCAGAGATGTACATCTTTATCTCGATAGTCCAGTCTTCGGACTCTTGTTTATCTACTACTCAATTTCCATAGGAGCGTGGAGACCTTCTGATGCTTCGTCTTCCTCGGACTGATCTCGAAGGTCAGGATCGCTTAGAATATGTCCGGTTTCGGTGTTCTCGCTGAACTCGGGGACCGGCCGATCTCTGGTATTTGAGATTGATGGCGGGGTGGATCTTGTAATCACGCCTTCGTGTGGTTACATTGCATGCCGCGGTTGGTTCGATGCTCGATCATGAGATGCTTTCGACCAGGATGGTTCGTCGGAGATGAGGATCTGAGCTTTATGCTAAGGCGGCGAGAGTATCAGCTGGGGCATTTTCTCCACGGGGTATTTTAATGAGGTCGAAAGTTTGGAACTTGGCTGTGAGCTCCTTTACCAATTTCGAATATGCATCCATGCGATGGTTCTTTGCGTTGTATTCACCGCTGAAATGGCTGGCGACAAGTTGCAAATCGCAGAACGCATGTATGTGTATTGCTCCGATTGCCTTGGCCAATCGTAGTCCGGCTATAAGCGCTTCATATTTTGCTTCGTTGTTTGAGGCCTGAAACTCCAGTCGGAAATATTGTTCTAAGATTTCTCCTTTCTGGGATCGAAGGCGTATACCGACCCCAAAACCTCGGTGTGACGATGAGCCATCAACGTGAAGGAACCATTTTTCTGTTCCTGGGAGCTCGGTGACTGTCAACTCTCGTGGTAGCTCGATGAGGAAATCAGCCAAAACTTGGGATTTTATGGCGGTCCTGCTTTTAAATTCAATATCATACTCGCTTAGCTCGATTGCCCATTTGGCGAGTCTGCTAGATTGGGTCGGACTGTGCAATATCGTTCGCAAAGGCTGATTGGTGAGAACTACTATTGAATGGGACTGGAAGTAAGGACGGAGTTTCCGAGCTGCGATGATTACAGAAAGTGCGAGTTTCTCGAGTGCCGGGTATTTCGTTTCGGCATCGTTTAAAGACTTGCTCATGTAGAAGATTGTCTTTTTATCTCCTCGATCTTCCCGAATTAAGACTCCGCTTATAGTTGAGGCCGAGACTACAATATATATAAGTAGAGAGTTTCCCCGTCTTTGGGCTTAGCTAGGATAGGCGGAGTTGACAAGTATTCTTTGAGTTGTATGAATGCTGCTTCGCACTTGTCATCCCATTCTAGATCTTTTTTACAGAGGAGTAGCTGATAGAAAGGTAGGCACTTATCCGTAGATCGGGAGATAAATATGTTGAGTGCGGTAATTTGACATGTTAGCTTTTGGACTTCTCGTTTCGTATTTGGTGAATGTAGGTCAAGGATTGCCGAGATCTGCTTGGGATTAGCTTCGATCCCCCTCTGAGTGACGATGTAGCCAAGGATCTCGCCAGATGTGACCCCGAATGTGCATTTTGTGGGGTTGAGCGTCATGCCGTATTGGTTCAGAATGTCAAAGCACGTGTTGAGATGTCCAACATGATCCTTGGCGATGAGAGATTTTACGAGCATATCATCGATGTAAACCTGATTTTTTTGCCCGAGCTGGCTAGCGAACATGCGATTGACGAGTCTTTGATAAGTTGCGCCGGCGTTTTTTAGGCCGAAAGGCATAACTTTATAGCAATAGATTCCCCGATCCGTGATGAATGACGTTTTCTCGCGATCGTCGGGATGCATGAGGATCTGGTTGTAACCGAAGAAAACATCGATGAAGGAGAGGAGCTCGTTACCCGCGGTAACCTCGACCAATCTGTCAAAGTGTGGGAGTGGAAAGTTGTCTTTTAGACATGCTTTATTGAGGTCGGTAAAATCAACGCGTATTCTCCATTTACTGTTCTTCTTTTTTACGACAACGGGGTTAGCCAGCCAATCGGGATATCTGACTTCGGTGATCGATCCTGCTCCGAGTAGTGTTTCTACCTCGTAATTCACAGCTTGAGCCTTCTCGGGACCGAGTTTGCGCATTTTTTGCTTGATTGGTTTGAAGGTCAGGTCGATGGAGAGTTTGTGACAAGCGATTTGTGGGTCAATCACGGGCATGTCTTTGATTGACCACGCAAAGGTAGACACATTTTTCTTAAGGAAATGAATGAGGTTGCTCTTGATTTTTTCGTCCAGTTCGGCCCCTATTATGATGCGCGTCTCAGGGTCGAGTTCATCGATGCTAACCTGAATGACCGACTCTCGATTCGGTAAGTCGGGGTCATTGTTCTTGTTGAGCAAGTCGTTTGGAGTTGAACTGATTACGCATGTGCGAGATGCAGTTATGAGTTTGTATTCTTGGACGGCGTATAAGATGGACATCTACTGATTACCCCTGAGAGTGAAGATGCAATGCTGCGTTGGGAACTTCACGCATTGATGGTGAGTTGAAAGAACAGCTTTCATTGCGAATAGCCACGGCGTCCCGAGTATGACGTTGTAGATTGCCGGTTTGTTCAAGACCAAGAAATTTATTATTCTCATTGTTCTGCCGACGTACATTGGTATATTGATTGTCCCCGCAGTCATAGTTTGTTCTCCAGAAAAACCGGTGAGAGGCTCGATGTATGGCTTGATTTTGGAGTTTGGGTTATTCATGTATTTTAACGTCTATTTAAAGATAACGTTGACTGAGATACCGGTGTCGACCATGACTCATTCAACAGTAACGTCGCCGATGAGCATCTCGACGACTAGCGGATCGTTATGGGGCATGTGGAGTCCGATTGTATTAGCTTCCGTGAAAGTTATTGGCACTCCGCTCTCTGGAACTTGGTTGTCTCGCTTTGCTGCAATTGCTTCACGGTTGTGTTCTTTGATTGCCCGAACTGAATAATTGCAAGACTCGATCGCGCCCATGATCATATGACTCTCTTCCGAGCTTTTGGAGCCATGTGATTTTTGGATTGATCCTCACGATCTCGTGTTGGCAGGTTTGTATTGGTGTCGGTGTCCTCCTTAGCTAGCTCGGTGTTATTATCCGTGCTCTGCTTCTTGGTATTGTTATGGCGAAATTTATTGTTAGGTCGAGGTGGCTTGAGGCGAGATGTCCCTGTTTCTAAAGCTTTGAAGTAATAAGTCCCTGGGGTGTCGACATTCCTCGGTGCTATGGCCTTTCCTTTTGTGGAATTCACAATATGACTCAGTATTGTTTGCTAGTTCTTTTGGATCGTCGTGCTGTTCTCACGGCTTGATCCAAGTGTTCCACGGTTGTTGCGGAGGAATAGCGCTTACTTGATGTGTTGTGAGTCACTTTTCGTACGGAGTTCTGATACAAGATATTTTGGTATCTATAGAGTCAATTCTCCATCGGCCCGTTGGATCGGTCGGTGGTCTCGATGTAAACGTCCTGAAGCTTGAATATCGCTTGGTTGCATCGACCCTTGGCGTCGCCGTGCACGTCTCCAAATCTCCCAAAGGTCTTTAACCGCCTCTCTTGCTCCCGATCCTAATGGTCTCAAGCCAACCTCCGTCAAGTGCCTAAATAGGACTCCAAAACATGCAAGACACTCTAGGACCTAGTATTAGAATCCTAATACTCTAAATGAGATAAAAAAAAACAAAGAAATTCCAAGTAACTATATGCAAATGAGATGAAACCTATACTAAATGAATGCATGAAAGTGATAAAATACAAGTCTATCAAGTTCGCAGCTCGCAGACTTCTTCCCTGAGTTTTTCCTTGGGTGAGGGATGTCTTGAGAAGGCGTATTGCTTCTCCTTGGCGGTCCGTTCCTCTTTCTTCAGGATATACGTATGCGATTTATGGAGTGCATCTTCCAGGGTTGAGGATCGGTTTTGATGAATTTCCATGTGAAAGGCCAACAAATACCATGTTGCTTTGAAGAGAGCTTCGATCGCGGCATCGTCATCGATGGTACAATGGGCTACTACTGATTTAAACCGATCCATGAAGTCACATAGCGGCTTGGTCGGTCCTTGCTCGAGGATCCATAGTTCACCGTTCTTGGTCTTTGTCTTGGTGAACATGGTGAAACGTTTGAGGGACTTAGTTGTGAGCTTGGTGTAGTTGTTGATTGAATTTGTTTCGAGCTGTGAGAACCAATCGAGTGCGGTCCCCCAAGATTTTTGATAAACAGTTGACACCTCGCAGCATCATGTTCCTCCTCGGTTTGGAATTTGAAGCAGTTCATCATTATACCGAAGGAAGTCATGAAGTGTCGGGGGTCCGAGTTGCCTTCATACATTTGGATTTTAAACCTTCCCAGACGTCGGAACGGGATGTCAAGGACCCGTTGTGTGAATGGAGTTTTCTGGGTTTCCTGAATCACACGATCGATCTCGGGTGCCGAGGTTGTAGCTTGATGGAATTTGGACCTCATATCCTGAAGTTGGGCTTTGACGCTGTCGAGCTCATGATCCATGGATATCTGATTGGTCCCGCGAGTTCCTTGATTATCGTTTGATTCGGGGGTTGAGAAGAGGTTTTGGCAGAGCTCGGCGAGCGTTTATTCACTAGGTCGGAAGGGTGTTTGTCCGAGCTCTGCGAGACGGTCGCTGAATGATGTTTTAGTGGCGAGGAGGGAGTCAAACCTTTCGTCGTTTCTTTTGGTGCTTTCAGCGAGTTGTGTCGTTAGAGATTACAGCAGGGCAGCTAGGTTATCAGGATCCGGGGTTGTTGATTCCGAGAGTTTATGTTTTCTCTTCGCTTTAGGTTTATTTGGAAGCGAACTAGTTAAGTGGTGTTTGCTTCTTTCCTTTTCATACCAACGGTCTCAGTTGCATTTTTTCAACTTTAACATGACAACTATCATCGTTATCTTGAACCGAGGATGAACTCATTTACAAACACACAAAAAGACAAAAACATCACATGAGACACAAAACAAAGATGACGAAACAGTTTTCTTAAAACCAAAATATTCAAATCAAAAATTGATTTAAACTCATGAACGACTTTTACAAATTCGAAGTTACTTTTGTGTATCAAACTTCAAAGTATCAAACAAATCAATAATATAATAATATACTTCAAAATTTGAAAATTAAAAGAGATATAAAACTCATGAACGACACCTCGCGAAGCGTAGAAACTAGAAAGGTAGAATTAGGAAGAAGAGAAGAGTAATCGAGTAACTAAAGGATCTAATATTTTGAGTCTTTGACGGCACTAAATTACTAAAAGATTTATTTACAATTACTAAACTAAACATACAAAACCCTAAATCTTGTTATGGAATTTAATTTAATTACGGTTAACCGATTGGGTAATTTGGCTTTCAGTAAATATACGGAACCGAACCAAAAACCGAATTAGCCTAGTCATATGTCCGTTTGGGTTATTCATGTTATCCGAACCCGAACCAAATTACGTTATTCGGTTTGGTTCGGGACGGTTCGATTTGGTTCGAGAAATTTGCCCACCCCTATCTTGTAATGTGACTGTATTATTTGTTCTGAAATTATTATGCTACTAGGTCATTACCAGTAACTTGTGTGGGGGTGAAAGTTAACTTTAATTTTGTTTATTAGAATATGTGAATGTTTTGTATATAAATATAATTACAAAAACATTTTACCAATTTTAAATATTTATAATATTTATTTTGTTGTTTAATTATAGAGCTCGATAAAAAAACCATATTAAACTGAATATTTATTTTTTAAGTTAAATGAGGTTTCTTACTCTTATAGTTTGTATCTTTTTATAATAGGTCTCTGAACTACCATACATCTTTATTTTCGTGACAACGGAGAAGCATATGTGGCACGGGAGTTCTCACCGTTAACGGTTGATTAACGGGAGGGGCGTATTGGTCAATGTTTGTTTTCGCCAAAAAAAGAATAGTCCATGTATGAATTTTCAAATTTTGAAGAGTTTGTGTATGAAATTGGACACTTGAATTTGTCAGGTACGAATCCACACCATTTGGAATAGTCCGGATAGAATTGGTCGTTTTTCCATCTTTTTAGTCACACATATTTCTCTACTATTTGAATAATTAATGTTCGTTTAAAAAAAAATCAAAGTATAATATTTATGCTAAAATATAGATTTTTTTATTATATGGATGATGTGATGATTTAGTTTTTTTTTCTTCAAATACTAGATAAAAAAATATGAGAAAAATAATATAATGTTAAAGAAATATTTAATATGATATACTAAATTTTCAAAAAATATTTTGGTAGTAAATAGAAGATATAAGATATCCTTATAAATTAAATGCTGAATATTAAATAATTAATTGATATAAATTACAATATTTTCTAACAAAATTAATGTGAAGCATAAATTGTAAATCATTTAACTATTTAGGTCTATTTTGTATTAGTTTTAGGAGCTTTCTTATTATAAATTGTAAAGTTTATTTTTAAGAATCTTTCTCAATTAATATATAAAGGATGTGTGAGAGTATAAGTAAAGCAGAGTATGAAAACCCGATTACCATAAAACAGATTGTTGGAGCGTGGTTTCGCACATCTCCCACAAATCAATTTGTATCGAGGTTCGGAGATTTTCAGTTAAATAGAGCAGTTCGGCAAATGAGATGAACAAAGCTTGATCGTTGATTGTAATTACAAAGATGGAGAGGCTGTTGGAGGTGGGCTTAGCACCTCCAATTAGTCAGATTCATCTCAGCAAATAAAGCCCATCCAGTCCAAGTCCAGCCCAAAGTCAACACATTTGGTCAAGGAGGGCCCAGCGAGCTCGCGTTGACACCCCACCAACTCTGCGCGAAGGGACCAAGGGAAAAGATGACACGTGGAGGGAAGCTCGCTACCAGTGCGCTACCTGCGTAGGAGCTCAGCGCCGAACTCATCATGATCTATCCGCCGCAGAAGCTGGAGCGCACGTCTCGAGGTACCTTACCCGCGAAAGGCGCTCGAAGCGCCACGTCACCCCGGAATCGCGGAGAGTTGTCTGCTCAGCCCCTGCTATAAATACCCCTTAACATGCATTTATTGAGAGGGGAATTAATTTCTCTCTCTCTCTTACTACTTGTAATTCTCTCTCTACCGGGTCTCGGTCATATTATTTAGACCACCGAACTGGATTCCTTTCGGAACTAGTTCGAAACTCTAAATAAAAGCGCCACCGGCCTGTTCGAAACTCTTAAAAATCCCGGCCTACTCTTCACAAAGTTGTCTCCCTTCTAATTACAAAAATCTCACCCCCCCCCCCTTTACATTATATTATACACTCTAATCTGTCCGGTGACTTGCGGATCAACAGTTGGCGCTCCAGGGAGGGGGTTTAGAGATTTTCTATACACAAAGAGCGGACTCGACAGCATCGACAATGATGGGCCCACCAACCTCGAAAGCACTATCGCCGCCTCTGACGGTCTATTAATCGCCATCAGGACAAAGTGTCCCGGCTCAAGCGACGTTTCCACCGTCAGCCCAAACCGCGATTCACGAAAGAGCTCCTCAAATTGAGCACCTCATAGCTCCATGCCAGCAGCTATCTCCGTCTACGGCACCAGAATTCACCCCGCTCAACGGTCCCATCACCCAAAACGCGTCCCAGACACCAGGAGACCAGCTCTCTCTGACCTCCGCGATGCACACCTTGCTCACCATGATAGACGAGTTAACGCGCGCTACCAACCAGACAACCTCGGATTTTCCGATGCTCAAACCATAGAACCGACTTCTCGACCGAAATCGCAGCCCTTCCCGATCGACCAGACAACCTCGGATCTCCCGCTGCTCAAACCCGAGAACCGACTTCTCGGGCAGAAATGCTGCATCTTCAAAGGAATCTATTCGGGGAGTCGCCGTCAGAGTTCGAAGGATTAACCAGACAATTCTCCCCCACGGTAGACGGTTCCCCGGGCAACGAAATACGCCCCCAACGCGTCAGCTCGGAGCGCGTCAGAGACGCTGAACTTGAAGTTATGAAAGAAACAATTCGCGTGATGACCTCCAAAGTCCACCAGGCCACCAGCTCGGCCCCAGAAATAGACTGCGTCCTAAGAGAAACGCAGAATACGCCGTTCACTCGTCGAATCGCGTCCATCCCGTTCAGACATTTCGACAAACTCAAGCTCCCACCATAGGCGGGCAGCACGGATCCAACCCAGTATCTAACGGCTTTCACCATCGCCATGGGGCGCGCCCATTTCACCCAAGAAGAGCGTGAAGCCAGTTACTGCCAACCTTTGTGTAATAGAAGCTTAAGGAAGAGTTAAACAATGCATGAAAGAAGAAAAGAAGATATGATTCTAAATGCTATGTACAAAGTTTGGAGTGTTACCTTGGAAAAAGGATGGAGGGGGCGAGAAGGGTCAAGGGACGCCATATTCCATCACCTCATCCTATGCACCTTAGTCCATAAGTCAATGCCCATAAGACCATCGAAGACCTACTTGCACTAAGAAAACCCATCAAAAGGAACTAACAACGAAAGAAAAGCATAAAAGGAAATGTATATACAAGGATAAGCTTGTGGTGTCTTCCAAGAGCACTTTGTTTAACGTCACTAAGTTAGATGTTTGTTACCCTTTTAGACGGGTGATTGGGGAGCATGAGTACTCCATGGCAGTTCGGTAAGCTCGAGTATGAGAACTTTACCCATTAAGCCTTGAAGACCCGCTTGATTTGGCACCCTAACCTCCGGTGTGAGGGTTGCTATGGCCTTGGTAAAAGGCTTGGGGTGTCCTCTACATTTGACCTTGTACTCAATCATCTCTTCTTCATGTTTCCATGGGATGAGAGTCACGATCGATGGTTGATCTAGCGAGGGTCTAATCCCCTTGAGCATGCTCGGTTTCCTCTCCTCGGACCTAGGCCTTGTCCTCTTCTTAGCAACCTTGCCACTTTTAACCTCATTCTCCATCGTGGTGTGAAAGAGGGAATTCAAGCAATATCCATCTAAAGCAAGGGCTTCTTCAACCATTCCTTGACCCACCGTCACACAAACGCCCACATACTCAACCTTCCGGGCTTGGGCTTCATTGTCCCTACAAATAATAGACCCACAAATAGCGGTGGGAGAAGGCATCATTGTGTAGAACTTCTAGTCATCCACGTTCTTAAGAATAACCCTCTTGTTTATGAAGTCCAAGTTTGCACCGGTTGTGTTAAGGAATGGAGTCCCGAGGAGTAGAGGGAGATTTATGTTTGGTGCCATCTCCATTACTACGAAGTCCGTCGGTACAAGGCACTTTCCAATCTTTAGAGCATAGTCTTCAACCATGCCAAGAGGTTTCTTTGTGGAAGAGTCTTCAAATGTGATGGTGGAGGGGTAATCGTTCAACTTATCTATCCCAAGACTTTTGGCCATCTCCAAGTTCATGACATTCACGGTTGAGCCCGAGTCACACAAAGCATCATCAACTTCCAAGTTTCCAAGGGTGCAAGATATTGAGATTTTTTCGGGGTTTCCAAGCATTGGGAGAGTCTTAGGCTCGATCCTTGTTGTGCTTGGAGGCGCTTTCTCTTGTGCCTTATTGAGGAAACAACCGGGAAATGGAAGTGGAGGCTCATATGGGGGAGGTAAAGTGCGAATGGGCTCTCTTTTTGACCCAACAAGTATCTCTACATTTTTCACTCTAGCCACGTCCTTGATGGACTCCTCAACCTTGTTATTCTTTTCTTCAACCAACACCATATCATTCTCATGGCCAAAGGTCACCTCCCCACCTTGTTGATCAATGTCCTCATTGAGGCTAGAGACTAACCCGAGGAACTCCTCAATTATGTGATCTTGCTCCTTAAGAGTGGAAAAGGTGTTGCAAGACTCTTTAGAGGTTAGTATTGCCTTTCCATTTGGAGAGCCTTGAGGATGATTTAAGGAAGAGGCGGCACTCCTTTGCTCCATTAGTTGCACCTTTTAGCTCAATGCCTCAAACTTGCTATTAAGATCATTGTAAGAGCAAATGACCTTGTTGGTGGTTTTCGTTTGGCCCTTGATTAGTTGTTGGAACATGGAGGCCAAGTCAAGCTCTTGCGGTTTAGACGTAGGTGCTTGACCTTGGGGCACAAACCCTTGTTGTTGACCTTGAAAACCGTGTGGGGGCTTTGGTTGGAATCCACTTTGGTTCCCTTGGAATTGGTTCCTCGGGACAAAACCATGTTGGTTGGAGTTAGAAGATTGACCTTGAGATTGGAATTGTTGTTGTGGAACTCTTTGAGCTTGAGTATATTGTTGAGGGTAGAGTTGGTCTTGTGGATTCCTAAAGGTTTGGTTGAACCCTTGTCTTTGGAAGTTACCTTGGTTCCCCACGTAGTTCACTTCCTCTTGTGTGTTCACGGCTTCCTCTTGATAGCAATCTTGATTGTTCTCGTAGTCACTGACAAAATGGACCGCCTTTTGAGACTCTTTTGAAGCCACAAGAAGCTTATCTATCATGGAGGCTTGTTTATCCAACTTCTCATTCAAGGCTTTCATGTCCTTGGCTCTCTTGTTCTCATCAAAGTCACTTGTGGTCCTTGTGGCACGGTCATAATCGTCGCCATAGGTACCATCACTTTGAACCAAGTTTTCCACTAGCTCCATTGCATCCTCTACGTCCTTAGCTAAGAAATTACCATTCGAAACCGTGTCAAGTAGCATTCGAATCTTAGGTAAAGCGCCTCGGTAGAGAGTACTAAGAAGTGAGGCGTAGGAGAAGCCATGATGTGGGCATTGAGAAATGTAGCCTCTAAATCTCTCCCAAGCCTCGTTGAAAGACTCAATGGACCGTTGTGTGAAGCTTGAAATCTCATTGCGAATTTTGGCGGTTCTAGACGGTGAGAAGGATTTGGCTAGAAATGCCCTTTTGCAATCACCCCATGAAGTAATAGAACCTTGAGGCAAGCTTTTCTCCCATTGGTGAGCTTTGTCACCCAAAGAGAACGGGAAGAGACGAAACTTGAAACCATCTTCGGATACTCTATTGATCTTGGTGAGACCACATATCTGGTCAAATTGGTCAATGTGATCTAGAGGATCCTCCATTGACAATCCATGGAACTTGTTAGCTTGAACCATGTTGATTAGCCCGGGTTTGACCTCAAAGTTGTTGTTTTCAACCGGATGTGGTTGAATCCCTTGACGGTTTTGGTGTGCATTTGCCGCATCACCTTCTCCTACGACATGCCTAGCTCTAGGCGGGTGGTTAGGACGGTGATGGTTTCCATTGCCACCACCTCCTTGATTAATGTCGTTTCCATCCCCATTCCCACCGTTCCTTTGGTGGGGAATGGGTTCGTTGATGTTCCCAATTGGAACATTCTCAAAGTGCTCCATGTCGTTAGCAACCTCTTCTTGAACTCTCACACGGTTTCTTCTTGCTCTTGAACCCCTCTCAAGTTGATCAATATCGTCCCTTGGTTGTATGAGATTGGTATTGCCACGGGAACGGGTATGCATACACCTAGAGAGAGCAAAAGCAATGGGAAGTGAAGAAGATTAGTAACTTGGAAGAAAATAATACTTAAGCTCACTAAGAACCTAAATCTCAATGTTAAAACAAATTCCAATAGGGCAACGGCGCCAAATTGATACAAGACTTTTTAGTCTCTAGGAGGTATCAATAACTCCAATAAGAGTTTCAGACTTGTCTCCCTTCAAAAGCTCTCTCACAAAACCAGAATCAAAATAAAGCATAGAACAAAGCATAGCCACCAAAGTGGCTGAAAAACCTAATTATAAAGCTAAAACACGTTTGGGGCTTCTGGTAATTAATAAAGACTTCTCGGTAATTTTGCAATTCTTCAACTCTTCATTAAACTCGCGGGTCGTGTTTTCTTCGATGAGTGTCGACCGATACTAGGCAGTATCGATTGACACTGATGCTTCAAATCGGGTACTCAGCTACACGACCTTCTGCTTTGATCCAAAATGCTCCAGAAAGCTCCAATATCTCCAATTATGCTCCAAACGTGCTAAAACCTGTAAAAGACTCTAAACCACTACAAAATAGTAGAAAGACTCTATAAAACGAACTTATATCACGGCTTAAAAGGGGTAAAAACCATGATATATCATATCGCTGCTGAGCTGGAGAAGGAGTTGGATACTGAACGAAAGAAGATGGAGGGTGAGCAGATGCGTCGTGACGCAGCTATCGCTTCTCAACTTGGTGAGGATGATAGGATTCGTACCCAGGAAAAGGTTGAGGCATCAGGTCGAGATGCTACCCGACCAATCCTTTGGAAGGCAATTTATAAGGAAACCTTCGAGCTCCATTGATTCCCCTGACAGTGCGGCCACCAACTGTCGGGCCGTCTTGCTTATCGATAGATGGGATTGATGAACTGATCGGGTCCCTCTATTTCCCGGGTGCAATAACTGTCATGAATCCGGATAGTCACCAACGACCATGGGATGCTCCAAAGGGGCATATCTGTATTTATGAGGCTTGGTTCAAGGCGTGCGGCTCAATTTTCCCTTGCCTGACCTGCTCTTTGACTTCTGTAGAAGGCGGAATATCGCGATTTGCCAGCTCAACCCGGCGAGTATGGTTAATATAACGGGGCTCCTGTCTTTGGTAGCTAAACTCGTTATTCTGGTTACCGCTCGGATGTTTGAAGAACTCACCTCGGTTAATATAGCTGAGGCTAAACATTGGTATTTCTCGGCAAATATGAAGCCGAGCTACGACATAATCACCGGCCCGAAACCCAACAAAATTCCGGACTGGGAGACAAAATACGTTTTCGTCAAAGTTGATCATGCTTCTGTGTCCACCCCGGGCATTGGTTATATGAGATCATGGAACCAAAATATTGGTAGTTAATTCGTCATGTTACACCAAGGCCGCATATTTTGCTTTTTCTTTAATGTGTTTGTTTCATTTTTTTGTAGTTCGGAACCCTACATATCGCCGTGTCTCCGATCATTGGAAGGCGATTGCAGCTCGGTTTAGGGAGTTAGGGAGAATTCACTGGCCGGATATCCACCAAGCTCGCCTTGTAAAGAGCAGATAGCAGTGTTCCAGTACCGGTTAGTCCCAACATTCTTTAAGTAAAAGTTTTTAGTTTTATTTGATATGTTTCTCAAAATTGTTATGTTTGCACATCTCCTCGATAATCTTCATCCAGAATATCGCCGCGATGGAATTTTCTCTCCATCCCGGATTACTCGACCATTCTTGACGACTCCATACTCCCCTCATCACGGAGGGATGATGATGTTCCTCACGAGGTCATACCAATAGGCAGAGAGAACGACGAAGTCAATCCGAACTCGCGGGTTGACGATATCGACATGTCTACCACCCAGGATGACGCCGATCGGACTGATGGGCCTGAATCGGTTATACGCACTGCTACGGTGCCTTTAGATACCGACTTGAGGGTTCCCGAAGCCGATGATGGCGAGGACGTTGAGCCATTGGACCTTTCAAGAAAAAGAAAGATTCCGCCAGGTCAATCTGAAGAGGAGCCAGCTGGTTCCCGAGGTTACCTCGAGGGGGAGGATAGAGATGATGCTACTCTCGATGCGGATACTCCCGAAGTGGTCCCTGGAGAGACGATCGATCCAGCCATCGCTGTTGATGCTCGTAGAGAGCGCAAGAAAAGGAAATCTCTTGCTGCAAGAGATGTTAACGTGATGTCTTTTAATTATAGTAAAGACTCGCCTCTGTTCAACGACGCAGCGTCCTATGCCGAGCTGTTTTGTCAGTTCAAGTTTGGTAGCTGCGGCCTTCCAATGCTACATGATCTCCCAGAGAAGGAGAAGTATTTATAACTTGCTCGGTCGAAGGCTCAAGTGAGTTATTGTTCTTAAAAAGTTATCTTTGTCTTCACGTTTATATTTCTTGTGTTGTCTAATTGATTTTCCTTCTAGGTTGAAGCGTGGACGAATGATATTATTCGGTCGTTGGACCATAATTATAGATCTGCAGCTCGGGGGGCCGAGGAAGCCGAGAAGTTACGAAGGCGTTTGGTTGTTGTAAATGCCAAGGTTTTCCAACTTGAGGAGGGAGCTGCTTCGAAGGATCTGGAGCTCGAAACCCTCCGTGCTGAGAACGAGAAAATTAAAGTTGAGGTGCTTGGTGCCAATGACGCCCTTAGCCATATGACCCTTAAAATATGGAAGGTTGAAATCGAGGGAAAGGCTAAGAGGAGGAAGCTGAGGGCATCTCGGGATGCATGGGTGGCCGCAGAGAGGGGCCTCCGGAAGGAGATAAGGTGAATGCCCGTCTCAAGAAGATAAAGGGCTACATCGATGAGCTCGAGGCGGCGAATAAAAGTAAGCTCCTTTTCAGTCAAGTCACAGGCACGTAGAAGTACTTGGATCGGCTTGTGAGAAGAGGGACGCTCATTCCTCCGGAGACGCTTGATCACTACACGGCCGTGGAGAAGGAAATGACGGCTGAAATGCAGTCTTTGGAGATTATAGAGCTTGAAGAGGGGGATTTTAAGATGTCCCTGATCTCCCTCAGCGGCATTCCTCCGGGTCCCCATCTCGGTGATGTTGGAACCGAGGTGCTGGCCGATATTGACGAATGGGGGTCAATGGCTTCGAGCATCGGTCCTGCAATGTCTGAGGAGCTCAGGGACCGGGAATCTCCTTAAATTCCCTTCTCTTTCGACTGTTGAGGTTCATTGAATTCCAAGATCTCGGGATTGGAGTTCCATCCATTTACATAAGTTCGTAGACGCCGAGCTTAACCATGCGCATGATCTGGTAAGGTCCTTCCCAGTTAGCACCGAGTTTGCCGGCATTCTGCTCTTCGGTGTTATGATAGACTTTGCGAAGGACAAGGTCACCGTCCTCAAAGTGCCGGCCTCAAACCTTTTTGTTGTAGTAGCGAGCGGCTAATTATTGATAATTCTGGATTCGAAGTATTGCTTGTCCGTGTTGTTCTTCAAGTGTGTCCAGAGTATCAAGGAGCAGCTCGCTGTTGAGATCGGGATTTTGAGTTAGCATTGTTCGACGTATGCTAGGAATATCGAGCTCGGCTGGACATAAAGCTTCTCCGCCGTAAGCTAATGAAAAGGGGGATTGCCCGGTAGCACTGCAAGGTGTGGTGCGATGGGACCAAAGGACTCCATCGAGTTCGTCGGCCCAAAATCCTTTCTTTGTGTCGAGTCTTTTCTTGAGGCCGTCGATGATAGTCTTATTGGTTGCTTCGGCTTGGCCGTTTCCAGGTGGGTATCTCGGAGTGGAGAAACTTAGCCGGATTTTCTATTTAGCCCAAAAATCACCGAATAGGGCTGAGATTAACTGAGGTCTGTTATCTGTGATTATCTCGTATGGTACTCCATGTCGGCATATGATATATTTCCACACGAATTTCTCGACGTGATGAGTATGTATCACGGGATAGGATTCGGCCTCGACCCACTAGGTGAATAAGTCTGTCATGACCAAGATATACTGCTTCTGGTTGGTGGAACGGCGGAGTGGATCGATGTTGTCCATTGCTCATCGCATGAAAGGGTAAGGAGCTATTGACATCGTGAGTAACTCGGTTGGGAGATTTATCATCGGGCCATGCCTTTGGAATTTCTCGCATCTGGCGGCGAACTTCTCGCAGTCCTCTAGCATAGTTGGCCAAAGTAGATTGCCTTCTTGATTTTTAAAGTCAAAGAGCGATCTCCGGAATGGTTTCCACCTTCGCCGTCGTGTACTTTACTCATGATTGTGTGAATATCTTTTCTGGCGACACATTTTAAAAGGACACCTGAGGCAATCCATCGGAAGAATTCACAATTGTGAATGGCGTAATGGGCAGATCGTATTTTAAGTCGTCGAGCTGCCCATCTATCGGTCGGGACCGTTCCTTCAGAGATGTACATCTTTATCTCGATAGTCCAGTCTTCGGACTCTTGTTTATCTACTACTCAATTTCCATAGGAACGTGGAGACCTTCTGATGCTTCGTCTTCCTCGGACTGATCTCGGAGGTCAGGATCGCTTGGAATATGTCCGGTTTCGGTGTTCTCGCTGAACTCGGGGACCGGCCGATCTCTGGTATTTGGGATTGATGGCGGGGTGGATCTCGTAATCACGCCTTCGTGTGGTTACATTGCATGCCGCGGTTGGTTCGATGCTCGATCATGAGATGCTTTCGACCAGGATGGTTCGTCGGAGATTAGGATCTGAGCTTTATGCTAAGGCGGCGAGTGTATCAGCTGGGGCATTTTCTCCACGGGGTATTTTAGTGAGGTCGAAAGTTTGGAACTTGGCTGTGAGCTCCTTTACCATTTTCGAATATGCATCCATGCGATCGTTCTTTGCGTTGTATTCACCGCTGAATTGGCTGGCGATGAGTCGCAAATCGCAGAACGCATGTATGTGTATTGCTCTGATTGCCTTGGCCAATCGTAGTCCGGCTATAAGCGCTTCATATTTTGCTTCGTTGTTTGAGGCCTGAAACTCCAGTCGGAAAGATTGTTCTAAGATTTCTCCTTTCTGGGATTGAAGGCGTATACCGACCCCAAAACCTCGGTGTGACGATGAGCCATCAACGTGAAGGAACCATTTTTCTGTTCCTGGGAGCTCGGTGACTGTCAACTCTCGTGGTAGCTCGATGAGGAAATCAGCCAAAACTTGGGATTTTATGGCGGTCCTGCTTTTAAATTCAATATCATACTCGCTTAGCTCGATTGCCCATTTGGCGAGTCTGCCAGGTTGGGTCGGACTGTGCAAGATCGTCCGCAAAGGCTGATTGGTGAGAACTGCGATTGAATGGGACTGGAAGTAAGGACGGAGTTTCCGAGCTGCGATGATTACAGAAAGTGCGAGTTTCTCGAGTGCCGGGTATTTCGTTTCGGCATCGTTTAAAGACTTGCTCATGTAGAAGATGGGCTTTTTATCTCCTCGATCTTCCCGAATTAAGACTCCGCTTATAGTTGAGGCCGAGACTACAATATATAAGTAGAGAGTTTCCCCGTCTTCGGGCTTAGCTAGGAGAGGCGGAGTTGACAAGTATTCTTTGAGTTGTATGAATGCTGCTTCGCACTTGTCATCCCATTCTAGATCTTTGTTACAGAGGAGTAGCTGATAGAAAGGTAGGCACTTATCCGTAGATCGGGAGATAAATATGTTGAGTGCGGTAATTTGACATGTTAGCTTTTGGACTTCTCGTTTCGTATTTGGTGAATGTAGGTCAAGGATTGCCGAGATCTGCTTGGGATTAGCTTCGATCCCCCTCTGAGTGACGATGTAGCCAACGATCTCGCCAGATGTGACCCCGAATGTACATTTTGTGGGGTTGAGCGTCATGCCGTATTGGTTCAGAATGTCAAAGCACGTGTTGAGATGTCCGACATGATCCTTGGCGATGAGTGATTTTACGAGCATATCATCGATGTAAACCTGATTTGTTTCCCCGAGCTGGCTAGCGAACATGCGATTGACGAGTCTTTGATAAGTTGCGCCGGTGTTTTTTAGGCCGAAATGCATAACTTTATAGCAATAGATTCCCCGATCCGTGATGAATGACGTTTTCTCGCGATCGTCGGGATGCATGAGGATCTGGTTATAACCGAAGAAAACTTCCATGAAGGAGAGGAGCTCGTTACCCGCGGTAACCTCGACCAATCTGTCAAAGTGTGGGAGTGGAAAGTTGTCTTTTAGACATGCTTTATTGAGGTCGGTAAAATCAACGCGTATTCTCCATTTACTGTTCTTCTTTTTTACGACAACGGGGTTAGCCAGCCAATCGGGATATCTGACTTCGGTGATCGATCCTGCTCCGAGTAGTCTTTCTACCTCGTCATTCACAGCTTGAGCCTTCTCGGGACCGAGTTTGCGCATTTTTTGCTTGATTGGTTTGAAGGTCGGGTCGATGGAGAGTTTGTGACAAGCAAAGGTAGACACATTTTTCTTGAGGAAATGAATGAGGTTGCTCTTGATTTTTTCGTCCAGCTCGGCCCCTATTCCGATGCGCGTCTCAGGGTCGAGTTCATCGATGCTAACCTGAATGACCGACTCTCGATTCGGTAAGTCGGGGTCATTGTTCTTGTTGAGCAGGTCGTTTGGAGTTGAACTGATTACGCATGTGCGAGATGCAGTTCTGAGTTTGTATTCTTGGACGGCGCATAAGCGGGACATAAACTGATTACCCCTGAGAGTGAAGATGCAATGCTGCGTTGGGAACTTGACGCATTGATGGTAAGTTGAAAGAACAGCTTTCATTGCGAATAGCCACGGCGTCCCGAGTATGACGTTGTATATTGCCGGTTTGTTCAAGACCCATAAATTCATTATTCTCATTGTTCTGCCGACGTACATTGGTATATTGACTGTCCCCGCAGTCATAGTTTGTTCTCCAGAAAAACCGGTGAGAGGCTCGATGTATGGCTTGATTTCGGAGTTTGGGATATTCATGTCTTTTAACGTCTATTTAAAGATAACGTTGACTGAGATGCCGGTGTCGACCATGACTCATTCAACAGTAACGTCGCCGATGAGCATCTCGACGACTAGCGGATCGTTATGGGGCATGTGGAGTCCGATTGTATCAGCTTCCGTGAAAGTTATTGGCACTCCGCTCTCTGGAACTTGGTTGTCTCGCTTTGCTGCAATTGCTTCACGGCTGTGTTCTTTGATTGCCCGAACTGAATAATTACAAGACTCGATCGCGCCCATGATCATATGACTCTCTTCCGAGCTTTTGGAGCCATGTGATTTTTGGATTGATCCTCACGATCTCGTTTTGGCAGGTTTGTATCGGTGTCGGTGTCCTCCTTAGCTAGCTCGGTGTTATTATCCGTGCTCTGCTTCTTGGTATTGTTATGGCGAAATTTATTGTTAGGTCGGGGTGGCTTGAGGCGAGATGTCCCTGTTTCTAAAGCTTCGAAGTAATAAGTCCCTGGGGTGTCGGCATTCCTCGGTGCTATGGCCTTTCCTTTTGTGGAATTCACAATATGACTCAGTATTGTTTGCTAGTTCTTTTGGATCGTCGTGCTGTTCTCACGGCTTGATCCAAGTGTTCCACGGTTGTTGCGGAGGAATAGCGCTTACTTGATGTTTTGTGAGTCACGTTTCGTACTGAGTTCTGATACAAGATATTTTGGTATCTATAGAGTCAATTCTCTAATTGCAATTGTAGCATAAGAGGTTATCGAACCTTATCGGGATTTGTCCTAATCACTAAGAATGCAAGGAACAATTGCAAGTTAAGCTAAACAAGTGATTTGATTAAATAACCAATTTGAATTAAGCAAAAGCACTAAGCAAGATTGTAAATCAATAAACAAAAGCGGAACTAGAGATGAGGTTATTAATGTGAGGTGATCCAAGTCCAATTAGTGGTGTTCATTCACTCAAAGAAGCTAATTCCTAGGCATAAGATCCTTAATCTTGACTAATTCTCTTTCAAGCAACTAATCACTATGCTAATCATCTAATTCATTAAAAAACTTTCATTTGTGAATCAATGATTAACAAGCATTAAGAATACAAACAATATCAACCAAAAATACACCCTAGACAACTATTATCATAGGCTATGAGCATAAATCTCTTGTCTAGTTCATCGAGGCATTTCATCAAACACTTGGTGTGCATGAAATGCCTTATGATATACTCTTTCAAGCTAGATCCAGCATTAGTAACACTAGACAAGAAGGAATATAAGATTATCTAACCCTAAACACCACTAATCAACCCTTAGATCATCCTAATCTACCCCATCTCAAGATCCTAAAAGACTACTCAAAACCCATTAAGAACATCTCAAAATCGTTAGAGATAGGAGATGAAACCATGGATGGATCTTCAATAATCAAGGTAGAAAAGAGATAGATAGAAGAGATTCAATGAGATAAACACTTAAATGCATAAACTTAAAAGATCCTTCTTACAAATCTCCAACTCTTTCAAAGGTAAGGGTTTTAGAGCATAAGAAAAAGTATAAAAATAAAATTAGGTTTAGATGGGTTTTTATATGAAAAGTGGGCGACCAGGCCAACATCGAGTGAACTGGGCGATGCAACAGGTCGAGGTTGGTTGCTGGGTTTTTGCATCGCCCAGTTGCATCACTCCGTGGTCGTTGGTTGCTGGTCGATGCTAAGGCTTTTTCCCCCTGATCTTCCATCGGTCTATTGCATCGCCCGGTGGTCGTGATGTAAACGTCCTGAAGCTTGAACATCGCGGCATCTGGGCGATGTGGGAAGCGAGAGCCGGATCGTTGCTAAGGCTTTTTTCCCCTGATCCTCCATCGGCCTGTTGGATCGCTCGGTGGTCTATATGTAAACGTCCTGAAGCTTGAACATTGCTTGGTTGCATCGACCCGTTGCATCTCTCGGTGGTCTAGATGTAAACGTCCAGAAGCTTGAATATCGCTCGGTTGCATCGACCCTTGGCGTCGCCGTGCATGTGTCCAAAGCTCCCAAACGTCTTTAACCGCCTCTCTTGCTCCCGATCCTAATCGTCTCAAGCCAACCTCCGTCAAGGGCCTCCAAAGTGCCTAAAAAGGACTCCAAAACATGCAAGACACTCTAGGACCTAGTATGAGAATCCTAATACTCTAAATGAGATAAAACAACAAAGAAATTCCAAGTAACTATATGCAAATGAGATGAAACCTATACTAAATGAATGCATGAAAGTGATAAAATACAAGTCTATCAAGTTCGCAGCTCGCAGACTTCTTCCCTGAGTTTTTCCTTGGGTGAGGGATGTCTTGAGAAGGCGTATTGCTTGTCCTTGGCGGTCCGTTCCTCTTCCTTCAGGATATACGTATGCGATTTATGGAGTGCATCTTCCAGGGTTGAGGATCGGTTTTGATGAATTTCCATGTGAAAGGCCAACAAATACCATGTTGCTTTGAAGAGAGCTTCGATCGCGGCATCGTCATCGATGGTACAATGGGCTACTACCGATTTAAACCGATCCATGAAGTCACGTAGCGGCTTGGTCAGTCCTTGCTCGAGGATCCATAGTTCACCGTTCTTGGTCTTTGTCTTGGTGAACATGGTGAAACGTTTGAGGGACTTAGTTGTGAGCTTGGTGTAGTTGTTGATTGAATTTGTTTCGAGCTGTGAGAACCAATCTAGTGCGGTCCCCCAAGATTTTTGATAAACAGTTGACACCTCGCAGCATCATGTTCCTCCTCGGTTTGGAATTTGAAGCGGTTCATCATTATACCGACGGAAGTCATGAAGTGTCGGGGGTCCGAGTTGCCTTCATACATTTGGATTTTAAACCTTTCCAGACGTCGGAACGGGATGTCAAGGACCCGTTGTGTGAATGGAGTTTTATGGGTTTCCTGAATCACACGATCGATCTCGGGTGCCGAGGTTATAGCTTGATGGAATTTGGACCTCATATCCTGAAGTTGGGCTTTGACGCTGTCGAGCTCATGATCCATGGATATCTGATTGGTCCCGCGAGTTCCTTGATTATCGTTTGATTCGGGGTCTGAGAAGAGGTTTTGGCAGAGCTCGGCGAGCGTTTATTCACTAGGTCGGAAGGGTGTTTGTCAGAGCTCTGCAAGACGGTCGCTGAATGATGTTTTAGTGGCGAGGAGGGAGTCAAACCTTTCGTCGTTTCTTTTGGTGCTTTCAGCGAGTTGTGTCGTTAGAGATTACAGCAGGACAGCTAGGTTATCAGGATCCGGGGTTGTTGATTCCGAGAGTTTATGTTTTCTCTTCGCTTTAGGTTTATTTGGAAGCGAACTAATTCAGTGGCGTTTGCTTCTTTCCTTTTCATACCAACGGTCTCAGTTGCATTTTTTTCAACTTTAACATGACAACTATCATCGTTACCTTGAACCGAGGATGAACTCATTTACAAACACACAAAAAGATAAAAACATCACATGAGACACAAAACAAAGATGACGAAACAGTTTTCTTAAAACCAAAATATTCAAATCAAAAATTGATTTAAACGCATGAACGACTTTTACAAATTCGAAGTTACTTTTGTGTATCAGACTTCAAAGTATCAAACAAATCAATAATATAATAATATACTTCAAAATTTGAAAATTAAAAGAGATATAAAACTCATGAACGACACCTCGCGAAGCGTAGAAACTATAAAGGTAGAATTAGAAAGAAGAGAAGAGTAATCGAGTAACTAAAGGATCTAATATTTTGAGTCTTTGACGGCACTAAATTACTAAAAGATTTATTTACAATTACTAAACTAAACATACAAAACCCTAAATCTTGTTATGGAATTTAATTTAATTACGGTTAACCGATTGGGTTATTTGGCTTTCGGTAAATATACGGAACCGAACCAAAAACCCAATTAGCTTAGTCATATGTCCGTTTGGGTTATTCATGTTATCCGAACCCGAACCAAATTACGTTATTCTGTTTGGTTCGGGACGGTTCGATTTGGTTCGAGAAATTTGCCCACCCCTATCTTGTAATGTGACTGTATTATTTGTTCTGAAATTATTATGCTACTAGGTCATTACCAGTAACTTGTGCGGGGTGAAAGTTAACTTTAATTTTGTTTATTAGAATATGTGAATGTTTTGTATATAAATATAATTACAAAACATTTTACCAATTTTAAATATTTATAATATTTATTTTTTTGTTTAATTATAGAGCTCGATAAAAAAACCATATTAAACTGAATATTTATTTTGTAAAGTTAAATGAGGTTTCTTACTCTTATAGTTTGGATCTTTTTATAATGGGTCTCTGAACTACCATACATCTTTATTTTCGTGACAACGGAGAAGCATATGTGGCACGGGAGTTCTCACCGTTAACGGTTGATTAACGGGAGGGGCGTGTTGGTCAATGTTTGTTTTCGCCAAAAAAAGAATAGTCCATGTATGAATTTTCAAATTTTGAAGAGTTTTGGTATGAAATTGGACACTTGAATTTGTCAGGTACGAATCCACACCATTTGGAATAGTCCGGATAGAATTGGTCGTTTTTCCACCTTTTTAGTCACACATATTTCTCCACTATTTGAATAATTAATGTTCGTTCTTAAAAAATCAAATTATAATATTTATGCTAAAATATAGATTTTTTTATTATATGGATGATGTGATGATTTAGTTTTTTTTCTTCAAATATTAGATAAAAAAATATGAGAAAAATAATGTAATGTTAAAGAAATATTTAATATGATATACTAAATTTTCAAAAAATATTTTGGTAGCAAATGGAAGATATAAGATATCCTTATAAATTAAATGCTGAATATTAAATAATTAATTGATATAAATTACAATATTTTCTAACAAAATTAATGTGAAGCATAAATTGTAAATCATTTAACTATTTAGGTCTATTTTGTATTAGTTTTAGGAGCTTTCTTATTATAAATTGTAAAGTTTATTTTTAAGAATCTTTCTCAATTAATATATAAAAGATGTGTGAGAGTATAAGTAAAGCAGAGTATGAAAACCTGATTACCATAAAACAGATTGTTGGAGCGTGGTTTCGCACATCTCCCACAAATCAATTTGTATCGAGGTTCGGAGATTTTCAGTTAAATAGAGCAGTTCGGCAAATGAGATGAACAAAGCTTGATCGTAGATTGTAATTACAAAGATGGAGAGGCTGTTGGAGGTGGGCTTAGCACCCCCATTTAGCCAGATCCATCTCAGCAAATAAAGCCCATCCAGTCCAAGTCCAGCCCAAAGTCAACACATTTGGTCAAGGAGGGCCCAGCGAGCTCGCGTTGACATCCCACCAACTCTGCGCGAAGGGACCAAGGAAAAAGATGACACGTAGAGGGAAGCTCGCTACCAGTGCGCTACCTGCGAAGGAGCTCAGCGCCGAACTCATCATGATCTATCCGCCGCAAAAGCTGGAGCGCACGTCTCGAGGTACCTTACCCGCGAAAGGCGCTCGAAGCGCCACGTCACCCCGGAATCGCGGAGAGTTGTTTGCTCAGCCCCTGCTATAAATACCCCTTAGCATGCATTTATTGAGAGGGGAATTAATTTCTCTCTCTCTCTTACTACTTGTAATTCTCTCTCTACCCGGTCTCGGTCATATTATTTAGACCACTAAACTTGATTCCTTTCGGAACTAGTTCGAAACTCTAAATAAAAGCGCCACCGGCCTGTTCGAAACTCTTAAAAATCCCGGCCTACTCTTCACAAAGTTGTCTCCCTTCTAATTACAAAAATCTCACCCCCCCCCCCCTTTACATTATATTATACACTCTAATCTGTCCGGTGACCTTGCGGATCAACAGTTGGAGCTCCAGGGAGGGGGCTTTAGATATTTTCTATACGCAAAGAGCGGACTCGACAGCATCGACAATGACGGGCCCACCAACCTCGAAAGCACTATCGCCGCCTCTGACGGTCGATTAACCGCCATCAGGACAAAGTGTCCCGGTTCAAGCGACGTTTCCACCGTCAGCCCAAGCCGCGATTCACGAAAGAGCTCCTCAAATTCAGCCCCTCATAGCTCCCCGCCAGCAGCTAGCTCCGTCTACGGCACCAGAATTCACCCCGCTCAACGGTCCCATCACCCAAAACGCGTTCCAGACACCAGGAGACCAGCTCTCTCTGACCTCCGCGATGCACACCTTGCTCACCAGGATAGACGAGTTAACGCGCACTACCAACCAGACAACCTCGGATCTTCCGACGCTCAAACCATAGAACCGACTTCTCGACCGAGATCGCAGCCCTTCCCGATCGACCAGACAACCTCGGATCTCCCGCTGCTCAAACCCGAGAACCGACTTCTCGGGCAGAAATGCTGCATCTTCAAAGGAATCTATTCGGGGAGTAGCCGTCAGAGTTCGAAGGATTAACCAGACAATTCGCCCCCACGGTATACGGTTCCCCGGGCAACGAAATACGCCCCCAACGCGTCAGCTCGGAGCGCGTCAGAGACGCCGAACTTGAAGTTATGAAAGAAACAATTCGCGTGATGACCTCTAAAGTCCACCAGGCCACCAGCTCGGCCCCAGAAATAGACTGCGTCTTAAGAGAAACGCAGAATACGCCGTTCGCTCGTCGAATCGCGTCAATCCCGTTCAGACATTTCGACAAACTCAAGCTCCCACCATAGGCGGGCAGCACGGATCCAACCCAGTATCTAACGGCTTTCACCATCGCCATGGGGCGCACCCATTTCACCCAAGAAGAGCATGAAGCCGGCTTCTTCAACCATTCCTTGACCCACCGTCGCACAAACGCCCACATACTCAACCTTCCGGGCTTGGGCTTTATTGTCCCCACAAATAATAGTCCCACAAATAGCGGTGGGAGAAGGCATCATTGTGTAGAAATTCTTGTCATCCACGTTCTTAAGAATAACCCTCTTGTTTATGAAGTCCAAGTTTGCACCGGTTGTGTTGAGGAATGGAGTCCCGAAGAGTAGAGGGAGCTTTATGTTTGGTGTCATCTCCATTACTACGAAGTCCGTCGGTACAAGGCACTTTCCAATCTTTCGAGCATAGTCTTCAACCATGCCAAGAGGTTTCTTTGTGGAAGAGTCTCCAAATGTGATGGTGAAGGGGTAATCGTTCAACTTATCTATCCCAAGACTTTTGGCCATCTCCAAGGTCATGACATTCACGGTTGAGCCCGAGTCACACAAAGCATCATCAACTTCCAAGTTTCCAAGGGTGCAAGATATTGAGAATTTTCCGGGGTTTCCAAGCTTTGGGAGAGTCTTAGGCTCGATCCTTGTTGTGCTTGGAGGCGCTTTCTCTTGTGCCTTATTGAGGAAACGACCGGGAAATGGAAGTGGAGGCTCATATGGGGGAGGTAAAGTGCGAGTGGGCTCCCTTTTTGACCCAACAAGTATCTCTACATTTTTCACTCTAGCCACGTCCTTGATGGACTCCTCAACCTTGTTATTCTTTTCTTCAACCAACACCATATCATTCTCATGGCCAAAGGTCACCTCCCCACCTTGTTGCTCAATGTCCTCATTGAGGCTAGAGACTAACCCGAGGAACTCCTCAATTATGTGATCTTGCTCCTTAAGAGTGGAAAAGGTGTTGCAAGACACTTTAGAGGTTAGTATTGCCTTTCCATTTGGAGAGCCTTGATGATGATTTGAGGAAGAGGCAGCACTCCTTTGCTCCATTAGTTGCACCTTTTATCTCAATGCCTCAAACTTGCTATTAAGATCATTGTAAGAGCAAATGACCTTGTTGGTGGTTTCCGTTTGGCCCTTGATTAGTTGTTGGAACATGGAGGCCAAGTCAAGCTCTTGCGGTTTAGACGTAGGTGCTTGACCTTGGGGCACAAACCCTTGTTTTTGACCTTGAAAACCGGGTGGGGCCTTTGGTCGGAATCCACTTTGGTTCCCTTGGAATTGGTTCCTCGGGACAAAACCCTGTTGGTTGGAGTTAGAAGATTGACCTTGAGATTGGAATTGTTGTTGTGGAACTCTTTGAGCTTGAGTATATTGTTGAGGGTAGAGTTGGTCTTGTGGATTCCTATAGGTTTGGTTGAACCCTTGTCTTTGTAAGTTACCTTGGTTCCCCACGTAGTTCACTTCCTCTTGTGTGTTCACGGCTTCCTCTTGATAGCAATCTTGATTGTTCTCGTAGTCACCAACGAAATGGACCGCCTTTTGAGACTCTTTTGAAGCCACAAGAAGCTTATCTATCATGGAGGCTTGTTTATCCAACTTCTCATTCAAGGCTTTCATGTCCTTGGCTCTCTTGTTCTCATCAAAGTCACTTGTGGTCCTTGTGGCACGGTCATAATCGTCGCCATAGGTACCATCACTTTGAGCCAAGTTTTCCACTAGCTCCATTGCATCCTCTACGTCATTAGCTAAGAAATTACCATTCAAAACCGTGTCAAGTAGCATTCGAATCTTAGGTAAAGCGCCTCGGTAGAGAGTACTAAGAAGTGAGGCGTTGGAGAAGCCATGATGTGGGCATTGAGAAATGTAGCCTCTAAATCTCTCCCAAGCCTCGTTGAAAGACTCAATGGACCGTTGTGTGAAGCTTGAAATCTCATTGCGAAGTTTGGCGGTTCTAGACGGTGAGAAGGATTTGGCTAGAAATGCCCTTTTGCAATCACCCCATGAAGTAATAGAACCTTGAGGCAAGCTTTTCTACCATTGGTGAGTTTTGTCACCCAAAGAGAACGGGAAGAGACGAAACTTGAAACCATCTTCGGATACTCTATTGATCTTGGTGAGACCACATATCCGGTCAAATTGGTCAATGTGATCTAGAGGATCCTCCATTGACAACCCATGGAACTTGTTAGCTTGAACCATGTTGATTAGCCCGGGTTTGACCTCAAAGTTGTTGTTTTCAACCGGAGGTGGTTGAATCCCTTGACGGTTTTGGTGTGCATTTGCCGCATCACCTTCTCCTACGACATGCCTAGCTCTAGGCGGGTGCTTAGGACAGTGATGGTTTCCATTGCCACCACCTCCTTGATTAATGTCGTTTCCATCCCCATTTCCACCGTTCCTTTGGTGGGGAATGGGTTCGTTTATGTTCCCAATTGGAACATTCTCAAAGTGCTCCATGTCGTTAGCAACCTCTTCTTGAACTCTCACACGATTTCTTCTTGCTCTTGAACCCCTCTCAAGTTGATCAATATCGTCCCTTGATTGTATGAGATTGGTATTGCCACGGGAACGGGTATGCATACACCTAGAGAGAGCAAAAGCAATGGGAAGTGAAGAAGATTAGTAACTTGGAAGAAAATAATACTTAAGCTCACTAAGAACCTCAATCTCAATGTTAAAACAAATCCCAATATGGCAACGGCGCCAAATTGATACAAGACTTTTTAGTCTCTAGGAGGTATCAATAACTCCAATACGTGTAGTATGAAGGTTATCAATCCATAAAGGGATTTATCCTAATCACTAAGAATGCAATGAACAATTGTAAGTTAAGCTAAACATGTGTGTTGTGATTAAGTAACTAAATTAAGGCAAATAAGCAACTAAGCAAGATGTAAATCAATAAGCAAAAGCGAATCTAGAGATAGGGTTATCGATATAAGAAGTCCCAAGTTCAATTCATGATGTTCATTTACTCAAACAAGCTAATCCCTAGGCATAAGATCCTAAACTTGACTAATTCTCTTTCAAGCAATTAATCACTATGCTAATCACCTAATCCATTAACAAACTCTCATTTGTGGATCATTTATTAGCAAGCATTAAGTTTAAATCAACAAGATCAACCAAAGATACACCCTAGACAACTATTATCATAGGCTAGGAATTTAAAGCTCTTATTTAGTTCATCAAAGCATTTCATCAAACACTTGGTGCATGAAATGCCTTATGATCTAAACCTACTTTTTCAAGCTAGATTTAGCATTAAGAACACTAAACAAGAAAGGATATAAGAAGATCTAACCCTAAACACCATGAATCAAGTCTATGAACATCCTAATCTATCCCATCTCTAAACCCTAAAAGACTACTCAAGACCCATTAAGAATACCTCAAAATCGATTTGGATAGAGGATGATTCCATGGATAGATGTTGAATAATCAAGCTAGAAAGAAGATAGATAGAAGGGATTGATGAAAATAGATACTCAATTGCATAAAACAAAGGATCTTTCTTACAAATCTCAAACTCTCTCAAAGGTAAGGGTTTTTGAGCATAAGAAAAAGCATCCAATAAAAATTAGGTTTAGATGGGGTTTTATATGAAAATTGGGCGACAGGGTTAACATCAAGGGGATTGGGTGATGCAACGGGTCGGTGCTAAGGGGTTTTTCCCCCCTGATCTTCCATCGGCCGGTTGCATCGCCCCGTGACGGCGATGTGCACGTCCTGAAGCTTGAACATCGCGGCATCTGGTCGATGTGGGAAGGAGCTGGGTCGATGCTAAGGGGTTTTCCCTCCTGATCTACCATCGGCCGGTTGCATCGCCCCGTGACGGCGATGTGCACGTCCTGAAGCTTGAACATCGCGGCATCTGATCGATGTGGGAAGGAGCTGTGTCGATGCTAAGGGGTTTTTCCCCCCTGATCTTTCATCGGCCGGTTGCATCACCCCGTGACGGCGATGTGCACGTCCTTAAGATTGAACATCGCGGCGTCTGGTCGATGTGGGAAGGAGCTGGGTCGATGCTAAGGGGTTTTTCCCCCTGATCTTCCATCGGCTGGTTGCATCGCCCCGTGACGGCGATGTGAACGTCTCCAAAGCTCCCAAACGTCCTTAACCGCCTCTCTTGCTCCCTATCTGAATGGTCTCAAGCCAACCTCCGTCAAGTGCCTCCAAAGTGCCTAAAAGGACTCTTAAACATGCAAGACACTCTAGGACCTAGTATGAGAATCCTAATACTCTAAATGAGATAAAACGACAAAGAAATGCCAAGTAGCTATATGCAAATGAGATAAAAACCTTTACTAAATGAATGCATAAAAGTGGTGAAATACGAGTCTATCAGCAACCCCCAACTAGGGTGCAGCTATAAATCTAATAAAATATTATCATACCGATTCAACAAAAATAATAAAGAAAAAAGAAAGAGCTCGCACTCGCACTCCTACACAAGCTATTAATTGTTAAAGCCGAGTTCAAAGCTCGCACACCTACAGCACACAAGCTATTAAGTGCTTAAGACGAGCTCAAAGCTCGCACTCCTATGGCACACAAACTATTAAATGCCAAAGCCGAGCTCGCTACTCGTACCAAAAGAAAGACAAACAAGCTTTAAGTGTTTTAAACCTTGTTTGAATCCGAGGCAGATGGATCCGAAGCAGCTCGGGATGGAGACGAGGCCGGCCGGGTTTGGCCAGACGGAGCCTGCCGAAGCTGGACATCAAGGGTACGATCGGAAGGAACTTCCAAGTCTTCCGGGGTCACCTCCGGGTAGATGACCCGCTCCAGCTCGGCCTCAAACTTCAGCTCGTCCTCCTTAAGCTTCGCCATCCGCCACGACGACACCTCCAAGCTATCTTCAAGATCCATTCTTTCAAGACACTCCCGCGTGCCGATCACCTGACTGAGCAATAGATGCGTAGGCAAGGCCCGGTCCCGACCAGCCAGATGGGCACGGATCTTCCTCATCTTAGCAGCCCATTTCTGGTTCCGAACTGCCCATTTCCTTTTGACCCGATCATTCTCCTTGGCAACGGCCACTGATGTCCGCTCAATGGCACCCTCCAACCACACGAGCTTAGATCGGGACGCCTCTCGCTCCCCACAGGCTTTCGCGACCTCCCCTCATGTGAGGGGAAGCTCCTCCTCAACGGCGGCTGATCGCGCCTTCTCCGCTTCCAGCTCGGCGAGCGCTTGATCTGCTTCCATCGCCCGGGCTCGTACATGCTCCATAGACAACTCCAGAGCGGCAGATCGGGCCTTCTCATCCTTCAACGCCTTCCTGGTCTCGCGGATAACGGCCGACAACGCCTCCTCGCCCGCTGCAGTACGCAACTTTAGGTGCTCATTTGCCCGCTCCTACTCGACCACCTGCCTCTCATACCGCTCACTAAGAGTAGCCAAGTTGACCATCGTCTGCAGAAACGAACAAGTTTTCGTTTAGAAAAAAAACAGTTTGGAAGTAAACAGCAAATCGAAATTCGGACTCAAACAACACGCAAACCTCACCCGAACTATAGAGCGGGATGTGCTCTGAAATATATCAGACTCCGCCATCTCCGAAGTAGATCAAAAGCGGGGCCTCCTCTCGAGCGCGGCCGAGAATACCAGCTCAGCACAGGCCTCTTTGCCAAGACAAAGGGCACGTCACCACGCTCATAGCTGAAGTCAAAGTTATGGTCCACCGGCTCCTCATCACCACCCCCCGAAGCACCAGCGCCATTACCACCACGCACCTTGGGCTCATCCTTGGCCTAGACTCCTTGGGCTCGTCGCTGACCTTGACAACTTCGGGCTCAATGGGCACCCGCTCTGCGACCACATCGCCCCCCTGGTCTTCGGACGCTTCAACCTCGGTTTCCGGGATTCTAGCCACGTCGGACCTATTCCCACTAGGTACCTCTCCAACAGGATCTTCGGACAGTTCGGTCCCATGAGTCTGCGTCACGTCCTCCCGACCTAAGGACGATATAGATTCCACCCCATCGGTCATTTTACCACTAGGCACGTCGGTCTGACCGTCCACCCGTCCCGGTCGCGAAGACTCCACCTCATCGGTCCTTCTCTTCTTGGATATTTTCTCGCTCTTGCCTTCAGCCTCCCTCTTCCTAGAAATGGCCCAGGACGCACCAGCCCGTTGCGGCTCTTGCCGGGCTGTCTCCTCCAAAGACAGAGAAGGATGCGCAATAAAGGAGTCCGAGTAGGACGGGATAGCAAATCTCGAACGACCTATTTACAACAAACCATCAGTTTGGTACATATAAAAATAAAAAATAAAATAAAATAAAATAAAAAATAGGGCAACGACCTACCAGACATTGCCTGAGTAACTCTCTCCGGGGTAAAAGACTTCCAATCTCTCGGACTCTGCGACCTAAGCACAGCTAGAACACCGGCGTAATCGGACAACTTGACACTGACAGTGTGCGAACCTGAAAACAAAACCACAACATCAGTTAGAATAAAAGGAAAGCATGTAACGCGATCTACAAGCTCCTACCCGGAGAAAAATTCCAATCTCGGGTGTATCTTCCCGTCGGATCAAGACCAACCGCCTCGGTAGCACGGACGAAGAAGTAGCTGCGAGACCAATGGTCAACCTTGCTCAGCTTATCTTCGATAAGATCCACCTTGGGCTTCAAGGAGGCATAGTACGTTTCCGGGTACGCAGAGTTCCCCTTCTTAGAGATGAGGTCCTCGAACATGCGGGGAGTCACTGCCACGTCGCATTCCCACCCAAGAGTTAGCAGCACGACCATGCCCTAAATCGTGGCCGGACAGATCTGGAAAAAGGCCAACCCCCGTCTCTTGCAGTACACGATGAATAGGTCGGGAAAGGGGAGACGCAGCCCGCATTTCGGGAAAAAGCTCTCATACAGGCAAACGAAACCCTCTGTAGGATTCCATTGATGTTCCCCCGACATGGGAAGTCGGAGCTCGGTGGATCTGGGAAATCCACACTTCGACGCCAAACACGCAAGAGACTCCGGGGTGCTCCAGGTCGGTGAACCACCCATTTCGTAGGAAACCTGAGGAGGCTTCGGAGCCCTAGGTTTCTGAGCCCTTCCATTTTGTCCACCTCCTCGTCCACCCTGATAGGTGTCGTGACCACCAGGAGAGGATCCTCCAGCCACTGACCTCCACGACATCCCGATATCGATGGAGCCGACTGTGCCTCACCTTCGACGCCATGACACGGAGAGGAAACACGCTCATTCGGTGAAGAACTTCTATTCGGGGAATCGTCACAATCACTGAGAGACGCTGATTCGCCACCAGATTCAACCATGAGCCTTCGAATCATCGACGCCATCGCAATGGCACCCTCCAGCCACGCGACCTTAGATCGGGACGCCTCTCGCTCCCCACAGGCTTTCGCGACCTCCCCTCATGCGAGGGCATGCTCCTCCTCAACGGCGCTTGATCCGCTTTCATCGCCCGGGCTCGTACCTGCTCCATAGACGACTCCAGAGCGGCAGATCGGGCCTTCTCATCCTTCAACGCCTTCCTGGTCTCGCGGATAACGGCCGACAACACCTCCTCGCCTGCTGCAATACGCAACTTTAGGTGCTCATTTGCCCGCTCCTGCTCGACCACCTGCCTCTCATACCGCTCACCAAGAGTGGCCAAGTTGACCATCGTCTGCATAAAAGAACAAGTTTTCGTTTAGAAAAAAAAAAAAAAAACAAACAGTTTGGAAGTAAACAACAAATCAAAATTCAGGCTCAAACATCACGCAAACCTCACCCTAACTAAAGAGCGGGATGTGCTCTGAAATATATCAGACTCCGCCATCTCCGAAGTATAACAAAAACGGGGCCTCCTCCCGAGCGCGGCCAAGAATACCAGCTCAGCACAGGCCTCTTTGTCCAAAACAAAGGGCACGTCACCGCTCTCATAGCTGAAGTCAAAGCTATGGTCCACGGGCTCCTCATCACCACCCCCCGAAGCACCAGCACCATCACCACCACGTACCTCGGGCTCATCCTTGGCCTCAGATTCCTTGGGCTCGTCGCTGACCTCGAAAACTCCGGGCTCAATGGGCACCCGCTCTGCGACCACATCGCCCCCTGGTCTTCGGACGCTTCAACCTCGGTCTCCGGGATTCCAGCCACGTCGGACCTATGCCCACTAGGTACCTCTCCAACAGGATCTTCGGACAGTTCAGTCCCATGAGTCTGCGTCACGTCCTCCCGACCTAAGGACGATATAGATTCCACCCCAGCGGTCCTTTGACCACTAGTCATGTTGGTCTGACCGTCCATCCGTCCCGGTCGCGAGGACTCCACCTCATCGGTCCTTCTCTTCTTGGCAATTTTCTCGCTCCTTCCTTCAGCCGCCCTCTTCCTAGAAACGGCCGAGGACGCACCAGCCCGTTGCGGCTCTTACCGGGCTGTCTCCTCCAAAGACGGAGAAGGATGCGCAATAAAGGAGTCCGAGTAGGACGGGATAGCAAATCTCGAACGACCTATTTACAACAAACCATCAGTTTGGTACATATAAAAATAAAATAAAATAAAAAAAAGGGCAACGACCTACCAGACATTGCCTGAGTAACTCTCTCCGGGGTAAAAGACTTCCAATCTCTCGGACTCTGCGACCTAAGCACAGCTAGAACACCGGCGTAATCGGACAACTTGACACTGACAGTGTGCGAACATGAAAACAAAACCACAGCGTCAGTTAGAATAAAAGGAAAGCATGTAACGCGATCTACAAGCTCCTACCCGGAGAAAAATTCCAATCCCGGGTGTATCTTCCCGTCGGGTCAAGACCAACCGCCTCGGTAGCACGGACGAAGAAGTAGCTGCGAGACCAATGGTCGACCTTGCTCGGCTTATCTTCGATAAGATCCACCTTAGGCTTAATGGAGGCATAGTACGTTCCCGGGTACGCAGAGCTCCCCTTCTGATAGATGAGGTCCTCGAACATGCGGGGAGTCACTACCACGTCGCAATCCCACCCAAGAGTTAGCAGCACGACCATACCCTAAATCGTGGCCGGACAGATCTGGGAAAATGCCAACCCCCGTCTCTTGCAGTACACGATGAACAGGTCAGGAAGGGGGAGATGCAGCCCGTATTTCGTGAAAAAGCTCACATACAGGCAAACGAAACCCTCTGTACGATTCCATTGACGTTCCCCTGAACTGGGAAGTCAGAGTTCGATGGATCTGGGAAATCCGCATTTCGACGCCAAACTCGCAAGAGACTCCGGGGTGCTCCAGGTCGGTGAACCACCCACTTCGTAGGAAACCTGAGGAGGCTTCGGAGCCCTAGGTTTCCGAGCCCTTCCAGTTTGTCCACCTCCTCGTCCACCTTGATCGGCGCCGCGACCACCGGGAGAGGATCCTCCAGCCACTGACCTCCCTGGACGAAACCCTGAAGTCGGCGGAACATACCCCGATATCGACGGAGCGGAATGTGCCTCGCCTTCGCCACCACGACACGGAGAGGAAACACGCTCCGTACCGTCATTCGGCGAAGAACTTCTCGTCGGTGAAACATCACGTTCGCTGATTCGCCACTAGATTCAACCCTGAACCTTCGAAGCATCGACGCAATCGCAATGTCACCCTCCAGCCAAGCGACCTTAGATCGGGATGCCTCTCGCTCCCCACAGGCTTTCGCGACCACCTCTCTTGCGAGGGGAAGCTCCTCCTCAACGGCGGCTGATCGCGCCTTCTCCGCTTCCAGCTCGGCGAGCGCTTGATCCGCTTCCATTGCCCGGGCTCGTACCTGCTCCATAGACGATTCCAGAGAGGCAGATCGGCCCTTCTCATCCTTCAATGTCTTCCTGGTCTCGCAGATAACGGCCGACAACGCCTCCTCGCCTGCTGCAGTACGCAACTTTAGGTGCTCATTTTCCCGCTCCTGCTCGACCACCTGCCTCTCATACCGCTCACCAAGAGTGGCTAAGTTGACCATCGTCTGCAGAAACGAACAAGTTTTCGTTTAGAAAAAAAAAAAAAAAACAAACAGTTTGGAAGTAAACAACATATCAAAATTAAGGCTCAAACATCACGCAAACCTCACCCTAACTAAAGAGCGGGATGTGCTCTGGAATATATCAGACTCCGCCATCTCCGAAGTAGAACAAAAACGGGGCCTCCTCCCGAGCGCGGCCAAGAATACCAGCTCAGCACAGGCCTCTTTGTCCAAAACAAAGGGCACGTCACCGCGGTCATAGATGAAATCAAAGCTATGGTCCACGGTCTCCTCATCACCACCCCCCGAAGCACCAGCACCATCACCACCACGTACCTCGGGCTCATCCTTGGCCTCAGACTCCTTGGGCTCGTCGATGACCTCGACAACTTCGGGCTCAATGGGCACCCGCTCCGCGACCACATCGCCCCCCTGGTCTTCGGACGCTTCAACCTCGGTTTCTGGGATTCTAGCCACGTCGGACCTATTCCCACTAGGTACCTCTCCAACAGGATCTTCGGACAGTTTGTTCCCATGAGTCTGCGTCACGTCCTCCCGACCTAAGGACGATATAGATTCCACCCCAGCGGTCCTTTGACCACTATTCATGTTGGTCTGACCGTCCACCCATCCCGGTCGCGAGGACTCCACCTCATCGGTCCTTCTCTTCTTGGTAATTTTCTCGCTCCTTCCTTCAGCCGCCCTCTTCCTAGAAACTGCCGAGAACGCACCAGCCCGTTGCGGCTCTTGCCGGGCTGTCTCCTCCAAAGACGGAGAAGGATGCGCAATAAAGGAGTCCGAGTAGGACGGGATAGCAAATCTAGAAAAACATATTTACAACAAACCATCAGTTTGGTACATATAAATATAAAAAAACTAAATAAAATAAAATAAAAAAAGGGCAACGACCTACCAGACATTGCCTGAGTAACTCTCTCCGGGGTAAAAGACTTCCAATCTCTTGGACTCTACGACCTAAGCACAGCTAGAACACCGGCGTAATCGGATAACTTGACACTGACAGTGTGCGAACCTGAAAACAAAACCGCATCGTCAGTTAGAATAAAAGGAAAGCATGTAACGCGATCTACTAGCTCCTACCTGGAGAAAAATTTCAATCCCGTCAGGTCAAGACCAAACGCCTCGGTAGCACGGACGAAGAAGTAGCTGCTAGACCAATGGTCGACCTTGCTCAGCTTATCTTTGATAAGATCCACATCGGGCTTAAAGGAGGCATAGTACGTTCCCGGGTACGCAGAGTTCTCCTTCTGATAGGTGAGATCCTCGAACATGCGGGGAGTCACTACCACGTCGCATTCCCACCCAAGAGTTAGCAGCACGACCATGCCCTAAATCGTGGCCGGACAGATCTGGGAAAAGACCAACCCCCGTCTCTTGCAGTACACGATGAACAGGTCAGGAAGGGGGAGACGCAGCTCGCATTTCGTGAAAAATCTCTCATACAGGCAAACGAAACCCTCTGTAGGAATCCATTGACGTTCCTCCGACCTAGAAAGTCGGAGCTCAGTGGATCTGGGAAATCCGCACTTCAACGCCAAACTCGCAAGCGACTCCGGGGTGCTCCAGGTAGGTGAACCACCCAGGTCGTAGGAAACCTGAGGAGGCTTCGGAGCCCTAGGTTTCCGAGCCCTTCCAGTTTGTCCACCTCCTCGTCCACCCTGATCGGCGCCGCGACCACCGGGAGAGGATCCTCTAGCCACTGACCTCCTTGGGCGAAACCCTGAAGTCGGTGGAACAGACCCCGATATCGACGGAGCGGACTGTGCCTCGCCTTCGCCGCCACGACATGGAGAGGAAACACGCTTCGAATAGTCATTCGGCGAAGAACTTCTCGTCGGCGAATCGTCATGGTCGCTGAGAGACGCTGATTCGCCACTAGATTCAACCCTGAGCCTTCGAAGCATCGACGCCATCGCACGAAACAAAGGAGAATCTCCGATAAACTCAACCCGACAGCGAAGAACCTTAGAGATGAAATCCCAAATAAAAAAATTTTCAGGAAAGAAGAAGGAAGTTACATTGAGTCTGCGCAGAAGAGTAAAAGAAGAAAGAAAAGAGGAAGAGGGTTTAAATAAGAGAATGAGGAGAAGGGGAAACGACGACTCGACACGTGGCGAAAATGTGCGATTACCAAAACCCTAATGATGACGTCGCTTCGGTATCCGTGCGCAGAAAGTGGAAATCGCTTGGTAGAACGTGAAACGTCTTTCACACTCCCCGTGTGTCCGACACGCGCAATCAATCTCCGGTTTTAGCGGAAGAACCAACACGTGTGATCAATTGTTCCCGCCTGACAAGTCTCAACAGTCAACCCTAAAATCTTGGAGACCGACCTGAGATGGGACCGAGCTAACGAAAAGTCTAATTCGATGCATTCACCACGCCTCCTGACACCGAACTAGGGGGGCAATTGTTGGAGATGGGCTTAGCACCCCCAATTAGCCAGGTCCATCTCAGCAAATAAAGCCCATCCAGTCCAAGCCCAGCCCAAAGTCAACACATTTGGTCAAGGAGGGCCCACCGAGCTCGCGCTGACACCATACCAACTCTGCGCGAAGGGACCAAGGGAGAAGATGACACGTGGAGGGTAGCTCGCTAACAGTGCGCTACCTGCGTAGGAGCTCGGCGCCGAACTCATCATGATCTATCTGCCGCAGAAGCTGGAGCGCACGTCTCGAGGTACCTTGCCCGCGAAAGGCGCTTGAAGTGCCACATCACCCCGGAATCGCGGAGAGTTGCCTGCTCAGCCCCTGCTATAAATACCCCTTAGCATGCATTTATTCTGTGATAAGGACGTTGTCGGAGATGGCTCTACCCGGGACAAAAGCCGATTGAGTTTCGGAAATAATGGAATCAAGAACTGGCTAGAGTCGCAAGGTGAGCATCTTGGAGATTATCTTATAGTAAACATTGCATAACGCTATTGGACTGTAGTCCGCAACCGCTCTTGGGCTCTGGATCTTCGGGATAAGTCGGACGTGTGTGCTATTTAGAGATCTCTGATATTATTTAGACCACCGAACTGGATTCCTTTCGGAACTAGTTCGAAACTCTAAATAAAAGCGCCACCGGCCTGTTCGAAACTCTTAATAATCCCGGCCTACTCTTCACAAAGTTGTCTCTTTTCTAATTACGAAAATCTTACCCCCCCTTTACATTATATTATACACTCCGGTGACCTTGCGGATCAACAGAGACAATAGTAGTTTGGCATAATGTTGAGCTAGACAAGAAGAAAGAGTGAGATTGCTTATCGTGGCGTTATGGTCGGCTCATTGGTTAGTGAGGTCGACATGTCTTGTGAGGTCGGCATGTTTTGTGTCTTGTAAAGTCGGCATGTTTTTTGTCTTGTGAGGTCGGCATGTCTTGTGTCTCGTAGTTGGCGAGGTGCGACGTGTATGGCGTGTGGTCGGATATCGTCTCTCGTTGTCGTGAGTGATATCGTTTTCTTCGTCATGGTCGATGGTGTGAGTGAGCTCGTCTTCCTCCCATGATTATGGTACGTGACTATGGTGTCCATGCATATTACTTGTCATGCAAGTTACCATTCTTCTCTTTGTTGTTGTCGTTATTCTCCTTGTGCAGATGTTCTTCGGCGAGCTTCACCTCTCATTATCGTATCTCTTTTGCCGTGACGTCGTCGCTCGTCATGAGCTCAGGCTTTCGGTGATGATCGTGATTGTGGACTCGTCTTCGTCGTGAGTGAGGTCTCGTGTGATCGTGGTCGTATCTCTCCTCCTCGTCGTGAGAGTGAGGTCGGCGAGTGGTGATGATGAATGAGCTCGGTTATACGGAATGAGCTCGGTTAACTTCCTTTGCTTGTATGATGATGAGGTCGGTGTTGGAGGTGTGCCTAGCACCCCCGTTTAGTTAGGCCCATCTTAGCAAAAAGCCCTCCTCGATTCGGTCAGCATAGCGTCAACCTTTGACCGGGGATCACCGACCTGGAATCCCGCGCTCACTTCAATCCAAAAGTCCCGAGCTCCTAAGAGGCGCACCCCGGGTCCGCACTAACACTTCGCCAAAACAGGGACATCGAAAGGAAGGAAAACACGTGGGAGTTGGTCAAACAGTACACTATCCGAATAGAGGTACGGTCTGACCTTGACGTCCCACCAACCCTGCAGAGTAAGCGAAGGAGAAAAAGACACGTGGAGGAAAGTTGGCCGAACAGTATGCTATCTTACAAAAGTATGGCGCCGAGCTCATCATGACCTCTCACCTTGAAAACCGGGACGCGCTTCCTAGAGCACCTTACCCGCGAAGCAGGCTGAGGATGCCGCGTGGCCCCGGAATCCTGGGAAGTAGGGAGCTACTCCCCCCACTATATATACCCCTTGGTATGCATGAAGGAAGGGACTTTTGGACTTTCGAACCTCATTATTCTCTATAAAAAATAGGCCAGGTCTCTCTCTCCTTTGTAACAAGGCATCGCGATTTAGAACACCAAACTGGATTCCCGTGGGAAGTAGTTCGTAAATCTAAATTGTTCGTCTTTTTTCACCATTAATACAAAAGAATACGGTCCCCGACCTGTTCATCATAATACCCGGCCTACTATAAATTGTGGTTAACTCGTTCTATTTAACGGAAATCTCACCTCCCTCTCCCTAATCAACTTTTAAACAGCATTAATGATCCTCTGGATCAACAGTCGGTGATTATGGTCTCGGGAGTTCGGCAAGTTTGATCTCGGATCCTCCGCAAGCTCTGACTCGTTATGTTCGGTGTGAGTGGTGGGTTGTGTTTTGTTCATGGTTGGTCCCTTTCGTACGCCGCGCGTGAGCAGTACACGCAGAAAAAGAAGCGCCGTTTCGTTTCTCCCGCGTGATGGATACGCGCCAACAATCTCCGGATCTTCGGGAAAGCCGACACGTATGAGCAAGGACTCAAATCTAAGCTATAGCACCCCGCCCTCATCCACTCAAATCTAAGCTATAGCACCCCGCCCTCATCCACTCAAATCTCAAAGGACCGTCCTAAGATGCGCCGAACTAGCATCAGATCAACTTCGATGTATTCGCCTCACCTCATGCCACCGAACTGGGGGGGGGGGGTATTGTTGGAGGTGGGCCTAGCACCCCTGTTTAGTTAGGCCCATCTTATCAAAAAGCCCTCCTAGATTCGGTCAGCATAGCGTCAACCTTTGACCGGGGATCACCGACCTGGAATCCCGCGCTCACTTCCATCCGAAAGTCCCGAGCTCCTAAGAGGCGCACCCCAGGTCCGCACTAACACTTCGCCAAAACAGGGACATCGAAAGGAAGGAAAACACGTGGGAGTTGGTCAAACAGTACACTATCCGAATAGAGGTACGGTCTGACCTTGACGTCCAACCAACCCTGCAGAGTAAGCGAAGGAGAAAAAGACACGTGGAGGGAAGTTGGCCGAACAGTATGCTATCTTACAAAAGTATGGCACCGAGCTCATCATGACCTCTCACCTTGAAAACCGGGACACGCTTCCTAGAGCACCTTACCCGTGAAGCAGGCTGAGGATGCCGCGTGGCCCCGGAATCCTGGGAAGTAGGGAGCTACCCCCCCCCCCCCCCCCACTATATATACCCCTTGGTATGCATGAAGGAAGGGACTTTTGGACTTTCGAACCTCATTATTCTTTACAAAAAATAGGCACGGTCTCTCTCTCCTTTGTAACAAGGCATCGCGATTTAGAACACCGAATTGGATTCCCGTCGGAAGTAGTTCGTAAATCTAAATCGTTCGTCCCTTTTCACCATTAATACAAAATAATACGGTCCCCGACCTGTTCATCATAATACCCGGCCTACTATAAATTGTGGTTAACTCGTTCTATTTAACGGAAATCTCACCTCCCTCTCCCTAATCAACCTTTAAACAACATTAATGATCTTCTGGATCAACAATTGGCGCTAGAGGGAGGGGCATTTGGAGATTTTTCTATACGCAAGGAGCAGTTCAACCAGGACATCAGCCGCAGCAGCAATGGCGATCCCGCCTCTAAGAGTGTTATCAGAGCAGGAGACCCCGGCCCAAACAACGGCCTCGCCGTCAACTCAAGCAACAATAGCTCAGGCGACGACCGACCAACCGATCCCTCGAGAGCAGTCCCTCGGAGCTCCGCCCCCGGCTCCGGCGCCTACTCCTTTTGACGGCCCCGCCACCCAAAACGCGTCCCGAATGCCGGAAGATCAGCCCACTCTGTCCGCCATAATGCAGACCTTGCTCGCCAGAATAGACTAGCTTACGCGAGCTACCGATCAACGGTTTCCCACACTAGCAGCCTCCCGCGACCGGTCAGTCAACACCGGATCCCCCGACGTCCACCTCATAGAACCAGCTTCTCGGGGAGAAACCTCGCGCATCCGGAGAAACCTATCCAGTGACTCGCCGTCAGGGTCCGAAGGCCCGGGGAGACGTTTTGTAACATCCCGGTTTCTTGTATATGCGGAGAGGCTTATAAGAATTGATTTGGCTACCTATGTCACCAAAGTGCACTTACCTTTTCCGATCACTTGCCCGAAAGAACTCCAGAGTTAAGGGTGCTTGGGCTGGAGTAGTCTAAGGATGGGTGACCTTCCGGGAAGTGATTCGCGGTAGCGTGTGAGTGAGGACAAAACACGGGGAAATGTCACGTGGTGATTGCAGGGTCAGTAAACAAGTCATACAAGCCTCCCGGACTAACGCACCGGCCGTCGGACCAGGGTGGGGCCCACGTGCCGAGAGAGGGCATGGGGCCCAGGTAGGGGCGGTCGGGGCGTTATAAGTGGTATCAGAGCCGAACCCAAACACGTGTGTGGAGTCAGGTGGGCCCACACCGTCTAGGGTGACGATCCTGGTGCGCAACGAGGACGTTGCGCTCTGTGAGTGGGGGTGATTGTAACATCCCGGTTTCTTGTATATCCGGAGAGGCTTATAAGAATTGATTTGGCTACCTATGTCACCAAAGTGCACTTACCTTTTCCAATCACTTGCCCGAAAGAACTCCAGAGTTAAGGGTGCTTGGGCTGGAGTAGTCTAAGGATGGGTGACCTTCCGGGAAGTGATTCGCGGTAGCGTGTGAGTGAGGACAAAACACGGGGAAAGGTCACGTGGTGATTGCAGGGTCAGTAAACAAGTCATACAAGCCTCCCGGACTAACGCACCGGCCGTCGGACCAGGGTGGGGCCCACGTGCCGAGAGAGGGCATGGGGCCCAGGTAGGGGCGGTCGGGGCGTTATACGTTTCGTCTCGGAAAAAGGAAGCTCCCCGGGTGACGAAGCTCACCTTCAACGATCTAGCTCGGAGCGCGTCAGGGACGCCGAATTTGAGGCCATGAAGGAAATAATCCGTGCGATGTCCTCCAAAATCCATCAGGCCACCAGTGCGGCCCCAGAAATAGATAGCGTCCTTAGAGAGACGCAAAACACGCCGTTCACTCGCCGGATCGCCTCCGTCCCGCTCAAGCATCTCGGAAAGCTCAAACTCCAGCCCTACGCGGGCAACACCGACCCGGCCCAGTATCTAACGGCGTTCACCATCGCCATGGGCCGTGCCCACTTCTCCCCAGACGAGCGAAAAGCCGCCCACTGCCAGCTCTTCTTAGAGAACCTCACCGGCCCGGCCCTCACGTGGTTCTCTCGGCTAAAGACACACTCCGTAGATAGCTTCAAAGATCTTTCGACCACCTTCCTCTAGCACTACTCCATCTACATCAGACAGTCCGCATCTATCGCAGACCTCTGGGCATTGAACCAAGGAGCAAAGGAGTCGCTCAGGTCCTTCATAGAGCGCTTCAAAGCCACGGCCTCACAAAGCAACATGACGGACGAGTCAGCGCTCCCCGCTCTAAGAAAGGGCATGCGGGCCGATTCGGCCTTCAAGGACGACATGAAGCTCAACAAACCGTGCTCGTTAGAAGACGCTTTACACCGCGCCGGACTCTTCGTCGAGCTCGAGGAGGAAAAGGAAGCCGAGTCAAAGAACAGCGCCTCGCACAAGGCCCCAGTCCTAAAGGAGCGACCCCAAGAAAGGTATCAGGAGCCTCGTCAACACTACGATGACGAATATCAACGCAGCAAAGGAAAGCAGGCCACCGCATTCCTCGTCAACGAATCGCCCGCCGTCCTCCATCTGCGCGACCCCGCTCTTCTCCCCAACCCCGCGTCAAAATTGCCCTGGAACAAGTATGTGCGAGATCCCAACCAGTAGGATCGGCGTCCCGACGAGCCGAACGACAAGAAGCCCCGACCAGATGAGCAGTATGATAGGACAACCTTCTGCGACTTTCACCAGAGAAAGGGGCATTCGACCTCACAATGCTGCGCACTCCACGAAGTCCTGCTGAATCAATTCCAAAGGGGGGAAATCCACGTACCAGAGCGGATGCGTCCGCGAGCCCGGGACAGCGATCGAATACAGCCCCGCGATAATCGAGGCCGCGAGAACAGCCGGGCTAGGTCTGATAACCGCGCTCAGAACGACGATCGTCGCCGGAGATACCCCTCGCGAGACCAGGAAAGGGGCAGGTCGCCTCCCCCGGCGTGGACTTTGATAGGGATGATCATGGGATGCCTCATCTCGTGTAACGATTCAGTACGGTCCATCAAGCGTCATGAGAGGAAGACCGACGCCTCTCTGAAATGGCACTCTGGCTCGGAGATCGATGCGCAGGACACAAGTAAATGGGGGATATGTTTCACCGAGACCGACGCGGCCGGGATCCACCAGCCCCACAATGACACCCTTGTCGTACAAGTCCGTGTAGCCGACTGCGACATCAACCGGGTCCTCGTCGATACGGGCAGCTCGGTCGATCTCATCTTCAAATATACCCTCGCTAGGATGAATCTAAACGGAGCCGCAATCAAACCGCACTCCATCCCGCTAACCGGCTTCGCCGGAGACACCGTCAACGGAATCGGCACCATCGAATTACCGGTCTACGTAGGCCGGGTCACAAAAATCGTCAAGTTCGTGGTCTTCGATACCACCCCGATCTACAACATCATTCTCGGAACCCCTTGGCTGCACTCGATGAAGGCGGTCACTTCGACGTACCATCAATGCCTCAAGTTCCCCAACCAGGCCGGGACGTATACTCTTAGGAGCAACCAGAGGGTCTCTCGCGCCTGCTTCGCCATTGAACATAAACTGCGTCACGCCGCGCCGTCCTGCTTAACCATCAATGCACATCAGCCCGGTGAGCCCAATACCCAAGATCTCCCAGGTCGGGACCTCATCGCCCAGATCTACATCGATCCGAGCGACCCCACCCGTTGCGTTGGCATCGGAACCGACCTTGAAGAGAGCATTAAGAAAGAGCTGGTCGAGTTCCTGGGGCAGAACGTCTCCACCTTCGCCTGGTCAACCGGCGATATGCCCGGCATTGACCCGGCGACATGCAGCCATGAGCTCAACGTGGACCCGACCTTCAGACCAATCAAACAGAAGCGGCGAAAGCTAGGCCCCGAGCGAGCACAGGCAGTCAATGACGAGGTAGAAAGGCTGACCGCAGCCCGAATCGACCAAGTCGTCGAAGCCACCGCCTGGAACGAGCTGCTCTCTTTCATGGACGCCTTCTCGGGGTACAACCAGATCCCTATGCACCCCGACGACCGGGAGAAAACCGCGTTCATCACGGACCGAGGGATCCACTGCTACAAGGTGATGCCCTTCGGACTCAAAAATGCCGGAGCCACCTACCTGCGGCTCGTCAACCAGATGTTCGCCGATCAAATTGGCCGCACTATGGAAGTATACATAGATAACATGCTGGTAAAGTCCCTTGTAGCGACCGACCACGTCACTCATCTCCGATCCTGCTTCCGGACGTTGAACGAATACAACATGAAGCTGAACCCAGCCAAGTGTTCTTTCGGCGTCACGTCGGGCAAATTCCTCGGATATATCATCACCCAGCGCGGGATCGAAGCTAACCCCAAGCAGATCCGAGCGATCACCGACCTCAAATCCCCAGAAAGCACGCGCCAAGTACAGCGACTCACCGGGAGATGATATATTTCCCGATTTATTTCCCGCTCGACCGACAGATGTCTACCGTTCTATCAATTGCTCCGAGCTAACAAACGGTTCGAGTGGGAGGACAAGTGCGAGAGAGGCTTCCAGCAGCTAAAGGAGTACATATCCACTCCCCCCGTCTTGTCCAAACCTGAAAAAGGCGAAACCCTTTACCTCTACATCGCCGTGTCTGCATCGGCAGTCAGCGGTGTACTAGTACGAGAAGACCGGGGCGACCAAAAGCCCATCTCTTACATCAGTAAATCTCTAGACGACGCGGATAGCAGGTATCCAACTTTGGAGAAACTCGCCCTGGCGGTAGTCGTCGCAGCCAGAAAACTTCAGCCTTATTTTCAATCCCACACGATCGCCGTCCTAAGCACCTACCCCCTCAGAACCATCCTCCACAGCCCAAACCGATCTGGCCGAATAATGAAGTGGGCAGTTGAGCGGAGCGAGTATGATATCGAGTACCGAGGACGGACCGCGGTCAAATCTCAAGTTCTGGCCGATTTCCTAATTGAATTGGTACCCGAGCTAACAATCGACGAAGTCCCCGAAGTTTGGAGCCTGCATGTCGACGGATTGGCCTCCAAACACGGCTCCGGCATCGGCATACCCCTCGAGTCCCCAGCCAAGGAGGTCCTCGAGCAGTCTTTCCGTCTGGCCTTCCCAGCGTCAAACAACGAAGCCGAATACGAAGCTCTGATTGCCGGCCTGCGCCTGGCAAAGGCGGTCGGCGCAAAGAAAATCCGAGCCTACTGCGACTCCCAGCTCGTTCACCCTGACGAAGATCCCCCGAGGTGATAACACTTCCGCAGACGCCCTCGCAGCACTGGCCTCTACTTCGGCCCCAGCTCACCGACGGGTGATCCCGGTTGAAAGTATCGACTTCCCTAGCATCGAGCTACCAAAAGGGGCCTACCTGATCAATCCCCAGATCGCAGACCTACCATCGACGAAGACGCCCCACCTCCCGAAGATCTACCAGCACCTCCAGCCGAGCCCGAACTACCAGACTGGCGAGTCGACATATTACTGTACATAGCAGACGGCGTCCACCCCCAGATCGATGGGCCACCCGCCGGCTAAGAAAGAAATGCGCCCGGTACACGATGTTGGACGGCAACCTGTTCTGATGGAGCGCCTCGGGGACCCTACTCAGCTGCCTCCACCGGCAAGAAACCATTGACGTAATGAAATAGATGCACGAAGGCGCCGACGGAAACCACTCCAGCGGCCGGGCTCTCGCCCTGAGAATACGAAACCAAGGACACTACTGGCCAACAATGCTTCAGGATTGAAAAAAGTTCGCGTCCCGGTGCGAGAAATTTCAACGCCACGGCCCACTCATTCATTGCCCTACCGAGCTCCTTACCACTGCGGTGGCACCCTACTCATTCATGCGATGGGCCATGGATATAGTCGGACCCCTTCCCCGATATCGTCAGAAGCGTTTCATCCTGGTGATGACCGACTTCTTCACCAAATGGGTTGAAGCCGAAGATTACGCCAAGATCACGGCGGAGGACGTCCAAAAATTCGTCTGGAGGTTCATCATCTGCCGGCACGGTCTGCCTTACGAGATCGTGACCGACAACGGTGCCCAGTTCACGTCGGTCCTCTTCGAAGACTTCTGCGCAAAGTGGAAAATCAGATTGAGTAAGTCCACCCCGAGATATCCACAAGGAAACGGTCAAGCCGAAGCCACCAACAAAACCAATCTCGACGGCCTTAAAAACTACTAAACGACAAGAAAGGCTCATGGGCCGACTAGCTAGATGGAGTTCTCTGGTCCCATCGCACAACACCGAGGACATCGACAGGTCGTACACCATTCAGCCTCTCTCACGGTATGGAAGCGATGGCCGCATCCAAAGTCGGGCTCCCCACTCCTCGCCGCGCTATGCTCACCCAGCAGGCCGACCTGAACGACATCGTACAGTTGAGCGAGCTGGATTTTCTCGAGGAACAACGGGACCAGTCACTCCTCCGGATCCAGAACTATCAACAGCTCGCCTCCAAGTATTACAACAAGAAGGTCCGAGGCAGGTTCTTTGCCGAGGGCGACCTGGTTCTGCGCAAGGTCTTCGAAAACACCGCCGAGCTAAACGCAGGCAAGTTCGGTGCCAATTGGGAAGGCCCTTATCTCATCTCCAAGATCGTGAAGCCCGGCGTTTACGAGCTGGTCACGATGAACGGCGACGCAATCCCGCGCTCTTGGAACTCAATAAACCTAAAACGCTTCTACTATTAGGCCCCCGGGCTCCGCTCCGCTGTCTATCTTTGTAAACAAACGAACTACGATTGGCTTGATCCCTTCTACTAAAGGGTACGTTGGCAACCCCTAACCAGGGCTCAGCTATAAATCTAATAAAACCTTTTCAAGATCCAAAAAAAAAAAAAAAGGGGAGCCAAGAAAGAAGAAACGGGGACCGAGCTCCAACGCTCGCACTCCCCAGCACACAAACTATAAGTACTAAAGCCGAGCTCCAATACTCGCACTCACACAGTACACAAACTATAAGTACTAAAGCCGAGCCCAAGGCTCGCACCTCTACCAGACACACAAGCACTAAGTGTCTTAAAGCCGAGCTCGCCACTCGCACCAAAAAAAGAAGGTACACAAGCCTTAAGTACCTTAAGCCGAGCTACACCTCGCAATAACAAAAAATATATAAAGATACACAAGCGTTAAGTATCTCAAGCCGAGCCATACCTCGCACCCAATACAAAGACACAAGGGCACGGTCTACGACCTGCACGCACTGTGTTGACCAAAGGATACGGTCTGCGACCTATTCTACCAAACATTCGCAAAAGAAACAAAGGAATTCCGAACACCAATTTTATTTATCAGATAAAGTCTCGTACGGCATTTTACATAAACGGCCAACGGCCTAATCTTTATACACAAAAAAAGAAAAGAAGAAAAACAACAACAAAAAACAAAAAACAAAAAACAAAAAACAAGCTTTTACAGGGCCACGTCGGCCGGTAAATCTTCACCCCCGTCAGCACGGGTACCATCCAGATCATCTGAGTCCACCATCCTCATATTGGTTCCGTGCTCACCAAGGAATGGTTGCTTGATTCGCTCTTCCGCAACCACGGCCTCAACGGGCAACGCGACAGGACCGGCTTCGACAGCACCCGAGGCCGGGTCTTGCGCTGGCAGATCTGCTTGGACAGCCTCCACGGTAGCGCCACCCTCAGCAGCTGGTGTTTGAACGTCTGAGGCCGGGTCCGCGACGGGCGGTTCGGAAGGACCGACGGGCATAAGTCGCTCGAGCTAGACGCCAGACGTGCGATCTAGAGGGATATCCAAATCTTCCGGGGTCAAGTCCGGAAAATCGATATCGTCCAGTTGGGCTCCGTATATCGCTTCATCCTCGTCCAGCTTCTTATACCGGTACCACGGCACCGACATCCCGTCTTCAGCCTCCATCCTCTTGAGGCATGCCTTTATGCCAACCACCTGGTTGAACAGCAGATGAGGCTCTAAAGCCCGGTTACGGCCGTCGAGATGGGCACGGATCTTCTCCATCTTCGCGGTCCACTTCCGGTTCCTCCCCTCCCACCTGGCCGTAACCCGATCACTCTCCGCAGCCACGACCACTTTCGCCCGGTCAATGGCACCCTCCAGCCCCTTAACCCTAGGGCGGAGTGTTTCCCTCTCCCCCTTCAAAAGCCCGAGCTGCTCCTCCAAAGCAGCCGACCGAGCCCTTTCCGCGGCAGATCGAGCCCTCTCCGCCTCCAGCTCGGCCTGAACGTTGTCCGCCTCTAAAGCCCGGGCTCGTACCCGCGCCGCCTCCTTCTCCATAGCCGCTGATCGGGCCTTCTCGTCCCTCAGCTTCTTCTCCAGCCCGGGGAGGAGAACCGACTGGGTCTGCGCGCTGGCCTCCTGGCGCATCTTCAGATAGTTAAGCGACGCGTCCTTCTCGGAAAGTCGCTTCTCATAGGCCTCCCCAAGATAGGCAGTAAGAGCCATCGTCTGCATCAAACCAGCTGTTAGCAAAGATATACACGAATCCTAATAGAGTAACAGCTATATCTATAAGAAAACCTCATCCGAGCTGCGGACCGTGCCGCTGCGCGAAAGGCGTCGGATTCCGCCATCTCCAACGGCCGGAAGTGCGGGTGATTTTGCCCGAACATCATCGCTTGCGCCAGCTCGGCGCACTCATCCCTATCCACGATGATATGACTATTGATGTCCTCATGACAGAAATAGAAGCTGTAGTCCCTAGGCTCAGCATCGGAACCCTCCGAAGCACCGCCTCCATCATCGCTTCGATCCTCAGCGCCCTGCACGGCAGCAGGATCCCGGGTTTCCTCCACGACGACAATCGCGTCGCCATCCTCCGTCGCCTGAACTGCGACCTCTTCGTCCACCGGGGCCCGGGCCGCTACCACCCCACCACCAGCTGACACCTCGGCAGCAGGTACCTCGGACTCCTCAGCAAGCGGGTCGCGAAAGACCTCGGCCACGCGACCGGACTGTTCAGGCCGGACATCGTCCCGACCTGAAGCCGAGGACCCTCCCACCTCGGACTTCTTCTTCTTCTTTCCAGTCCTCCCGCCGGCAGTTATGGCCGCCCTCTTCTTCGAAGGAGCAGCCTCGGACCCCTCTCCCCCAGCCCGCGGCGCCGGCTCTCGCCGGATCGGCACCTCAACAATCGGCGGAGGCGGCGCAACAAACGAATCCGCTTATAGCGGACTAGCAAACCGTGATCGACCTGCAATAACGTCGGCCGTCAGATCGGTATAAAAAAAAAAAAAAAAAAAAAAAAAAATTCCCGACCTCCGGCCATGGCAGCTGCTATTCTTCCCGAGGTGAACGATTTCCAATCTCTATCGCCCACCGTCCTGAACACAGCAAGAATACCCGCGTAGTCTGGCAACTTGAACCTAGAAGAGTGAGGACCTGAAAGCAAAACAAACAGCATTAGTCAGATCAAAACTGAAGAAAAGAAAGGCAGTTCGATCTACAAACCCCTACCCGGGGAAAATTTCCAATCCCGGGTGTATCTCGCCGACGGGTCGAGTCCAACCACTACGGCCGCCCGGACGTAGAAGTAGCTGCGGGACCAGTCCTCGACCTTGGACAGCTTGCTAGCCTTAGACCCCGAGCTGCTAGCCTCGATAATATTTGCCGCAGGTTTAAAAGCAGCATAGTAGGTCCCTGGGATTCCAGGGTTCGCCTTCTGCTGAGTGAGAGCTTCGAACATGGGAACCGTTACCTCCACGTCACACTCCTGCCCCAAGGTCAGCAGCAGGATCATCCCTTGAATCGTGGACGGGCAGATCTGCGAGAAAGCCAAACCCCGGGCCCGGCAGTATTGGACGAGCAGCTCGGGGAGAGGAAGGCGCAGCCCGCACTTCAGGAAGAACCCCTCGTACAAGCAGACGAATCCCGCCGGAGGATTCCACGGACGCTCGTCCGGCCTGGGCAGTCGGAGTTCGGCAGCAGCGGGAAAGTCGCATAACTCCCTCAGCAGGGTAAGCGACTCTGGTGTGCTCCAGGTCGGCGACCCGCCCTGCTCATAAAGGACCAAGGGAGACTTCCTCGCCTTGGCCGCTCGTGCTCCTCCACCGCGACCACCCCGACGTCCGCCTCGATCGCCCGCACGCCCGTTTCCTCTTCCGTCCTGGTCGGCGCCATGACCGCCAGAAGAGGACCTTATCACCGCCTTCTTCCTATGGTGGGTCCCGGGAAGCGGCGGAGCGGCCCCCGAAGTAGAAGGAACAGGCCGTTCTTCGCCCTCCTCGCCTCGATTCGGAGAGGAAGCATGCTCGGAACCATCGGGGGAAGAGCTTTCCTCCGGAGAATCGTCGCGGTTGTCGCGGGACGCCGACTCATCGCTAGACTCAACCCTAATCCCATCTAGTATCGGCGCCATCGCACAGAGAGGAGGAAGAAATCGAAAAAATGCAGAGAGAAGAAAGGGAGTTACCTTGAGAGTATGCGCATAAAGTTTTAACCGAAGGAAGAAAGAGGGGTTAAATAGAGGAAGAGGACAACGAAGCGACGCCTGGACACGTGTCGAAAGGAACACGGCCTCCCAAAAACCTAATGATGACGTCTCTTCGTTTTTCCCGCGCCAAAAGCAGGAGACGCCTCGATAAACACGAAGCATCTTTCGTACGCCGCGCGTGAGCAGTACACGCAGAAAAATAAGCGCTGTTTCGTTTCTCCCGCGTGATGGATACGCGCCAACAATCTCCGGATCTTCGGGAAAGCCGACACGTATGAGCAAGGACTCAAATCTAAGCTATAGCACCCCGCCCTCATCCACTCAAATCTCAAAGGACCGTCCTAAGATGCACTGAACTAGCATCAGATCAACTTCGATGTATTCGCCTCACCTCATGCCACCGAACTGGGGGGGTATTGTTGGAGGTGGGCCTAGCACCCCCGTTTAGTTAGGCCCATCTTAGCAAAAAGCCCTCCTCGATTCGGTCAGCATAGCGTCAACCTTTGACCGGGGATCACCGACCTGGAATCCCGCGCTCACTTCCATCCGAAAGTCCCGAGCTCCTAAGAGGCGCACCCCGGGTCCGCACTAACACTTCGCCAAAACAGGGACATCGAAAGGAAGGAAAACACGTGGGAGTTGGTCAAACAGTACACTATCCGAATAGAGGTACGGTCTGACCTTGACGTCCCACCAACCCTGCAGAGTAAGCGAAGGAGAAAAAGACACGTGGAGGGAAGTTGGCCGAACAGTATGCTATCTTACAAAAGTATGGCGCCGAGCTCATCATGACCTCTCACCTTGAAAACCGGGACACGCTTCCTAGAGCACCTTACCCGCGAAGCAGGCTGAGGATGCCGCGTGGCCCCAGAATCCTGGGAAGTAGGGAGCTACTCCCCTCACTATATATACCCCTTGGTATGCATGAAGGAAGGGACTTTTGGACTTTCGAACCTCATTATTCTCTATAAAAAATAGGCCCGGTCTCTCTCTCCTTTGTAACAAGGCATCGCGATTTAGAACACCGAACTGGATTCCCGTCGGAAGTAGTTCGTAAATCTAAATCGTTCGTCTCTTTTCACCATTAATACAAAAGAATACGGTCCCCGACCTGTTCATCATAATACCCGGCCTACTATAAATTGTGGTTAACTCGTTCTATTTAACGGAAATCTCACCTCCCTCTCCCTAATCAACTTTTAAACAGCATTAATGATCCTATGGATCAACAGTCGGTGATTATGGTCTCGGGAGTTCGGCAAGTTTGATCTCTGACTCGTTATGTTCGGTGTGAGTGGTGGGTTGTGTTTTGTTCATGGTTGGTCCCTTTTTGATAGAGGGAGAGAAAAAATATCCCCTTTGAGAGAGAGAGAGAATCCCCCCTTTATAATGAGCGTTAGGCTGTTAGATGATGATGACTAGGCAAGATGATGTCGGTCAAAGTTTGATGGGCTGATGTTGGGTCTCAATATGATGGGCCAATTGTTTTGAATTGGGCTAAAGTGGGGCTTGTGCTAAGTCCACCATCCACACATATCATGACTAAATGTGACCAAAAGGGATAGCAAATAGCGTAATGAGTTTTGAAATTATTGACATTTGCAAGAATATATATATATATATTTCATCATGAGATTCTTTTACATCCTTCTTTTATCTTTCGTTTTCTTCTTCTTTGAGGCCTTCTGTTCTCCGGTTGTGTTTTCCTTCTTCTCTCCCTCTTCATCGACTTTTTTTTTTGCTTATCTATTAGGTATTTGCAGAATAAACACACATTTTTTTTTCGAGTGCGCTAGGCCATCCAGGGATACCTTAAATAGCAAGAAAACGTGGAGCTCCCATAGGCTTCGTGGGATTAATCTTTGGGCATAACAAGGTTTTGGGATCCCCACGGTTATCAAAAAAAAAAAAAAACATATGTTGATAAGCCAATGTAGAAAGTTGTCCATATATGCACGATACCATCGAGTGAATACTGTAAAATGGCGATGTATATATTCACCAAAATGGGAATATCCATAGTAGTCTAGTTGATTCCACGATGTCAATTTATTACGATGGGTTTCAATTTATTCATTCTTATTAATTTGTGAATATGGATCGGAGATAATTGTGTATTAGCTTTTCGACTGCCAACGTAAACTATACGTGCGTGTGGAGTTCATAAGTGGACTTTCGTTTCCAGCTGTGTTCAGAGCTTTATAATAGTATCATTTTCTGAATATAAAATATATTAACTAGTGTGATATCTTTGTATAATGTTAACATTCATAAGATTTTCCACGTATTTCTAGATAAAAAATATCTTTATCTATTACACATCATTTACAAAGTCAAGACTATACTCTCTCGGAAATGTCTCCACCAGAACTGCAAAGAGGCAGAGAGAAGAATCTGACCCTCAAGCTCTTCTTGCGAGTTCGAGGTCGTCATGACGGTCAAGACCGTCAAAATTAAGGGTCCAATTCAAATCTTTCAACCATAGAGTTTCAATTTTAATGGAATTTCTTTAATTTGGGTTCCTTTGTAACAAAAAAATGCTGCCATTCTTTTGCATCATTCTCTAAAGGATATCCGATACAAGTTTAATAAAATATAGAAAGATACGTTTCTTTTGAGTTCTCGTTTATATATATATATATATATATATATAATATCATAAATACCAAGTCTTTATACATTGTGGAACTTGTCTAATGTGATGAAATGAGTTGTGCTAGTGGGACACCACTCGACATAGACACACGAGTGAATCTATATAGATATCATTTAAAGAAAAATGCGTGTACTCGTAAAAATGTTTGGTAAATATACAGATATATTATTTTTTTTTGTTTTAATGTCGAACTATATATTATTTAAATATGAATTTATATTTCAAGATCGAGGTTATAGAATCTGATTGAATTCAAATTTGGACACAATATATTTGTGTATTTTTTTTAATAATAATTTGAGGTATATTAAACTAACGTTGACTCGAGAAATGATATTATTATTTTGAAATTTAAGAAAATTTACTTTTATTTTAAGTTTATAATATTCTAACATATGCTTATAGATAGAGTTGTCAAACGGAATAATTTGTCTATTTAATCCATTTTGCAATGGACTAAAATATTATTCGAGCTAACCACTAAAACCTATAATCTTTAAAACATAACTCTATTATGTACAGTTTAATGACTCTTGTTTTGTGGTTAGTTCACAAACTCTTAAAAAATCAATTTAGTTGTGTCTAACTTTTTTAAAAATTAGTGAAATTTTAACTTTAATTTTGATATAAATTCAAATAAAATATAATAAACTATAGTGAAAATATATCAAGATTTCGAATAGATTTTTTTCTTTGAATATATATGGATTGGTTATTATTTAAAAATATATAATAAATAACATCTTTAATCCAAAATAAATACTCTCCATTTTCTTATCACTAATTGTAAAAGACAATTTTAACCTAGTGTATTTCAATTATTTTTTGTTATTTGTAATGACATTTCATGTAATAATTTACAAAATAAAATTCATTTTCAAAAATGTCTTCTTAAATAATATTATAGAGATGTTATCTTTCTCTAATTTTTCTTAACATTAGAAGATGTCCAAACCTAAACTTGTATATATCTTTGTCCTTATTTTACATTTGCGAAGATAGTACAAAGACAAAGACTTGGTAAAAATGAATTCCTCACAGTTGCAAAGAGCCATAGAGAACCCAACTCTTGAGCTCAAAGTTGTATCAGCCAGTGACCTCAGCCATGTTGATGCAACAGACAAGATGGACGTATACGCCGTCGTTTCAATCAACGGCGACACCACTCAACAGAAACAAGCGGCCAAAACACCCATTGACTACGACGGTGATTCTAATCCGACGTGGAATCACACCGTTAAGTTTTCCGTCAACGAAGAAGCAGCCCGTGAAGGCTTATTGACCCTCAAGGTCGAGTTGTTTAGCTATTGGCTCGAAGGGAAGGATGACCTTTCTCTAGGAGAAGTCAACGTCCCAGTTCATGAGCTTTTTGCCTCAAATCCGCTTCCATCGTTTGCAAACGGTAACGTCAATAAGATGAAGTCGGTGACTTGTCCTATCAAAGTCACAGAAGGAGGAAGTACCAAAGCAACGTTGAGCCTCTTGTACCGGTTTAAACCTGTCCCGGCGCAAGATTATCCACCATCCATTGGTCAACCCGTTTATCCAAACCAAGATCCAGCAATATCAGGTCAGCCTGTCGTATTTTCGCCTCGGTTTCAAACCTCCACAACGAAACTAATCCTAGAGATCGTGATCAAATTCGCCAAGGACATCGAAGACGTCAACGCCTTTTCGGCCATGGACGTATACGCTTCGGTTGCGATCCTTAAGGACAGGAAGGTTAAGGATAGGATCAATACACCTGTGGCTTTCTCCGCCAATACAAACCCAAAGTGGAATCAGACGATTAAATATTCTCTCGATGAGAAGTTAGCTCATGAAGGGCGTTTGATGCTTCTCGTGGAATTGATGAGCCACCGGCCTTTCCTTGGCGACAAAGAGATTGGATTCGTCAGACTTCCGATTCAACAACTGTTGAGCTCAAATCCGCCTTCGTCATTAGCCAACGGTGATGCTAACGGTTTGAAGTTGGAGACGCACGCTTTGACTGGTCCTTATGGGAAAAAAGGTGTCGTGAGCTTCACGTATAGGTTTCTTGCGGAACAAGTTACGGTTTCTTCGGTTCAACCACAATCTACAACAACACAACCGTATAATATGTATCTACCTGTTTAGCCTCACTCATACGGGTCATCGGATCAGATTTAGGTAACCTCTGGTTACGTGACTGTTCAACAAGGTGCAAATGCTGGGCCAAGCAACGGTCTAGTACCAATATATATGTCGCCTCAATATCAATCACATGGATACCAACAATATTCACCGAGGAAGCCGCAACCGCAGCCACCACCACAACATTCACAGCTTAAACCACTGCCTCAGCAGCCATTCCCTCAATCATTACCGGATACACAAGAAGCATAATGTGGTCGCACCAATGTTACATTTAATCTATGCAAAATAAACTTTTCTCAGTCTGTTATTTATATATTTGTTGTCAACAATTTTTGTTTATATTTAAATGCATTGGATTTTTTTTTCCTTTCTGATAATTTATAAGAAATAGTTTCTTTTTATTTTTAGTTCATTTTTTTTGTTCCTCTATAAGCTTGAAATTTAATATAAGTTTCTTGAATTCTCCTTCATTTTAAATTTCCATGGAACCGTTTTAGTGACTCCTTTCCATATATATTCACATTTCCTGCTTCATCCCTTTTTACACTTTCGTAGTAATTTTTTTTGTTTTCATATTTTAAGTATTTTTGAGATTGCCTTTCTAATGTTTTATTACTTTCTTATTATTAGAAAAGCAAAGAAAAAACACTTTGTTATTACAATTCTCTTTCTTTTTGTTTGTGTGGAAATTGTCTAATATGTGATAGTGGGAAACCGCTTGACACAGACTTGTTCTTTTGGGAAATAGTCTAATTAATTGAAATTTCATATGGAGTATAAATTATAAAAAATTTAAATGCATGTACTTAATTATATCAATCTACTGTAAATTTACACATATATACATAATAAATGTTTAGTTTTACACGGGAAATATAAATGATGTTAGATTCCATGATTTTTAGTTTCATCAAGAGTTTCTTGTCGAATTATTTTCAAAGTTTACACAAAAACAGAAAAATATGTTAGCTTGCATTAAGAGAGATTTTAGAGTCAATCAAACTAATAATTTTAGTTTTTGCCAACAAAATGGATTATAATAATACCAATCACTACGCTACATGCATGGTTATCAAATTAATAGTCAAGCTTTATATTGTGATAATTATATCGTGGTACAAATTTACATTTAAATTTCTTCTCACTTTTCTATTGTCTCAAATTGGCCGAGTGTAAGGACATGTGTGAGGTGTATATGTCTTTGAAGTATATGCTAAACTCTAATGGTTCTATAATATATGAATTAGTCCGCATTTGTTTCATAAGCAGTTGAAGAAATTTCCAGCGTATTATACGCCGTCGTTTCTATCAAAGACGACTATACTCAAAAGAAACACCCATTACGATGGTGGGTCTGTTCGTTTGCCTGTCGCAGAAGGCTGTGGCTGCGGCCAGCTGCCAAAATTTGTTCGTTTGTCTGTCACAGCCTCCTGCGGCCAAACGCAGCGTCTGGTCGCAGCGATCTGCGATTCGAATTTTTGGACGCTGGATTTCTCTAGCGTTGCGTTGCGATTAGAGCTGCGACTGGAATGGTAAAAGACAAAAATACCCTTGTTATTACAATAAATTACAAAAATGTCATTTACCCTAAAATCAATTGTAAGTGTTGATCTCTTCTCTCTACGCCGAAAGTCATCTTCTCCCTTTATCTTCTTCGCTGAAGTTTTTCATCGACTTCACTTCTCCCTTCATCTCTTCTCCCTTGTTCTTGATGAAGCAGTAGAGTCTGTTCGAGGTATCTCTCTTGTTGCATCACCGTGTGTATATTTTTGAAATGCTTTTTCTGTATTTGATTCGATACCTTTTACTCCTGCTGCATATCTGTATGTGTATCTATGTCATATAAAATTTGGGAAAATTGCATTTAAAACCCTCAAAGTTGAACTCACTAACACTTTAAACTCTGACAGTTTATCACTTTCACTTTGAACCATGAAAGTAACAAAGTTGACACTTAAAACTCTCAAACTAGATTTCGACTTTGCGCCGTCAAAAAAATTAACAGAACCGTTATCTTTGTTAACGGAACAGTGATTTTGGTTTTTTTTTTAAAATTATATAAGAAAATAAATTTAATTAATTAATTTATTATAATAATAATTTCCAAAAAATAAAAAATTGATTACAAAAAAACAAAAAGTATTTTTCTCTTCTCCTTCCTCGTTTCCTTTCATCCGTCTGCTACCTCCACCTTCCATCATTCATCCTCCAACCTCGTTCAATGAAGGTATTCACAAATTCACTAGATTTGAAATGCTATCAGAGCGTTTCGGGGGAGGTGGAGGCAAGGAATCCGGTGGATTGGTTGATTCCAGGGGAGGAGTCACTGGCGGATTGGTTGATTCTTGTGATTCTTCCCCAGAAAAACAACACTCAAATCCCTCTGGTATAGCAACTAGTTTATTTCTGAAATCAAAACCACTCCATTGATATCGTCTCTCCAAAACCCCAAATGAAACTATCAATTTGATAACCCAGAAAGAATTGAATAGAAGAAGAGAAACAAAAAAACAAATTATATTCCGCTCTGCTGCAACTGGAAACAACTAATTAAAATCAGAAATAGATCCCAATAAACAAAGTTTTTTTCTAATTACGAAAATTAGGGTTTATAAAGCGAAGACCTGAAAATAAGCTGGAGAGAGAGGAGAAATGCGTGCCATTACAGAGTTATATAATTTGACGATGTAAAAGGTAACAAATTATCGATCAATTTAAGGGAATTAGAACCAGAAAGAGGAAATTAAATGCTAACAAAATCCTCGAAAACAATAGAAAAGAAATGTTCAGTTTTTACAATCGAAATCTGGATTGTTACCATCAAAGGATGGAAAGAGGTGTTTCCATCAAAGGATGGAAAGAGGTGTTTCCATCAAAGGATGGAAAGAGGTAAGAGCGACTAAGGAAACAATGAAAAAAAAAAACCACTGAGGAAACGAGGAAGAAGAAGAAGATTTTTTGTTTTGTTTTTTCTTTTCCTATTTTTTTAATAGAAATTATTATTATAAGTAATTAATTAATTAAACTAATATATATTTTTTTAAAAAAATCCACGTCATTATTTTATAACAAAATATCACTGTTCCGTTAGATAACGGTTCTGTTAATTTTTTTGGCGGTGCAAAGTCGGAAGCTAGTTTGAGAGTTTTAAGTGTCAGTTTTGTTACATTCATGGTTCAAAGTGAGAGTGATAAACTGTTAGGGTTTAAAGTGTTAGTGAGTTCAACTTTGAATGTTTTAAATGCAATTTTCCCTATAAAATTTGATTAGATAGGTGAAAAGAGAGGTTTCCTAATCTCTTAATCGTGATTGCTCTTGCGCTGGTATAAAGGGGACAATATCATATCTATATTGAAACTAGCGTTGTAATGTCTTGTGCTCAAATGTTAGAATTGAGATTTATGATGAGGTTTAGGGATCGGTATTAGCTTTACTCATAGCAACCCAAATAAAGTAAATGGCTTTGACCCAATGATGCCTAACGGATACTTAGATTGATACATTTATCTTTGACCCTTTCGTACATGAAAGTGATAGGTACATTAATCTTGTGTCTTTGTCTATATAGAGAATGCAATATCTTCCATTTGGTATTAGCATCTAGCATTACATGTGTGTTTTCTGTATCTGTGTTATATAAGTTTGATTAGATACACAGACGTGAATGCAATTGATGCAATTGAGTTGTTTTTATTTTTTCTTTATTAATGCAATTGAGTTGTTTCTTTTTGTCTTTTGCAGGTTGTTTTTAGGATTGCTCCACAAGATTTTGAGCAAGGATCAAAGATAAACAAGAAATATGGCTATTGATGTAAGTAATTTGTGGGTTATTTATTTGCTGATCTTGTGACTGATTTTATGAATTGTTATTTTAGAATTGGTCCGATGAAGAATGTCGGTATTTTTTTCATCTCTATGCGGATGAGAAAAGAAAAGGAAACAAAACGACCGGTGATGAAGAAGTTGATGATAGTAGCAGTGATGATGATCATGGTGGACATATTCCATATGAGCCGACCGGTGATAGAGCGATGGAAGCTTTGCGTGACACCATCACAAATGAATATGGTAGATGACGTCGATTACCTTATTAGATATTATAGTTTATGACTTTTTTTTAAAGTTTATTTAAGACTTGGTGTATTACTTTTGTTTTTTTTATACTTTATGATCTGATGTATTACTTTTGTTTTATGTTAGTTAAATGATTTAGTTTACTATGATTGTTTTAATTTAGTTTATGATTTTTTATCATAAAAATTATAATGTTCTAATTATATTTAATTATAAAATTATTAATATGATTGCTAACTAATTAAAAAATATTATGGATGCACACAATTTAAACTAAATTGTTTATAAAACATATAAATGTATAAAATTCATAAAAAAATAATTTGAATTAAGTGAAAAACTATGACTAATATATTGTTTTTAAAAAAATAATAATAATAAAACCTATCGTTAACGTCAGGTAAACGAACAGACCTACGGCCAAACGCTGCGTTCGGACGCGCGGCTATCAAACGAACAAACCTACGACCAGTCGCAGAGACCAAACGCGTAGATGCCAAACGAACAACAGCTGTTACGTCTGGTTACAGTGTTTGGCCGCAACCGCAGACGCCAACAGCTACAAAACGAACAGACCCGGTGTATACACCACCACAGCGTTTTTCTATAGTAGGACTAGAATTAGGGTGGAAAGTATGGGACGACCAAAAAGAAAAGAACGAGGACAAAATGGGAACATCCCAAAGTTGTTGATTCCACGGCTTGTCAATTTATATTATGATGCCGTTCGATATGAAAAGTTCCAAAATCGTATCTTTAATTATTGCGACTTTTTCCGTTAAGTTTGTATTACTTTTTCAATTGCCAAATTGAAACAGATTAATATACGTGTGTGGCATATGTCAATCCCAATGACAAAACCTATACAGGGATAAGATAACAACACTAAGATATATATATATATATATACTACAAGATTAGGTTATGCGTGATACGCGGATAAAATAAAAAAAATATTTATATTTTAAAATTGATAAACCGCATAATTATGACCATATAATTATATTTTAATTTAAAACGCTCATTTAGTTATTTAGAAATTACGTTTTGTAATTCACAATTAAGAAAATTTAAAATAGATCTATATTATCCACAAAATCCTTCTAAATGAATGAAAATGTTCGAAAAACAAACTTTTAATCTTATAAAACTTAAAACTGGATCTAATTGATAAAATCAATATTTTTATAAAAAAAACATGCTTCTGTAACTTAATTATTCTAATATGTTAAAAAAGTATGTTTCATTAATGTAATAATTGAGGTTTAAAATTTATACCTTTGAATTTTTTTCATAAAAGAATTATCAAACTCTCGACAATAAACTGTTATTTTTTAATTTTATATATTCTGAATGCGCAACGACAACAAATTTTATATAATTATAATTATCTTACGTGTCACGTTGCGCATTCATGTTTATATAATAAGATATATTCTATAATTCTTGTACTAAGTTTGATAGACTCGATTAATATAACAACAAAACAAGTCCCTTTTGATCCGTATAAAATCATTAGTTGATCTAAAGAATTCGAAAGTGGACTTTTGCTTCCAGCTGTGTTAATTCTTAATGTGAAATTTTATGTTTTTACAATAGTATCATTTAGTGTTTGTATAATTTAATGTTTAAACATCAGAATAGGTCGACGCATTTGTCAAGAATATAGACTCTCGAAAATGTATGTCAGAATCTTTATCTACTCCACATTTGCCGAGACAAGACTCTCTCGAAAATGTCTTCCTTAGCCAGACCGAAGAACCTAACACTTGATCTCAAAATATATCAGCCACAGACGTCAGCTGTCAGCCATACCCATATCGATGACACGGACAACATGGACCCCGTCGTTTCAATCAACAAGCGGCAAAAACTGTAAAGTTGCATGGGCTTCCAACTCAAAACCAATTGGTCATGAGTGGATTGGCTCATGTCTCTTATATATTATTTAGGATCTCTTCCAACTTCTGATGTGGGATAATATTCCCTAATACTCCCCATCGAAATATGACTCTTTGCCTATCAATCTCGGTATGTTCGGACTTTGGGTCGGGTCGATAATGGATCGGGTTGGACAGTATGGATCGGGCTCTGATACCATGTTAAGTTGCATGGGCTTCCAACTCAAAACCAATTGACCATGAGTGGATTGGCCCATATTAAAAACACTCATTGACGACGGCGGTGGTTCCAATCCGACGTGGAATCACACCGTTAAGTTTTCCGTGAACGAGAAAGCAGCCCGTGAAGGACTAATGACCATTAAAGTCAAGCTATTAAGATTCTGGCTCGAAGCTGAGAATGATCTTTTTCTATGAGAAGTCAACGTTTCGGTTCAAGAGCTTCTTGCCTGAAATCTTTTTCCACCGTTTACTAACGGTAACGGCAACAAAATGAAGTCTATGACTTGCCCTATCAAAGTCGCAGGAGAAAGTACCAAAGCAAGGCTGAGCCTCTCGTACCGGTTTAAATCGATATCGGTTGATCATTGATGATATGTATCCCTCGGCATCACAGGTTGATGATAAGTATCCTTCGGCCCCATATTACTCGCTGTTGTATGCTCAACCCGTTTACCCGAACCCGGAACCAGCGAGATCAGCCCAGCCGGCTGTCATGTATCCCCTTCAAACTCAAACCACAATGGCGAAACTAACACTACAGATTCTGGTCAAATTCGCTAAGGGCATTAAAGATGTCAACACTTTATCGGCGATGGATGTATACGCTTCCGTTTTGATCCTTGAGGACAAGACGATTAAGCATAAGATCGATACTTCTATCGCATTCTCAGGCTACACAAACCAAAAATGGAATCATCAAGCTATGACATTTCCCATCGACGTGCAGCTAGCCCAAGAAGGCCGTTTAAACCTCATCGTGAAATTGATCAGCGAGCAGCCGTTGCTTGGAGATAAGGAAATCGGAAGAGCCAAAGTCCCGATACAAGAGCTTTTAGGTCTAAATCCACCGTCTCTGTTAACTAACGGTGATGCAAACGTTATGAAGTTGGTTACGCACGACGTCACGGGGCCATATGGGACGAAAGGAAAAGGACAACTGAGTTTCTCGTATAGGTTTCTTGCGCCTCAAGCTATATTGTTTAGCCCGTCCGGCTGAGTCTCTCGTACGGCTTTAAACCAGCAGTACCAGTTGATTAAATGTCTCCTTCGGCCCTGGATTACTCGCTATCATTTGGTCAACCATTGTACGGAAGTCCAGATCCAGCGAGTTTTGGTCAGTATGTCATGTATTCTCCTCATTTTCAAACCACAATGACGAAACTGACCCTAGAGCTCGTGATCAAATCCGCTAAAGACATAAAAAGTGTCAGCATCCGTAATGAGATGAACGTATATATGCTTCGGTTATGATCTGCGAGGGTAAGAAAACTATTAAAGATACGGCCAACACCCATATCGCCTATTGTGCCTATAGAAACCCAAGATGGGACCACGAAGTTAAGTTTTCGCTCGACGAGAAGTTAGTTCGAGAAGGCCGTTTAACCCTCGTCGTGAAAATAATCGGTGTTCGACGGTTATTTGGGGATAAAAACATTGGTGAAGTTGTAGTCTCCATTCAGGAGCTGTTTGGATTAATCCCGCCGTCTCCACCGTTAACTAACGGTAATGATGATCATGGTATGAGTTCGATGACGCGGGATGTCCGAAGAAGTAAACATGTCTGAGGTTGAGGCATGATGGCTTAATTTAATTCCGTTGAGATTTGCTAATTCTACTATATTTGGTTTTGGTTTGTGGATTCTTTTGTTTCCTTCGCTTGTTTTCCTTTGTTTCTATTTGTTAAGTTACATAGGTTTCTAACTCAAAACCAATTGGCGATGAGTGGATTGGCCAATGTCCCTTATATATTATTTAGGATCTCTTCCAACTTCCGATGTGGAATAATATTCCCTAATACGCACCCTCGAGATGATGGCTACTTGCCTATCAATCTCGGTATGTTTGGGCATGGATCGATGGACCAACTTTGGGTCGGATCGATAATGGATCGAGTTGGACAGTATGGATCGGACTCTGATACCATATTAAGTTACATGGGCTTCCAACTCAAAAACAATTGGCGATGAGTGGATTGGTTCATGTCTTTTATATATTATTTAGGATCCCTTCCAACTTAAGATGTGAGATAATATTTCATGATACTATTGTCAAATTAATCATGTCATCTAACTGGTCAATTTGATGTACAAGACTAGTGAGTGCATATGTTCAGGTTATCGCTTAACTTCATACAATTCAACAAAGCTCGACAAATAAAAAGCTCAGATCAAACAAACACACAAAATATGTAAATTCATTATTTTTTAAAAAAATCATTGATGAATATGAAAACATTGATTTCTTACTACACGGTTCTCCATAACATTAGGCAGTTAAAAAAATGTGTCGATCATGAAGAGAGAAAAAAATGGCTGTGAAGGTTTTTAAGAGTAGTTTCATGATTTTTTGAACTCTAAATAATTAAAGCATGATTGGTTAAAATATGACTTTAAGAACTTTAATACTCCCTCTGTTTTAAAATAATTAGATGTTTTAGTAGAAAAACAAAAAAAATTTCAAAAATATAGATTTTTAAAAATTTCTATGCATTTTTTATTAGTTAATAATGATGAATTGTAAACTGCAAAAAAAAAATAACTGAATATATTGAATTACTATTGGTTTAGAGTTGAAAAAAAATTGTTAATAACAAAAATGATGCATTTGTAATCAAATTTTATTTTGTTTTTTTAATATGTGTGAAAAACTTTAAAATATCTATTAATTTGAAATAGATGGAGTATTTTAAAAATCTTTACAGCCTTTAAAGTCAAGTTGACAAGGAAACCAAATATCCATGGGCAGGTTTGTAAAAGCAATGAATGTAATTAAGCTAGTAAGAACTCAAAACCACTTGAAATCATTCAACACATATGTATGTGACCTTGGGTATTATTGGTAACTAATTAGATTTTATTATTATGCTGAAAAATAAGTAAATATCAACTTGTTTTTTTAAGTAGATGTTAATTACAACAATCGTTGCAAACAACTTCACATTCACAAAGACGCCTGTTTTAGGCAGAGGAGTGCAATTGCAGTTCTTAGGCATCTCACTTGCACTTCGTGCAAGAAGTCAAGCAAAGAACACTTGTTTCGAACGACAGTAAACTGGTTCATGTGTTGGTTCAACACTTGGTTCTTCTGTTTTGTTTTACATGTCAGAAAAAAAAACAAAAAAACAAATAGACTTTAGTAATGCGAAACAAATTTTTTAACCCAGACAGTTTTTCTGGTGAGCCAAAATATGGATTTATTTATGATGTATATATGCGAGGAATACCACTATCTTACTTTATTATACCCAAAAGATAGGCAAAAAGACTATGACTTATTTACTGCAAAATATCTTTAAATTGGGTGGAAACTTAATTGTGCGGTCTTTTTTCTTCCGAATTTCATGATATTTTTTTCCGGTAATACGCTATATTTCTTGTTTAGTACGTTATCTTTTAATTTATACTATATGGTACGCCGTTTTTTTTTAAAACATAACACACAATCCACAATATTTGTTAAAGTCACCAACAAAGAAAACCTCTTTTAACTGTGGTTTTGCCCGTATTAATTTTTACCTATTTGAACTAAAATTTGGCTATCTAAAAAATAAGCCCTATTTATATATTATTACCTTGTGAAAAGTGGGCGGGGAGAAGAGAAAGGATACAAGCAGAAGCCAAAAAGATTGCAGCAACCTTCATCTTTTGTTTCTCTTTTCGACTAATGTTTTTTTTTGGGATTGATTGTATGTTATAGTTTCAGTTGTAAATTGATATATATATATATATATATTGTTTATGGAAATACAATGTAAAAGTTTGACCATATTTAGTTGTATGTCATTTTAGTTAATATATTGAAAAAAATCATGGGAAGTACTCTCTTTTATGGTATCACATTTTTATGACTAATAGCACAGAGTAGTATTAAATAATTTGGAAATTAAGTATACTTTTTTCAACACTATTCTACCATAATTATTCACATAAAAAAGTCTAACTTAATCCTATCTTTTCTAACTATTTTCATTTTTGCCATTTCTCTCTCATGAAAGACTATTCATGACGGAAATTGAAAGAAGAAGAAGAGGTGTTAACGATATGATAACCAGATTATCACAATAATTTTGATGATATGATAACCGGATTATCACAATAATTTCTATGATATGATAACCGGTTTATCACAATAATTTTTATATTTACATATTTCACATTTGTCTACGAAATGATAACTGGATTAACACGATAATTTATTATATGATAATTGGTTTAACATGATAATTTCATAAAAATGAACATGATATCTGGGTTAACATGATAATGTTAACGATACTAACTATATGTTAACGATGCTAACAATGATAACTGAGTTAACATGACAATGTTAACGATGCCAACAATATATTTTCTTGTTATGAATAGTGGCCGTCGAGTTTCGATGAATAGTAACAACCGCCGTTGATGAACAGTGTCGCCGGATTCTTATGACCAAAGATGATTTTCAAACCAATGACATTTATGTAATTATTGAAAAAGCAAATGATATTTTGGATTTTCTCTTTCCTCTCTACTTAATTACCAAATTATTATCTAATTTTTTGGTCAACTTATCATATACACTAAATTTATTCTTATTTTTATTATATTATTTAGATTAACTATATTGCTATAAAAAAGCAATGCTTAAAATAAGGAAGGATTTTTAAAAGAGTGAATTGAATATATATGAATGGTTGACCATAAAATTAGATTTATAATGGTAAATTAGATTTGACCAATATTTTTGTTCATTTCTGACCGAAATGCCCTTACATGAAAGAGACAAGATTAGTGTTTTGCATTAAATGCTCTGTCGTAGCATTAAATATTAAATGCAATGTCGCCGCTAAACGAGTTATCACAGTTGTCGACGATCACTATACATCAACGGACAACATATTGTTGAAATCGTTAACATTGTCATGTTAAACCAGTTAACATTGTGTTAGTATCGTTAACATTGTCATGTTAAACCATTTATCATGTTAATTTTTTTTTGAAATTATCATGTTAAACCATTTATCATATCATAAATTATCTTGTTAATCCAGTTATGATTTCGCATAAATATGTGAAATATGAAAATATAAAAATTATCGTGATAATCCGATTATCATATCATAGAAACTATGTGTTATTGGTTATATAACTTTGTTATCATAACAAAAGTATACTGATAATCTATTGGATAACTTTGTTGTTGATTAATTTCAACGTAATTAACACAAAAAATCATCAAAACCCAAAACAATGAAATTGAACACAACGACAGTGACCATCGCCAGCACCGTTGCCACCACCGTTGCCACCACCATCACTGACACGATCGTTGCTACCGACACAGTTACTCTCACCAACACCATCACCCACCGGTGTTATCGTCACCGCCGTCACCATCGACTATGCCGTCGCCACCGTCGCAGGCTTTTCCGTCGTCACCTCTTCTTCTTCCTTCTTCTTTCTTGATAACTGTCGATGTGCAACAATGTGATAAGAGAAAAAAAAATGTAATTAATTAGAAAAGATAGGGATAGGGAAATCTTTTTAATGTGAACAGTACTAGTTAAAAAAGTATGGCTTAATTTTGTAGTTTTTAATAGCATTTGTTTCTATTACTCTTTTTATTTTAAAATGATATGAAAATTGCATAAGTGATATCCTTATAAAAAGTAAAAACTATGATATTCTTTTGACAGAAAAAAATGTTTTAATATTTAAAATAAAAATATATATATATTTCTTAAAAGTATAATATATCTTAAAATATCCCCTTTATTTAAATATCAGTTATAATATTAAATACACAAATCAATAAACCCTTCTTTATTTTATGCATGGGTGTCAATTAGGGCTAAAGCCCGAGGGTTGGCCCGGCCCTGAAAAACAGCAAAACAATCGCATCGACGTCGGTTTTGAGGAAGAAGAGTGCATTTGGCCATTTACAATTCTTAGGCATAGCACTTGCACTCTTTGATCCCAAAAAATCTAGAAACATGTGTAACTTGGCCTTCATCTCATCATCTGTCTGTGCACGACCCATTGAACACATCCTTTGATGGGCACCACTCGAACTCTGCGGACATTTAAATTATATGTTAATTAGATTGTGTTGTATGTGGTTTACATTTTGAACCGATATTTGATCGGAACTGGTATTGATAAAAACCGGTTTAATCTTAAAATCTTAGCATCATACCTTTGGCAAGATTGGTTGAGAGAAGGGAGAAAAGAAGGCATGAAACCAATAGTAAGATCGCAACGCCTGTCATCTTTGCTCTTCTTCTTCTTTTTCTCTGCTTCTTTGTGTGTGTTGTGAGTTTACATATAAAACATGAAGTATTTATTATTTGTATATATAAAGGAACAGTTTAATGCATCAAGTTTTGGATTCGAACGAATGTGATACAATACTTCTAGTATACAGTTTCTTCGTTATACACCATAAACTTTTCGTCTATTTTCTACACACCCCAATTTATTCTTTACTAATCATCACAAACTTTACATGATCCTTTAATTGCAACATACCGAATTAACCTCGTGATTGTGTTTAAAAAACCGAAACATCGCATTTAAAAAACCACGATTGAAGTAATTCGACCCGACTTCAACCCGGCTGTGAACAAAACCCAAACCCACCCAAACTTCTTAAAATCAAAAATCTATTTGGGGAGAGAGGAATTAGGGTTTTGGTCGATTGAACTGAAGAGAAAAACGAAATTTGAGATGGGTATTGGTGAATTTTACAGCATTGCAAGTTGAGACAGAAGACACCAGACAAATAAAGAAAAAAATTAGCTAAGAAGAAATGATGAGAATAGCCATAAGAATATATAAAGCAAGAGAGAACGAAGATGAAGAGAGCACCTTGAGAATAGGGGGATAGAGGAAGAGAGAAACGAGCAATAGGGGCATATGACAAGAACCGATGAAATATCTCTCTCTCTTTTTTTTCTAGTCTTTAAGGAGTATTTAGAACCCTAATTTTGTCCCCAAATCGATTTTTTTTTCATTAATTTTGGTTTCGAGTTGGGTTATGGGTTAAATGGTCAGATTAACGTAATCGTACTTTTTTAAAAATGCGATTACCGGTTTATTAAACCAATCACAGTTTTTAGTCGTTATGTTGCAACTATAAGATCATGTAAAGTTCGTGATGTTTTTTTTTTAACGCTGGTTTTATTAATGAGAAAAAGGTAATATAGTGTTACATGTCTTAAAGAAGAAAGAAACAGAGCACCAGTAGGTGTCTTAACAACATCAATTGAATAAGTGCCAGAATAGCTAAAATCTTTTGTGTGTGTTTCATCAAGTCACATTACAAGTATATATACACCTCTCGTGGAGATGAATAGATGCCCTAGAGAATATATACAAATATGAGATTTTAGGAATGTTTCCCAATCATATCAAATTACAATATCTTATATCCTAATACTCCCCCTCAAGATGGAGCGTGTAAGTCTCGAACGCCCATCTTGCCTAGTAAGTAAGAAAATTGTCGCGTAGGCAATGGTTTGGTTAGAATGTCCGCAAGTTGGTCCGTCGTTCGAACGTGCGGTGTAATAAGAGAGCCATCTTGGACTGCATCCCGGACAAAATGACAATCGGCCTCAACATGCTTCGTGCGTTCGTGAAAAACAGGATTAGCAGCGATGTGAATGGCAGATTTGCTATCGCAAAACAAGTACATCGAATCAGTTTGGCGAACTCCAAATGCCGCGAGCACCTCCTTCGTCCATTTTAACTCTTCAAGTGTCATGGCCATAGCCCGGTATTCGGCTTCGGCAGAGGACCGAGAGACGACCTTTTGCTTCTTTGTCTTCCACGCGACGATTGAGTCACCCAACATAATTAAATAACCCGTGAGAGAACGACGCGTTAATGGACACGCTGCCCAATCGGAATCACAATATGCTGAGATTTGAAGATCATTCGTCGAACTCAGGAGTATTCCTTGTCCAGGAATTCCTTTCAAATAGCGAACAAGCCGCAAAGCCGCGTCCCAATGCTTTTGACGAGGTTGTTGCAGAAATTGGGCCAAAGTATGAACCGCATAGCTGATTTCGGGCTTAGTAACAGACAAATAAACCAAACGACCCACCAATCTCCTGTATTTCGTTGGTTCTGTATAGAATGGTCCTTCTCCACGAGCCAAATTATGGTTTAACTCCATCGGTGTAGCTGCTGGTTTCGATCCGAGAAGCCCACACTCATCCACAATATCCAAGGCGTATTTTCTTTGCGAAAGATAGATACCCTCTTTGCCTCGAGACACCTCGATACCTAAGAAGTAGCGCAGAACCCCCAAGTCTTTCATATGAAAACACCGATTCAGATACGACTTAAAGCAGGCGATAAGCTCAGGATTATCTCCACCAACAATCAAATCATCAACGTATACCAAGACAAATAATGCAGATTTTCCACGAAGCAACGTGAACAATGAATAATCCTTGCGATTCTGTTTGAAACCGAACTGAATGAGCGCCCTTGATAGCTTGGAAAACCAGCACCTCGGGGCTTGACGAAGCCCATAGATAGCTTTCCGTAATTTGCAGACTCTGTTATCCCCGGAAGCAAAAAAACCCGGTGGGAGCTTCATATAAACGTCTTCCTCTAACTCTCCATGTAGAAATGCGTTGTGAACGTCCATTTGGAAAAGTTCCCAATTTTTGGCAGCCGCGACCTCAAGAACAATACGCATCGTAGTCATTTTAACCACCGGTGCAAACGTTTCATTATAATCAACCCCTTCTTCTTGTCGGTTTCCAAGAGCCACAAGACGAGCTTTATGACGTTCGATCGTCCCATCTGAATTGAATTTGATTTTGAAAACCCACTTACATCCAATGGCTTGTTTCCCAGTTGGTAGTTCTGTGACGTCCCACGTATGTTGATCTTCAAGAGCAATGGTTTCATGTTTCATAGCTCCCCGCCAAACTTTATGTTTAACCGCTTCTTTGAACGACGAGGGTTCAGTTGTCGTTGTAACCGCCGCGTTGTAAATCTGTATCAACGGTGACAAGCGCTTACACGACATATAATTAGTTAAGGGATACAAAGACATACCCGACGACTCTGAAGAAGCGGGAGAAGGAGCGTGTATGGGTTCTTCAACGGGTCGAACTGCATATGTGGCATATGGGGATAATAAAACCGATTTTTTTTTGATTCGCATCCCTCGGCCTAACTCTTCGGGCGGAGATGAGACAGCAGCATCATGAGTATCGGAAGAAATTGCAGGTTCAGACTGAACCTCACTCTCGTCGGATGCCACAGCCAAACTTTCAACAGAGGCTCCCCCTTGCTCTGAGCTTCCGCTCCCTGGATCATCAAGAACTGGATTATCAGAAACTCCCCCTTGCTCGGAGCTTCCTCTCTCCGGATCGGCAAGAACTTGCGATGGTGAGAAATCATCAAAAACTGCAGGATGACGTTCCTCGACCCTGAAAACAGCACCCCTGGAATCGGATTCAGTGAGAGCGTCTCTATATGGAAAGATATCTTCGTGAAACACAACATCTCGAGAGACATATGTCTGCTCTGTCTCGAGATTGGCAACCAACCAGCCTTTCTTTCCCATGGGATAGCCCAGAAAAACACAGCGCGTACTGCGATCATCAAACTTATCTTTTCCACGATTGATGCGCCTGACATAACAAAGCGTACCAAAGACTCGAAGGTTATCATACACCGGAGGTGATCCATACAACAACTCATATGGTGTCTTATTGTTCAACACAACAGACGGAGTTCGATTAATCAAATAAGTGGCAGTCAACACACTTTCTCCCCAAAACCGCTTCGGTAAATTTCCTTGAAAGAGCAACGCACGCGCCACATTTAGAATATGACGATGTTTCCTCTCGACACGCCCATTTTGTTGAGGTGTATCTACACACGATGTCTGATGGGTAATCCCTTGCTCGGCAAAGAAACCTCGTAGACAAATAAATTCGGAACCATTGTCGCTCCGAACGGTTTTGACTAGCTTCGCAAATTGACGCTCCACAAACGAGCAAAATGTTTTCAAAGCATTTGGTGCTTCCGTCTTTTCTAACAACAAAATCGTCCATACAGCTCGAGAGAAATCGTCGACTATAGTAAGAAAATAACGAGCGCCACAAGTAGAAGGTTCCCGATAGGGTCCCCACAAATCGCAATGAATAAGAGAAAAAGGTTCAATTGCTTTATTACGACTGCTAGAAAACACATCCCGAGTTTGTTTAGCTCGAAGGCAAACACCACAAGCTTGTTCAAAATCTCCTAAGCTACTAGAAAAACTGCCAATAGATGATAAAACCGAAAGAACTTTCGACGACGGATGTCCCATACGATGATGCCACAGATCTCTACTCTTTAATTTCCCCATATGCCCAGCCTGAATCTCAACTGCACCTTCGTAGTGGTAAACCCCATCACGCTCTCTACCCGCTCCAATCAAAGTCTTCGAAACGAGGTCCTGTATCACACAAAACTTTTTAGTGAACAACACAAAACTTGCAACATCACGTAGCAGCTGTGCAACAGAAATCAGCGTGATAGATAAGCATGAGGCATAAAAGACTCGAGTTAAGGTGATTTTGCCACCCAGATTCAAGTTTCCATGACTCGTTGCCCAAGCAATCTGGCCGTTAGGCAATGAAATCGGACACGGCGCAATAGTTTCAACATTAGTAAGCAATTTTCGATCACCCGTCATATGATGTGAGGCTCCTGAATCGATAATAATGTCGTGCTTGCGATCTTTTCCTAACAAAAAAGTTTTTCTTTCTTACCCGAAAGTTTCTCGGACGAATTCTGCTTTTGAGTGGTCATGAACTGAGCTAGATTAGCCCATTGTTCCGATGTGAAATTTGGAATACCCGTTGGAGAAGCTTCTGTTGAATTCGAAGATTCCCCAAGCTGCATATTGGAGGCTCGAAATCCTGAACTACGGCCACCACGTCCTCGTCCCTGATTTTCGTATCCTCTTCCCCGATCTCCTCTGTCTGATCCTCTTCCTCTTCCTCCAGTTGGTTTATTCTTGTCATACCAATCTGGGAATCCGACGACCTAAAAACAGTTGCTAACATCGTGACCCTGTTTCCCACAATGCGAGCACACAGTTGTTGGTCGCATAAATCGAGTACCAGCTCCTTGTGCATACTGATGTGGAGACGCAGCCGACGCCGAGAACCCTACCACAGGGTTGCGATCTTCTGAACTTTTCATTGCATTAAGATGCCTTTCCTCTTGAATGATCTGCGAGTATACAGACTCGAGATTCAGATCAGTCTGTCTACTCAGAAGATTAGATCTCGTTGTTCCAAAACGAGAGTTGTCAAGTCCCATGAGAAATTGATGAAGTCGAATCTTCTCCTGCATCTTCTCATATTTCACCATTGATACACACTCTGCTCCTCCGCAGCAACATGTAAAGCCCTTTTCGAAATCGAGAAGGTCATCCCACATCACTTTAAGTTTGCTGAAATACACTTCCACTGTTTCCCCATTTTGTTTGCAGGCCGTGATGTCTGCGTGGAGTTGATGAATGCGCGTGTCGTCACTGGTGGAGAAGCGTCTTTGAAGACTTGCCCACATTGCTTTTGCACTGTCAACCAGCGATATCGATGGTCGTAACTTCGGTTCGACACTGCTGTAGATCCATCCAATGATCATAGCATTCACCATATCCCACTTTTCTTCGGTTGCTGGATTATTAACCGGTCGCTTGAGAGTGCCATCTACAAAACCCAGTTTCCGCTTGGTTCGAAGTGAATTCAACATCAACTTCGACCACCGTTCATAATTTCCTCCATTCAAGAGGATCGGAGTTTGAACTTGTCCCGTGCTATCCGACGGATGTAGATAGTAGGGTGACACAAGAGTATCCTGATTTGCAACAGCAGGAATACCAGCCTCGAGATTTTCCATTAATGAGGAAAAACAGAGAAACTCAGAAAAAGAAAAAAAAAAAAAAAAAAAAAACTTGAAAACAGAGACGGACAAAGATGAAGAAAGATCAATTTTCCGGATCTCGCTCTGATACCATGCCAGAATAGCTAAAATCTTTTGTGTGTGTTTCATCAAGTCACATTACAAGTATATATACACCTCTCGTGGAGATGAATAGATGCCCTAGAAAATATATACAAATATGAGATTTTAGGAATGTTTCCCAATCATATCAAATTACAATATCTTATATCCTAATAATAAGGAAGGTATCGAAAGGACCACTTCAAAAAGAGGATCATGCATATGGTTAATACACACGCCCAACAATAGCTATCACCACTCAGCACACCCTGCAACTTAAGCACGTGCTAACACCACATATAAGTTACAGATTGAGCGCACATCTAAGTTCGTGATGTTTAGTAAAGAATAAATTTATTTGGGGTGTGCAGAAAAAAAAATGAGCAGTTTATAGTATATATCGATGAAGCGGTATAGTCAACCCTCAAGTTTTACTATCTTTTGTTAATTGTAAATTCCTAAAAATCTGGTGTGTTTTGTTTTATGGTAAAAGTATATGTTATGCATATATTATATACTATATATGGACATCTCAATCAAATACTGTCGATATTCTTTTCCATACATACATGTATTTGTTATAACATTCAAATGTTGAATCAATTAAAATAAGAAATTAGTAGAAACAAAAATGCAAGATTCAAATCTTAGTTTGTCAACAAAAGGGAAAAAAGAAAAAAGTCAAATCTTCGTGTTCCAAAGTTTCCATATTACATGATTTTCATTTTATTAATGACAAATTAGTCCCCATTGTCAAGTTGATAAGGAAAGCTATCAAATACGTACCAAATTTAGATAAAAGATGAAAAATATCTAAGAATTAAATTCTAGGAAACAAGCATTTGGGGTTCGATCTACACTTTCTTCCTTGTGGGAATTATGGGCTAGTAGACCAGCCCGTTGTGATCCAACGACAAAAAAAAAAATGTTTATAGATTTCAAACATCAAACAAAACATAATACCCACATTTTTGAGCTATGTGGAACCTCCACAAACATCATCATCCCTTCTCCCCAATCCAAAGGTATGATCCAAGCTCCATTTCATTGTAAATACCTTCTTGCATATTTTTATTTTTTTCTTGACTTTTGTTGCACCGGAACGGTGCACTTCAAGTTCGGGGAAGAGGTTTGTGTCTTTTGACCTTGTGTTTTGTGATCTTATTTTTTTTTTTCATACTTGAGTCTCATGCATACATATAAGTATATAAAAACCATAAAATTTGAAAACATTTGAAAATTGAACACAAAAATAAAGCATGTAGTTGCATTTTGCATGATTAAGATTGAGTCTAGATGCATATAGGGTTGCATTCTCTTGCATTGGGAGGATTGTTCTTATAGAATATAAACTTACGAGCTTGAATTAATGCCCTCGTTATGATCCTTTGATGCATTTGAGCAATCACGAAGTTAAAGATGATTCATGCTTTGATCTCTCATTTTGAGTGTTCTTGTCTTGGTTGAAGCATGCTTTCAGTTGAATCAAATTCTATTTATTGAACTCTAATCTTGACTTGAAAATGATCATGCTTGTACATTGAAAAGTTGAACTCATAGATACCATATATATATATATATATATATATATATATATATATATTTGAGCTATCTTCTCCTTTTTACCACTCTTTTATTATCTCCAATAGCCGATTTCCATCTTTGGAACGGTTAACCACACCCTAAACTAAGCCTTCCTTCAAGCCTTCATCTCATGTGTGTGTCGTGAGGCCTAATTTCGAATGAACTTAGCAAAAAGTGTTGAGTTTGGGACGACAATAAAAAGCTTCCATGTAGGACTAGATCAAACTTCAATGAGCTAGGCATAGACTAGGATAGATAGGTTGGGGTTTTGGGTGTTGATTGAAAGAAAAAGAGAATGTGGAGAAAGGAAAAGATTGGGAAAAAGGTTAGGCGATAACAAAAGGTTTGGATTGGATGGCATGAAATTATAAAATAGCTCTATGCATTGAATTGTATAAGTCTCTAGTGTGAAAGAAAGAAAGAGCCAAAAAGAAAAAAAAATATATATGGCTAAGGCATCTAAATGATGGAATGGAGACTAGTTGTGAAAGCAAAAGAAGAGGTAAAGTAAAACAAAAAGATAAAGAGCCAATCCATTTGTTAAAAGAGAAGAAGAAAAGAATCTCCTTAGTGTGTAAAAACAAATGGTGGAAAGTGTGGGTTTAAGAAGGCAAAATGCCTTGAGATATGTGTAGCTTAGGAATGGCGCTTGATGGGTTTAGAAATAGGAGTGGAGTTCATATTGGGGCATTGGGTAGATGGAAGTCATTCTTGTATGTATCGATTGTTCTTTACTCTTAGCATTTTGCCCAAGTTCATTCTTTCGTGAGAGATCCCTTTGCTTTGCAGTACCCATATGATTGAGATCACTTTTATCTCAAAACTTTTTCCCTAAGCCAAGTGAGTCCACTTGATTTTTATAAGCATAATTCACCATTGCACTTAATGAATGTTAAAGAGTTGGAGGATAGGAATGCTTGTGGATGCTAAGGTTTAGACTCAATTCGTGTAGCGACGAATATTGCTAAATCTTTTGAAGTATAGGTTGTTTGTGCATCATATAACTACTATCAAGGGCATTGATTTGACATTTTTTGTTAATATTCTCGGACTTGATCTCCCACATTCCAACCTCTTCTTTGACTTGTTCTTGTTTGTTTGCTTGCGGACAAGCAAAAGGCAAGTTCGGGGGAGTCTATAGTTGCATATTTTATCTCATTCTAGCATGCATTTAAGTTAGACTTTTGTGTCTAACACTTGCATTTACATAGTTTTTGTCTAGTTTGCATCCAATTTAGAGTTTTTTTTTTATAACCCGGGTATCCCAGGCCGAAGCCCAGACTACATCAGTTGTTTGGGTTCAGGTGGCAAGCTTATTTCAGCCAGTCCCCCTGGACCATGTAGACTGGTGGCAAGCTTATTTCAGCTACTCCCCCAGCCCGGTGGCAAGCTTATTTCAGCCAGTCCCCCCCAACTGAAGAAATCCCGGAGGCCACTACACCATGTGAATAGTTGTGGTGGCCACATGCTTATGTTGTTGTTTCCAGGGTTCGAACTCAGGTGGATAAGCCTTTAATCTCTTTCCCCCTTCCTCCTTACCACTAGACCACAGACACGTGGTTTTACAATTTAGAGTTTAGTGAGTCTTAGGATTAGTTATTGCATGTTTTGTTGCATTATGGAGTATTCTAGGTAATCTTTGGAGTTGGAAGGGCTTGATGATGTTTGGAGAAAATCCATGGACCATAAAGAACTTGTTGGAGGCAAAGAGAAATGATTGTTGAAGAAAAAGTGTCTAGGCCAAAATTTGCAACTCGCCGGTCATCCTGCCATACGGCATGCCGGTCGGTGCTTATAGCATGCGCATGATCGGCCAAACACGCGCAGCGACCCGCCAAATAATCCGCCAGTCGAGGATCTAAACACGCGCATCGACCCATCCAAATAGCCTGCATCGACCTAGTGTATCGGCCTGGTGCACACCGATACAAGTTCCTGGACTCTTCAACCAAGGATTGTATTGGGATGGTGCATCGGTCTGGTGCACACCGGTACAAGTCCCCCGACTCTTCCACAAGGGAAGGTATCGGGATGGTGCATCGGCCTGGTGCACACTGATACAAATCCCCCGACTCTTCCACCAGAGATTGTATTGGGATGGTGCATCGGTCTGGTGCACACTGATGCAGTCTCTGCGCGATCCAAACCTACTGGGTCAATACCCGGTTTGTTCTGGTCCGACCAAAAAATCTATAAATAGTCAAAAACCTAATTTATTTTGCAAGCTTTTTTCTATCTTTTTCTCTCTTTGTAAACTTGTGCTCTCTTTGATTTTAAGAGATTTTGTAAGAGATATATTGAGGTTTTATGCAAGATCTTTAATTTCTCTTCTTAATATATTTTATATCTTTCACTAATCATGTTTATTAGCACTATCCTCATGGGTTTTGTTGGTTTCACCTTGATTAGCGAGTAGACCTTTTAGGATCCATGGGATGATGTAGATTAGAGTGATGATTAGAGTAGATCCATGATGTTAGGACTTAGTTTATAACATATCATTTCTTATTAAGCGTGATTAATGCTAAATCCTTCATGATTTAATTGATTTAGAGCTTAGGAAATTTCTCGCCCGTAAGGTGTTTGATGAAATTATCCAAAGAAATTTTAAAGAGATTTACTTCCTTAGGCTATGGGAATAGATGTCTAAGGAGTTTATTGGTTGATTAGATCTTGAGATTAATGCTTGTTGATTGTTTAATCACAAATGGAAATTTGTTCTTGATTAGTTAATTAACAAAGTGATTAGTGTCATGGAAATGGATTTGTCATATTTGTGAATTTCATGTTTTAGGAATGGGACTTAATTCAATCTTTGACATCGTTCTTTGATTATTAGCTCGTTTTTATGGTAGTGAAACCCATGGTCCAATGCTTTTATCTTGTTTTACTTTCTTGCACTTTTTAGATTAGAAACAAGTTAAACCCCCAAAAAGATCATTTGCTCTAGATTAAGAAGTTTCTTGCATTCTTAGTGCTTCAATCTTAACCCCATATGGATTGAAATCTCAAGTGCTACAATGACATGAGTACACTTGGATAATTGAAATTTGATCTTGATTAGTTAATTAACAAAATGATTAGTGTCATAAAAGTGGATTAATCTTAATTAGTGATCTAAACCAAATGATTAGCAATTGTTTGAGTAATTGACATCATGGATTAACTCTAGAATCACCCGAAATCAATAACATCATCCTAGGATTCGCCTGCTTTATCTTGTTTAAACCGTTTTAGCTTTATAGTTTGTTTTCTCGCTTTCATTAAGTTTGACACTTTATTTGAATCATTTATATTAAGAAGTTTCCCGCATTCTCGGTGTGTTACTATAGAACCTACTTGAATTGATCCTTAAATGATACAATGACCGATCATTTGGGTAATTGATTAAGGATCAAATTATCCCGCTATCAATTACATGTTCTATCGTAATGGTAATCAAAGTTAATAGTTTAAATTATTAATTGTGATAATTTAATGATGGTACAAATTTACTTTTAATTTTGTTCTTAGTTTTGTCTCATGACCCAATATAAGGCTCTGTGTGTGGCGTATATATGCTTTTAAAGTAGAGAAATAGCAATAGATAGCCTTCAATAATCTCAAAATTAGTTTTCTAGTTTTGTTACTATTCACACTCTACTGTTCATCATCAAAAATCCATTTTGCCTTTGTGGTTTTAAACTAATTACATTGATATCTCTCTTTCTCACCAAAACGAATGACGGAGAGAAGAAGAAGAAGAAGGAGGAGGAGGATGAGAAGAAGAAGAAGAAGAAGGAGGAGGAGGAGGAGAAGAAGGAAAAGACAGTGAAGAGAAGAAGAAGAAGAAGAAGAAGGTTGGTGTCTGTGACGACGATGAGAACGGTGGTGTCGATGTAAAGACGGCGACAGCGGTGACGGCGATGACGATGGTGACAGTGGTGGCGATAACACCGGCTGATGATGGTGATGGTGTCAGTGAGAATAACAGTATTGGTGGCAGTGATCGTGGTAGTGATGGTGGTCGCTACAGTGGTCACGGTGGTTATGTTCTATTTCTATTTTTCTGGGTTTTGATAACTAGATGTATGATAACAAAGTTAATTAATCAATAACACATGTTTTCTATGATATGATAACTAGGTTATCACAATAAATTTTATATTTTCATATTTCGTACATTTATGTGATATGATAACTAGATGAAAATGATAAATTATTATATGATAACTGGGTTAACATGACAATTTCATATTCTATATTGGTTATCGAGATATTACATGTATCAGATATTATTGTTATCACGTTATATGTATCGGATATTATTGTTATCATGATAACAATATATAATTATCGGATAACCATAAACTTATCGAGATATCATATTAGTTAGCATGTTAATCAAATAGTTATCCACTAACTACATAAACGGTTTTACGTTTTCCTGTAGTGAATAGTATCGTCGACTCTGGATGAACAGTGCCGGTGAGCGGTTGCTGAACAATATCGCCGGATTATATTGTCGGAAAATAGGTTTTTAGATCAATGACATTTTGTGTAATTATCTAAAATGATAAGGATATTTTTGGGTTAATTTTACGTTTCTCTTTTCTAAAAACTAATTTTAAGTTATCCATAGCTATAAAACTAATTTTGAGGTTATTGAAGGCTATTTATTAAACTCACCCTTTAAAGTATTTGATAAACTCTAATAGTTCTATAATATTTGAATTAGTCCGCACGGCTATATAAGCAATTGAAGAATATTTCATCCTATTATAATAGGATATCTACTCTACAACATGGTGTTTGTTTACACTATTGGTGACCAAATTAACGTATATATAAACTAACATTGCTGTCGAGAAATGACATACATGTTATCTTATATGTCCACGCAGTTGTGTATTTTGAAACTTGAATATCTTGGTCTTGTTTCAAATTTTTCAAGACAAGACAGGACGAGACTAGCTTCTCCCGAAAATGTCTTCCCGAACGATAGAGAACCCGACCCTTGAGCTCAAAATCATATCAGCCAGTGATATCAGCTATATCGATGCCACAGACAAGATGGACGTGTACGCCGTCGTTTCAATCAAAGACGACTATACTCAAAAGAAACAAGCGGCCAAAACACCCATTGACTACGATGGTGGTTCCAACCCGACGTGGAATCACACCATTAAGTTCTCCGTCATCGAGAGAGTAGCCCGTGAGGGTCTATTGACCATCTACGTCAAGTTATTTAGCTATTGGCTTGAAGGAGAGAATGACCTTTACTTGGGAGAAGTCAACGTCTCTGTTCTGGAGCTTCTTGCCACAAATCCGCTTCCACGGTTTGCTAACGGTAACGTCAATAAAATGAAGTTGGTGACTTACCCTGTCAAATTAATAGGGGAAACAAAAGCAAATTCAAAGCTGAGCCTCTCATTCCGGTTCAAACCGGTTAAGGATATCTATCCTCCGACACCGGATTATTCGCCATCGTTTAGTCCACCCATTTACCCAAATCCGGGTCCAACCGGATCAGGCCAGCCAGTCATATACTCCCCTCAATTACAAACTACCACGACGGTGACGAAACTAGCTCTAGAGCTCGTGATCAAATTCGCCAAGGACATAAAGAAAGTCAACATCCTCGACGAAATGGACGTATACGCTTCGGTTACGATCCGCGAGGGCAAGAAAACAATTAAGCATAGGAGCAATACACCTATCGCTTTTTCCGCCTATCAAAACCCCAGGTGGGACCACGCCGTTAAGTTTTCCCTCGACGAGGACGGACGTTTGATGCTGTTCGTTGAATTGATGAGCCACCGACCGTTTTTCGGAGATAAGCTAATTGGAGAAGTCAACGTCTCGATTCAGGAGCTTTTGAGTTTGAATCCGCCGTTAACAAATGGTGATGGTAACGACATGATGTTGGTGACCGAGGATGTAGTGTCAGGTTATGGGAAAAAGGAACATTGAGCTTCATGTATAGGTTTCTTACGGAGCAAGTTACACTTCCCAAGCCTTCACCATCCACAAACCCCCAACAATTTGTAATGTATCTACCCGTCTCGCATCAGGCATACTCGTCACCTGATTTGATTCACGGAGCTACGGGTTATGTGGCTGTTGCAGCTGGGTCAAGCAATGGTCTAGTACCAATCTATATGGCGCCTCCATCTCAGTCACATGGATACCAACACTATTCACCAGACCAACCGCAACTGCAATCGCATACACAACAATCCCAACTACCACCACATGATACACAATCACATTCATATGGATACCAACAATATTCACCACCGGAACCACTGCCACAACAACAGCCACCTCAACTACCAACACAATCACAAGTGCAAACGCAAGGTACTGCACGACCACAAGTGAAGCCGCAAGGGGGTAGCATCGCAGCGATTGGATTAGGGGCATCGGTTTTGGGAAGGGTAATAGGTGGAGCTTTAATAAGTGACATGATGTCCGATCAAGTAAACATATATGATGTTGAGGTTTGACGGCTTTGGTTCTTCATAGCATGTGATCAATCCTAGTATGAAGTGGAGATTCCTTTTTCGTAAGTTGTTCTGTATTCTGTTTTGTATTGGCTTGTGGGTTCTTTGTGTGTCCTCGCTTGTTTGCTTCCACATGGGAAGTTGTAATACGAAAGTTTCCCTAACAGAGCGTTAGATTTGTTGTCTTCATCATAACCTAGGCCCAACCAACATAATTTAGTGTTATGCCATATCACCGCCGTCCAAATTAGGTTAACTATCCTTCTCATAAACTCAGTCACGTACTTACGACCACGCGACGATAACAAAATGAGAATATCCATAGTAGTCTAGATCATTATTTTACGGCTTGTCAATTTTTTACGATGCCCTTCAGTTTGGAAAGTTCTAAAACAGTATTGATTATTGTGACTTCAACATAATTTTGTATTAGTTTCTCAATTGCCAAATTGTTACAGATTAAAATACGTGCGTGGCATACGTTTAATCCTAATGCTTATCAGCTACCTCTTATATTTTAAATCAGACAAAAACAATTGGGCAAATTCTACAGCTATCTTTTATATCTTAAATTAGACAAAAGTAAAAAAAAAAAAAAAAAAAGAGGGGCAATTCTACAAAAATTGTTGAAACAGAAATTTATGGGTAATATTATAGGATTCTATGGAAACGGTGAAAGAATATAAATGAACTTATTTTCAAGAATTATATACTCTGCTTGTTGTAAGTTGTTCTCCACAAACATGGAACCAAATTATTAATTATACAGTTACAGCCTTACAGGCCAATTTGCTGTTTATAAATAAACTAACGTTGAGAGAGAGAGAGAGAGAGAGATGACAAAAGCTATTTAGGAATAACAGCATTCGAATGTTATAATATATATATATATGTATTATATAGTCTAGTATTAATTTTAATAGACTCGATCAATTAACGAAAAAACAATTCCCTTTTATCCGTAAAACCATTAGTTGATCTTAAGAATTCGGAAGTGGACTTTCGTTTCCAGCTGTGTTCTTAATGTACAAATTTATAATAGTATCAGTTAATTAGTGTACACTTGTGACCACTTTTTAAGAGTTTGTGTATGCAATTCAAAATTTTATTAATATATGAACATGTTGTCACACAGGTCGTAAGTACATGTCCGGATCTGAACCATGAACCAACTGTTGAGTGCTGTTCTCGCCTGCTTCAGCAAATAAAGTCTCATCGAACACGGTCCCTCCATCGGTCCATGGACCAAATTTGGGCCGAATAACACAGTGAACATTGGGCCCTTGCTTTTTTTTTCCTTTTACAAGAGCAATCTCTGTCTCCGTCTCCGTCGTGTGGATTATCGTCTTTGACAGATGAGATGGCTCTAAACTGCTTTGCCCGCGTCTCAAGGTTAGACCACGCGGTCTTATCTACGGTGTCGAAGGATTACCACTCACTGGTGGTTTCGCCTGAGTTATACGAGACGCGATCTTGAATGGGTTGCAACGAGGAGTGCGTGTTTGTATTCGTAGACACTCCTCTTGACACAAACCCGCGGTGGTTCATCCTCCGTCGAGGAAAAGGAGAGTCTTTTATTCTCAATCATGGTTTCAAAGACTTCCTCTCGGAATTCATTCTGGTGGCAACATTTTCATCTTCTCGGACAAGCTCGTCGAGAACCCCAAGATATTGGAGATTTCATTGAAGTAGCTCGACCAAGGCGAAATTTTGGGGACCATCGAATGGTTTGATGCTGTCTCCACTATTGAACCTCTGTGATCAAGCCTACATCTCGGGCTGGATAAACCAGCAATCCACTATCAAGCTTTCTCAGAGAATTTTGAGAAAGAGAGAGAGATTACATGAAGCAAAAGGGAAGAAGAAGAAGTATCCCGTCACAGAAACACTATTCCTTGCCTCTAACAGTGGTTGTTCTTCTTATGACACGTTTAACATTACGTGGCCAAATTGACACTCCACCGCCACATCATCTCTTACCACTTCAGACTTGAAGCCTCTCTCTCATTTAGTGTCTTCCTTGGACTTGGCCAACATTCAACACTCTCTCTCTTTTTCTGAGGCTAATGTGTCAAAAGGACGAGTGATGATGTGTCATCTCTTTGTGAAACACAACTGAGTTTTTAAACAAATAAATGTATTAATCGGGTTTTGACTTTGATTTACATTAGTCTGATTTAAAAACGATTTAAAAGTTTATACCATCAAAGCTAATTCGAGTCGTAATATAAATTGGTTGTGATAATCAGATTAAAATGTGTTCACGCCACCACGAGAACTCCAAAGCATAAAGCCGAAATCAATGTGTTTCTGCTGTTAAAGACGTCTTAGATCAAAAACATATTCAACTGTACGCATATATGCAGGTAATATGGAGCTAACCCTCTTCTTCTTCTTCATCCCAATAATTTTGCACCATATTCAACTGCAAGCATTCTCAATTAACTGGAAGCACAAATTTCAGAAAATGCTAACAGTCTTATGACTATTCCGAGAAAAGTTTGCATAAAGGGGTAAACAGATTTGTATCTACTTACACAATCTCATGTTCTCAATTCCTGTCTATGAAACGAAGCTGAACTCAGATGGTAAATTTTTAAGAAGAAAGATGAAACTAAAATCTAAAACTTTCCCGATCTATCAATTATTTCACTGCCTCTGGAGCTTGATCACTGCCGATCCCAATTGTGATATGCTGTTCTTTACCCGACGTCTTCTCTTTGGCGGTGACAGTGACAACGCCATTAGTACTGATATCGAATGTAACTTCGACCTCAGGGATTCCTCTTGGTGATGGTGGAATGCCCACAAGATCGAATTCTCGTAACACCTTGTTGTCTGATGCCATTCCACCTTCACCTTGAAGCACCCTGATCCTAACTTGTGTCTGATTATCGCCTGCAGTTGAAAACACCTTCAAAAATAGAGTGAAACCAGAGAATCAACATTTTTAGTTGAAAAATGACCAAAACAAATGGTAGCATTATGATAAGATCATAAACCCGAAAAAGATCCGTCATGAACTAATATATCACAGAACTGTGCTTTGACCCCTAACTTAAATGAGTGAAACCGTGTAGGAAAGAGGAGTATCTCGAACATGCCTTGTTAAGAGACTACAGATCAAACTTGCCTACTCTTATGTGATAATCATAATTCCTCTTTTCCTAGTTACTCAGGTGATTTCTCAATGAAAATGTCAAATCTTTGCAGACATATATACCTGGCTCTTCTTTGTGGGGATGGTTGTGTTTCTGGTTATCAGTCTTGTGAAGACGCCACCAAGTGTTTCAATACCCATCGACAGAGGTGTGACATCGACTAATGCTTTTCTGACCACATTTTTAAGGCTCGCTTAGCGAGCTGCGGACCTTGTGTCGATGTCAATTGTAGGAGTTTGAGATAGCTCTAACTCAGCCTCTATAGCTCGGTGGAGGTTGAGCAGGGCCTCTTCCTTTAGGAGAAATAGTTTGACACAACGGTCAGCCCAGCAGTTATGGCAGAAGCTGCTTCCTAGAGTACTTCTTCCCATCGCTTCTTAGCATGTGCAGTTTCCGATATGATGAAATACAACATCAATCTTCTCTCTCACTGATTTTTGAGTAGCCAAATCTTCTATTTTACACATTGTGGATGTGGCATTACTGAGATCACCAATTATCAGTTGGAGTTTCAGATGCAGAACCCGAGAGTCATAGAACTCGTCATCAATCTCCAAGGAAGAATTGCAGGCGCTGATCGCATCTCTAACCCGAAAGATTCGTTCTAACTCCAGCGCTTTCTGGTAGTGAGAAAACGCAGTAGCTGTTTGAGTTTTTTCCTCAGGAAACTCCATTCCTACGAGCCTGTCATGCTCTTTCTTGGCTTCAAGAAAACCCATATTCCCAAATATCTCCACGCCAACCGCTTACGGTACTTTGCTGCAAAGTCCTTTTGTCCTACATCCACTGGGGGTGGGACATTACACGGACCCTCCACGAGTTGTTTCCACAATGCATTGATACAATTTTTTTGAGCCGTAGTCATCTGGTTTCTTTTAGGCATCCTGAGGATTGCCACAAAAATAAAATTCAAGTAAACAAGATCTACCGATTAACCTAAAAAAAAAAGAAATCAAACTCAAACTAGGCATCTTGAAAAAGGAAATGAAATTAGGTGTTTGCCCGCGCTACGCACAGATTATTAGTTAAAATTTTAGTTTAGATTTTTTAAGGAATTTTAGGAAAAAAAATTGTTTTTAGCATATTTTTTTTTTTTTGCTTTAATATGGTGTGAGCTTTTCAATTTGAAGAGTTTATTTAACTTATTTGATTATATATCCTAATCAAAATGATCGAAAATAGTGTACTTTCCAATAAAATTGAAGTTTTACTGCACTCATTTTCATTTGTAGGAGAAGCAACTCATTTTGATTTTATATAGTATCTTCTAATCTTCTATTTTGACATATAAAACATTATACAAACATAAGTTATTTTTAATAAATCTCAGTACATTAAGAAAGAAATAAAAAAATACTAAATGCAATACTATAAAATAATACGATGATGTAAAAAAAATATATTTTAGCATATATTTGTTTTTTCGGTTGGAACTCATTTTTGACGAAATGGTTTTAGACCATTTTCCTGTGAGTTTTTTGGCGAAGACATTCGTCGGAATGACCGGATGTTGGGCACGATGGATTTGTCGCCATGAACACTATGAAATAGTGTATTCATATGTCAAAATCGGAGTAAAATTGAATGAGAAATGAAGGTACAAATAAAAAAAAAATTAAAATAATATTAAGTTTTGACATGTATAAATCATATAGAAATGTCATTGAAAATCTATAGATAATGATTTTAAAAATATGAACTAAATATGGATGAATGATAATGATACATGGATTACGAAATGTATAAAAAATATGTCAAATTATTATTTTTAGAAAGATAAATGTTTAAATAAAATCTTTAACTAATTAAAATGTAAAGTTCCTGGTTTTTTGGGTCAGCCCTAATGGGCTTTAGCCCGTAAGGCCCAATTTGTTTTTTGGCTTACATTTCTAGGCCCGAGCCCGCTGTTTTCAGGGTCGGGCCTGGTCGGCCCTCGGGTTTTAGCCCTAATTGATACCCCTACATGACATGGTAGACCACATATACACATGCAAAGAAAATGATAACAGTATAAAATCTAAAGCTTTTCATATCGATTTGCTAACCCTTTTCTGAATAATTTTTTTCCAACTGCTAATGTTGAAAATACTAACTCCAAGATAAAAAAAAATATCTATACACACTGCAAATCCTACAAATACCAATTAAAAAACATATAGACCATTTAAGAAAGAATTATAGAAAAAAAATTAATCTCAAACGAGAAGGTGTAATAATATAACATAAATAATAATAAATAAATATTATTAAACATATAAAATATTAAAAACTTTTTTTCAAACAACAGTATGAAAATATACATATATATATATATATATATATATATATATATTTATTTTTTTTAAATATATCGCAAGGTACGAAATGTATTGTGAGATGTCGAACTTAAAGATTTTGATTGGCTGATTATTTTTTTTGGATTATTTCAGCCTACGTGGATGCTCTCCGAGGCCATGAATTATTTTCCTCTTTTATATAAAGGACATGAACGTTTACAACATCTACATACAGTTCTCAAAAGTTTATAAAAACCAGCCCAACTTAATAACTAAGAGGATCAATCTAATTAAACAAACCAGCCACGACAGAGGAATAGACAAAGGCCCAAGTAAAAGGCCCAACCCAAAACTACCTTATAGCCCAAACACCAAACCCAGACACGTAATTTAGTTTAGTCGCCTTCGTAACCTAATTCCCTGCTAAAAACATTCGCAATCCTGAAACGAGTCCTCTCTCTCCATCTCCAATTTCATTTGCAACAGCATCTGCCGTTACAAACCTGCTTCCGCATTTAACCACCTCACAAAACTCATCTTACTCCTCCACTTTCTTTTACTGTAAATGTCCACTATGTTGAAATCGAAACTACAAAGCAAATTAATGGCCCTTCAACTCACACCACCCCTTCATCCTCCCACCTTACGTTTACTATATAAAAGAGGTTCACAGTCTACGTTGGAATTTGATTTAATTGTTTTCAGTCAGTCAATTAAAACTAAAGTTCACACTACTGCATGCAATCATAACGGTTGTCAATGCAATACTTTAGGATCGAATCAACAGAGACCAATGTTATACTACTATTCTCACAATTGTGAAATTAAGCTAAGACTTTGTTGTAGAAAAGTAACAAGAGCAATTTAAACGATGTAAATTCAATAAGGGAAATGCGTTAGGTCAAGGGTTTATTCGCAAGAATCCAGAGATCATAAATCAGACAACTATTCAGGGAATAATTAAAAGCAAGTTTCAAACTCAAATATAAATATCTAACCAATCCACTTCCGTGCTCATGGTTACTAAATCTAGCGCCCTAAAATCCTAACTTCCGTTGGCATAGAATTCTATATCGGCATTAACGAGTTGGTTCAATATGTTCACGAATCGCCTTAACATCAACTTCCGCATGCTAAGGACAATTCTCTCACTTATGTTCTTTCTAGCAACCTAAGACACTTCCGCACTCTTAGATTGCCCTAGTTCATAGACCTAGCGGCCAGCTCAAGTCTAAGAATTAAACACAACAATAAGCGAAAACCACAAAAGATAAATCCTTATATGTGTCTAATTCAATGACTCATGGATCCCCTTGAAGGCCCTAACCTAACTATGGAACTACTCAAATATAGTAACGAAGAACAAGCAAGGACATGAAGAAATCATATTATAAATAAAGAGAGAAAGGGTTTAGAATTCTTCTCAATAGATGCAGAGATCCTTCTCCAAAGCTTACAATGATTCAATAGCAAAAAGGTCTGAATAGAACAAAAGGTGGCTGCCTCCAAGAGGCTAAAAATAGAGTATATATAGGTCTAGGTCTAATGAGGTCAAAACAGAAAGTTCCCAGTGCAAAATAAGGAAAACATAAGTTTCTTTTCTTCTTATCGTCGGCTGGTATCGGTCGATACCATCTTAACATCGGTCGAAGCTGACCTATTGGGTATGGATAGCATCGACCGGTTCCATCGACACCTTCACCAGCATCGGTCGATGCAACCCTCCATGTTCTGTGCATGCTTCTTCTACGAGGCAGATTAACATGTCTTCAGTAAATCGAGTATAACCCTTGATCGCACCGTTGGATTGCCTTCAAACCACTTGAAAATGAAAAATTAATTCACAGCCCTATCTTGTATCAAAATATCAGATCGATCCATCAGTGGGAATTCCTTACAATAATGACATAAGTCTGACGCTTCTGCATGACTCTGCATTTCCAGTTTCACCTTTTGCAACCAAAATGCCTTGTTTTTTCCCAAATCAACCTAAAACCTGTAAAAACTCGATAAAATATTAAAAGACTCTAAAAACACACTTTGACTCAATAGAAAACTCAAAAGAAACACCAAAACATGTGTTAAAAATGGTAAAAAACCAAGCATATCAGAATTCAACTCTCACCTTACGTGTAAATGTCCAATATATATGTTTATGATAAGAGTCATATGGAGAATATCAATTTCTCATTATTACGAAACAAAGAAGAAACTTGCACCACTGAAGGATGACGAACTTCCAAAAACGAGGAAACCAGAGTTGGAGTAAGTGCAGGGACGTGGCTATGTGGGATAAAATGAAACATCAGCCTACGGGCCCATATTTTTATGAAAAAGTTAAGGGTCCATTTTTTTAATTAGATTCAACATGATGTCAAAAAAAAAAAATTAGATTCATCATTTTAGAGCAGGGAGATGTGAAACAACCTTTTATCAAAATTCAAAATAGTTAATGAAAGTTTTAAAAAATAATAACTAATTATAAATAAACATTGGAAATGTAATATACACAGTCCGCCTAATCAATTGTTTTCATTTTTTACATTTATCTTTTTACCAATTTTCAATCGGGGCTAATGTTACATGGATCGCTTATCGAATATTATAGACGATTTCAGTTTCAGTTGCATCTGCTGACAGAAGTTTTTCAAAGTTGAAGTTAATAAAGTCTTATCTTCGTTCGAGTATGTCACAAGTGAGATTGAGCGACTTGGTTATTTTGTCTATCGAAAGAGAGTTGGTTAAAAGTGTTGACTTTGAAAACTTGGTTAGTGATTTTGTTGGAAAGAAGGGAAGACAAATTATGTTTTAAAATTTGTTACTCTAATTTTTATTTATTTATTTAGGATGATGATTGTTATTATTAGTTTTATATGAATTTGAGACGATAATTGTTATTATTTATTTTATATGATTTGGATTGGTTTTATATGGATTTGAGACGATGATGGTCTTTTTTTTAACTCCGCTTACGGGTTCCGTATGTCTAGGCACGGCTCTAAGTAAGTGGCTCGAATGATTAGTTCCTAAACATTCTGTCCACACATAGAAGGATAATGAACTTCCAAAGATTAAGGATGTTAAAGACGACAAAGTGAGATCAACGACATGACAGAGTTAATTTATAGAGGGTGCTTGAGGCTGTATAAATGTATGGCACATGGGTAAAGAAGTTGTAGGTATATGAGGAAGAACATACCGAACATAAATAAAGGATATCACTCTCTTTCTCCATTACTGTTTATGATGAACAAAATATATTCTAGGCAGTCTTAGAAAATGCTATCTTGACGAATTTCAAAATGCAAGCGTTTCAGAATGACGTTGAAAATTTTGAAGAAGGAAAAAATAGTAACAAGGATGTCACTATCTTTCTCACCAAAAGGAGATATATCCCTTAATTAGAATATTTTTGCTTATTGTATGTCAAAAACAAAGGGTCTGACTTCCTAAAAATAGATGGCATCAGATGAGTCGTTAAAAATTACAGTGACAAATCTCCTCTCCTCTCACCGATGTGTTTTCTTCGCTCCGCCAAAGTTGTTTAGTTCCGTTGATGTCACTGTCCCTTAACGACAACTACAAGAGCAAGGCCACACTGATATATTTGAGTGTGTAGGCATAGGGTCACAAAGATGTGTGAGATGAATAATAAAAAAGCACAGTTGATAAACTAATGCAAGAAATCATGATCGGGCTCTTAGCAAAAAAATAAAAAGAATGATCGAGTTTATATGAGGATGAAAAGAAGGTTGACAATGGTGAGAAGAAGAGAGCTAAGGATAAGGTTATAGCTCATAACCTTCTTACGGTTAGAGATATCAATTTAAAAAGACAAAATAAAGATTCATATAGCAATTGAAAAAGACAAAGGAAAGATTCACAGAGTTCATGTCTATTTTATCAAGTTTGCATGGATAATTTGTGCTAATTTCTTATTACGAAATGCAATAAGGTCATGCTCATTGGACGTGCTTCAACTTTCGATTACAAAATAATAATAAAATCAGTTAATTGCAATTTTCACAGCAAAAGAATATGTGACAAATACAAAGAAGCAGCTAACAAAGCATACAAAAATGCATAATTACATAATATTTCATATACAATATGTTTTATAAATTTACTAAATTATATATGCTACTTACAAAAACAACCACCAAGATATCTAACAAGAAAAACATTAAGATCATTAGGATATTATTGTGTTGTGTGCATTAGGAGATAAAAATATACTTCTAAATAGTTAAGAGGATTGAGATTTTCTTTAGTCGTATAATTACGAAAAGATAATATAAAATTTCAAGTTCGAAAATTTAACATAGTTTTAAATTTTTAGTACAAATTCTAAGCCGTTATATAAAGGAGATACTGTCATATTAATAAAGTCTATCACTCTTTGCTAACTATTAGCCTTAAAAATATAAATAATCATTATTATCTTATAAATTCAAAATATCAATATTAAATTTGAAATCTTGCCTTGACATGCGATTAAAGTAAAATAATTAGTAGAAACAAAAATGAAAGATTCAAATCTTAGTTTGTCAACAAAAAAAAAAAATAGAGATTCAAATCTTCGTGTTCCAAAGTTTCCATATAACATGATTTTCATTTTATTAATGACAAATTAGTCCACATTGTCAAGTTGATAAGGAAAGCTAACAAATAGGTACCAAATTTAGATAAAAAGATGACAAAATATCTAAATTTTAAATTCTAGGAAACAAGCCGAGTGCCTTGTATTGCAGCGGTGGTACGCTTGCCATGCGTCTCAAGCATTTGGGGTTCGATCCCCACTCTTCCTTGTGAGAATTATGGGCTAGTAGACCAGTCCGTTGTGGTCCAGTGAATACAAAAAAAAAAAAACTAGAAAACAAAAATATGGAATATCGCATATATATATATAGATTAAGGAGTAATCTCATGTCCTAACGAGTTTAGACTAATTTCTTGAGAGGCGTGAGACCGTCTAGTTACACCTCACGTGGACAAGCAATTATGTTAATAATTCAATATAATATAATAAAGTAATTTTTTTTATTGAAGAGTAATCAATATAATAAATATATATGTTGATTCTAGGAACCGAAATATGCAATCCCAAAATAGATCGGTTCGACAAAATCTCAAACGCAACAATCCTACAACAGGACCATTTTACCTATTTTGGTATTTTTCTTTCTGATACGCATAGAGCTGTTATAATAGAGACGGTCCAGTTACATCCGTTACTACAACGGACTGCTATCAAACTTTTCTTAGTCAAAATTATTAACTAGGTATGATTTGGATAATGGGATCGGAAATCAGGGGAAAAGAACGAGAGCATATGATTTGGATATTGAAAAACATGACTCAAAGTGTTCTCGATAAAGAAACGGAACGAGAAATTCGGGTAACGGGCGGGTTCGAGAAACTCGGGTAGCTATAATCACTTCCTAAACACTAAATAATTTGGGTAAATGTCAACTTGGGGATGGATCGGATAACTCGGGAAATTTCGGAAATTTGGGATAATTTTAGGTATTTTGTTTAAGTTTTAAAATTTTATATCTAAAACGGATAATTCGGATACCCAATCCCATTCACGTTCCTTTCTCCCCTTCTCGTTCCCGTTTGAATAAAATAAATAGTCATGAATGAGAAATTGTTTAAACATGATCGAAAATGGGACGGAAAATTCGGGACGGGAAACCTGTTTCGAAATGGACAGACCTACCGGAAATACGGGAAAGGGACGAGATCCGATATCGTTTCTAAATGAGAGGAGATAACCAATAAATATAAGAAACAGGAGGGGCAAATTGTAAATATTTGTCTAGCTTTGAATGAGAGATACGAAATATAGAAAACTTACAAATTAAAAGGGAAAGAAAAGTTTAATTACATTTAATCATTAAACCAAAGAAGAACCCTCCAAAACTAAACACTCTTCTGGTTTGCGTCTTGTCTGCAAAAAATCTCGGAGACGCAAAGGAAGTGGCGAACGTTTCGTAAACCTCGAAGCCCCCACACTTCGCCGCCTCTCGGCTTTTTCGCCGCTTTTTTTGTTGTTTTTCCGACGCGACTCAGTGATCGAATCGTTCCTTCAACTTTCCCGCTCTCTGATCGAGGGTTCGGGTTTAATAACGTGATTAAGCGATTAATTTCGCGTTTTAACAATCAAAAGTGTCTTTTGTGTTGGGGATTGAAAATTTAGCGGTTAACGGGGATAATCTGAATGTTTATGGTTTGATTTTTGTGTGTTTGAGTGGTTTTTTTGGCCAATGTTGGATTTTCGAGACAGTTTGTTGGCGGCAGAGTTAGTGTTTGGGGTTTAGGAAGCAGTATTAGGGCTCGAAATTGGAGTATTAGTGAGGGTTATGTTTAGGGTTTTTGAGGATGGGAGAGAATTCTGAACTTGAAGAAGGAGAGATGGATTGTTCTACCGATGAAGCCGTTGTTGATCTTGACGTTGATCTCTCCTACATTGTGAGCCCTCTTGTTTGCAAAATTTTCATTACAAAATGTGATTTTTTGTGGTATGATGTGTATACCTGTGAGTATCTAATTACAATGCTGGATTCGTTAGCTTGAAAGTTGATGATCTTTGGATAATGATGCTTGTGGGTTAAAACTGGTTGTTTATTGAAGTCATCAAGGTTGTATTGGAAGAGTAAAGATCATATATGATTATTAGTTCTCCGTGTTTATAAAGCCAACGACGATTACGTTTCCTGCATTTTAGTTGCTTCAAAATTCTATCTGTCTTGCTTGTTCTACTTACTTTTGAGTCCCAGTCTTAAGTGTTTTTTCTTTGCGTGGTGACTAGTATTATGTTGAAGATTTAACCTTCTGAATGCTTTTACTTGATCTTGTTATATATATGCTCTGCGTTGTTGAGAAATCAAGCTTTGTTGCTTTGTCTATTGAAGGACAAGAAGGTACAGAATGTGCTTGGCCACTTCCAAAAAGATGTTGGAGTGGGAGCCCTGGACATGTTTGGTAAGTAATATTATTAACAATGGTTTTAGCTAGAAAGTATTTTGAGAGATGAAAATGTATTTGATAGAATGATATGATTGGTCAGGTCCGAGGATCTATGACTATGGATCATTTTTGCCCACTTACAAACGTTTGCCGGCCGTACCATCATGTCAAAGGAGTTCCCTAGGGAATCATGCCGCTCAAAAATTCTCAAACAATTTACCCAGGAAGGTATGAGAAAAACAATTCTCAATTGGATTTGAAGAAAAATGGCAAATATGGTGGTGAAAATACCTCGTTGATTTTGTGTTTCCATTATGGATTCTGTTGAGGTTTAATGGAATCTGGACGTTTTAGTATTATAAATAGTATCATTACGAGTACTAATGAATTATTAATTGCGCAGAATGTGGTTCAGAAATTTCAGTCACTGCCTACTACATCTTGTAAATTAGTAAGTAATCAGGATCCTCAGAACAATCAAACTTCAGGATTCCCTTTGGCTCAAGCTCCTGAAAAGGTTCCTATAAAGAAAGAAAATGCAAGAATACATCTTCAGGATTCTCAGAACAATCAAACTTCAGGATCCCCTTTGGCTCAAGCTCCTGAAAAGGTTCCTCTAAAGAAAGAAAATGCAAGAATACATCTTCAGGATCCTCAGAACAATCAAACTTCAGGATTCCCTTTGGCTCAAGCTCGTGAAAAGGTTCCTCTAAAGAAAGAAAATGCAAGAATACATCTTCAGGATCCTCAGAACAATCAAACTTCAGGATTCCCTTTGGCTCAAGCTCCTGAAAAGGTTCCTCTTAAGAAAGAAAATGCAAGAATATCGGGCAATGATTTTTCTGATCATAAGCCAATTAGGGTTCGGATCAAAATCGGTTCTGAAATCTTGTCCCGAAAGGTCACAATGGTTTGCAATGATCTTGGTCTGGATGATTCTCCAAATTCACCACCCCAAAAAAGCCATGATGATAGTAGCAGAATGCTACCAAATACATCTCTGGCGAAAACAAGTGAATCTCCTTCCCGCATTCTTCAGGTCGATCATATATCACATTCTTTTGTTAAAACCTTTTTTTTTGTGTGGATTAAGTTGTTCGATTTTTATGCCAACTTACTGGTAACTTCATGAAACAGGAAATGACTGCCATTCCTGTCCCAGAGGATCTACTGATGTCGCCTCTTCCTGATAGCCTGCTTCTTGTGAAGGATAAGGAGAAGCGATATACGTTATTAGGTAACGAACCAGTGCTTAAGGCAGGAAAGGGACCTTCTATTCCGACACAGAACATGTTTTTGGATGTTTTAGGTTGTGGGGAAACTCCAAGTGGAAGGAAAAGGAAAGCGGTAGACTGCTTTGATGCTACCACTTGGAATGAGACTTCATCAATTTATGAGATGAAGAAGCAAAAAGTTGTTTCCACTGGTCAGCTAGCCAGAGATAACTCAACTTGTGGTTTAGGTGGGGCAAGTTCTACTATTGATGGGTTTACAACAAAGAGTAAATTGCAGAAAGGTATTAAAAAAGATGGTGAAAGTGATACCGGAGTTTTTTTTACTAAAGCAAACAAAATTAAGGTTGTTGGGAAACATGCTGAGAAGGAGAAAAAGACATTTCCAACAAAGTTGAAACAGAACAGTAGCAAAAATGGCTATGGTGATAATTTTTTATCAAAGATGCCTTTCAAGGATGCTGCATATATCGGTCAAAATAGAATGAACACTGGGCTTGATTTTGCGGTTGCACCTTCTTCCACTAGTCTTGACCTTGATAATTGGGCCCAATGTGATAGTTGTGAGACATGGCGGCTACTGCCGTTTGGCCTCAAACCTGAGCAGCTGCCTGATAAGTGGTTGTGTAGCATGCAAACCTGGCTGTAAGTATCTAATGTATTCTACATCATACATTCACTTTCTATTATATCTTTTATTCAAGTACATTTTGTATCTTGTGTTCCTTTCCTGTTTTAGACACTAGTCCTTTTTGGTCGCTATTATGGTTAGTTTGAATCAAGTTTCATAGTTCATTATAGGAGAAGCATCGTTCCATAAAACGGCTGGGTGAAGCGTTGATATGAAATTCTATTGATAACTCTTCTACTTACTTTCTGGATTTGGTCCTTCAACCTTGTGCAAAATCTTGAGGCTATCATATTATTATATCTTCTTACCATCCTCCCTGAAATTCTCTTGTAGGCCTGGGATGAATCACTGTGGCGTCAGCGAGGAAGAGACCACAAACGCTGTAAAATCCTTTCATGGTACTGAGGCTCGCGGTCCTGAGACTGGTGTTAAATTTCCCTCTGATGCTAGTAATGCGGATAAAAGCTATCAACCTTTAACTTCTGGTTCAATGCCAAATCCAATTGAAAAGAAGCCTAGCGTGAAAGACTTGTCACAAGGAGTTTCAAGCAATATCCTGGTTGATGCTGCACAGCCTATGAGAAGTAACCCACATGTGTTTAAAATAAAAAACATAAAGCTGCCACTAGAAACGCATAATGCTACTCAGATATCCACGGACCTTGATGTGTCACACAATTTTGTTCAGGATAAGATTGACCAGAAAGCAAAGTGGCGATCAGCAGGTCTGTCCTGCCCTCTAACAGTTAATGTACATTTGTAACGCACTTTGGCTTCTTTTATCAAAATAACTTGTTATTATCATAGGTTCAGGTAGTCAGATAAAAATAAAAAAGGAAAACAAGGGTGACAATCAAGAAAGTGAAGGCTCCAAGCAAATCAAGACTGGTGATGGCAACAAACTCTCCAGAGATATAAAAGCAGAAGAAATACATTGGAAACAAGATCTGGATTGGACTCCAGCAGAGAGAAAAACAAAGCGTCATGACAATAGTTCTTACACTTTGGATTTAGAGCGAGACACAGAGAAAAGATTACTCGCATCTAATAAGAAACCTGACCACAAACCTCAACTGACAACTGGTATTGGCTCATTGTGTACAAAAGCTCATGGCAGAACCAATAGTCCTGTGAGAAAAATAAGGTTGATGGGTTACAAGCAGGGTAAGAATGGAAACAATTCAAAATTGTCTGCAGATGGTGAGGAAAAAGTGCCCTCAATGGAAAAGGCGATAACAGCTAAGATTTCAGTCCAGGAAGTTAATGCACACCAAAGAAATGAATTGTTTCAGGATGATGGCTATCGAGAACACCAGAATGCTGATGCCTCATGCAGATACTTCTCTGGTGGAAGTGGGCAGATTTCTGGGGTAGCAACATCAATCACTTCAAAGGTTTTAATATCACATAAAAGAAAAAGAAGGTATGCGGAAGAAGTAAAAGCATCCCCTGTGGAATCAGTTTCCTCTTCCCCTGCAAGGTCTTCATGCCCGAAAAATCTTGCATTAGCTGGAGAGAGCATATCTCGGCAAAACCAAAACTTGAAATATGGTGATGTTGGAAGTAGAATTGTTAACAATAGAAAATCCCTATCTCAGGAGGCTGATTGTGAGTTTTTGTCGACAACTCATCCTAGAAACAGGAACCAGCCAAAACCAGAAGTATGTAAACAGAACTCAAAGTTTGGTGATTTGCCTTTCACAAGTATGAAAACAGTCCTCGAAAATAGAGCTGGGATAAAGAATTTCAGTGCCATTACTCATGAGACTATGGATAGATCCTCCCAGGCTGCAAATGATATACTTCAAGAGGCTGAAAAGCTGAGAAAGCTTGCTGACTGTTTCAAGGTCAGATTTATATCCTACCTTCAAGTTTCATCTGCTAAAATTAACAACCGAATGATGGACAGTAGTATGAATCACTGCTGTCTTTCTTCTGCTAGTTTTTTGTTGGCTATTAATTTGGATGTCTTTCTATTTCAATGAACTCAGAGCTCTGGATTTGATTATGAACACAAGGAGGCCAACTTTAAAGCGGCTCTGAGGTTTCTACTTGGAGCTTCACTTTTAGAAACGTGCAGTACTGAGATTGTGGAACGGAGGAAGATGAACCATGTTGAAGCCTACCATATTGCTGCAAAACTTTCAGAGTAAGTGAATGCTTGTGCTTGCTCATTTCCATTTCCTTATAACCGCGGAAACTTCTCAGGAATGTGTCTTTAGGTATTGGCGCCTGACAGAATGCTACATTTGGTTGGTTCTCTTATGAACTTTGTGGTCATTGAACACACTGCTTGTTTTTCACAGAAACTGTGCCCTTCAGTATGAAACAAGCCAAGAAATGGCTGCAGCTGTTTTGGCCTATAAATGCATGGAAGTGGCTTGCATGAGGGTAGTGTATGGCAAAAGTCTAGGTCTGAGTGGAGAATGGAATGAATTGCAAAAAATGGGTCAGATGACTCCTCAAGGTAATATTGGAATTTGCTGTGCTCATATTAGTGAGTGAATTTTTTTTCTTTCTCTGGAAGTTCTCTTTTCAATGTTATTGAATTCAGAATTGTAGTAGTTTTCACTGTCTAAAATAGTCCTAAGTGGTTTCTTTTGCTTGAGTCAAAGTTCTTTCAGAAGATGTCCGCTGCCATACAATCAATTATCATTTTGTTTTGGTCGCTTAGTTTCTCTCAGCAGTAGTCAACAAATTCCTGTTATTTTGGCGTGATATGTCCACCTTTTCATAGTTCACAGTTTTCTCGTGGGTTTAAGTGTTTAAGGGCATATGTTGGAATTTCCTCAATATCTGACCCAAACCAGAGAAAAAATATGGCATGTGGTCTGTTTATACGGAATAATCACTGATGTATGTTTCACTAAAGTCATATCCGGTTCATTTAATTGTTTACTCAGGTGAATCACCGTCATCATCTGCATCTGATGTCGATAGTTTTTGTCATCAAGGGGTGATTGATAAGTCTGCTAAAACTAAAAAAGGTCTCTCCCATGTTGCTGGAAACCTTCTCCCTGTTGCTAGAAGCCAGCAAAATTTTGTTCCCCTATTGGACTTTGTAAGTTATCCCACCTTCGATAATTATTGGCATGATACATTTAAGTGTGCTGGGTTGTCTCTTGCCTCTGCTGTTAGAGTTTTGAAATCTCAACTTTTCCAGGCCTTTAAGTTGGTGGTGAAAAATTAAATAGACCAGAGAATGAATACTTTCTTTATATAGGCATTCCGTATAAATCTTGGATGCAGCCCATGATGCAAGCTTTTTGTTTTTCATGGATAATTTGTATTGTACTCAAGTTCCTCAATTGAACAAATTCCTAGAGAGGTCCATATAAGAACACTGGTAATCACTGACAGACTGATGTGTGCATAGCTGGAAGATATCAGTCTCTTTACATTACATCCTTGATTATATGCATATATGATTGCTGAATTGGAACATGGAGTTATGTTGTCTGTGGACAACTAAGATCCTTCTGTTTCCTAAAATGACTTCGTTATCTATCTTCCTGTATTAAATAAAGCTGATGTTTTATTTTGATGTAATACAGACAGAGACCATGAGTCTGGCAATGGAAGCCTCAGCGAAATCCCAAAACGCTTTTAGAGCAGCCACTGTCACCTTAGAAGAAACACAGCATGGAGACTGTGTCTCTGCTATCAAGAAAGTTGTCGATTTTAGTTTCCATGATGTGGAAGCGCTTATTCAGATGATTGAGCTTGCCAGGGATGTTCTAAGTTCATGAAGACCCCGTGGCCCAAAGTGTTGACTCTATTTTGTACATAGGCTCTGGTCCTATAAAGAATAGAATAGTGTTTTGCGAAGAAAACCCAGAAGCGTGGATCTAGATTTCCTTTGGTTTCATGAACTTCCATAGAATAGTCTTATTAATTAGCAAATTTTGTAATGCCTAGCTTTCAAGGCTAATTACCCTTGAATAGATTAGGAAAGGAAGACTTGGATAGAGGACGCTAGATAAGGACATAATGCGTAAGTTTGTAGTAATGTGTAGCGTCCTGTTTCAGGTCTTTCTTCTTTTTGGTCTCCGGGTACCCAACATTAACTAAAGAATATTTTTAGAAGAGTAGCAGGATCCTTAGATGTAGTCATTTTCAACAACTGGGTAAGTGATAAGAGTTGTGACAAGACACTGCTCTATGGCCTCTAATCCTGTTTCAGTTTGTGTTACAAACTATTATTGGAATGGAAACCTTCATTTTTTTGCGGTGATTTATCAAGATCATGTTCAGATCAGCTTCTCTCAGGTATGTATTCATCTGTTTTGTCATCTTGCAGAGTAGCCTTTTACTGAGTAAATGATCAGGATAGTGATTCCTTTTAAACACTTATAGTAGATCATCATGTTGCACAACTTTTTGGTTTCTAATTTAACACTGTACACGAACCTTATGTCTGCCCAAAATTTTGCTATCTGACATCATCAATGGATATACACCCAAAAACAATTCTCGTAAACCTATGGCATTGTCGCTTTAACAGTTGCTATTGTTATCCAATCATTATGTCAGCATAGGTGTGGTTTAGTTTTACACATACATACTGCAGCTTAATGGTTTTTTGGTACACCATATTTATGTTACATATCAACATTTTAATTGTTGCGAAGTTCGTGTTGAACTTAACAAAGTAGCAAGTAGCAATCTCAAGCTACTTCTGCTGTCTTCCTTTTCATCCGAAAGAAGACAAGAATCCGGATATTATATTTCGTTCGTTTTCTGGTATTGCTCTTTGTATCCGTACTTAGTTATCTCTTCGGTTGCATATGGACCCGAGCAAGATGCTAATATGATGCTCTGCATCTATATTCCTTTTTTTTGGATGTTTGGATGTTATCTTCTCCATTTCGCCATTCCTAAACGCTGCATTTCAGTTGACAGTATAAACACTTATTCCTGCGTTCTGTGTAAACAGGTTTTATCTTCGGATTTGGCTGTGTTTTTTCTTAACTTTTGGCTCAGTTCAGGCCAATTCGCAATGGCTAGCTTGCAACATAAAGCCTATTGCACTTGTTAAATAAATCATATTATTTTTTACTTTCCTCTAAATAATCAAATTATTTGACTTAGGATGGATTACTATAGTAACTTTTATTTATAGTATTATTATTAGTTTTACATATATTTACTTTTATTACTAGATTAACTTAATTTTTTCATATTATCTAGCGTGCTTTTATGGCCTTTGTTGAAAAAAAAATAATTACAAAACTGCCATTACTATTCATTTACCACGTAGACAAAAGTTGATTTAACAAATCTACCATTCTTTGACGGTAGACTTATTTGATGTTGGTCAACTTAAATTTTGGTCCGTAGATTTGTTTGATGGATGGTAGATTTGTTTGAAAGATTGTAGATTTATTAAATATTGGTAGACTTATTTTGGTAGACTCATTTTAACGACGCGGTAGATATATATATTTTTGGTAGACTTATTTTTGATATTTACTCAGATACCCTTCAGTTGGTAGATATATTTTCTTTGATGGTAGACTTATTTTTGGTATTTACTCAGATAACTTTCAATTGGTAGATTTATTTTCTTTGATGGTAGACTTATTTTTGGTATTTACTCAGATAACCTTCAGTTTTATTTTTTTGGTAGACTTATTTCTTTTGTTGGTAGAGTTAATCAGTGAATTATTTTATCGTGACGGTAGATTTATTTATTTGACGGTAGATTTGTATTGACAACGGTAGATTTTTATTGGGTTGGTAGATTTGTTTGTAATGGCGGTAGATTTAAAACCGTCTAACATTTCGGTGACTTCGTTTTGTAATGGTGGTAGATTTAATTTTAATGACGGTAGATTTATTGTTAATGGCGGTAGATTTAGTTAATCTTTTGGTATTTACTCAGATAACCTTCAGTTGGTAGACTTATTTGTAGTGTAATGGTAGACTTTTTTTTACGGTAGATTTATAGACATTGTTTGGTGGTAGATATTTGACTTTTTCTAGAATGAGAAATGACGTTTTTGCCCTACACTAAATCTCAGATCTATGAAAATACCAGGCACCCAAATATGCTAAGTATGAGATTTTTTTAATGTTTGATGGTAGATTTATTGTAATGATGGTAGATTTATTTTGTTAAATTTTTTTTTTATGGGGTTAACGTTTCATTTCATATTAAATTACAAGTTTAAAGTATTGTCAATGGATATGTAGTTGTCAATGGATAATTGATTGTGTTTTCTTTCTATCTCCTATTGCGGTGAGTAACCATATAGAATCAAATCTTCTATAATTTATAGTCTACCTATGTTTTTGCGGTTTGCTATAAGAACTAGCAAGTGCATTAAAAACCATATCACTTGGATGCATTCTTTTTGCGAATTTAGATCTATATCAAAAACACTATTTAGATGTCATATTTAAATTAATTGTATTGCACTTAAACACATAAACCACCATATTGTAGACAAATAATTTGAAATTCTTTTTTAATCTATTGGCATATTTATTTCAAATTTTATTAAATCATTGTACTAAGAATACTACTACACATAGATAGAATTAAAGTAAAATCAAATCAGTTTAATATATCACACCTACAAACTTCAACAGAAAATACTGACTATTAAAGGAACCATAACTATAAGTCTGCTCTCAATATATAAAGTGTAGTCTGAATGATTTTGTGTTATTGAACCAAGATGAGTACAGTGGCTTTTATAGAAGCCTTACAATAATTAAAGAGAAACTTCAGAAATGAAAAACGAAAACAAACTTCAACAGAAAATACTTAGTCAAGCTCCTAAAAACACGCTTGACTTATTCATCTTCAGACTTTGTCAAACATTCAACAACTATACCCTCTTAACAAAAACCCTATCAAGCCACGTAAGTGTTGAAACCTTGTCCCACATTCTTTTTCTTCTTTAAAACTTTCCTCCTGATAGAGTTGTTTTTCGTTTGTAATTTGATGATGAAGGTAAGTACGCGATAAGACACAGAAGTGGGGATCACGCCTCTTAAAGATGAAGTGGGGATCTCACGGAGGTGAAGTTTCAGCGCAGGAAAGAAGTCTACCACAACGTATCAAACATGTCTACCACAACGTATCAAACAAGTCGACCACAACGTATTAAACAAGTCGATCATCAAGATTTTAAACAAGTCTACCACAACGTATTAAACAAGTCTACCACAACGTATTAAACAAATCTACCAAATCGTTGAAAACAAGTCTACCACAAACGTATTAAACAAATCTATCATCGTTGAAAACGAGTCTACCATACAGTATGTCGAGAATCAACCACGTTTTCGCCGGAAGGAGACGACAGAGCATATCTATCGGGAATCAACCACGTTTACAAGCAAATCGGCCACCATTCAAATAAACCTACAAAACCCTAAAATTAAATCGGGCACCAAATATACAAATTTGTCATTATTCAAGTAGTAAACAAATCTACACACAAATTTTTTGATAAACAAATCTCGACTTCCCTTTCATCGCATCGCCCAGTGACTCTTCAGGCCCGTCGTTCGTCGCCCGTCGCATACTGGAGAAAAAGAAAAAAAATCCAGATAATAAGTCTACAACGTATCAAACAAGTCTACCACAACGTATTAAACAAGTCTACCATCAAGAATTTTAACAAGTCTACCGAAACGTAATAAACAAGTCTACCGAAACGTATTAAACAAGTCTACCACAACCGTATTAAACAAACCTACCAAATCGTTGAAAACAAGTCTACCAAATCGTGTGTCGGGAATCAAACGCGTTTTTGCCGGAAGGAGGCGACATAGCAGATCTGGTGGATATACAACTTGACGAATCCCGATCTGTATCTCTGCAACTCAAATCAACGAAGCTACAAACAAGTCTACCATCAAGATTTTAAACAAGTCTACCACAATGTCTTTATTAAACAAATCTACCGTAACGTCTTTATTAAACAAATCTACCGCAACGTCTTTATTAAACAAATCCACCGCAACATCTTTATTAAAAAAATCTACCAAATCGTATTAAACAAATCTACCGCAACGTCTTTATTAAATAAATCTACTGCAAATGAAAATCTACCAACATCTTAAATTTCAGAATCATTACCGGAATGTTCAGGCGGCGGTAATATGGCTGGAGAAGACGCCATGTACCCGTCGGAGAAGAAGAAAGAATTAGTTTTCTTGCCGTCGTAAACCGCCGCATCTCTCGATTCGCTTGACACTCGACTCACCGCCACTCGAAACGCCGTCTCTCGATATGTGAGGGAAGATGAGCCGCCGTGATTAGATATGGAAAAGAGGACGATTCTCTTAGCCCCATGCTCATGTGACAAAAAAAATCATATCACTGCACTAACGTCGATCTGGATCCCAGAGCCGCCTTGATACACAAATCGGTGGAGCCGCTCCTATTTTCTTCGATCTGAAACATAAAGCTTTGAAGTTCAGCGATGAGATCTTCCTCCTGAGACAAAATAGAAAAGAGAATGAGGAAAGCAAGTGAGGAATGGAAGTTTGGGAAGAAGAGAAAGAATAGGAAGAGGAAGAAGAAGAGATTGTCGCCGTATGAGAGAGAGAGAGAGAAAAAACAAAACTGAATTAGGGTTTTTTTTTAGTTTTATAATTAGTTTTTTTTTTGCAAAATAAAATAAATCAAAATGGCATTCTCGTAATATAATACAACATATAAATAAAATGAACATTGACCAACTTTCTAAGGTTAATATAATAAGACATTGCTCCCTAGAAGTTAATCTAGTAATAAATGCATAAAGTTAGATGGATGAATTAACTCTTTGACTTATTATAAATTATAAGTGATCTCCTTTAAACCGCTTTTACATCAATTCTCACACTTATGAAGTATGAAAGAGCAATTTAAAATGGTAATAAAAAATCACCAAAAATCACAACAAGTGCAAGATCCATCCTTAAAAGAATGAAACCTATTCACATCCCTAACAACAATTTCTCTATCCACAATCTCACTGATGAGATTGAAAGCCTCGTTGTTGGAGGTGGGCCTAGCACCCCCATTTAGTTAGGCCTATCTTAGCAAGAGCCCATCTCGATTCGGTCAACATAGAGTCAACCTTTGACCAGGGATCACCGACCTGGAGTCCCGCGCTCAGCTTCATCTGAAAATCCCGAGCTCCTAAGAGGCGCACCCCGGGTCCGCGCTGACACTTCGCCAAAATAGGGATGCCAAAAAGAAAGGAGACACGTGGGAGTTGGTCAAATAGTGCACTATCTGGATAAGGGTATGGTCTGACCCCGAAGTCCCACCAACCCCGCAGAGTAAGCGAAGGAGGAAAAGACACGTGGAAGGGAGTTGGCCAAACAGTGTGCTATCTTACAAAAGCATGGCGCCGAGCTCATCATTGCCTCTCGCCTTGAGAACCGGGACACGCCTCCTAGAGCACCATACCCGTGAAGCAGGCTGAGGGTGACGCGTGGCCCCGGAATCCGCGGAAGCAGGGAGCTGCCCTCACTATATATACCCCTCGTTATGCATTAAGGAGGGGACTTTTTTTTGGGAAAAACGGGATTACTCTCTATAAAAAAAATAGGCCCGATCTCTCTCTCTCTCTCACCCTTTTAACAAGACACCGCGGTTTAGAACGCCAAACTGAATTTCCGTCGGAAGCAGTTCGTAAATCTAAATCGTCCGTCTCTTTTCACCATTAATACAAAGAATACGGTCCCCGACCTGTTCAGCATAGTTCCCGACATGTCATAAATTGTGGTTGACTCGCTCTAATTAACGGAAATCTCACATCTCACTCCGTACTCACCCTTAAACTGCATTAGTGATCCTCGGGATCAACACTCGTGACAATTTCCACACATCCTTAAATTGTTCATAATTCGAATAGTTGATCCTGCAGGCAAACGAATCAATCCATAAGCTAAAGCTAATCTCTCACAATGAAAACTCACCATTTCCTCTTTAGCTTCCTCATCAACATCAACAAAAACCGATGAACTTGTGATCATACTACTACTACCCCTGTGTCCTCTTTCCTTCATTCTCTTCTCTCGATCATTCATAAACCTCTCAATCTCACCGCTCTCATCACACGACAAATCCCCAGCATGAAAAACATAAACCGAATCCTTAATCTCAATCCAGCTACAAGCTCGTTCTTTCGCATTTCCACTACGCTTCATCTCTAATCGAAGAGACTCTGAATCTTCCCATCCTCCAGCCACAGCGTGAGCATTGGATAATGCAACATACGCACTTGTCACTTGCTGATTTGATTGTATTAACCGCTTGCTCGCTTCACCAACAATATCAACTCTTCCATGTAACCTACCAGCTGAAAGAAGAGCTCCCCACAAGAGCGCACCTTGCTCTGCTCCAGCTTCTATTGTTTTCGCTAAGTCATAAGCTTCATCAACACGTCTTCCAAGCATATCAACAACACACGTGTAATGCCTCGGGTCAGGCATCACACCGTGCTTCTCAACCATTGAATTCAAGTATCCTAGGCCTTCGTTGACCAGACCCGAATGGCTACAAGCGTGTAATACGCCGAGTAACGTCACATAGTTAGGCTTTATTCTCCTTGAAACCATTTCATCGAATAGTTGAAGAGCCGCATTTCCAAGTCCATGCTTTGCCTTTGCCATGATCATAGATGTGTACGATATTACAGAATGACAGCGAATTCTCAAAAAGACTTTCTCCGCACATCTTAGAGACTCGCATTTCGCGTACATATCTAGAAGAGAGGTAGCAACCACATTGTTTGATTCGTAACCACCATGAGTAACTACCCCGTGAGCAACTTTACCCCATTGTAGCCTACCTAAACTAGAGCAGGCGCTAATTACACTAGCCAGCATAAACTGATTCGGTCTATCCAATGTCGAAGCAGCATTGAATGATCTAAACAACTCAATAGCTTCATGGCCACGAGCGTTCTGCGCATAAGCCGTGATCATCGAAGTCCAAGAAACAACATTTCTTCCATAACCAATCATTGAGTCGAAAACCCGTCTAGCGGTTTCCACATCGTTGCATTTCCCATACATGTCAACTAGAGAGGAACTGACCACAGTATTGCTTCTGAGCCCGGAAATCTCAAGACGGGCATGGATGTTTTTCCCGATTCTTGATTCAGACAAAGCGGAACAGGCTTTAAAGACACTCGCAAACGTGTACTCGTTAGGAGACACAGACTTATCTTTATGCATTTCCTGAAACATACACAGAGCAGTTTGAGGCTGACCAATGTCGTTAAACCCAGATATAACCGAAGTCCAGGAAATGATGTTTGGTTCACACATTTCATCAAACACCTTGCGTGCAGTGTTGATATCCCGTAGCTTGACATACCTATTTACGAGGTGATTCACAGTGAAAGTGTCACCCGCGAATCCAAGTTTCAGAATTAAAGTATGTAACGAATTCGTGAGAAAGAGGTCGGTAGATTCTGAAAGCTTCTTGACCAAGAAAGCTTTGGTTTTTGAGATCAAAGAAATCGTTTTGGGAGTGAAGGACAAAGAGAGAAGACGAGGGGGCAAAACAGACATTTTGGAGGAACCGTTTCTTCATTCGGTCAATATGGTCATGTGACTTGTTTATTTTGATTCTCAGAATGAATTAATTGGCAACCTAATACAAATGAAAAAGAAAAAAAACTGTTTTCGAAATTCAAATTTGTTGTTAACTAATAATATCCTTTTTAAAGTGAGATAGAGTCTGTTCGTTTGCCTGCCGCACGAGGATGCGGCTGCGGCAGCAGTCAAACGGTGTTCGTTTATCAAATGCAGTCTCTTGTTGCTGTGGCTGGACGCTGCGATCTGCGTTCGAAATTTCTGGACGCTGAAAATATTCAGCGTTGCGTTGCGATCAGTCGCAGCGCCTGGGCGTGCGACTACCAAACGAACAACAACAACAGTGACTGGCCGCAAGCTATAGCAGCAGCCGCCTGCGGCCGACAAACGAATAGACCCATAGATATGTAAAAACCTAGATCTTAATTAAGTCAGATCCATAAAACATTATGAAAATGAAAAGAAAATCAGATTTATTTTAGCAAATACTTGTTTTTCAATAAGTTCATGCTGAAATTAATTTGTTGGATTTTTTTTTTTTTGGGTCATTATGATTTTAACTAGCAATAAACCGTACTTAACGATCTAGAGAGCTTTCGTGATATTTTTGGAAGAAATTCTAAATATTTAGGATCGGAAAACATTCCTAAATCATTAAAAAACATTTAAGAATGTTTTCCGATCCTAAATGTTTAGAATTTCTTCCAAAAATGTCACGAAGGCTTTCTAGATCGTTCTGTTTATTGCTAGTTAAAATCAAATGAATCCAAAAAATCATTCCTAAATTATTTAAAAAACAAGTAATAACCAAGAGTTTGTAGTGGGGTTGTTCCCTCTCCGTTGGAAGAGTCGCTATGTTGGTCTAGGCCAGGGATCGATTCTCCGCGGGAGTGGAATTATCATATTAACTCTTGGTCAAGTGGGGCAATAAAAATGAGTTGTGTCACTCCCATTCGGGAGATTAATTTGAGCCTGTTTGAACTTGGGATTACTCCCGAGGTCAAAAAAAAAAAAAAAACAAGCAATGCCATATCGATCGCTATGTTCTCGACAATACAATTTTTTTTTATTATTAAAGGGCCAACGAGGAATTGATGAAAATACAAAAAAAGCATCGAAGAAGAGTTCATATTTATAATTTTATTATCATCTTACTTAACAATTTGTTTCTTATACATATTTATAAGTACAAAATTAATATGTGAGATTTCAAACGTGATAAGTTCTATTGTCTCGCTTGCAATTCAAATTTGGACAAGAACTAACGCAAACATTAATAATAGATCAATGCTCAAGTTTCAGCGTTATGGAGATTGTGGAAAAACTCTTTATTCTTGAGCAGTTCATCCGCGTAAAGAATACATCGAAGAAGAGTTACATTAACTCCTCTAATAATACTTCTCCACTTGAATGTTTCCTAGTCTTGGTGTAAAAGAAAAGTTACATGTAACTTTTTTTTTGTTTAAATGTGAAATTCATTGATTATGCAATAAAAATATTTATAAATGACAAGAATAAATGAAACCAAAAGAACATAGCACCATCTGAGATAGAAGACATTAAAACCCGATGCCTTAATCAAGGGCTCGTAGGTCAGTGGTAGCAGCGAATTCGCTGGCGTGGGTATGTGCCCTGCCCCTGGTTTCGAATCCCTTGGCCACCCATCCACGTTTAAATCAGCATATTGCTGTCGTGAACCCCGGAGTTGGGCCGCCAGAGATTAGTCTGGGCCTAGAAAACCTAGGATCACTCTAGTTTATCAAAAAAAAAAAACCGGATGCCTTGATCCCTAAAAATTACAAAGCTTTTCTAGCGTGAGACTACGAACCACTTGTAGAAAAGTTTTTGAAGTTGCGGGTTGATCGAACAATAAAGGAGGATATCCTATTTCGAATGAGCTTATCGATTTGTCCAAATAGCTACGATACTGAGGTGTGGTCAGTTTTTACATGTAAATTTAGAAATGATTTACTACAAAATTAGGAATCTACTATATATAAGTTGGCCAACTCTCTTCGGTAACTTGCCACATCAGCGCATAAGAGATTGACAACATTTTTATTTTTAAAAAACAAAAAAATCCAAATTTAGTGGTGTTTTTTGAACAATTCTATTTAATTGTGATTTTGTGGTGTACTTAATGGATAAATTTAATGGGTGTTTTTTATAATATGTGTTCGGGTGTTTGAATGGTCGGACTAAAATCATCCCTAACAATATACTTGAATGGTAGGATTAAAAAATAGGGCGGTGAAAATGTCTACATCTTTTCAAAAATGTGATGTAATGCAGTATTTGATGTCAGTTAATGTGATTTTTGTTTTTTAATATGTTTGAATGGTAGGATTAACTTGACAACGCCAAAAAAAGAATGGTAGGATTGAAAATAGGCGAAAATATGTAATTGCTAATATGTAATTGCTATGGTGTACTTAATGTTAGTTATACGTTTTTTTGCCGTATTGGTAATGATGCATAATCGAGGAATAACGAAAAATATAATTAAGCTGTAGAATGAGAGATTGCGGAAAATTGTTTTTGGGCGATTGGAAAAGTTTTATGGCATGATGGAATATAAATTATCTGAAATGAATTTTACTATATTTTTAATTAAATTTTATCAATATTATATATATATTAAAAAAAAAAATTGACAAAATAAACATAGCATAGGCGAAATATATATACAAAATATGAGCAAAACATAATTAAAAAAGACAATCAATTATAATGGATTTTCTACTGCTAGATACAATAGTTACTATCATTGTACCCTTTTGATTCTATGTTGTAAATAACTTGTTTATAGATTTTCAATTCGACTTTCAATATTCGCTTTCATCCCCTTTTTCCCCGATGATTCTAGTAATCTCTTCCGAATACTTACTTGTTCTTCACACTTCTCTCTATCATCCAAATCTTAATATTGCAGTAATTGTTAATTTTTCGTAATATACTATTTTGAGGTTTTTACGTATCTTTAATTTATTCCATTATTTTCGTCTTCTTTTTTATGTTTTTGTCATATTTTTCTCTGTTTTTTATAATTTGTTATTTTTTTATTGTTCATTAAATATTGAATGTTCATTTGTGTCTTATGGTTGTCTAGGTTTAGTTTTTCTTCTTTAGTTGTTTGAAACTTTCTTAACCTATTATTTTCATTTTTTATCTTTCTTCATTTGCATTGAGAATTAATTATCTTTGTTAGTTTGAAATATCGATTAAATTACACGGAAATAAAATGAGAAGATGCATCTAAAATATTGTATTATTTAATATGTATACGGTTATATATTATGTTTATAAATTAAATTTAAATTTTATGTAATTTATGTTTATGCTTTCATAATTATTAAAATTGTTAAATTCAAATTAAATGGTTTTTATAAGTAATTAATAGGTGGACACGTGTTAAATTTTTATTCACTCTTAAATGATAAGGTGTCGCCGCTGAAGAGTTCTCATTCACTCTTTATATATTAGATTATATATGTATTTTTTAACAAACAAATATATATATATATATATATATATATATATATATATTTGTAATAATATTGTGTGTAGTTAAAAGATTGGTTCATTGTTTTTTTAGCGAGTTGTTGGACAATTGCGCTCACACTGTGTATTGAAGCATTATTAAACATCAGTAGTAAACCGTTGGAAGAGCAACATCTACTTAACAAGTACAAAATGGTGTACAACATCTACTTAACAATGTGCCACATAGAACAATGGATTGGATAGTGCCGAAGATCAGCAAAGCTTTGTCACAAATGGTGTAATGGATGACAGAGAATGTTCTTAGTAAGAACTTCTTACATAGGCGTACAAGAATCTTGTGTCCGTGAAAAGTGAAAACGTAAGGTTTTGTTATTTATATATTTAATTATGATAAACATATTGTTTTTATATCACATACAATTGAGAGACCGAAATCAAAGATAGAAATAGAGTACCTCGCTTTTCTGAAATTTATCGTAAAATATATCGCACTAAGAGAACGAAGCTCTAAGGATTTGCTTTGAATCTAGGATTTTCATCGTCGAACCTCTCGTCGAGATTTCTCATAGCTAGAATTCGAGGTAACCTCTTATTCCCGTTTATCTTATTTCGAATTTGGCTTAGCAATTGCTTTTCTAAACCTAGCTAGATCCAAACATTGTCTCATAAATCAATTTTTTAGGTTTTTTTCAAAATAGTTCGACTTTGTCTAGCTTCGTGAAGACCAATTAGTTTATTGTGTAAGATCCAGAATAAATGTATATATTTCTGAATAGTCTTTTACAAAGAGTGTTTACCACTATTTATACAATCATTAAGATTAACCATAATCTATACAAACGTATATTCATGAAGTGAATAGGCCCATATATAATATAGCCCAATACCCTCCCTTAAGTTGGAGCATAGAGATCTCGAATGCCCAACTTGGACAAGAGCAACTGAAACGATCGTCCACCAAGTGCCTTAGTGAATACATCCGACAACTGAGCGTGCGTAGAAACATGCTGAGTTTGAACAATTCCACGCTAAATATCATCTCGAATGAAATGACAATCGAGATGTTTCGTACGCTCATGGAAGACCGGATTCGCCGCAATATGAAGTGCTGATTGGCTATCACAATAAAGATCCATTGCACCCGGATGAGATATACCCATCGTTTCCAACACATTCTTGATCCACTTCAACTCTTTCAACGCATCAACCATAGCTCGATACTCTGCTTCCGCTGAAGATAACGATACAACTTCCTGCTTCTTCGCCTTCCATGACACAGGTGAATTACCCAACTGTACTAACCATCCACTCAGAGAACGCCTAGTTAGAGGACAACCAGCCCAATCCGAATCACACCACGCCGTAAGATGCAAATTATTTGTAGAATCCAAAAACATACCTTGGCCTGGACACCCTTTCAAGTATCGAACCACACGTAAGGCAGCCACCCAATGATCTTCTCGAGGTTGTTGCATAAATTGTGACAAGATATGAACATCATATGCAAGATCAGGGCGAGTAGCTGCAAGATAAATCAATCTCCCAACAAGCCTTCTATACTCTTGCGGTTCCGTAAGAAATTTTCCCGTCGACTTAGCAAGCTGGTGATTCTGCTCCATCGGAAACTCAACAGGTCTTCCACCAAGTAGACCAACATCCGCTATAATATCCAAAGTATACTTCCTCTGCGAGACAAAAATGCCCTCTGGATTCCGAGCCACTTCTAGACCAAGAAAATACTTAAGTTTTCCAAGATCCTTCATGTGAAAACAGCCACACAAATAATCCTTAAACTCCTGAATAACTTGCGATGAACTCCCTGTTAACACAAGATCATCCACATACACCAAGATATGTAATTGCATACCACCCTTAATTAAGGAAAACAGAGAATGATCTCCCTCACACTGCTCAAAACCATAATCCAAGAGTGCATTTGCAAGCTTAGCAAACCAACACCGTGGAGCCTGTTTCAAACCATACAACGACTTGTGCAATCTACAAACCATACCTTTGTCAGGTGAGGTAAAACCAGGAGGTAACCTCATGAAAACTTCCTCGTCCAAATCCTCATGTAAGAACGCATTATGAACATCCATCTGATGTAAATCCCAATCCTTTCCAGCGATAATTTTTAAAAATAGTCGAATCGTAGTAATCTTCACCACAGGAGCAAACGTCTCAAAATAATCAATACCTTCTTCTTGTCGATTCCCACATGCCACAAGTCGTGCCTTATATCTTTCAACTGTGCCATCTGCCTTATACTTAATTGTGTATACCTATTTGCATCCAATTGCATGCTTCCCTTCGGGCAATGGCTCTACTGAAAATGTTCCATTCCGTTCAAGAGCTTCAATCTCTAGGCTCATCACCTTTCTATATTTTTCATACTTCATTGCTTCTGAAAAACTTCGCGGCACAACGTCTTCGGTTATTTTTGCTAAGAACGCCCGATGTTGCGGTGAGAATCTGTCACAAGAAACAAAGTTTTCAATGCTATATACGTTCGTCTGAACTATGTTAAGCATATATTCACGCAAGTGAACAGATTTTTCTTTATTTCTCATTCCTCGACCTAGCATTTCATGTGATGTAGTGTCTGACACATTCACTGTGACATGTTCTATGATACCTGATGTGTCAACATCCCTCACTTCCTCAATTTCATGCACTATTGCTTCCTCTACAACAGTATCTGGCACTTGCACACATGCATCTGTGTGTAACACACCTGCAGACTTTGTCACTTGCACACCTACGGGCTGGGTCACAGTTGCGTTTTCTGATACATCATCTGTGTGTAACACATCTGCAGATTGTGTCACTTGCACACCTACGGGCTGTTTTTCTGAGACAGCATCTGTGTGTAACACACCTGCATCTGTGTATAACCCACCTGCAGACTGTATCACTTGCTCACTTACGGGCTGTTTTTCTGAGACAGCATCTGTGTGTAACACACCTCCATCTATGTGTAACCCACCTCCAGACTGTATCACTTGCTCACTTACGATATCGATCTCTGCCACATCCTCCTCAATATGAGAAAACTCTTTCTCATCTCCAAATTCCACATCATACTCTCGAAATCATCTGGACGGCCCAACATCCGAGACATCCTCGACATGTGTGTCTTTGTAGGGAAATTTATGCTCAACAAACGTTACGTCACGTGAGACAAAAAATTTTCGTGTATCCAAATCAAATAAGGTCCAACCTTTCTTTGCATATGGATACCCTATAAACACACATCTCCTGCTACGACTAGCGAATTTATCACCATGTCGTTTTTGATTATGCGCATAAGCGAGACACCCGAACACTCTTATGGCACTATACTTGGGAGCCTCCCCAAATATGATTTCATGTGGACTTTTTCCTTTTTGTAATTCACACGGTGTTTGGTTGATCAAGTGTGCAGCCCCTAACACACATTCACCCCAAAATTCTATCGGTAGATGTGCTTGAAACATCAATGCTCGAGCAACATTCAATATGTGACGATGCTTCCTCTCAACTCTTCCATTCTGTTGCGGTGTTCCAACACAAGATGTCTGATGAACAATTACCTTCTCAAGAAAATAGTTATTCATTCTCATGAATTCACTACCATTATCACTTCTCACAACTCGGATTATCTTGTCAAATTGGCGTGACACAAGTGCCATAAAGTTTTCGAGTGCTTTATGAACCTGTGTTTTGTCAGCAAGAAGGAATACCCATACAGCCCGAGAAAAATCATCCACGATGGTAAGAAAGTAGTAAGAACCACACAAACTTGGTGTTCGATACGGTCCCCATAAATCAGAATGAAGCATCTCAAAACAATCCTTGCTTTTATTAGAACTTGATTCAAACTCAGTACGACATTGTTTTGCCCGAAAACATACATCACAATCTGAAAAACCAAAGCCTATACACTACTACGATCAACGACGGGTAATCTTCTAATCATCTTCTCCGACGCATGTCCTAACCTCTTATGCCAAATCTCCATAGACTCCACTGCATGTACTTTCTCCGTATCTCCAACCGTCCGAACATCATGAAGAAAGTACAGTCCTTCTCTACTCTTACCTATGCCAATCGGTTTCTCCAACATGGGGTCCTGCATTAGGCAACGCGTCTTAGAGAACAGCATAATACAACTCATCTCATCAACTAATTGTAAAACTGAAATCAGATTGCATTTCAGCTCTCTAACGTAAAGAACACGCTTCAAAATCAGTGTGTCTGTAAGAATCACACTCCCCACTTTATCAGCTATAGCCAGATTACCATTAGGCAGACCAACAAGACAGGGTGCAACTCTCTGCATATCACACAAATTTTCCAAAATTCCAGTCATGTGATGCGATGCACCACTATCTACAATCCAATCATATGTATTACTCTTACCAGTCAATCGGGATGTTGAAGGTGTAGCTTCTGTGTTTTCACCAAGCATCCGAACTAACTTTTCCCACTGTTCTTGAGTGAGCCCAATCACAGCCTGTGAATCAACATCTGTAGCAGAAACACTGTGTAACACAGCATGTGCCTGTGCAACACCACGTCCATAGCTTCCACGGCCACGACCTGCAGGTTGTGTTGATCCTCCCACTCCTCGTCCTCTAACACCTTTTTCTCCTCTATACTTTTCAATCCACCATTATGGATGTCCATGAATATGATAACAACTGCTCACATCATGTCCAGTTTTTTAACAATGAGTACACACAAGACTTCGTTTATCAAAACGACTTTCACTTCGAGTAGGTATTGACTTAACAGCAAACGCCATTGCATCACCACGTATTTCCTTGCTACGATCAGAATTTCTCATTTTTTCTTCTCGTGACACCATTGAGTAAGCATGATCAACACTAGGCAATGGCTCCATATTCACGATTGCACTTCTAACATTCCCATAAATTGATACATCAAGTCCAAGACAGAATTGATGCAGCTTCTCGTTCTCACGTGCTTTCTCTGTCTCACGAACCAAGTCACAAGTGCATCCACGGCATGTGCAACCGCCACAATTGCACATCAATTTGGTCTCATAATTTGCAAGATATTCCCATATTACTTGCAATTTTCCATAGTAATCTTCCAGAGAAAGACCTCTTTGCTTACAATTCATCAATTATTCCTTAAGTTGTTGGACTCGTACTCCGCTTTTGGCACTGAAACGAACCTTGATACTATCCCACAACTCCTTGGCGATCTCACGATGCGTGATGCTTGTTCGGAGTCTTGGCTCAATTGTATTGAAAATCCAAGATGTCACCATCGCATTCACCGTCAACCAATCCTCTTCATCCTCTGATCCTGTTGGTGGAGCTTTCACCGTACCATCAACAAAACCAAGCTTCTTTTTTGCTCGAAGCCCTGTTCTTATCTTCCTCACCCACTCGTCATAATTCCTTCCAGTGAACACGACTCGCGTGATCACGTTTTCTGGGTCATCTTTTGCGGACAAAGCGTAAGGTGACGCAACGTTTTTCACTAACGTGTTCACCCCCTTTCTTGCCATCATTGATTCATCGCTAACTTCGGTTCCATTCACCATAGCTCTGATACCATGTAAGATCCAGAATAAATGTATATATTTCTGAATAGTCCTTTACAAAGAGTGGCTACCACTATTTATACAATCATTAAAATTAACCCTAATCTATACAAACGTATATTCATAAAGTCAATAGGCCCATATATAATATAGCCCAATATATTGCTTACAATTTTTAATTAAAAAAGGTGATATAGACACGAGAAAAAGCTCGCTTGAACTTACTTAAATTGTGGCCAAGTGTGTAGTTGAAATGTTAGATGTAAGCACTCTCCTTATAACTAAAAGGTATGATGTCCGCCTAAAGTTTTTTTTTTGGCCCATTAATAGGCAATTTTTTTAAAATCCCTAATTAAGTTGTTTGGGACTTGAACCATATACAAAACGAATCTGAAAATATCATTGTACTACAAAAAAATATTTGTACAAATTTTTTTACTTTAAATTTGGAGCCTAAAGCTGGTGCTTAATGGGTCTTAACCCATGACCGGTCTTGCAAAAGACACCCAAATCAATTGCAAGGAAGCATGAAGTTCGTGGTAACCTTAATTTACTACAACTTTTTCTTTATTTTTTTCTTCTCTTCTGGTTAGCTTTTTTTAGTAGAAAACCTAATATTTGTATACATCGAGACTATAGAGGAATAATGAGTAATGTACTCGAGCAAAAACACCAATGTATATTATAAATTCATAACATTGAATATATTAAAAAATTTGTTATACAATATTGTTATTAACTGAATATTGATTCTTTTTATAGTGATTTGTTGGAAAATAGCTTTTATTCGTGCGATGGAAGCACTTTTTAACATTGGTCAAAGATTAGAACACCAACAATCGTTTTTCGTTTCTGCATTTGGTAAACAACGTGAAAACCAGGCCACTTGGATTAGAAAATAGCCGAGATCTTGGAAACTTCGTGCCAATCACACTTGTGTCCATGAAAACGCAAGGACAATATTACTTTTACGTTTTCTTCTCTGTATGGTTCATGTTTTGTTGGTAATATACATGTTATCATCAAATACATAGATATCAATATGACTAAACATAGCAAAACAAATTGTCAGGCCCGGTGTTGAGTAGTTGTTCGCCTAATTTTTTTTTTTTTTTGGCCCATTAATATGCAATTTTTTAAAAACCCATAATTAAGTTGCTTGGGACTTGAACCATTGACATATTACCCAATGAATCTGAAAATGTCACTATACTACAAAAAATATCTGCACAAATAATGCACTAAAAATGTTGACTTTAAATTTGGCGCCTAAAGCTAGTGTTTAATGGGTCTTATCAAACGGCGGCGTCTGCTCCACTGTTCTTTTTCATTTCCCTCTCTATGCGCTTCTCTCCATTTCCCCTTTCAATTTTTTTTTCTTTTTCTTCTTCTTCTTTAAGTCTTCTCCAAGTTTTAAATGGGTACATTTATTGTTTCTCAAAACTTTCATTTCACATATTCTTTTTTTTATAAAACATATGGGTTGGTTTTCTTCCAAAACTCTGTTTTTGTTTTTCATCTCCTTTAATCATTGACTTTGGTTTAATGCTCTAGGACTAATATTTCTATAATACATTATTTTAGTTAGATAACCTTTTGGTTTTAACAATAAAAATCCCATATTTAATTTGTTTTTTCTTGTTAACATGAACATTTTTTATATATGAACTAAGAAAGTTTCCTTTTTAGAAGTATTCAAGAATGCATCTTTATTTTTATGAAAAAAAATTTCACCTTTTTGTTTATATAATTTTTGGTTTTAACACTAAAAACTCTCATTTTCAAAATTTCTTTCTTGTTAATATGATTTTTTTATATTCAAAGAATGTTTATTTTTAAGGAGTAAAGATTGCATCTTTATGTGTATATGAACCAAAATTTTCACTTTTTTATTTATGTAATAATGAAAATCTCATCTTTGATCAACTAAGAATGTTTCTTTTTAGGGAGTAAAAATTGCATCTTTTTAGTTTGATCAACTAAGAATATTTCTTTTTAAGGAGTAAAGATTGCATCTTTATGTTTATATGAACCAAAAGTCTCAACTTTTATGTATGTAACAATAAAAATCTCATATTTGATCAACTAAGAGCGTTAATTTGTATACATTTTAAAGATTGCATTTTTTATGTCTATGAAACCAAAGTTTCACATTTTTGTTGCATTTTCAGGTTATTTCATGCTTTTTGGTTAGATCCCAAAATTGTTGATTTATGTACTTTCAATTATTTGATTTAGATGGAATTACTCATATATATTGAAAATTTGGGAATGATGTTTTTTTATATAAAAAAAACCCAGATAACATGGATATTGGAGGCAAAAAGATAAAATGAACGACAAAGACAAGAAGAATGCGTGATTTTTCTTTTTGATAATTTTCCCCTTCCTATATGTATTTTTATTAATTAGTACTAACATATTTTTTGATTGATCTTTAAATATTCAAATACTTTAATACTCAATATAATAAACACTCCATTTTTTGTTGTTATAAAGTATAAACACTACATTATAAAACAATTAGTCTTTTTATACGACACTAAATAATTAATCTAAAACATTATTGTATCTATAAGAGTATTGTGTGAAGGGAAAAACAAGCATAAATTTTACATATGACAAAATATTGTTTCTTTTTAGTTCGAAGGAGTAAAGATTGCATTTTTATGGCGTATATGAACCAAAAGTTTCACCTTTTAATTTATGTAACAATAAAAATATCATATATCTTCAACTAAGAACGTTAATTTTTATATATTTTAAAGATTGCATATTTTATGTCTATGAAACAAAAGTTTCACCTTTTTGTTGAATTTTCAGGTTAATTCATATTTTTTGGTTAGATCCCAAAAATGTTGATTTATGTACTTTCAATTATTCAATTTAGATAGAATTACTCAAGTATATTGAAATTTTGGGAATGGTGTTTTTTGTTTTTAAAACCCAGATAACATTGATATTGGAGGCAAGAAAGATAAAAGGAACGATAAAAACAAGAGGAATGTGTGATTTTTCTTTTTGATAATTTTCCCCTTCCTATATGTATTTTTATTAATTAGTACTAACATATTTTTTGATTGATCTTTAAATATTCAAATACTTTAATACTCAATATAATAAACACTCCATTTTTTGTTGTTATAAAGTATAAACACTACATTATAAAACAATTAGTCTTTTTATACGACACTAAATAATTAATCTAAAACATTATTGTATCTATAAGAGTATTGTGTGAAGGGAAAAACAAGCATAAATTTTACATATGACAAAATATTGTTTCTTTTTAGTTCGAAGGAGTAAAGATTGCATTTTTATGGCGTATATGAACCAAAAGTTTCACCTTTTAATTTATGTAACAATAAAAATATCATATATCTTCAACTAAGAACGTTAATTTTTATATATTTTAAAGATTGCATATTTTATGTCTATGAAACAAAAGTTTCACCTTTTTGTTGAATTTTCAGGTTAATTCATATTTTTTGGTTAGATCCCAAAAATGTTGATTTATGTACTTTCAATTATTCAATTTAGATAGAATTACTCAAGTATATTGAAATTTTGGGAATGGTGTTTTTTGTTTTTAAAACCCAGATAACATTGATATTGGAGGCAAGAAAGATAAAAGGAACGATAAAAACAAGAGGAATGTGTGATTTTTCTCATATTATTGTTTCGTATTTATATTGCAAGTTAATTTCAGTATTTGAAATATGTTAACTAAATGATGTGTTATTTCCTTTTAATCAGGGCATAGATAAAAAAAAACAAAATTGCGGAAGAAGAATAGCCAAGGAATCGAAAATACATGGTGTTTTACTTGATAGTTTAAATTATAATAGTTATCCAGATATTAATTATTTAATTTATTTTTATGTTAAATGCCATTAGGAGGAGGAGAAAAAATCAGGAAAAATGACCAGAGTTCGAGACGATGGAGATGTAAGACAATTTATCTCTTTAAATGTAAAATAATTTTTAATTTTTTTATTGTGTATTTTTATGGTTTATGTAAACTAATTAATTTGAGTTAATTTATGGTTTAGGACCTCCATTTGAATTGAGATTGGATAATATAAATAGGAGTTATAAGTAATGTACTCAAGCAAGGAGATGAGTGTTTGTTTTAAATTGATTATTTTAAATATTACTATTTTGTGTTTAATAATGTTTGTTTTAGTGATATGTTGTGCAATTGCGTTTATAAAAGCTGTTGAAACACTTTTTAACGTTGGAAAAAGACTTGAAAACAAACGTTCTTTCTCCATTCAACACTTAGTTAACAATGTTGAAGTCGGTATGTATTAGTTAAAAGATAGTGAAACTCTTGGAGAGTTTGTTGCGAACAATGGTATACCGGAGTAAGGGCAATGTTCTTACACACAGACGAAACAAACATGTGCTCATGAAAATGTAAGTTTATTGCTTTATGAATCACATTGTCCTCAAAACAGATGCTGATTCATGCCTAAAGACACATCCAAGGCACATACCAAGGCACATACCAAAGACGATAAAATCACCACCAAGGCACATACAAAAGACGATTCCGAAACTCACAGACAACAATTGAAGTCACTCAGTAAAAATTATTCATAAGTTTTCACAATATCACCGGTTCATAATTAATTAAAATTGGATCATAAAAGGATTTCAGGTCAAATATCAGAGAACGATGGTTTTTGGTTAAGAAAAAAAGAGTTTTGGTTCAAATCTTAGGTCAGCGTGTTTTTTAATCGAATCTCCAATTTTGTCTTTCCATTTTTACCCTTATTGAGTGAATAAAGTTTGTTCACAGAATGGTATATTTTTAATGGTATATTTTTAATGGCATTTTATGTAATATCTTACATGTTTAAGTTTATTTTATTCTATGTATTCCGCAGCTGATATTGTAGAAATTACAACGCTTCTCTTTTTTTATTCTTTCCCTCTCCCTCCATAACATCTATTTTCACTTTCCTTCTCTCTGCGATTCTCTCCATTTTCCCTTTCGATTTTCTTTTCTTCTTCTTCAAGTCTTTTCCAAGTTTTAAATGGGTACACTTATTGTTTCTCAAAACTTTTATTTCACATTTCCTTTTTTTAACAAACATATGTGTTGATTTTCTTTCAAAACTCTGTTTTTGTTTTTCATCTCCTTCAATTGTTGATTTTGGTTACATGCTCTATGACTTATAATTTCTATAGTGCATTTAATCCTATTTTAGTTCGATAAAGTTTTTTTTTTAACAATACAAATCTCATCTTTATTTTTTTTTCTTGTTAATATGAACATTTTTTATGAACTAAGAATGTTACCTTTTTAGAAGTATTCAAGAATGCATCTTTATTTTTATGAAAAACAAAATCACCTTTTTGTTTATGTAATTTTTGGTTTTAACACTAAAAACTCTCATCTTCAATTTTGTTTTCTTGTTAATATGTTTTTTATATATTCTAAGAATGTTTCTTCTTAAGGAGTAAAGATTGAATCTTTATGTGTATATGAACAAAAAAATTCACCTTTTTATTTATGTAACAATGAAAATCTCATCTTTGATCAACTAAAAATGTTTATTTTTAAGGAGTAAAGATTGCATCTTTTTAGTTTGATCAACTACGAATGTTTTTTTTAAGGAATAAATATTGCATCTTTATGTGTATATGAACCAAAATTTTCACCTTTTTATTTATGTAACAATAAAAATCTTATCTTCGATCAACTAAAAACGTTAATTTTTATACATTTTAAAAATGCATTTCTTATATATCTATGAAACAAAAGTTTCACCTTCTTGTTGCATTTTTAGGTTAATTCATGCTTTTTGGTTAGATCCCAAAAATTTTGATTTATGTATTTTCAATTATTAAATTTAGATGGAACTACTTAAATATATTGAAATTTTGGGAATAATGTTTTTTTGTTTAAAAAAAAAAACCCAGGTGACATGGATATTGGAAGCATGCAAACAAAATAAAAGGAACGACAAAGACAAGAAGAATGTGTGACTTTCTCGTTTAATTGTTTTTTATTTATATTGCAAGTAAATTTCAGTCTTTGAAAATGTTAACTAAATGATGCGTTATTTCTTTTTAATCAAGGCATAGGTTAAGAAAAAGAACTTGCCGAAGAAGAAAAGCTAAGGAATAGAAAATACATGATGTTTTACTTGATATTTTAAATTATAATAGTTATCCAAATATTATTTATTTAATTTATTTTTATGTTAAATGCCATTAGGAGGAGGAGAAAAAAATCATGAAAAATGATCAGAGTTCCAGGCGATGGAGATGTAAGACAATATATCTCCTTAAATACAAAATATTTTAATTTTTTGCTATTGTGTATTTGTATGGTTTATTTAAACTAATTAATTTGAGTTAATTTATGGCTTAGGACCTCCATTTGAATTGGGATTGGAGAAAATACGTAGGAGTTGTATCGTACTCAGCAAGGAGATGAGTGTATGTTTTAAATTGATTATTTTAAATATCTCTATTTTGTGAATAATAATCTTGTTATTTACAAAATATTAATTTTAATTATAGTGATATGTTGGGCAATTGCGTTTATATGAGATGTTGAAACACTTTTTAATATTGGAAAAAGACTCGAACAACAACGTTTTTTCTCTATTCAACACTTAGTTAACAATGTGGAAGTCGGGATGTATGGGTTGAAAGATAGTGAATGTAACATCCCTATCCTAGGTCTCCAGAGATAACTGGGAATCGGGCATGTTAAGTCGACCAGTGGCCAGCAATACAAGATCGCTAGGAAAACGCCCGGTAACAACAACAACAACAATACAACGGCACGATCCCAACTAACCTGAAAGAAACAAGGAGAGAGGGTTGAGTAATCAAGATTACCCAGTGAGGATGAGCCTTTAGAGACTCACTTAACCCTTTCAACAATTACACAAAATAATACACAACAGCCTAAACGAGCTCAAACAAGGTTTCACACAATATTCATTTTAGTATTATTTCTCCTTTTATCACGTAATCTCTTTTCTCAGTACTCAACTTTTCTCAGTACTCATCTTTTCTCAGTACTCATCTTGTAACCGGTTCTCAACCAATGCACTCTACCAGTGCTCACGCAATCTAACACGGTGGGAATTTCCAGGCTCTCCAGCCGTTTCTCGTAACATGGCTCTCCGGCCTAAAGCGCGGGATAGCTCCTTTTAACCCCGTTGGAAGCCTACCAGAACGCTGGTCTCGGGTCCATCAATTTAATCGAACCACTGATCCCTCACAGTGTCGAAGACCTAACATTTACTAATATCTCAAGCAATATCGGTTTATCCCTAACACGCAAACGTTCATCTAGGTACAAGATTCTCAAGCCGGACAACGCAACAAGCAAACCAGACAGTTAAATCTGGTATCTTCAATCAATCCTAACTCAAAGACTCTAACCTTTTACCCATTACCCATTACCCAACGCGACATATAAAAAGGCAGCAACGGTTTAAGAACAGGCTATTGACATCAAATCGAATAATGGAAAAAGGGGAAAACGTACCACGTCCTCACCTGACTGCATGCGGTGGAGAAGGAGGCGGTGACGGTGAAGGTGACGTGACCAGCTCACCTCTGGTCTCGTCGGAGGAGCTCGGTGAAGGAGGTGGAGAGGCAGGTCCGGTACGTCTCACTGGGATGGTCATAACTTCCGGTACAGATCTCAGATTTAGATTATCTTGGGCTTCATGTAAAGAAGACACTCGAGGCTTCGGTTTGATAGGTACTATGTCTCCTGGTTCGCGGCGGTTCGTCGGGAAAACGGCCCGCAATATGACGGCGGCGGTTAGGGTTTTCTGGTGAACGGCAGATCCGAAGACGTGTACTGGAATAGCCATATCTTCTGACTCAGATATCCGATTCGGATGATCTCGGGCTTCACGGGAAGACGACACTCGGGGCTTCAGTTTGATAGGCGTTAGATCTTCTGGTTCGCAGCGGTTCGTCGTGAAAAGAGCCCGCAAGGTGACGGCGGCGGTTAGGATTTTCTGGTGATGGCAGATCCGACACTCGTCACTGGGATGGCAATATCTGTGGACTCAGGTCTCCGTTCCGGTCAAACTCGGTCTTTCTGGAACGATAAGATCCAGGACTTCGATTTGATAGGTTACTGGTCTCGTGGGTCTTCGCGGTTCTCCGGGAAATCCCTTTGCAAGGTAGCTGATGGTTCCTGCGCGGAAGAGAGACAAGGAGAAGGCTGGTCTTGATGGTGAGGAGGAGAGAGGCGGCGCCGGTGAGAGAGAGATGTCACGCAGGGAGAGAGAGAGCAAGGAGATCGGCCGCGAGTGAGAGAAGAGAAAGAGAGAGAGGAAAAAAACCCTAATCTCGCTTTAGGCTTAGGCCTAAGCCTTCAATGGCCGAGATTTCAATGGCCGAGATTTTGATGGTGACATATGCTTCATCACGTGGATCTTGAGGCAAATCACGTGGTGAGACTCTCATCGTATGTGAAGTCTCTCGTGGTACTTTGGTTGTTCTTAATATGTTCAACTTGCTTTCGTGTCCCTGGTAATGTTTAGGTTGCAGTAAGACATACACAATGAAAACCACTACCTATATTTGCTGTTTCAACTTCTTTTATGAGGTTGTTGTCTCAACCAGTATACCATGATCAAATGCTTGAAATTAGACAGCGATGAATAAAGGAAAAAGGCAATTATTTGAAAAAAACTGAATTTAACCAATCTGAATTTTCTTTAGTTGGAGCTTGTTGTATACCCTTTTATTGATGTTACTCTTCGTCGTTGCATTTTTTATTGTTTATGCACAAACTAGTCATGCTTTAGCATCAACCTGTCTTTACATCGCTCCTAAAACTATTCAAGAAGGATACTACTCTCTCACCATCTATAGGGATACAAGTTTCTGTCCATCATCATATCCCAAGAACATAATGTAAACCGCTCATCAGTCACTGACAATTCTATCAGGGCTGAAGATCTTGTCGTTTCAGATTTGGATAATCAAACTTAAACAGAATACACTACGTTATTTAGCAAGGGTAATACATTAAGTTACTTGAGACTAAAATGTTTCCAGCCCACGGAGTTGAAGTCGTCATCACCTGTATGCATCGAAGATTTTAAAATATTCAGTTTAAACGACGCAACATGGCCAGGAGCTTAAATGAGATAACGATTCAACTCAAGAAGAAGAAGATGAAGCCATTTATGTTTAGCATAAAAATAATGTAGTACGTACCTCATACAAATGGTTCTTGTGTCGGCCTTAGCCTGAAGTCACAAACCAAGATATCATCCATAAACGTCCTCACCTTTGCTTGGTAAAGTTTTGGCTCAGAATCTGATGAGGAAACATCTTTGGCCCAAAATGTTATATAAAACAGAAAACCTTGCACGCCCAATACATTTGCACTCACATACTTGACAAACTCGAGATTTGTTCCCTGCGAGAAAGAAAAGCAGAATTAAGCAAAGAGGAACCACTACAAAGAAAGCAGAGAGGGAAGATCAAAGCTCTCACATATTCTTCGTTCCCTGCTTCGATGGAAGTCTTTATGAGACTTTCCATGAAGACCTTATTGCTAATACCATCTTCGAATTCTCCTGCCCACTCGAATTTGACTGCAGCAAATTCGTACCTCGGAAGAGAACTACGATTTTGATAATCCCAGTCCACATCGTAACCCTAAAATCATATACAAGGATTCATATAAACGCAGGAGAAATACGATTAAACACCAAACAAGGAGATCGAGAAGAGAGCAGATGAACAGAATTGGTGGTTGAATACGAATCCAGATTCTACAATACATAAACCCTAAATCAAAGGAATAGATATTACCTCGCTCTTTTCAAAGTGCTCAATATCCATCCTTCGCTGTCTCACATATTCCGGATCGTTCAATCTGCTCATTCGTATTTCTGGTTGGACCTCTGCCTCCACCCAGGCCCGGCTCAACATTGGCATTTGCGATAGGTCAAATTTTTTTTTTTTTTTTTTAAATCTTCAAGCAAAAAAAGTCCAAAAAACTTTTTTTAAAAATAATAGTTGACAAAATTTTTTTTTTTTTTTTGTCTCTGGGGCGACTTTTTTGGCGATACCATTTCACTTCGAAACGTTTCGTCTCCAACCGTCTTCTCTCTTGTTCGGAGAGTGTTTGTCGTCGGTTACCGACGGTTACTTCAGGAGAAGATTTCGGAGGAACTGTCGGATCTGTAACTGTTCTTTTCGATTTATTTATATCATGCGTTCTTCGATTTAATCTTGATAATCAAACTTGGGAAAATCCTTTTCCTATATTCATTTTGATAATGTCGGATCGAATTTGAAGACAACTGCAGGAGATCTCATTGGGAAATGAGGATGAGATTGTGAATCTTCTTCTCTATCTCTGCACTGAAGCAGCGAATGAAACAAGGTTCAACCTCATCGTATACCTGTGAATCCTCAACATCAGAATCTCCGTGCAATGATGATAGCCTTGCCGCGACTGTGGGGAGTTGATGATGAAGTCACTAGTTGAATTTTGGAGAATAAAAAGATCCAATTTCTCTTCAAATCGGAAGATGCTATGATATATGTACTCCGAAGAGGACCATGGTCATTCAACGACTGGATGTGTGCAATTTAGAAGTGGACTCCACTTCATTCTGATGATGATCTCATGCAGATGGCATTCTGGGTCCAAATTAAAGGAACTCCTCTGCAATTCTGATATATCATGGTTTTTATCCCGTTTAAGTCATGATATAAGTCCATTTTATAGAATATTTCTACTATTTTGTATTGGTTTAGAGTCTTTTACAGGTTTTAGCACGTTTGGAGCATAATTGGAGATATTAGAGCTTTCTGGAGCATTTTGGAGCAAAACAACGTTCGTGCAGCTGAGTACCCGATTTGGAGCATCAGTGTCGACCGATACTGCCTAGTATCGGTCGATACCCATCGAAGCAGACACGACCCGCGACTTTAATGAAGAGTTAAAGAATTACAGAATTGCCCAGAAGTCTTTATTATTTACAAGAAATCCCAAAAACGTGATTTAGGTTATTTAATAGGATTTTACAACCACTTTGTTGGCCATGCATTATTTTATTCTGGTTTTGTGAGAGAGCTTTTGAAGGGAGACAAGTCTGAAACTCTGTTCGTCCGAAAGAAGATTTCGAACCCTCTTGTTACTCTTTCTGTTTTATTTGATGATTTATTCAAACATGTTTATTGCTTCAATTTCCATGTCTGAGTAGATCCACTTTAGGTTTGGGGTTTTCAATAGGGTTTTCTCTGAATGCTAGGTTGATTAGTTGATTAAGATTCACCATCTGAATTAGTTATTCGCCTTAGGTTGTGTTCAAAGCTAATTCTAGGTTGACGAATCTGGAACTTAGATCTTAGGATAATTGATTAGGCACGAGAGTGCGATTAATTACCTGATAGAACCTTAGGTGAGCAAAATAACTATTCGCAAAGAGATTTGGTTTAGTTGTTTTGTGAACAAATCAAACTTGTTATAAAAGCTAGTTTAGACTTTAGGATTCGCAAAGAGATTTGGAATTCCTAGGATTTAGACTTAGATAATTCTCGCAACGAGAGTTGGTTAATTATACTTTAGTGATTTGAGTTCAAGAACCGCGCTAAATCTGAATCATGTTAGTTAGTTTACCTGCATTCAGTGATTCCCTGAGAAATACCCCGAACCTATCTTTCTCCAATTGAATTTACATCCGTTTTAATTTAAGTCATGTTTTCAATTACATTGATTGCTTAGCTTGATTCTCATCTATATAATCTATTGTGTGTTTATGTGAGTCCTTGTGTTCGACCCCTACTATACTGCAACTACTTCTTAGTACTTTTAGGGTATTAATTTGAGCATATCAAATTTGGCGCCGTTGCCGGGGATCGAACCCGGGTCACCCGCGTGACAGGCGGGAATACTTACCACTATACTACAACTACTGCTTAGTACTTTTAGGGTATTAATTTGAGCATATAAAATTTCCTTAGATGCTTCGAGCAATGGAAATTTCTACACGAGATATCCTGACGATGCCTATGTGCTTATTGAGAACTTGGTTTCTAGCAATAGTACCAAGAATGCAGACATGGAGCGCAGGAAGAAAGCTGGTAACTTGGAGTGCAGACAGATTGCTGAGGTGAATGCTAAGTTAGATTCAATGCACAATTTGTTGATGGGCAAACAGCAGAAGGCTGCTCATCTTGCTGAAAAGGATGAAGTGGAATATGTTAACTACATTGATGGAGTTGGATCTCAGGATCAAAGGTATCAACGCCCATCCACAACACCCAGAGCTTCTGAGAGCAAGATTGAATCTATGTTTGAACAACTTCTTCAAGGACAGCAGAAGTTAACTGTGGAATTCAATGGGAAGATCGATGTCCTGTACAATGATCTGAGTGGAAAGATCGACGCTATTAATATTCATCAAAAGATGCTGGAAACTTAGGTAGCTCAGACTGCAGCAACTGTCAAGGAACTCGTGGGTCATTCACATAACGAATACATCACTACTATCCCCTCGAGGAGTGAAAGTGAGGTACACACAGGAGTGCAGAGTAGCTCAACTGCAAAGATTTTGGTCAATCTTGCCAAAGATGACGAAGAGATTTCGGAAATCACCTCTGTGTCGACCGATACCCTCTTGTATCGATCGACACCCGTCCAAGAATCTGTCAAGGACGTCTCGAAGGAGCAAGCATCGATCGACACACTCCCTGTATCGATCGATACCCTCCCAGATACTGCAAAGGAGCCGCGTATGAGTTTTGACAGACTTCACAAGCCCAAGAAGATGAATCCTATTCCTCAACACCTCCGAGCCCCCATCACTCCAAAGCAGCTGCTTGGATTTGAGAAGATGGTACGAAGAATTCCACACGCACTGACTTTTGAAGAAGCTCTAGAGTACATGCCTTTGCTGAGTCACTTCCGAGACTGCAGAGAAACTGAGGACGAGATTCAGGCACTCTTCCTCAAAGCCAGAAGCAAGTCACTACCGCTGAGGCAGTTGACCAAGAGGGAATACCCATGGATATTCTCAGTTCCATGCTCTATCTCTGGAGTTGAATTCAAAGAGTCTCTCGTTGACTCAGGGGCTAGCGTCAATGTCATGTCTAAGGCAATCGCAGAGAGATTGGAAGCTGCTATTCGACCGCCCAAGTCATCTACCACATTCGCGAATTGTTCCACCTCACTCCCATATAGGAGATTGTCTGGTTCCTGCTGATTTTCACGTTGTGGAGATGAGTGCACAATCTCGTACGCAGTTGATTTTTGGAAGACCGTTCATGGCTACGGTTGGTGCCATTATGGACACACCCAGCAAGCAAATCTCGTTCTTATACATTGACAAAAAGGTGTACTACAAAGCTATCCCTAGAGGAACTCCCACACATATCTCTTGCATCACCGTTGGTGCAGGAGAAACATTGATGGTTGACCTTTTGGACGAGCCTTATGACGAGCCAACTGTCATAGACCTTCTAGATAGTCCTTCTGTCATCACCAAGAAAAACGTCAAAACATCTAAGGCAAAGAAGAAGGTGAAGAGCAAAGCAGTGAAGGGTGCTGCTTCTATGACTTTAATCCCTAAAAAGTGTGATGGGGATTCGATTGAATACAAAGTGAAATGCAAGGGAACTTCGAAACCATTCTCTAAGGCTAGAGTTATTCTCACTTCGGAGCTGAAAGAGAAGGGACATGAGTTTGTGGAGAGCATGATGAGCAGAACTCTGCGGCTGGCGATGTCAAATTGTGGAGCTTGTTTCGGCGCGAGTTTTCATTCTTATCCGGCCTGATCGTCCGTACAGTCAAGATAATGATATTAAACGAGCGCTTGGTGGGAGGCAACCCACTGGTGAGTTTGTCTTTGAGTCTTTTTCTTTTTATTTTTCGTTTTTGTGTCTGTGTCAGGATAAACAACGATCAAACACAAAATCGCCTGAGTATCGATCAATACCCTGTTGGTATCGGTCGACACCCTACGCGAATGAGGAGTTCACCATGTCGACTTAAGCCTGGTATCGCTTGATACCAGGTCGTATGTCGGTCGACACTCGTACCCCAGTACGGTAACTTCTTGTTTTTCCCAATTCCATTATGTTTCTTTTGTTTTCTTTTACTGACTCTAGGCTAGATAACAATGGGGGCAAAGTTGTTCAAGTCTGGGGGAGGTAGTCGCTGACTTTGTTTTTGTTTTTCTTAGAGTCAGTCCGTTTTTGAGTCATTCGTTGTTCTATTGAGTCAAAAATTAGTTGGAGACTGTGATCTTTTTCTTGAATATATTGATCTGACCATGCTTCTAAGTGACCATTGTTACAGAATCAGTTCTAGATCGACTAATGAAAAATCCAAAGACTGACCAGTTAACTAGAAGACACTCATTTTTCCAGCAAAGTTCCTTAAAGCCTGAGCCAAATTTTTGCACTTCATCGATGTGGTTAGTACTCATAGAGCTTGATTCATCATTCGTATCTGACAAAGGAACCCACGTGTTTTAAAATAATGGTATTTCTCTCCCTGTTACAAGTTAATAAGAAGCATTAAAAGATGAAATGATTTTCTTCTGAGTAGAGGGTTAGGAAAATTTTCAGCGATCCCATTATTATACTTCAGAGGAGATGATCACACAAAGGTGGAAGCGAGGTTAGAAAAATTTCCTGTGATACCACTATTCGCATACACCTTTGATTTACTTTTGAGGGAAGAACCGGGGATTAGGTGGCAAACACCATCAATACTCGCGTCTCATACCTTAATTTGTATATGCAAAGAATATAATAAGATATAAGTCTGGGGGAGAGAAATAATACCAGAAAGTGTGCAAAAGGGTGGTTCCTTGTCATGATATTGTATGGGAAAGAATCTAGAGGGCTCTTGGTATTAATCACAGCGATGAAACTGGCGAGGAAGGCTTGGTTGAACAATGCTGTGAGATAATGTGTGTAGTCTGGGAAGATGCGAATGTCTACGGAGAAGTACATGGTGGTTAGATCAAAAGCTGGTTAGGTGACATTTGGGTGCTAAGGAAATTGGTAATTGCAATGTTTGAAGAACAGGTGAGTCTCTATGTTTTCAAACCTCTTTCTCTGGTTTAGTCTTCTATTTGCTTGAGGGCAAGCAAATGCTAAGTCTGGGAGAGCTGATATATCATGGTTTTTACCCCGTTTAAGCCATGATATAAGTCCATTTTATAGAGTCTTTCTACTATTTTGTATTGGTTTAGAGTCTTTTACAGGTTTTAGCACGTTTGGAGCATAATTGGAGATATTGGAGCTTTCTGGAGCATTTTGGAGCAAAGCAACATTCGTGTAGCTGAGTACCCGATTTGGAGCATCAGTGTCGACCGATACTGCCTAGTATCGGTCGATACCCATCGAAGCAGACACGACCCGCGACTTTAATGAAGAGTTGAAGAATTACAGAATTGCCCAGAAGTCTTTATTATTTACAAGAAGCCCCAAAAACGTGATTTAGGTTATTTAATAGGATTTTACAACCACTTTGTTGGCCATGCATTATTTTATTCTGGTTTTGTGAGAGAGCTTTTGAAGGGAGACAAGTCTGAAACTCTGTTCGTCCGAAAGAAGATTTCGAACCCTATTGTTACTCTTTCTGTTTTATTTGATGATTTATTCAAATATATTTATTGCTTCAATTTCCATGTATGAGTAGATCCACTTTAGGTTTGGGGTTCTCAATAGTGTTTTCTCTGAATGCTAGGTTGATTAGTTGATTAAGATTCACCATCTGAATTCGTTATTCGCCTTAGGTTGTGTTTAAAGCTAATTATAGGTTGACGAATCTGGAACTTAAATCTCAGGATAATTGATTAGGCCGAGAGTGCGATTAATTACCTGATAGAACCTTAGGTGAGCAAAATAACTATTTGCAAAGAGATTTGGTTTAGTTGTTTTGTGAACAAATCAAACTTGTTATAAAAGCTAGTTTAGACTTTAGGATTCACAAAGAGATTTGGAATTCCTAGGATTTAGACTTAGATAATTCTCGCAACGAGAGTTGGTTAATTATACTTTAGTGATTTGAGTTCAAGAACCGCGCTAAATCTGAATCATGTTAGTTAGTTTACCTGCATTCAGTGATTCCCTGAGAAATACCATGAACCTATCTTTCTCCAATTGAATTTACATCCGTTTTAATTTAAGTCATGTTTTCAATTACATTGATTGCTTAGCTTGATTCTCATCCATATAATCTATTGTGTGTTTCTGTGAGTCTTTGTGTTCGACCCCTACTGTACTGCAACTACTTCTTAGTACTTTTAGGGTATTAATTTGAGCATATCAAATTCCTCACTGTTTGTATGGTTTGACACATCGGACATATAATGGGTGATTTTCTCGAAACTGATTTCGATGGTGATAGTGTTCAACATGTCAATTATGTGAGAGTGCGTCTCCTTTGGAATGTCGACACACCTCTTCGATTTCAAAGGCTCTTCCAATTTGGTGATGAAGCGACTGTGTTGAAGTTTCGGTATGAGAAATTACGCAACTTCTATTCGATATGCGGTCTAATTTCTCATGATGCGACTGAATGTCCGACAAATGCTGAATTGGTGCCTGATTAACACGCTGATAATGATGATGGAGATGATAATGATGACAATCCGCCTGGATTTCCTCCGCCAAATGTGACGAGCCCAAAATTTCAATAGCGTGAAAAGAATAAGGAAAAGGAAGAGAAAACTCCGCAGAGCCAATCGGGAAAGAAAAGGAAAGCAAATGCAGAGACATATGATCCGATGGGTCCTTAAATTGGGTTTTGCAATGTTCGCCAAATGGTTTCAACATATTAATGTTAGGAGATGATTACCAAGCGTCTAGCACACATGATGAAGCAGTTTTTCAGAATTGTTATATGCAGAATGGTGAAGCAAGTTCTTCAAGTACACTTAGTGGTGGGAATGCAACGCCACAACAACAACACGATCGAGACGGCACGGTGGACCAGAAACCACCAGAAGGAGAATGAATACAGCGTTTTGGAACTGCCAGGGTTTGAAAGGGAACTTGGTAGTTCAACGCCTCAAGGGAATAAAGGTAACTTTTTCCCCGGACATACTCTTTCTCGTTGAAACTAAAAATTCTGATGATGTCGTACGTGATGTAGCAGCACAATTGGGTTATGATAATGTTAGGTGTGTTTCGCCTTTGGGTATTGGAGGGGGTTTAGTTTTGTTGTGGAATAACTCTATCTTTGTTTCTTTTATTTCTACTGATGCAAGACTTATGGATTGTAAGATAAGTAATAAAGAAGATTTCTACTACTTATCTTGTGTTTATTGTAATCCTATAAGGAAACTGAGCCATATTTTGTGGGAAAGGATTCAGAGAATTGCAATAAATCGTGTTGGGCCATGGTTATTATGTGGAGGCTTTAATGAGATACTCAATGCTGATGAGAAAAATGGTGGTGGAGTGAGGAAAAGTTGGAGCTTTGTTGATTTTAGAAATATGGTTTCACACTGTGGGGTTAAAGATCTTCCATATAAAGGTAATAATATGACTTGGCTGGCAAAAGAAGAACATATACGGTTGAGAGTTGGCTGGATTGAGCCTTTGCAAATGAAGAATGGAGAGCGAAGTATCCTGCATCTGAAGTTGAATACTTGCAACTTATATAGTCTGACCACAGACCAGCCATCATCAAAATTAGGAAACGAACAGATCACGGAATACGTCCTTTCCGGTTTGATAGTCGTTTATTGATAAGCTCAAATGTAATACCCTAAAGTACTAACAGCTTTGTCGATTGTAGTATTTAGGGGTCGAATCCACAGAGAATCAAGAATCAAACAATAGATATTATAGGTTCGAATTAAGCTAAGTAATCAATAAAAACAAGAAGCAATAAAGTAATTAAGAGTTGTAAATTCAATGGAAGGAGATAGGTTCAAGATATTTCTCAGGAAATCAGGGAATGCAGGTAAATCAATTAGCCATGGTTCAGATTAAGCGCGGTTCTTGAACTCAAATCACTAAGCTATAATTAACCAACTGTCGTTGCGAGAATTATCTAAGTCTAAATCTCATAATTCCAAATCTCTTTGCAAATTCTAAGGCCTAAACCAACATTAAGTTCAAGTTTGATTTGTTCACAAAATAACTAAACCAAATCTCTTTGCAGATAGTTATTTTTCTCACCCTAGGTTCAATCAGATTATCAATTGCACTGTCGTGCCTAATCGATTAACCTAAGATATAAGTTCCAGGTGATTAATCTAGAATTAGCTTTAAAAACAATCTATGGTGAAGAACTAATTCAGATTATGAACCCTAACCAACTAATCAACCTAACATTCAAAGAGATCCTTTAGTGAGAATCCTAAACCTAACAGGAGATCTACTCATACATGGAGATTGAAACAAACAACATGATTGAATAAATCTTTGAAATAAATAATAAAAGAGAAAGAAAACAAGGGTTCAAAATCTTCTCTCGGACGAACATAGTTTCAGACTTGTCTCCCTCAAAGCTCTCTCAACCAAAAACCAAAGTAGAATCAAGCGTAGCCAAAATAAGTGGCTGAAAAACCTAATTATAATGCTAAAACACGTTTGAGGTTTCTTGTAATTATTAAAGTCTTCTGGATCAAAGTGTGGAATCTTCAGACTTGTTGAAAATCGCGATCATTCTCTTCATACGACCAATATTGACCGATACCATAAGTGGTATCGATCGATACTCAGCTTCTGTGTCGACTCTTCAGACTGGTGTCGATCGACACCAAGGCTTCAAATCGACCCTTAGCTCCAAAATGCTTCAATATCTCCAATTAAGCTCCAAACGTACCTAAACCTGTAAAGACTCCAAAAATACTAGAAAAACTCTATAAATAAGACACATATCATGGTTAAAAAAGGGTAAAACCATGATATATCATTTATGTCAACAACCAGAATTCCAATCAGTTGTAAGAGAAGGATGGAATCCGTCGCAGCAAGAAGATAATACTTCGATCATGTCCCATATCTCCAATTGTCGAAAAATCATCTCTACATGGAAGAGGACCAACAATACAAACTCAGCAAAACAAATTAAGGAATTGATCATTCGAATTGATACAGCTCATACAGATCCGTCTATCTCCTTAAAAGAAATTCATGGGCTACGAAGGGAGTTGAATTCAGCTTATAAAAACGAAGAAACCTTTTGGCAACTAAAGAGTCGAAATCAATGGCTCAATAAGGGAGATCGCAATACACATTTCTACCATGCTTCTACGAAAAACAGACGAGCGAGGAACCGTATAGTCTCCTTAAAAGATCTTAATGGGGAAGAACTATTTGGAAATCGTGAGATTGCCAAGGAAGCTGAGTGATATTTTCAAGATCTTTTTACAACAACAGGTACAAGTAACATGTCTGATGTTCTTAGTAACGTTTCTAATGTTATTACAGACGACATGCATAAAACGTTAACAAAGGGAGTGACAGTGGATGAGATCAAAATATCATTATTATCTATTGGTGCCTCTTGTGCACCTGGACCAGATGGATTCACCGCAGGTTTTTACCTGAAGTATTGGGATATTGTTGGGCCAACAATAAGCAATGAAATCACTCGATTTTTTGAGAAGGGAGAATTGAACCCCGAGTTGAATCACACAAACCTGTGTATTATTCACAAACCAGAAAACCCGACAACAATGAAAGACTTTCGACCTATTGGAATTTGCAATGTTATCTACAAGGTCATATCAAAAATATTAGTCCAACGAATGAAATCGGTGTTTCCGGATGTTGTCTCCGAAAATCAAGCAGCCTTCACGGCCGGACGTTTTATCACCGATAATGTGCTCATTGCACATGAAGTATTGCACTCCTTAAGAGTCCAGAAACGATGTGCAACATAATATATGGCAGTAAAGACATATATTAGTAAGGCATACGATAGGATTGAATGGCGTTTTTTGGAGCAAGTCATGCGCAAGAAAGGATTCAACGACAAATTCGTTTAATGGATTATGTTATATGTTAAGACCGAATCTTTTTCTATTCTAATCAATGGCAGCCCATACGGAAAATTCACAGTTTTTCGAGGACTACGACAAGGTGACCCTCTCTCTCTGTATCTTTTTATCCTATGCTCTGATGTATTGAGCTCTCTTTTATCTAAGGCTGAGAAGGAACACAAGATACAAGGAATTAGAATTAGTAACTGAGGACATGCGATATCTCATCTCCTTTTTGCAGATGATTCTTTATTTTTCCTGAAAGCCGAACTTTGGAATAGCCAACAGTTAATGGAGATTTTTTTCCAAATACGGTAAAGCATCTGGCCAGCTAATCAACTTAGAGAAATCATCGATAACTTTTAGTGAGAAGGGTTTTCAACATATAAGAGACAATATTCAACGGATATTGCAAATTCTGAATATTGGAGGTGGAGGAAAGTATCTAGGCCTACCGGAACAGTTCGGAAGAAAAAAGAAGGAGATGCTGCAATACATTAAAGAGAATGTACAACGGAAAATCAATGGTTGGTAAAATCGATTTCTTTCAATAGCGGGTAAGGAAGTCCTGATTAAATCAGTAGCCTATGCAATGCCGGTATAGTCAACGAATTGTTTCGAACTCCCGAAAGAACTCTGCTCGGAAATTGATAGTATGATGTCTCGTTTCTGGTGGGGTTCGACACCCGAAAATCGCAAAATGTCATGGGTTTCTTGGAAGAAAATGGCAACTTCTAAAAGAAATGGAGGTCTGGGTTTAAAGATCTACATAGATTCAACCAAGCTCTATTAGCCAATCAAGCTTGGAACATAATGCGACGTCCTCAAAGCCTTCTCTACCGTCTGCTTAAAGCACGTTACTTTAGAACTGGGACTCTGCTCAACGCATCAAAAGGAACCCAACCTTCATATGGATGGAGCTCTCTTCGATTTGGTTGCGAATTACTCAACAAAGGACTTCAAATAAGAATTGGCAATGGGGAGAGTACAAAGTTAGCGACCGATCCATGGATTCCAACAATACCACCGAGACCTCCTCTTCTTATGAATTCCTGTGATCCTGACACTACGGTACAATCTCTTATCGACATGACTAACTTCCAATGGGATGAGGGGAAAATCCGATATGTTATTGATCCTTCTGATCAACATCTAATACATAAAATATTTTTATCCACTCCATCCTTGCAAGATGAACACATATGTGGTTATTCTGCCGATGGAAATTACACAGTTAAATCAGGATATTGGCTCGCTTCTACTATACTTGATATTGAAGCCGAAACTCAACCGCCGGGAAGCTCAACCTTGCACCAAAAATAAAGCATTTCATATGGAGAAATAGCATCTCGAGCCATTGGAGTAGCTGAACATCTCCGACGTCGTAATATTATGGTCAATCTGAGATGTACACGATGTTGTGGAGAGGATGAAACCAGTAACCATTTATTCTTCACATGCCACTATGCTGAATTTGTTTGGAGACTTCTCGGTATACTCACTACTATGCTCTCTGATCCCCTTATCCCTATTGAGGTTAAATTTCGATATCTATTTAGTCTTCACCATGATAATAAAATTGGAGAGTTACAACGAACACTTCCATTTTGGATAATGTGGAGAATATGGAAGAGTAGAAATGATCTTTTGTTTAACCGTAATGACATCGAAACCAGAGATACCTTTACTAGGGCGTCTGCTGATACTAAAGAATGGATTTCAAACGTGACGGGAGTACCTAATGGAGCACATGAAGCACAAGGACGACAAACCATTCGCCATTCTACATGGAAAAAACCTTTGAGAGGTTGGATTAAATGCAACTATGATGCTTCTCATCGTATCGGTGTAGGAAATTCAGGATTAGGTTGGATAATACGAAATTCCAATGGAGTATTTTTGGATTGTGGTATGGGTAAATTTCAAGGACGACTAACGGTGGAGGAAGCGGAATGTTCTGCATTATTATGGGCACTACAAGCAACTTGGGCATTGGGTTATAAGAAGGTTGAGTTTGAAGGAGATAACATCAATATCATTCGACTTGTCAATGGAAATGGGCATAATTTACGTCTAAATCACTTCATTCAAGAAATGCAAAGATGGTATAGCATGTTTGACGCAATACTTTTCACTTTCCGACATAGAGAAGCAAATGTTTGCGCATATACTTTAGCCAAAAAAGCTATTGTTTGTAACAGTCAATGGTCCTTATACCATGTATGTCCTCAATTTCTTACACTTGCTGTTAACAATGATTGTAATTCCGTTAACTAATAAAAGTAATTTAGACGGCAAAAAAAAACTTTTTAAAAACAAATTATTTGAAAAAAGGCCCCAATTTGTTTTTACCTAAATCTCATATATAAGTAGAGACGGGTCTGCCTCCACCTCCGGATCAGTCTTCGGCTTCTTCAGAGGCGGAGAAAACTCCGTCGAATCTCCAAACTTGGTTAAATCAGCATCAGCGGCCTCTGTCGAAACCCTAGACATATCCTTACGATTAGCTTTTTTTTTGTTGCAGGAAGATCTGTAAACGTATCAATAGAATTGATTCTATTAAAAAAACAAGCACTTTTAGTATTTGTATCCAAACACTCCATATTTTAAAAAACAAATATTTGTTTGAAAACTATTTTAAAATTATCCAATTTGTTTTTACAAATATAAATATATAAAAATAAATATAATTTCGAATTTAAGATAATATATAAATTTAAATATAATATATTCATAAAATCTTTACGTGTAAGAGATGGTATTAAAAACTTTTGGTTAACAAAATTTTATTAGACAACATACAAAAAAATTTCGAAATTGTTTTGGTTTAATATATTAAAAATAAATAATATTAAAGAAAAAATCAAAAAAAAATTTCTGGTTGGAACTTGGAGCTCTGCCTCCACCTCCGGATCAGTCTTCGGCCTTTTCTCCTGATACATCTTTGGCCAGTGGCGGTGCTTTATTAATTATTAAAAGCGTTAAATAGTAATCTAGTTTTTTTTGTCAACAATTAAATAGTGATCTAAAATGATTAAGAAAAGGAGTGAAAGTTTAAGGAAACAAAAATATAACTGAAAAGGAAATATCGTGTATCTGAAAAGAAAATGGTTCAATAATTTTGTTTGGAGATAGAACTTAAAAGTGGTGGATTGTTAAAAAGAATAGCAGAAACACACAAAAAAAAGAAAAAAATATAGGATAAAAATAAAAAGAATATTTAAATGGTAATTGAAATAATGGGAATTGGCCAAGGTGAAAAATATGAATAAGTTTAAAAGATCATGGGGTGAATAAACAGATCAAGCAAATATTATAGGGGTCAATAAACTGATTTTACAACATTTCACCAATTTTTGTTTTCAAATTACATGTAAATATTTTTGTAACATAAATTCATAGGGGTCATTTGACTACCCTCCCAAAGAGCTGCCTCCGCCACTGTCTTTCGCTGTCTCACATATTCCGAATCGTTCAACTCTCCTATCCGGAGAATTCGTATTTTTGGTTGGACCTCTGCCTCCACCTCCGGATCAGTACGAATACTAATCCACGACCAGTAGTTTCAGTTTTACTATTATTTTTATATCATCTCTATATATCTCATGCATTGAATCATAGGTGACATGTAAAGAGCACCCACCATTTGGTTGTAACAACACATATAGTTTCAACAAGACGTTTTCTCTATTTCTTATATATAGCATAAATATAAAAAAAAATTTGGGTTTGAAACTAGCATAAATATAATTTTATGATGAAATTATATGACTAACAGATAAAAAGGAAACTTAGATAGTCCATGTGTAATTTAGTTGTTTATAATGAAACTTAGATATATTTTATTTGATAGAAGTTTTTAGTAAAATATAAAAGTCCTGGGCATCGACATATACACATTACAAACAATAAAAGCTGCATACTGATGATGCCCATATCACCAAGTTTGGAGATTCAACACACGAATTCTCTGCAGAGGAAAACGGATTCAACTCTAGTCTCTAGCGAGAAGAGACTCAAATTAATCATATGATGATGATGATGTTAAACAAACAAGAGATAGAAAAGAAAAGAAAAGAAAAGAAAAGAAAAAAGTGTACCTCAGTCATATATTATATCATCTTGTGTTGGCCTTAGCTTGAATTCAACAACATCGAACTCACCACGAAACTTGCGCACCAATGTTCGGTAAAGTTTTGGCTCCGGATCTGATGAGGAAACATCTTTGGCCCAAAGTGTTATATAAAAACAAAAACCTGCGGCGCCTGTTACATTTGCACACACATACTTAACAAAATCAAGATTTGTTCCCTGCGAGAAACAAAAGAGTAGAATTAAGAACAGAGGAAGCCATTAATTTAGATAGATATGAGTGAAGAGCAAGAAATCTCCGACATACATATTCTTCGTTTTCTTCGTCGATGGCTGTCTTTATGAGAAGTTTCATCAAGTCGTCATTGCTAACTTCAACATCAAATTTTATTCCCCATTCGAATTTGATTGGAGCGAAGCAGTAGTCATATTTATCCAAATCCAAATCGTAAAACTAAAACCATAGACACACGAGAGATACCATTAAACACCAAACAAAAATTGAATATTCCAAACACAGATCTATATATAAACCCTAAATCAAAAGGATATTACGTCGTTCTTTTCATATTCCTCCAAAAACATATCTCGCTGTCTCATATATTCCGGATCCTCCAGATCGACTTTGCGGAAAGTTCGTATTTCTGGTGGGACCTCTTTCTCCACCTTCGGATCAGTCTTCGGCTTCTTCAGCGGTGGAGAAAACTCCGTCGAATCTCCAGACTTGGTTAAATCGGCATCAGCGGCCACTGTCGAAACCCTAGACATATCCTTTCGATCAGCTTCTTTCTTTTTTTGCTTTTTTCTTTCCAGAGAACGAGAAGACTGTAAACGTTAAATACCTTTTAAACAAAATAACGTTAAACTGGGATTGAATTTTTATTTAAATTTGTTTTAAAATTTAAGAAAAATTATTTTTATATTTTTATAAATTTTATAATATGTCTAACGTATTATTATATATAGAGTTGTCAAACCGGACTAAACAGTTAACTTAATCCGTTTTGTAATGGACTAAAATATAAACTTAAACTTAACCCGTTTAAACTTTTGTTTTGATATATATAATACAAATTATAGTGAAAATATTACAAGATCTTGAATAGTTTTTTTATGTTTTGAAAATACGTGGATCGATTATTATTTAAATATATATAATATTATTTAATATTGTAATAATTAAAAGTTAAATATTTAATATGGATATAATTGGTTTCCTACAACTAGACAAGCTTCGGTGAGCATTACTGCTCCAAACGCATTGCCGAATCTAGATTGTCGAGTAAGCTAGATCGACTATCACGGATAGCCAGCAGAGTAATGAACATGACAAACGATCGTAACCATCAAGCAAACAGACTACATAACCTAAGCATGAAACGACCTAAGACATATAGCCACGGTCACACACTCACCTTAGTATTTTTCTCGGATTCGGTACAGACATATTCTGACACCTCTTGTGCTTTCAAATCGGTCGATTCCTCAGTCGATCGCTAACACAGATTCCCCCGGATAATCCCTCGGATAGAATCGGGTTCTCTCTCGGCTAGAATCAGATTCTCTCGGATAAACGAACTTCTCTCACTTTTCTCTATGACTCCTTGGTGACGCGAAAGTGAGGAAATGAGCCATAGATCTTCTTTAAATAGACGAGTGCTCCATTTTCCCCGGAAATAATCGTTCTCGTGAATTAATTGATCTACCATATCAGTAAACGCTTCTGCGCATTTCTTTTTCCCCGAGAAACCGTTTCCGCAACTTTACTTAATCGATCAGACCGATAACTACTTATGCGCATCTAATTTCTTCGGGAATAACCGTTTCCGCGAGTTTACTCGATCGATCAGATCGATAACCGCTCGCACACACTTTTCCCTGAGAGTCTAATCCAGATAACCGTTCCCGCTTTTTTTCTTCCCGCAGATTATCAACTTTCTCCGATAACTGCTTACCAACCATGTTTGAAGCCGACACGAGCTGTCTGATCCCGACCAGCCTTGTCCGAATTCCAACAAAGTCTCGGACAGCTGATTTTAGCTGGCTAAACTTCTCGAAAATCACGGCCAGCTGATTTTAGCTCGGTAAAAACTCGACCAGCTCGGCGAAAGTCCGTTTCAGCTCGACAATCACCCGAACTGACTGATTTCCCCTGCTAAACATAGTTTCCCCCGAGACACTTAGTCTTCTTCATCATTCGGATTCCCTTAGCATTTTCCAGCTTTCCCTCAGCTCATTTCAACTTCCCTCATAAACCCCTTTAATTTTTTTCATTTCTTCTCGGCAAGACTCATTCATGCCTTAACCATTTTCCCCCGTTTGACAGATTTTCGGAACATGGGCGTTACAACTCTTTCCTACTTATGACTAGATTCGTCCTCAAAATTTTCTCTTCTTCGACTTTTCCTTCAACTTTAGCTGCTTCTCAAACCACTTAGGAAATTTTTCTTTAATCCTTTCTTCTGGTTCCCATGTTGTATTTTCTTCCCCTTCGCAATCCCACACAGCTTGGATCATTTTGACTTTCTTCCGGCCAACCACTTTCACTTTTTTCCCACAATCCGAATTGGTCTTCCCTCAATAGTTCAGTTATCTTGCAAGTCTGGTGGTGGATCCGCGGTAACATTTTCCCCATGAGTTACGCATTTCCTTAGCAAGGTTACGTGGAAAACATTATGTAATGCTTTCAATGCTGGTGGAAATTCCAACCGATAAGCCACTGGCCCAATTCTTTCCAGGATCCTATACGGTCCCATATACCTTGGTTTCAATTTTCACGATAAAGCTGCTCAATCTTTACCCTTGTAGATAACCATCTTGACGTAAACTAGATCCCCCACTTGAAATTCTAATTTTTACGGCGCTTATAAGCATAACTCTTTTGCCGATCCTGAGCTTATTTCATCTTGAGTTTCAACACTCTGATCCTCTCAGTTGTTTCCTCCACAAAATATCGGCCATAGATGCTCCGCTCCCCCACTTGGGTCCAACATAGCGGTGTACGGCATGGCCGTCAATACAACGCTTCATAAGGAGACATCCCAATACTGGCTTGGTAGCTATTATTATAGGAAAACTCAGCCAAAGGAAAGTAATCCTTCCATTTCCCGGCCCAATCCAGAACACAAGTTCGCAGAAAATCCTCAAGTGCTCTGATTGTTCTCTCCGACTGTCGATCTGTTTGCAGATGATAAGTTGTACTCATATGAACCTTTGTCCCAAAACGCTTCTGAAGTGCTTTCCAGAAAGCCGATGCAAACCGCGAGTCTCAATCAGAAACTATACTCGCTGGAACTCCATGAAACTTAACAATCTCCTCCATATACAACTTTGCAAGTCCCTCGGCCTTGTCATGCTTATTGATCGCAAGGAAATGAGCAGACTTAGTCAGTCTATTGACTATAACCCATATCGAATCCATCTTGCCACACATTGGTAATCCGGTCACAAAATCCATTGTAATCATGTCCCATTTCCACTCCGGGATGGGTAAGCTCTGTAACAACCCACTCGGAATCTGATATTCAACCTAAACCTTCTGGCAAGTCTGGCATCAATCGACCCACTTAGCCACATCTCTTTTCATCCCGACCCAATGATAGTATCGCTTCAAATCCCGATACATCTTGGTCGACCCTGGGTGAATCGAAAACTTAGAATGGTGAGCTTCCTTAAGGATTTCTTCTCTCAGTTCCTTGTCATTCGGAACACACACTCGGCCATTAACCAAAATTGTCCCATTGTTCAACGTCTGATATTTCGCCTTATCATTCTTCGCCAACTTGATGAGACTCTCATCTTTTTCCTGAGCCAACCGTATCCGACTTAACAAATCTGCTTGATATGCCGCACTTAAGCCCAACGGTTATACCTCATCAGTCAAAGTTGACAGACGTAAAGTCCCAACCATGCTGACCAATCCCTCCATATCTTTCTCAGCAGGTGCAGACACTCTCTTCCGAGTCAGTGCATCCGCAACTAGATTTGCTTTTCCCGGATGGTAGGCAATATCCAAATCATAGTCGGCTACAAATTCCATCCATCTACGCTGTCTCATATTCAACTTCGGCTGAGTGAATATATACATCAGACTTTTGTGATCCGTGAAGACTTACACTTTCCCACCATAAAAATAAGATCGCCGAATCTTCAACGCAAACACAACCGCAACCATCTCCAGGTCGTGGGTAGGATAATTCAGCTCATGCTTTCTCAACTGCCTCGAAGCATAAGTTATTACCTTCCCTTGCTGTATCAGAACGCATCTCAAGCCCATACGTGATGCATCTGTGTAAATCACATAAGTACTTTCCATATTCTCTGTAATAATTTTGAAAGACAATTATATCATTTCCTATTTCAATAATCTTATCATATTTGTAATGACATAGTATGTAATAACTTACAAAATAAAATTTATTTTTTTAAATGATTTCTTAAATAATAATATAGAGATAAATAATTGACTTTATTACAAAGGGACTAAATTATAGGGGTATTACAAAAAAACCTTCAAACTTTTTAATTTTGTAAGTCTCTCCACAACTACAAAAATAAAATGCAAATAAGTCAAAATAAACATTTTAAATAAAATTACAAACAAAACATATTTAAATATCTTAACATAAGATAAAAAGAAATAATTATGAAAATATCCAAAAAATTCTAAATTCATAAAGTAGGCTTTATCTTACAGATTTACACTTAATTTGACATAATTACTTTGAGTTACATAATTAACTAATAAAACTCCATATATCCTACACTGCTACACATATCAATAGTTTTTGTGTTTTCACTTAAACAAAAAATTATATTGTTTTTTTAATTTAATGAAAAATTAATTTAAACCAAAAACCGCTTTTTATTAATGAATGTTTCGTTTTTTGAATTGGGAAACGAACATTGCAAATTGATTTTTTTTTTGTTTCAATGGCCGAGATTTTGATGGTGATATATGCTTCATCACGTGGATCATGAGGCAAATCACATGGCGAGACTCTCATTATAGATGTCAATTAGGCGAGATATCCGTGGGTTAGTCCAAATCATTACGGACCAGTCATGTTATGTCCAAATACAAAATGATTTAAATGGGCTTTGTCTGTAGTCATTGTACAGCCCCTCTACTTCTTTTTTTTCAAAAACAACCTAAAAACTTTTAAAATAAAATAATTAATTTAAATTTAATTATTTTTATTAAATAATATTTTACAATTATCGTTAAAATATACGTTTTTGCCAAAATATAATTTACTTACCTAAATAGCATAATCTCGCCAAAACTGAAAAAAACTAGGTTTTTTTGCCAAAACCGTAAAATCGTATTTTAGATTGTGAAATTGCATTTTCCCACCAAACATATTTATTTATCTTAACATATAAAGAGATAATTATTAAAAAAATCCAAATTAATAAAATAGATTATATCTTTTAATTGTTTTTAAAAATTAAATGTGTACACTTATTTTGACATAATTATTTTTTTTTAAACATAAAACTCCATATATCCTACGCATTAATTTTTATCAACTTTATCTTTTATGATAAATTCAATTTTCTAAATAAGAAATTTTTTATGGGTTTAGTAAATTTTCCTTTTAGAATTAGAATTATGTATCGATTATAATTGTTTCAAAAGTTTATTTTTCAGTTATATTATCAATTTTCTTTATGATTAAAAAACAAAAAGAAACGTGTAAGGGTTTCCAAAAAATTTGTCTCTTACTTACACTGTTGACCAAAAAATTGGAAACTAATAAAAAAAAAAGTAAGAGACAAAATAGAAGCTAATTAAAAAAAATGTAACCTATAAATTTTATATAAGATTCATAATCTTCAAAATTAGATTAATAACAGTTTGTTATCATGTTTGATAATTCTTTTATAAGAATCAAATTACAAAAAATCAGAAATATAAACTTCAAACCCGAATGATTACATATAAGATTTGAAATTTGTTTTTAGAACTCTCTTATCATATAGAATGAATGTTTACTATGTTTATGGATAATATGAATCAATTTCGAATTTTCTTAATTTTAAATTATACAACTAATTTCTAGATAACTAAACATAATTCATAATTTAGAATCTAATTATACTGATCATATTTACACGAATGATCAATTTTAGAGTCTAATATAGTTTACTTTTTATCCGTGTATTACACGAGACATAATCTAGTTAAATACTCCTTCCGTTTCAAAAACAATGATGTTTTAGAATTAATTTTTTGTTTCAAAAAAATTGTCGTTTTACATTTTGAATACAATTTTTTAACTAATTCTCTAAATTGTCATTTACCCAAAGCTATGGGTGTATTAAATATGAATATATTAACTATGAGTATATTAATAAAATTCAAAATTTATTAATATGTGTGAAATGTGTCAAAATGACATTTTTTATGAAATAGAAGGAGTATATACAGTTATTTTGACAAAATTACCAACATAATTAATTAAAAACCAAACAAAAAAACATAAAACTTCATATATCCTACGCATTAAATTTTATTATAACTTTGCCTTTTAAGATTCCAACATCTGCTTCTAACTTGGTTCACAATCACACAAAAATTCCAAATTTCACAATCTGCTTTCTAAATTATAAATGCAATATCGTGTTCTTTGTAATATAAGGCAACTGTATGTCTGTATGGCACATGCACTACAAAAAAAAACATGCATTACATCAATTAAATTGTATCACAAAAATAAATAATATTATTTTGAATCATTTATTAGTAATTGATATAAAAAAATATAGTTTAATATCAGTTGATAACTGATTTTACTATTAGTTAATTTAACATCGGTTCAATCATAAATGATACAAAATTTTATTAATTTGGATCACTCATGAGAAATGATTCAAAAAAATGAATGCACATCAATTAGATGATGGATGCATCTACAATTTTTTGTTAACATCATTTATAAAAAATGATACAAATATTACATCAATCAAAAAATTGATGCTGATATATTTTTAATTAATTAAATATGTTTTAATTACCTTTGATGTTTGTCCCACATCGAGAACTAAAGAAGGAAATGAGAAGTTTTGTTTCTTATAAATAAGTACAATTTATCTACAGATTCTAAAAACCAATATTGACGTGTTATCCTAGATAAAAATAAATAAATTATTTGTGAAATAATTTATAATATAATATTAAAATAATTTATAAAAGTTAGTACTAATTTTAAATTATTAAATTATTACATATATTTTAAAGTTGATAATTATAATGTAATTTTACCATCATTTATATTAATTGATGCAAATCTTTAACATCATTTTTTGTAACCGACACAAATTAACATTGATTACAATAATCGATGCAAATATTTATATCAATTGCTTAAACTGATGCAAATATTTATATCAGTTGCTTAAACTGATGTAAAATATTTTTATCTGATATAAATATTTTTACAACTGATGTAAATATTTGCATCACCACTTTCAGAGTCACTTATTTAAATGATGTAAATTTTTTTACATCATTTATAACTAATGCAAATCTGTAAAATAAATGATGTGAAACACACTTTTTTGTAGTGATGTTGCCTGTGGAAAACAATGTCCCAATCGGAAAGGAAATAAAATTTAACCGTTAACAACAACAACAAAAATTGTAACTCTTGAATCTATTAATTAACTACCTTTACATTTTTTATGGATCATTGTTGGTTTAGTTTCATTACATTAAGTATGATACTGCTTTAGAAAGCAATACTAATACACTTTTCGTAATTTATTTAGTTCACAATGAAGAAAAGACAAGTGTTATTAAGCAAAATGAGAAGGTGATTGGCCTTTTGTTATTCTCCAGTGGACCCTATCTCGGTCTCATGTTTCTATCGGGTGTTTAAGCTATTTAACACTATTTGACACATGTTGTTTCAGAGTTTTAATGTCGACAAAGTACCGATTGAATTTCTAATGGTTTTAATGGCTTGCCAAATCATTAGTTCTTTTGTATTATGGATTTCTAGACTTTTTTGTCTTTTTTGTCTTTTTTTTTTTTTTAGCAAGGACTGTCTTCCTGGCATTTGTAGCAACTTTTGTAGGCAAGTACAATCTGTAATCTTTTTTTTACATACAAATTCAAAAAAAAAAAAAAATGACTGGCCTTCCAAAGAACAAGATCACAAGGTACGTACTTGATTCTACACACTTTTAAGTTCCATCATTGCTTCTTTTTCATAGCCTTGAATCAAATTCTTCAACAGATTTTGTAAGAGTACTACAAAAATCGTATTACAAAACTAGCTTTTAAGTCGCTACAAGCATATTCATTGTATCTTCTGCTTTTTTTGGTCTTTTACCGTTTGTTCAATGTCATTATCACGCCTAGCCGTCTCACTAACCCTTGCCACCATTTTAAACATTGTTCATCATATTTCGCTGCAACACCTGAAATGAATCATGATGCACTACAACATATGGGATCTCGATTGGTGCAATATATATATATATATATATTATTCTCTTAACCATGCAAAAACGATGTGAAAGTAACTAAGTCAGAGTGACTCAGTTCACAGCTGGTGCAAGATTGTGTACGATAGTCAAAACGATGTCTAAACTCAATAATTTTCATTTATCCAAATTAATCCTAATAAATAATTAATTCTTTTTTGGACCGTATTCAGTTTAACTGGACAATGTTTTAACCTAATGGATTTTTTGTTAAGTTTTTTGGGTTTCCAACTTAAAACCAATTGGCAATGAGTGGATTGGTCTAAGTCTCTTATATATTACTTAAGGCCTATGGCCCATTAATCTCTAATGAATCCCAATACATCCCCTCGAGATAATAGCTCTTCTAGCCATTAATCTCGACAGACCATCAATCATCGGGTCGGGGCGGTCGGGCCTTCTTCTGGGCCGGATTACGGGCAGTGTGTGTTCGGGCTCTGATACCATGTTAAGTTTCATGGGCTTCCAACTCAAAACCAATTGGCAATGAGTGGATTGGTCCAAGTCCCTTATATATTACTCAATGTCCCTTCCCACTTCCTATGTGGGACAATCTTCACAAACTCCCTAGAGATTAAGGCCCATTAATCTCTACATAATCCCAATATTTTTTTTTCTTTTGAATATTAATTTCAATATCCTATAGTTTTGAGCATATATGGGCATTTTCTTTTACATGACGCTGCGATAGCGGCTGCGACGGAGCAAAACGACGTCAGCGGTGATGGAGCAACAAGATAAACGACAACATAACTTAAGAATAATAATTTTAGAATAATCTCGGATAACAGCCAATGAATCGTCGACGGCATGAGATGAGACGCTGAAAATAACAGCGACACTCCAATCTTCATCGGCGTTCATCTTCTGCGACAGTTTTCTTCTCACCGACGTGTTATCTTCTCTCCGCCAAAGCTGTTTTACTCTGTCGCTACCGCTGACGCAACGTCATGTAAAAGAACATGCCCTATGTAGATTCAAGGATGAATGTGGTGTTATTAGATATTTAACAACAACAAAATGTGGTGGTCGTAGATGTTAAACTAAATATGTTAACATTTGGTAATAAGAAGAACCCAACCACAAGCTCGATCCTAGAAAAGCTCTTTATGGGTAAGAAATACAAAGACCCATTGACTCGGTTAAGACTCGCGTTATTATTTTAGGTAGATGGAATCTTATGCCCAACCTGTCAAACAACGAATATAACAGAAGAGTGTGTCGCAATGTTAGCAAACATAGACTCTTTTCTGCACTATCCATGCGACTGAGAGTCATTTTTGCTTACCGTTAACAGTGCCAAGGCAATGGAGCCATATCAGTTAACACATCAGGATGATTGTAATTCAAGGCTTCTCGGACGCAATAGTTCTGGTGACAATGAGCTGCTGCCCCGAAATAATTCATCACCCTGGTTTTGTAAATGGTTTGGTATTGAGGATGTCGTTATATAGGTATGTTGCTGAGATGAGTTTGGTTATCAATGGAGAAAGAGCACGCACCCTTAACGGAAAAAGACATGTTAGTTGCAAATTGGTAATGTTTTTATAAACAGCATTTCTAGTTGGGTTGTGTTCCATGTTATTTATGAACATGTATATAGTAGTTATATTTACTGACTTCATTCTTCATTTCCGTCCTCTTTTTTTGTTCTAATGACTTTCTATCCGTTGTGGTTCTATAATGCAATTGTAGGTTGGTGTTAGATCGCTATTGAATGATGGAAACAATATTATACGAGATGAAGATATTGCCTTCACAGATGATGAGAATGACCATGAAGTGAACTATATGGAATCTCTTATTGTTGAAGACCATCCATTTGAACACAATAGTTGGCAAGGTGGTGTTAAGGTAGAAGACGTCGTTGAAATTTTGTTTTACAAATGAGGCAGACAACACGGACAATGAGGGAATGCAGAATGAGAAAGAAAATGGTGAGGATGACACTGCAGAAACCAGTGTATTATAATAATTAGTAAGGTATATATATATATATATATATATATATATATGAGTACACTCTCATAATCTACCCCCTCAAAACTTAGATAGACTTGCTTACAAAATATTTATAGATGATCTAATTTTTCTTTAGTTTCATCTTATTTTTAAAAAGCATTATAATAATTAGTAAGGTACTTGTACATAGTCAAACCCATAACGCTCCAACGTGCTTAAGCATTGGGACGAGAGAGCGATTGAGATGGAGACTCATGACTTGATTTGCTCCCCCAATGAGCTGACCTCCTATGAACACCACCGGCACGGTCGGGCTGCAGCCGAGCTGAGCCAGTGCTTGCTCTATCTCCTTTCCTCTGTTGATCTCGTCGAGCTCATATATCGTTGGGTTCACGCCAAAGTCGACGAAGAGAGTCTTGATTGTGTGAGACATGCAGCACGAGTTTTTGCTGAAGATCACGACAGGCTTCTCGAAGACCATCTTTTGTAGCTTCTCCATTGTTGAAAATATGGAGGGTTTTGAAAGAATTTACCTTTTATGATATTTAAAGTTCTCGACTTAGGGGATATTATGATGTGGATTCTTTATTGGAATGAGAGATCAGGAGTGGAAATTGGAAAGGTTGAGGAGTTTTGGGACCAAGACGAGACAAGTGACTTTGAGTTGTGTTTGATACGTTAAGATCGACTATAAGGGTTGCTATATATAGCTTCTTCACGAATGCATTTAGACAAACGAAAGTGAAGATTCTAGATGCTATTGTCGAATTCTTGGTTCTATCATCTTGTGGCCTTATAATATTATACGTGTCTAGTTCTTAAGACTAACCATCTAATATCAAAAAAATATAGAAAAATGGTTATATATGTATATATATATATATATAGATATATATATATATATATATATATATATATATATATATACGAAAAGAGAAGTAATATGTGAAAAGCTAATGCAAAATCCAAAAGTATTAGAATCTTTAATTAAAAATAGATAAAAACAAATTCGATGAAAAATAAAAATGTCAATCAAACCAATTATGCCATATAATCCTTTTTAATTTATAATAAAAATTATAATTTTTTGTAAAAGAAAATATTAAAATTATGAATAAACATATATATATATATATATATATTTTGAGAAATTAATTAACATATATGTTTGTATAATTTTCATGTTATTCTAAATCCAAAATCAGTTTTTTTTGCTTTAATTGAAGTCAAATGTGTATATTCTAGAGAAAATCTTTTGTTTGATTTTCGACTCATACGAAAAACTCAATTATTGGACTACAACTATTTAAAAATGTTTACCTATATAAGTGTAAATACGAACGATTAATTCTGAATATGTATATATCAAATCTAACTGATTTTAAAAAGGAACAGTTACTCTTGGCTCTTAGAGACGAAGGATCAAAAACGTTTATCAATCGGGAAAGGGACGAAACAGTGTTTGAGTCTTCTTTTATTAGGAAAAAAAAGAGATAACAAAATCTTAGCTGTGAAGAATATATGATACGGACGAATCATGTCTTGCCTCTAGAGTACGGCCTTTCATATTTATTGAGCTGTAAAAAAAAACCTGCGATATCACATTACTTATATGCTCAGGACATGCTCAATATTATTATTGATTTTAGAACAAAACAAATTTGGACTCTTAATTTTTTTTTTAAAGTATTATACTACATTTTTTAAAAAAAACTTTTTTGTATAATGTTTTTGTAGAATTGTTTTATGAAAAATACATATAAAATAATTTTATGGCCATTTTCAATTTAAAATTTATTATTATTTTTTTTATGAAAAAAAATATATATAAAAAACGGAGCTCTTAATTATTAGGACACGAGGTTGAGCCCTAGTACGGTCGCACCCCTTGTCCCCCCTCTTAAGCCGGTACTATGCTTATAAATATATAATTATAATACTTGGCCTATTATATATATATTCTTGAGCTGCCAAAAACCTAAATTTGTTACAAAGTAAGTATCAAAAATAATGTGAAGATTTCTTACAATATTTTAGAGTTCAATAACAAATATTTAATAATATAACTAGATGTTGTAAAAAAAGTGACAAAAAATCTACTTTTCTTTTTACTTGGTTTCATTTTACTGTTGTGATTGTTATTTTAACGGACATTTGTACTCAAAAATATGGATACAAATTAAACACTCCAACATATCTAATATGCGTTCAGTTTTATAAGTATTTTGTTGAAAATCCGATGTATAATCATTTGATTACTGGTTTCAGTACAAGAAAATGCCCGATTTCCTACGAAAATTATCGTAAAAAAACGTAGAAAATCGTTTTAGATACGCCATACTAAGTTTCCAGCTGCTTCCGATTCTTCAATTAATATTTGCGAAGACTCGAGATCGTGTGATATTATCTCAAGAATTAGAATATTTTTTGTATGACCACTTGAGAGAGAAAAAAGGGGCAAATTATGTGGTTCTGTTTTAGCCTTATCTTCATGCATGAAATCGAACCTTGCGATGTCAAGAATCAAGAATCAAACCAAGTTGAACTTTATTCTCAATTCGATGAATAAGATTTGTGTTAAGTCAAGCTCATGGCCAAGAAGATGGATTTGATAGTGAAGCAGGCACGTAGTATCCCAAAACAAAACAACCGAAATGTAAAGTGATAGTTTTGCTTTTTCTTCTTCAAAAGGTATTTTAATGGTGGCCCAATTTTGATCTCAAGAGTCGTTATTCTTATATCACAATACAAGGTTATCATCATTTTCAATGTACGTGATTCACGTACCGACACACATATATATGTACGTAATATGCCAAATCACATCTAATTCCGCAAATGGCCCGTACCGTCCTACAACATGGAATATATATGTAACAATCCAACGAAGTTCCTTATATGGCAGAATACAATTCCTTACACTTTGTTGTTTTAATGGTTAGAAACGTCATTTTGTATATCATGAGGTTGAACAATCACTTCCACAGTTTTTATAGGTGGGTTGGTGAAGAATTTAACGATGATTTATCCCAATTCAAAAATATTTCTCTTAATTGATGATATATCAGAAATTTACTCAATTTGCATCAAATTTTATCAAATTTACACAATTTGCATCAAACTTACTCAAGATATTATAAGATCCATATCAGAAACTTACACAATTAGCATTAAAAAATTTCACTTCTAAATAGTTAAATAACAACCACGCATATTAGTACTTTAGGCAAAGCCTAGAGATCACATGATCGAATGACGTTTGGGACGGAACTAATATTACATGATGTGATTTCGGGCCTAGAGGGATTACGGGTTTCAGCCCAGGACCTCCTGATCGATTATATGGAAATTACCAGTATGAACTACTTCAAATAGTTAAGGCTTGATGTTCCCTATGATTTTTTTAAATTTTTTTTTTTTTTTGATATCAAAATCTCCATATATTATTACGATGATTCAAATAGGTCATCCAGTTCGGAATCAAAGAGTTTACATGAGAAAAATTAAAAACCTCGTGCTCGAGCCCTTTTCACAAGAGAATCGACACAGACATTTAAAACACGAGGAATATAAAAAATAGTGAAATGAACAAACGTGGAACGGAGATGATAGAACTCATCTAATTCTGAAGCCAAATCGGGCCAATCTTCCTCTTCTTCGATCAACTTAACCAACTGGAGGCAATCCGATTCGAAAGATATCGACAATTCTCCCACCATTAGGATGGTTTTCATGGCACATAACAACGTATTAAATTCAGCTTGAAGGGGAAGTAAAGTTCTTACCTTCGCAAAAGTGCCGAGACTACGCCTTCCGTTCACAAGCTCTATAACGCAGTCGCTGCCAAACATTGCGTCATCGCCTACCCAAGAGGCGTCTATTTGGCAACGAGGTATTAGTCCTCTACTTTATCCACCTTGGGGTGGGCCCGGCTGAATGTTGCTTTCTTTCCCTATTTGCGAGACCATTTGTGATACTTTCCAATTTTTTGCTTCATGGATAGCGAATTGTAGGGTGTCAATGGGAGAGATCTCCTTACCATAAAACACTTTGTCATTCCTGGCCTTCCAAATATACCAGATTATCCACTGGAAAGCCTCTAGGGACTTCTCCATTTCTCCATTGCCCCTTATTTCTTTGCACGCCATAAGAGATAATCAAAATTGTTGTATAGAGACTCGCTCGGGAAAGAGCTTGGACTAGACGAAATCCCTGAGATTGCCCATGTATGGAGTGCCGAAGAACATTCGAATAGTAGATGATTTATTGTTTCAACCTCCGCTCCGCATCTCGGGCAGAACCGGTATGTACCGCAATGGCGATCTGCAAGGTTATTGCTCACTGGCACACATCCCGAAACTGTCTGCCACAGGAAGTGTTTCATCTTCCTTTCTGTTTTCAAATTCCATACTTTGCTCTTTAACGGTGTGATATTGGGTTCTAGGATTTGTTGAGGACCTTCCTCTTCCTGTAGTTGATTTACGAGTACATAGCCTGATCTTACCATATAATGCATGACTTTGTATGATTCTAGCAATAAACATATGCCTTATAGCCTCGACTCGGCTTGATACTCCGATTTAACGGGATATCCTCAGAAGCTATTAGATTCTGCAAGGTCTTAATTTTCCATTCCTTAATATTGTGATCGATCAGATTTCCAACGTAGAGATAAGGATCTCGGAAGACTTTGTTATCTAAAGCTGGTCTGGATGGCACTACTGGTATCCAACTATCATGCCAAACTCTTGTATTGAAACCTGGCCCTATCGATTTTATTAATCCATCTTGGAGAAGACTTCGAGCAGCAATTATACTTCGCCACCCATAAGATGAGGAATTCGCTTTACCCACTTCCATAGGGGTTGAGTATCAAAAATACCTTCCTTTAAGGACTCGGGCGAGGATTGATGAAAGAAATTATATTAGACGCCATAATTGCTTCGCAAGCAGTGCGGGATTAAAGTTCGTTAGGTCACGGAAGCCCCAATCTCCCTTATCAATGGGGAGGCATATTTTATCCCATGATATCCAATGAAGGCCCCAATTATTTTATTTGGTACTTGAAATATCATGCTTTTTACCCGCTTTTAACCATGATATAGGTCTTATTTATAGAGTTTTTCTAGTATTTTTGGAGTCTTTTCAAGTTATTACAGGTTTAGGTACGTTTGGAGCTTAATTGGAGATATTGAAGCATTCTGGAGCATTTTGGAGCTAAGGGTCGATTTGAGGTCTTGGTGTCGACCGACACCAATCTGAAGAGTCGACACAGAAGCAGTGTATCGATCGATACCACTAATGGTGTCGGTCGATACTGTCCGCATGAAGAGAAGAATCGCGACTTTTTCACAAGTTTGAAGATTCTGTACTTTGCCCCAGAAGACTTTAATAATTACAAGAAGCCCCAAAACGTGCCTTAGCTATTAATTAGGTTTTTCAGCCACCTTGGTTGGCTAAGTTTTATTCTATGCTTTATTTTACTTTGGATCTTTGAGAGAGCTTTGAGGGAGACAAGTCTGAAACTCTGTTCGTCCGAGAGAAGATTTTGAACCCTTGTTTTCTTTCTCCTTTATTATTAATTTCAGAGATTTATCAATCATGTTGTTTGTTTCAATCTCCATGTTTGAGTATATATCCTGTTAGGTTTAGGGTTCTCAATAAAGGATCTCTTTGAATGTTAGGTTGATTTGCTGGTTAGGGTTCATAATTTGAATTAGTTCTTCACCATAGGTTGTTCTTAAAGCTAATTCTGGATTGATCACCTGGAACTTAGATCTTAGGTTAATCGATTAGGCACGACAGTGCAATTGATGTTCTGATAGAACCTAGGGTGAGCAAAATAACTATCTGCAAAGAAATTTGGTTTAGTTGTTTTGTGAACATATCGAACATGGACTTAAAGCTAGTTTAGTCTTTAGGATTTGCAAAGAAATTTGGAATTCTGAGATTTAGACTTAGATAATTCTCGCAACGACAGTTGGTTAATTATAGCTTAGTGATTTGAGTTCAAGAACCGCGTTTAATCTGAACCATGACTAATTGGTTTACCTGCATTCTCTGATTTCCTAAGAAATACCATGAACCTATCTCATCTCCATTGAATTACAACCCTTTAATTACTACTTTCGTATTTCATTGATTTACTTAGCTTAATTCGAACCTATAATATCTATTGTGTGATTCTTGAGTCTCTGTGGATTCGACCCCTAAATACTACAGTCGACAAAGTTGTTAGTACTTTAGGGTATTACATTTGAGCTTATCAAATTTGGCGCCGTTGCCGGGGATTCTTAATTCACCATTAGATTTTAGTCAAGAATTTCGACTAAGTCTAATAGTGTCGAGCGACACCAGCCAGTGTCGGTCGATACTCATCGTTTTATTTTACTTTTTTTTATTTTTGTTACTTACGTGCCTTGTCTTGAGAGGTTTCAGGTGTATGCTTACTCGCGAAACTAGGAGGAACAAGAGCACTCAGCTAGTTAATCTTTCCAACAAGGAGCTAGCTAATTTGGAACGCACAAACAGGACAACAAGGAGGCCAGTAGAGATGAACAATCCAGTGGTATTGACTCGTGATGATGCTGGATCCTTGAGAGACCAAGAGGGTCAATTGTGCAATGAAAGAGGGCAACGACTTGATGGAGATGAAAACGTCATTGTCCCTCTAGTTGTTGTTGATGAGATTGTTGCGCCAGCTGCGAGCAGGTGCGAGGGGAATGTTATGGTTAATCGTGGTAGAACGATTGGTGAGTACAACATGCCTGATCAATTCTATGCCAATCGATCAGCGATTCGCCCTCTTGCTTTTCAGAGGAATGACTTTGAGCTGAAACCTGCATACTACACTCTTGTGGATCAGCACCCTTTTCATGGTCTTTCTCATGAACACCCGATGGATCACATTGAGAGGTTTGAGGACTTGGTTACTAGCATTAAGTACAATGGAGTGTCCAATGATTTCCTCTTCTGTAAGCTCTTCCCATACTCTCTTGGTGGAGATGCAGCTTATTGGCTTAAGCAGTTGCCCCCTGGATCACTGACTACTTGGGAGGAGACTAAGAATGCATTCCTGAATAATTTCTATGATGATGCAAGGTCTGAGGAGTTTAGGAATAAGATCTCCCAGTTTTCTCAGGGAGCGACTGAGGCGTTTAAGGCTGCTTGGATCAGATTCATATCATATCAGAGGGACTGTCCACATCACGGGTTCACTAAGGTTCAGCTGCTGGGTATCTTCTTCAGAGGGATTGACTGGAGGTATCAAATGGCCTTAGATGCTGCGAGTAATGGGAACTTCAACACCAGATATCCTGACGATGCTTATGTGCTTATTGAGAACTTGGCATCTAGCAATAGTACCAAGAATGCAGACTTTGTGCGAAGAAAGCAGACTAGGAGCATGGATGGATCGCAGATTGCTGAGGTTCAAGCTAAATTGGATTCAATGCACAATCTCTTGATGGGAAAGACGATGAAGGCTGTTCATTTTGCTGATGAGGTTGAGAACTTCAATGAGGATGAAGTGGAAGGTGTTAACTACATTGGTGGTTCTAGTTTCCAAGGTCAGAGAAATCAATACCACCAGAACAACAACCGAAACTTCACCAACAATGCTCAGCAAGGAGGGTACAAATCTGAAGTCACCCAACTGGTTTTAGAATCTATGGGAATTCGTCCTACCAATCTCCACCACCCAAAACCCCAGAGAGCAAGGTTGAGTCTATGCTTGAACAACTTCTTCAGGGACAGCAGAAGATGACAATGGATTTCAATGGGAAGATGGATGCTATGTACACAGACCTGAAAGAAAAAGTCGAGGCTCTCATCACTCATCAGAAGATGTTGGAAACTCAAATAGCTCAGACTGCAGCGTTTGTCAAGGGAAAGATGGTTCATTCACAGAATAAATACGTCAATGCAATCACCTTAAGAAGTGCTAAAGAGGTCACTGTAGTGGTAGAAAAGGGTTTGAATGCAGAAATATTCGTGGAGTTAGAAGAGTTTGAAGGTGATTTTGAGCCTGATACTGTTGTGTCGATCGACACCACTACTTCTATCGATCGACACCAACCTGTGTCGAGCGACACCACTACTAGTATCGATCGACACCAACTTGTGGAAACGACACAGAAGCCTTGTGTCGATTGACACCAATCTGGTGTCGGTCGACACCCCTCGCAGACTGAGCCAGAAATTATGAAAACACCGAAGGTTGTTGAGGAGAATGTTTACAAGTCTAAGGTGCCATATCCTAGACCACCTAGCCATCTCAGAGCTCCCATTACTGCAGAGAAGTTGCTCGCTTTTGAGAAGATGGTAACGAGGATTCCCCATACGATGTCTTTTGAAGGAGCTTTGGAAAACTGCCATGTGCTTGGTTACTTCCGAGATTGCAGAGACACTCTAGAATAGATCAAGGCACTCTTCATCAAGGCAAGAAGCACACCACCACCAATGAAGCAGTTGACTAAGAGAGAAGATCCATGAAAATTTTCAGTTCCATGCCCTATCTCTGGAGTTGAATTCAAAGAATCTCTCGTTGATTCAGGGTCTAGCGTCAATGTCATGTCAAAGGCAATTGCAGAGAGGTTGAGAATTGGTGATATTAGATCTGCTAAGATGACTCTCGCATTCGCGAACTCTTCCACCTCAGTTCCATATGGTACCATCCCTGATTTGCTTGTTAAAGTATGAAATTGTCTGGTTCCTACGGATTTTCAAGTTGTGAAGATGAGCGAAAGTTCTAATATACCTTTGATTCTTGGAAGACCGTTCATTGCTATAGTTGGTGCAGTTATAGACACGCCCAATAAGAGAATCTCGTTCTCATACATTGACAAAGAGGTCTCCTACAAAGCCATTCCTTCTGGAAGAGCTCCCAAACATATCTCTTGCATCACCGTTGCTACAGGAGAGACGTTGATGGTTGATCTTTTTGAAGAGCCTTATGATGAGCCAAATGTCATAGACGTTTTAGATGGTCCTTCTATCATCACGAAGAAAGACATCAAAACGGCTAAGGCAAAGAAGAAGGTGAAGAGCAAAAGAGCAAAGAGTGATGCCTATATGATTTTAACCCCTCAGAAGTTTGATGGAGATTCTATTGAATATGAAGTGAAGTGCAAGGGAATTTCACATCATCCTTTCCTTTCTCCTTCAGCTCCGAAGTGAGAATAGCTCCCAAACATGTCTCTTGCATCACCATTGCTACAGGAGAGACGTTGATGGTTGATCTTTTGGAAGAGCCTTATGATGAGCCAAATGTCATAGACGTTTTAGATGGTCCTTCTATCATCACGAAGAGAGACATCAAAACGGCTAAGGCAAAGAAGAAGGTGAAGAGCAAAAGAGCAAAGGGTGATGCCTATATCATTTTAACCCCTCAGAAGTTTGATGGAGATTCGATTGAATATGAAGTGAAGTGCAAGGGAATTTCAAAACCATTCTCTAAGGTTAGAGCTATTCTCACTTCGGAGCTGAAGGAGAAAGTAAAGGATGTTGTGAAAGGTATGTTGAGCAGAATTCTGAAGCTGGAGATGTCTAGTTGTGGAGCTTGTTTTGGAGCAAGTTCTCATTCTTATCCTGACTGATTACCTGAGCCAAAGTCAAGCTAATGACGTAAAACAAGCGCTTGGTGGGAGGCAAACCACTGGTAAGTCTGTATATAAGTTCTTTTATTTTAGTGCTTTTGGTTTTGTGTCTTGTGTTTCGCGTGAAACAGTTCCAAAGGAACTGTGTCGAGCGATACCAGTAATGGTATCGATCGACACCACATGCACGATGAAAAGAAGTTTATGTGTCGACCAAAGCCTGGTATCGATCGATACCAGTGCTATGTGTCGGTCGACACTGCAACCTCATTCCGGTAACTTCTCTGATTTTCACGCCTCCACTCAGCTCTTTTGATTTCTTTTACCGACTCTAGACTAGATAACATTGGGGACAGTGTTGTTTAATTCTGGGGGAGGTAGTTGCTGACAATGCATTTGTTTTTCTTAGAGTCAGTCGTTTTTGAGTCAAAAAATCGTTTTATTGAGTCAAAACCTGTTGGAGACTATGATCTTTTTCTTGAATCTATTGTTCTGGCCTTGCTTCTAAGTGACCATTGTTACAGAATAAGTTCTGGATCAGACTAATGAAAAATCCAAAGGCTGACCAGTTAACTAGAAGACGCCCATGTTTCCAGCAGAATCCTTTAAAGCATGAGCTAATTTTTGCACTTCATCGATGTGATTGATGCCCATAGAGCTTGATTCCTCACTCATATCTGACAAAGGAACCCATGTGTAGAAAGTAATGGTATCTCTCTCCCTTGTTATAAGTTAAGGCATGAAAAGATGAAATGATTTTCTTCTGAGTAGAGGGTTAGAAAAATTTACAGCGATCCCATTATTCTACTTGGAAGGAATGATCACACAAAGGTTGGAAGCGAGATTAGGAAAATTTCCTGCGATACCATTATTCGCCTACACCTTTGATACGTAGAGAGGGGAGACCGTGGATTTGGTGGCAAACACCATTAATACTCGCGTCTCAAACCTTAAAATGTATATTCAAGAGAAGATGATATGAAATAAGTCTGGGGGAGAGAAAACAATACCAAAAAGTGTGAAAATTGGGTGATTATTTTGTCATGATATTGTATGGGAAAGAGTCTAGAAGGTTCTTGGCATTGATTACATCGATGAAACTGGCGATGAGGGCTTTATTGGATAATGCTGCTTAATTATGTGTGGAGTCCGGAAGGCTGCAAATGTCTACGGAGAAGTACATAGTGGTTAGATTTGGAACTGTTTAGGTGATACGTGGAGCACTAAGAAAAAGGGTCATTGCAGTGTTTTAAGAACAGGTGAGTTTCCGTGTTTTTTAAACCTCTTTCTCTTGTTTAGCTTTATGTTTGCTTGAGGGCAAGCAAAGGCTAAGTCTGGGGGAGTTGATATATCATGGTTTTTACCCTTTTTAACCATGATATAGGTCTTATTTATAGTCTTTCTAGTATTTTTGGAGTCTTTTCGAGTTTTTACAGGAGATATTGAAGCATTCTGGAGCATTTTGGAGCTAAGGGTTCATTTGAGGTCTTGGTGTCGACCGACGCCAATCTGAAGAGTCGACACAGAAGCAGTGTATCGATCGATACCACTAATGGTGTCGGTCGATACTGTCCGCATGAAGAGAAGAATCGCGACTTTTTCACAAGTTTGAAGATTTTGCACTTTGCCCCAGAAGACTTTAATAATTACAAGAAGCTCCAAAACGTGTCTTAGCTATTAATTAGGTTTTTCAGCCACCTTAGTTGGCTAAGTTTTATTCTATGCTTTATTTTACTTTGGATCTTTGAGAGAGCTTTGAGGGAGACAAGTCTGAAACTCTGTTCGTCCGAGAGAAGATTTCGAATCCTTGTTTTCTTTCTCCTTTATTATTAATTTCAGAGATTTATTCAATCATGTTGTTTGTTTCAATCTCCATGTCTGAGTATATCTCATGTTAGGTTTAGGGTTCTCAATAAATGATCTCTTTGAATGTTATGTTGATTTGTTGGTTAAGGTTCATAATCTGAATTAGTTCTTCACCATAGGTTCTTTTTAAAGCTAATTATGGATTGATCACATTGAATTTAGATCTTAGGAAAATGTGTATAGAATTTATTGATTTCTATAAAAAAAAATCAAGTTAATCGATTTTTTTTTTACCCAAAATCAAGTTATTGGAAACAGAAATCAATAAATTCAAGTTAATCGATTATGATAAACGCAAATACAAAACTAAAATTGTAATTATATAATACAACTTTGCTTCATAAAAACATTATTTTTTTGTGTGTCTGTCAATAGTCGATCCACATCTTTCTTATGAATTTTTATTAAAAGAAGTGTCGAAGAGCGAACACAGCCGCTATTTCTCTTTTATGAATTTCTCTAGCAAATAGCGCAGCTTGATTCAAATTCGTCACCGTTTTTAACATAATATATACAATATTCTTTTTTTTGAAAAAAAAATAATATATACAATATTCTTTACCTCTGAAATATATCATCTCCAATTTTTAAATTATTTTTCATAAGTAATAATATATATATATACCCAGGAGCGGCTCAAACATAGAATGGGTCATATCCCAAATAATAAAATTAGGCCCTTAAGAGGATCCACATTGAAAGTGTCTGATTGAGACACCCTTATTAAAAAAAGGAAAAACATGAAAAGAGAAGAGAGAGGGTGAGATAGGTGTCGTTCATATCGCATGTCTCATTTTTTATTGTTACATTTAAAAAAAAATTAATTGTTTAATCAAACTATAAAAAAATTTATTTTCTTATTGGTTGAGACAACTTGGATGTCTTGCCGATGCTCTAAATATATAAAAGGTTAACTTTTTTATTAACTCATGTGAGTATTATGTGTTTATCTTCTTCCTCTTTCAAAGTTTAACCTAGTGTCCCAGTTTTTTCCCGGCCGTTTCTGGAACTGGTTATACTAATTATTTTTTAAAAAAAACTTTGGGCCCTCAATTAAAAAAATTTGAGCAAATGCTCCGGTTGGACCCCCTCAGACCCAATTCTTTTTCTTTACACCATTAAAGAATACTTATTTTCCATTGCACATGTGTACATTTCTTAGATGCATGGCTGCATGTATATAAAAATATGTAAAATATAAACATGGGAAAAGGAGAAATCCAACGGTTACTAACTTTATTATAAAACATACACATAGATTACACAATATGTACCTGAAAAATTTATCTATTCAAAACTAAATAGACATAGCATTAACCCATACATACTTTCATGTGTATACTTTTGTTTTGTTCACTTTAAGTTAGTTTCATCATTACGTTATTAAAGCCATAAAGCTCCAACGCGCTTAAGCATTGGGACGAGAGAACGATTTAGATGAAGACTCATGACTTGATTGGCTCCACCTACGAGCTGACCTCCTATGAACACCACCGGCACGGTCGGGCTGCAGCCAAGCTGAGCCAATGCTTGCTCTATTTCCTTTCCTCTGTTGATCTCGTCTAGCTCATAGATCGTCGGGTTGACGCCAAAGTCTATGAAGAGAGTCTTGATAGTGTGAGACATGCAGCACGAGTTCTTGCTGAAGATCACTACTGACTTCTCAGAAATCAACTTCTGTAGCTTCTCCATTGGTGTTATAATGTGAAAAAGTGTTTAAAAAGGGATTCTCAGAAGATGAAAATGTAATTCTTTTGATAGAAATGAGAGATATGTTAGGGATGAAAATTAGAAAAAGCAGGAGAACTTATTGAGATCAGTGTCTTTGGGTGAAGATGAGAAGTACTTTGAGTTTCTGTGTTTGATGTTGTAAATGGTCTATAAGGGTCCTTTATATATAGCTTTCAAGGGTACGTAAAGCTGTCATATTATGGGTTTTAAATATAATGTAGCATTTTTCTAAGAGAATCACTTTAGCACAAAACAAAAATATCTTAGATAAATAAAGAAATTAAAACCCTTAAGAACAAAATAAGATAGTGGGAGTATCTGAAAGAATAAACTTCGAAATCAATTTCGAAACTATTGAAAGAGATATGTGCATATTTTCAGATTTAGATATTATCTTCTTCGTTTTTTGTCATATTAGTTTTGTTTTTTTTTGTTTTTTTGTTTTTTGAACCTTTAATTTAGTTTTGTTTTTAGAGATAAAAGACATTGCCTATATATGTGAATGAATAAAGGAGGAAAACTTTTTAGGGTTATTTAGGTGAATATTAAAGGTTGACCAAAAAATTAGAAATTGATTTGAAAATTAGGTGAGGAGAAAGAGAAAACCCAAAATATACTTTGTTTTTTTAACAATCACAAAAATGCCATCCGGCGACACTGTTCATTTGACGGCCGTACTGTTCATTTAACGACCACTATTCATACCCAGAAAACATATTGTTATCATCGTTAACATTGTCATGTTAATCCAGTTAATATCGTAAATTATGACGAATAATCCACTATAATCCAGTTAATATCGTAAATTATGATCTCGCAACCATCCCTGCATGGACCAAATTATGACGAATAATCCACTAATACCCGTTTGGATTTTAAGATGAAAAAGATATTCGGAGGTATTTTTTTTTTTTGGTGTAAAAAAGGTTATTTTAACCTTTTTGTCGGGAACCCAAGCAATGTAAATAGTCCCTCCCAACGTGTATCGAACCCAGGGCGGATAGACACATATCCAATCTTTTTTACCACTGGCCCAACACAACGTTGATTATTCGGAGGTATTGATGGTTCTATACCTCAACATGTTGAATACTTGAATGAGACTGAAGACTTATGGGCAAATAATGCTATGGTGGCCTCTTCGTTGTTTCACCAAGATCTTTGGACATATATTCAGCATCGGTTCTCAGTGCAGAAAAGCCAACGAGTTCAACATCTTAAGATGAGCGCGCTAATTGCAGATGGAAAGGCTCGACTAACCATCCATGTACGTGGATCAAATTTAGGCTCACAAAAGATGACATCATATATATGTAATATCAAGTCTTTTTGGGCTGGTGGTAAGGAATGTCTATGTGAACTTCCCCACCCGACTTCGAGTCGTCTTGCCCATCTAACAGCGCGATTTTTAAATAATTGCGTGAACCCGGATGTGAGTCCTCCTGGAGATTATTTTGGGTCCAAAGGGCATGTGATCACTCCAAGATTTAACAAAAAAAAAATATATATATATATATATATATATAATAAAAAAATGAGCTATTTTCATATAGTGCCACATCCATTTAAAAATGTAGTTAATACCCCAAAATAATATATTATAGTGAGTTCTTAAATTTGGTTTTATATCGGTCAACATGTATTTGTTATAGATAATCAATTTACAATTTTCTATTTTTGTAAAATTAAGGAAATTAGAAAATCTAAGTTTATATTGTATCTTCACGTCAAGATTTAATTTTATTCATGTACATATACTTTATTCATTCAAATTAATGTTTGCCATGTACATTGTTTTATTTTTTCACGTGAACGTGTGTAATCATAATATATATAATACCAAAATGAGCTATTTCCATATAGAGTGTTTCGATCATCAAACTATTTTAAAATATATAATTTTATAATAAAACATACACTACAAGAAAACAGGTGGAAATCCGACGGAAATTCCGACGGCAATAATTCCGTCGGAAATTTCCGACGACTTTCCGACGGATTTCCGACTAACTTCTCATCCGTCGGAAATCCGTCGGAAATATTTCCGACACTTTTCGACAGATTTCCGACGACGTTCATCCGTCGGAAATTTCCGACGGATTTCCGACGGATTTCCGACGGATTGCCGACGAATTTCGGACGGATTTCCGACGGATATCCGACAGATGCCGACAGATGCCGACATGGTTGCCGACATGGTTGCCGACATCGATAATATCTACTTTATATCCGTCGGAAAATGGACAAAATTTTCCTTATAAAAACGTTTCCACCCTTCATTTATAATCACAACAAAAAAAAATCTCTGTTATCTAATTCCTTACGAAAATGTCTTCTTCAAATCCTTATAATTATTTTTGATCATGGATGGACAAGCCTCATCAAATTCCGGACACGGGCCTAGTTACGGAGGAATTCAAAAAAGGTCTACAGGAATTCATGGCATTTGCGGGTATGCAGAAGAAAGCAAAAAAAACCGGTAAAATCTATTGCCCTTGTACCAATTGTGGGAATCGTAGATTTATCGTGATAGATGAAGTATGGTCACATTTGTATTGTCATGGGTTTATGTCGGGTTACAAGATTTGATATTATCATGGAGAAAATGATACAATGGTGGATAATTATGCTAGTACTAGTGAACATTATATTGGGGATAACACTAGCTTAGAAGAACCCGCAATGGAAGAACAAAGTACTGTAGGTCATGTTCAGATGGTGAACGATGCATTTCGTGAAAATATACCATCGGTTGCTGAGTATGGAGATAGGGGAGAAGAACCTAATTTAGAAGCTCGGAGATTCTTTGATATGTTAGACGCTGCTAAACATCCGTTATATGATGGGTGTAGAGGTGAACATTCCTCTTTATCAACTGCAACAAGGATGATGGGTATAAAGACGGATTTCAATTTGAGTGAGAGTGCGTGGATGCAATCGCTGATTTTGTGAAAGAAATTTTGCCAGAAGATAATCTTGCACCGGCATCATATTATAACTTCTATATAAATTCTATATAACCTATTTTATATACATCATACAAGTGTTTGTAAACTTTTGCCACAAAAAAAAACCTATACCCTATACCCTAAACAAGATTTTTAAATATCCGTCGGAAAGCTGATTTCCGACGGATTAAGCTGCCTCGGATAAAACCTGGGTTATATCCGAGGGATTGATTTTTTAGCCGATGCAACTGAATCCGTCGGAAATCCGTCGGAAATTTCCGACGGATTCAGTTGCATCGGCTAAAAAATCAATCCCTCGGATATAACCCAGATTCAACTCAATCCGTCGGAAATCCGTCGGAAATTTCCGACGGATTTCCGACGGATTCAATTGCATCGGCTGAAAAATCAATCCCTCGGATATAACCCAGATTCAACTCAATCCGTCGGAAATCCGTCGGAAATTTCCGACGGCTTTCCGACGGATATTTAAAAATCTTGTTTATGGTATAGGGTATAGGTTTTTTTTGTGGCAAAAGTTTACAAACACTTGTATGATGTATATAAAATAGGTTAACCTTGTATATACATCAAGAAAATGTGTTATATAGATTTTAAAAATTTTGATGGAAGTGTTTGTATAAGTTATAGTATAAGATATAGTTGATTTATGTGAAACGATATGTTTTGATGTTGTATAATTTTTAAACTAATGCAAACTCTTTAATATTGATGAACTTAATATATTTATTGAATGAAACATGTAAATAACATGTCCCTAAATCATATAAAGAAACCCTAAACCCTATACCCCAAATATACCCTAAATCCGTCGGAAATCCGTCGGAAATTTCCGACGGATTTCCGACGGATATGAAAAAAATAGAAACGTGCTTGTTGACTGACCAATCGACAAACATGCAAGGAATATACCTTATCCGTCGGAAATCCGTCAGAAATTTCCGACGGCTTTCCGACGGATATGAAAAATTAGACACGTGCTTGTTGACTGACTAATCGAGAATCCTTATCTTCTCCAATCCGTCGGAAATCCGTCGGAAATTTCCGACGGATTTCCGACGGACATTGATATTTTCGAGGAGACCGCAGGAATATCAACCGCGTAAATGAAATTATTTTTCAAAGTCCGACGGATTTCCGACGGCCATCGAATTAAATCGACGAAACGTAAGTTTTTTTCCTTATTTCTCTCATCTTCCTCTCTCTCTTCCGTCGCTTCTTCTTCCTCTTCTCTCAAAATTTCCCTAAACGAAAATCTCTTCTTCTCCCTCTTATCTTCTTCTTCTTCACAATTTCAGTTTTTATCTTCAATTCCTCAATTCTTCTCCAACAAAACCATGTAAGTTTAATTAATTCCTTTAATTTTGTTTTATATCATTTTAGTTTTAGGGAATATATTAGTTAGGTTGTTAGAATTTTATTTATGTGAATTGTTAAGTGGTTATAATAGAATTTGTTATTTAGAATAATATTTGTGTTATGGTTTATGTGTTTAGATTGTTGATTTAGAATTGTTAGATCTAGATATTGTTTGAATTTTTAAAAATATTTGTATATATTAAAATCGTTTTTAAAATATTGTTTAAGTAATAAAAACGTTTAGAATATTGTTTAAGTAATAAAAATCGTTTTTAAAATATTTTTATATATTAAAAACGTTTTTAATATATTTGTTAAGTAATAAAAACGTTTTCATAATATTTGTATATATTAAAATTGTTTATAAATTTTTTTTTAGTAATAAAAACGTTTTTATAATATGTGTATATATTAAAATCATTTATAATATTTAAGTTGATGTTAAAATTTTTTTAATTTGAAAAACGTTTTTATAATATGTGTATATATTAAAATCTTTTATAATATTTTATAACTAATAAAAACGTTTTTAAAATATTTATATATATTTAAGTTGATGTTAAAATATTTTTTTAATAATAAAAACCTTTTTCAAATATTATTTTAGAAATAAAATTGTTTTAAATATTTTTTTTAGTAATAAAACGTTTTCTAAATATTTTTATATATTAAAACTGATTTTAAAATATTTTAGCAAATTTTGAAATTTTTTGAAATATTTGAATTTTTAGTAAACTTTGAATTTTTCGGAAAATTTGAATTTCCAGAAAATTTGAATTTTTCCTAAATTTTTTTCCGGAAATTTCAAAAAATTTTGTAACTTTTGAATTTATTGTTAATTTACTAACAATTTTACCGTTTTCCGCAGGGATCACGACGAAGTTCTTCAGTTGGGAGGCGGCAACCAAGGACGCCGTTCTCGGGGTTCTCGGTGTACGCCTCCTCCGGGACCAACGAGCTCGGGAACTCACATCCCTGATTCCCAGCAATCCGCTGCTCGGAGCCACCTTGAGATCGAGGAGCTAGTCCGGCAGCCTAACCGGGGCCATTGCATTCGACTCGACCCGAAGTTTGAGGACGGCACTTGGTAAGAAAATTTGTGTACATTATTTCAATTTATTTAGATTTTTAAACTTAACATATTTATATATTTTCATAATGTTTTCAGGTTTAAGCTGTCGACTCAGATCACCAAGTCGATATTACGGATGCTCCACAACATGTTGGACAAACCGTACAAGAAGTATTCGGACATGCCTGCCGAGGAGAAAGACGTGTGGCACCGGACTTTCGCGGTACGTTCTTTATTGATATATTATTTATTTTGAATTTCATTTTGTCAATTTTTCTTTTTGATATGTAACAAATTTTTTTAAAAAATTGTAGCAAGAGTTCACGTGGGACTCTCATCATACGCGCGAAGTCATTAACACATTCGACAAGTATGCCGCAAACTCGTACTCGAAGCACATGTACGAGTGGAAACAGAAGTGGAAGCAGAACAAAGACAAGCCGAAGGACCTTGACGACGACGTCTGGAAAGGCTTCTGTGAGTACTGGAGTAGGCCTGCGACAAAAAAGACCTCCGAGCAACAGTCGAAGAACCGAAATAGCCAACGAGGCGGGAAAGGGGTCTACATCCACAACGCGGGCGCAAAGACCATCGAACGGGAAGCGATGGAAATGGTAAGTTTAATTTAAATTTTTTATTGTTAATTCTGTTTTTTATATTTATTTAACTTAACAAATTTTCGCAGGCGAGAGCATCTGGTTCCGAACCCGATTATCTTCAACTCATCGAGAATAGACACACCAACAAGAAAACCGGTCAGATACAGGACTTGGGGATGCGGGATGTTGTCGAGAAGAGCAAGAAGACGAAGCTAGACCGTGAACTATCATCGCAGCTCACTATCGAAGGATCGTCGTCCTCGAACTCTTTGTCCCGGGAAGAGATAAACCAGATTGTACTTGAGGTAAGTTTTAATTTCATTTCTTTTTTTTTTTTTCGTTATTTATTTATTATCAGTTTTAATTATTCGCAGCAAACCCGGCAAGTGAAAGGTCGATTCGCTGGGTTAGGCACCCTTCCGACCCAGGAATCTTCTTCCTCGTTTCCTCGTTATCCTTCGGAGTACCGGGTAGAAATCGAGAGGCTCACCCAAACGGTGAAAGACCGTGACCAGCAGGTTGAAGAGCTACGGACGGAGCAACAGACTACCACCAAAAAGCTCTCCTGCTTGGAGAAGGTGATGGAAAAATGCTTCCCGCATATGTTTCGGGATAATAATCCCGACGACGGAGATTCTCCAACCGTCTAAATATTTGCTTTTAATGCTTTTTTTTAACAATTTATTTTAATGTGTAATGACTTTTTTTAATTTTGTTTAATGAATTTATATATTTATTATTTCTATTTTTAATTTATATTTCAAATTTCTATAATTTTAATATATAAATTTCCAAAAAATAAATAATTAAATAAAATTCAAAATACCAATTCCGTCGGAAAACCGTCGGAATAAGTTCCTGTAACATCCCGATTTCTTGTATATGCGGAGAGGCTTATAAGAATTGATTTGGCTACCTATGACACCAAAGTGCACTTAGCTTTTCCGATCACTTGCCCGAAAGAACTCCAGAGTTAAGCGTGCTTGAGCTGGAGTAGTTTAAGGATGGGTGACATTCTGGGAAGTTATTCGCGGTATCGTGTGAGTGAGGACAAAACACGGGGAAAGATCACGTGGTGATTGCAGGGTCAGTAAACAAGTATTACAAGCCTCACGGATTAACGCACCGGCCGTCGGACAAGGGTGGGGCCCACGGGCCGAGAGAAGGCATGGGGCCCACGGGCCGAGAGAAGGCATGGGGCCCACAGGTATGGGTGGTCGGGGCGTTATAGTTACCGTCGTAAATCCTTCGGAACCTATTTCCGACGAAGAACCGACGGACTTCCGAGACAACTTCCGATCAAATTATCCGTCGTAACTCCGTCGAAAATAGTTACCGTCGGAAATCCGTCAGAAATATCTTCCGACGGATTTACGACGGACTTCCGACAAATTCATTCGATAATTATCCGTCGGAAATTCTGTCGGTAATATATCCGTCGGAAATCCGTCGGAAATTTCCGACGGATTTCCGACGGCATTTACGACTGAATACCCGTCGGAGTATCCGTCGGAAATGCTGTCGGTAATCTATCCGTCGGAAATCCGTCGGAAATTTCCGACGGATTTCCGACGGCATTTACGACTGAATATCCGTCGGAGTATCCGTCGGAAGTCCGTCGAATATCCGTCGGAACGGACGCGGTCGGAAATCCGTCGGAAATGTCTGACGGCTTTCCGACGGCAACAAACCGTCGGAAATTTCCGGCGGATTCCGACGGATACCATATTTCCGACGAACTGTAACCGACAGCTTAAATCCGTCGGAAATCCGTCGGAAAAGGCCCTTTCCGACGGATTTCCGACGGTTTTGGCCGTCGGAAATACCCCTGTTTTCTTGTAGTGATAGTACCCAAATAATTTTTTTTTTTTGCGAAAACTAGAGATCGTGTACATGATATTATCTTAAGAATAACAAAAACAAATTGTGTGGCCACTTGAGAGAAAAAAGGTAAACTATATGGTTCCGTTTTAGCCTTATCGTCATACATGAAATCGAATCTTAAGATATCAAGAATCAAACAAAATTTAACTTTATTCCCAATTCGTCGAATAAGATTCTTGGAAAGTCAAGCTTGTGGCCAAGAAGATGGGTTTGATAATTGATAGTGAAGTAGTCACGTGGTATATCCCCAAAAAAAAATATCAAAACGGAAAGTCATAATTTGCTTTTTCTTCTTGCAAATATTATAATGGTGCATGGCCCTATTTTGATCTCAAGAGTTGTTATTCTTATATCACGATACATCATCAATTCAATGTACGTGATTCACGTACCCACACACACACACATATAGTTTCTTGTTAAAGACGCACCGACACATATATATGTACGTGATATGCTTGCTAAATCACATCTAATTCCGCAACTTGCCCGTACTGTCCTTTAACATGGAATACATATTTAACAATCCAACGAAGTTCATTATATGGTAGAATCCAATTCTTTACACACTCTGTTGTTTTAATGGTTAAAACGTCATTTTATATTATGATCATAAATCACTTACACAATTTTTGTAGATGAATGGTGAATAATTTAATGATGGATTTATCCCATTTCAAAAAAATTATTTACATGGTTAATTGATTTGTTATAAGATCCATATCACAAATTTACACAATTTGCAGAAATATTTTTGATTGTCACTAACTAATTAAAACCCAGACGCCTAACTTATTAGTGACGAAGAAAATTTGTTTTTAGTAACAGTCGCATATTAGTGTAAGACTTTCTTAAAAAACTTTATACGCATTTTTTTTGTTTTTGACATCACATTAAAATACTAAAAATTATACCCATATAAAATTACTAGTATGAACTACTTCGAGTAGTTAAGGCTTGACATTCCGTACGAATTCAATACAGATCAAATAAATTGTAACCATTTCTGCCTTTTGTAGCTATATTTATATGATAAAAAATGTCTACATGCAAGCTAAACGATTTTTCATTTTTAGTATGTTAAGTTTTGCGTGTCATCTGCTATGCTATGTGATTTATTTGATCTAATATTTTGAACCAACCATTAATTAACAGGTGCGTAAAACATCTGGTTATTAGGAATATTTTCTCTAATAGTACATTGTCTTTTAAATTGATATCCACCCTATAAGTGATATTGCATCAACCCTTTATCACATCTACTCCAAAAACTATATAATTGTTTTTAAATGTATTAAGTTTGTTGTCTCCAAAAAAGTCGATCACAGCTTTCTTACAAGGGAATTTAACTGGAAGTCGTTTTTGAAAGAAAACGCAAACGCAAACTGTTATTTTCTATCAAAGAGTGCAACTTGATATCAAATCTAGGTTTAATTTTACTGGTCGTTATTGTCCTGAAAAATGGTCCTACTTGATTTAGAGTACTCGTCATGGACTCATCATATTTAACTTAAAAGTATATACAATGGTTAAAAAAAAAAGTATATACAATATTCTTTACCTATAAAATATTTCATCTCCAATTTTTAAACTATTATGTATTGGAGCATGTTATGAATAAATAATAATATATACTCAAATAAAAAACTACCCATATGGGAACTTTCTCGTACTCTTCTTTTTTTAACGATATAAAAAATACTTAAGTTTCAGTCACATGTGAATATTTCTGACAAAACGTGAATTACTGAATGTTTAACTTGTATTGAATAGACCACAAGGTCAAGTATATATACATCGCTAAACCTAATTGGAAAAGTAAATATATGATATTGTCAAATCTATTCTATTGCAATCTTTACAATATCTATTTTAGAGAAAAGGAAATATATATACATATATTCCAATAGCCCCCCTCAAGTTGGAGCATGTAAGTTTCGAATGCCCAACTTGAAGATAAACGTATCAAACTCTTTACATCCTAGTGCTTTGGTAAGAATGTCTGCTAGCTGATCCTTCGTAGATACATGTGATGTTTTGATAACGCCTTTGACAATCTCATCCCGAACGTAATGACAATCCACCTCAACATGTTTAGTCCTTTCGTGAAAAACCGGGTTGGAACTAATGTGTATAGCTGGTTTGCTATCACACATAACTGTCATCGGGGCAACATGATCTACACCCATCGCAAGTAATAAGGCTTTTAACCATTTTAACTCTCTTGTAATAGCATTCATGGCACGATATTCGGCCTCCGCGGAAGAAGTAGCAACTGTTTCCTGTTTCTTTGTCTGCCAAGAGATATGAGAAGAACCGAGATGCACTATCCAACCAGTCAAAGATCTCCAAGTCAGAGGACAAGCCGCCCAATCTGAATAACACCAACCGGTTAAATGAAATGGAGAATCGCCCGTAAGAAGATCCCTTGGCCAATTGTGCCCTTTAGATACCGAATCGTCTTCATTGCTGCAAGCCAATGTTCCTCTCGTGGAGTATGCATGAATTGAGATAAGATATGAATTGCATAAGTGAGATCAGGTCTTGTAGCCGCAAGATAAATAAGACGACCAACAACTCGTCGATAACTCTCTGGATCAGCAAGAAGTGCACCGTTAGCGAGACCAAGTCGATGATTCTGATCAATCGGAGAACCAACAGGTTTACACCCGAGAAGTCCAACTTCAGAGACAATATCAGCGGCGTATTTTTGTTGGCACAAATAAATCCCTGTAGCATTTCGTGCAACCTCGAGACCCAGAAAATATTTAAGAAACCCAAGGTTTTTCATATGAAAACAAAGTGATAAGTATTCTTTAAACTTCTGGATATCTGGAGGAGAGTTGCCCGAGATAATTAAATCATCAACATAAACAAGGATTCGCAAGGACACCCCATTCTTTGAGTAGACGAAGAGTGAGTAGTCGGACTTTGTTTGAGAAAACCCGTATGTCAGAAGAGCATTACTCAGTTTGGCAAACCAGCACCTAGGTGCTTGTTTAAGCCCATAGAGAGATTTGTGGAGACGACACACGCGTGTTTCAGATGGAGAAGATAACCCTTGTGGCAATTTCATGTAAACCTCTTCATGGAGATCTCCGTGAAAAAATGCATTATGCACGTCCATCTGATGCACTTCATGATTCATTTTAACCGCAAAGTCTAAAAAATCCTAACGGTAGTCATTTTTGTGACAGGAGAAAAAGTGTCAGTGTAGTCCAAACCCTCCGTTTGATGATTACCAAGAACCACCAAACGTGCTTTGTGTCTTTCAATAGTCCCATCTGAGCGATACTTGATAGTGAAAACCCATTTACTACCAAGAGCTTTCTTGCCCGAAGGTAATTGTTCGAGATCCCAAGTGTGATTACGATCACATGCGCCAAGTTCTTTTTCCACAGCCTCACGCCAAACCGTATCTTTCATGGCTTCTTGAAAAGAACGAGGTTCCACATTTGCTGTTAGAGCCACAAGAAACCGGCGATGGTTTGCTGAAAGATTTTCAGAAGTTAAAAAATCTGATAAAGGGTAAGCGGTACCTGAGGAAGATTGTGGAGAGGGTGAAGTTGAGGAGAGAGAGAGAGGAGGAGATAGCTGAACTGTGCCGACAACAAAACCGTGAAGACGAGAAGATTGTTTCTTCTCTCGGTGACCCCGACCAAGTATTTCAGGAGAGGCTGCCGTTGTGGATGTCGGAACATGCTGATTTACCTCAGTTGCAAGCAAATGACCCTCCTCTATTTCCGTTACAGAATCAGGAATGTGAGAATCAATAAGATTCGGGGAGACCTCGTCAATGTCAGAGTCAAACTCATCAGATAATGCAGGTATCATCGGAGGAGAAAGCGGAAGCTGTTCACAAATCGGAGTAAGAGTTTCTCGACTAAACGGAAATATATTCTCCCGAAAAACTACATCGCGAGAAGAAAATATTATTTTCCTCTCAAGATCATATAGTCTCCAGCCCTTTTTGCCATATGGATATCCCAAAAACACACAACGTCTACTCTGTTGAATAAACTTGTCTCCTTTATGATCGAGATTGTGTGCAAAGGCCAAACATCCAAAAATTCGTAAGTGTTTATAGGAGGGAGCGTAACCATACAACTTCTCGAATGGAGTTTTGTTGTCAAGAAGAACAGATGGAGTGCGATTAATAAGATGGCCCGCAGTGAGTATACATTCGCCCCAATACTCAATAGGAAGATGTGCTTGAAAACGGAGTGCGCGAGCCACATTAAGGATGTGTCGATGCTTGCGTTCAGCTCGACCATTCTGCTGAGGTGTATGAACGCAAGAGGTCTCATGAAGAATCCCGTGTTCTTTAAAGAATTGTGTAAGACAAAGAAATTCAGTCCCGTTATCACTCCGTTTAGTTTTTACCTTCTTAGAGAATTGACGCTCAATCATAGCGATAAATTCTCGAATCTGTTGTGCCAATTTCGTCTTATCACTCAGAAGATACAACCAGACGGCACGCGAGTGATCATCAACCAGTGTTAGAAAATAGCGTGATCCACAAAAAGCTGTAGTACGATAAGGCCCCCATAGGTCGCAATAAATTAAATCAAAAACTGCTTTTGCATTATTTGAAGAATCAGGAAAACATTGTCGAGTTTGTTTAGCTCGTAAACACACATCACAATTCTGAAATAAAGAATCAGTACGACTAGAGCTACTCCTAATGCCAGGAACCAGGCCAGTTACACGCGGAGACGGATGTCCTAAACGTTGGTGCCATAAAGATAAATCTCCACTAGCACTTGTAATCAACGATGTTATTGTCTCAATGCTGCGAAACCGGTATAGTCCCTCTCTCTCTCGTTCACCCGCTCCAATCAGCATCCTCGAAGTGCGGTCCTATAAAATCAGAAGTTTATCGGTTAGTTGACCGACTAAGTGATTATCGGTAACCAGTTGACCAAAAGAAATCAAATTGGTGTGAAAGCCATCAATAAGATAAACGTTCTTGAGGGATAAATGAGGAGTAAGTCGAAATGTGCCCTGTTTTGTGGAAAACACATTCGCCCCAGCAGGTAAAAGAACCGAGATAGGTGTAATATCCCATATATCTTCCAAGAGATCAACGCGACCGGTCATGTGGTGTGTGGCGCCAGTATCTAAAATCCAAAAATCAGTATCAATCTTACCACTTATCCGTTCTTTCTGTTGACCCCCAGTAATCACTCGTTGAATTATTTGCCATTGATCGTCCGTAAGACCGCTCAAACCCTGACGATCACTGTCCGAAATAGCCACATTCGAGCTCACCGTAGCTGAGTTTGCGTTGACGATTTGGGTAGAATTAGCGCGTGGTGTAGTACCACGACCACGACCCATCGGAGTAGATTTGTTTCGTGATTTGTCACCATACCAATCTGGATAACCAACCACCTGGAAACAAGAAGATGTTTCATGTCCTTTACGACCGCAAATTGTACAAAGGCGAGACGGATCCCGATTGCCTGGTCCAGTGCGTGAACTGGTATTGTCAATTCCACTCTGTCGAGAAACATCTCGAGTGAAGACTACTGCAGAATTTTGAGGAGGACGATATGAAGAAGCTTGAGAAGCAAAGCTCATGATAGCTGCTTCATTGGACACAGTAGACCGGATAGTTTCATTCTGAACTACAGTTTGATAAACACTATCAAGGTCGGGTAAAGGAGTGATTGTACAGAGCTGGGAACGAATACCACCATGGATGGAGTCATCAAGTCCTGAGAGAAAATCGTGCACGCGAAGAGTGTCAGCCTCTTTTTCGTGAGCTGTATTGAGGTCGCATTCGCACTTCCCACAGCTGCAGCGTTTAAAGTTCAGACACTCTGCAATTGCATCCCAAATTTTGGTCAATCTACCAAAATAATCATCAACCGATGATCCATTCTGCTTACACGTAGCAAGTGAATTTCGAAGTTGTTGAAAAAGAGCACCACTTTTGATAGAGAACCGTTTCTTTATTATATCCCATTAGTCTTTAGCGATTTCTCGAGTAGAAAGAGACGATCGAATTTTGGGTTCGATAGTCTGTTTGATCCAGCCGACAAGGAGGTGATTATTCGCAGTCCAATCTTCGAGATCAGTGGAGCCAGCAGCTGGTTTCGGTATACTGCCATCGAGAAAGCCAAACTTCTTCCGAGAGCTAATTGCCATTCGTAAGTTGATTGCCCATTCATCGTAATTAAACCCATTGAGAAGAGGTTGTGAAATCACTGCGCCGGGATTGTCGCCTGAGGTTAAGTCATAAGGAGAAATAGTTCTCCGTTTTGGTTCATCAGAAGTCGCCGTGAGAGCCATCTTCAGAAATCGAAAATTTCCTAATCACTTGCTTCACAAACCAAGAAGATCTGTTTTCGATGAGAAAACAGAGTAAAGACGAGTAGAGGCCGAGAGGCGTACGTCGTCGGAGGAAGAGAGTTGTTTAACGGAAGAAAATTTCAGAGAAGGAAGAAGAAGAAGAGGCCGAGAGGCTTTCTTCAAGAAATCAGTAATTTTAGGTTTCAGATCGTTGTCTCTGGTACCATGACAAAACGTGAATTACTGAATGTTTAACTTGTATTGAATAGACCAAAAGGTCAAAAATATATACATCGCTAAACCTAATTGGAAAAGTAAATATATGATATTGTCAAATCTATTCTATTGCAATCTTTACAATATCTATTCTAGAAAAAAGGAAATATATACATATATTCCAATAATTTCGTAGACCCATGCCGGCGTGATATAAAAATATATAACATAGCAGAAATCAAACGGTTGCTGATTTATTATAAAATATACCCACAGTTTACAAAACTTAGATAGACATATAGCATTAACTCATACATACATGATACAATTACTTGTATGTTTTTGCTTTGTTCATTTAATTAATTAGGTTCAGATCATTACATTATTAAACCCATAATGCACCAACGCGCTTAAGCATTGGAACGAGAGAGCGATTGAGGTGAAGACTCATGACTTGATTGGCTCCACCAACGAGCTGTCCTCCGATGAACACCACCGGCACTGTCGGGCTGCAGCCAAGCTGAGCCAAAGCTTGCTCTATCTCTTTTCCTCTGCTGATCTCGTCTAGCTCATAGATTGTTGGGTTCACGCCAAAGTCTAAGAAGAGAGTCTTGATTGTGTGAGACATGCAGCAAGAGTTCTTGCTAAAGATCACTACCGACTTCTCAGAGATCATCTTCTGTAGCTTATCCATTGGTGTTATAATGTGAAAGTTTGTTCGAAAAGCAACTGGTGGAGGATGAAAGTAGTTGTGTTTTGAAAGAAATTATAGATTAGAGATGAAAATTGAAAAGTCAGAGAACTTAGAGAGATTGGAGATCTTTGGGTAAAGATTGGAGGTGACTTTGAGTTTATGTGTTTGATTTAGTGAATGGTTTATAAGGGTCCTTTAGATTAGAGATGAAAATTGAAAAGTCAGAGAACTTAGAGAGATTGGAGATCTTTGGGTAAAGATTAGAGGTGACTTTGAGTTTATGTGTTTGATTTAGTGAATGGTCTATAAGGGTCCTTTATATAGCCTTCTAAGGTACGTACGTAAGCTTTCATATTACCAGCCTTTTTCTAAGAGAATCAAATTTAGAACAAATAAAGTATCCACCAAATAAATTGTTGGAACAATTTTTTTTAGAGTTTGTGGGATTTATTAAAAATGTGTAAGTGTGAATTGAAATGGGCCATTGGGCTCATGACTAAACTTGTCAAAAAAGGTTAAACTTGGTGATCAAGCCTTGATAAGCAAGGCTAAACTTGCCAAACAAGGCTAAGCTTGCTAAGCAAGGTGCTTGCTAAGCAAGTTGTGGAATTAAACCTCATCTCTTCTCTTATATATAGGATCGCCTCTCTTGAGAGAAAAGCATCCGATCACACACAGAAAAACACATACAAAATAAAAAGTTCCTTCAATTCTCTACTGCTAAGAGTAAGTCTTTTATTTCGAGAGTATCGTAGTATTAAGTTCGACAGATCCGTTATTGAGTGTTCGCGATAACGGTTTCAATGGTTGTATCCTGGGACTCATGAATCGAATATTATACCGTCGCACTACGGGAGATTCTTTGAGTTAAGGAAAGAGAGTTATCTCGCCTCCATTGTTTCGTTTAATTTCGTCGTTTTTATATCGTTTTTAAACTCGTCTTTCCTTAACGTTTATTTATATATTCGTGATTAAATCGCTATCCTGTTATTGTGCGAATTTTTGGTCATACAATCTTAACTCAAAGAAATCCGTTTTCTGTTTTATAAACATCAAACGGATTTTAATCACGAGTAAATAAACGTTTTAAAACGATTTTTTAAAACGATTCTTTTACTACTTATGATACTCAAACGTTATCAAACGCTAATCTAGCGACTCTCAAACGTGTAGTAGAAGCAATTTTTATTTAACGATTTTATAAAAAGACGTTCTACCGCTTGTGACACTCAAACGTTATCAAACGCTAATATAGCGATTCTCAAACGTGTAGTGGAAGCAGTTTTACTTAAAACGTCTTTAGGTCATTGGGTTTGCGAACGCTGTAAGACGCTTCGACAATCGCCAATTGTTTAACGTTTGCGAACGCTTAAACTAGAAAATCGTGTTCTCTGAAACTATTATCAAACGTGTTTCTTAAAACGATTTGACGAACGCTCTGCGTAGGTTCGAATCAGAATGCTCTGAGGAGGTTCGAATCAGAACGCTCTGAGGAGGTTCGATTCAGAATGCACTTTTAGCGGTTCTAATTAGTTCGATAACGGTTTCTAAATTGCGATTTAATTCTGTATCGAAACTCTTGTGATTTAATTATTTTTCTAATTAAATCAGAGGTTGTGTTTATTTTGTCTTCGCAGAATGCCAAGCAATACCGAGAACAGCACCAAATAGATTCTTTGTGCAAAGGCTTGATTCTAAGTCGCATGATAGAACCGTTGTACGATGTTTACAGTACGGTCAACACTTCAAAGGAACTTTGGGTTGCCTTAGAGAAGAAATATAAGTCTAAAGACACAGGCTGTAAGAAATTCGCAATCGCAAAATTTCTAGACTTTAAAATGGTGGATTCAAAATCCATCATGAAACAAGTGGAAGTGGAATGCAATTTCCCTTGAAGACTTGATAGTCAGGCTGCGGATCGAGTCTCAAAACCGCAAGGTAGATGGTGTTCAGTGTGAGCATGCTGCTAAAGTTCACAAGGATAAGGGGAGAAGGAAAAAATTTCTGAAAGCCTCTATTAGCTTTATGAAGTGAAAGGGTGCAATGAATTTCTTGGGAAAGTGTCACATGCGTGACAAGATTAGTCATAAAGCTAGCGCAAGTTGTAGCAAAATTAATTGACAACCGCAAAGACAAAGGGAAGGCTGTGGCCAACCTGACTTAAGATGACATGTGCGTTATGGTCACAGAGGTCAACACGGTTGAGGACAACCCAAAATATTGGTGGTACAAAACAGGTGCCACCACTCACATATGCATTGATAGATTCATGTTTAGCACTTATCAAAAATGCAAGAGTGAGGAGCGGCTGTTAATGGGTAACACGGACTCGTCCAAGATTGAAGGTCATAGCCAAGTGAAGCTTAAGATGACCTCGGGACATGAGATAACTATAACGCCCCGACCGCCCCTACCTGTGGGCCCCAACGACATCTCCCGGCCCGTGGGCCCCACCCTCGTCCGACGGCCGGTGCGTTAGTCCGGGAGGCTTGTAATACTTGTTTACTGACCCTGCAATCACCACGTGACCTTTCCCCGTGTTTTGTCCTCACTCACACGCTACCGCGAATCACTTCCCGGAAGGTCACCCATCCTTAGATTACTCCAGCCCAAGCACCCTTAACTCTGGAGTTCTTTCGGGCAAGTGATCGGAAAAGGTAAGTGCACTTTGGTGACATAGGTAGCCAAATCAATTCTTATAAGCCTCTCCGCATATACAAGAAATCGGGATGTTACAATCACCCCCACTCATAGAGCGCAACGTCCTCGTTGCGCACCAGGATCGTCACCCTAGACGGTGTGAGCCCACCTGACTTCACACACGTGTTTGGGTTCGGCTCTGATACCACTTATAACGCCCCGACCGCCCCTACCTGTGGGCCCCAACGACATCTCCCGGCCCGTGGGCCCCACCCTCGTCCGACGGCCGGTGCGTTAGTCCGGGAGGCTTGTAATACTTGTTTACTGACCCTGCAATCACCACGTGACCTTTCCCCGTGTTTTGTCCTCACTCACACGCTACCGCGAATCACTTCCCGGAAGGTCACCCATCCTTAGATTACTCCAGCCCAAGCACCCTTAACTCTGGAGTTCTTTCGGGCAAGTGATCGGAAAAGGTAAGTGCACTTTGGTGACATAGGTAGCCAAATCAATTCTTATAAGCCTCTCCGCATATACAAGAAATCGGGATGTTACAATAACTCTCAAAAATGTCAAACATATGCCAGACATGCGAAAGAATCTGATTTCTGGGATGCTTATTAGCGCCGCCGGATTTGCTATTACTTTCGAATCTGGCAAACTTGTGCTAAAAAAACATGGGATGTACTTGGGCAAGGGATATGTTACGGGAGGACTGGCCAAAATGGATGTAATGACAGTCTTAACCAAAAATGTTGTAACAGATGTTTCAATCAATAAGAATGATCCAATTACTTATATGGTTGAGTCTTTCAATATTTGGCATGAACGGTTAGGTCATGTGAATTATAAATCTGTACAAAGATTGATGAATTTGAACCTAATTCCGAAATGCAAATCAAGTAAAGACAAATGTGAAGTATGCGTACAGGCTAAACTCACAAAACCCCATCCCCTCGTGTAGAAAGAACAACCGAACCTCTCGGTTTTAAAATTTGTTCAAACTCGAGGCGGTAAAACATATTTTGTGACTCTCATAGACGATAGTACAAAATATTGTATGTCTATTTGCTAAGAAGCAAAGATGAAGCCTTGGAAAAATTCAAGAAGTATAAAATCGAGGTTGAAAACCAACTCGATGGAACTATAAAAATAGTTCGAAGTGATTGAGGAGGCGTATATGATGGACCATTCGATGCGTTCTGTAAATAACATGGCATTATCCATCAAATGACCGCTCCTTATTCACTTGAATCTAAGAGTTGCGGAAGGAAAATTCTGAACTCTTAATGAGATGATGAATGCAAAGAATCATGATTCTTAGTTATCTCAAGAAATGTGGGGGGAAGCGTTGCTTACCACATAAAGTTATTGGCAATACACCATATGAACTTTGGAAAGGTAAAGTACATCTGTACAAATACCTGAAAATGTGGGGGTGCCTGGCAAAAGTTGCAGTGCCACCTCCTAAAAAGGTCACAATTGGACCTAAGACGGTGGATTGTATTTTCATCGGATATGCACACAATAGTAGTGCGTATTGGTTTCTAGTTTATAAATCAGACGTACCAGATATCCATGTTAATACAAACATGATATAAGGGAATGCTTCTTTCTTTGAGCACGTGTTTCCGTGTAAAGATAAAAATCTTAAACGAACTCGTGAAGAAAGAGATGCAATTACCTCTGTAAATGAGGCGAGCACTTCTAGCACATTTTTAGATGATGCAGAAGATGAACCTAGACGTAGCAAAAGATCTCGTAAGGAAAAATCTTATAGTGAAGATTTCTTAATGGTCTTTCTTTTAGAGAATGAACAGAGAAATTTCACCAAAGCCATGTCTACACCAGACGCTCCTTTTTGGAAGTAAGCCGTTAATAGTGAGATCGAATCCATTATGCAAAACAATACATATGAGATAACTGATATACCACAAGGGTTCAAAGCCGTATGGTGTAAATGGATTTTCAAAACAAAGTTGAAAATCGATGGCTCAATCGATAAGTACAAGGCTAGGCTTGTGGTGCAAGAATTCCGACAAAAATAAGGCATGAATTTCTTTGACACCTATTCTCCGGTAACGAGAATAACTTCAATTCGAATGTTGATTGGAATTACAACATTAAGATACCTATAAATCCATGAAATGGATGTGAAAACTACCTTTCTAAATGGTGATTTAGAAGAGGAGATTTATATGAAACAACCGAAGGGTTTGTTATACCAGGACAAGAACACAAAGTATGTCGACTTGTGAAGTCATTGTATGGACCTAAACAAGATTTAAAACAATGGCATGAAAAATTTGACAACATAATGATGTCAAATGGTTTCATCATTAATGAATGTGATAAGTGCATATACATCAAAAGTACTCTGCACGGATACGCTTTGCTCTGTTTGTACGTTGATGACATGCTCATTATTGGTAGCAATATGAAAGACATGTGATTAGCGGATGTCATTCTATGGATTAAGATCACTAGAACTTCCAAATGAATAATCTTGTCTCAAGCTCATTATGTTGAAAAGATACATGATAGATTCAAAATCTACTCAAGTAGGATTGCAAAAACTCTCGTAGACCCTAGTCTTTACCTGACGAAAAATTCGGGTGAAGCAGTGTCACAAGTGGAGTATGCAAGTGTAATCGGAAGTCTGATACACTTAACGAATTGTACTAGGCCAGATTTAGCGCACACGGTTAATGTACTGAGTCGCTACACGAGTAATCCAGGACATAAACACTGGAAAGCCATAACAAGAGTATTGGACTATGTACGTCATACTAAAAGTTATAAGTTGCACTATGGTAAAGAACCAGCAGTTTTGGAAGGATACAGTGACGCCAACTGGATTTTTGACTCCAAAAACTCAAAATCCACGAGTGGATATGTCTTTACGCTTGGTGGTGCAGCAGTGTCTTGGAAATCTTCCAATCAAACTCTGTTGGCCAGATCGACCATGAAATATGAGTTCATAGCTTTAGATAAAGCTGCAGAGGAAGCATAATGGCTTTGAAATTCTTTGGAAGATATTCCAATGTGGGAGAAACCAGTGCCAGCATTACGTGTACACTGCGATAGTCAATCGGCTATAGCTCGAGCACTGAGTAATCTCTATAATGGTAAATCTCGTCATATAAGAAGACGTCAAAAAACCATTATACACTTGATCTCCAGTGGTGTAATCACAATAGATTACATCAAATCGGCCGACAACCTAGCGGATCCATTTACTAAAGGTTTGTCACGAGATCAAATTGTAAAATCATCAAGAGGAATGGGTTTAAAGCCTATGAAATAAAGATGAAGTTTGATGGATACTCCACCTATGTGACTGGAGATCCCAAGATCTAGGTTCAAAGGGAAAACAAAGTTGAACTGATTCAAAATTGAGCACTGTGAGACTATGTCTCTGCCCAGTTCCTAGGATGATAAAACAGTGCTACATGTGAATATTAAGGATAAGCGTTGGCTTTTAATGATTTCATAGCTTTACACTAGTGGAGTATGACAAGATACTTCTTAAAGAAAGTTGATGACAGATCACCTTGTGAGTGTGAAATGAGGGCCGTTTCTAGGAGAATGAAAGAGAGGCTATATTCTCCAAGTTCACTCACGGAAAACCAGGAATGTTCAAGGCCAAAATGAACACAATAGGGAACACAGTTCTACGAGAAAATGTCGTTGCGCGATATCTGTTGTCTCGGTTTACATCAAAGTCCGGGTAGTTCAAGACATCATGTTCACCTCCTGGCCGAGTAAACCTGACAGATATTAAAAATGATTGGTTCAAAGCTGAAAAATGCTACCTCTCAGATACAGTTACATTTTCGTATACTCTCAAAAAGTCTGTCTAGTCTAGTCGAGTCAAGTCTAGTCTAGTCAAGTTTTTCTAGTGAAGTCTAGTATGTTCAGTCTTCATATGTTTAGAGTCATTTCTATTCATGTGGGGGATTGTTGGAACAATATTTTTTAGAGCTTGTGGGATTTATTAAAAATGTGTAAGTGTGAATTGAAATGGGCTATTGGGCTCATGACTAAACTTGTCAAACAAGGCTAAACTTGGTGATCAAGGCTAAGCTTGATAAGCAAGACTAAACTTGCCAAACAAGGCTAAGCTTGCTAAGCAAGTTGTGGAATTAAACCTCCTCTCTTCTCCTATATATAGGATCGCCTCTCTTGAGAGAAAAGCATCCGATCATACACAGAAAACACATATACAAAATAAAAAGTTCCTTCAATTCTCTACTGCTAAGAGTAAGTCTTTTATTTCGAGAGTATCGTAGTATTAAGTTCGACAGATCCGTTATTGAGTGTTCGCGATAACGGTTTCAATGGTTGTATCCTGGGACTCATCAATCGAATATTATACCGTCGCACTACGGGAGATTCTTTGAGTTAAGGAAAGAGAGTTCTCTCGCCTCCATTGTTTCGTTTAATTTCGTCGTTTTTATATCATTTTTAAACTCGTCTTTTCTTAACGTTTATTTATATATTCGTGATTAAATCGCTATCATGTTATTGTGCGAATTTTTGGTCCTACATAAATAAAAACACATTGAAAAGAAAAATGAAAATTGAGATTGTGGGAGGTTCATTCTTCTTGCCTTTGTGCCTCTTGCAGCTAGAGAATAAAAAAGTGTAACTATCAGTTAATTGGGTAAAACGTACAGATAACAAAATCTCGTGACTGTGAGGAATATTTGATACGGACGAACCATGTCATGTCTTTGATGCCTTCTATTTTCATTTTTCAGTGTCAAAATACATATTTATCGCATTAATGCCTATTTATCCTTTAAATTTCCCTAAATTTTGGGGTTGGGATTTTTGAATTATTATATACAATCAAGTTCAGGGATAAACTGAACCAATTTGGTATAGATGAGCAAAAAAAAATGATTGATAATAGAACTGAAAATGAGTTCGATTTCAGTAAAAATTGTTTAATTGTTTAATTTTTATTTTTAAAAGAATACAGAATATAAACAAAATCCAACTCTTTTTTTTTGTCAGCCCAAAACCAAATCAAATTAAAAAGAGAAAAATGGAATCAAAACTTAGTTTTTGAAAATAAAAAGGACCAGTTAGATAGATAAACATATTGTGAGGGTTAGCTAAGTAATTGAATATTAATTTTGTTATTTGGAAAAAAGCATTTATCTGGAGTGATATTTTTTTTATAACTAACATGCTATTTAATATAATACCACGTCATTATAATAAAACATAGTGCTATTAATAGCACCAATCGTTTGTGTGTTTTTGCAACAAAAAATAAAGAAGAAGTAAAACATAGCGTATAAGATTATCAAAAGATCTGGTAGAAATTCAAACGCGCCGCCTTTTCTCTCTCCCAATACGATTTTTCTGCGATCCAAAACTACAGCTCCGATCTGCCTCTCCGGCCTCCGGCGCTCCTTGCCGGTGCCGTGAGAGGGCTTCTTCTTTCTTTTTTGCTGTTAGTTTCTCTCCGTCGACCCCCTCGACGGTTTTCTTGGCTTCTTTCGGCGGTGGAACTGCTAGCGTGGGTCTTCGCGGCGATGGTGCCTCTTTCGACGGCCACTCAAGGGCGACAATGGGTTCTCGGTGGCGTAAGGGTGTCTTCCCGTGTGGTCGGCGTACTTTCCGGTGTCCACCTCGTCGTTGACTAGGTCCTCCTTCCTTCAACGGCGTTTCACTCCGACGGGTCTAGATCTAGTCCTCGAGCTCCTCGTGTTGGTATGGCGAGCTCTCTGTTTTGCTTTGGTGGAGGTTTGGTTGAGTTTCAGAGGTGTCGGTGCTCCTTGCCGGCTTTTGCCGGGAACGAGCCTGAAGATTTCACTCTCTCCGTTCTGGGCGTGCGAGGGCTGCGTCTGGCTCGGGATCGTTGTTTCTTTGGCCTCGTCTTTGCCCTGGTATGGGTATGTCCCCGGTGTTCCTCTGTTTCGACTTAGTCGAGCTCTGTAGCTGCAGTTTCTCTCCTCAAGTTCGAAATTTGATTGCTTCTTCCCATTTGATTTGTCGAGGACAACATCTCAGCCGGGATTTAGCTATCTCTTTCCCTCTTCGTTATTGTTTCTTGCTTTGCAGCGGCGGCTCTACCTTGTTCTAAACCTTTTCAGAGCTTCGTCTGGTGGGGGTTAGTTCCGATTTCTCTTCAGTGATGTTTCTCAAGGCGGGGCTCTACCTTGAGGTTGAGTCCGAGTTACCCTTGGTGGCAGCAAGGGTGTTTGCTCGCTTCTCCTCAGGTTTTTGGTTCCAGTGGCTCCTTGTCTCGTTGCTGATGTATTTGGTTGCTTGTTACCTTTGGTCGAGCGTAAGTTTTTCCTTGGTTTGGTTTGTTGGAGATTTAATTTAGCTCGGATTGTGTCTCGTCTTTCTTGTTCTCGGAGGAAGTAGTAAGGCTGTTGAGTTTAGAGGTTGCTCGGTTTTGTGATGCCGTCTTAGAACCAGATCTACGTTTGTTAGTTGATCCTCGGATCAAGTTTGAGGATTGTCTTGCTTCGGGCCTCCTCCGACTTCTTAGATGATTGGATCTTGGTAGAGTGAACTAGTGCCTCTTGGTTTGATAGTTAGTGTAGTCCCGCCTTAGAATCAATTTTATGTTTGTTAGTTGAGCCTCGGACCAAGTTTGAGAGGACTGGCTTGCTTGGAGCTCCTCCGCTTTTCTTAGTTGACTGGCTCTTTTCGGGCTACTGGATGAATCAGCTTCTGTTATACAAGATGGACGTTTCACGGCCATTTCTTTTGATTTTCTTCTTTCGGCCCTATCTCGGTCTCATCCTTCCTGTGGGTGTTCAAGTTTTTAATCGCTACTCGATACATGTTGCTTCAGTGCTTTGGTGTCGACTGTACCGATTTAATTTCTAATGATTTGGCTTTTTCTGTTTGCGGGAGTTCTAGATTTTCCTTATTTTTTTATTCTTTTTTTGAGCAAGGTCTGTCTTATGGTTTTAGCATATTTTGTACAATTGTACAAGCTGTAATCATTTATTTTTAAATGATATTCACATACTTATCAAAAAAAAAAAAAAAAAAACATAGACTTTTTTTTCGTTTGTGTTTTGATTAAAAGAACATAGTCATCTCCGTCCTTTCCGAAGACTCGAGATAGTATGGTATATCTCCAGAATAATCTTCTTCTACTTACAATCAAAACGTTTTTTTTCTTTTCTTATATCATAAAATTTCATCAAAAATCAATTTGGGAATAAAGCTAAATTTTGTATGATTCTTGACATCTCAGAGATTCGATCTCACTCTACGAGGATAAGGCTCATCAATGGAACAAAAGTCAATTCTCTTTTTTTTTCTCTATATCTCGACGTAAGGTGGCCCAACTGTGATCCGGAGAGTCGTTATTCATATATTACAAATTACAATGTGATCGTAGCCCATACCTAAAAACACATAGCATCCAATTCCACAGCTACGCCATACCATTTTGTACCATCAAACTTACATTGTACAATCTTATTTTTTATTTTTAGTTTCGAATCTCGCTCACTTTTCGGACGTATACATTCACAATTGTTTGAATTGCATGCAACATAATTTGTCATGGGCTTATAAACATTTTAGGCACATTTCATGATCATGAGGAATTAGATTGGTTAAAACTTAACCAGAAATGGTAAAACCGGATCGATTAAGTGAATGGTGAAAATCTTATTATTATTATTATTATTTTTAAATGATATAGTTAACACATTCATTTATGAATATTATTCTAATTTACACTCGATACAATTATAGCGTCAATTAAAAAACTGACGTAAATATTTAACATCACTTAGTAGTATGTATAACCACAACAAATACTAACATTAATCATATCAGCTGATACAAAAATTGAACCTTATTTTTTTTTTGTCATTGACATGAATGTACATTTATTACAACAATCTCGATTAATTAAATCGACAGAAAATGTTTGTGGATCTGAACCCGGATCCGTCACTTCCATATATCTGAAGTTCTAGAGCGAAACGAATCGGATTACGGATTGGATATCGATTCAAGAAACAAACAAGCTAATCTCTTATTTATAGAAACATAGAAAGTAGTTAAAGATGTATTGGTCCTATTGGAGCATGATATGCATTAACCGTACGTAAGGACTGAAATATAGTATTATTCAATGCATGTTTATACATTTCCTTTACCCGTACATACAATATTCTTTAATGCATGCTTGCATGTATATATAAAATATATATAGATATAATCATATAAACATGGGAAAGGAGAACTCCAACATTAGCTGATTTTATTGTAAAATATAGCCACACGTTACAAAATATTTCAAAACTTATAATATATCCTTTACAACATTAGCCCATGCATAATCTATCCTTTCAAAACTTAGATAGACAAAACATTCATACATTATATATAAAAGTTTTTTTGTCAGTCTTTTATTTATAATAATTATCAAAGCTACGTTTTTACGTCTGTATCTCTTTATATTTAATCAAAGCCATAACGCCCCAACGCGCTTAAGCAATGGAACGAGAGAGCGATTGAGATGAAGACTCATGACTTGATTGGCTCCACCTACGAGCTGCCCTCCTATGAAAACCACAGGAACAGTGGGGCTGCAGCCGAGTTGAGCCAATGATTGCTCTATCTCCTTTCCTCTGTTGATTTCGTCGAGCTCATAGATCGTCGGGTTTACGCCAAAGTCTAAGAAGAGAGTCTTGATTGTGTGAGACATGCAGCACGAGTTCTTGCTAAAGATCACTACCGACTTCTCGGAGATCATCTTCTGTAGTTTATCCATTAGTGTTATAATGTGAAAGTTTGTTCCGAAAGTGGCTTGCAAATGATGAAAAGTGGTGCGTTTGGATCAAAATGGTAGATTATGGATGAAAACAGCAAAGCTAGAGAACGTATAGAGAGATTGTGATATCTTTGGTGAAGATGAGAAGTGACTTTGAGTTTGATGTTTTTGATGAAGTGAATGGTCTATAAGGGTCCTTTATATAGATTTCTAAGGTACGTAAGCTTTCATATTACGGATTTAAATTTAATGAACCTTTTTCTAAGAGAATCAACTTTAGCTAGAGAATAAAAAGTGTAACTATCAATTAATTGGGTAAAACGTACAGATAACAAAATCTCTTAGATTAGATTTTAGGAATATTTTATACGGACGAACCATGTCATATCTTGGTATACATTTTTTCTTCTATCACATAATTATGCATATATTTATCACATAAACTCGGATTGGACAATACTCCTAATTAAATCAATATTATATACAAGTTATATATTATACTCCTAATTAAATCAATATTATGTATATAAAATCTTATAAATCCTGGCCTTTGACATATACACATGATAAAAGTTGCATCTCCATCCTTTGCGAAGACTCGAGATCGTATGATATATCTCCACTTCTTTTTTTCTGTGTGATGGTTTACGTGGCCTCTTCACTTACAGTCAAAACATTTTCTTTATTCTCACGAAAATTTCTTCATAGATCGATTTGGGAATAAAGCTATAATTTTGTATGATTCTTGACATCGCAAAGATTCGATCTCATTCCAAGAGGATAAGGCTCAAAGGAACAAATTAAAAATGGCCTAAATGTGATCCAGAGAGTCGTTATTCATATACTACAACTTGCAATGTGATCGTAGCCCGTACATGTCTTACGTAAAAACACATAATATCGCATCGCATCCAATTTCATAATTACGCCATACAATCTTATACCCTTAATTAATAATATAAATATTGAATCGAAAGACGTATTTGTTATTTTTAGTTTCTAATCTTACTCCATTTTTTGGATGTATACATTCTCGGTTATATGCAACACAAGGAAATGCAGAGCAGAACATCAATTGATCGAGTTTGTCCTAATTTTGCTATATCCCAACAAACCTCATTTTTGCTTCAAGTTCTTAGTTTTTTTTTTTTTTAAATTTATTTCATCTTTCCCTTTCAAAAGGGTATCGTTTCAAAATACAACTGAAATCAAAGATGAAACAAACAAACAACATTTTGAAACTTATGTGAACCAAAGATTAATGATAGAGCTTGTGAAGCAAGAAAAGAATATGAAATCACCGTTGGATGAATTGGAACCAAGTGTAGATGAAGCTTTCATGATCTGATGGAAAAGGAATTGCAGCGTGATTGAGGTGATGAATTTCTATCCGATCCATACCCAATAGCTTTGCCCTAATGAGTAGTTGAATTTCTTTGATGAGAGAAGAAGACGACTTGATAACCGAAGCATGAAGCCTGGAATTTTGTTCTTTCCATAGGAAATAAGCCATTGCATGTAAAACAATATTGCATATAGTGTTGAGTTTAGCATTCCTAGAAAGAGATCGAACCCAAGTGACTATATCTTCAAGAAGAGAAGGAGGCAAAAGAACATGATGGGTGAAGAAAGAAGACCAAACCTCAGAGGAGTAAGAGCAACCAAAAAGAAGATGCGACTTACATTCTAGTGATGTGTTGCAAAGTAAACACTCACTTGGAACATTCAAACCCCAACCTCTCAATCTATCACGAGTGGGAAGCCTATCTCGCATTATTACCCAGAAAATAAAGGCATGCTTAGAGATTATGTCCTTGAACCAAACGATACTATACCAAGAAACAGCAGGAGCAGGCGGATGAAGAGAGTTCCATGTTTTGTGAGTTGAAAATATTCCCGGAGAATCATGAATCGAATTCCTCCACATAAAAAAATCAGGCTGAGATGAGAAGGTATCAGGCATGACTGATGGGAAACAATCTCTAAGAAGGACCAGGATAGGATGCCTTCCATTCGACAAAGACCAAGACTCGTTTGCACAAGCTTGAGAAACTATTAATAAAGAAGATATTCCGGTTACTCGAGGTCCATTAGCACCTGTCAAATCTATCAAGGGATCCAAGGAAGTCTAGTCGTCATGCCAAAATAGAGCTTTATGGTCATTCTGTACCTGACATGATAAATAGGGACGAGCCAAAACCCGAATCTTCATTAAACGACGCCAAATCCAACTACAGACATGCTGAAAATCTGTAGACCAGAATAACCTATCCTTAATGATATTTTTCTCAATCCATGCTACCCATAAAGACCCGTTTGCAGCAAATAACAGCCATATCAACTTCATACCATACACTTGGTTTGGTCTTGTAACTTTCTCAGCCTCAAACCTCCTGATTTCTTTGGTGAACAAACTGAATCCCATGCTATTTTTGCTCCTCGGGCAGAGTTTGGCGCGCCACTCCAAAGAAACGCATTACAAATCTTTTCTAAGGCTTCTATGCATCCTTTAGGCAAAGGAAACACATCGGACCAGAAATTAATGATGCTGAAAAGGACTTATTGAATAAGCTGAAGCCTCCTTACAAATGACAAATGCCTAACCGTCCAGGAAGAAATCCGAGCTCTAACCTTGTCAATAGGAGGTTGGTAATCTTGAGGTTGTAGCTTATGAGTCATCAAGGGAAGCTCCAAGTACCTAACAGGCAGAGAGCCTTGCACTAGACCAAACCTTGCCGCTAAACCTCGGGATAAAGTTAAGTTATTCCCATAAAAAAAAACTTCCTCAGATTTAGAGTTAAACATGAAACTCCTTGAAATGATCTCAAACATTAAGAATGCCAGACAGAGATCTCTCTGCTCCATCAAAGAAGATGAGAACATCATCCGCAAAACTCAAGTGAGTAATAAGAGGGTCACGATAAAGCGGATGAGGAGCGAATGCTCCTTCTGGGACTGCCTGATCCAACTCCTTAGATAAAATATCCATTACCAAGACAAATAGAGAAGAGTATATAGGATCACCTTGTCTTAGCCCCTTCTTTCTCGGAAAGAGACCCATTAATTCTCCATTTAGCACAACTGAGTAGTACGGAGAGCTAATGCACTGTCTAATTCATGAAATGAAGATAGCTCGTAAGTCAAAAGCTTCGAGGATATTCAACACAAAGGTCCAGTCGACGTTGTCATAGGCCTTTGTAATTTCTATTTGAAGGCAGCCTCTTGAAGTAACACTCGACTTATGAAAGTCAACAACTAATTCAGATGCAAGGAGGACATTCTCACAAAACAACCTTCCTTTAACAAAACCCGCTTGGTTCCTTTGCACTGCATCATAAGTGAATAATTTGAGTCTAGAAGCCAGAATGCGAGAGATGACTTTATATACTGTGTTGCACAAAGAAATTGGCCGAAACTCCCCAAGTCTTGAAGCACCAGTAACCTTTAGAATTAAGGCAATGACAATTGAATTCACTTGCCTAAGAATTGTAGAAGTCATAAAAAACTCCTTAACAGCGCTAATCAAATCTGCTCCAACCAAGGCCCATGAAGAAATGAAAAACTCAACCGTAAAGCCATCTGGTCCATGTGCCTTATTCCTAGGCAAAGAAAATATTGTAGCCATTATCTCCTCATCCGATGGGATAGACGAAAGCTGGGCTGAGAGGGAACTAGAACATCAAAATGGATGAATGCTCTGGAGGTGAGTAATTGAATAAGGTTGAACCTCTGGATTTGAAGATTCCAATAAAGCCAAGTAATACTGAGTTACCATGTTCTTGAGCTGAATCGGATCCGAGACCCTAACGTTGGCTTCATCATGGAGAAAGTGAATGATGTTTCTAGACAAATTAGCTAAGACTGATTTGTGGTAGAATCTAGTGTTTGCATCTTCTTCTGTCGCCCATCGTATACTCGATTTTTGTCTAAAGAAATTTTTCTCAGCCGAGGCTAGAAATAGCCAAGAATCTTTAGCTGTTTGCTCCTCTTCAAATAAAATGGTTGACGGATTTAATAAAAGCTGTCTTTGAATGGGTTCCAACCTCTCAAAAGCTTCTTTAGTCCTAGTTTGGATGTTACTAAAACTATGCTGATTCAGAGACTTACAACAAAATTTTGCAGATCTCAGACGATGATATAACATAAACATATGGCCTGCCATAATCACCAGACTATTCCAAGCACTCAGCATCAAGCTTGCATAATCTGGATGAGAAGTATAGAAGGAGAAGAAATCAAATATGGATTTCCTCCTTACCACTTCGCTTGACAAAGTAACTAAGCATGGAGAATGATCAGAACTTCCAGGAGCATCAAACAGAGCACTTGAAGATGTAAAACTGTCCAACCACATTTCATTTATTAAGGCTCTATCAAGTTTCCTGGTTTTGGGATTAGTAGGGCTCTTGTTTCTCAGAATGTAAAAACATCCTCTATTTTAAAGATCAAATAAACTAGAAGATGAAAAACAGTGCTGCAGATCATTCATTCCTTGAAGAGAGACCGTACTTGGAGATATAGAATAAGCCTCTGACAAAGACACCACCTGATTAAAATCGCCCAAAATCAACCAAGGAAAATTTCTTAGAAGAGAAGAGGAAGCCAGATTATCAATGAGACTCCACAAAGGACGTCTTTCAAGACTTCTATTCCTTGCATAGATAAAAGGCGCAGTGAAAGAATGGCTGGTAATTGGATTGAAGATACCACAAAGCATAATCTGGTCCGTCTTCAAATACGTAACCACTGAGAGAAGAGGGTTCCAAATAACTAAAATTCTCCCATAAACTGCTTCAGCTGAGTGATTTGAATCAAAATTCCAGCCATGTAACACTTGATTCATAAGACCCGCTAGATTCTCTTACTTCACATGAGTTTCCAAAATTCCGCCTAACAGAGGACGGTTGGTGGTTAACCACCTCTTAATTGATAATTGTCGAGTATCGCCACAGAGGCCCCGTACATTCCAACAAAAACACTTCATAAGAAGTCAAAAAGGGTAGTGCTGAGCACTTAGGCTTTTAAAACTAAATACGAATCGCGGGAGAGATTGTCCTTAGAGCCAGAACCTGGAACAGAACAGGGGGACTGGATAGACTGCGCTGAAGATGAGATAACATGGCCAGAAGCAGATAACAAGAGCAGAGCCTGACGTTGCTTTTTTCTGGCATTCTTCCTAGCTGAGGCAGTAACAAAAGATGGAGCTTCTACTTCAAAATTGGCTATACGTTGCCTAATAATACGCTGAGCTGTCTGAATCAATTCTTCCTCTTCTTCAAACTGAGAATTAGACACAGGGCGCACAACAACTTTCCAAGTCAACTCTGCTTTAGAGGGAGAAGGAGGCTTAGACCTTTTGACTACGCGAGTCCAACCACTTGATATACTACCCTCACTTTCCAACACTGGAGAAGAAGGAAGGCTTTTAGAACGACTCAAAACCTGATGAGATTTTGAAGCTTCCAGAGAAACTGAAGAGTTATTATCATTCTGATTCTAGAGAGAATCTTGTGGAATGGAAATTTTCTTTACAGAATAATTAAATATTAGACCAGGGTTAACAACAATCGCATATGGGCAGCGAAGCTCCAAATGCCCAAACTCCTTAAAACGACCACAACGCGAAGGATGTTTTGGATACTCTGCTGACACAACCACTGAATTATCCAATTTATATGTGACTCGGACTGAGCAAGGTCTCTTCTTTGCCAGTTCAACAACCACTTTCAATTTAATAACACCATTCGAGTAAGGATTCAACTTTGAAAATTCAGAATGCACTGAAAACCCCACTCTAGAAGCGATGGTACTAAACCCAGGGACCGACCAAAGTTCATGAGGAATGTTCTTAAAAAGGACCCATATAGGAGCTTGAGCAAGCTTCATCGGGGCTAAACTTGTCTGAGGTGACCAAAGAGAGACGGTGAATGAGCAGTTCCCTGAATGCCAAAACCCAATATCCAGAACCCACTTCCTTGTAACTTCACATGGAATGAAAATAAGACAAACCCCAATCGAATGATTTTTCACTGAAATTCTTCCTTGTTGACCCCATATTGGATTTAAATCCGAAAAGATTTTTGCTGGAGAAGGAGGATTCACATGGAAATGAGCAACCAAGTGATTTTTCCAAATTTGAGAAGAACCAAGAGTAATGGAATTCGGAGCCATAACTGTTGGAGTTCCATCAAGTGAAAAAGAAGGAGATGCCACTTTTGAGAGATTCTGATACGACGATTTGATATTTGAAACCCAAAGAGTGGAGGGGTCTTTTGAAGCAGAGACAACACCAATATTCGCTTCAAGGGGAATACCATTAGAGGATGAAGCAACACAGTACATCAATGGAGGAGAAGGAGGCGGAGAGAAGACCGGTGAAGGTGGATGCAAATCGGAGAGAGGATGAAGAAAAATTAGATCTGGTGGAACCGGAGAAGGAGGGAGGAGAGGAGGCAAAGAGGGTTCAGCCATGGATGGGAGAGGGGGGAAAGCAACAGAGGAGTGAGATGCGAGAGGACGTTTGAAATTCTCACCGGCGGCGAGAGGCACAACTACAATGGCGGAGAAGTTGAAACCTAATCGCCCGAGAATAGCATATCTTCAACCCAGAAAATCGATATGTTCGCCAAATCTCTATATGCTCGCCAACCCAGAAAAATCGTTCTCGATCGTGTTCACAATCGCTCGCCAACCCAGAAAAATTCTCCACTCAGCTATTCTTTTTCATCAAGTTCTTAGTTCGTCGTCACAAATTTTCTGATTCTCACTGTAAAAGATCTGAGAGAAGTTTGTGAATATTTCTCTTATTCAACAACGTTAGACTCATGTGTTGAAATTCATACCATGTGGCTAACCGAAGTGGCGCTGGCCCAAATGGCAAAACCAACATAGCCGAGATGGATGACTCGGTGGTGGACCCAAGTGTGGTGGACCCAAGCGTGGTGAACTTAAGAGGCTGACCTGAAGTTGGCTGACTAGAGAGAGGCTGACCGGAAGATGGCAGACCCAAGGAGACGGCTCAAGTGGTAGAGCAAGAGGCAGACCGAAGTGGAAGTACAGTGGGCTGATTTTATGCATTTCTCAATCTGATCATTCAGCGCTATGACCAATAATGAATGATGAAGGTGTAGGAACGCATATTCTACAATAGGGCAAACTGATAAATTTGTAAAGTAAAATACATAAATAAATCGATGATCATAATATTAAAATGATACCGATACAAGAATTTGGGGAAGAACATATTTGCATAAGCGAGACACTCTTTCCTTAATTCTGAAAATGCCCCGTAGTGTGACGGTTGCATGGCGTTCTGAATCCCAGGATACAACTGCATTTTTCTTATGATTCGCATCACCCAAAATCATAAGCTTTCGAACCATTTTTCTGTGTTGTACTCTCATGGAGAAAAACCATAAGACAAGAGAAGAAAAGAAAGTGATGATGCATTCCTTCATATGAGAGGTTGTTCATATATATATATAGTGAGAGAGGAGTCACAAGACTTTTGTGGTCTCCATTTTCTAGGAGTAATGCACAATTAATTGCCAAATTAATTTGTGGTAATAAAGGAGAAGAAGATGTTATAGAATTGACCACATCAATTCTTAAATAATGATGATAATTATTCATTATTACTTTTTAACCAAATATATAATTTATGTAGTGATAAATTACATAAATAATAATTTGATGCAAAAATGGGTTATTGGGTCAAGACCCATCTACCCGAACCAACACTCAAACCCAAGTCCGAACTCGATTCGACTCAACTCACCGCACTCGTGCATATGGTTTAGTGTGAGTTTTCTCTTCTCTCCACAAAGTGATCCTAAGGTTTTGAAACAGCTCTAATCAAACTTGTTTTGATCATTCTTCTTCTTTAATATTCTCTATTCTTCCAGATCTGTCTCATACTTTTATTCTCACTCTCAATCACGTCCATATACTCTAGAAACACTTCCGTTGTCAATCTCTTTCTCTAGGAACAAGAATTATGTTCTAGAGCGTTTGCACCAATTTGGTGTTGTCACAAATTTCTACATAGACAAAAGGCTGTGTTGAACAAATTTCTACATGGTATCAAAGCGATAAGATTCTGCAAACCTATTCTTCATTCTCTATTTTCCAAATACTCTCATTCTCCATTCTTAATTCTCTGGTGTCTGTTCGTATTCTTTGATCTAATCTCTGATTCTTCAAGTGGTTGTCATGGAAAACTCAATTCTGAGTGTTCTGCCTCTTATTCTAAGAGGGGAAAACTCAAATCTATTTTCTTTTATCATTATTTTGGTTTATACCAAATCGGTTCAGTTTATCCAAATTCAAAATCTCTAAACTTAAATTATAACGAATATTACAACCCAAGAATTTTGGGGAAAATTAAAGGATATATACATGACGTTTGGTGACAAAAAAAAAATAATACACATATATATACATCAACATTAATTAAATGTATTTATGTTAAAAGTATATCTCTTTTGACACGGGAAATAGAAGACATGACATGATTCCTCCGTTTCAGATATTCCTCACATCTGATCTTAAGAGATTTTGTTAAATGTACGTTTGCTCAATTTATAGATAGTTGCACTTCTTTTTATTATTCTTTGCTGCAAGAGGCTAAAAGGCAAGAAGGATAAACCCTCCTTAACCTCTAATTCTTTTTCATTTTTTCAATGTTTATTTATTTACTTGAGCTACTTTATTTTGTGCTAAAGTTGATTCTCTTAGAAAACTGCTACATTAAATTTAAACCCGTAGTATGAAAGCTTACGTACTTTAGAAAGATATATATAAAGGACCCTTATAGACCATTCACTTCATCAAACATAGAAAGCTATATATAAAGAAAGTACCCTTAAAGATATCATAATCTTTCCAATTTCATCCTATATCTCTCTCATTTCAATCAAAAGAAACCCATTTTCATCCTCTGCGAACACTCTTTCACATTACACCAATGGAGAAGCTACATAAGATGATCTCCGAGAAGTCGGTAGTGATCTTTAGCAAGAATTCGTGTTGCATGTCTCACACAATCAAGACTCTGTTCTTAGACTTTGGTGTGAACCCTACGATCTATGAGCTCGACGAGATCAACAGAGGAAAGGAGATGGAGCAAGCATTGGCTCACCTTGGCTCCTGCCCGACCGTGCCAGTGGTGTTCATAGGAGGGCAGCTCGTTGGTGGAGCCAATCAAGTCATGAGTCTCCATCTAAATCGCTCTCTCGTTCCAATGCTTAAACGTGTTGGAGCATTATTGCTTTAATTCCAAATTAATAATGTTCTGATGATGCTAATTAATTAAAGTAAACCAAACAAAAACATACAAATGTTGTATGTATGAGTTAATGCTATGTCTATCTAAGTTTTGAAAAGATAGATTATACGGATACTTATTTTGTAAACTGTTGGAATATTATACAATAAAATCAGCTACCGTTTGATTTATTCTTTCCCATGTTTATATCTCTATAATATTATTTAAGGATATTTTTAAAAATGGACTTTGTTTTGTAAGTTATTACATGAAATGCTATTACAAATAACAAAGAATAATTGAAATAGGAAATAATATAATAGTTTTTTAAAATTATTAATTAAAATATGAAAAGTATATATTTTGCATTAAAAAGGTTATTTAATATTTAATTTCTTAATTATTTTTAATAATATATATTTTAAAATAATAATCAATTCATATATATTAAAAAAAAAATGATTGTGGGTTGAATAATAATCAACTTCAAATTGAAAATGATGACGAGTTGAATCAAGTTAGACTCTTTGCTAGAGAAAGCCGTCATGCATCTCCTTCCTTTGCGAAGAGTCTAACTTGGTTCAAATTATATATATATGGTATATCTCCAGAATAATCTGCTTTTTCTTTTTCTGTGTGGTGGTGGTTTTTACGTGGTCTCTTCACTTACATTCAAATTCTTTATTTTCACGAAATTTTCTTCATAAATCGATTTGGGAATAAAGCTAAATTTGTATGATTCTTGACATCGCAAAGATTCGATTTCATTCCACGAGGATAAGGCTCAATAGAACAAATTGAAGGTGGCTCAACTGTGATCCGGAGAGTCGTTATTCATATATTACAAATTAAAAGGTCATCATGTTCATAGCCCGTACGAGTCTTACGTAAAAACACATAGTATCGCATCGCATCCAATTCCACTTTTTACGCCATGAATTATATCAAAAATTTGCATTTTTTTTTTAGATTCTCATGTATTATATCAAAAATACGCCATGATTTTATACACTCTTGTTTGTGATCTGTAGCATAGTGATTCATACTCGAACTGTCGATTATGCGTTATCATCCAAGTTTAAATCTAATATTATTATTATTTTTATTGTTTTTTTATATACCTTATCAGCTGATCCGGTCAGTTTCGGTTGGAACGCAACGAGGTACTACAGAGTGGAATTCTCTCCGAAGGGCCACCACACTTCATATCCCAAGTTTGGAATGCTTTCCGACTAATCCCAGAGGTAGTCGGATCACCTGTTACCGGACTAACATGTAAACTGTTTAGGCCGAAGCCTAGACCCAGACTTCCCACACGAATGTGATTTTTGTTTCGAGGGAGGATCGAACCCGGAGAGAGTGAAGTGGCACATTTCCTGATCTCTTATTACCACTCGACCACGCTCATGTATGTTGTTGATAAAAAAAAAAAAATATATATATATATATATAACATGCATGTAAATGAGGAATGTCAAAATTTTAAGTGTATTGTGCTGCAGTAGCAGTGCTAATTTCGTCATATTCCAACATGCCTCATTTTTGCTTTGGTTCTTAGTTAGTCACCTCAAAAAAAAAAAAAAAATTCATTATGAACTACTATTTTAAACTGAAACTGGGTTTAAGCAAAAGCTCCTAAAAACTTGTTCATTGATATTTTTTGGTAATAATGTAAGTTAGGTTATCTGGTAGGCAAGCATTTTCACCATGTATGTTAAAACGAAATCTTAAATCTGATATCAATATGTTTAGTTATCTTATAATGCATTGAGTTTCTCGATAGTGTTGTTCTATTTTGTGAGTCATAAGGGCTCAACAGCTAATTGAGAATGTTGGTTTGCTTCCCTCGGTCAGTGAGATTGATACATATGTCAAAGAAAATGTCAAGGAGTTCTATGCAAATGTTTATGATTTGGAATTTCGTGATTGTGGTTGGCATGCTGTCAATGTAAGGGGTTCAATGTATGAGTTCACCCCCCCCCCCCCCCCCCCCCCGAATCATCAATGAGATGTTTCAATTGCCGGATCCTCCTCATGAACTCAGTAAGTCTGTCATCAGAATGAATAAGTCAATTGATGTCTCCGCCTCCTTTCTCTCTAGTGGTATGGTCCACCACTGGGAATATCTCACCTTCCGGCATCTTGGTCTCTCTATGATTGTGCTTTACAAGATATGCTGCCACAACTGGATGCCTACGATGAACTCAACTACGATGAACAAAGATCGTGCCACAATGGTTTACATGGTGGCCAATCGGAAGGAGTTTAACTTTGGGAAACTTATTTGTGATCAGATTCATGCTTGTACCAATGTTAAGCCATCTTATCGGTTTGTCCTGCCAAATCTGATTTATCAACTCCTTAGTTATCAACGCATTGTGCCATCACATCTGACTGATGATCACACTTCTCAACCGCCTCTGGAATTCACACTTGATCTCGAAAACTCCTCTCTAGTGGGTGTTGCTTTGGATCTCACCTCCTCCACTATATATTGTTGATTCGTAAATCACACAAGGAGTTTAAACAGAGAACTTTGATCGGAAACTCGTTTTATTGATTGTATTCGGCATTACAACAGAGTTTTGATGAAAAAGAACTAAGGAGACTAAAGAACTTGAGATCGGTGCTTTGATGAAGCTCTCTCTCTATTCTTCTGTCTCTCAGATGATTGTGGATGCCTTCTTCGAGTTTGCCTCCTCCTTATTTATAGGATTTTGAGTCGGTTGTTTAAGAGAATATTTCCCTTTTCCAAGTTCGATTATGAAAGGAAATATTTCCCCTTTGAGATTTTGGTGAGATCAAAGTGGGACGAAAGTGGATTTGCCAGCCAGTCCGGATATCGAACTTCCGTGATTGACCCTGCTCCAAGCAACCGTTCGACCTCGTCGTTGACAGCCTGGGGCTTCTCGGGTCCGAGCTTGCGCCGTTTCTGCTTGATCGGTTTGAAGGTGGAATCGATATTGAGTTCGTGACTTGTGATCTTTGGATCGATCCCGGGCATGTCGTTGATTGACCAGGCGAAGGTCGATACGTTCCTTTTGAGAAAGCGGACTAGGTCATACTTGATTTCTTCATCGAGTTCGGCTCCGATTCCGACGCATCTGTCGGGATTGAGTTCGTCGATGTTGACTTGAATAATTGTTTCTCGTCTCGGCAGATCGGAGTTATTAATGGTTTTCTTCGTGTCGATTACGCATGTTCGGGGTGTTGTCCTCAACTTGCACTCATTGATATAGCAAGTTCGGGACATCACTTGGTCGCCTCTCAGAGTGAAGACTCCGCATGGTGTTGGAAATTTTAAGCATTGGTGATAAGTCGAGACGACGGCCTTCATCATGTATATCCACGGCGTTCCAAGTATGACATTGTAGATGGCGGGTTTATCCAGGACTAGGAATTTGACCATCTGCATGATCTCGCCAACGTAAACGAGAATTTTTACCGTTCCCGCGGTCATGGTCTGCTCGCTTGAAAATCCCGTTAGTGGTTCGATATTCGGCTTGATCTGAGCATCTGGGAAGTCCATGTTTCTAAGTGTTTCCCTGAATATTACGTTAACCGAACTTCCGGTGTCAACGAGGACTTGTTCGACGGTGACATCTCCGATAAGTATTTCGACGACTAGTAGGTCGTTGTGCGGCATATGCAGCCCTTCAGTGTCGGCTTCAGAGAAGGTGATCGGCGTTATGCTTGTTGTAGTTCGGTTTTCGCGTTGTGCGGCTAATGCCTCTCTACTATATTCTTTAATTACCCGGACGGAATAGTTGCAAGATTCCAACGCTCCCATGATCATGTTGACGCGTTTCCAGACTTGGGGGGGGGGGGTGTTGACCTACGTCGGCAACATCTTTTGCTTGTTCGGGATCTTTGTTTGGTTTGCCGTTGTCGCGTCGTCGTCTTCCATTGTCGTTGCGGTGGGGTCTGTTCGTAGGTCGGAAAGCCCCTTCTACCGGGACTTCTCCTTTCTTGTATTTCATCAGTAAGAAGTCCTGTAGATGTCGGCAATCTTCGGTGGTATGACCCACACGATTATGAAAGTGGCAGAACGGACCGGACTCTTTGTCGGACTCCTTTGAGTCGTCCGATCGGACCCACGTGTTCCAGTTTTGTTGTGATTAGACGGCATTGACCGGTTGTTTTGGAGGAGCGTACTGATTTTCCTTGATGAGGAGTTGTTTTGGGGAAGCGTACTGCTTATCCTTCGCGGCCTCCTCCTCTTGCTCGAGGATGTAGATGTGCGACTTATGCAGGATATCTTCCAAGGATTTTGGCCAATTTCGTTTGATTTCTTTGTGGAAGTCGGACCAATACCAGGTCGCTTTGTAAAGGGCCTCTATTGCGGCTTCATCGTCGATTGTGCAATGAGATACCACCTCTTTGAAGCGGTTCATGAAATTGCGTAGAGGTTCGTCACTTTTCTGCTCGAGTGCCCGGAGGCCGGCATTTCTTGTTTTCTGTTTCATGAACATGGTAAAGCGCTTGAGGAATTTTGTTGTAAGAACCAATCGAGTGCGTTTCCGCAAAGATTTTCCACGAACAGCTGACACATGGCCGCGTCTTTTTCTTCCTTGTTAAAGAAACGAAAACGGTTCATCATGATCACGAACGAGGTCAAAAAGTGATGCGGGTCGGTGTGCCCATCGTATAGGGTGATCTTAACTCTCTCCAGGCGTCGGACTGGAGTATTGATGACCTAATCTGTGAACGGTGTTTTCTGTGTTTCCTGGACAACTCGATCGATTTCTGGTGCTGAGCTCGTGGCCTGATGGACTTTGGATCGGATATCTTGAAGCTGAGCTCGGACATCCTCGAATTCTAGGCCTATGGATGCTTGATCGGTGATGCGGGTTCCCAGACTGGCTGTGGACCTTCTTGTTGGTAGGTCCGCTGTGTTTGGATTTTGGGTACCATTCAGCTCGGGTAAGAGGTTCCGACAGAGATCATTTTCAGGGGTGAGCGGGTTCTGGTCGAATATTCTGATCCGGTTTATGAGTTCGGCTTGTGTGGCTAGCAGAGACCCAAACCGCTCTTCGTTTCTCTTAGAGATTTCCGCGAGTTGAGCCGCCATGGCCTCTAGGAACGTGGTTGGATCGGCTAATGTTGGAGCTGTTGGCGTGACCTCTGGAGGGTTCGGAGGACTATTTTCTCCAGTAGGTAAGTTCGGAGGATTTCCTCCGGTAGGTAACATATCGGTATCATTCGGGACGGTCCCGTCGTTTATCTGATCGACGTCGTCGATGATGACTGCTGGAGTGTCTAATGGGTTCGTCATTGCCGAACTTAATCAATCGAGATCTGAAAGTTCTGTTTTTTATCTCTCCCCACAGACGGCGCCAATTGTTGATTCGTAAATCACACAAAGAGTTTAAACAGAGAACTTTGATCGGAAACTCGTTTTATTGATTGAATTCGGCGTTACAACAGAGTTTTGATGAAAAAGAACTAAGGAGACTAAAGAACTTGAGATCGGTGCTTTGATGAAGCTCTCTCTCTATTCTTCTGTCTCTCAGATGATTGTGGATGCTTTCTTCGAGTTTGCCTCCTCCTTATTTATAGGATTTTGAGTCGGTTGTTTAAGAGAATATTTTCCTTTTCTAAGTTCGATTAGGAAAGTAAATATTCTCAATCCCCTCCGAGATAAGGAAATCTTTCGTATATCTCGGAAGTCGGTTTCTATCCTGTTATATCGGATTGGGCCCTTGTTGGGCCATAAATTTTGGTAATAAACGAGCGGACTTTGTCTTGGGCTTTAGAGTTCGGTCCGACAAACCCAAGTCCGTCTTCCTCTTGTCCGAACTATCGTAAACCGATACCGATCTCGGTTCGAACCGAGTTAAATCGGGGGAGTGCTAATTCCCCCTCTAACATATATGGTGATCTCAAGCATGTGGTACGCCTCATGAAGGCTATGCAGCTCACACTGGCCAGTAAGTTGCTCTCTTTTTCTTATGTGCAACATTGTCTCTTTAAATTTTACATAAGTGTGCACTCAAGAAGAGGGAGAATATGCTGAGCAGAGATCAATAAGTGAGGATAGTCGTGAGGAAGATGATGATGGTGACTCCCTTTGGTGATGATGAAGATGATGGTGACTCCCTCACTGGTTAGGCAAACCAGTAGTTATGTTACAATGGGGGAGCTGAATATTTATGTTTTTATGTCATTGTTTTTAAAACTCAAAAACTTATTTCTCTTGTTTAGCTCTGTAGTAGCAGTTTTTTTTAACCTTGAACTGCTATGGTGGGTTGTGTTTTGGTTGCTTGCTGGTTTATGCCTTATCTGAATGAATGCTAGTTATTTATTTGGTCCTGATATTAGATTAAGATCATGAATCTTTTGGTTGTTTGCTCTGCATATGTCTGCCTTGGTAGTGTTAAAATTGCTGGAAGCTTGAGGTGTCACACTCAGGTAAAAAGGGGGAGATTGAAAGAACCAAGTATGTTGGCTCAACAAGGAAGAACATGAGTGACACAGCTATGGCGGGAAAACATGTGACAACAAAATCAATGGTGTCGTGGCACATCGAGTGTGGTGTCTAAGAGGAGTATGGCTGACACCAAAGAAGTTGTTGTGGCAGCAAGGAGCAGATGGAAGTTGATGCGATAGAAAAGGTTCATATGGGACTCAAATCAACAAGTGGAATACATTGAAGTATTCATCGGTTAATATAGCAAGCTCCATGTTTGTTTGGAAGTTGTGCTATATAAACCAATTGTGATTCACATAATAGAATTAGCCTTTTATAGAATCATTTTCTCGTATATGAACAACATGGGAAAAACTTTGAAAGGTTTTTGATGAATGAATAAAAAATACATAATTGATATGTTGTGGTAAGGTGTATAGATTAAGAATAGATTCATGAACAAATCACATGTTGGTGATGTTGCGAAACACTGATTAAATCGATTGTAATAATATGTCTAAGTTATTATTAATAAGAGCAAAGGTTTTGCTGTTTGTGTTATGTGTTCATGTAGTATACGGTCTCCAGTTATTTCAAAAATGAGATCTACATTTGACATATGTTCAAAACTAGAGCTCTATTTCTGGATGACTCGAGATTACGTGGCCTCTTCACTTACCATCCCCCAACAAAAAAAAAAAAAAATCATAAATCGATTTGGGAATAAAGGTAAGTTTTGAATTATTCCTGACATCGCTAAAGACTCGAGATTACGTGGCCTCTTCACTTACCATCCCCACATCTTCTTTTTTTTTTTTTTTTGGTAAAACACATATTTTTTCTTTTTCTTTAGCTTTGTATTTCTGGATTGAAGGTGGCCCAACTATGATCCGGAGAGTCGTTATTCATGCATGAAAAAATTACAAGGTCATCATATTCATAGCCCGTACATGTCTTACGTACTGATCGCATCTAATTCCACTCTCGTACCATCTTATCACCTTATATATATTTTGTTTTTTGGTCAAATTACCTTACACAATAGCACATGCTATACTTGTAAAGAATGCACGATTTATTAAGGGAAAAAAGAAATGTTTTGTCAAGTGTTGTTCTATATTTATTTACCCTTCGAAGGTAAACAGGCATAAATTACCACACTATTACTGTGACTTGATCTTTGAGAACAGTGATTAATGCAAACAAAAATTTTGTGTAATGACATATTCCATTATTTAAAGACTAAGTCCTTTTAAATAAATTAAAAAAAAAATTGAATGTAAAATTTATTTGAAAAAAAAAAATATTTTACAATGAATGCATCTTTGTGTTAGAGAAAAATAGAGAATACTATATTGTGATTGTCATTATAAATCTATGATGGCCGAGAGGAAAACCATATGGTCATTCCTTGTCGTATGTGGTATCTTCCGTGTTCCGAATTGAGCTGATATGGTTCGTCACATTCTTGTCTACAAGCTTAATGATGAGTGAAGAGCTTGTAGATGATTCTCCATGCTTTCGGTTGTTCCTTTCACGCCAAATATGGTATAACGTTGATTGGAAATTGTACCTTCATATGAAGAGAGTGATTCGGCTGAATGTGGTGTCGTTGAGATGGATGATGAGTCAGTCATGTATCTACTTTGGAGAAGTTTTTGTGTAAGGTTGGACCAGATTTTCTGATGAGTAGTGGCAATCAAAGAATAGGTGATTTCAAGATTCTTCCATGTTTCCGCATAGAATGCACTCTGAATTTCGATCCAAGCTCGAATGTTTTGTTCTATCTCCAGTGGATAATATGTTTTTTTTAATACTATCTAAGTAAGAAAGGAATACTTAGGACTTGAGCTAGAAAACCACACACCTTTGTACCATTCTACTTGTGGCTGCACCTCCCTTCTCCACACGTTACAAAATAGGTACCCTCATAATCTATCCTTTCAAAACATAGATAGACATATAAAACACTCTTTATGTTTTCTTATTTTACCGTTATTTAATTTGTTTCATTACATTATTAAGTAACCAACCCTTTATAAATAATCAAAGCCATAAAGCCCCAACGCGTTTAAGCATCGGAACGAGAGAACGATTGAGATGAAGACTCATGACTTGATTGGCTCCACCAACGAGCTGCCCTCCTATGAACACCACCGGCACGGTCGGGCTGCAGCCAAGCTGAGCCAATGCTTGCTCTATTTCTTTTCCTCTGCTGATCTCGTCTAGCTCATAGATCGTTGGGTTCACGCCAAAGTCTAAGAAGAGAGTCTTGATTGTGTGAGACATGCAACACGAATTCTTGCTAAAGATCACTACCGACTTCTCGGAGATCATCTTTTGTAGTTTCTCCATTAGTGTTGTTATGTGAAAAGATGTTTGTAAAGCGGCTTGCAAAGGAGAAAAATTGGTGTGTTTTGATCGAAATGCGAGATTAGGGATGAAAATTGGAAAACTAGAGGACTTTTATAAGAAATTGTGGAAATCTTTGGGTGGAGATGAGAAGTGACTTTGAGTTTATGTGTTTGATCGGTTTGATGTAGAGAATTGTTTATAAGGGTCATATATATAGCTCTCTAACTCTAAGGTACGTCGCTTTTTTTTCTTTTGTCAACTAGCTTTCTAAATCAGAAATTCCAATGTACGTACAGCTATCATATTTTGGGTTTGATGTAGCACTTTTTTAGAGAATCTACTTTAGCACGAAATAAAGGAAAGATCACATTCTAGTGAAGTAAAAATAATTAAATATAGTGGGAGTATCTGAAAGAATTTGAGGCTATCAACGTTTCACACCTTCTTGACTCTTTGGCTCTTGCAGCTAAAGAATAAAACTATCAACTAGTTCGGTTAAACGTACAGAAAACAAAATCTCTTAGATGTGAAGAATATTTGATAACGACAAATCGTGTCAACTCTTTATAGTACGGATATATGTTTTCATTGTCAAAAAGAGATACATTTTTTTTATCACATTATACGTACATTTAATTAAGTTGATTTTGCATATATAGTGCATACGTTTTATTTTAAATTAGATACTTTGGACCCATTGGATCTTAATCTATCTAAAGCATGCCATGTTAATTGCAGTGAACAGTCGAGTTCAAACTGACATGTGTTGATGCTTTGCAATAAGCAAATCCCTAATTTTTCCCTACGAGGTATAGGTCTCTTCAGGTTCCTTCAACTTGCTTGCTTTGCGGAAATGTGAATGAGAATAGAAGCCACCTGTTTTTTATTGTGATTACTCACAGGGAATTTGGCACTTCTTCATCAACAATGCCCATTTGTCTCCTCCCTCCACCTTCGAAAATATTCTCATATGGGCTAACACATTTTCTTTGAATTGCAAGATGTCCACAGCTTGCAAACTCTACATACAAGCGGCTATCTACTTCATATGGAAACAAAGTAACGCGAGATTTCATCGGAATGAATCCCGCCCCTTCACGTCACTAATTCGAGACATTGATCAAATCATAAGAGCAAATCTGACCGACCTGGATCGGGAAGCCTCTTCACTCTCATCTACAGCCCCTCATCAGGGTGATACTTTTCTTACCACTTGGTTTCGGATAACGCAAGGTTCACAGATCGATCTCAACAAATGCTTCTAGGGAGTAATTCCACTTCTGCTTTATCTCTTCAAAGTGTTTAATTGTGTTTTGTATAGTAGTTTATAGTTCCTATTATTAGTCTGTAGTAGTAAGCAGATTATACCCGCAACCGAAGAACCGAACCGAACCCGACCCGAAAAAAGAGAACCGAACCCGGAATCGACAAAATACCTGAACGGATCCTAGACTCCTATACCCGAAGAACCGAAACCAAATCCGAACCGAACCGAGAACCGAATGGATACCCGAAATACCCGAAATATAATTATATACCCAAAATATTAATTATATTTAGACTTGATATAACTCAATTACCCAAATTATAATTATAAAACCCGATGATATCAATTATTGTTAGACCGAAATAACCGAAATATCTAAAATAATAAAAAAAATCTGAAAATTCTTAGTTATATTTGTCAAAATTTAACCAAATTTTATTTAAATTTAGCATTTTTTAGTTTTTTCCTATATTTCGGGTACCCGGAACAGACCCGAACCGAATTTTATAAATACCCGAATGGATCCTTCAACCCTATACCCGAAAAACCCGATACCCGAAAGAACCGACCCAAACCCGAACGGATACCCAAATGCCCACGCCTAGTTTTGGGGTATGAGTTTGGGCTACTAATTTTGAGGGGATTTAGTGAAGTCAACCGTCTCCAAAATAATCTTTTATTTTTGTTGAGTTGAGAGGATTACGTGGTCTCTTCACTTGCCAACAAAACATATTATTCTCACGAAATTTCGTCATAAGTCGTTTTGGGAATAAAGGTAAGTTCTGCAAGATTCTTGACATCGTTAAAGTCCGATCTCATTCCATGACGATAAGGCTCAAATGGAACCACGTTGTTTTTATTTGTTTGTCGTAATTCTGGATCGAAGCTGGCCCAACATTGATCCCAAGAGTCACTCATATACAAACTACAAAGGGTTCACATGCATAGCACGTACATGTCTTACGTACACCAAAATAATCGTAGTATTGCATCTAACTCCGCAACCTTATGAGAATTTATGGTTAAGTACTCCATTTGGTAATTTGTATACCATTCGGAGGCACATAGGCATAATTACCACACTATTATTGTGATTGAACTTTGAGAACTTTTTTTCATCACAATGCAAACAAATGAATGTGTAAAGACTTATTCCATTAAAAGTTTCGAGTGATTTAAAATGAAAAAAAAAAACAATACAACCATTTGCATTTCAAATTTATTTAATTAGAATACATAAAGAAACAATAGATAATTGTTGCTGGATACTTATTTTCTGCCCTTTTCTATGCCGACTCAACTTCCTTTGTTATATCGACCGGCTTTTCCTACACACCCCAAAAAACAAATAGCAAGTTTTGTACGAGATTTTCTTATACACTCTTCATGATAATGAGATCAAATTAACTAACAATAGAGAACCAACCAATATTACACTATATTATGTTAAATGAATTTATAACATACCTCTATGGCATCAACTTTATCTTCGAATTCGTCCTTTAAAGCCGGAATTTCATCGCTTTCCGTGGCCACTGTTTCATCATTTTCCGTGGTCAGAGTTTCTTCAACTTCTAATTCCGTTGTTGTGGCAGTTTGTACATCTGATTTTGGTTCTTCAACCTCAGGAAATGGAATTTCGGTAGTATCAACATCACCATCGTTTTGGTCCTCTACACTTTTCTCTTCCTCTACCACCATTTCAATATCAATCTTTTCTGTTTTTCGACGAACCCAAAATTAAGATATATATATGTCAATATTTTCTATATAACAAACCTCACAAAAATAGTTATATAACAAAACATCAAATTAACTTCACATTTCCAACGTATAGTATTGTAAAAAGTAAAAAAGGAAGAATTCATCATAAGATTATGGGCTTGAATGGTATGTAGGTATGTACCTTTTTCACGTTTTTAAAATGTGAAAACGTGATTCCGCCGAATACATACCATTCACAATAATAAATACGGAATGATAAAATTATATTATTTGCATACCAGTTTGTTCATCAACAGGCAAAATGCTTTCATTCACATTGTTAAGTGTCTCCTCCGTCAAAAAATCCTCCGGCATTATCGCTGTCACCGGCGGCGAAATGATCGTTTCCTTTTCCTCCGTCACAACATTCTCCGGCACTATCTCTATCACCGGCGGCGAAGTGGTCGTTTCCTTTTCCTCCGTAACTACATTTTCCGGCACTATCGCTGTCACCGGCGGCAAGGTGGTCGCTTCCTTTTCCTCCGGTTTTTTGTTGCCATTCGTCTCTTCCACCGTCTTCTCACCGCAATCTCCTCCAGCTTCATTTTCTTCCGGTTTCTTAGTATTGTTTTCTACGGTGGTCTCTGGCGGATCACCGCAAACTACGGCGGAGATGTCGTTTGTTTTCCGGCACCGGCAGCTTCCTTGTCTTTTCATTGTCTCGTTTTCTTTGCCCTTCACTGATTCAGCTTCCGAAGGTTTTCTGATCGTCTTGGTATTTCCCGTAACAACATCGTGTTTTGATTTTCCACAACCCATTTTTTTAAGAGATGTTCCTCTAATTAAAATCAATTATTTTGCTACAAGAACGCTCTTTATATATTTTGTTCTTGATTGTATTGATTCAATGAATTGAGAAAAACAAAGACTAAGGATTGATGAAGAAAAAATGTATCTATTGATGGATTTTTATCGAAGGAGATGAAAGAAAACCATAAACTAATTCCAGTTGTTGGTTTTTTTATTTTGCGTTGTGATTCACTTTTGTTAGAAAAAGTTCATTTTCGTTTTAGTTATTGTTCGGTGTTCCAAACTTAAGGCGACAACATTTTAATTTATTTATTTATTAATAGAATAGAAAGGTTATGTTTAGTTAGAGGGGCTACGACAGAGAGGTGCCCTAAACTAAAAATATTATGGGAAAAATAAAAAATAGTTTCTTTTAAAATATAAGAATTATTCGTTATTACTTTTTTTTTTTGACAAATTTACTCGTTGGAAGTGACGTCGTGTTCTTCTTCAAAGACATGGGTACAAATAGCTTTGGAGTCGGGTTGTTTGGTTCTCCCAAGATGTTCCTCGTTTTGCTTTTATTACATGGCTATCCACCGGTGTTTGGACGTGAGTGGTATCTTCGACACCTCTTTCAAAGATGGTTCCAAACATGTGGAGATAGCTAAACTAATTTTTTTCCCTTTTTTTACACATTTGATTTTTAAGTTATTATTAAGAGTTTTTCATTTTTTTACATAATTTTTTCTTTTATTGAACAATAAATTTAACATTTCAAGAAAAAATTGTTAATGTGATAAAACTAAGACAGCTAACGGGTTCATATTATGTACCCCTAAATTGTGCTTTTTTATCTTTTATGTCCACTAGTGAATTAGCCACTTATTTAACTCGAAATTTATTATTTATTTAGCTAAATAAAGAATCATACTATTTAATTTTTCAGCAAATACCTTTGACAAAATACATTTATAAATTTCCAGCAAAATATATCAAAGTGAAGTATCATAAAAGGCTGGTGAATTAGTTAATTATGAAAACATATAAGGACTTTTTGTTGTAAATAATGTATTGTTAAGGTCTAAAACATAAACCCTACAAATCTTTGATTCCGGCGTCTAACCATCGTGCTTCTTCACTCAATCTGGCGACTCGACTCAGTTAGAAAAAAGAAAAAACCGAGCTTGACTCATAAACCGTGAATCAACGAGTTATGCAGTTTCTCCAAAACTCTCGTAGAATCGCTAGGCTCGTAAAACCCATTGTTATAACCGAGGCTGATCTGAGATTCGTCTCCTCTGCTTCTCAAATCTCCTCCGGTTCCTTCCAATGGCGAAATCATGCGTCTGCTTCTTCCTCTGTATTACAAGGTACTCTCTTTTTTCATTTCACATGCTTATTTCGAAATTAATTCATCTCTAGCTTTGGAAATGATATTAATTTGGGACTTCTCTGTATCCAGTTGAAGAAAAATTCTAACTTGTAGAAAATGTAGCCAGTGAAGACGATGATCCTGAAAAAATTCGAACTTGGATCACTTTTATGCCAGAAATGGGATCACTCTTAGCCTAACAAGTGATATGATATACCACTTTATAGAAAAATAAACCTTGACCATGAGATTATAAATTAAGCCTATGTCTGTCTTTTCTTATATACATACTTACCTTTCAATGTCTAGCTTAAGATTCTTTGAATGTAAGTATCTAGTAAAATAGCTGTATGGTGGGAATCTAAGCATTCATATTGATCTAGGGATCCTAATGGGATCCCAAAATGGGTATGAGTGAGTTATTCAGATGACGATGTTTTGTAGGGATGGATAGATGCACTCACTTGCATAGCCACTCGTCCTCTATGAGCTTGTTGATCTCCAGATCAAGCTTTTCCTCTGAAGCGGCAAAGCTTGCGGGAAATCCTACAGGTTGCTGCTATGTCTCTTTGTTTTTGAATTACATCTTGAATCCACCAAAGCGGTTTCTCATTGCATATCCACTTTGCAGTAACTGTCAAGGAATTGCATGATAAGATTCTCAGTTCTGTAAATGTCAAGAGATCAATGCCTCCAAATGCTTGGTTGTGGTCGTTGATTGAGAACTGCCAGCATCAGGATGACATTCATCTTCTCTTTGATGTTCTTCAGAATCTCCGGAGATTTGTAAGTACTTTGAATGCTCCCTCCCTTTTTACATGCCTTGTTCTATTCCAGTTGAGATTTCTTATATGTTTGACTGATTGACGCTGCTTCTCGATTGTAGAGATTATCCAATCTTCGTATTCATGACAACTTCAATAGCAATCTATGCCAACAAGTTGCTAAGACTTGTGTGCGTGTTGGGGCTATTGACTCTGGTACTCCTAATTTTTATTTTTCTGTAGGAGTTACTTTTGCTTTGGTTTTGTATCTTAATCTAATCGAACACACTGTTAATTTTTTATTTTACTGTAACTGTTTTCAAGGCACGAGGGTACTAATGCAGCTCTTTGTGGTTGCAGGAGAGAAGGCGTTGTGGAAACATAATGTTCACGGTTTGACACCCAGTGTTGCATCTGCACACCATCTATTGGTATTGCCTGTCTGTGATAATATCGGCTGTTTGTTTAGTACACATAGACTTTTTAAGACGTATTTTGGATTTCATGTAGTCATATGCATTAGAGAACAAGAATTCTGAACTCATGGAAGAAGTAATGAAACTCCTTAAAACGAATGACCTGCCTCTACAACCCGGTACAGCAGATTTAGTTTTCAGGTGTGTAATTTTTTTTTTTGTTGCTCATTCTTTATGGTTGTGTTATGGAAAAGCTGAAATATGCATGCCCCTTATTTCCATTGTATGTGCTTTCCTATCATGAAATGGAATTCAACCGGATTTTTGCAGGATATGCCATGATACAGATAAATGGGATCTAATAGCCAAGTACTCGAAAAAATTCTCAAAAGCTGGAGTGAAGTTGAGGAAGACCACATTCGATGTATGGATGGAATTCGCTGCCAAGAGAGGTACTTTTGGTTTCCTATCTTATACTTGCATTGATTTATTGTTCTTTAGAAGAATTGTCATTTCAATCATTCTTGAGATATGGCTTTGTAAACACTAGATGAATTTACCAACCTAGCATGTCTTTGATGTATCTGTATATACATTGGACTTGCGCTGTTCTGGGACCTGTTGGTAATAGACAAATAATTGGAATCCATAGAATTTTGATCAAAATGATTTCTTTCTTAGCACATCTATCTCCTGATCACAAATGGGATTAGTCTAGACTAGTGCCAGTAATGCAAAGGGCAAATCTGGAAACTTTAACAGAACACTAGTCCGCAAAGGAGTTTTCCTATCTGATGCAGATTGCTAATTATGTAAATCTTGTTATCAGGGGATACTGAGTCACTATGGAAAGTAGAGAAACTGAGATCAGAGACATATAGTCAACACACACTTTCTACTGCCTTCTCTTGTGCAAAGGTTAACACAAATCGTTCTCGGTCCTCGTGTTATAATCAAATCTGTTGAATTATCCACTAAAAAATTGTTCCTTTCGCAGGGTTTCCTACTAGAAAGTAAACCTGAAGAAGCTGCTGCCGTCATCCAGGTTATCTGCCAGGTGAGCTCAAGGCTTTCCCTTAATACTATCTCTTCTCTTCTGATATAACCCTTACACATTGTAACCTTTGAGAAGTATTTAGTTTGAAAAATATTTGTGACTGATTGCGCAGGCTTATCCTGACCACAAAAAATCAGAAGTCTCGACCGAATTCAGGAAACTGGTAAATGAGTGGTCTGTGGTCGTTATCAGGCACCAAACCGAAGAAGATAAGAAGGTTAAAAACTCTCTCTATCTGTTATGTTTTATAACCCTGAAACCAAAACTATACATGATCCTCTCTTTGTAATAATGATGAACAGGCTCTAGCTGCATCATTGAAATCTGGTATTCCTTCCATGGTTAACGCTTTGCTACGCTCTGGTTTAAACGTGAGCGTGGATTTAGATGAGCTATACAAGAACGAAGCTCTTCTCAGTTGAATGACTGAATCAACGTTTACAGAAGCAACTTCGCAGCTCCACAGGTTTGAAAGTTAATTCTTTCTTACTGAGTTTTGATGTGATCTTGTCTTTTTCACGGTGACAACGGAGAGAGGGGAAAGAACACATTGCTGTTTGGTTTTCTTGCAATCAACGGTTACTGTTTTTCTCTTTTATCCTTTAGGTACTTGACGCAGAACGAGAAGAATTGTCCCTTTTTTTTGTAAGCCTCAAATAGTAAAAACCATTTGAATGTTAAGATGAAAAAAATTGAGTCCTAATAAAATGTTCATTGTTCAGTGGTTGAATATTTTTTTTTCAAGTTTTTTTTTTTGGATGTCAAAATCTCCATATATTATTACGATGATTCTAGTAGGGTGGTCTCAGAAGCCATCGTGATCGGAACCAAAGAGTTTAATGTTGTTATAGTGAGTAAAATAAAAGAAATTAAGTTTCGAATAAATGGCCTCACCATAAAAAAAAACGATTGATTGTATAAAACATTAAAAGCAAATAGACAGTTACATGATTGTTGATAATGACTTTACACAACAAAAAACGACAAGAAACAGAAACAGCAAACGATTTGTTTTTTTATGGTTTTGAAATTAAGGAAGCTTCATAGCATCAAGAACAACAAGAAGCATAAACACAACTGCAGAAAGAAAAGTGATGGCAACCGAAGCAGCAGCTTGGTGACAGAATTTTCCAAAAACGTTGCAAACTTTCTTCCACATCACATGTTTGTTCCCTTTTAAACCCATTAGCCCAATTGCTCCGGCGGCTCCGGTGCCGGAAAACAGCAAAGCCACCATCACTAAATCTCCTAGCAAAACCGCCATTAACAAGCCTTTGCTTCTTCTGCCTTTACTGATCATCAGAATCGCTATCGAGATCGCTGTGTAAACGCAAGCTATTGCGTTTGCAGAAATGTTGTACCTACAAAATTTGTAATGATACTACACTGCTCATTTCTGAATTTTTTATGCATGTCTATAAGTTTAGCAATTAATCTATGAATTAATTTGTCTAGTCTTTTAATATTTATTTATATACACATGCAGACTCTGCATTGGGTATCAGGTCTGCTATTTAGTTTTTTGTTTTTCATGTTAAGATGTTAAATTATTGTGTTTGCATGAAAATAAACAAATTATTTTAGTGTTTTCATTGAAATCGTAAAAGTAAATGCTGGAATAAATGTTTATATATATGCAGATTGCTTGTCATGCCAGCTATTGTTGTACATTAAATGTTAAACTAAATTAAGAGCTGAGAAGGTTAGAGAAGAATTTATTATGGACCAACATCGCTGTTGTGAAACATTTTGGGTAGTTGGACATTTATTATAGGATTAATCAACTACGAAATTTACTGTAATGATTTTATATTATTGTATATATATGCATGTATGTAGATAATTAAGCAAAAGATTAGTTAGTTTTTTTTTGACATAAAAGATTAATTAGTTAAGCTATCCTTATCATACGCATGCAATTAGAGTCTCAAATCTACAATTTACCCGTAATTGCTAAATTTCAGATATGTACATTTACACGACATGCATAATAATTTGCTTATTGTAGTGATGGAGTATTTATATGTGTGTTACGTGTTACTACTAGCTAGTTAACATATTTATGTGAATTTTAAAAATAAAATGTCATGAGTTTTTTTTTTTTTTTATCAGTTTAGAAAATTGTAAACGCAAACAGGAACGCATTTTATTCCGGCATTCATTTTTTCGATTTCGATGAAAACACTAAAATAATTTATTTATTTTCATGCAAACACAATAATTTAACAGTTTAACATGAAAAAAATAACGCAAATGCAAAGAAAACATAAACAAAATTTCTAGCCTTAGATCTAATTAACGTTCACATAACATTCCTGATACCCATGCATTATGACATCTTTCTATTCACGTTTGCGTTTAATATATATATATATATATATATATATATATATATATATATATATATATATATATATATATATATTTCAAATTAACCTACAACCAAAAATATTTCGTATACTATTTTTAATTGTAAATGAAAACTGAAAAAAAACAATGTAATTTATTTGTTCGTTGTGAAGACCAAGATGCACATAATTAACTCCCGACATTAATTATGTTCTACATGAGAATTTTGTAATTTCAAATTAATAAAAATCCAAGATGTTAAAATGTTTTATATTTCATACATGTGAATTTATCCGTTAAACGTTTTTCATTTCACAAAAATATTTTATAAGAAAACTAAAAAACTATAGGTCAAATAAAAATAAAATTTTATATATTTTAAAAACGTGATTTTCTTTGTTTGGTTTTTGGTTTTGTTTTACATGTGTATGTCGAATGGTGAAATGAAAGAGAGAGGGCTTACACAAAGGCAGACAAGTAAGTGGCTTTGGCGGTTGTAGAGATATCAAGAGGAGGCAAAGCTGGAATAAGCTTAATAGACACAACCTTTGTCTGCTTTGTGACACCAAGTACTATTGCAGCCACCATTGTTAGAACCAAAGCCAACACTCTCATCGTTAACTCGACACCTTTCCTGGAACCACTCTCCTTCTTTCCTTTTTCCATCTCCATCCCATTCATATTGTTCTTGCGGTCTTGTTCCATTGCCTCTCTCACTTGGTCAAATAAGAAAAGAGAAAAGAGAAAGAGAGGAGTAATAAATGATGGTATTTTCCCAACTTCTCAAGCTCTCGAGGTGACTAGAGGGACGTGTATTATATTATATATACTAGACTGGAATACGCTTACTTAACATACATCAAGTGTGGATAGTAATAATGATGTCTACGTGGCTTTTAATTTATGTGGCGCGAGATAGATTCTTAAGCTTACGAAAGAAATATGGATATGTATGGGAAAATAAAGTGTGAACACGTTGTGTAAAAGACAAAAAAAAAACAAAAAAGTGTGAATACATTTTCATTGAAAGTTGGGGAAAAGGACAAATTTGTGGAGCTTTTTTGACTTGGGGTGTTCATTGCAAGTGTCAAAATAAGGTAACAACTTTGATATGTACAAACTGGTATTAGAAGTGCATATGAAGTCAAAACAAAAAAAAGTGCATATGAAGAAATTCGAGTCTGGATATGTTAAATCCCACAAAAAATATAAATGCTTTCGATTAGGTCACGATTTCGGATCAATTTAGAGCAGTTTGGACTATCGATAATTTGTAAGTCTTGATGTGATAAATATGATCGGGTTGTTCAATTGTTTCATTCCGATACATATACCATATAAATTTTATAAATTAATACTCAAATAAATATAATAAATTAATATATAAAAAATCAGTTTTAGTTGGAACGATTCAAAATATAACAAAATTTGATAAAATAATAAAATAATAATTTTTAATATAATTATATGATCCACTAATATCATAAATGAATAATTAATGTGTATATATATATATAACTAAAACAATTTACAATAATATGATTCTAGTATTATTTGTTTTTATTCAAAATGAAATTTATTTCTAATTTTTTATTGTTTCAATAATTTACGGTATTGTTTTGTCAAATTGCATCTAAAACTGCATTTATATTCTAGAATATGTATGCTCCATAAATAAAAAAGGACAAAAACCAAATTTTTTAATTTTAAGTAATATATAAAACTGTGAAAGCAAATGTTTCTTTATTTGGAATAAAATAATATTAAAAATTATAGATTTAAAAATAAATTTCTTTAAATTAATAAAATATTATAGTTTCGATATTATTATAGTGCCTAAATGGCTATAGTAAAATTATATTGTGGTTAAAAAAAAAGAGTATTGTAATAAATGAAATTGAGAAAGGAGTAAAGATTGGTAATTAATTTTGGGAGAACATCAAAGGGATTTCGACACTTAATGCAACCGTGGCAAGTTGGCAAGTGTAGATACCGACATGTCGTCTTTGAAACTATAATTTATTACTATAATATTGTATTATTTAAAAAAATATTTTTGAAAATAATTTTTATTTTGTAAATTATTACATATTATGTCATTATAAATATTTTTTCAAAAAAGGAAAAAATAGAACAGTTTTTAAAAATTATTAATAAAAATATAAAATATATATTTTCTATAAAAGAAGATATTTATTATTTAGTTTTTTAATTTTTATGATATTATTAAAATAATTAATTCATACATATTAAAAAAATATTAGAAATCTTGCAATATTTTTTATTATAATTATTATAATTATTTTACTAAATTTATAAAGAATTAGACACAAATTTTTTTTTTTTTTTTAACAATTTGTACACTGAACATAAAAATCATAGTTATTAAAATGTGCATATTAGAGTTATATTTTCAAGATTATAAGTTTTTGCGGATTAGTTTGAATAATATTTTAGTTTATTGTAAAATGGATTAGGTAAACATGTTAGTTTATGTTGATAGTTCTATCTATAATCATTAGTTAAATATATTTTAAAATTTAAATAAAACAATTTTTTAAAAATTAAAATAATTTTTAAACAAAAATGATTTTGCGCTATATAGCTAACGCGGATAGAATCCTAATTAAATAATATTTACGGAAACATATAATTTAAAAGAAATATTATACTCCTCCATCCCAGTTTATAGGATTTTTTAGAATTTTGCACACAGTTTAAGAAAATACAAATTGTACACGTATCATCATTTAATAAACAAATTAAAAAACAATCTAAACAAGAAGAAAAACAAAAAAAGAATGCAAATGGCCACTTCCATATTCTCGGTCAACTTCAAGTTGTATTTTCCTTCTTGTTTTCTTAATCCAATTGAACACATATCATTAACAGATTTTTAGAAAACCAATAAAATTGGAGCCAAAATTTTGATAAACTGTTTAAAACCAAAAAATTCAAAAATTTGCAATAGAGCCAAAAGAAAGACGAAGCTTTAATTGTTGTTCTTATATAATCTCTGTACGTAGGAGTAGAAATTGGCTTCATGATCGACTGAGTATCTCTTGACTTTCTTTCTTTATGTTCCATTTTTTAGTTTCAGATTTCTGTCTTTGTTTACAAAAAAGTATGTTTGGAATAATAGTTGATGACTATGAGTAATAAAAAATTAATAATGTTTGACTTTAATTTGTGTGCTTTTGAACTTCTTTGACCATAAACTCTTTTAATAATTGTTGGATTAATAGTAATTAGATTTATGCCTAAATCTTTGAAAAAATTTAATAAATTGGAACATGAAAAAAATCCTAAAAAATCCTATAAACTGGGACGGAGGGAGTATATTAGATCTACGTCAGAACCAAGTTATTTTACACCATACGATTATATGTATACAGCGAGTCGTATACGTTAGTACTAACTAATATACGTCGACAGGTACTCGTTTATACAAGTTGTAATAATTGTTAGATATCTAGTACAGTTTTTCTGGGGATGAAAATGTTTAGAATCAGCACATAACCGAAATTCGGTGTTAATCGAGCGTTTTGGGACCATTTATTATTAATGGTTAAATTGACTATAATCGTTTTCATTTTCGTCTTTTAAGAGAATCATTCAAACCTTGTTTTTTGTTGTTTAAACATTCAAACCTTGTTGTTTTAGGTAATTGGATCAACTCAAAATAAAATCGGTTTAGGAATTAGGATAATAACTAACAATAATATACTGAAATGACATAAGCACTTAATTACGAGAGTGTAGTTCCATCTCTCGGCTAGCTGGTCACTTGTCGTGGGATTAGACCTAGTTCTCTTTTATGGAGTTACAAATGTGGATTGGGCTTCTGTTAGTTTGACAATTCACGAGATGGGTTCTTGATGGGCCAGACGAGTTTGACAGAAAAGCAACCTGACCCAGAGACAATCCTTGTGGGTTACAAAAGTTGTGCATATTACTGCGGGAATTGTGGAAAATGCACAAGACACAAAGGTGGTGGGTGAGAAAAGACACAAAGAAAAGAAGTCCCAAAAACGAGCAGAAGACTGGCAACAAAGAATGGCAAAGTCAAAAAGCATGCTAGTCTAGATAGAAGAAAAAACATAAGTTTACATATGGTTTTCTCTTATCTTGGACAAGTGAGTTGTCATTTTGAAAAAATCATTCTGCTTCCTGCTTGTAAGAAGACAGAGAGCTAGACAGTTTGTAACATTTTCTTTGAGATAGTGAAGTGTTGGGAGTGAGAGTACTCCCCCGAGACGTACCGGTTAGAGGCCGGGAACTCGGTGATCAATATCGCGTGTCTTGTTCTCTTTAGCAAGCTTCCGCAATCGAATTTACTCTACAAGTGGTATCAGAGCTTACCAGGTGAGGTAAGCTGTTGCTGAAAGGGTCTAAAGCTAGGGTGAAGCAGAAGACAGTCTCGATGAGTAAAGATCGGGTCGAGGTGGACAGGTTTGACGGAACTGGTGACTTTTCTTTATGGAAAGTAAGGATGATGGCCCACTTTGGAGTACTAGGGCTGAAGAGCATCTTGAACGATAAGCAGCTGTTGAAGGATCCACCAGCTATTGCAGAAGTAGTAACTACAGAAGGCAGGGACCAGCAGACAGGGACAGCAGAAGTTGTGATACTGCCTCAAATGGTTGATCCTGCAAAGTTTGAAAAATCAGAGAAGGCAAAGGACATGATAGTACTAAATGTGGGGAATCAAGTACTAAGGAAGATCACACACTGTGAGACAGCAGCAGCCATGTGGTCTACTCTAAACAGGCTATACATGGAGACATCTTTGCCAAACAGGATCTACCTACAACTTAAGTTCTATACTTTCAAGATGACAGATTCGAAGAGTATTGATGGAAATGTAGATGATTTTCTCAAACTGGTGACAGATCTAAACAACATAGGAGTGGAGATTACAGAGGAGGTTCAAGCTATACTGTTGCTGAGCTCATTATCTGATAAGTATGACCAGCTAAAGGAAACACTCAAGTATGGGAGAGATACCTTGAAGCTGAATGAGGTCGTAGGGGCTGCCAAGTCCAAGGAGAGAGAGCTGGCAGAATGTGGGAAGCTCTCCAAATCACTCAATGAAGGGCTGTATGTGCAGACAAGAGGCAGGTCAGTTGTGAGATCAGACAAAGAGTACAGTAAACCATGGAAAAGACAACCAAAAGGCCAAGTCAGATCAAGAAGCAAAGTCAGATCAAAGTCAAGGCCGAAATACAACAAGCACATCAAAAGTTGTTTTAAGTGTGGTAAAGAAGGGCATTGGAAAAGAGAGTGTCCTGAAATGTTCTCAAACAAGCCATCAAGTTCAGCAAATGTAGCGACAGAACCAAGGCAGCCAATGGTACTAACAGTAAGCACTCAAGATACAAAAGGAGAGTGGGTAATGGATTCTGGCTGTAGCTTTCATATTACACCAGACAGAGAATCATTATTTGACTTACAAGAGTTTGATGGCGGTAAGGTTCTGATGGGTAACATGACCCACAACGAGATAAAGGGGATTGGTAAGATTAAGATCTTAAATCCAGATGACTCTGTGGTCATTCTAACAAATGTCAGATACATACCTACAATGGGAAGGAACCTGATTTCTTATGGTCAGCTAGAGAAAAGTGGCTGCAAGTATGTAGGAAAGAATTTTGTTGTCAACTTCTACAAAGATAGACAGAGGGTTATTTCTGGCAGATATCAAGATGGACTGTACTACTTACAAGGGAAGGTAGTGAAAGGAGAAGTTGCTGTGGCCAGACCTGAAGCTGATATGACTACTATTTGGCACTCTAGACTGGGACATATTAGTTTGGAAAACCTGAATGTTCTGGTTAAAGAAGGTTACGTGCCAGCAAAGGAGGTAGACAAGTTGGAATTATGTGAGAGCTGTGTACTTGGGAAATCTCACAAGCAGAGTTTTCAAACAGGCCAACACACCACCAAAGGTATATTGGATTATATACATTCTGACCTCTGGGGATCTCCATCTACCCCAGAAAATCTTGGTGGATGTCAATACTTTGTAAGCTTCATTGATGATTTCTCAAAGAAGGTATGGGTTTATTTCCTGAAGACTAAGGATGAAGCAGTTCACAAGTTCAGGGAATGGAAACAAGCAGTTGAAAATCAGACAAGAAAAAGGATTAAGTATCTGAGGACCGATAATGGTCTTGAATTCTGCAATGCACAATTTGACAACTTGTGCAAGGATGCAGGAATTCAAAGGCACAGAACGTGCACCTATACACCACAACAAAATGGTGTATCGGAGAGGATGAATATGACCATTATGGACAAGGTTAGAAGTATGCTTGCTGAAACAGGATTGGGACAGGAGTTTTGGGCTGAAGCTACTTCTACAGCAGTCTACTTAATCAACAGAACTCCAAATTCGTCTATTGGGTTCAAGCTGCCTGAAGAAATCTGGATTGGTTCAAAACCAGAATTGAGTCATCTAAGGAGATTTGGGTGCTCAGCTTTTGTTCATGTCACTCAAGACAAGATAAGTCCAAGAGCGGTTAAAGGTGTGTTTATGGGATATCCTTTTGGTATCAAAGGATACAGGATCTGGTTACCAGAGGAAGGAAAATGCACTACAAGCAGAAATGTGGTGTTTAATGAAAATGAAGTGTACAAGAACACACTAAGTAATGCAAATAGAAAAGTAGAAGAAGCTGATAAAGAAGCAAAAGGGCTAAAAAAGAAGGCTGAAAAAGGGTGTCTTTCAGACATGATCTTATCAGAGGACCGTCTACTGGTTATTCTGATGTGGAAGACGCATCTTCTCAAGGTGGAGATAGCTCATCATCAGAAAGTTCAGAAAGCTCAGAAGAATCTGAAACTGATGAAGGAGTTGTTGGGTCAGAAAATCAACAGTCTCCAGATGATTATGTGCTGGCCAGAGACAGAAGAAAGAGGAGTAATATTCGACCCCCATCCAGATTTGAAGACGCAGACTTTGTAGCCTATGCATTGTCAACAGCTGAAGACATAGAAACAGATGAACCTAAGTCTTATGAAGAAGCCATGAAATGCACAAAGAGAAAGTATTGGGAGAATGCAATGCAGCAAGAGATGGATTCTCATAAGAAAAGTCAGACTTGGGATCTAATTGAGAAACCAGAAAAACAGAAGCTGGTTGGATGCAAATGGATCTTTAAGCTGAAACCGGGAATACCAGGAGTGGAGAAACAGAGATACAAGGCCAGGCTAGTTGCAAAGGGTTACTTGCAGCAAGAAGGCATAGATTATAATGAAGTGTTTTCTCCAGTGGTTAAGCATGTCTCCATCAGATTAATGTTATCTCTTGTGGTCAACATGGATTATGAGTTAGAGCAGATGGATGTCAAAACAGCTTTTCTGCACGGGAATCTAGAAGAACGGATCCTAATGACTCAACCAGAAGGATTCATACAAAAGGGAAATGAGAACAAAGTCTGTCTGTTAAGGAAGTCGTTATACGGTTTAAAACAGTCTCCGAGGCTTTGGAATCAAAGGTTTGACAATTTCATGAAGGACCAGAAGTTTGAGAGGAGCAGCTATGATTCATGTGTCTACATGAGAAATACTCAAACTGATCAAGCTGTGTATTTGTTACTCTACGTGGATGACATGCTAATAGCTTCAGGGAATAAGTCAATTATTCATAAGCTCAAAGATAAGCTGAACAGTGAGTTTGAAATGAAAGATTTGGGAAAGGCTTCAAGAATTCTGGGTATGGATATTATCAGAGATAGAGAAAAAGGAGAGTTGATTATGTCTCAAGGAAGTTATCTGGAAAAGGTGTTGAAAACATTTGGAATGTTTGAAGCAAGGCCAGTGGTGACACCAACTGCCTCTCACTTCAAACTTGGCAGTTTATCAGAGGAAGACAGAAAATCAGAAGCTGTACATATGGAAAAAGTTCCATATGCAAGTGCTGTAGGGAGTTTAATGTATGCAATGGTTGGTTCAAGGCCAGACTTAGCATTTGCAGTGGGTTTTATCAGCAGGTTTATGTCAAATCCAGGAAGAGATCATTGGTCAGCAGTGAAATGGGTTTTACGGTATGTGAAGGGTTCATGCAATCAGAACTTAATTTTTAAGAGGGATTCTAAATTCTGCATTGAAGGGTTTTCAGATTCAGATTATGCAACAGATTTAGACAGAAGAAGATCAGTTACTGGAGTTGTGTTTAAAGTTGGTGGAAATACAATTTCATGGAAGTCAAGCTTACAATCTGTTGTGGCTCTTTCAACCACTGAAGCAGAGTACATGGCTCTTACTGAAGCAGTGAAAGAAGCCATTTGGTTAAAGGGTTTGTGTGCAGAATTGGGTTTCAAGCAAGACAAGGTTGTGGTTCACTGTGATTCACAAAGTGCTCTAGCCCAAGCAAAGAATCCAGTTCATCATGAAAGAACAAAGCATATTGACACTAAATTTCATTTCATCAGAGATATAGTGTCACAAGGAGTTGTTGTTCTACACAAAATTCATACAACAGTCAACCCATCAGATTTCCTAACTAAGACAGTACCTGGTCAGAAGTTCCAGCTTTGCTGTGAGCTTCTCAACGTCCACTGAAGTGGAGGAGCGGCTCCAGGTAACTCCATTGACCTCGCAGAACAGGAAAAATTAAGTTGAGTTAGTGTCTGTGAGGTGTGTTACTCAAAGCGTCAGAGTTGAGTAAGGTTGAAATTTGAAATGGAGTTACCTGTGGAGATTCTGGAACTGTGCAAGTAGAGTCACAGGTTCCAGGTGGAGTATCTGACAAAAGAAGAACAAGAAAACGGGTTAGTTTCAGAAGAGGTTCGTATGAATGGAAATCAAGGTGATTAAAGGTTCAAGGCATAGAATATACCCGAAGGAGATTCACGGTGGCTAAGTGTTGGCGTCTGGTCAGGATCGGATTACGGTAAGAATGCCGGTCAACGCCGGAGTACGCCGGAGTCAACGTCGGAGTCAACTGGAGGTTGTTGACCGAAGTTGGGCTAAAAGTTGGGCTCCAGAAGTGAAAGGTGCTGGGCCTTAACCTGTATCTGGCCCAAGAAGTAAAATTGGACAGACCCAACAAGCAAAATTGTGGCCCACTCAACCTAAGCCCACATCGTGGAGGAGGACTCACCGGCGATATGAACCGGCGGCGACTAAAGCTCGCCGGAGATTCAGAGGAAGTCGCTGGTGAAGGTCGTGAGAAGACGGAGGCGGCTCGCCTGAGAAGCTGGGCGGAGAGGATTCGCCGGGAATCAAAAAAAAAAAAAAAAAAGGGAAGAAAGTCGCGGTTGGGGTCTCACGAGCTGTTGGGCGGCGAAGCATCGCCGGGAATGGAAGATAGCTCGCCTGAGACGGTGAGTGACCGGTCGGTGAAGCCTGTCGGTGATATTTCATGGGTTGGCGGCTGCAGTTTCGCAAGCAGAGAAAGAAGATTGGCCTCGTAGGGTTAGATGTGTTTTGTCAAAAGGTGGAGTTTGTGGATTGGGCTTCTGTTAGTTTGACAATTCACGAGATGGGCCAGACGAGTTTGACAGAAAAGCAACCTGACCCAGAGACAATCCTTGTGGGTTACAAAAGCTGTGCATATTACTGCGGGAATTGTGGAAAATGCAAAAGACACAAAGGTGGTGGGTGAGAAAAGACACAAAGAAAAGAAGTCCCAAAAACGAGCAGAAGACTGGCAAAGTCAAAAAGCATGCTAGTCTAGATAGAAGAAAAAACATAAGTTTACATATGGTTTTCTCTTATCTTGGACAAGTGCGTTGTCATTTTGAAAAAATCATTCTGCTTCCTTCTTGTAAGAAGACAGAGAACTAGACAGTTTGTAACATTTTCTTTGAGATAGTGAAGTGTTGGGAGTGAGAATACTCCCCCGAAACGTACCGGTTAGAGGCCGGGAACTCGATAATCAATCTCACGTGTCTTGTTCTCTTTAGCAAGCTTCCGCAATCGAATTTACTCTACAACAAATATGAGCCAATGTTCAAAACTAAATGGCATCAGTTCAAAAAAGAAAGGCAAAAAAAGACAAAAAAACAAAAACCTAAATGGCATCAATTATAATATTGAAATATCACTTGTAAGCATGTCACTACCATATCAATCCGACGTTAGAATAATATCGATAGTATCCATATTTTACTAATTTTGTAATTTTTTATCCGACCACAAAAACCATAATCAATTCACATATTATATTATATTTTATTTGAGCACAAAAACCAATAATTTTACAATATTTTTTTATTATAATCAATCCACATATTATATATTATTTTAAGAATTTGTTAACTGAACACAAAAATCATAGTCATTAAACAGTGTATATTAAAGTTATGTTTTCAATCCATAGGTTTTTGCTGGTTATTCTAAATAATATTTTAATTCATTACAAAACGGATTAAATAGATATGTTAATCCATGTTGACAGTTATATATATATATATATATATATATATAGAATTGTCAATCTGGATAAATTTATTTTTTCTTAAATTTTAAAACAATTTTTAAAAAAATTATTCCACGCTATATAGATAGTACGGGTTGAATCCTAATCTTTCTTAAAAAAAAACATAACGTATTATTGATATAATTTTTAGTCAAGTATCATTAAATATATATATTTTTTCAAAATACCACTTTCTAAGTTTTGATTTTTAAAATTACCACAAAAAACTTTTTCTAAAAAGCTTAACTTTTTTGTTGATAATTAACGTTTTGGTATTTTTGCAAAATACACACATTCTGTTTTATATTCAACGTTATTTATATATTTTTAATTTTTTCGTATCATGAAACGAAACAACAACAAAAAGATAGATGTTTTTATCTCTTAAACATTACTGAATATGTTTTAAGAAATAAAAATAAAATAGAAAGTGGATGCATGTTAGAGCATATATCTATCTATATATATAAAGGATAATGATTCAAAGTTGGTAACTCGCAAGATCGCGACACGTGTCGAGCTAATCCATTAGATTTTGACATGTGTCGAGTTAATATAAAATTTGTTTTTAGATTGAAGAAATTTAACTTAAAATTAAAAGTTAGAGTTTAATTTAAGAAATAGGAAAAAGGAGACTTAATCATAAAAGTAAATTTAGCAAACAAAATAAAAGAAAAGAGGTGTATCCTAAAAGTAAAGTTAGCCCAAAATAAAAAGGAAAAGAAAAAAAATAGAACATAGACTTAATCCTAAATATAAAGTTAGCAGAAAAATTGCTTTTAGATTAAAAAAATCTATCTATAAAAACTAAATTTAAAAATAAAGGAGATAAACATTTTTCTATTTTGATTAAGGAAATTAAAAAAAGGAATACAATCATATAAGGAAAAGGAATTATAATTCCTTACTTCTATATAACTAATTTGATAGTTTTTCAATTTTACAACCCAAAAAATATTGAGAAGAGAGATACAGAAATCAAACGCAAAACATATTACTAAGAGGTAATCTTTTGTGTAATTAGAGGTAATCTTTTGTGTAATTATGAAATATGTATGTTATATACAATCTCTTATTATGATGGGTTTCCAGAACGATCGCTTTGTTACCCATGACAAATATGAGGTACGTTATGTTGTACGTTAATGCATATAGAGGTGGTGTATAATATTATATTTTTTTATTTAGATTACTGATAAGCTCAAATGTAATACCCTAAAGTACTAACAGCTTTGTCGATTGTAGTATTTAGGGGTCGAATCCACAGAGACTCAAGAATCACACAATAGATTAAATAGGTTCGAATTAAGCTAAGTAAATCAATAAAACAGGAAGCAATAAAGTAATTAAGAGTTGTAAATTCAATGGATGAAGATAGGTTCAGGGTATTTCTCAGGAAATCAGGGAATGCAGGTAAATCAATTAGTCAGGGTTTAGGTTAACCCCGATTCTTGAACTCAAATCACTAAGCTATAATTAACCAACTGTCGAAAATTATCTAAAACTAAATCTCAGAATTCCAAATCTCTTTGCAAATTCTAAAGTCTAGACCAGCATTAAGTTCAAGTTTGATTTGTTCACAAAACAACTAAACCAAATCTCTTTGCAGATAGTTATTTTGCTCACCCTAGGTTCCATCAGATTATCAATTGCACTGTCGTGCCTAATCGATAATCCTAAGATCTAAGTTCCAGGTGATCAATCTTGAATTAGCTTTAAGAACAACCTATGGTGAATAACTAATTCAGATTATGAACCCTAATCAACTAATCAACCTAACATTCAAAGAGATCCTTTATTCAGAACCCTAAACCTAATAGGAGATCTACTCAGACATGGAGATTGAAACAAACAACATGATTGAATAAATCTATGAAATAAATAATAAAGGAGAAAGAAAACAAAAGTTCGAAATCTTCTCTCAGACGAACATAGTTTCAGACTTGTCTCCCTCAAAGCTCTCCCAACCAAAAACCAAAGTAGAATTAAGCGTAGCCAACACAAGTGGCTGAAAAACCTAATTATAATGCTAAAACATGTTTTGGGGCTTCTTGTAATTATTAAAGTCTTCTGGACCAAAGTGTGGAAACTTCTGACTTGTAGAAAGTCGCGATCCTTCTCTTCATACGATCAGTATCGACCGATACCATAAGTGGTGTCGATCGATACTCAGCTTCTGTGTCGACTCTTCAGAGTAGTGTCGGTTGACACCAAGGTTTCAAATCGACCCTTAGCTCCAAAATGCTCCAAAATGCTCCAAAATGCTCCAAAATGCTTCAATATCTCCAATTAAGCTCCAAACGTACCTAAACCTGTAAAGGCACAAAAAGACTCCAAAATACTAGAAATATTCTATAAATAAGACACATATCATGGTTGAAAACGGGTAAAAACCATGATATATCAATTATTATGCTGAAAAATATGTTGTACGTTATGCTGTACGTTATAGTTCTCAATCTTTTGTAGTCTATATCTTAACGTACCCACATATAGATGTGGTGTATAAAACAAAAATAATGTGGATACGTTATTGGTGTATAAAACAAACAAAAAAGAAAAGAAATTATGCTGTACGTTAATGCAAATTTTTTAAGCATAAGTTTTCTTAATAATAGTTATTTAATTATGTTGAATCTTTAATTTTTTGAATAGGTACATAACGAAATTTAGAAACTTTGATTGAGGAGATATAAAATTAAAAAAACTTTCTATTTTGATCAAGGAAATTAAAAAAAAGAAATACAATCCTATAAGGAAAATGAATTCTAATTCCTCACTTCTATATAACCAATTTGATAGTTTCTCAATTTTACAACAAAAAACTTCGTTATATACACCTGCTACACATATGCTACATCCGAGGCAATCTTCTGTATAATTAAAATTATGATGTATGTTATGAAATATCATCGTTATATACATTAATAATAAAAAGAAAAAACATTCCTCAGTTTTTCCATTTTTTTTTTGGACATCAAAAGCTCCATATTTTATTATGATGATTCAAATAGGTTGGCCTCGGAGGCCATCCAGTCCGGAATCACAGAGTTTACATGGGAAAAGACGAAACCACGTGCTCGCGCCCTTTTTGCAAGGGTATCGGCACATACATTCAACACGCGAGGGATATAAGAAATATAAAAATGAATAAAGGTGGGATGAATGTGGTGGAATTCATCAATTTTCGAAGCCAAAACAGGCCATTCTTCTTCTTCATCGATCAGTTTAACCAGCTGGAGGCAATCTGTTTCGAAAGACATGGTTGATTCGCCCAGCGAAAGGACAATCTTCATGGCCTATAAGAGCGTATAAAATTCAGCATGAAGGGGAGATAAATTTCTTTTCTTTGCAAACGATCCAAACTTTCCATTTGCTAACTCTATAATACTACCGCCTCCAAAATTGACATCATCTCCAACCCAGGAGGCGTCTATTTGACAACGAGGTCTTATTCCGCTGCTCTGGGGGGTCCCGTACGTTGCTCGTTATCTTCACCTAATTGCGAGACCATTTGTGTTACTTTCCAATTTTCTGCTTCATGGGTAGCGAGTTGCAGGGTGTCGATGGGGGAAGTCTCCTTACCATTAAAAGCTTTATCATTAGTAGCCTTCCAAATGTACCAGGCAATCCAAGGAAAAGCATGTAAGGAAGTCTCCATTGCCCCTTCTTCCTTTGCACGCCAAAGAAGATAATCAAAATTCATGTATAGAGACTCACTCGGGAAAAGGCCAGGATTAGAAGGAATCCCTGAAAGTGCCCAGATATGGACCGGTGGAGGGCATTCGAATAGAATATGGTTAACAGATTCAACCTCCGCTCCGCATCTTGGGCAGAACTGTTCCGTACCGCAGTGACGATCGACGAGATTGTTACTTACGGGAAGACATCCCGATACTGCCTGCCACAAAAAAATGTTTAATCTTTCTTGCTGTTTCCAAAGTCCAGACTTTGCTCTTTATAGATGTGATACTGGGTTCTAGGATCTGTTGTGGTCCCTCATCCTCTTTTAGCTGAATTGCCAGTGCATAGCCTGAATTTACCGAATAGATGCATGACTTTGTGTAATTCCAGCAGAAGACATCTGCCTTATAGCCACGGCTCGACTTAATACTCCGAATTAGCGGGATATCCTCAGGGGCTATTAGATTCTGTAAAGCCTCCAATTTCCATTCCTTAGTGTTTTGATCGATCAGATGTCCAACATAAAGGTACATGTCTCGAAAGACGCCGATACCTAAAGCTGGTCTAGATGGGACGACTGGTATCCATTGGTCATGCCAGACTCTCATGTTGAAACCCGATCCAATAGATTTCTTTAAACCAGCTTGGAGGAGGCTTCGAGATGTTATTATGCTCCGCCACCCATAAGATGGGGAAAATATCTACCTTTAAGCACTCGAGCGAGGACTGATGACTGGAATTGGATAAGATGCCATAATTGCTTCGCAAGAAGTGCGAGATTAAAGTTCTTCAGATCACAGAGGCCCAGACCTCCTTTGTCAACGGGGCTGCAAATTTTGTCCCATGCTATCCAATGAAGACCCATATTATTTTTCTTGGTACTCCACCAGAATTTCGAAATAGCTCCTTTGAGTTTATTAATAATCTCCTGGGGTAAAAGGAAGCAGGATATGACATACGTCGGGAGGGCTTGAGCAACCGATTTGATAAGAACTTCCTTGCCTCCTTTAGATAGGAGCTTCGATGACCAGGAATTAATTCGGCTATTTAGACGCTCTTGAATAAAGGCGAATGCTTATTTCTTAGAGCCACAAATACTTTCGGGAAGACCCATATACATACCCATACCTCCTTCTTGCGAGACACCTATCTTCCTTTTAAGCTCAATCTTGATCTCGGGCTGCACCTTACTTCCATAGCGTTGAGTTGTTGTCCCGAGGCTCGTCCATAGCAATTTATGATCTTCATTAGCTCAACACACTGCTGGACATCTGCTTTACAGAAGAAAAGGCTGTCATCCGCAAACATGAGATGTGAAACCGCTGGGCTAGCTTGTGCTATTTTTAGTCTCGTTATACGTCCTTCTGCTTCTGCTCCCCAAAGCTGAGCGATGAGAGCTTATGTAAGAATTATAAATAAGAAGGGGGAGAGGGGGTCTCCTTGACGAAGACACCGCGATGGACTTATATTTCCCTTCGGCTCTCCATTCAGGAGGACTTGGTATGATACCGAAGACATATACCATCAGATCCAAGAAACCCATTTTCATTGAAGCCCATCTTTAGCATTAGAGCTTACAGGAAATCCCATTCCACTATATAATATGCCTTGCTCATATCCGTTTTTATGGCCACAAATTTATATTTGCAAATAGGGTTCGTCCGTAGGGTATGCAAAATTTCCTAGGCTACCAGTATATTATCTGTGATCAAACGTCTAGCCACAAAGGCCGATTGAGTTTTCAATTTCAATTTCGGAAGGAACCTCTTAAGTCTTCTGCTCAAAATCTTGCATATAATCTTGTAGTTTACGTTGCAGAGACTGATGGGTCTGAACTCCGTCATCTCCTTCGGTCTCTCTGTCTTAGGGATTAAGCAAATATTAGTTTGGTTAAGGCGTGCATCAAAACTTTCCATAACAAAGAAATCACTGACCATGTTAATAATATCTTTCCCTGTCACTTCCCAAAATTTTTGGTAAAATAAGCTTGTCATCCCATCTGGGCAAGACGCTTTTTCAGGATTTATCTAAAAAATGGCCTTCTTAATCTCCTCATATGAGGGAGGTCGTGTGAGGGAAGCATTCATCGCAGGGCTTACCTGCGCGGTAACGTACCGGAGAACTTCTTCAAAATCAAAAGGTTGCGAAGACGTGAAGAGGTGTTGAAAATAATCTGTGGCTACCTTCTCAATATCTTCTTCATTTTCTGCCCAAAGACCATCTGTTTTTTTTTATCTTTGTAATCCGGTTCCGGGCCCGTCTATGTTTAGTAGTCCCATGGAAGAATTTCGTATTATGATCTCCTTCCTTAAGCCATAAAACACGACTTTTTTGCTTCCAATAAAGTTCTTCTTCACGGAATGCCGCATATAAGTCCCATTTTAGGTTTAGGATCTCTTCACTCGGGAAGAAATCGTCTGTTTGGGCTTGCTCAAGAAGACGCTTAATATCTTTGATTTTCTTCGCTGCATTAGATAGATTCAATCTCTTCCATCGAGATATCGCTTTACGACAGTTCCCTATTTTCAAATGGAGATCTCTCGAGTCGGACTCGTCGAAGGATCCCCAACCCTCCGCAATGGTGTCGTTGAGCACATCTTCTCCTAACCAGCGTTTATCGAATTTAAACCCCTTGTGGACTCTGCCCGGTTTCGATTGGATTCTAGCCAAAACTGGCCGATGATCTGACCCCCATAACCTTAAATACTCCACATTAGTGTGGGAAAAAGATGCTGCCATTCCTCATTACCTATAGCTCTATCTAGTCGACACTGTACTCTTCCAGATTTTATATAACCGAGCCAAGATAGAAAATTTCCTTTGTACGGGAATTCAATCATACCACAATTCGAAAGCATATTTTTAAACGGTGAGAAAGATGATTCAGGGCGCTTTCGACCACCTCTCTTTTCCTGATTGCATGTAATCTCATTAAAGTCTCCGATCATAAACCATGCTCCCGTCCTCGTAATGCTCATCCTAGTCAAGCGTTCCCAAACATTTTCACGGCACTTAATGACCGGATCACCGTACACAAAGGTCATAAACACATTTTTACCATCCATCGACGCCTCAATGTCAATCATACGATTATTCGAAAACAAAATCGTAACCTCAAAAGAATCCATATAAAAAAGTGCCAGTCCACCGCTTCTACCTTCCGGTTCCACGGTGAACAATTTATTATAACCAAAAGAAAGTTGAGACTCTTGCAAAAAGGAAAAAGAAATTTTAGTTTCTGAAAGAAAAAAAAAGCAGGAGAAAAACAACGGTGCAACTCCCGCATGTGCTGCTTCGTCAAGTAGGCTCTCGCCCCTTGACGATTCTAGACAATCGTACTCATATATTCTTACTGGGTGGTTTCTGGGACACCACCGAACCTGAAACAGTAAAAGAGGACTTGCTTAAAGCAGAGGGATACACCTCAATACGAGGGAGTTGTGAAGAAGATGATGAGTTGAGAACATTACCCGTCCCATGTTTCTTCTTTGGCGATGGACGGACGCGCAGTGCGTTGAATTTTTTTGAGGCCTTGACTCCTTTAAGCTCAGGGCTCCTAGAGAATTTTTTCTTTTGTTTCGCACTTACCCAAGGGGCTAATGGGGTTCCACCTTGTTTATCTGTTCCACTAGCAGCAACCGAGGATTTCTCCAATTTTTTCATTTGTATCTGATTCTTTAGAGACAATTTCTGGAAATGTTCCCGAGAGGAGATGACATGAGACATTTGGGAAAATGCATCAATTTTCTCAGCTTCTAAATCAGAGACATCGACATCGCCCAGCAGGTCATCATTATCGATCATTTTCTCATCCATCGTGACATCATCGCACCTCAACATCTTATCCAATTTGTCTTCATGATACAACGATTCCTCTATATCATCATTCCCGAGCACAAATTCCCCTTCTTCTATCCCACCACGACCGTGACCTAGACCCGTATCCCCAACAACTACCCCACCGGGAGAAGGTTGATCAACATACCGTGTTCTAGTGAGATTCTCCTCGTTGCTTGGGCTTCTTGGTTCACAGATTGAGAGAGATCCAATTCTTCTTTCCAACATAGGGGAGCGCCTAGAGTCTAGTTTTTCGATGGAGTTGGGAGACTCCGTCAATTTGCCTTTACCTTTTAGTCTCTGCATTTTCACTTCCTCAGATTTGTGTGGGTACACCACCAACCGTCTCGAACCGAGACGATCTGATCTTCCATTACCTAGTCGCATTTCAGACACCGTTCTTTGAGAATCAGAAGGTGATCTTCGATTGTTTCCAGATTGATGTCGATTCGACCCACTCACTATCTCTCTGTTCGGCCTTGATTCGGTGTCTTGTACATATCGAGGTCTCCAAACTTGTTCGAATTGATACTTCACAGCTTTCTCTTTTCTCTGAGATTTTGAATCTCTGTGTGCAGCGTTATCGTACGGATTAAATCTCTCCCGATAGCGGGGAATACCCTCTTTGAGATTTTTTTCCCAGCCTACGCCAAGATTCCTTTGTTTTTGCTTCACGCTTATCTTGTAATTCCACTCGGAGATCTCTGTATCCGGAGTTACGAATATCAGTAGCCCCATTTCTACGAGAGAGCTTGTCATCCGCTGGTTCCCATCGCGGAGCACCGTCCTTGCAGAAATCAGTCGCAACGTCACCCTTCCCCTCTCTCCACCTGTCTGCGGGGTGTTGCTTTGCGCTCACCAGCTTGTTTTGATTAAATATTTGGTGATCTTCATCCCTTCCAATGACAGGTTTCATCTCACCTTGTTCTCTTCTTTGTAAACGTTTCTGCTCTCGTTCTTCTTCTGTTAAAACAAGGCGAGATCTTTCTTCATGCGATATGTGTTTGCACGTAAAATAGTGGCGATGCAAACCTTCATAGGAGATAGTAACCACGCCAAGGTCACCGTAGGGGAATCACACTTTGCGTTCAAAATGCAGCGGCAAATCTGCGTTCACCGTTACTTGAACACGAGCATTTTTGGCATCAATCTCCCCAACCGTCACTACAAGAAAACAGGCAATTTGCAACGAACGATATCGTTGTAAAATCGTTGCAAAAGAGGGTTTGCATCGAATTTGCGACGAAAATGATATCGTTGTTAACTGATCGTCGCAAACAACAAATTGTCGTAAATTCGTCGCAAAAGTACGAGGGAAAACAATTCGTCGCTAAATCGTCGCTAAATGTTCGTCGTAAAATCGTCGTAAATGTTACATTGAAATTACGACGAATATGAATACGTCGTAAAATCGTTGCTAATTCGAAGGAAAATCTGTCATTGTAAAATCGATGGAAAAAATTATCGTCGTTAATTCGTTGCAAAGAAATCGTCGTAAAATCGTGGCTAAATAATCGTCGTTAATTCGTTGCAATGCAATCGTCGTAAAATCGTGGCTAAATAATCGTCGCAACATCGTTGCTAATAAATCGTCCTAAAATCGTGGCTAAATAATCGTCGCAATATCGTTGCTAATAAAATGTCGTATAATCGTTGTAAATAGCCACGATTTTATAACGATTACTATATATGATTTTTATTATTATTAATTTTAAAATTTTTTTAATTTCGAAATTATAAAATAAAAATTATAAAAATATTATATAATATAATTTTATTAAAAAGAAAATATAATAATCTGTTACAAAAAAAAAAAAAACCAAAATTAGAATTCGAAATCCTAAATCTAAATAACTATATCGTAATCGTCGAGATTGACATCGTCTTCGGGACGTCTCGACGAACCGGATGTGCCTGCCGCTGCCTCTGCCGCTGCATCTGCCTCTGCTCGGAGTCTTCGCTTTTCCCGTAGCATAGCCTGCATTGTTGGGTTCCCTGTTGCCAAGATGTCGAAGAGTTCGTCATTCTGCGTAGCATCCAGTTCAACCCGCTGCTGAAGACTCGCAATCTTCGCCTGATATGCCTGAGACCGAGTAGCCTCGGTCTCAACCCGCTCCTGAAGACTCGTAATCGTGGCACGTAACACGACTGGATCATCTTCTGGCAATCGGCGTCGCGGAGCATATGAAGAAGCAGCCGAGACATCTCGAATAGATCCCATCCCGACAACCTTCCCCTTTCTCTTAGGGGCAACCTATATTTAAATTTTTCATTTAGAAATTTTTAAAAAATCAAAAACTAAAAATTAATAAAGAGTAACTATTCTATATATATACCTGCTCGAAGATCCGGTCAATATCGGGTGTGGTCAACCCTCCAGACATGACCGACGAACCACCGGGAGAGAGCTGTTGAGAGAGTTGTGTCTCTCGATCGGTGACTCTGGAAGTCACCTCATTGAAGATGTGCTCGGCAGTCTCGGAAACAAAGGAACCATCCTTCTTCCGGTGCGTCCGCTCAAAAACCCTGGTCAACGGAGGGAGTACACCTCCTTCTTCGGCGGCCTAAAGAAAAAAACTATGTTATTGGCAACGTAAATTAAATAAATTAATTTAAATAAATTTAATTACCATATGTAGACGAACACCCGCAAAAGGTGTTTGCCCAGCTGTATGAGGCAGAGCCTTGAGTCGCCCGTCCGAATCAACAGTGTTGCGGGAAGCCGAACACTTCTCAGCAATGATGATGGACTTCGGTTCCAGCCAATACCGCACCAAGCCGTCCCAAACGGCTTTATCCATGTAGAGGGGCTTTGCTTCATCGCCATCTTTCTTCCATGCTTTCTTCCACTCTCCAACTACGCCTTGGATACGAAACTTTACCCTCTCGAGAAATAAAGTTTTAACCTCCTCATGAATAGAAATATCCCAATGATATTTTTGCTGCACGAGAAACAAAAATAATTACACATTTTATAAAATAAAATTAAATATATATTTAAATATAATTAAAATAATTAAGAGAAAAAAAAAAAATTTCCATACGTACCGCAAACATCTTGAACCATGTGTCCTTGACGTGTTGAGGAAGCTGGGAAAAATTGGTATGCGGCTCGACAAAATAAGACTTGATGATGTCGGAAACGGTGCGTCCAACTTTGGATTCAACTCCAAACCTGAAACAAAAAATTGTAAAATTTTGAATTGTTAGAAATAAATATAAATATGTAATAATAAATGTAAAAAATAAATATTTATATATATTACCATTCCGACCCGTCAGTATGATCCGGATCTAATCTTTTAAGCCTATGACGCCCCGGCTGTGCAAGCAAATCATGAACCGTCATGTGTGCATACGGGGCCGGGGCATGTCCTCCAGATTGCGGAATCTGAGGTGGTTGTGGAGGCGGCGGAGGTTGCGTCACAGGGACGAAATCCGTCTCTGTAGCCTCAGAAGACGGAGGCAACCCGGGACCCGTAGAATCACCAATATCTCTCAAAAACTGAGCGTAATGTGCACGACGCTGGCCCATCTGCATAAAAATGAAAAAACATTACTATCTATAAACATCCGGGCAGTCTGCTATTTTTCCTAATTTGATTCCGTTTCTACCGACCTAAATTATTTCAGTTTTATCTATACTAATTAATTAAAAACATAAAAAAAAAAATTTACCTTTTTTCGCAAAGAATTCGGAAGGAAATTATGATCAGTTTTTCTTTTGATTTGTTGGAAATGAATTGGCAAGGAATTCGCGTGTATATATATAAGATTACTTGTCGTCGCCAAATCGTCGCTAATCAGCGACGATTTGGCGACGATTCGTGGCTATATCGAGGCAAATTAACCGTAGCTAATTCGTCGCTAATTTTGCAACGAATTTGCAACCTTCGGAGTTAGCGACGATTATTCAATATTCGTTGCCAAACCGTCGCAAATTTGGATCGATTTTGTGACGATTTCTTTGAAAAATCGGTTTTAGGATTTAGGTACGAAATTGTAACGTAATGTCATTTTGGGTTTAGGAGTTGAAAGTTGTTTACCTGCTTCTGATGTTCTGGCTAACAAATAATTCTGGGAATCAAGTTTTCTATATTCATAAAGACCAACCACCATAAGTGAAAGATACATAGAATTGGACATATCCTTATATTATGAAGGATTTACATAGATGTCCAATTCTATGAATCATTCACCTATGATAGTTGAAGACTGTCTTTACTTGAAAACAAGATCTTACAGAATTATTTATTGGCCAGAGCATCAGACAAGCAGGTATACAATGATCAACATAAAAACTTAAAGAAAAGTGGATATGAATTTATTTTTTGAGTTTGCAATGAAGGTGTGAAAGGTATTTATAGAAATTTTTTAGAAATTACCAACGGATTTGCAACGAAATATTACAACGAATTTACATCGTCTCAAAGTAGCATCGAATTTGCAACCTTCGGAGTTAGCGACGATTTAGCCACGATTCTTCAATATTCGTTGCCAAATCGTCGCAAATTTGGATCGAATTAGTGAGGATAGTTGTAAAATCGGTTTTAGGGTTTAGGGTATAGGTACGAAATTGTAACGTCGATTGCAACGTTCCAAAAACAACTTGACATGTTTACCGTAAATCCAAATTCATGAAATTATCAATAAGTTCATCGATATTGAAAAATAAGTAAAACATATAGTTTGCGTATATGTTAGATACAATGATTCAGTTTGTGGAAATTATTGTGATTTGCCGAGTTTTCATTTCCGGACAATTCTCTAAAGTCACGATCAATTTCTTTGAAAGATGCATAATACAATGAGATGGTAATACGTTAGGGTTTAGGGTTTAGGGCAAAGGGTTTAGGGTTTAGGGTTTATGACAGATCGTCGCCAAATCGTCGCAAAGTAGCATCGAATTTGCAACCTTCGGAGTTAGCGACGATTTAGCCACGATTCTTCAATATTCGTTGCCAAATCGTCGCAAATTTGGATCGAATTAGTGAGGATAGTTGTAAAATCGGTTTTAGGGTTTAGGGTATAGGTACGAAATTGTAACGTCGATTGCAACGTTCCAAAAACAACTTGACATGTTTACCGTAAATCCAAATTCATGAAATTATCAATAAGTTCATCGATATTGAAAAATAAGTAAAACATATAGTTTGCGTATATGTTAGATACAATGATTCAGTTTGTGGAAATTATTGTGATTTGCCGAGTTTTCATTTCCGGACAATTCTCTAAAGTCACGATCAATTTCTTTGAAAGATGCATAATACAATGAGATGGTAATACGTTAGGGTTTAGGGTTTAGGGCAAAGGGTTTAGGGTTTAGGGTTTATGACAGATCGTCGCCAAATCGTCGCAAAGTAGCATCGAATTTGCAACCTTCGGAGTTAGCGACGATTTAGCCACGATTCTTCAATATTCGTTGCCAAATCGTCGCAAATTTGGATCGAATTAGTGAGGATAGTTGTAAAATCGGTTTTAGGGTTTAGGGTATAGGTACGAAATTGTAACGTCGATTGCAACGTTCCAAAAACAACTTGACATGTTTACCGTAAATCCAAATTCATGAAATTATCAATAAGTTCATCGATATTGAAAAATAAGTAAAACATATAGTTTGCGTATATGTTAGATACAATGATTCAGTTTGTGGAAATTATTGTGATTTGCCGAGTTTTCATTTCCGGACAATTCTCTAAAGTCACGATCAATTTCTTTGATCCCCCCACCGGCGGAAAATGAGTGGAGATCGGAGATGAAATCTAGTTTGGGGTTTAAGGGATTTCATAGAAATAATTAATATGACTTAAATTTCACAATAACAACTCGATCACAATATTATATTAATACATTAAATTCACAATAATTTCTAGCTAGCGCGGTCACTCTGATTCATTTTCGGACGAAGAGTAGTACACATCCGTTTCTTGATCATCTGGTTCATCACTTTCTTCGAACTCATCTTCCTCATCTTCTTCCTCTGTATCGTCTGGGAGATATTCAACTTGCCTGTTTTGAGGATCTATCAAAAGGATGTCTTCATTGCTCTCATTTAGTTCTGGCATATCAGAGCAATGATCTTGCTGCATTGGTAGTTCCTCATCAACCCCCACAATTCGACCCCTCGGAGAAACTTTTATAACTGATAACCATGAGATACGGGTGGTGCGAACTCGCGGATATGGAACAAAGCTGACTTGTTCTGCTTGTGATGCTAGGATAAATGGCTCATACTTATTGTAACGTCGTGATTGGTTGACATCTACTGCCCCAAATTTGTTTTTACGGACGCCTCGATCAACTGTTGGATCGAACCAGTCGCATTTGAACAGAACGCATTTCAAACCTAAGCAACCAGGGTACTCAACTTCAATTATGTCTTGCAACACTCCATAAAAATCTATTTCGCCCCGCACACATACCCCGTAGTTGGCAGTAGCTCTTTGATTTCCGTATTTGAATGTATGAAATATATATCCGCGTGTGCAATACATGGGTGCACTCGTTATCTTCGATATGGGGCCTTTTATTAACTCATGGAACCATAGTGGATATGCGGTATCCCCATACTCGACCTATATATATCATTAATTAATTTAGTTACAAAATAATCAAAATATGTATTAGGTTAATTGTCCAAGTTAGTAATTAATCAGATCACTTAAATTTTTACGTACTTGCGTCTTCAACCACGGGGCAAAATGTTGATCTTTACGCTTGTTGATTTCATCGTCTGAGATTACTTCAATGACTTCTCGGACTTGTCTAACAAATTCACTGCATACATAAGTATTTGTAATTGGTATAAAGCTAGCATATATATAATTTAGCCATATATATAAGACGTACGTTTATACACTTACGTCTCAAATTGACTAACTTCTTCGCAATTTAAGAGGATATACGTTTGTGCACTATGATGGTCTTTTTCATTGGCAAACCAAACTGACTTCACTCTTCCACATAATCGACCGATTGAAGAAAAGATATCTGGGACACCTTCATTAGCATATGTTCGGCCTACACCTCCATCATCATATCGCCGTGCTGCCCTTTTCCGTGTGCGAACCTTCGAGCCAAAATAGTACCCGGTGAAGTGAGAAGTTTCTTCTGTTAAACTTCCTGCTACTATTGAGCCTTCAACTTTGGCTAGATTTTTAGCCTTCCGCTTCAAATGTCCCATGAATCGCTCGAATGGGTACATCCATCGATACTGCACAGGTCCCCCAAGTTCTGCTTCGTGAGGTAGATGAATAGGTAGATGTTCCATAACATCAAAAAAGGCTGGGGGAAATATTTTCTCCATGTTGCACAACAAAATAGGAATACTAGCATCAAGTTGTGCAATAACATCTTCTGACAAAGTACGGGTACAAAGATCCCGAAAAAACCCTCCAATGCCTGCAATTGCTTCGTGTACATTTCCTGGTAGAAGTTCAGCAAATGCAAAAGGAAGTAGTCGTTGCATAAAGACGTGACAGTCATGACTCTTCATCCCAGAAAACTTTTGGCCATTCTCAACACATTTAGATAAATTAGATACGTACCCGTCCGGGAACTTCACATCAGATGTCGCCCATTTGAACAAAGCTGACTTTTCTTCCGCACCAACTCGAAATATGGGGACAGGTGCTTTCCCATTGCTTGTAATATGTAACCCATTCCGACAACAAAGATCAGGCAAGTCTAACCTTGACTTACCGCTGTCTTTAGTCTTTCCACGCACGTTTAACAATGTATGCATGATGTTATCAAAAAAGTTTTTCTCAATGTGCATGACATCCAAATTGTGTCTAAGCAAATGATCCTTCCAATACGGAAGCTTCCAGAATATGCTTTTCTTATGCCAATTGTGATGCTCCCCATATCCATCCGGCATATTAGCTGGAGTGTGCCAATTTCCACCACGATTGACTGTTTCCAATGCACCATAATGATCAATTTCTGCTTCTAGATCTTCCCCAGAAATATAAACAGGAGGAGGAACACGAACAGTTTTGTTCTTTCTAAACAACCGCTTATTTCTTCGATATGCATGATGAATCGGTAGAAATCGGCGGTGACAATCAAACCAACTTGTTTTCCGACCATGTTTCAATTGAAACGCATCTGTCCGATTGAGACAATATGGACAAGACAATCGCCCATGCGTAGTCCAACCTGACAACATCCCGTAAGCAGGGAAGTCGCTTATTGTCCACATAAGCACCGCACGCATTGTAAAATTTTTTTTCCTTGCAAAATCATATGTCCGAACCCCGGTATACCACAACTGCTCCAATTCCTGTATCAGAGGCTGCAAAAACACATCAAGGGAACGCTTCGGATGCTTCGGACCTGGTATTAAAATACTCATGAATAAAAATTCCCTTTGCATGCACATATCTGGGGGTAGGTTGTAAGGCGTTAGGATTATTGGCCATAAAGAATATTGCCTACCAGACATACCAAACGGACTAAATCCATCTGTGCAAAGACCAAGATACACATTACGTTTCTCTCTAGCAAAGTCTGGATGTACCGTCTTAAAGTGTTTCCACGCTTTTGCATCTGAAGGATGAGTAACCTCCTCATCTGTTTGCAAATGATCTGCATGCCATCTCATCGATGCAGCTGTCCTCTCGGACTGATACATTCTTTTTAATCTATCAGTTATAGGAAGGTACCACATCCGCTGGAATGGTACCTTACTACGACCAGAACCTTGCGGCTTATATCTTGGCTTATGGCAAAATCGACATTCCAGCAACTTATCATCATCTTTCCAAAAAAGCATGCAATTGTCAACACAGACATCTATCATCTCAGAAGGCAACCCAAGACTATAAACCAGCTTCTGTATCTCATAGTAAGTTTCAGCTGCTAAATTGTCCTCTGGCAAATACTCTTTAATCAAATCAGCCCAATCATCCATGCAAACCTCAGCTAAGTTATGATCAGTTTTAATAGTCATCATCCTAGCCGCCAACGACAATTTAGAATGTCCTTCTCTACATCCATCGTAGAGTGGCTGATTTGCAGCATCTAGCATATCATAAAATTTTTTTGCATCTAGATTGGGTTCCTCATCATCATGATGATCATGTGCAAATGTACTTACGGTTTCATGAAATGCATCCGTAACCATGTCATGAATCCTATCATTATCTTCACCATGCTGCTCCGCATGCTCATTAAATTGATTAAAATTATTTGATTCATCAAAATTCGATGCTTGATAATTGCTACTACTACTAGCTGCATTTCCCCCATGACCCTCTCCATGATAATACCATATATAGTAATGCGGCATAAACCCTCTATTTAATATATGCGACCACACCTTCGAGATAATGATAAATTTCCTATTCAAGCATCTGGCACAAGGACAGTACATCTTACCACTGATAATCGTATTATGTATACTTCCTGCCTGATGCATGAATCCCTCCACCCCATCACTGAACTCCTTTGTTAGCGATCCCTCTGAATCAAGACGATTATACATCCATCTTCTAATTTCGTATATTGACATTTTTTTTTGGTCAGAAAGAAGTAAATATTGTTTTTGAATATGAAATTTTAATTATGAAGTTGGCCACTATATATAGATTTTTATTTTCACTACCATCGAATTACCTACGATTTTACATCGATTTTGCATCGATTTTACAACGAATCTAAAAATGTTTACATCGACTTTACAACGATATTAAACATGTTTACCTAACTAAACACCGTGAACTTAAAACGTGCTCACCTAACTGATTAATCGTTGGGAAATCGATGTAAAGTTCAAATTATACAAATCATTGCTAATTCGTGGGTACTTTTACGACGATATTACAACGTTTTATATACACGTCGTAAAATCGTCGCTACGTTACAACGATTTTACGACGATTTTGATAATCGTCGTAATGTCGTTGGTAATCGTTGTATTATCGTCGCTAATTAGCGACGATTTGACAACGAAAATTATCGTCCCAATTTTGCGACGACTTTACGACGTTTTCAAGAATCGTCGTAAAGTCGTCGCGAAAACGATGGCAATTTGCAACGAATTAAAATCGTCGCAAAAATTCGTTGCAAATTGCCTGTTTTCTTGTAGTGCGTGCCCAAAGCTTTTCCGATTTTCATGAAGGTGTTGTCGTTTCAGAAAAATGTTGGGACTCCCATCACTCTTGCCCAGAAAGCCATTCAATTCGGGAAATCTTCCCGAGTTGATGGTTCCCAACGTTCAAGGGAGAAGCTCCATTTGTTGAAATGGCAAGGCCGCTTATTCAAAACCCTAAGAAGGTCTTCTTCCTCGTCGAAATCAAACTGAAATCTTCCAGTACCCAGATTCAAACCCCTCACCCTTCCTTCCACATCCCAGATCCTCGATCTAGGCATGAACGTGATGAGGGCATCAATACTTCTCCCCTTCGAATGAAACATCTTTCCAACAAAGGTTTGCTTGAACGTATCCGACACAGCCGTGAGATCACACTCAGGGATTCTGATGATCTCATCTTCCACAATCAAGCGTCGTCGGGTTCGGTTCGAATTCCCTCCACGACGAAAGTTTCCAGAAAAGTTACTCATGTTTGGTATTACGTTTCGAAGAAGCAACACCCGAGATCCAAATTTCTGGGGAGAGACCAAAACCACCGTACGAGAAAAGAGTACCAACTCTATCCCCAGAACTTAGCACAAACGCTATAGAAGTCACAAAACTGGATCTTAGCAAGAGACTAGAACCGGAATAAGGAACATAGCACGAACTGGGCAAAAACAGAGTACAAACTTCTCGCGAGGAACTCACCAAAACACTGAGAGGAAGAGCTCAACTCTTGCTTTGCGTAGTGGTGAAAACAAAGGAGAAAGAGTACTCGTGCGCCGTATTGCCTGTTAAAGATCGCGAGGGTTGAGGATCTCTTTTGGGATCGCCAAAACCTTAGGGCCGCCGCTCATATGTGTTTTTGTTATGCGGGTTATGCATCTTAGTTTTTCCATTTAGATTAACGAATAAAAATAATTATAATTGATCACCTCTATATAAACCACAATGTGGTAATGTGTCAATTACATACCAAAAAAATTAAAAATCCAATAACCGTATCCAAAGCTATTTACTGCATCTTTTCACAAAATATTTTTTTCAAGGTATATATTTATTTTATCGCAAATTTTGTTTCTAAATTTATGTATTATATATTTTCACGGGTGATTTAATTTTGATTTCCATTTTTCGTCTTTAATGTTTTTTAACGGGGTTATAAAATATTAAATTATAAACCCGCATATATGCGGGTACTTATCTAGTATTATACAATACCAAACATCAAATACATATTATAATAATAATATTTTAACAATATATATATGACCGAATATAAAATAATATTATAAATATTTTATTAGCAAATAAAATTCCAATACATAATGTTAAAAACTAAGTAACTCAAAAATAAAATTCATAACGCTTAAGTTAAATTATCGTTTTCATTTTCATCAGCTTCATTACACACAAACACAATCTGCTTACAATGATCTAATAATCTATAACAAGGTGAATGATTAGAATTACTTTGTTTATAAATTATAATAGTCTTTTAGACTATGTTCGTAGAGAAAAAGAAAACTAAAAATAACGATTCATATTCTTTCATTCTTTGAAGTAACTAGGTGTATATCCGCGCTACGCCGCGGGCTTTTTCGTATCTTTTATTTTCTTTTTCTTTTTATTTAGTATAATGTTTAGATAAATGTAACATAGATATATGAATATGTTGAATGCAATTTTTTATGAATAACACATGGAGTTAAACCCAATGATGATGGAAGAAAAATAGGCATTGAGTTTGTGCACAATGTAAATTATTAGTTACTTCAAAAAAAAGTGTATTATCTCAAGTTTGTAGAAAAATCTAGTTAAACTATTACACATTTAAGGCACTCAGAATAAACTTGAGTGCCGTAAAATTCTTTTCTTAAATACAGTTAACACTTTGATTAATCTATTAATAATAATACCCTTAAAAGTGTTTCATAGGGTTGCATCTTTATATTATAACTATTCATTAAATACTTTTCACTTATAATTATAATTGTTCTAATAATCCTTAAAATTTGTTGAAAAATTGAATCATTTTATTTTTGTACTTTTTATAATTGTAACAGAATTATAAAAATATTTCGGAAGATCGTGTTTCTTTATCATTATTTTCATTTTAAACATTTTTACTTATGACGCAACAATCCTTGAAAATATTTAGTAAGATCACATCTCTTTATCATCAAATTTTTAGTTCTATACCTTTCACAATTTTAATAATCCTAAAATGATTTGGAAGATCTCGTATTTTCTTCATAACTCTTTGTATTATAAATTCTTCACGTATAACTGTTTTCAGCACTTATAAAAATTGGAGGGTTACCTCTTTTTCATAACTCTTCGTTTTTTTACTCAATTATATAATAACTTTTATGTAAAATATTACTTATGATTACGTCTCTTTAACATAACACTTTAGTACTATTTCATTTATAACTATATTTTAACGATCACATAAAATGTTTTGGAAGATCGTATTTTTTATTTATTTTTATATTTTCATTTATAACCGTAACAATCATATAAAATATTTCATATGCTAGCGTTGCTTTATTATCATTTTTTGTTCTCTTCATTATTTGTAACCGTTTTCAAAATTATCTATTAAAAATTGAATGAAAGACATAAACATCAGCATGACATAGCCACAAACAATTTTGTTTTTGAAAATTAAAATAAATATTGATCAAAGCTAAAGAAATCTCACTTGTTGCGTCTAAACAGAGCAAGAGAGCACGTTCATGTTGGGACTCTAGTTTGTCACGTTTGGTCCGCTTGAGTCATTCGTCAAACTGAGCATGTCATCCCTTTTAAGATGTTCTAGCAAGATTCATCACTTTTGTAATTGAGGTAAATTGAAACAATAAAACTAAAGATCTTTGAATTGAATATTTGAGACAAAATGCAGAACCCATTCAAATTGATGAAAGAAACTTTATATTTTTGATAAAAAACATTATTTATCCAACCAAAATTATTAAATTAATGGTTTACGAGAGCACTACATATCACAACAAAATCAAGAAAGATGTATAAACATGTATAACCAACTAAAAATATAATGTGTTAAAACTTGCACATAAGCAATGAACAACGTCGACACAATTCTTGAAATTTATATTCTATATAACGTAAGAAGCACATGGCTAAAAATCAACTAATGTTGTAAACCTCGACGGATGAGTGAAACACCTTCCAACATTGTCCAAGGCAAAGATAAATGATAGATCAAGAAGATCACTTTTAAATTCGGCAACAATTGATTTAAACAAACTCCTTCGTAACCTTCTTGCTCAACGACGCTCCACACCTCACCGTTCTTAGAGATCTAAGATCTTACTTCACCTTGATCAGAACTCCGCCGTTGATCATAGCTACCAAACCCGGCGGAGCCAAAGCTAAAATCGTCTCACTTCTCGATCGCCTCCATCATATCGTGGAGCCGAAATCTCCGGAGGATCACCACTGTGGAACCCAACGCCACAGTGGTCATAGGATCATGGAGAAGGTCAATAACCCGTAGAACAAAACTATAGAGAATGACATTGTCTATAACATGTCAGAAAATATTTTATTATTTGAAAGAATTCGTTGATTCAAAATTACCAAAATATTTGGCATTTCCTTGTGAAAGCTAAAGCCTTTGCGGTGGCTAAACCTAAAACAGACGAAGCTCCAACTAGTGATAATTGCAGTGCCTTGTATTTGAGTTTTCTTTAGCTCCGGCGAGGCCTCGTTCGACGGATGTGTGTTGTAGTTCTTTGTGCACGAATAACGGTGGAAAACCATGGGTTTTGTCTTCTCTGCTCATGAAACAGAAAATATATATCGATATCGGTTTTGGTTATGAGGATTAAACATTGATTGGATGATTAATTGTACTTTATCGGCTCTAAGATGGTTCAAAAATGATAAACCAGTTATAGTTGTCTCGTTAAGAATTGAATATACCCTGCAAAATCACCATAGAATTGAGATAAATCCTTGAGATATTCTTGATTTTTTTATCGAAATATTACCCTGCAAATTCTCGTTTGGTTCATTTTCATCAAATACTTTGTAAACCATGATTGTCACTACGATATAAAAAAAATTCAAAAAATTCAAGTGGAACTATCCATCTACATTGAATGTAAAAATTATAGAAAAAAACAATATGATTTGGATAAAAGTTCATATAAAAATAAGCAAGTTCTTGATTAGACTAATTGTGTTTCACCCGTTTTAGTTTCTTAACTTGATCAGTAAAGTTCAACTTTAAAAATGGAAAACTATGATCTGTTTCAAAAACTGAATATAGTTTTCGACATAGCATTATTTTAAGGTGGATTGCTTTTTAGAAACAGGAAACTCTCGTTTGGTTCATTGTCACCAAATACTTTGTAAACCGTGATTGTCATTACGATCTAAAATTTTCAGAAAATTGGAACTAAATATTTTGTAAACCGTTATTTGTTATATTCTAAATATAAATTTAATAATATCATGCAATCGAAAAGAAAAAAAAATCTACATTTTCTGGATAGAAATAGAAAACAAATCCTTTTGAACATTTATCTCACTTCCCAAACACAAATCCTTTTTGAACATTTTTCTCACTTCCCAAACACAAATCCTCTTGAACATTTTATTCAGTCGTATCCTTGAATAGAAGCTTGAGAAGCAGGCCATCAAAGACCATACAATATCTGTAGTCACGAACGCATCACAATAATTGAAGCAAGATGAGCAATTTAGCATAAGGACAACAAATTTTGGTGGGCTAAGAAGCCAACACAAAAGCATAACACTATTGGAGACTCTAAACTTGAGCAATGTTGTGTATATTGGACCACAACCTGGAGTGTAAAATTGCCTGCTTCAATAGCTTTTACCAATTCGTTTCCAAGTTTTTCGCTTACTTTTTTATTCGTCGGGTTTGTCAAACTGCATCCAAGTCATATGTTGGATCACAGATTTTCATGTAAATTCAAGTGGATAAAGACTAATTGCCTCTTATCAGATGCCTAACAAGACTAACCAGATCTCACTTGGACACGTCTAAAGCTATCTCACAACTTGGATTCTTCCATTCTTTGGTTCTGTATCTTATGAACTTATCTTTCTAACTTGTGAACTATTGTACATAGAAAGTAGAGAGATGTGAGGATTCATGAATGTTTCCAATGTGTAGGATCTGTATATAGTGATTATAACATCTACATTTCAATACCTCCAAATAAGCTAAGGAAAAAGAGTAATCATCCTTCTCCTTCTCCACTATCTTCCCAATCCAATTAGCTACAATAGGAGTCAGAGCCACGATAGGCGGAAACCTTATCGAGGATGCAGCTTTATGCGCCGCGTAAGCCATCAAAGTATAAAAACTCAGATATAAGAACAACTTTTCTTATAGATTTAGAAACTCTCTCAAAACTAAATCTTTCTCTAAGTCTTCTGGAACAACTCTCCACAAGCCTCTGTTTTTATACACTTAAGCTTCTCCTTAATATGTATTAGGTAATCACAATCTTATCTAAATATATAAATATATCTAAATTCTTATTGTTGAACCTTATCATTATTTCTTCTAGCATCTTCTAGAAGAGATAGCTTCATCCTTAAATATCGGAATTATCCAACATTCTCCCCCTTAATTCCGACTTGATACCCAGGGAGCTCGATCGCTTGTACTCCGATTAAGCTCTCATTTCCTTGAATTTGATTCTTGCTAAAGCCTTGGTGAGTATGTCTGCCTTCTGTTCCACGCCTGGTACATGCTCAACTTCAATCTGTCTATTCTCCACGCATTCTCGGATAAAGTGATATCGAGACAGGATGTGTTTGCTCCTTCCATGAAATACGGGATTCTTGGTAAGAGCTATGGCCGACTTGTTGTCTACCATAAGTATTACCTTCTCATTATCCACATTTAGTATTTCTTTTAACAACTCCTGAAGCCATATAGCTTGTTTTGCTGCTTCCGTGGCTACCATGAACTCTGCTTCACACGAGGACAACGCGACAGTGGCCTGCTTTTGAGAGGTCCAAGTAATCGGTGATGAGCCGAAGTAAAACACATGACCTGCGGTACTTCTTCCATCATCAACATCGATATTGTGACTGCTGTCACTGTATCCAATGATGCGTCTTGACCCATCTCTTTTGAAGTGTAGACCAAAATTAGTGGTTTCTCTTATATACCTCAGTATTCGTTTGATGGCGTGTCCATGGGACTCTCTTGGACTCTGCATATAACGACTCAAAACTCCAACAGCAAATGCTAAATCCGGTCTCGTGTGTAGAAGATATCTTAAGCATCCTATGGCTCTCCTATATTGTGTAGCATCGATCTCTGCTTCATCTTCTGCTTTTGAGATCTTTAAATTTGACTCCATTGGTACATGCGACACATTGCACGTATCCATCTGAGTGTCAATAAGAATTCCTTGAGCATATCCCTCCTGTTTTATCTTGATTCCTTATGGTCCTTGAGTTACTTCTATGCCGAGATAGTATGTCAATTTTCCAAGATCTGACATCTCAAACCTTTTTGACATATCTTCCTTGAATTGATTTATGACCTTCTGCGAAGTTCCTGTCACAAACAAATCATCAACATAGATTGCCACGATTAAGATATCTTCCTCATTTTCTTTGAGATATACAGAGGGCTCTTTTAAGCACTTCTTGAAGTGCATTTCCTTCAGAACTTTACCAAGCTTAATATTCCAAGCTCTAGGGGCTTGACGTAGTCCGTATAGAGCTTTATGAAGTTTGTATACTCGATCCTCTTCTCCTTTCTTCACAAAACCTTCGGGTTGGCAAACATAGACTAGTTCATTTAGATCTCCATTTAAGAAGGCAGTTTTGACGTCTAGGTGATGAATTTCCCAGCCTCTTATTGCTGCTAGGGCTATTAGTAGTCGTATAGTTTCGATTCGTGCTACCGGAGCAAACACTTCGTCGAAATCTATACCTTGCTGCTGCACATATCCTTTTGCTACAAGCCTTGCTTTGTACTTGTTCACCGAGCCGTCTGCACTCTTTTTTATCTTGTAGATCCACTTTAGTCCTATGGGTTTAATACCTTTTGGTCTCTTGACAAGTTCCCATGTATTATTTTTCGAGATAGAATCCAACTCAGCTTTCATTGCTTCAACCCACTCTCGCAAGTGCTCTGCTTCAAAGAAGTTTTCTGGTTCACCTTCTTGATCTGCAAGTAGTACAAAGTCATCAAGGTATCTTGGTTTTGTTATGGTCCGTCCATACCTTGTTACTACTTGCTGAGGTTCATCTTCTTGATTCCCACCTTGGTCAATGTTTTCTTCATATATCTCGTCTTGATCTATGAGTTCTTGATCTTGATGATCGTTGTTTTGATCATCTCCGTATCCTTCTACAAGACCATCCGGAGGAAGTTTAAACATACCAGGCTTGCCATTGGTTTCCTCTTGTATCGGTGACCAGTCCCAAGCTTTCGTCTCGTCAAAGACGACGTCTCTACTAACGATTATTTTTCTAGCCACCGGATCATAGAGTCTATATGCTTTGGAACCTGGCTCGGTTCCAAGGTTGATCACACTCCTTGATCTCGCATCTAACTTCTTGAGATACGGTCCGTTGATCTTTGCATAAGCAACACAGCCAAAAACCTTCAAGTGTTCTATGTTAGGTTTCTTGGACATGAAGCTCTCGTAAGGTGTTTGACTCTTCAATGCTTTTGTAGGAATCTGATTAATTAAGTAGGTAGAATGACGCACAGCCTCCCCCCACATGTAATTTGGAACCTTCATCGCCATGAGTAAGCTCCTTGTCATATCCACTAGAGTCCGGTTTCTCCTTTGCACTACACCGTTCTGTTGTGGTGTGTAAGGTGCTGTTAGATGTCTTAAGATTCCATTCTCTTCACAGAACAGGTTAAATTCAGTAGAGGTAAACTCTCCTCCTCTATCGGTGCGAAAGGTTTTGATGGCCAGACCTGTTTGTTTTTCAACACCTTCTTTAAACCTTTTAAACCAATCGAATGCCTCGCTCTTTTCCTTCAACAACATGATCCACATGTACCTTGAGAAGTCGTCTATTAGTACGAAGACATAACGGTTGTTTGCTGGTGTTGATGGTGATATAGGTCCGCATAAATCTCCATGGATCAATTCCAAAGCTTGTGCTGCTTGATAACTGGTTTTAGTTGGAAATGCTTTTCTTGTTTGCTTCCCAACTAGACGTATATCGCACACACTTTTCTCATGTAGAACCTGCGGCATCCCTGTAACCATATCCTTGTTGACCATGTTTTTCATAACACCGAAGTTTACATGTCCTAGCCGTGCATGCCAAGTCCAGGTAGTGTCGTCGCTTTGTACTTGAAGACACTTAGGAAAACAGATTTCCATTTGTGTTTTATAGAGACGGTTTTGTGATCTTCTGACTCGCACAAGTAGCCTTCCCTGAGGATCCCTTAGTGTTAGTGAATCTCCTTTCATATTCACCTTACACCCATTCTCGGTTGTTTGTCCAAGACTCAGAATATTGTGCTTTAGATCCGGGATGTAGTAGATTTCTTTTAGTGCTCTCTTTTCTCCAGTCTTGTCCACAAAGACAATAGTACCCTTTTCAACTATATCAACATATGAGCCATCACCAAATTTCACTTTCCCTTTGATGTTTTCATCTAAGCTTGAGAAAAATTCTCTGTTTCCCGTCATATGGTTGCTTGCTCCATTGTCTAGATACCAAACACTTTCATTGTCTTTGTTGATATCATAGTTCTTAGGAAGCACCTTATCTTCGTTTAGGAGTACCACCTCAAGAACATAGAGAGCATCAGCTTCTTCTGTCTCATTTAGGTTCGTTTCTTGGTGTTTTGTTTTTCTCTCAGGGCAGATCGATGCAAAGTGTCCTGGTTTTTCGCACTTCCAACATATTACTTTGGATCGATCTTTCTTCGGCTTTTGGTTTTCTTCTCTGGTTACTCCTCCTTGGTCTTGGCCGTTAGATCTCCCTCGACCTCTGCCTCTGCCTCCTCGGGTCTTTCCTCGGAAGTTTCCATAGCCTCCACGGTTTCCTTGATAATTACTTGACCACATAAGTTTTCCTTGGTCTTCTTCTTGGGTTTCTTCCCCAGCACGTTCTTCATATGCTTTCAACCTCCCAACTATGTCTTCAAAACCTGTTTTATTTAGGTTCAGGACTTGCTCAAGAGAGGCCACAATATGAATATACTTGCTTCTCGGGAGTCCTTTCAAGAATTTCTTTACCAATACAGTTTCTGTGATTGTTTGTCCCAAGGAAGCTGATTTCGATGCCAAGCCTGATATCTTCCCTGTAAAGTCATCGACTGTGTCCGTATCATTCATCTTTAGCTTGTAAAATTCAGCCATTAATGTCTGGTGTCTTGCCTCTCTCACACGGTCAGCTCCAAGGTTTCGTGATTTTATGGCGTCCCATATTTTTTTCGATGTATCTTGCTCTCCTAGTTGCAGTATAAGATTCTCGGGAATTGATTGAAACAGAAGTGCTATCGCTACGTCGTTCTTCTTTGTATCATTCGAGCCAGGATCGATCGTTTCCCATACTTCATATACCCGCAACATAACCTTCATCCTCATTGACCAAACTGTGTAGTTTGTCGATGTTAGCATAGGGCAATGGATGGCTGAAGATCCAATGTCTTTAGTCCGTGGTTGACCTAACTCGTCCCCCATGGCTTGATATCGTATGATCTTTTGTGATCAATACTTCTAGCTTAACCTAAAGCTCTGATACCAATTCAAAGTATAAAAACTCAGATATAAGAACAACTTTTCTTATAGATTTAGAAACTCTCTCAAAACTAAATCTTTCTCTAAGTCTTATGGAACAACTCTCCACAAACCTCTGTTTTTATACACTTAATCTTCTCCTTAATATGTATTAGGTAATCACAATCTTATCTAAATATATAAATATATCTAAATTCTTATTGTTGAACCTTATCATTATTTCTTCTAGCATCTTCTAGAAGAGATAGCTTCATCGTTATATATCGAAATTATCCAACAAGCCCGAGAAAAGGCTCCTACTTTCTCTTCCATCTCATTCGTCGAAATCCCAACCTTAAAAACCAAAAATACCCAAATTACCTTTCACTCCAATCACCAAAAAGTCAAAAACATCAACCCCAATACCCAAATCAGCTTTTACTCAATAACCTCAAGCAGAAAACATAACTTTAGTATGAACAAAAAGTGAATGAAACCTTGAGAAGAAGAGCTTGAACATCAACACCGGAAGTGACGAGGGCATAGCAGAATGAGAATGAAATGAGGGAAAGAGTAATGGATGTAGCAAGATAAGCACCACCATACTTAGCAAGTAACTCTTTAGTCTCATCTGTCTTTGATTACTTCTTCTTCTTCTTCTCTCCATCGATTTTTTCATCCTTTGAGTTCAATATCTGCTCATATATTCATACAACAACCCCCAAAATTCTAACATATAGAGATGATTAATGACCAATATCGTTCAGATTACGTATTGCTTTTACCAATTTCGATTCGTCCGATATATATAAAGAACGAAAAGCAAAAACCAGAAAAAAATTGAAAACAAAAAAGAATATGGAGGAAGAAAGAAAACACCTTCCATAGACCAACTTCGAGTCCATATTTCTTCGTAACTTCTTCTGCTGGAGAAGAAGGAGGAGGATGTTACAGGATTTTCCATCCCGTCATATCTCTATCTCTTGGTTTAGTTTTATCCTTTCAAATCTTCTGGTTTGGTTATCCCATTTCCTTAAACCGGTTGAGTTATTGTAATTGTCGCTTTGCTAAGAAACATTTATGTAAGGCCGTTGCGGCTCTGGGAAAAAGGGTATCAAATCAGATTTTATTCCATTGTCCTCTACAATTTCTCTCTCTATCTTTTCTCTCCATTTTCGTACGAGCTCAAGCTCATCATCTTTCCAAACCCAGGTTTCTTCAAGGTGACTTCTTTCTCTGATCATCTTCTAGTCTCAGTGGTTCCCCTTTCTTCGATTTCTTGGAGAGATTCTAGATTGGGACTGACTAATCCTATTTTCCTGTAACAGAGGAGAAGACGAAGAGTTCTCTTTTTCGATCTCTTTGGCTTTCTCACGGACGGCTCTGCATCTGAATTTCTTCGAATTACGAAGCTCGATTTTCCAAACCGCAAAGTCCGATAGAAAAACGGGAAGAGACTCCTACTTTTTCTTCTCCTCTGCTGTTTTTATATGACATGTCTAATTTTTGTAAACATTGAAAGCTGATGTGTAAAAATTTAAAATGACATGTATTATTTCAAATGTTTTAATTGGTAGATTTTTTTAATGATGTGTCAGCTTCTCCTAGTACAAAAATGTTGAATTGTCACTACTATAGAGACTCCTTGTATTTTTATAGTATTGATTATACTTTTTTATTAAGTTCAAAAAATATCAAAAATGTTTCTAAACTACAGAGCTCTTATATATTTTATCACGCTTTCAAATTAAGAATTGTAATCATAAGACTTCCAAAATGGAACCAACGTTTTCAAATTCTTCTAAGACCATTTACAATGGGATAGTTAAATATTTTATTCAATGGTTTAATAGTTATATTTTATTCAACGGTTTAGAAATATTTGATTGAAAGAACGGACACAAACGGTTTTATTGGACTCGAAATTAAAATGCAAGATACAGTGGGCCTTGTGCTGGATACCCACCGAGGGAAGAACCATCAGACCAGCTTGTTTAATGACATAGAGGAAGCCATCGAAGCTCAGCGCATAAAACAAAGCATTGGAGAAGATAGAGCAAGTTGGCGGACCAGTAATAACAAATTCAAATTGTGATTCTCTGCCCATGATACTTGGCTTCAGATTAGAAGCGGGCAAAGCCGAGTGGACTGGTATGAAGGCGTATGGTTCTCGTCTGCGACTCCTAAATACTCATTCCTATTGTAGCTTGCAATCCACAATCGTCTTTCAACAAAAGATCGTATAGTAAGTTAGAATTCTACAATAAATATATAATGCGTGCTATGCAAAGCTCCAATGGAAATGAGGGACCATCTCTTCTTCTCTTGCCGATACTCGGAGGAAATATGGACCAATTTGGTCAAAAAGCTGATGGGTGATAGATTTACGATGGTTTGGGAAGACAATGTGTCACTACTCACTGATGCAGGACAAAGCTCAACCCCTCTTTTTTTTATTAAGATATGCATTTCAAGCTGCCGTGCATTCTATTTGGCGTGAACGAAATAGGAGGTGTCATGGTGAACAACCGTCTCCCGTAAGCCTCCTCACCCGATTCATAGATAAAACTATCTGCAATCGTGTCTCTTCCATCAGAAAGCTGGATCACAATAAACTTGAAGACGGGCTGAGGTGGTGGTTTGCCACAAGATAAATAATTTCATACTCTTATAAGTGTAATAGCTTGAAATTAAAGGTCAACAATAGGAAACAGTCATTGTAAAAACGGTTTTTTGGTGAATAAATTTTACATTTTTCAAAAAAAAAAAAAATTGCTATATTGGTGAGTTGAATAATTGTGAGAGACTTACGTGGATTGTTTTGTGTTGAAATTATTCAACAAGTTAAAAATAGAAGAGTGGGTGGCCATCTTGACATATGTCACTTGGTTATTGGAGATAAAAAAAAATTTGGTGATTTTTATCATGTTGGACATGCAATTTGAAGAGAGAATGCTGATATTTTTTTTAAAACATCTACATTATTTGATTCAATAATTATATATTAATTTTTTTTTTTTAAATTATACCGAAATTCATCATTTTTCATACTCTATAAATAGATATTTGTTTCATTAGAATTGGACAAAAAAAATCTATCTTTTTAACAATAATTTTTTATTTAGCCTCTCATAAACTCTTGTTTTTATTTTTTCCTATTTTTGGAGTGAAATGGATCCCAACAATAACTCTTCTAACACCCAAAATTCTTCTAATTATCTTTTTAACTACTCAAATCCCAACAATTATCAATTTCAAAATCAATCTTCCGACTAACCCCAAAATATACCAAATTATGGTTTTTCATCAAATTTCTTCATGCCGTCAACTATTCCAAACTATCATCCATATTACGCTTCGACGATGCCATATTCATCTCAACCACTGATATGCTCAATTTAATACCCTAAGATACTAAAGCAGTTGTTGTAGTAAGTGTAGGGGTCGAACCACAAAGACTCACAGAGATCACACAATAAATTATGAAGTGTCGAATTACGCTAAGCCAGATAGATGTAATTAAAAACAGTGCAGAAATTAAACGAGATGTAAATCAATTGGGAAATATAGGCTCAGGGTTTTTCTCAGAAAATCAGTGATTGCAGACTAACTAACTAACAGGATTCAGATTTAGCGCAGTTCTTGAACTCAAATCACTAAAATATAGCTAACCAACTCTCGTTGCGAAAACTATCTAAATCTAAATCCTAGGAATTCCAAATCTCTTTGCGAATCCTAAAGTCTAAATCAGCTTTAACAACAGGTTTGATATGTTCACAAATCAATTAAACCAAATCTCTTTGCGAATAATCAATTTGCTCACCTAGGTTCTATCAGGTAATTAATTGCACTCTCGTACCTAATCAATTATCCTAAGATTTATATTCTAGGTAGCTAATCTAGAACAAGCTATGAACACAACCTAAGCGAAGAACTATAATTCAGATGGTGAATCCTAAAAGATATTTAACCTAGCATTCAAAGAAAACCCTTATGAGAAAACCCTAAACCTAAGGTGGATCTACTCAGACATGGAGAATGAAACAATCAACATGTTTGAATAAATCATCAATAGAATAGAAAGAAGGGTTTAGAGATCTGATCTCGGACGAAGGGAGATTCAGACTTGTCTCTCTAAAACCAAAGTAAAATCAAACACAGAAAATAAGGCATTCCCTAAACAATGGCTGTAAAATCCTATTTATAACCTAAATCACGATTTGGGGCCTTCTTGTAATTATCAAAGTCTTCTGGGTGCTTTTGCAATTCTCCAAGGCTTCATAATTAGTCGCGGCCCATGAAATCTCGATGAGTGTCGATCGATACCAGGGGGTATCGATCGATGCTCGGTGCTCAGATCGGGCTCTTAGTCATCAGACTTCAGTCTCGCTCCAGAATGCTCCAGAAAAGCTCCAATAATTCAAATTAAGCTCCAGATGTGCTATAACCTGTGAAAGACTCTAAAAGACTCCAAAACACAAGAAAAGACTCTATAAAAGGACTTATATCATGGCTTAAATAGGGTAAAAACCATGATATATCAACTCCCCCAGACTTAGCCTTTTGCTTGCCCTCAAGCAAATAGAAGACTAAACCAGAAAAAGAGGTTTGAAAACGTAGAGACTCACCTGTTCCTGAACCATCGAAAAGACTCTTTTCCCAAGTACCCAAATGTCACCTGATCAGCTTTCGATCTAACCACCATGTACTTCTCCGTAGACATTTTGCAGCTTTTCCAGACTCCACACAAAATCCCACAGCATTGTTCAAGTAAAGCCCTCATCGCCAGTTTCATCTCTGCAGCTAATATTTAAGAACCTTCTAGACTCTTTACCAGACAATATCTTGACAAAGGAACCACCCTTTTCACACTTCTTTTGTATCAATTTCTCTCCTCCAGACTTATTTCTTATTATATCCTTATTATTTTTTTATTTTCAGCTTAGCATATACATATCAAGGTAGGAGACGCGAGTATTGATGGTGTTTGCCACCAAATCCCCGGTTCTTCCCTCTCTATGTATCAAAGGATGTAGGCGAATAATGGCATCATAGGAAAATCCTAGCCTCGCTTCCAATCCTTTGTGTGATCATCCCCTCTTAAGTAGAATAATGGGATCGCTGGAAATTTTCCTAACCCTCTACTCAGAAGAAAATCATTTCAATCTTTTATGCTCTTAATCTATCAACTTATTTCAGGGGAGAGAGATACCATAATTCTAAACACACGGGTTCCTTTATCAGATATGAATGATGAATCAAGCTCTATGAACACTAACCACATTGATGAAGTGCAAAAATTTGGCTCAGGCTTCAGAAGAACTCTGCTGGAGACATGGATGTTTTCTAGTCAACTGGTCAGCCTTTGGATTTTTCATTAGTCGATCTAGAACTGATCCTGTAACACTGTGCACTCAAAAACAAAATCAAATCAATAGGTTCAAGCACAGGATCATCATCTCCAACAAATTTTGACTCAATAAAACAGTTTTGACTCGATAAAACGACTGACTCTAAGAAAAACGAAAACAATGTCAGCAGACACCTCCCCCAGACTTGAACAACACTGTCCTCAGTGTTATCTAGCCTAGAGTCAGTGAAAGAAACAAAGAAAAAGGATAGAACGAAGAGAAACAAGAAATTACCGTTCTGGAACAGTCGGTGTCGATCGACACACGGCATGGTATCGATCGATACCATGCTTAGATCGACTTTGTGAATTTTCATCCGCGATTGGTGTCGATCGATACCATAGGGGTATCGATCGATGCTTAGGCGATTTCGAGTTGCTCCTTGTTCATCCTGACACAGACTCAAAACAAACGAAAAGAAAAATAAAAACGAATCAAAAACAGACTCACAAGTGGGTTGCCTCCCACCAAGCGCTCGTTTAACGTCAATAGCTTGACTGTAACGCCCTTCAGGCTGGATAAGAGTGAGAGCTTGCACCAAAACAGGCTCCATCACTTGACATTACTAGCTTCAAAGTTCTGCTTAGCATGCTGTCCACAAACTCCTGCCCTTTCTCTTTCAGCTCAGAAGTAAGAAGGACTCTTGCCTTAGAGAATGGCTTCAAGGCTCCTTTGCATTTGACCTTGTACTCAATCGAATCTCCATTACACTTCTGAGGTATCAAAGTGACATGGGGATTCTCAACTTTGTTGCTCTTGGCCTTCTTCTTTGTTGCCTTAGTTTTCTTGGCAACTTCTTTGGGGGTGCTGGGCGGTTCACCTGGAACATCTGCGACAGTAGGCTCATCAGGAGGCTCTTCCAAAATATCAATCGCTAGCGACTCTCCTGTGACAACCTCGATGCTAGACACATGTGTGGGAGCACTCCTAGGGGGAATGACACCATAATAGACCCCTCTGTCAATGTAAGAGAAAGAGATTCTCTTATTAGGTGTGTCTATGATCGCGCCTGCAGTAGCCATGAACGGTCGTCCCAAAAGGATAGGCATACGAGATATTGCACCCATCTCTACAACCTGAAAATTAGTAGGAACTAGACAGTCTCCTACTTTGACCAGCAAACCATGGATAGTACCGTGTGGAAACGAGGTGGAGTTGTTCGCGAATGTGATAGATGCCTCTGGTGATCGAATATCAGCTCCTAACTGATATATCATGGTTTTTACCCCATTTAGGCCATGATATAAGTCCTTTTTATAGAGTCTTTATAGTATTTTGGAGTCTTTTTAGAGTCTTTTACAGGTCATAGCACGTTTGGAGGATTATTGGAGGTATTGGAGCTTTCTGGAGCAGTTTGTAGCAGAGCTAAAGATCGTGTCGCTGAGAACCTGAATTCACGTCGAGCATCGATCGATACCCCTTGGTATCGATCGACACTCAGCGCAGCAAGACACGACCCGCGAGTTTTCCAAGACTTGAGGAATTGCAAAAGCGCCCAGAAGTCTTTAATAATTACAAGAAGACCCCAGATCGTGTTTTAGGTTATAAATAGGAGTTTTCAGCCACCTGTTTAGGCTATGCCTTTTTATGCTTTATTTTATAGTTTGATTTTACTTTGGTTTTAGAGAGACAAGTCTGAATCTCCCTTCGTCCGAGATCAAATCTCTAAACCCTTCTTTCTATTCTATTGATGATTTATTCAAACATGTCTTTTGATTTAATTGCCATGTCTGAGTAGATCCACTTTAGGTTTAGGGTTTTCTCATAAAGGATTTCTTTGAATGCTAGGTTAATTATCTGTTTAGGATTCACCATCTGAATTAGTTCTTCACCTTAGGTTGTGTTCATAGCTAATTCTAGGTTGACGAATCTGGAACTTAGATCTTAGGATAATTGATTAGGCACGAGAGTGCGATTAATTACCTGATAGAACCTAGGTGAGCAAATTGATTATTCGCAAAGAGATTTGGTTTAATTGATTTGTGAACATATCAAACCTGATATTAAAGCTGATTTAGAATTTAGGATTCGCAAAGAGATTTGGAATTCCTAGGATTTAGATTTAGATAGTTTTCGCAACGAGAGTTGGTTAGCTATATTTTAGTGATTTGAGTTCAAGAACTGCGCTAAATCTGAATCATGTTAGTTAGTTAGTCTGCATTCACTGATTTCCTGAGAAAAACCCTGAGCCTATATTTCTCAATTGATTTACAACTCCTTTAATTTCTGCACTGCTTTTAATTACAACTGTTTGGCTTAGCGTAATTCGACACTATAGAATCTATTGTGCGTTTCTGTGAGTCTTCTGTGGTTCGACCCCTAGCTATACTATTACAACTGCTTTAGTACTTTAGGGTATTAAATTGAGCATATCAATTTTGGCGCCGTTGCCGGGGACTCAATTCGCCATTAGATTTTAGTTTAGAATTTCGACTAAGTTCGTCGGTATCGATCGATACTCTGTAGTATCGGTCGATATTCGTCGTCTTCTTTTGTTGGTATCGATCGACACCACTTGGTATCGATCGATACTCAACGTATTTTTCTGGTTACTTACGTGCTTTGCCTAGTGTTCTGTTTGCAGGTGTATGCCTGTTCCTGAAACCAGAAGCAACAAGAGCACACAGCTAGTTGAACTGTCATTGGAACAGCTAGCGTTTGTGGAACGCACAAACAGAAAGACCAAGCAAACATCAGGGATGAACAACCCAGTGGTTTTAAGAGCTGATGAAGCTGGAATTCTGAGAGACCAAGAGGGTCACGTGTGTAATGAGAGAGGGCAGCGACTTGATGAAGCTGGAAACATCGTTGTCCCTGCTCCTGTTATTGAGATTGTTGTGCCAGCTGGGCGCGGCAACGTTGGCAATGCTGCAGGTGTTCGAGCTCAGACAATTGGTGAGTACAACAGGCCAGAGCAGTTTTTCGCCAATCGGTCAGCAATTCGTCCTCCTGCTTATGAGAGGAATGACTTCGAGCTGAAACCTGCTTACTACACTCTAGTAGGACAGCATCTTTTCCATGGTCTTCCTCATGAACATCCAATGGACCATGTAGAGAAATTCGAGGACTTGGTCACTAGCATCAAGAGCAATGGAGTGTCCTACGACTACCTCTTCTGCAAGCTCTTCCCCTACTCTCTGGGTGGAGAAGCTACTTACTGGCTGAGGCAGCTATCTCCTGGATCGCTAACTAATTGGGAGGACACCAAGAGAGCCTTCCTGATTAACTTCTATGATGACGGGCGATCTGAAGATCTGAGAAATAAGATATCCACCTTTTCTCAAGGACCTACTGAGGCGTTCAAGGCTGCTTGGACAAGATTCAGATCGTATCAGAGAGATTGTCCACATCATGGATACTCTGATGTGCAGCTGCTGGGTATCTTTTTCAGAGGAGTGGATTGGAGATATCAGATGGGTCTGGACTCTTCGAGCAATGGTAATTTCAACACCAGATATCCTGAGGATGCTATTGTGTTGATTGAGAACTTTGCATCTAGTAGTAGCACCAAGAGCGCAGACTTCGAGCGCAAGAAGCTGGCTGGTAACATGGATGGGTCACAGATCGCTGAAGTGAAAGCTCAGCTGGATTCTATGCACAATCTTCTGCTGGGAAGGACAACAAAGGCCGTCCACTTTGCTACTGAGAATGAGGTGAAAGATGTTAACTACATAGGTGGTTCTGGTTTTCAGGGTCAGCGATTCGGATACAACTCCAATCGAAACTTCACCAACAATGCTCAGCAAGGAGGGTACCAATCCCCACCACCCAAAGCTCCTGAGAGTAAGATTGAGGCTATGCTTGAACACCTGGTTCAAGGGCAGGAGAAGATGACAGCCACCTTCAATGGTAAGATGGACACCATGTACACCGATTTGAGTGGAAGGATCGAGGCACTAAATACGAGCCACAGGATGCTGGAGACGCAAGTAGCTCAGACTGCAGCAAATTCCAAGGGAAAGGCGGTTCAATCACACAATGCACACGTCAATGCCATCAGCTTACGTGCAGAAAATCTCGAAGCCATTCCTGAAATCGCACAAGCATCGATCGATACCCCATTGGTATCGGTCGATACTAAGGTGATTTCTGAAGAGACAACAGAGAGTTCTACTGTGGTGCCTAAGGTCGTTGCAGAACGAGTGTATGTCACCAGGATGCCTTATCCTATGATTCCTAAGCTGACAAGGGAGGAATGGGAGATTGCTAAACTACAGTATATGCTGGATAACCCGAACGTGGAGCTTTTTTCTGATGAAGATGTACTTGTCAGGAACGATTCAAATCGCATGGCATCGATCGATACCCTACCTGGTGTCGATCGATACCCCTCTCAGAACGGACCAGAAGTTATGAAAACACCTGAGGCGATCGGAGAAAGAGTTCGCAATTCACTACAACCGCGGAAATTGACACAGAGGGAAGACCCAGGGAAATTCGCTGTTCCATGCTCCATCTCAGGAGTTAATTTCAAAGAGTCTCTTGTCGACTCAGGGGCTAGTGTCAACGTCATCTCAAGGGCAATTGCAGAGCGGTTAGGAGCTGATATTCGATCACCAGAGGCATCTATCACATTCGCGAACAACTCCACCTCGCTTCCACACGGTACTATCCATGGTTTGCTGGTCAAAGTAGGAGACTGTCTAGTTCCTACTAATTTTCAGGTTGTAGAGATGGGTGCAATATCTCGTATGCCTATCCTTTTGGGACGACCGTTCATGGCTACTGCAGGCGCGATCATAGACACACCTAATAAGAGAATCTCTTTCTCTTACATTGACAGAGGGGTCTATTATGGTGTCATTCCCCCTAGGAGTGCTCCCACACATGTGTCTAGCATCGAGGTTGTCACAGGAGAGTCGCTAGCGATTGATATTTTGGAAGAGCCTCCTGATGAGCCTACTGTCGCAGATGTTCCAGGTGAACCGCCCAGCACCCCCAAAGAAGTTGCCAAGAAAACTAAGGCAACAAAGAAGAAGGCCAAGAGCAACAAAGTTGAGAATCCCCATGTCACCTTGATACCTCGTAAGTGCAATGGAGATTCGATTGAATATAAGGTCAAATGCAAAGGAGTCTTGAAACCATTCTCCAAGGCCAGAGTCCTTCTCACTTCTGAGCTGAAAGAGAAAGGGCAGGAGTTTGTGGACAGCATGCTAAGCAGAACGCTGAAGCTAGTAATGTCAAGTGATGGAGCCTATTTTGATGCAAGCTCTCATTCTTATCCAGCCTGAAGGGCGTTACAGTCAAGCTATTGACGTTAAACGAGCGCTTGGTGGGAGGCAACCCACTGGTGAGTCTGTTTTTGATTCGTTTTTCTTTTTATTTTCGTTCGTTTTATATTTGAGTCAGGATAAACAAGGAGCAAAACTCGAAATCGCATAAGCATCGATCGATACCCCACTGGTATCGATCGACACCAATCGCGGATGAAAAGTTCACCAAGTCGATCTAAGCATGGTATCGATCGATACCATGCTGTGTGTCGATCGACACTCGGTGTTCCAGGACGGTAATTTCTCGTTTTTCTTCGTTTCTTCTATCCTTTTGCTCTATTTCACTGACTCTATGCTAGATAACACTGGGGACAGTGTTGTTCAAGTCTGGGGGAAGTGTCTGCTGACATTGTTTTCGTTTTTCTTAGAGTCATAAAATAAAAAAAAATTTGTCGTTTTATTGAGTCAAAACCTGTTGGAGATGATGATCATGTGCTTGAACTATTGATCTGATTTTGTTTTTGAGTGCACAGTGTTACAGGATCAGTTCTAGGTCGACTAATGAAAAATCCAAAGGCTGACCAGTTGACTAGAAAACATCCATGTCTCCAGTAGAGTTCTTCTGAAACCTGAGCCAAATTTTTGCACTTCATCAATGTGGTTAGTTTTCATAGAGCTTGATTCATCATTCATATCTGATAAAGGAACCCATGTGTTTAGAGTTAAGGTATCTCTCTCCCCTGAAATAAGTTGATAGATTAAGTGCATAAAAGATTGAAATGATTTTCTTCTGAGTAGAGGGTTAGGAAAATTTCCAGCGATCCCATTATTCTACTTAAGAGGGGATGATCACACAAAGGATTGGAAGCGAGGCTAGGATTTTCCTATGATGCCATTATTCGCCTACATCCTTTGATACATAGAGAGGGAAGAACCGGGGATTTGGTGGCAAACACCATCAATACTCGCGTCTCCTACCTTGATATGTATATGCTAAGCTGAAAATAAAAAAAAAATAATAAGGATATAATAAGAAATAAGTCTGGGGGAGAGAAATTGATACAAAAAGTGTGAAAAAGGGTGGTTCCTTTGTCATGATATTGTCTGGTAAAGAGTCTAGAAGGTTCTTGAATATTAGTTGCAGCGATGAAACTGGCGATGAAGGTTTTACTTGAACAATGCTGTGGATAATGTGTGGAGTCTGGAAAAGCTACGAATGTCTACGGAGAAGTACATGGTGGTTAGATCGAAAGCTGATTTGGTGACATTTGGGTACTTGGAGAAGGGTCATTTCGATGGTTCAGGAACAGGTGAGTCTCTACGTTTTCAAACCTCTTTTTCTGGTTTAGTCTTCTATTTGCTTGAGGGCAAGCAAAAGGCTAAGTCTGGGGGAGTTGATATATCATGGTTTTTACCCCATTTAGGCCATGATATAAGTCCTTTTTATAGAGTCTTTATAGTATTTTGGAGTCTTTTTAGAGTCTTTTACAGGTCATAGCACGTTTGGAGGATTATTGGAAGTATTGGAGCTTTCTGGAGCAGTTTGTAGCAGAGCTAAAGATCGTGTCGCTGAGAACCTGAATTCACGTCGAGCATCGATCGATACCCCTTGGTATCGATCGACACTCAGCGCAGCAAGACACGACCCGCGAGTTTTCCAAGACTTGAGGAATTGCAAAAGCGCCCAGAAGTCTTTAATAATTACAAGAAGACCCCAGATCGTGTTTTAGGTTATAAATAGGAGTTTTCAGCCACCTGTTTAGGCTATGCCTTTTTATGCTTTATTTTATAGTTTGATTTTACTTTGGTTTTAGAGAGACAAGTCTGAATCTCCCTTCGTCCGAGATCAAATCTCTAAACCCTTCTTTCTATTCTATTGATGATTTATTCAAACATGTCTTTTGATTTAATTGCCATGTCTGAGTAGATCCACTTTAGGTTTAGGGTTTTCTCATAAAGGATTTCTTTGAATGCTAGGTTAATTATCTGTTTAGGATTCACCATCTGAATTAGTTCTTCACCTTAGGTTGTGTTCATAGCTAATTCTAGGTTGACGAATCTGGAACTTAGATCTTAGGATAATTGATTAGGCACGAGAGTGCGATTAATTACCTGATAGAACCTAGGTGAGCAAATTGATTATTCGCAAAGAGATTTGGTTTAATTGATTTGTGAACATATCAAACCTGATATTAAAGCTGATTTAGAATTTAGGATTCGCAAAGAGATTTGGAATTCCTAGGATTTAGATTTAGATAGTTTTCGCAACGAGAGTTGGTTAGCTATATTTTAGTGATTTGAGTTCAAGAACTGCGCTAAATCTGAATCCTGTTAGTTAGTTAGTCTGCATTCACTGATTTCCTGAGAAAAACCCTGAGCCTATATTTCTCAATTGATTTACAACTCCTTTAATTTCTGCACTGCTTTTAATTACAACTGTTTGGCTTAGCGTAATTCGACACTATAGAATCTATTGTGCGTTTCTGTGAGTCTTCTGTGGTTCGACCCCTAGCTATACTATTACAACTGCTTTAGTACTTTAGGGTATTAAATTGAGCATATCACTAACCGCTCTGCAATTTCCCTTGAGATGACATTGACACTAGCCCTTGAGTCGACAAGAGACTCTTTGAACTCAACTCCAGAGATAGAGCATGGAACTACAAATTTCCCTGGATCCTCCCTTGGGGTCAACTGTCTCAGTGGAGGTGGACCTCTAGCCTTAATGAAGAGTGCCTTAATCTCTTCCTTAGTTTCTCTGCAATCCTTGAAGTGACTTAGCAGAGGACGGCACTCTAGGGCTTCTTCAAAGGTTGAATCAGGGGAAATCCTTCTTACCATCTTCTCAAAGCCACGCAGCTGCTTTGGAGAGATGGGATCTCTGAGGTGTTTAGGTACAGGATTCTCCTTCTTGGGCTTGCGAGCTCTTTTCTCAGCTCGTTCCTTAGCTATCGCTGCTTGACACTTCGTTTCATAGTCTTCCCAAAATTGGGCGATATTGAACCGTGCTGCTGCTACTTGAGGCTCCTTGGTCGAAATATCATGTGTCTCCTCAGAAATTGCCTTGGTATCGACCGATACCAATGGGGTATCGATCGATACACGGGTTTTGGAAGTGTCCCGTTTCAGAATTGTAACCGGCATCGATCGACACCTGGGGGTATCGATCGATGCTCTGGCGATTTCAGAATCCTCTTCGTAATTCTCTGCACTTGAGGAGATCGCATTGACGTGTGCATGAACCGATTTTTCCTTGGAATTTGCTGCAGTCTGAGCTACTTGAGTTTCCAGCATCCTGTGACTCGTATTTAGTGCCTCGATCCTTCCACTCAAATCGGTGTACATGGTGTCCATCTTACCATTGAAGGCGGCTGTCATCTTCTCCTACCCTTGAACCAGGTGTTCAAGCATAGCCTCAATCTTACTCTCAGGAGCTTTGGGTGGTGGGGATTGGTACCCTCCTTGCTGAGCATTGTTGGTGAAGTTTCGATTGGAGTTGTATCCGAATCGCTGACCCTGAAAACCAGAACCACCTATGTAGTTAACATCTTCCACCTCATTCTCAGTAGCAAAGTGGACGGCCTTTGTTGTCCTTCCCAGCAGAAGACTGTGCATAGAATCCAGCTGAGCTTTCACTTCAGCGATCTGTGACCCATCCATGTTACCAGCCAGCTTCTTGCGCTCGAAGTCTGCGCTCTTGGTGCTACTACTAGATGCAAAGTTCTCAATCAACACAATAGCATCCTCAGGATATCTGGTGTTGAAATTACCATTGCTCGAAGAGTCCAGACCCATCTGATATCTCCAATCTACTCCTCTGAAGAAGATACCCAGCAGCTGCACATCAGAGTATCCATGATGTGGACAATCTCTCTGATACGATCTGAATCTTGTCCAAGCAGCCTTGAACGCCTCAGTAGGTCCTTGAGAAAAAGTGGATATCTTATTTCTCAGATCCTCAGATCGCCCGTCATCATAGAAGTTAATCAGGAAGGCTCTCTTGGTGTCCTCCCAATTAGTTAGCGATCCAGGAGATAGCTGCCTCAGCCAGTAAGTAGCTTCTCCACCCAGAGAGTAGGGGAAGAGCTTGCAGAAGAGATAGTCGTAGGACACTCCATTGCTCTTGATGCTAGTGACCAAGTCCTCGAATTTCTCTACATGGTCCATTGGATGTTCATGAGGAAGACCATGGAAGAGATGCTGTCCTACTAGAGTGTAGTAAGCAGGTTTCAGCTCGAAGTCATTCCTCTCATAAGCAGGAGGACGAATCGCTGACCGATTGGCGAAAAACTGCTCTGGCCTGTTGTACTCACCAATTGTCTGAGCTCGAACACCTGCAGCATTGCCAACGTTGCCGCGCCCAGCTGGCACAACAATCTCAATAACAGGAGTAGGGACAACGATGTTTCCAGCTTCATCAAGTCGTTGCCCTCTCTCATTACACACATGACCCTCTTGGTCTCTCAGAATTCCAGCTTCATCAGCTCTTAAAACCACTGGGTTGTTCATCCCTGATGTTTGCTTGGTCTTTCTGTTTGTGCGTTCCACAAGCGCTAGCTGTTCCAGTGATAGTCCAACTAGCTGAGTGCTCTTGTTGCTCCTGGTTTCACGAACAAGCATACACCTGCAAGGAAAACACTAGGCAAAGCACGTAAGTAACCAGAAAAATACGTTGAGTATCGATCGATACCAAGTGGTGTCGATCGACACCAAAAAGAAGTCGCCGGAGTATCGACCGATACTATTGAGTATCGATCGATACCGACGAACTTAGTCAAAATTCTAAACTAAAATCTAATGGCGAAATTGAGTCCCCGGCAACGGCGCCAAAATTGATATGCTCAATTTAATACCCTAAGATACTAAAGCAGTTGTTGTAGTAAGTGTAGGGGTCGAACCACAAAGACTCACAGAGATCACACAATAAATTATGAAGTGTCGAATTACGCTAAGCCAGATAGATGTAATTAAAAACAGTGCAGAAATTAAACGAGATGTAAATCAATTGGGAAATATAGGCTCAGGGTTTTTCTCAGAAAATCAGTGATTGCAGACTAACTAACTAACAGGATTCAGATTTAGCGCAGTTCTTGAACTCAAATCACTAAAATATAGCTAACCAACTCTCGTTGCGAAAACTATCTAAATCTAAATCCTAGGAATTCCAAATCTCTTTGCGAATCCTAAAGTCTAAATCAGCTTTAACAACAGGTTTGATATGTTCACAAATCAATTAAACCAAATCTCTTTGCGAATAATCAATTTGCTCACCTAGGTTCTATCAGGTAATTAATTGCACTCTCGTACCTAATCAATTATCCTAAGATTTATATTCTAGGTAGCTAATCTAGAACAAGCTATGAACACAACCTAAGCGAAGAACTATAATTCAGATGGTGAATCCTAAAAGATATTTAACCTAGCATTCAAAGAAAACCCTTATGAGAAAACCCTAAACCTAAGGTGGATCTACTCAGACATGGAGAATGAAACAATCAACATGTTTGAATAAATCATCAATAGAATAGAAAGAAGGGTTTAGAGATCTGATCTCGGACGAAGGGAGATTCAGACTTGTCTCTCTAAAACCAAAGTAAAATCAAACACAGAAAATAAGGCATTCCTTAAACAATGGCTGTAAAATCCTATTTATAACCTAAATCACGATTTGGGGCCTTCTTGTAATTATCAAAGTCTTCTGGGTGCTTTTGCAATTCTCCAAGGCTTCATAATTAGTCGCGGCCCATGAAATCTCGATGAGTGTCGATCGATACCAGGGGGTATCGATCGATGCTCGGTGCTCAGATCGGGCTCTTAGTCATCAGACTTCAGTCTCGCTCCAGAATGCTCCAGAAAAGCTCCAATAATTCAAATTAAGCTCCAGATGTGCTATAACCTGTGAAAGACTCTAAAAGACTCCAAAACACAAGAAAAGACTCTATAAAAGGACTTATATCATGGCTTAAATAGGGTAAAAACCATGATATATCAACCACCCCCTTATTCTTCTACTCGAACGGGTAATGAAATTATTCCAGATGTTGGAGCAACTGAATTTCCCGAATTTTCTACACAAATGGCTCTTGCTGGTATGAGCGGTGCTAATGAAACCACTCCAAATGCAGACGATTCAACCCATGCTCCCCGGAAAAGCCCCAAATGGACCACTGAGCAAAATTTGGTGCTACTGAATGGGTGGATCAAATATGGAACAGACATCGTTATTGGCAGAAACCAAAAGAGCGAATCATTTTGGGGTAAAATTTCTGAGTACTGTAATGAGCATTGCTCATTTGATCCTCCGCGTAGTGGAGTTTCGTGCAGAAATCATTACAACTACGTGAACAAACAATTGGAAAGATGGATTGGTGCTTACGATAACGCTAAGCGTATGCAACAAAGCAGGTGGTCAGAGTAGGATGTATTGGCGAAAGCGCATGAACTATAATCAAGTGGTGGTAGTGGAAATTTCAATTTAATGAAAGAATGGATCGCTGTCCGTGATCAACCACGTTATGGTAGTCAGGTAGGAGGAAATATTGGCTCTGGAAGCAATGGATCTAAGAGAGCCCACGAGAGTGATGCTAGTGAGTCGAACTCTGTAGGATCTAGTGCTCGTCCAATGGGGAGGGATGCAACTAAGAAAAATGCTAAAAAGAAATGTAAGGGTGCAGCCTTGGAAGTGGTCAACGAAGATTGGAATGAATTCAACAAATCAAGGCGCAAGAGTTGGAACGCTTGGACAAAATAGCCATGAGGCAAGAAAAGGCAAACCAATTGATGAAAGAAAAGACTCAGGCTAAGAAGATGAAGATGTATATGAAGCTAAGTGAAAAGGAGCATCTCGATGAAAAGAGCAAAATGCTGTTCGAGAAGTTGGGTCACAATCTTTTTGATAATTAATTGTTGTTTGGTGTATGTTTGTAATTTGTCCTTTTATGCTTTAATAATGTTTGTTATTTTCCTCTTTAGTGTTTGTCAAGTGTCAGTCTATAATTTGTCACTTTCTACTTTAGTGTTTGTCAAGTGTCAGTCTGTAATTTCTTGCTTTCAACCACTCAATTTGAATCCAATCCTTGAAGTCTGTCGATTTCAACCACTTAATAATCTTTGGTTGTCACGATATGCTTTAATAATGTTTGTTTGTCATGTTCTGCTTTAATAATGTATATTTGTCCCGTTCTGCTTTAATAATGTTCGTTTGTCCCGTTCTGCTTTAATAATATTTGTTTGTCCCGTTCTGCTTTAATAATGTATGTTTGTCGATTTCTGATTTGAGAATGTTCGTTTATCCCGTTCTGCTTTAATAATGTTTGTTTGTCCCGTTCTGCTTTAATAATTTTGTCAAGTGTCCATGACTTTCGGGTTATAAATAGGGATTCATTCTTCCATTGATGTACTAATACCACAAATACCACCTCACTAAAAAATCTCAATGGATCCATCATAATATCCTTTTGATATCGAAGCATACAAAAGATAATCTGAAATGGAAGAGAGGTTTATCGTCAACCGGTTTGCGGAGCGTCGGAAAAAAATAGATGAAGACTATCCACCTCGTAACAAGAGAAAATACTTCAAGAGAGATCATGTAGCGGCAAACCAAAGGCTGATTGATGACTACGTTTCCAATCAACCTACATATGACGATGCAATGTTTCGACGGCGATTCCGGATGTGGAAACATGTTTTCCTTCCGATCGTTGGGAACTTATCAAGCAGTGACAACTACTTCACCCAAAGAGTTGATGCAACCAATAAAGAAGGTATATCTCCATTAGCAAAATGTACCACGACGATGTGAATGTTAGCATATGTTGTGGCGGCTGACGCGGTCGATGAATACATTAAAATAGGAGGTACTACAGCATTGGAGTGATTGCGAAGATTCTGTAAAGGAATCATACAACTGTCTGAGCAAGAGTATCTCAGAGCCCCAACTCAAGATGACATGCAAAGAATTCTGCATGTTCGTGAAATGCGAGGGTTCGCGGGGATGATTGGGAGTATTTATTGCATGCACTGGGAATGAAAAAATTGTCCTACAGCGTGGGAAGGTCAATTTACTCGGGGAGATAAGGGAACCACCACTGTTATTCTTGAAGCAGTTGCATCTCATGATCTATGGATTTGGCATGCCTTTTTTGGATGTCCGGGCACATTGAACGATATCAACGTTCTAGACCGTTCACCAGTGTTCGATGATGTTGAACATGGAAATACTCCAAGAGTCAACTTTTTGTGAACCAACGTCCGTATAATATGGCATACTATCTTGCTGACGGCATCTATCTTTCTTATCCAACTTTCGTCAAATCAATTAGACTTCCTCAGAGTGAACCAGACAAGCTCTTTGCACAACATCTGGAGGGATGTCGGAAGGACATCGAACGTGCAATTAGAGTGTTGCATACTTGATTTAAAACCATTCGTGAACCAGATCGCATGTGGGACATAACCGATTTGGCTATCATCATGAGGTCATGTATCATATTGCATAATATGATTGTTGAGGATGAATGAGATATATATGCTCAACATTGGACTGATTATGATCAATCTGAGGCAAGTGGGTCTAGTACACCGCAATCATTCTCGACCGAGGTCCTACCTGCATTTGAAAATCATGTGCGTGCTAGATCCGAGTTGCGTGATTCAAATGTACATCACGAATTGCAAGCAGATCTAGTCAAACATATATGGGCAAAATTCGGAATGTTCCATGGCTAATGTGTGTTTTATGTTTGTGAGTTGAGTCTATTGTACCAAACCATTGTATGTGTGTTTTATTTGTTGTGTGGCGTGCTTATTACTTTTATTCATCGCATTTTAAGTTTTTCTCGTCACTGTATGTGTTTTAATAATGGCTATCTTTATTTTTTGTCTTTATTACTTGCAATTTTTTTTTTAAAATATATAAAATAACAACTAAAAAAAATATTTATAAAAATAGTTAACTCTTAATTATTTTAATTTAATTTCAATCAATAATTGTTATAAAAATTATGTAATAAAAAAACAAAAAACATAAAGAAACAAATAAGAAATTAAAATGGTGGGGTATGGTGTTGTAATTTTATTAAATTAAAACATTGTAGGAAAAAAAAATTTAGTGTGTTGAATTATGATGTGGAAGAAAGAGAATATGATTTGGAAGAGAGAGAAGCTGACGTGAAGTAAAAGTGGGTGTTGAAAAAAATAACCAATGTACATAGTAATATGATTTTTAAATTGAAAACGCGCTTTTGCATCGTTTTAGATCGTGTACCCGTTTTCCATTACATCTTCATTCTTTTTTTTTTTTTGATAAACCCTATCGGCTGATCCGATCAGCCCCAGTAGGAACACACCGAAGTGATATAAAATGGAATTTTCTCAAGGTTCAACGGACACCATGAGCTCCGAGCCCAACGAGCCATAAGATCCAATGGACCACCACTCCGCCTGTCCCGAATTTGGAATGCCTTCCAACTAATGCTAGGATAGCCAAAATCGTCTGTTACTGGACTACCAGGTAAACTGTATGGGCCTTTGGCCCAGACCCAGACTTCCCACACAAATGTATTTTTGTTTCAAGGGTGAGTCGAACCTTGGGGGAAGTGTTGTTCACACATTCCCAAAACGGTCACCACTTGACAACATGAGTACATGCCTTCATTCTTTTTCTAAGTAATCAACGTCAAAGTCAACCCTTCATATTTCCATTTTTGTTCACATAAAACAATATGATTCGTTGTCGTTATTTTTATGAGTTGTCAATCTGTTCCTAACAAGTGGGATACTTTAGATTGCAAGATTTTGGTTAAAAGACTGGACGGATTTCTGATCTCTTATTGATCTAACAGGTGCTAATAGGCCTAGAGTTACAAAGATTAATCAGGGATTAATCGTCTTGCCACTGTCTCTCAAGCTGTTGGTAATGGTTCTTGGCTTCTTCCGAGGGTTAGGAATCTAATTACCATTTTGCTTAAAGATGTGTTACCTTCTTCTCCATGTTTGGTTGCATCTCTTGCTGATGAATTCATCAAATGGAGAAATACGTTGTCTAGTGTTCCAAGACTTTTTTCAGCGTCAAAGGCTTGATCTTCTTTACATCCAGTTGGACAAGTTTTTTACTGGGAAAATCAGTATGGTTCTCCAATAGCATCCCGAAGCATTCGTTCATTCACTGGGTGGTAGCGAGATATTGTCTCCAATAGCATCTTGAAACAAATTGTTACTACAAACTTCTATCTATGAAATTTGAAAAGAGAGGCACACACGTTTACACCGGGTTGTGTTTAAGCCTACGGCTCAGGTAATTCGTGATGTTCATGCAATTATGAGAAGTGAACTAGTTGGTCTAGATTCTTCCGCAGCGGCAACGATTCATTCATTTCTTGAATGATCATGCATTGTGATCCCCTTGTGGAAATACTATTGTCTCTTCCATTGCTGAGGATTGGGAAAGACTATGCTCTGGCAGGATACACCACATCTGGTCTGTTTGAAGTTTTTACCACTCTTATTATTAGGAAAAAGTTATCCCTAAGCTCCATTGTACGTGTTTTGTTGTAATTCTCATTTGGTTTGGTTGTAAATCAAAAATGATGTCCCATTAAAAAGGGTGAAAAGGAGAAATAAAGTATTATTCAGAAGAAAAAAAATAAAATCTCAGATTCTAAATTCGAGCTATTAGAGGATCTTACACGCACTCATATAAGCTAAAATGCTATCATTGATCTTGTGAGTTATGGACTTTTGGGTCATGATCGTCTGTCGTGGACGTTCTAGACTCAAAGATCCGTACGTAAGTTATGAATTTGATCGTATTGGATATATAGTTTTAAAATAGTCTTTTCCAACCTATAATCAAGACCATTTCAAATAGCCGTCAACAAAAAAAAAAAAATCAAGACCATTTCAAACTAGTGGTAAGGTAGGTCATGTGCAAATTTTTTGTCAAAAGTTTTTGCATGGCTGGTATAAGTCAATGGTCAACGAAACATTTATTTTTTTTATCTGAACTTCAAAGTTAAATATTTAATCTTGAAAGAAAATTTACAAAATACAGTAGGATTTGAGATGATGGATGAATTTAAACCGCTGTTGTTGAAAATCATATATTTTTGGAGATTACTAATAAATAAAGGTCCATATAACAAAATAATATACGAAAAATGTAATTTCTTTCCGTAACATGTAATTTTGTATTATACTGTTAATTATCTCTTACCGTCTCTAACCGTATTATTTTATTCCTAACTGCTAATAGACATTAACCACAATTGCCTTAAACTTGGTCATCAGTTGGATCAATATAAGAAAAAGAAAAAACATTTAAGTATGAAGGAAATAATAATCAATTCAAAACATAAACAACATACGTACAAAGATTAACTAAAAACATCGGTTTACAAATAAACTAATTACACAATTATACAAAAACAAAGAAAACAAAACAATACTACTAGAGTTAAAACCACAAAAAGATAAACTTCGACAGATCCACCAAAGCAAAAACACGAATGTATGAATTGACTTAGGCAAGATTCAAAGAAAGAGAGAGTGAATCAACGGATTCTCTTGTAGAGGGAGAAGACAGAGATGATGGAGAGGAGGAGGAGGACGATCGAGGCGACCAATGAGACGGCGATTGCACCTCCGACGTGACGGCAAAACGTGTCGTAGACATGACATATTTTGCCCCATCTCACATGTTTGTTGCCCTTCAGACCAATGTACGCTACTCCACCTCCTGCTCCGGTCGCTGACGCCACTATCCCTACCATCACCTGCCAAAACGTTCTCGTTTTATGTTAGTAATGAAATGTTATATTATAGTGAATTAGTACTATTGTATAATATATGCCATCCATTCAGTGATTTTATTGTCTCTTATACAAAAGTTATATAGTCAAACTAATAGAGATACTTACTTTGGTGTTTAGTTAAGTTTATACTTTATATCCTTTTGTTTAACGTCTGAAAATTTTCTTTTTGTATTTTATGTAGAAAAAATGTGATATAATGTAACCCAAGAGTAGTGCAAGTTTTGCCCCCAAAAAAAGAGTAGTCCAAGTTAAACTTTTGTTTGGTTTTTAACCATTTTTTGTTTGTTTTGGTTTTGTTACTAAGTAATATTCTCTCCGTTTCAGTTTATATGTCGTAAGATTAACGGAAGGAGTAGCAAATAAAGCGATTTGATTTTTGCATGGTTTTTAATTAGATTAATAATTTACGGTTCAATAAAAGATGAATTACCGCATCCATAATGGCAATATTTAGCAAGAGAATCGCAGAGCAAGAGGAAGGCTTCTTGAAAGCAGATACGGTGGCAAGTGTAGATAGAATGCTGTAAAAGCAAGCCACCGATAATGCTACCACAAAGTATCTGCACATTAACGAAAAAGAAATTGAGTTATTAAATGTAAAAAGAGGTATACAATAGCGGTGGAACTATTATTCGGTATCCGATATCCGATCCGGAATCTGATCCGATCCGATCCGAAAATCCGGATATCCAAAGGGGTCGGATAAGGATCCGGATAGTTAAATTTTGAGGTCCGGATATCCGATCCGTATCCGAATCCGTTAAACATATTAAAAATATATATTTTATTAATATTTTTTTTATATGATGATATTTATTTATATATAAATAAGTTTTAAAAATATTTATAATAACATATTTTTTTTTTTTACAAAATATTGTAAAAATTGTTTTTTAATTATTTTTTATAATTTTTATCATATTTTTATAATTTTTATCATTGTTTTTATTTTTATAATATTTTTTAATTATTTCAATATCCGCGGATATCCAGATTTTCGGGAGGATATCCGAAGTCCGGATATCCGAACTCCCCGGATCCGGATAAAGATATAAAAAAAAAATCCGGATATCCGTTCCCAGCCCTAAAACTATACAATATAAAAATCTTATAATAAGAAGATGCTTTTATTTATAATGATTGGACATTTAATATTTTGAGTTCTTTTTTGTTAAATAACTTTAGGCCAACTTATTTTTGACTTTCCAGAACCTTTGTTTAGAAATCCCAACTACTCCCTCACGCAAAAATATATAAAAATACTCCATATAATATCGGCCATTTGCATATAGATTATTTTGTTAAATATATGCTTTAACCTTTACTTGATATACTATATACTATTTGTTAAACATATATGACGGATTCTATTAATTTCTGAAAACTATATACAGTATATTGTATGTATATAGAAAAAATCGTATGCTTTGACCAGCTTTTGATTCAACTAGTGTTATCATTGTATTACACCATCCAAATTTGACATGACTTTCTTCAAGCTGGGATTAGAGTATGCTTAACTAATTAAGACCCATACTTAAAAAAATAACCTCTACTCCAAATTAATTTACAAAGTTACTTCTACATAATTCCAGATAAGCTATACTTTGTACTTTATTTGACTATATGAGATATACAACTCATATATGATATCCGCAACTTACTTTTATTAAGATAATCAATCAATTTCCACGAAAATAATAGGATATATATAGTGAATGAATTAATGAATAATTAGGATCTTTTTTTTTTGCTAAAATTTATGAATAATTAGGATGGACTTACATGAAAGCCGGCGAGTGTGTGAACTTGGCATCAGGCATACGAATTGGGGTTCCGGGAATATTCTTGCTCTGATTACTCGTAACCATTACCACAATTGATGTCAAAGTGGCTGCAAATAGAAATAATCTTAGCACAACTTGAGTCATCCAACAACTCTTGGTCGTGGTGCAGCTTCCTGGCACGGTCGATTTCTCCGTGTCCAAGGTCGATTTGGTTTCATCGGAACCCATCGATGGCTAAATCTTGAATATGTTAGAGAAGGTGATGAGTTTTTGTGTTATGGGGAGGTGGTGATATTTTTGTGGTACGTTGAAAGGGGGTTTTATACTGGTGTGTATGTGTGTGTTTCAAGAAGAAAACATTATTGAATTGTTATTTTTATAATAATATTAATTAGTATTATAATATAAGGTCGTGGGTGTTTCGGACACGGCAGAGATCATTGAATATCTTAAGAGTCAATATGTTCATATATATCCATAATAATCTCATCTTCTGGCATTTTCATTATTTTATTTTTTTGTTTTAATGTTAATTATTTTCATCTTTATTGGTGGTCTTATTGTATTTTTTTTTTCTTTTTCTGAATCGTACTCTATTCCTCTTTTTGTCACTCTCCAACTGAGCATCATTTTGAGTTACATGACTGCTCCATGAGCTAAAGAGAAAATGGGGGAAAAACACACTTTTAACCGAAATTACACAAACGATGTGAGAAAAAACAGACTATGAGTACAATTATGAAGAGAAACAACCTGCGAACAGCCTGGTTAAGAGCTTACGTTGATGGGTCGTTTCCAAATTGTATAGATATAGATACGAACAAGCAAATGAAGAGGAGCTTTGTTGGGTATTGCTTGTCGTGGAGTCAAGACCGGTTAGCTTCCATCGAAGAATAGATTGAATTTCGTGGATTACTTGAGCCGAAGGCTTGGTTTCAGCTCTATGCAACCGCACATTTCTTTCTTTCCAAATTTCATAAACTGTTGCTTGGAGAAACAACTTGCAAATGATATTGAGCTTCATAATAGAGCATGCTGATCTGACCCATTGAACAAAGGCCCAAGGGTGAATTGAGACGAGGGTGGGTGAAGAATGATTCCAAAACTTATGCGAGCGAGATTCTGGAGCTGCATTGCAGAGCAAGAAATTATCAGGCACCTGCAAACCCCAACTCTGAAGCCTATCTTGATTGGGCAGTCTATCCCGAGCTACGACCCAGCGAATAAAGGTGTGCTCCGGAATTTATTGCGAGAACCAAACTGACTTCTTCCAAGGAGCTAATTGTCCGACCGGATGCAAAGCACTCCAAGTTTTAGATGCTGAAAATAAACCTGGTAGACCAACCAGCGTATTCCTCCATTTAAATTCATCCGACAATGACTGTACCAACAGCGGAGTGGTCGGTAAAGCAACCTTCAACAAGAGAGTAATAGGATGTCTACCACAAGGGAGGTTCCAAATACCATTGCCAATCGACTAATCCCCGTGACTCTTGGTCCATTAGCACCCGTAATTAAGGTTTATTAGTAGTCCAAAATTCGTTCAATCATCATGCCAAAAGTGAGCAACTGTTCCTGTCCCAATATCACAACACATAAAAAGTTTTGCAATAAGCCGCAACTTAAGTAATTTCCTCCAAACCCAAGTTCCGCCAGAATCATCTCTGATATCCCAGAACACTTTTCTTCTGCCAAAAGTGGTCTTATTGTATTTGTTAATGTGAAACCACGCTAAATCGTATGTATGTTTGTAGTATGTATATAATAATTGCATGTTGTCTATATTAGACAAGATATAAAAGGGACAGTCGTAACTTCTTACGTATACGAATACGATAGACCGGAGTTGACATTTTTTTATATTATTTCCTTCTTTGATTATTAGATCTATATTATTAATTAATAATTATATGCCATTTCATAAATCGCCCAATATTTTTTACAAAAAAAAAATTGCATACACTATTAATTTGTCTAAAGCTGTGGATATATATTTTCGTATTATGTAGGGCTAATTTCTCTATTGGGTAGATACATTAAATGGATATGCAATTAATTATGCATGATAGCTTCATAATTTTATATTAAAAAAATAAAAACATCATTCTCACTCATCCGGTACTTCACCCATATATGATATATTTCAATAATCTTACATTTTAATCCTAATTGAACGACATAAATAAACTAGTTCGACCTTGAACTTCCGAGGTACGTAGTGCGTTCATCATCGTAATAGTTGATAGAGAAACTAATAATGCCATAATGTAAAAGGAAAAATGTTGTATCCGTTATGTCCGTTATGTATCAAGGGGAAATTCAGTAAAATCCAAGAAAGAAAAACTCAGAGACTTTTGTTTATTAAAGTTTGAGCTCAACGATTATAAGAAAGAGTTAGGTTGTCAAGATAACAAGCTGTAGTATTAAGTGTAATGATGTTCTGCGTCTTGGTGGCGACATACGCTTTGGCGACAATCTGTATATTGGCGATGATATGCGTTTTGGTGGCGATTTGTTCTGACAACGACCTACGCCTTGGTGATGACCTGTCTTGATAACGATATGCGCTTTGGTGGCAACCTGCCTTGACAACGACATGTTCCTAGATGGCGACATGTCTTGACAACGACATGCGCCTTAGTGGCGACATGCCTTGACAACGACATACGCCTTTGTGGTGACATGTTTTGATAACGACATGCACCGTGGTGATAACCTGTCTTGACAACGACATGCGCCTTTTAGATCTACTATGGTCCATTTTCTGTTTCCGGCTTCTCAATGGGGTGATTCTCTATTTATAGAGATTTCTACTGGGTTTCATGAGATTTTCTGCTTGCTAAATGGCCTGATCTTGATTTAGGTAGACTAAAGTGGGGTTGCTAAGCCCACCTCCAAGAGTAAGCCCCCTAGTTCGCCGAAGGAGAGTAGTTATTCGAGTTCGGCGAACTTTGAGAAAAAAATCATTAATTCGGCGTGAATCGAGATCGACCAAAATTGTACATAAGCTTTATGTGCGGTAACGTTTTGATGTATGCAATTGGTGTGGCTGCGAGATCGTTGAGCTGCGAGATGGATGAGCTGCAAGATCGTCGAGCTGCCTAACTACGAGATCGTCAAGCCACCTAAGTGCAAGATCGTCGAGCCATATAACTACGAGACTGATGAGTTGTGAGATTGTCGAGCCACCTAACTACGAGAGATCGTCGAGCTACCTAACTACAAAATTGATGAGCTGTGAGATCGTCGAGTCACCTAACTGCGAGAGATCGTCGAGTTGCCTAACTACGAGATCGTCGAGCCACCTAACTGTGAGATCATCGAGCCACCTAATTACGAGAGATCGGCGAGCTGCCAAACTGCAAGATAGTCGAACTGCGAGATTATCGAGCAACCTAACTGCGAGATTGTCGAGCTATCTAACGGTGAGATAGTCAAACTGCGAGATCGTTGAACCACCTTACTGCGAGATCATCGAGCGCCTAACTGCGAGATCGTCGAGCGTCTTACTGCAAAACTGATGAGCTGCGAGATAGTCGATCCCCCTAACTGCTAGAGATCTTTGAGCTGCCTAACTGCAAGACTGATGAGCTACGAGATCTTCGAGTTGCCTAACTGCGAGATCGATGAGCTGCGAGACTAAAGAGTTGCGAAATTATCGAATTGTCTAACTACAAAATCATCGTTCTGCCTAACTGCGAGATCGATGAGCTGTGAGATCGTTGAGTTGCCTAACTGTGAGATCGTCGAGCTACCTAGCTGCGAGATCGTTGAGTTGCCTAGCTGCAAGACTGATAAGTTGCCTACCTACGAGTAAGGACTTAGATATGTTAGGTGCGAGACTAGGTCCAACTTAATTAGTTTGGACGACTTGGAACTTAGTGCGGGACTGGCCCCCAACTTTTAGGTATATATGCGAAGCGGACTCGACATATATTTTAGATGCGAGATTGAGCTCGGCTTATCCTGTTATAGTGCAAATATGGGCTCGGCATACTATGCTAGTAGGTACGAGGCTGAGCTCGGTCGACCTATTAGCTTCCTAGATCGAGCTCGAATATGCGAAGATGTGTTTGGCGTATTTTATCCGATTGGTATAGGACTTTGATGTGGGACTGGCCCCGACTTATAGTCTCTAGTTGTAAGGTTTTTGCCTTATGAATTATAGACGTTGATTATTTCACCATTGCATCTGTGGGGAATGCGTTTGTAGATCGTATATATGGCAAGGATGTCGATGTTTTATTCTTAGGTGCGAGGCTGAGCTCGGCTTATCCTGTTAGAATGTGAGGGACTGGTCCCAATTTTTTATTTTTTTTTCTTAGGTGCGAGTTCGAGCTTGGTTTATCCTGTTAGAATGTGCGGGACTGGTCCCAATTTTTTTTTTTTTTTTTTTGCGAACAATAGGTGCATCGACGAGATCGTTGAGCTGCCTATTTGCGAGACTGATGAGCTGCGAGAACGTCAAGCAACCTATCTGTGGAGAACTGACGACCTGCGGATGACGGCCTGAGAGAGTGTTCTTGTCATCATCGAGTAGCCTTTGGCGTTGAGAAGTGTCTATGAGCCCAACGGTGGGCGCCAATTGTTGTATATGTTATGTAACATAGGGTAATTCGGTAAAATCCAAGAAAGAGAAGCTCGAAGATTTTCGTATATTGTTAGGCTGTCGAGACAACGAACTGGAGCAGTGAGTGTAATGACAACATGCCTGCGTCTAGCTGGCGACTTGCGCCTTGGCAACGACCTGCGCCTTGGTGGCGATCTGCCCTGACAACGACCTGCGCCTTGGTGACAACTGGTCTTGACAATGACATGCGCCTTGTTGGCGACCTGCGCTATAGTGGTGACCTATCTTGACAACGACATGCGTCTTGGTGGCGACCTGCCTTGACAACGACATGCGCCTTGGTGTTAAGTTTCATGGGCTTCCAACTCAAAACCAATTGGTAATGAGTGGATTGGCCCAAGTCCCTTATATATTACTCAATGTCCCTTCCCACTTCCGATGTGGGACAATCTTCACACTCCTTAGAGATTAAAGCCCATGGCCCATTAATCTCTACCTAATCCCAATACCTCCTCTCGAGATAATGGCTCTTCTAGCCATTAATCTCAACAGACCATCAATCCTCGGGTCGGAGCGGTCGGGCCTTCTTCTGGGCCGGATTACGGGCAGTGTGTGTTCGGACTCTGATACCATGTTAAGTTTCATGGGCTTCCAACTCAAAACCAATTAACAATGAGTGGATTGGCCCAAGTCTTTTATATATTACTCAGTGTCCCTTCACACTTCCGATGTGGGACAATCTTCACATACTTCCTAGAGATTAAGACAATAGTCCATTAATCTCTACCTAATTCCAATACCTGGTGATGACATGTCTTGACAACAACACGCGCATTGGTGGTGACATGTCTTTACAATAATCTGCGCTTTGGTGACGACCTGTTTTGACAACGACATGTATCTTTTAGATCTCCTTTAGTCTATTTTCTTTTTCCGGTTCCTCAATGGCGATGCTCTCTATTTATAGAGATTTTTAATGGGTTTAATAGATTTATCTGATTATTAAATGAACTGATCTTGATTTAAGTGGGCTAAAGTTTGGGTGCTAAACCACCTTTAACAAAAAAAAATCAAGATTGTGTCTGGAAAAAAATAAAAAACAAGATTGTGTCAGAGCTTCCGGATGTCGATATTTTTAAGGGCTAAATTACACTTAGCAATTGATGTAAAAATGAAGCTATTTAATGAAACTATATAAATAAAGAAGCAATCTTTTTTTTCTTCAAATTGTGTGTTAATACTGAATAGGCATATGACCGTATGAGCATAATGACGAAGGCTTCCAAAACAATTCCATTATCACATCTTTGTCTTTACTCGTTTCCTGGATAAACGTTAAAGGGTAATTAAATTGACCATATCATATATATATAATAGAATTTAATCCGTGCTAATTATAATGAGCTAATTTTAAAATAAATTGTTTTGAAATTTAAAAAAATTACTTTTATCTGAATTTTACAATATAGATAATTAATAATTATTGATTATAAATAAAACTGTCAATTTATAATAATTTGTTTATATTGCAGTGAACTAAAATATTATTCAAGCTAACCCGCAACAACTTATAATCTTAAAATCATAATTCTAATATGCATCGTTAAATGACTCTAGTTTTTGTGGTTAGTCTACGAACTCTTAAAAAAAATATAGTTTTCTTGTGTCTAACTTTTTTATAAAATTAGTAAAATATATTTCAACTTTTGTTTTGATATATATTCAAATAAAATATAATAAATTATAGTGAAAAATATAGTAAGATTTTAAATATATTTTTTTCTTTGAATATATATGAACTGATTATTATTTTAAAATATATAATATTAAAAATCATTAAAAAATGAAATAATAAATAACCTTTTTAATACAAAATATATACTTTCCATAATCTAATCAATAATTTTAAAAGATTATTATATCTTTTCCTATTTCAATTATTCTTTTTTCTAGAATATTTCAATTATTCTTTGTTATTTGTAATGGTATTTTATGTAATAACTTACGTTCATTTTTAAAATTATCTTCTTAAATAATATTATAGATATATATATATATATATATATATATATATATATATTGTGTTTTTGGTAACAAAATCTATATATGGAAAAAACAAATGATCTGTTCCAAAATAAATTTGATTCGCCAGTCAACGACCAAAGCTAAAATATGAACTCAGTAAAAATCGATTTATGGTCAAGGCTTAGCAAAACACCAAAACTTACTGGTGTGGGAATCAATACGAACTGGTTAAAACACAAAACTATATAAAAAAAATGTTATAAGCCGACCAAAAACTAAACCAGATAAATTTATGGAACACCGTTTAACTTTCTCAGACTAGATTTTTGATATTTTATTTATAAAAATAAAGAAATTTATGAATCAATACACCATATTCTATAAAAAATAAAATAAATGATAATAATTGATGAGCGCACTTTTATGCATGAAAATAATTGGCAACTAAAGATACGTAAGACCATTATTTGTTTTATTTTAAGATTGGGGAAAAAGAAAGTTCACAAAGAAAATAATAAAATAATTAAGGCAAGCTGTCTGGGATAAACGAAGATCATTTGCCTTGAAAGTTTGAAAATGTATATGATAAGGTAAAGATCGCGACAGCGAATCAATCCAGAGTCTACGCTTATGTGCTTCTTCTTTCTATACACGTTATTTATTTTTCAATTTGTTCATGTATACATGTTAATTCATTTTCCATCAGTCAATCTTTTGAAGACAATAATACTTTCATATTGCAAACATCTGAAAGCAGCAGCCGCCTATAATGATAAAATTAATAACAAGTTTCTCGTATGAACTATTTCCCCAACTTTAACATTTTGATTGTCATAGTTCAAAAACATCCCTAAGAACCCATCCTATTCGTTTTTTGATGGAGTTTTGGGGAGTTTTCAATTATGATTTTGAAGAATTGGTGATTTCTATTTCTTATGGATCAATTTTGATCTGTTCTTGGATTGTTCTTGCTAATTGTTCAACTTGGTTTGTTAAGTTGTGGATCTGGATTAATTAAGTCAACGAGGAGCTGGATAATGTTTGGGCTTGGGCCCTTAATCATGGGCAGGTTATTGAGCTGGTTCATTCGTCGGTTGTTATTCTGAATTGAAGTTGGAGTCTTCGGCAGTTTGGTCTTTTGACTCGTCAAATGCTTCCATGCTCTCTCTCCGTGCTAGTGCTCGGTCTAATCTGCCGGGAGAAGGGTGATTCCATCCTCGTTTGGTCGGACTGTTCGGTTTCACTTTGACAAGTCGTGGATCTTGATTGTTGTTTAGCAGGTGAAGAATTTAGGTTGAGGTTTCGATGGAGAAACTTCTAGGAAGATTTTGCGTCTCGTTCTCTCTCCGTTGTCGGAGGAGCTAGTAAAGCCCTTGTATTGTGGTTGTGCTTGTCTCTGTGCTAGCCGAGATCGGAGAATGATCTTGGTAGAGTGAGTAGCACTTTAAAATGATTCTGTAGGCTAAAGTGGTTCCGTTAAGTGTTGTGATCTCAGATGAGTTGGATGAGCCAAGATCATTTGACTTTGAGGGCGGTCTAGGATCAATGGTATTGAAGGCTTCTTAGAGTGTACGCTTTTTCTCGGGCTGCTAGTGAAAGAGCTTCCCATTTACAGAGAAGTGTTTCTCAGTCTTCCAATTTGTTATCCTTTCGTTTCTCATTTAGTTCTCATTTTAGGTTTTTTCAAGATCATTATCGTTTCATTTTGACACATTGAACTGGAAAGCTCATGGTTTTGTCAATGGACCGAATTTCGAATTTTCTTTTTTCTTCCATGTTGTTTTTTTTTTGTCATGAGACCAATTTCATAGGTTAAAACATTATGTAAAACCTAAATGTTAATTTTTTAAATAATATTTACAATTTAGCAAAAAAAAGAAAAAAAAGAAGGAAAATGGTCATCCAGCTCTATAAAAGCATAACTACTCCAATGAATAAGATGACCGATTCTTGCATTGATCATAAACGCTTTTCTCATTGACAGCAAGTTTTTTTTATTTTTGTGAGAGGGAGAGCTTTATTTTGTAACAACGTACACAAGGTTTCTCCCATTCCTCAATTGGTATCAACCAAGAAGGGGTACTACAACCTAGAATAGCATAGTAAGGTGACAAAAAAAAGAAGCGTGTTTTTTTGCTATTGCATCGGCACAAGAATTCGATTGACGACCTTGGAACGTAGAAGATGGTTTCAAGAACCTTCTTTTTTCGTTCCTTGATCTCACTAGTGAAGCTCTTATAGAAGATAAGTAATTTTGTTTTTTGGAAGAAGATGACGTAGTTAAAGACAATATGGTAAATCATAGCATTGTAATGTAACTATAACTAAGATAGATATTAACGAAGATTAGGGTTGAGCAAAAGATCCAGCTTTTTTTTTTAACACTGATTAAATTTTATTGAATCACCACGAAAAATATTACAATAGTCAGCAGAGAAAAAAGGTCTCTTTGGAGTCAAAAACTGGCGGAAAACAATAATTCCCCAGAAACACATGATGGGATACTCGCACTTTACTAAAGCCGATAGTAAAGCTCTCAAAATTAAACCACTGGAAAGTCGGAGGAGAACAGTAGACGCGGAATTACCGTCTCACAAGTCGCTGCCGAGAGGACCTACAACCGTAAACGGAGGAAAACCGTGGATAGAGGAAGCCACGAAGAATTAACCCAACTAAAATGATTACCCCCAAAAATAAATAGCAACGGACGAGAATATAACTTCTACACACTTAATTTTCTTCTGAAAGAGTCTAAATCTAGGATTTTGCATTCCCACAAAGAGGTTAGCCTTACAAGAACACATAAGGAAAATACCACATAATTTTTTTTTATTATTCGTCTAAACTAAAAGGCGGTGGAAGGAGACTAACTTCATAGGTTTAACGAACATATATGAAAAGATAATCGAATACTATCTTAAACCATGAAACACAACAAAACCGGCACTTTCCCAAGATAAAGAGAGCGAGATGCCCAAATAACCCACATACAAAAGCACAATCACACAACAATAAAAACAACACCTGGGAAAGAGAGATCTAAATTCATGGTCACAACAACCAAACTGATGATATTTGGCTGACGAAAGCTCGATCCACCATGAACCACCATCGCTCTTTACCAATCTATCACAGATATGACATACCAAATCTGAAGGGAGGGCAGCAACGAAGCAAGCATAACTCCATGGATAAGCAGAGAAAGCAACAGAGAGGCAGAAAGTAGGGGCACATCGCCGGAGTCGAGATTCCGGTCACCGGCCCAAGCGGAAGAGATGAATTTTTTTTGTTTCCTTCAATTATTTGTTTCCTTCAATTTTCTCTCAAAAGCCCACTTATTCATGATGTTTCAGCCTAAGCCCATTGGGAGGTGAATTAAAATCAATAACAATTTAGATCTGAGAGGTTTTTCAGCCATCTCGCATATGGTCGAGTTTTCTCCGAACGAATCTCATGTTTCATTTTTAGTTTGTTCTAGCTCTATTTTTTTCCAAATTTATCATAGATTCCATGTTGATTTTTAGGTTTCTTAAGATATCTTGTTGATATTTAGTGATTTTAAAATTTGTATGGGTTTTTAAGGGAATCTCAGGTTTCCATTTTCATTTTGTTCGAACTCTATTTTTTCTCCAAATTTATGATAGATTCCATGTTGATTCTTCTGTTTTCTCGTTTGTTAATCTTTTGTGGTTTTAAATCTTTGTGTTTTCTTTTAGATGGTGGGTTATTGCAATAAGTGCCATAACTTCATTTTTTGGGGGAAAATGACGTCATTTGCGACCTTAGATGTAAAAACTGCAAAGATTTTTTTTGTGTTGATCTGACCACTCTTTTCACCTAATTTTTTTCCTTATTAACACCTCTGCAACCTCTAATGCACTCTTATATGGCCTTGAATGGAATGATGGGAGTAACACGGTTCAATATAGGATACAGGCGAACCATCTTTGTTCGCCATTCAACGTTGAAGTTTATTGTAATGTGTTTTTTTATTAAAATAATAAAACAATTAAAGTGCCGTTTGCGTTTCATTTTTGTGAGTAAAATTTAAGTTCCACCATAAACAGCATGACCTCCTCAAATACACAACATATTGAAGTGGATCATTTCCGTTCTCCTTTTTTCTAATTTTAAAAATGTGAAAAACTTTATATATAAGTAACTCAAACCCACATGGTATCTAAATTTTATTTTAGATGTGTTTCAAAATATTTTTACATTTTTTATTCAAATACATGTTACGTACTAGGTTTGAAAAATTATCTATAACCAAAGAACCGAACTGAACCAAACCGAAATGGAAGACACCGAACCGAACCATACAATTATATACCCAAAAATGTTAGTAATATTTATATTTGAAATAACCAAACTACCCACAATTATTATTATTAACCAAATATATTAGTTATGTTTATACCAAAATATCTAAAATACCCGAAAGATCCAATAATCCTTAGTTATATTTGTCAAAATTAAACATTTGTTTTGAAAATTTAACCAAATTTCATTAAAATTAAACCATTTTTAAGTTTTTTTCCTGATAATTTCGGGTAATTCATGTAAAAATAACCGAACCGAACCGAGTATATGAATACTCAGGCCTGCTATGTACCACTTTTTATCCGTTTTTCCATTCAACCATATATTTTGAACCGCCTAATCCGCTTGATCCATATTTGTACCGCCTGATATGCACTTGATCCGCCTGAACTGCTTGATCCGCACTGAATGATACACTTTCTCCATTCGGAGCCTATATATCTTATTCTATAATTTTTAATTTATCGGCCACTATTCTTAAAACACATATCCTTTAGTTTTCTTCTATGTCTCTTATCAAAGCTTTTTTTTATGTTTTCGGTTTTCATCTACAACTATTATTTTTTTGGGTCTTTAACAATTGTTTTGTTTCCTTCAATTTTCTCTCAACAATTTTTTTGTATCATCAATCCTCAACAATTTGTTTTTCCTTTTTTTAATCTTTGTGATGATGGCAAATTTTTTACATGTGTTCCAAAGTTTCTGCGTTTGTTTTTAAATCTCCTAAATTTTCTTTTAGGTTTATCACAAGCCCACTTATTGATGATGCTTCAACAAATTTTTATTTTATTTTTTTTTCGTCTTTGTAATGATGACAAAAAATTATGTGTTCCAAAGTTTTTGCGTATTTTTTAAAAAAATCTCCCCCCAAAAATAAATAGCAACGGACGAGAATCTAACTTCTACACACTTAATTTTCTTCTGAAATAGTCTAAATCTAGGATTTTGCATTCCCACAAAGAGGTTAGCCTTACAAGAACACATAAGGAAAAGACCACATAATTTTTTTTTATTCGTCTAAACTAAAAGGCGGTGGAAGGAGACTAACTTCATAGGTTTAACCAACATATATGAAAGGATAATCGAATACTATCTTAAACCATGCAACACAATAAAACCGGCACTTTCCCGAGATAAAGAGAGCGAGACGCCAAAATAACCCACATACAAAAGCACAATCACACAACAAGAAAAACAACACATGAGAAAGAGAGATCTAAATTCATGGTCACAACAACCAAACTGATGATATTTGGCTGACGAAATCTTGATCCACCATGAACAACCATCGCTCTTTACCAATCTATCACAGATATGACAGACCAAATCTGAAGGGAGGGCAGCAACGAAGCAAGCATAACTCCATGGATAAGCAGAGAAAGCAACAGAGAGGCATAAAGTAGGGGCACATCGCCGGAGTCGAGATTCCGGTCACCGGCCCAAGCGGAAGAGATGAATTTTTTTCGTTTCCTTCAATTTTCTCTCAAAAGCCCACTTATTCATGATGTTTTAGCCTAAGACCATTGGGAGGTAAATTAAAATCAATAACAATTTAGGTCTGAGAGGTTTTTTAGCCATCTCTCCTATGGTCGAGTTTTCTCCGAACGAATCTCATGTTTCATTTTTAGTTTGTTCTAACTCTATTTTTTCCCAAATTTATCATAGATTCCATGTTGATTTTTAGGTTTCTTAAGATATCTTGTTGATCTTTAGTGATTTTAAAATTTGTATGGGTTTTTAAGGGAATCTCAGGTTTCCATTTTCATTTTGTTCGAACTCTATTTTTTTCTCCAAATTTATGATAGATTCCATGTTGATTCTCACGTTCCCATAGATATCTTCTGTTTTCTCGTTTGTTGATCTATTGTGGTTTTAAATCTTTGTGTTTTCTTTTAGATGGTGGGTTATTGCAATAAGTGCCATAACTTCATTTTTTGGGGGAAAATGACGTCATTTGCGACCTTAGATGTAAAGACTGCGAAGATTTTTTTTGTGTTGATCTGACCAATCTTTTCACCTAATCTTTTCCTTATTAACACCTCTGCAGCCTCTAATGCACTCTTATATGGCCTTGAATGGAATGATGGGAATAACACGGATCAATGTAGGATACATGCAAACCATCTTTGTTCTCCATTCAACGTTGAAGTTTATTGTAATGTGTTTTTTTATTAAAATAATAAAACAATTAAAGTACCGTTTGCGTTTCATTTTTGTGAGTAAAATTTAAGTTCCACCATAAACAGCATGACCTCCTCAAATACACAACATATTGAAGTGGATCATTTCAGTTCTCCTTTTTTCTAATTTTAAAAAATGTGAAAAACTTTATATATAAGTAACTCAAACCCACATGGTATCTAAATTTTATTTTCGATGTGTTTCAAAATATTTTTTACATTTTTTATTCAAATACATGTTACGTACTAGGTTTGGAAAATTACCTGGAACCAAAGAACCGAACTGAACCAAACCGAAATGGAAGACACCGAAGCGAACCATACAATTATATACCCAAAATGTTAGTAATATTTATATTTGAAATAACCAAACTACCCAAAATTATTATTATTAACCAAATATATTAGTTATGTTTATACCAAAATATCTAAAATACCCGAAAGATCCAATAATCTTTAGTTATATTTGTCAAAATTAAACATTTGTTTTGAAAATTTAACCAAATTTCATTAAAATTAAACCATTTTTTAGTTTTTTCATGATAATTTCGGGTAATTCATGTAAAAATAACCGAACCGAACCGAGTATATGAATACTCAGGCCTGTTACTTACCATTTTTTATCTGTTTTTCCATTCAACCATATATTTTGAACCGCCTAATCCGCTTGATCCACATTTGTACCGCCTGATCTGCACTTGATCAGCTTGAACTGCTTGATCCGCACTGAATGATACACTTTCTCCATTCGGAGCCTATATATCTTATTCTATAATTTTTAATTTGTCGGCCACTATTCTTAAAACACATATCCTTTAGTTTTCTATTATGTCTCTTATCAAAGCTTTTTTTATGTTTTCGGTTTTCATCTACAACTATTATTTTTTTTGGTCTTTAACAATTGTTTTGTTTCCTTCAATTTTCTCTCAACAATTTTTTTGTATCATCAATCCTCAACAATTTGTTTTCCTTTTTTTAATCTTAGTGATGATGGCAAATTTTTTACATGTGTTCCAAAGTTTCTGCGTTTGTTTTTAAATCTGCTAAAATTTCTTTTTGGTTTATCACAAGCCCACTTATTGATGATGCTACAACAAAAAAATTTTTTTTTTCGTCTTTGTGATGATGACAAAAAAAATTATGTGTTCCAAAGTTTTTACGTATTTTTCAAAAAAATCTCCTAAAAATTCTCTTAAGTTTAATCACAAACCCACTTATTGATGATGCTTCCGTCCAAGCCCATTTGGGAGGTGAATTAAAATCAATAACAAATTAGTTCTAGGAGATTTTTCAGTTATCTCGCCATTGGTCGAGTTTCCTCCGAGCGAATCTCAGGTTTTCATTTTTAGTTTATTATAGCTCTATTCTTTCTTCAAATTTATCATATATTCCATGTTGTTTTATAGGTTTCTTTAGACATCTTGTTGATCTTCAGTGATTTTAAAATTTGTATCGGTTTTTGAGCGAATCTCAGGTGTATATTTTCAATTTGTTCTATCTCTATTTTTTCTCCAAATTTATGATAATTTCCATGTTGATTCTCACGTTTCCATAGATATCTTATATTTTCTCGTTTGTTGATCTTTTGTGATTTTAAATCTTTGTGTTTTCTTTTAGATGGTGGGTTATTGCAATAAGTGTCATAACTTCATTTTCTTGGGGTAAGATTGCGTCATTTGCGACGTCAAATGTGAAGACTGCGAAGAAATTTTGTGTGGGCTTGTACTAGTTTTGTACGATAATTGTTAACTAAACATACTAACTATTTTGTTTGCCTTTGCAGTATTACAAACCACCGGATTTTCCACCACATTATGTTGATCTGAACCGATGGGATGACATATTCGAATATTATAATCATGAGAATATAGCTGATTGTATTGTTGTCATGGATTATCTAGATGGTGTAAGTTAATAATGACAAATCTTTGTGTTTGCTTTTAGATGGTGGGTTATTGCAATAATTGCCATAACTTCATTTTCTGGGGGAAGATGACGTTATTTGCGGCCTCAGATGTGAAGACTGCGAAGAAAATTTTTGTGGACTTGTACTAGTTTTGTTGTGATAGTTGTTAACTATACATACTAACTATTTTGTTTGCCTTTGTAGTGTTATAAACCACCGCATTTTCCAGCACATTGTGTTAATTTGAACCGATGGGATAACAAATTTGAATATTATAATCATGAGAATATAGATAATTGTATTGTTGTCTTGAATGATCTAGATGGGGTAAGTTAAACAGTTTTACATTTAATAAATTGATTAGTTTATCTAATTTTTTTAAAAAAATTCTTGTTTGGTTAGGTTAAGATGTTATTGGAACATGCTTATGTGTCTCTTAATGTAGAGAACTGTGAACGGTTCAATTTTGGTCTTCGTCTTACATTTAATCTTGTATTTATTTTTGAACTGTCCTCTTCATTTCTGTATGTTTTATGTCGACACATCTGTTTTTTTAGTGTGCTATTAACTCTGATTTTCTTGTCATGTTAGATGCATGATATTGCTATGTTTGGCCGTTTGTATGAACTCCACATTGTGAACTACCCTTATGTGGGGTATATTCTCACTCGACATTGGACACGTCTAATCGAATAAGTTCAAACATTTCTAATAAGGATTCCAGATCTCGGTATTCCGGTTGCGAAATGGCGCGCTAGTTTGCCGGGATTGCGAATGACCTTGTTGTCCCAGTCATCTCGTTGATACATACGAATGATTTCTACTGCTAGGAATCGTGTGAGAAAAATCCAGCCGGAATGGAGAATTACGCATTTAGTTGCTTATGCAAATAAAATGGAGCAAGAGTGTGAAAAAGCATAGAGAATGGCCAGAAATTGGGAAACAAAATTGATAGATTGATAACAAGGTATTGATAGTGTTTTTAATCTAATTTTGGCCTTAGATCTGAACTGAAATTAAAGGTTTCTTTTTTTGTTACAGGTTTGTAGATAACAAAGAAGAAGATCAACAAGACTTATGAGAAATACCTAGAAAAATCGAACTTCTCTCTTATCTCTTGCTTTCTCTCTTTTAAACTGACCCTTGGGTTCATTGACTCTGCTCCCATAAATATTGTTCTTCAAGAACATTAATTCTTGATGGAGTAATGCCAAATTTTATGAACTTCAAGTTCGTGATATTTTGTATGGAGGACTAAAATATACCAAAGATGGTGTTTACCATGTAATATCTTTTGATATTTATTTAAGCTTTTCCCCTAATGCTGGGAATTTATAATATTTTGGCTTTCTTTCTTACCTTACGAAAGCACTTTGTATACCATAATACTTTTATACCATGAGGTATCACTCACATAGTCTGATACTTCAAGATCAAATAGCGCTTCCTTTAGAAATGCTTATATATGAGTTTTTCTATATCACGAATTATTGTGAAGTTACAATGAGGTTTGTCAAGTTAACAAGTCATTTGCCATGTTAATAGGATCTTGAGACATGAAAAGTCTGTATACCAACTGTCAACAGAGTTAACAACTCGTGATAATAGTTTTTGACAAAGTTTACTATTCTTAAAACTCTAGGTGTTCCACCTCTTCGTTTTCCTTTTTCCAAAATTTTTCAAAAAAAAAAACAATTTGAATGGAAATCCAAAGATTGGATTTACTTGTCGGCATCTGACACTTGATGGGGTTCATGGTTTAACTTGGTTTTTAATTTTCGTTAACCAATTGTTATAGTAGAGATAGAATAGTATTTTCACAATGAATAGTGATAAACAAACAGTATCAAATTCAGAAAACTAATTTTGTTATTATTTAATAGTATACAGTGTTAATTCCCTTAATATAATTAGTCAGTTGTAGTTAAATTAAAATATAACATGATAACTGGATTAATTTTTATATTTTTATGATATGATAACGATGATGAATAGTGTATGCGACTTTAGATGAATAGTCTCAAACCAGTTGATGAATAGTATTGCCAGTTATCATGAAAATATGAAAAATATGATGCTAACCTAGTTTTCATATCATAGAAAATATGAAAAATGAAAATATAAAAATTATCATGCTAATCCAGTAATCATATCATAATTATTTTTGTAATTGTTACTGATTAACTTCAATATAAGCTTACTAGTTTAACGCTATACCATATTAGTTATCATGTTAACCAGATAGTTAACCATCAGATCAGGGCCATGCCTGCTTTAGTAAAATGGAAACAATGGCCTACAGCTACATTTTAAAGAAATAATTAAGAGACTTTTTTATAAAATATTTTGGTCCTAAATGCTTTATTTTTTGAAATAATATTTTTTATAGAGTCCGATTATATATACATAAACACAAACATCCACCAATGAGTATGCTTTCTTTTTTCTTTTATTTTTTACTCCACTATTTTCATGAATACTTTTTTCATTATTTTCCAAATTCTAATATTATTTGGTTTCATACAATATTTTGTAATAAAATTCTCTAATTTACTATAATTTCAAATGAAAATACTATTAAAACATGATCACTTTTGGAATCGATTTCCAAACATCTTTTATTTAAAAAAAAAAAATTGAACACTTGCCAAACAAATATTAACATGTTGCCAAGCATTTATAAATATATTATAAATACTGTCGAGATGCATCCTTTCTGGATGTTCCAAACCAAGCCTCCTCATCTCATGGTTGGAGCGGCATTCTGATTAGCAGAGATCTCCTCTCATTAAAACTCGGGAAAGCAATTGGAGATGGCTCAACTACTTGTGTTTGGACTGATCCATGGATCTCCCTTGTGAACCCGACAAAACCTTTTGGACCTGCGACAAAAGCGAGCTCTAAAGTGGCTGACCTCCTCTTTGAAAACTCTAAAGCCTGGGATATGGAAAAAATTTCAGGTCTCTTAACTGAATTGCTGAAGGAGATCCTCTGCATAAAACCGAGTCTCACAGGAGCAAGGGACAAGCATATATGGCTTCCAAATCAATTTGGAGTTTACACTACCAAATATGGCTATCACACAGCTCATGCGACAAAAGATCACGGGATAAGTGCCTCTGAAATCCCAGCTAACTTCAACTGGATCTCAGATTTATGGGCGTGTATGTGCTCTCCAAAGCTGAAACTTTTTCTCTGGAAGATTGTCAAAAGAGCAATAGCAATCGGGGAAAATCTCTTGGGTCGTGGTGTAGATGCAAATGTGACTTGTATTCGCTGTGGAGAACTCGAATCTGCAGAACATTTGTTTCTCCATTGTGATTATGCGAAGAAAATCTGGCAACTAGCACCACTCCTGGTACCATTTGACTCAATGACGATTCCGGACATCGAATCACTATTTAGACAATCAAAGAGATGGGTTTGTCTACCTCCTACGGGAGTCGTATCTGGCTCTCTCCTCCCCTGGATCTGCTGGGCAATTTGGTCTTCAAGAAACCGTCTGATTTTCGAGAACATAGTTTTCTCCCCCGAGGAATCGGTCTGCAAAGCCATGTCTGATGCTTTGAATCGATTTCCTTCAGTTTCGTTTCGAGATCGACCAATGTGTTGGCCGACTCTCTCGCAAAATCTGCTATTCGTGTCTCCCTTTCTGTAATCGTTTGATTTCTTTTAATGAAATGATGTTCAAAAAAATAAAATATATATATATATATATATATTATAAATTTAAAAATTACATATTAAACATATTTGAATCAATAACACTTAAATTAGTTCTTATTCCATATTTCACATTTTATATATTATAAAAAAATTATCACACGCGAACGCACAAATTTAGAATCTAATAAATATTTAAAAACTTTAATTTACTATTACAAAAAACTTTTAATCGCCTCCGGCCTTCATTAACGTAGGCACGGCTCTGCATCAGATGAACAATATTATATATATCAGATGAATAGTGTTGACAATATATAATAACGCCGGAAAAAAAATCTGAGTAATGACATTTTTATAATTACTCTAAAATAAGAAAGATAAGTATGGTGTATATTTCTTTTTTCTTTATTACTTTCCTAATTTCTAAACTATTTTTGCTATTCACCTAATTTGTGGTCAACTGTGTATATATATTAACTAAAATCACTCATAAAAATAACATTGTTTATAAAAATTTCACATGGGTCGATTGATCTCCTTGACAGTAAGCTGCCTTCCCCACTGTACAAAAGTATTTGGTTACCCCATATGATACCCAAGTATTCTTTTTTCACTAGACTTACAATTTTGAATTGACTCTTAACTGGTGATCGTATGAAGCATTAGAATGAGGTGCAAAACGGTGCTTCGTGTTTTGCGGACAAGAAGAATCAAGGAGTCATCTATTGTTCTCCTGCAGTTACACGTCGGAAATTTGGCACAATCTGAGTTCATGACTGCTTGCAAGCGAGTACTCTGCTATGTGGGATCAGCTTCCACACAACTATGTTCTCAATCGGATTCAAATGTTCTTATTCAGGTACACATTTCAAGCAACTTTATATCACATATGGCGAGAGCAAAATGAAAATGGAAAGAGGCACGGAGAACCACCATCTCCCACATTTCGACTTTTCAAACGCATCGACAACAACGTCCGAAATTACATAATCTCTATCCGCAAGTTAGGAGAGAAGGGTTACGAAGATGGATTAATGGTGTGGTCGTAACCATAATTTTAAAATCAAAATTGTGAGCATAAATTCTATTAGTTTTTTTTTTCAAAATCAAAAATGAAAAAGTATTTTTTGGATTTGAATACAATTTTACATTCAATAAATAAAAAAAAGGAAAAAAAAGTCATGTGATCTCATTACACTACAAAAAAAATTGTGTTTCACATCATTTATTTTACAGATTTGCATTAGTTATAAATGATGTAAAAAAAATTTACATCACTTAAATAAGTGACTCTGAAAGTGGTGATGCAAATATTTACATCAGTTGTGAAAATATTTTACATCAGTTTAAGCAACTGATATAAATATTTGCATCAATTTAAAAAATTGATATAAATATTTGCATCGATTATTTTAATCAATGTTAATTTGTGTCGGTTGCAAAAAATGATGTTAAAGATTTGCATCAATTAATATAAATGATGGTAATATTACATTATAATTATCAACTTTAAAATATGTGGAATAATTTAATAATTTAAAATTAGTACTAACTTTTATAAATTATTTTAATATTATATTATAAATTATTTCACAAATAATTTATTTATTTTTATCTAGGATAACACGTCAATATTGGTTTTTAGAATCTGTAAATAAATTGTATGTATTTATAAGAAACAAAACTTCTCACTACCTTCCTTAGTTCTCGATGTGGGATAAACATCAAAGGTAATTAGCATCATTTTTTTATTGATGTAATATTTGTATCATTTGTTTAAATGATGTTAACAAAAAATTGTAGATGCATCGATTATCTAATTGATGTGCATTCATATTTTTGTATCATTTCTCATAAAGTGATCCAAATTAATAAATTTTTGTATCATTTATGATTGAATCGATGTTAAATTAACTAATAGTAAAATCAGTTATCAACTGATGTTAAACTACATTTTTTATATTTATTGCTAATAAATGATTCAAAAGTATATTATTTATTTTTGTGATACAATTTAAGTGATGTAATACATGCTTTTTTTTATAGTGTTAGTATTGTGGATATGAAATTGTCGGAGATAAAGTGTGTTTTCTCATAAACCAAACATGAGCATATCAGCAAAACTCAACGGATAATTTGAACAGATTACTTACGTCACATATACTGTCAGAGGAATAATTGAAATTCAGATATTATAAAATAGTAAAGTAAATAAATGCGAAATTTCATCTGCTCCTTAATTAATTCGCTCGCAATGAGTTCAAAATATGAAATCGCAAAACGCAACAAGCATGAGAAGGATCTATTCCAATATTCCAGCGGAAAGGCAACACATTTCTCCTAAAAATTTGATCGAATCAAAAATCAGATTGATAAATTATACAAGTTGCTCTCTTAACTCCAATTTCACTACCAAAAAAAAATACAAGTCACTTCTTCACTACTTGTATGTGATTCAAAAACATATACACACACAAAAACGGAGGTCCTAATCAAAGAAAACAAGTTACTTTTGGCAAAACTTTAACAATCCCACTAATATAGTAGAGATAACAAGGCCGGTTTACTCTGGTTATGTTCTTCTCATCAAAATTAAGCAGCGAAAAGAAAACAAAAATTTGCAGAAAACTTGTCAATATGTACACAAACCTTAGAAAACCAGAAAACTAGCCCTAGGGCTGAGTTGATTTCGTCTCTTCCACGTTTCCAGGCTTTAGATCTCGGAACTCCCTCGAAAATTTCCGACGGATTTCCGAGGGAATATCAACGAACCTGAATTCCCTCGGAAATCCGTCGGAAATCCGTCGAAAATTTCCGACGGATTTGTATATATTCTCGCTTCGTAAATACTTCTCCCCTTGTATATACGTTTCTTTCTTTGTTTGTAAACGGTTTGGAATGTTTCCGTTGTATTAAGCAGAAGTTTTACAACTTTGTAAACATTCGTTACCTTTTTTTATATGTCTTTGTTCATATAGCTAGGTTGTTCCAATGTTTAATTCGTGTGTTTGTCTTTGGTATTTTGAAGATTCTTGTGTATGCAAAGAACAAACAAACATTTCTCTATAAATACTCCTCCCCTCATTCACAACATTCACAAGAAAAAAAAACAAATTAAATTACACAATATGTCTTATTTTCGATCGTGGATGGACAAACCTCAGCGTGATCCCGTGACGGGGGAATTGACGGATGAGTTTGCACAAGGTGTGGAGGAGTTCATGAACTTTGCGTCAAACAATAGCATGACATCGGAATACGGTAAAATGTATTGTCCTTGTACTAAATATCGGAATCATAGATTAGTCTCAGTTAGGGATGTAAGGAAGCACTTATATAGGAATGAATTTATGTCTGGTTACAAGATTTGGTATACCCACGGAGAAACCGATTCAATGGTGCAATACTATGGTAGCACATCAGATAGGTTTGGTAGTACTTCGGGTACTAGGTTAGAGGAACCAACACCGGAAGTAGATGTAAACGCAGGTTACACTCAGATGGTGAACGATGCGTTTCGTGAAAACATTGCATCGTATCATCATGTTGAGGATGGTAACAGGATAGAGGAACCAAATTCAGAAGCGCGGAAGTTTTTTGATATGCTAGATGCGTCAAAGCAGCCATTATACAGAGGATGTAGAGATGGAATATCGCCTCTTTCAACTGCAAGCAGGTTGATGACTATAAAGACGGATTTCAACTTGGCTGAAGATTGTGTTGATGCGATAGCTGATTTTGTGGGAGATGTCTTACCTGAAGATAATATTTCACCGGCTTCATACTACGAGATTCAGAAGCTTGTAGCTGGTCTTGGATTACCTTATCAGATGATAGATGTGTGCATCGACAACTGTATGATCTACTGGAGAAAAGATGAAAACCGGTTGAAGTGTCGTTTTTGTCACAAACCTCGCTATCAGGATACAGGAGGCAGAGTACCTGTTCCACATAAACGGATGTGGTATCTTCCCCTAGCTGATAGGTTGAAGAGGTTATATCAATCCCAGCGCACGGCAGGGCCTATGAGATGGCATGCATAACATAACTCAGCTGGAGAGATAGTGCATCCTTCAGATGCAGAAGCATGGAAACATTTTCTAGAGGTTTATCCTAGTTTTGCGTGTGAGCGAAGGAACGTATACCTCGGCTTATCTACGGATGGATTCAACCCTTTTGGAAAGCATGGGAGGAAATATTCATTGTGGCCAGTAATTGTCACACCATACAATTTACCGCCATCTATGTGCATGAAACGAGAGTTTTTGTTCCTCACGATCCTCGTCCCAGGTCCATAGCATCCTAAGATATCGCTTGATATTTTCTTACAGCCATTAATTTTTGAGTTGAAAATGTTGCGGAAATATGGTGTTGAAGCGTTCGATGTTTCCCTGCAACAGAATTTTATGATGTGTGCGGTACTTATGTGGACCATAAGTGATTTCCCAGCATACGGTATGCTATCTGGATGGTCGACGCATGGAAGGTTGGCGTGTCCGTATTGTCAAGATAACACTGATGCGTTCCAATTGAAGAACGGACGTAAGACTTCTTGGTTCGATAGTCATCGACGATTTCTACCGCATGATCATCCATATCGACGGAGCACAACATTGTTTAGAAAGAACAAAAAAGTTTTCGATGGTCCACCTCCTGAGGTAGATGAGAATTATATTATGAATCAGTTAAGAGATTTTGGTGCCGAGAAAACAGTTTCATGCGGGGGTAATGGGCATTATCCCGTTGACGGTTGTGGTGAGTATCACAATTGGCACAAGAAGAGTATTTTCTGGAATTTGCCATATTGGAAAGACCATTTGCTGCGCCATAATCTAGATGTGATGCACATTGAAAAGAAATTTTTCGACAACATCATGAACACTGTTCTAAATGTGCAAGGAAACACGAAAGATAATTTGAAGGCCAGATTGGACTTGCCATATATTTGTTCCCGTAAGGAGTTGCATGTAATGGCAAATGGGAAATCACTACATCCCCCTGTTTTCCGGATGAATGCGTCTTCAAAGGAGGAGTTCTTCGATTGGATTAAGCACGGTGTCAAATTCCCAGACGGATACGCATCTAACCTTCGTAATTGCGTCGATAGTTCAAAAGGAAGGTTTTCTGGGATGAAGAGTCATGATTGTCATGTTGTCATGCAGCGCCTCCTTCCATTTGCATTTGAATATCTTCTACCTATAAACGTCCATGGAGCTATTGCAGGTTTACATACATTTATACTATTACGTATGGTGATTTTATATTTGTGATTATTAAACGGAAGTTATTTAATTTTGTATGTGTACTATATATGCAGGGATCGGTGCTTTCTTCCGGGATCTATGCACGAGATCACTTACAACAACCGGAATCCGAAATCTAGGGGAAAACATTCCGGTTCTCCTTAGCAACCTCGAGAAAATATTTCCTCATGCCTTTTTTGAAGTTATGGAACATCTTCCTATTCATCTCCCTCGAGAAGAAGCACTTGGTGGGCATGTTCAATACCGATGGATGTACCTTTTTGAGCGGTATATGTTCCACCTAAAGAAGAAGGTGAAAAATCTTTCTAGAGTCGAGGGTTCTATTGTCGCACAGAGCATTAATGAAGAAACTTCCAACTTTGCTAGCTACTACTTTCTAGCGCAAGTCCAAACAAAAAGTAGACGCCCCGCACGTCATGATGATAGAGGGAACAGGGTTAGTTATCCTGTCTATGTTCCCGATATATTTACTCAGATTGGACGACTAAGTGGAAAAAGCAAGGATCGGCGACTATTAGAGGAGGAGCAAAGGCACTTGCATATGTATATTCTGACAAACTGCGATGACGTTTTAGAATATGAGAGGTACCTAATTAAATGTTATTTTTTATTGGTTAATGTTATTATAATTTTCTAATGCATTTGTTCATGCACAGGATGTTCATGACCCAAATACGCGAATGGTATCCAAATTACACAGAGGATGAGCTTGATGTCGTCAAGCAGAATGACTTTGGTGATTGGTTGAAATATCATGTAAGTGATAAATGATGATTTATTGTTATATATTTAAATTAGCAATAATAATTTAAACATTGTGTCGATTATTGTCCACTTGAAAATTTAACAGGTTCGTCAGATGACTGCTCTCGGTAATGAGTTTCCGACCTGGTTAGTTGAGATGATGAAAGGCCCCACGTTTATTGCAAAGTCTTATCTGATGTATTGCACCCGAGGGTATGCTTTTAAGGCTCATCGGGAAGGAAGCTCAAAGACAACTTGTAATTCTGGTATATCAACTCAATCTGGAGAATTTGTGTACTATGGTGTCCTCCGCGAAATATTGGAGGTCCATTATCCGGGGATGCTCGACTTGAGGTTCATTGCGTTATATTGTGATTGGTATAGTCCAGTAGGAGGTGTACGCCAGGACGCAGTTGGTGTTACATCTGTCCACTCTAGAAGGCGACTTCAAAAATATGATCCTTTCATTCGTGCTTTAAAAGCGGATCAGGTTTCCTACATTCGATACCCCCGGGTTAGGAACAAGCAAGACCCTTGGATTACAGTTGTGTCGATACACCCAAGGGGAAGAGATTATGGTGTGTCCGAGCACGACCCTTTGCAGGTTCTGGCAATAGGTAACTTAGGTCCGATCGAGCATTCTCTTGAAGTTGATCTCGTGGTTGATTTCACCAGGGACGGGAATTACGAGGTCTTTGAGGATTCAGAGGAAGAGATCGGCGAATTTGACGAGCACTCCGATTCAGCTACGTCAGATTATTCAACGGATTACGAATAATGAATTTTATGTAATATATTGTATTTATCTATCATGTTTTAACCTTTTTATGAAATAAAAACCGTAAATTCATAAAAATATAAACCGCAAAACCGTAAATTAAACATAAATATAGTAAACCGTAAATTCCCCGGCTAAAACCGTCAATCCCCTCGGCTAAAACCGTTAATCCCCCGGCTAAAACCGTCAATCCCCTCGGCTAAAACTCTAAAACCCCGGCTAAAACCGTAAATTCCCCGGCTAAAACCGTCAATCCCCTCGGCTAAAACCGTTAATCCTCCGGCTAAAACCGTTAATCCCCTCGGCTAAAATCGTTAATCCTCTCGGCTAAAACCGTTAATCCCTCGGCTAAAACCGTTAATCCCCCGGCTAAAACCGTTAATCCCCCGGCTAAAACCGAAAATCCTCCGGCTAAAACCGTAAATCCCATCGTCTAAAACCGTAAATACCCCGGCTAAAACCGTCAATCCCCTCGGCTAAAACTCTAAACCCCCGGCTAAAACCGTAAATCCCCCGGCTAAAACCGTTAATCCCCTCGGCTAAAACTCTAAACCCCCGGCTAAAACCGTAAATTCCCCCGGCAGGTTTTAAACCCTGAACTGTCGGAAATCCCTCGGAAATTTCTGAGGGCTTTCCGACGGATTTAAATGCCTCGGCTAAAATTCAACCCGGGGGGATTTACGGTTCGGGGTATAAAACCTGCCGGGGAGATTTACGGTTTTAGCCGGGGTTTAGAGTTTTAGCCGAGGGGATTAACGGTTTTAGCCGGGGGATTTATGGTTTTAGCCGGGGGTTTAGAGTTTTAGGCGAGGGGATTGACGGTTTTAACCGGGGAATTTACAGTTTTAGACGATGAAATTTATGGTTTTAGCCAGGGGATTTACGGTTTTAGCCGGGGGATTAACGATTTTAGCCGGGGGGATTAACGGTTTTAGCCGAGGGGATTAACGGTTTTAGATGTGGGATTTACGGTTTCAGCAGAGGGGATTGACGGTTTTAGCCGAGGGTATTCGAAAATGTCTCAGGTGAAACTAAACCGGGGAATACTTAAATCCGTCGGAAATCCGTCACGGATTTCCGACGGATTTAAGTATTCCCCGGAAATCTTTAAATCCGTTGGAAATCCCTCGGAAATGTCCGAGGGATTTCCGACGGTTTAGGGTTGAAAACCTCAAATTTGCACGTTTTTAAAGTCGTTAGGTCTTCTTAGATGTAGAACTAACAAATATACACTAGTGTATGTGAAATGTTTTTAAAAATCATACGTTTTAAACTATTTAGTTAAAACCCTCAGCAAAAACGTAAATGTCCTTAGATGTTCTGTTTGTTTTTATGAATGCTTGAACTCGTTCATCTATCGATTTTTACAAACTCCCAAAAAACTTGTTTTGATTGGTTTTTAAAAAGTTTTTCTTATTAGTATATAACAGTACTGATTGTTAAACACTAAAATTAATGAAATTTTCATAATATAAATCCTAAACCCTAAACCGTCGGAAATCCGTCGGAAATCCCTCGGAAATTTCCGACGGATTTCCGAGGGATCCTGAAATTTCCCCCGGTAAATTAAACCGCCAAGCGAAAAAAAAGAAAATTCGAGGCGGTTAAATGAAACGGGTTTCCGACAGATTAGCGACGGAGGTAGTCCGTCGGAAATCTTTAGTCATAAATCACCCAGCCATTCTCTCTCAATCTCCGCCGAACCATTAATCTTCTCTCTCTCAATCTCTTCATCTTCTTCTTCTTCTCTTCATCTCCCTCTCTTCTTCTTCTTCTCTTCTTCTTCTTCTTCTCTTCGGGCAAGTCTTCTCTTCTCTTCTTCTTCTTCTTCTCTGCTTCTTCTTCTTCTCTTCTTCTTCCGGGCGAGTCTTCGTCTTCTCTTCTCTTCTTCTTCTTCTTCTCTTCTTCTTCTTCTTCTCTTCTTCTCTTCTTCTTCGGATCGACATCCGCCTCTCTCAATGTAAGTTTTAAATTTTTTTTTTTTTTTTGTTAGATTAGGTTGAAATTTTATGGAATTTGTGGTTTTTTTATTAGGTTGTTAGATTGTTAATTAGATTAGGTTGTGGAATTTGTAGTTTTTTTGTTAGATTAAGTTGTTAGATTACCTTGATTTTTTTTGGATTTGTGGTTTTTTATTGTGGATTATGTGTTAATATTTAAGATTATTTTTTAGATTAGTGTATGTTGAAATTTTATATAAATTACATATATATAAAACGTTTTTTATAAATTATATTTTTAAATTATATTTCTATAAAACGTTTTTATAAATTATATATATAAAAACGTTTTATATAAAATATATTTTTAAATTATATTTCTTAAAAACGTTTTTATAAATTATATATATAAAAAACGTTTTTATAAAATATATTTTTAATTATATTTCTTAAAAACGTTTTTATAAATTATATATATAAAAAACGTTTTTTATAAAATATATTTTTAAATTATATTTCTTAAAAACGTTTTTAGAAATTATATTTATAAAAAAACGTTTTTTATAAAATATATTTTTCATTATATTTTTTAAATACGTTTTTATAAATTATATTAATAAAAACGTTTTTTATAAATATATTTTTTTAAATAGGTTTTAAGAAATTTATATTTTTATAAACGATTTTTATTTTAGAATTTTTTGAAATTTTATTTTGGTTTTTTAGCAAATTATTTATTAATAGTTAAAAGTTTTTAAAATGATCTCGTTTTTTTTATTGCAGGTCTTACTCTGGATTCGATCTAGACCGTCAGAGGGGTTACGAGGGTACTGACGCAGGTCCTAGCCAGACTAGTGTTCCGGACACGGAGAGTGTAGCTCAACCGAGGATCATGACCATCGAGGAGCTCGTTCAACCGCCGGGACGAGAACTGCTCAAAGTTCTCGATGCGGAACTCCGGATTCCTCGATCTACTTGGTAATAATTTTGTTATTCTTAATTACTTATTTTTTTTATTTGATAACTGTTATTTAATTTGTTTTTTCATAGGTTTGGAATCTCTGGGAATGGCATCAGCAAGTCGATTCTGAAGATGTTGCACAGCATCCTCGACAAACCATACCCAAAATTTTCGGAGATGCCTAGCGACGAACAAAACATGTGGTTTCGTACGTTTGCGGTAAATACGTAAATCTTTATTTATTTTGTGTTATATATTTTGATATTTTGTTAACATCTATATTTCTATTTCTTTTTTGTAGCAAGAGTTTAATTGGCACCATGCGATCACAAAGACGGTGGAGACGGAATTTTATAAGGAGTCTAGCACGCAATTCTCGCGCCACATGTGCGACTGGAAGAAAGCTTGGAAAAAGGGGAAAGATAAGCCAAAAGGCTTGAACAAGGATGTGTATACGGAATACGTACCGTATTGGAAACAAGAGAAGACCATATCTCTATCTGAGACTAACTCCCAGAACCGGAAGAGTCGCCGAGGCGGGAAGGGAGAAGCTATCCACAACAACGGGGCAAAGAGGTTCTTGACCACCGAAATCGAAATGGTAAGTATTTTTGCGGTTGTTAGTTCTTTTTTTTAATAAGAAAACGATTATCTTTAACGGTTTTAATTATTTTGTAGACGCAGGAATACGGGGAAGCTCCCGATCTTCTGCAACTGATGGTGAGGACGCACGCCAACAAGAAGACGAGACGAATTGACGATGGAGCCGTCAGGGAGATGGTCGAAAAGATGACGAAGGTGCAAGAGGATATTCTCACCCAGAGATCGCAGGATGACTACACTGGATCCAACGAAATCACTCGGGCCGAGATGAACAACCTAGTCCTCGAGGTAAGTAAAACATTTAGATTATTATTTCAATTTAGATAATTATTTTTAAGTAAAATTTTCTAATGTTTTTTTATTGTTTTCGTATGAGGTACCCGTTAAAAAAGGTCGTCGGCCTGGGTTGGGTAAGCTTACGACCCAACGTGCATCGTCTTCTTCTGCTGGTTTCTCGATGGATCCAGAACTCATCCGTCAAAACGAAGAGCTCAAGCAGAAGGTCACGGTTTTGGAGGACGAGCTCTCGACTCAGAGAACGAAGAGCGACAAGATGGACGCGTGGTTCGCATCGAAGTTCGATGATTACCCATCTTTTTGATTTGAAATTTTTTTTTTGTAATTTTTATATTTTCAAAAACTTTTAAACATTATGTTTTTTGTAATTTAATTCTATAATTAATTATCTATTTATGTTTAAAATTATTTAATTTAATTAATTTTTAATTTTAAAATTATATTACAAATTAAATAAATTAATCTTATATTTTCGTTTTAAATATTTAATCCGTCGGAAATCCCTCAGAATGTTGTCCTCGGATCGGTTCTCGGAAATCCGTCGGTGTTTGTTTCTCTCGGCAATCCGTCGTAAATCCCTCGGAATCTTGTCCTCGGATCGGTCCTCAAAAATCCGTCGGTTTTTGTCTTCCCTCAGAAATCCCTCGGAATTTACCGAGGGATTTCCGAGGGATTTTACCCTCGGATTAGTCCTCGGAAATCCCTCGGAAATGGCCTTTTCCGACGGGATTCCGACGGATATGGCCGTCGGTTTTAGCCTGTTTTCTTGTAGTGAAGACCAGTTTCTTTCTCAACACCCGGTGATGTTTTCTTCGGGCTCTTACAAGTCTTTGTTTTTTTTCCGTCTGAGTTGTATCTAATTAGCAGTTATATACATTTTCAGGGTTCGTCTACAATCAGGGTGTCTGTTGCCAATGTCATTGAGATCACAGTGGAGTCTTTATCGGAAAACGTGGCAAGTTTGAAGGAGAAAATAGCTGGGGAGATCCAAATTCCTGCAGACAGGCTGAAGTTAAGTGGAAAAGCCGGGATTCTAGAGGACGAGAACATGTCACTTGCACATTACAATGTGGGAGCAGGAGAAAACCTAACTCTGTCTCTGAGAGGACGTGGTGTGTGTGAGAGAAAAGATATGGAGAAGGCTTGTGGATGCTCCAGGGAAACCCTAAAATAATTGTGCATGTGTTCTTCAAATAGTGAGAACCTAATGAGATCATTGTAGCAGAAGTAAAGACATTTATGGTCAATTTAACTAATCTAAACCAAAAAGACCATACAAAAATTAGAACCAACATGCGTCTTTATAGTTTTTAGTCTTCTTCCGCGAAAGCTGCATCGTCTAGATCAGCATCACCATCTCCAAAGTCGTTATCATCATGTCCACCGTAATTTGCAACCGGAGGAGCTTCATCTTCAAACCCTAGTGCATCAGGAATCTCCATGTCCTTCACCGTTACTTTCATCGTCTCCAGATTCTCCTCGCTGAAGAAATTGGTCAATGGCTTTGATACCTACAAAACACCCAAAAAAACAACTCTTCTTTCTTGATCCCGATATGTTGCAGCAAGGTTGACACTTTTAACACAAAGGGAAGGAAAGGTTTTTACCTTGAACAACCGGTTTCTCTTCTCAGCACTTTCTACGAGGTTTTTCCATAGCGGATCACTCTTTAATGTTGCAGCTGAACCAACAACCTGATTGCAAGTTTCAATGGCAAATGTATCAGTGAGATATAACATAGAAAGATGGTATAAATATGCAGAAAGGCCAGAGAATAGTGTTCTATGAAATGTTTCTTTTATCTTTTCTTACCAATACAGAAGACTTAGCTCGTGTAATCCCAACATTCATCCGCCGAGAATTAGAGAGAAATCCGATTTCTCCTTTATCATTAGCTCTAACGCATGAAAATATTGCAACATCCTTCTCCCTTCCCTTTCGCCGTGATCAGGGAAAAACAAAAGACAAATGGATGAAAACCGTAAGTCCTCTTTACAAGCTGAGTCACAATCTAGTTTGTTTATCAGCACCACTGATTTTAAAATGTGAGAAAGAGAGTAGAATATTGACCTGGAACCCATCGACAGTGTTGATATCAACCACTTTTTCTGCCTCTGCACCAAACATCTCCTTAAACCGATCTTTGAAAGTTTTTACTTGGTAATTATACGGCGATATAATAGCTAGCTGAGAACTTGACTTCAGCTCCGGGAACATGGTTACAAGTCTGTGGTAGATGAGAAGAACAAATTCAACCTCATCTAGATTTACCCGAGAACCAGTTGCTCCTGGATGTTGAGACTCTTTCCCTTCATGTATATCGAAAAAACAAAACGGACCAAAGCAACGGTATTTGTGCCAGTCACGAGTAGTCTGGGCTTCAATGTCAGCTCCATCTTCCAGTGCCTCTTCATAGAATTCCTTTGACGGAAAGCTTCTTATCTAATTTTCAGACAAGGAAAAATAAAGAATTTTAGAGAACTAAGAAGCTTTGACTGGTGGAGAACCTTGTGAAATAGTTATTAAGTGGATGCTAGAGGAGAATTTCTCCATACCTCTGGATGCATCCGGTATTGGGTTTTCAACATGTTCACAGGATAGCCAGCCTTTTGAAGTCTCTCGAACATGCTTGTACCGTACCTTCATTGAAGAAAGGAACAACAACAATTCAATAGTGTCAATACAATGACATATAAACAGATAAAATTTGGAAAATAAATGGTTCAAAGCACTTACCCAGAATCCTGAGCAACAGTTGAGATTACAGTAGCTGGGAGTTGTTTTGGATCCCCTACCTGATAAATACAGATATGTAAATAAGGTTATCCAAAGCTATTGAAATTTCCTTTGACTGATCATAATAATCATTAACTCATAAAACTTATGGTGTTGCGCTCGCCGCTCACATCTACAGTTTCAAGACACAACTATATTCTTCAATTCCAAGAAAGAAAGGCACGCTTCAATTTTGAAAGCTACTGATGGTGTGTGTCGAATTATCTATCTACTTATATATACTTGGAAAATTACTGCAATTTTGATACATGAAGCGTAATCCTATTGAATGTTACCAGAAACACTTGTTTGCACCTAGTGGCCAAGGGGATAAGAGTTGCCGGCTCAACCTGCAGAAGTAGACAAGAGAAAATTTCATTAGTAATAAACTCTGAGGAGCATATTAGCTTCCCACACTCGGGGAATATAAGCATTAACATTTTCTCTACCTGCATAAACCTTTTTATCAGTGAAAAGCTAACTTTACTTACATAGCAAACAACAAATACTTTTGAGATATACAACAGTTTCCGGATACTTCAACATAGGTCAGGGAGAATTGTAAAGACATGACTCAACTCTATGTATTGACACGCCATGAAAAAAGTCTCATGCAACTTGAGTTTCAAAAAGAAAGCATGGCATTTTTATATCCACATCTAAAGGTGAAACAATCAGACATTTATAGTCCGTATTCTATCAGAAGGGGCTTACAGCTTGTGCAGCTTCATCTATGATAACAACATCGAAACCACGGTTAGATTTAGCGAGAAGTGCTGAGCCACTGAAGCTTAGGGTAGCAAACACCTGTAAGTGCAAAAAAACAGAAGTGGATATTCAGGGAAAAAGAAGAAGAAAAGCTTTTCAATAAGGGTTAATTCTCCATACGATTGCAGCTTCGTCCAAAATTGCAGTGCGGATACTATCTATATCAGTTCCTGTGGTTCCTTGTTTCGGTTTATCGATGGCTGAGCCACGCTTTTGTGCCACCTGAAAAAGAGTGTTTCTCAGAACAGTACACAAGGACAAGATTTATCAACAAATTTGTAACTTCGTTGTTTGTTCTCTACAGGTGTCAACCAACAAACATTTAATGATCTGATGACAGTGAGATCCCAGTTGAATATTCTCTAAAAAGGTTAAATTTAGCACTAACCCAGGACAAAAGGAAATCAAAGTGTAAGAGCTACTAGATACATACAAGGTGATCCAATGATACTGACATGACGGAGTGATGTGCCTTGAGACCAATTCGTACTATTTTGGGTGTGTATGTCTGGGCGTTTTCGTCACGAAGACCTGAAAGTGCAGAAACCATAACATATAAGACCATTACCAACTTTCAAATAATGAAACAACGTATGGGATAAACCACATACCCGTAGTCAGAAGCCGCAACACAATCTCATCAAGTGCAGAGTTTGATGGAGCACAGACAAGTACACGTATTCTATACTTCCGACTTGCATTAACAACCTCGGGTTTCTGACAAAAATAGTGAATAAGATATGTAAGTTTATTACCATGTGTCTCAGAATAAAATCTGCCGACTTACCAGATCATTTCCTGAGGTTGGAAAAAAACCATCATCACCATCCTCAGGCATAATAGCATCTCGTGGGTTGACACCAAAAATCCAGGGAGAAGCTCGTTCCCAGTGATTGTATCTGCAGACAAAAGAAATACTGAGATAAGTTCACCAAGAGGGATGTATGGTATGTGATATTTACACCAAACTACTCATGTAATGTGTAGTTATTCGTTTTCCCATTCAGTTCAAGATTTCAGATAAAACACGATATGATGTAGTTATTAATAATATTTTCCGGTTATTATGGATAGAAGTTTGGGTATAGAAATATCTTCTTTTTTTTTTTTTTTTTTTGGGTACATAGGTGTAGAAATATCTAAAAGTTCTTAAATGAGAGGAGAACCATACTTCTCGTCAATGGTCATCTGAATTCGACGCTTTATTGCATGCTCCATATCCCTAGTATGGAAAGAAAAAGGAATATCCACCAGATTGAGAAGCATAAGAAAGCATAGAGCCTAAATAAAAACTGAAAAAAGTTAAGCAAGCGTCAAGAGGATAGCACATAAAAAATCATACTTAGACTGGACTCTTGCTGGAGTGGCATGCATAATGGCACCAAGAATGCTAAGAATCGTCTGAGTTTTCCCAGTACCTGGAGGACCCTAAACAAGGATCGAGTCATTAGTTTTCGAATCAAATTGTAACTAGTTCAATTCATCTGCCTTGTCAATGCAATTTGAAAAACAAGTCTGCTATATCCCTGCTGACTCTCAATGCAACTTGACAAAGAAGTCTCCCATAGCCATGTAGTTATCAAGATCAAAACTAGATTCCTTTTAAAGGCAATCTTGAGAGTCAAACAGGAAGACATTGAGGGCTAGTTCAGTAAGCATGCTGAACAGTTTCAACTTCATGCAATTGAGGGCATTTGCATTGACAGAGATTGTGTGTTCGACATTCAACGTGTAAACAACTATAAGATCTTAACATGAAAAAAGCTAGAGAAACAAGATGAAGAAGAAGTCAACCTGTATTAAGACGAAGGATTTTCTTGATAGACCAACCTGCAAAATAAGAGTTCGAGACAAAGAGCCCAAATTTTTGTTAAGGGAAACTGTAAAAGTCTCTGAGGAAAGAAATTACTAGGCCAGACTTACATCAATTGCCTCTTTTTGGGATTTATTAAGATTTTCGTTAAAGAATTCATGCAGAGGTCTAGAAATTATCCAGGCTTCATCTCCAAAACCACAAGATTTTTCTGCTGCAGTAAAGATTAAATCCTTGAAAGGGAGTGAACTGACTGATCGTAGTGCTATATATTCCCGAATAATGGTTGATAAACCACATAACTGCAAAATAAACAAACCATACCATGAAAGACTGTATAAAAGAGGGGAATTATTCTAGCTATAAAGGATGTATAATAAGTCAACAACAATCACTTAAGTTTATGCAACAGGCGACAGGATAGTCAACCAGCGTAAAATTAATAAATCCGATTCTAACTAGTATTACAGAAGAGTAAAAGAAAAAAAAAAGAGAAACCAAGCTAGCACAGCACAACAGGAACCTCAACATAATTAAGGGGTATTATCCCCATTCATGATATAGTTATACATAGTTGCTGTGTCATAACAACTGACCTTTAAACTGAATACCCTTTTGTCTATAGGGCTGGCAGACGATGTGATAAGAGAGCGCATATTTGAGAGAGCTTGGATAAATGACTTTGTTCTAGAGGATTTAGTATTTTTGGTTATCTGCACCACCTCTTCAGCTAAATACATCCGAAGACGAAGAAGATTATTTTGACGATTCTCCACTACAGCAAACCCATAAGATGAAGGAAATGAATTCCCTTTAACCTGCAAAAGTTAATCTCAAACTGAATTCAACATTCGACAATGACTGTTATACACGAAAGTACAAAATCAGAAAAACAATATGGAGTCATCAGAAATTTAAACGATGAGTCAGTCATACAACACTTTGAAAATCAAACAGAATAGTATATGTACCTCTTCTTTTGATAGCAATAAGAGATCATTCTGAGCAAGATATTCGTCCTCGTCGTGTTCGTAAGTGACTAGCAGAAAGTGAAACCCGTCGGCCTCGCTGCACTCCATTACCAATCTCATTTTACACACCGATGCTAAGAGGCAAACGACAGAAAAAGTCATTTCCACTTTCTAACAACTTTTATAAGCATCACATCTTACTACAACAACAGAACATCAAAACTCAAAAACCTGCCACTTTCTTTCATGAACAATGGATGGAAAAAAAAGCAGTGGTTCAAAAGTCTTATGGATCTAACCTTCTTCACCATCTTGATTCTGCAAGACTTGAGCTTTGACTTCCTCGAAGAGCAGTGGCTCAAAAGTCTCAAAATAATCATCAACATCTTTATAAGTATTCTTTACAACATTCAACTTCCCTTTAGAATCCTTCCTGTTTTTCCTCTGTATTACATAAAACAATCAATTAGATACATAAAAAGAATCAAGGAGTTTGTATGATGATGATGAGCTTACCTCATTCTCCTTTGTAAGATGTTTATAGTCCCAACCCAAAATAATGCTATAGAAACGAGTAACAGCTGAGGCTTCAACTTCTTGAAGCTTGCCCTTATCAATGGCCATTACACACTAATCTCTCTCTCTTTCTCTCTTACTCAACTCAAATTTTTACAGCCAGATTCTACATGAACATGTATCAAACGAAAATTCTCAGTCAATTGGGAAAGAAAGTTATTAAAAGATTAGTTTTCAACTTCGATTCAATGCAAGCGTAAGCATAATGTCATCGTATAATCAGTAAACTTATCAAATAGCTGATGAATACAATCAACAAATTGGCTCTGTAACTGCAAAGAAGAGAGAAAGAGAAAAACCAAATTTTTCTGAAAGGGAAAACCTTGAAATCAGTGGCGGAAAGGAGAGAGAGGAGAGGAATAAAAACCTTAAACTTCGGCTTGTTCCGATTTGGAACAAAAAGTTCTGCGCCGATTAAAACCGAACTAAACTTCGGTTTGGATGTGTAAATTTCGGTTCGGTTTGCCAAACTGAAACCAAATTCAAAAACTTCGGTTCGGTTATTTGTACTAAAAAGTAAAAAGCTTTCGAAGTTACAGAGATTCTGGTAAATTTCGGTACAGACTCGAACCACCAAAGACACGACGGAAACTCAACTAGACACAAACGCGACTCCGACACCCGAGTCTGAAACAAATCGACAAAGACAGACTGATGAGAATGGAGAAATTACCTTAAGGGAGAAAAATCCAGTGTCGGAGAAGAAGAAAGGATCCAAGGTGTCATAAAAAATTATGGTTTTTTTAAGTTTTAGGCAAAAAAAACCGATCGGTTTAATTTCTCCCAATCGGTATTCATGTATAAACCGAACTTAACCGAACTGACAAAAATCTTTTGGTTGCCAATTCGATTCATTCTCCATTCAGACCGGAATGCAATCAGATAAGTCCCATTATTACTTACATACACTTTACAAGTTTTCAATCATATAATTACATACGTTTATCACATTTTCAGTTTGTAGCAAACCCAACAGTTTTGTGAAATGTGATTTTAGTTATACAAAGAGCAAATCTGAAAGAAAGAAAAAACTTCAGAAGCAAACCGGTTTAGTAGTTTCTAATGGTGCTACTGGTGCAAGGTGTGCAAGCAAGATCAATGGTTGAGATACAAACCCGTAGAACTTCGTGAACAACTCCTCGTTGAAGCACTCGTAGAACAGTTCCTTCTTTCCCTCTTACAACATCAGCTAGAGATACCTGACGCGAAACAATCTCGTCTCTCATTCGTCTACCACGTGACCATCGACCTAATGTCAACCATTTCACCCAAACTAGCTGCTCTGAGACTCCGCATCGCCTCATCGCGTCCAATATTTGCTCCCGCTGTAGAAGAAAATGGAGAATCATAAGCTGGAGAACGAAATGCAGGTCTTTACTTAGTCATAGAAACAACTAACCATCGGTTTCATGTGTTGTAAGCAGTAGATGAGTCCAATCAGGTTGAGCAGCACGCTCAAGTTTGGTTTGAAGAGAAATAACTCTACATCTTGGATTCCTAACCGCATCGACCTCATGGTTTCAACCGCGTGTAGATATTCACGGGCCTCTAGAGACAACGTAGAGGGCCACTGAGTCACAAATGTAATCACTTCAGAAACTCTAGATGCCATTTCATTGTGCCGCATTACGTAAAATCTTCTCCATTCCTACAAAATGTTTAGAGGACAGAGTAATCATGAACGCATAATAGTCCTCATTTCAATCAAAGTTACATAGAATTTCAGTCTCAGGTCACAAGACTCACAACAGAGGTAATATATCAGCTCTTCAAACAAATTCTCAAGCTCTTGTAAAACTCATAAACGTATCCATTATAAATAGCTGATAGTAATATAAAAGTATATCATATCAACTTCATATGTCTCAGTAATTTGAACCCCCAAGGCTGAACAATTGTTAAATATCGTTACCATCCATATTATTACTGCAGTTGCAGCATAACTCAATCCAAGAGGTTGTAACAAACTCTAGTTTATCCATCATACAAAGAATTCACTTTAACAACAAACAAACTCACAATCAGACTTTTAAGATGGCCAAAGTCTAAAACAACTCGAAACTTGAATTTGAAAGAAACAAGAATCTATGTGATGTTTCAAATTATTATACCTGCAAATTCTCATCTGTTTCTGCGGTTTGGTCTTCAGGAAACTGAGTGTTGTCTTCATCAAATGTGGACAGTAAGGGCCATCTTCTCCTAAACAGAGCTTCCCATAAGATATCAGAACCACATAGCTCTCTCCAAAACCTAGAACAGCTACTGAGTGCGCAAAGATCAGTCACCTATCCAATCAAAAAACACAACTTTATCAAGAATTAGCAAAATCCAACCAGGGAAAAGAAAGAAAACACAAGCTTAAACCTGAAGAGAAGAGCTGATCTTCAGGATTATGTCGTGCGGGAGAGAGCTACAAGAAAAAAATCGATTCGAATTCTAAGTTTTTTAATAAAAATCTGCAATTTCTTCGATGTGTCTGTGGCGATATTGGGGTTTCTAAGGAGTACACGTTACAAGATGACTATTTACAATGTGAAGGAGATGATGACGACTCACCACATTAAAAAAGACAAAAAAAAAAAAAAAACCTTTCTTGATGTTGACCCAAACAACAAAAAGAGACAAAAATTGTCAATTTTCTCGGTCGTTTCTTCTAGCCCATGAACTTCGAAGATGGCTTGTTTGTGCCGAGAGAAAATCTATATGTTCAATCTCATAACAAAAAAAGAAAACCATCTTTTTCCAGAGGATCATTAAGAATCCGCGGCATAGGAGTTTCTGAATTGTGTTGCATTTTGAAAGAATGAGGTTGATTTCATGGGAAGTTATTGCTGTCTGAATCGATGTTCGATGATATGTCTGAGAGAAAGGTGTTGACATTGGAAAGCCCATATGATCGAGAATTGGACAAAGTACTGACAAAACAACAACAACAAAATAAGGGGCATTCCGAGAATTGAACTCGGGACCTCTCGCACCCTAAGCGAGAATCATACCACTAGACCAAATGCCCGATGTTGGCAGGGTTGAAATAACATATATTATATTGATACTAAGTAGTTATATTGATACTAAGTAGTTTTGAATCCAAATGAATACTAACATGTCATCGACATTTAGCAGCAAGTAAAGCTTCTCAGGCATCGTTGATCCTCTTATGTACACGCAAGGATCATAACTGCATCTTCATAAAATTGTCAAATTTCTTATTCCATTGTCTTGGTGATTATTTAAGACCATAAAGAGTTTTTTCTACAAAACATACAATGTCTTCTTCACCTTTTCGTACCAACATTTTGGTTCATATAGATTTCCTTATCCAATTCTCCATTAACGAAGCCATTCTTAACGTTTTAGAAATGAAATGATTGCATGATTGAAACAAAAATGGACATGCAATCATTTCATTTTTGAAATGGCGCAACGAAGCTAAAGAGAGAAACAAAGAAGAAAAAGTATATCAATAGAAAACACATAAAAAATTGGAGAAAAAAAAATGTCAATTGGGATGTACTTTTCATCAAATGTTACATGAAAAAATTTGAAAAAAATGTTCAAATGAAAACAAAATTAGTTCAGATTTGGAATAAATGATAGATCATTATTCTTAATATTCATGATGAAGTTGAAAAATGTACTATTATTTATTTAGAAGCAGTACGCATAAAAAATCAATTAATTTTGGATGGAGATTGAGAATACAACATTGGAAATTTGGACTAAATCATATTAAAACCCCTTACAATGAGTATGGATCCGATTATGTAACATTACCAAGTGCATATCTAAGCACTAAATCAGATTAAAAACCCTTACAATGAGTATGAACAAATGGGCCCAATTCTCGCCAAATTCGAAAATAACCCAAACGTGTAGTAGCCTTTTTCCAATTTAGTCGGTTCTTGCAAAGAGAAAAAAAAAATAAGAAGAAATACAGATGCAAGTCTGGCTATATAGAAAGAAGTCCTCAACTAGAGAATAATTCGATCAAAAGTAAAAGCAGGAAGAAGTAGAGAGAGAGCAAGATATAAGAGAGAAGTTCGAGTCTTCTAGGTATTTCTCATAAGTCTTGTTGATCTTCTTTGTTATCTACAAACTTGTAACAAAGAAAGAAACCTTTTATGTCAGTTCATATCTAAGGCCAAAATCAGATTAAAAACGTTATCAATCTATCAATTTGTTTCCCAATGATTGGCCATTCTCTATGCTTGTTCACGCTCTTGCTCCATTTCATTTGCATCAGCAACTAAATGCGGAATTCTCCATCCTAGCTGAATTTCTCTCCCACGATTCTTAGCAGTAGAAATCCTTCGTATCAGTGAGATGACTGGGACACCAAGGTTTACTCCCTCCATTCGCAATCCCGGCAAACTAGCGCGCCATTCCGCAACTGGAATACCGGGATCTGGAATGCTTATTAGAAAGTTTGAATTTCTTCGATTAGACGTGTCCACTGCCGAGTGAGAATTTAACTCAAAGAAGGGTAGTTCACAATGTGGAGTTCATATAAAAACGGCCAAACATAGCAATATCACGCATTTGACATGACAAGAAAATCATAGTTAAATAACATACACAAAATAAATATGTCGACAGAAAACATACATAAATGAAAAGGAATGTTCAAAAATAAATATAAGATTTTAAAAAATTAAAAGAATTTTTAGGAGATTGTTTTTTAAAAAACGCATAAACTTTGGAACACATAAAAAAATTTGCCATCATCACAAAGATGAAAAAAACGAAAAAAATTGTTGAATCATCATCAATAAGTGGGCTTGTGATGAAACTTAAAAGAAATTTTAGAAGATTTAAAAATCACTGATCAAAACGAAGAGGAATGTTCAAAAATAGATACATGATTAAACGGAAGACAAAGACGAGAATTGAACCGTTCACGGTTCTCTGCGTCAAGAGACACATAATCATTTTCCACCTGGGACATGAACGAAGCCATTCTTATTCAATTATTAGTTAATCAACCAATATGTCAAATTGATGGATCATGGCACGCATTGGAGTCCCTTAGCCGACATGTGTGGATTGTAACCTTGGAGACAAGATGCTTCACATGGGACTAAAAGGGTTGAGAATGAGCTTATCACCTCTACATGCCGAATTGGAAGCTTTGTTATGGGCTATGAGATGCATAATATCGGCCTCCTTGAACTGTGGCACTTTCGCTACAGATTGTTCGAACCTTATCGCTATGATTTATAGCCCCTTTGAATGGCATAATTCCGCATTGGAACTTGAAGATTTCAAGACCTTTAAAGAATATTTTAGCATTTTTTACATTTTTTGTAGTGTAAATGTTTGTGCGGATTGCCTTGCAAAAATACACGAGCACGAGGTTCCCGACTGGCTCTTCCTATAAGAGAGTCTATTTCCAAAAACTTAATAAAACGGTGAATTTGATGTAAGAAAAAAAGTTAGTCTAGGGTAAGCCTCTCACTCTTAGAAGTTTCGGGATACTCCTAGTTCCTAAGAGAAGGAGGTTCTTACGCTTTAAAGATTCATTCATATGTAAACTTTATACATTTTCAGAAAAATATAATATCAGAGGAGCTAACTCACGGTCATTGGAACCATTAAATGCATAAAGTTGGGATTTTAGTAAATATAAATGATTAATATTTTCTTTTAATTAATTTTGAATTAATCGGTTTTTATGTAAGTGAGAGATATAAGAGCAT